>CM038224.1:10912192-12187678 GCA_021442155.1 Cymbidium sinense | reverse complement strand
AGTCATACTCTTTTGTAAGATACCTAAGCTGTTGTTCATTTAGAAATAAACTAAGTCCTTAAACACACTCTGTAAGAGACTAGATCATGTAGGGCATGATTTAATGACCTAAATCTAATGCAAACTTGATTAAATTTTTTATTTTTATTTTGGACTATTGATTTGACACAGGCTTATTGGATTCATATGCCTAATGCATGAGAAATTGGATTATGAGCCAAAATCAATAAGAAAGGAGGTATGTTTTCACCATGGCTCTCAAAGGTCAAGCTAAGTTCTTTGGCAAAGGTGGAAGCCCTCCAAAATAAGAGTGAAATAAGATGCTTTTTTATGCATGATGTGTGTTGACCTCATTTTTAGAATGAGCTCTCAAAATTCAACCTAAGTTTTTCAAGTCAAAATCTTGAACTTAGCCAAATCAAATTCAAATCAAGTCAAACCCTTGATTTTTCTTCATGATTCAATCAATCCGTCAATCATGAATCCAAATATAAATATAAACTCCAATCATCAAACCAAAACTAAATTAAAAAATCAAACCCAAGTCAAACTCATGTTCACCCTTTTGAACTTGAAATTCTCAAATCAATCAAAACCCATTTGACTTCAAATCCCTTGCAAATGGATTTATATTTCAATCATAAATCCATATGTGAGTTCAATCAAACTCAAACCAAGCTTTGACCAAGCCATTTGACCCACTTAGTCTCACTTGACCCAAAGTGACCTAAAGTACCTCTTATGAGCCAAATTTAAATTCTAACCATATTGGATTGAACTAAGCAAACTAAAGCCTCACATTCTGAGCAACAATCATCATAAGATGATCAATCACTCAAATTGGGTCAAACCAAGTGAAACCAAAGGGTTGAGTGTCAACACTTAGCTAAAATGAAATCTAAACTAGCAAAAAATCTATCATAGGACAAATTGATTGAAATCATTGATCAAAACTCATTCATGATCAATGTTTGAACTTAACCAAGTCATCATTTGAGCCTAACCTAGTCCAATTGGCTGCTTGACCCAACTTGACCTAAAAATTCAAAAATGTGTCAAAACTTGATCTAAACTAAATTGATTTAAACCAATGGGTCAAGTTCATTCCAAGTCACTTGTTGAACTTGACCAAAGTCTCAATTGGCCAACTAGACCCAACCTAGCATAATTGACCATGAACTTAACTAGACCTAAAAGGTCAAATTGAGCCAAATCCAAATATAAACCATATTGATTTGAAACAAAGATACCAATCCATTTTAAATGATCAACCAAATATAAACTAACCCATGACCTAACCCAAATAGGTCAAATGGGTCAAATTAGGGCAACTTGACCCATTTGACCTAAATGAAATCAAATGAACCAAATCCAAATCTAAACTAAATTGAACCAAACCAATGATGAAAAATATTTCAAATGGTCATATGAACTTGACCCAACCCTTGGTTTGACCCAATTTGACCAATTGGTCAACTTGACCCAAGTTGACCCATTTTGACCTAAATGGGTCAACATGAGCCAAATCATATCAAACTAACTCCAAATTCAATGTAACTTGGTCTAACCTATTTTTCAATCATACCATACATATTCAAACTAAAATCAAGGTCAAATGACAATTTTACCCCTAGGTCATAGGGTAACCTAAAATCAAAACCACTTGGAATTTGGTCAATTCCTTTTCATGGACACTTGACATCCTCTTAGTGGACCAAATTGTCACTAATAGACATGGTGCACATGATCCAATGGGTTTGGATTAGCCCAGCCCAACCTAAGGCTAAAACTGACCACCCCCATAGAAACGAGCACATGGGAATCCTTTCTCCATGCATTTCAAGCACATGACACTCCTCCATTACCTCTCTTTGGACAAACTAAATGCAATGCCACCATAAATGACCTAACAGACCCACTCAAGGAAGTCAATTGGATGAAAATGGTAAAGGAGCTTGTGGCCATCCGATCTTTCAAGGGGAAGATATACTCCCCTAATTTCATTTGAAGTGATATCTCTTGCATTCTATTGACTAATAGAAAGTTAGAGCTAGTATTTCAAAGCTCATCCAAGCTTCCTATAGCCAATTCAACTTCTCCATTCTTGGTTTCTCCAAGCCAAAAATAGGGGAGGTAGCAAGGAAATTCAACTTAGCCAATACATAAAACCAATCCAATTTCTCCTTTGTAAACCCTCAGAGGGCCTAATCGAACTCATCCCAAGCTTCTTCCAAGCTCCAAAGGCAAGGGAGGTGGGACTTTGATCAAGATCAAATCCATTTGAAGGAGAGCTTGGTCCATAGGAAGATCCACTCAACCAAACCACCTAAAATCTTCAACAGGGCTTCGTCTCCACTAGACAATGCTACCTCATCAAACTCGAGCACTGGTGATAGCCTCCGACAAGGTATGCCTTCAACCCCAGCTTAAACTAGAGAGTGTGTGGTCTTTTGTCAAGTGGATTTTCATCTTAAGCAAAGTTAGCTATTGGATGTGTCCCCCCTTGCATGATGATGGTGTGGGTTGAGTTCGAGCTCAATCTGAGCTCAATCGAGCTCGCATATTACCTTAAAGGATGGACGAATGTCCTCTCCCATAGGAAAGATTAGTGATGGATCATGGGCTGTCCATCAGCACATTTTGGATGGACGACCATGATTAAGACACATAGGATCCTTTGATTTGTGCCTTAAGAAATGCAGACTTGATCTCAACCGTCCCATCTTAGATCCAACGGATGGAGAGAAAGCCCGTAGCACCGCCGCTGATATGACACTATGATGTGATAACTTCAGTGGCCTCTCCCGTCATGACACATGGAAAGTGCGCGCCGTGTTAGTGTCCACGTGGCGCCGACGGGATTAACCATATAATTAAGGGATTAATTACTTAATAATCATGAAAACTTCAACTATTCATAATTAATTGTAGAAAAATAAAAAAAATATAAAATAAAAACCATTAGAAAGATAATTCAAAGAGGTATATTCTAAAATTAATTTCAAGTGATTTTGACCACTGATATTTTCTAAATTAGGGTTTTATTAGGAATGTAATTATATTAATTACTATCTAATTATTCTACTGATTAATTCCAAACTTTCTAGGGTTGATTAATGGGATGATCTCTACCTTCCATGATTTTCTTGGAATTTATTAATAGCTTAATTGAGGTAATTGCTTGGTTAATTCTTGATTACTCTCTTAATCTATTAAATGATTAATTAACCTTTTAAATAGTGATAAATCTTTTAATTAATTTTTCTAATTATCTTAGAAGAATGAGTTGACTTAGAGAATGATATTAGAAGTTCTTTCCCATATCTTTTTACCTAACCTCATTTTATTTGGACAGAAACCTAATTAAAGTGCAAATTAACTAAATAATTTAATCACTTAATTAAATGACTTAATTAATCAAACTTTTCAAAATCAAAATATTCTAAAACTTAATCAATTCATCTTAGGTTGGTGCATAGGAGTTCAATAACCTAAGTAACTTAAGGAAATAAAAATCCAATCCAAATGTGTGGGAAGGGTTATGAAAGTACTTAATTTAAACCCTTTAAATTAATTAATCACCAATTTGGAGTGAATTGCATTAGGCCCTTTCTTTCCTAGGTGCATTGCTGATTTAAATTCATTGTGTGGTTTTATGTCATACATTGGTTCATAATTATGTGATTAAATATGTTAAAGTAGTGTAGGTAAGGGGTAATTAATACACTTAATTCACACATTAACCTAACCAAAACATAAAATTGATCTAATCACCTAAAAAATAAATTAAAACATCATACACACGTGGGAATGGGTTAGGACCAGCAAGCTCATCTCATATTTCTCAAATTGAAATCAAACTCAAACAAAATTCAAATTCTCTTTAAAATAAATTTGATTTAGTTTAAATAATTTTATTCATAGGATTGTCTTTAAGAATTAATTAGTGTAGATGAACTTACATTGCTTCCAACACTTTATTTCTTTCCTAATATGATAAATGTGTATGCCATATGAAAATCATGCATTCATGCTTCTTGAAAATCAAATTAAAAATGAAATGTTTCCTTTATGTAAAACTGGATGTTTTGGCTAAAGTAAGATATGCTACTTATGATTATTTATAAGTTTGCATGTGACTAGAAATATAAAGATGTGCATAGTCTAGCCTTCCTTCTCTTTTCTTTTAGCATAGCTTTGAATAGGATTTGGCAAAGTGTATAGTTCATTTGAAAAGAACACAACACTTACTTAAATTCTTTCCTATTCATTCTATGTTATTACTTAAGAAGAACATCCACACTTATACATATAAATTACATAAATAATTCAAACAAATAAACATAAACTTTTGCATCTTTTTTTCCATTCATTTATTTTGTACATGCATATGTATTTAATGAAAGTGGTATATTAGTCTGGACAACCTCGAGGTTGTGAGGCTTTAAGTAGCCCTAAGTAGGTCTTATACCTTACGCCCCTGGTGTTAACAATGACATCATACTCACTTATGCCTTTCATACATATAAATATGCATGTGAAAAATGGATAAAAAGAAATCCCTATTTTCTACTTATGAAAATCATGCATTATAAGGCATCCAAATTTATTTATGTAACACTACTTAGCATTCATAATTAAGGTGTGCTAAACATTCTTATTTGCATGTATAGATATGTTTAGGACTCATCCATATGATGTTACACATGTTGGGAAAGAAATGAAATGATGTGTGCTTTGTGATATTAATTCACTTTACTTAATCTTAAAATGCCTTTCTTTTTGAATGGGTTTGTTTAGGGAAAATCTAAACTTAGGATTAATTAAAATACATAATCAAAATTCACTAAACAAGAATCAAATATGAATCTACATTATAAATTACTTAAGGTAGGGAAGAAAGAGAAGTTCTCTTTTCTTTGTAACTTAGTAATTAATTATAGGATTCACTTATACCAAATCTAATTACAAAATAAAATTAACCCAAATCAACTAAGAAACTTAAATTAAAACCATCCTCTAAGCTGAACATTTTCATACTTAAACCTAAACCTTAAAGCCTAGCTAAGCATACTACACAAACCTTAAATAACACACACATTAGGCTAAGTCACCATTTCTAGCTTTATGTTAAGGCGGTGCATTGTTTGATGTTTGCTTTTATTTTATGATGTGATATTTTAGTCTATATATTATGGTGAATGTGCATAGAATGAATGGTAGGATGATTTAGTCTAATCATTATCTTCTGCATGAGATTGTGCTAAAGGGGTGCTATAATAAAAATATAAAATTGCTTTTGCTGTGCAGATGCTTATACTCCTAAGCATAATCCAATAGGCTAAGTGGACTTGGTCACCCATATATGGGGTGCTAAGTCCAATATATCCTCATACATGCTTAGGATTTTGTATGGTTTGTTTAGATAATTTCTATTTTGCAGGTGTTAGTTAGATTTACTTTTCCTCTTCATGTAATTTTGCAATTAGGATTTTAGAATGATTGTTATGGGGGATTAGGATGAGCATTGATCATAAGATTTCATCTTAAATACCATGTGAAGCCTTTGGTGCAACCATATTCCAACCATATAAAAGAAGGAACCAAAAGAAGAAAAGAAGAAAGGAAGAATGAAGACCCCCATAGCATGAATTCCTTGCTTAATTGTAATGTATTCATTTATAATTCGGGTTGTATCGGTGTAGAACTCGGCAACCCAAATTGTTTTCAGGTTTGTGCGATGGAGCCCAACCATAAATGACCTTTTATTCTTTTGCTTTAGCTTTATAAATGATTGATGTTTGTTTAGCTTGTGATTAAGATAACAGCATTTCCTAGTTTCTTCCTTTCTTTGATGTATGGCGTGGATGACGATTAGGCTTTTAGGAAAAGTAAATTTTCTACCAAACTAATCAATTCAAATTAAAAATAAATTACTCATAACCTCATCAAAAGCCTAAGTTAAAATCAAGATAAAAAAATTAAGCAACCCCTTAGCTGGATGTGTACTTTCTTTTTCTAACATAATCCATAAAAAGCATATTGTTTCACTCTTGATTGGAGGCCTTACACCTTTACCAGAGAATTTAGCATGACCTGTGAGAGCCATGGTGGAAACACACCTCCTTATCTTGGTGATTTTGTCCCATAATCTAATTTCTCATGCATTATGCATATAAATCCTAAAGCATGTGTCAAATTGATTGTCCAAAATAAAAATGAAATATAACAAAAATTGCAATAGATTTAAGTCATTAAATCATGCCCTATATGATCTAGTCTCTTAGGGAATGTGTTTAAGGTCTTAGTTGCTTTCTAAATAAATAACAACCTTGCTATCTTGCACAAACATATGACTTATCTACATATTTTAAAATCATAGGAGGAGTTAGTTGGTGGCCACTCCTAGGCGGTTGTAAGTCCAATAGTTGGGTGGGTTATCCTCTCTTACAAAGATAAACCAAATACCCATTTTTTCCTTAGATTTAGGTCATTGTTTTTGGCCCTCACCAAAGCTCCCTAGATTTAGGTTCTGAGATCGCTACTTCCTTTTGCGGGCCACGAGCATAAATCCTCACCTCTCATGCACTCCCACAACCTTGTATTATGGAATTATAAGCCCTAACATTTTAATAAAAATTCAACTCAAACAAATTTATTCAATTTCAAAAATGCAAAGCCTAACTATAAGGTAGTTTGGGATGCTTACTAGGTTTCCTAGTATCCTAAGCATCCCCTACTTATTTTTTCATTTGGCTTTGATAAGAACTCGCTCCTCTTGATCGATCCCTCTTGACTTTCTAAAATTAAACCAGTCGATTGATACACCGACCTTTTGAAATCTTTGGAGACAACGATCATTTACGTTAGTCGTGAGTATTCCTAAGGAATTTGGTTCCTTGATATGTAATTAACTATGGGGGCTTGGCTCTGTAGGGAACTTAACGAACCTAGTTAAAAATAAACCCAGCTTTACTTTTTCCATGTAAAGGAGGGGAAGAATCTTTGGTACATTCTAAAGACCCATAGTCCTTAGGAGTCCTTATTAAGGTGATTAGACCCATTATAGGGTGGTGACTTCTATCTCTTGAGATAGTACACCTTTCCTCAATGCTATATCCGATCACCCTAATAAGAACATCTATGGATTTACGTGGCATCCCAACAAGGCGTATTTTATATATCTCTATTTTCTTTCATCCTCTTTTCCCAAAAAGAAAAGGGAGGTAGATAAAGGCAAAGATGTATGTAATAATTTCCATGACAATGTGAGAATGAAAATACAACATCTAGCTAAGGGGTGTTAAATCTTTGATCTTGTTTATAATCTAGGCTTTAGGTGAAGTTATGAGTTATTTATTTTTTATTTGAATTGATTAGTTGGATATAAAATTTATTTTTAAGAGCCTAATCATCATCCAGGTCATACATCAAATCAAGGAAGAAACTAGGAAAAGATTCAATCTTAATGCATAAACTAAACAACATCAATTAATTTATAAAGCTAGCGCAAAAGAATAAGAGGCCAAGTGTGGTCGGGCTCCATCGCACAAACCTAAAAATAAATTGAGTAGTCGAGCTCTACCCTTATACACCTCAGATTACAAAATGAATTAATTACAATCAAGAAGGAATTCATGTTATTGGGGTCTTCATTCTTCATTCTTCATTTCTTCTTTCTTCTTTCTTCTTTCTTTCATCTTTCATCTTTCTTATTTCTTTTTTCTTCTTTTGGTTGGTTGGAATGTGGTTGCTCCAAAGGCTTTACATGGTGCATAAGACATAGTCTTATGACCAATGTTCATCCTAATTCTCCATAACAATCATTCTAAATCCTAAATGGCAAAATTACATGAAAAAGGGAAAGAAAATCTAACTAAAACCTATAAAATAGAGATTAGCTAAACAAACCACACAATCCAAAGCATATATATGAGTAAATTGGACTTAGCACCCCACACATGGGCAACCAAGTCCACCTGGCCCATTTTGGATTATGCTTAAGGTTATAAACAACCTGCACAGTAATAGCAGTTATATTTTTATTACAGCACCCCTTAAGCATAATCCCCTACAAAAGATAATGACTAGACTAAGATTATCCTACCATTCAGTCTATGCACATACACTTTAACATTCAGACTAAAATATCACATCATAAAATAAAAGCAAACATCAAACCATGCACCACCCTAACATAGGACTAGAAATGGTGACTTAGCCTAATGTGTGTGCCATTTAAGGTTTATGTGGTATATTTTAGCTAAGCTTTAAAATTAGAATTTTCTAAGTGTGAAAGGTTCAACTTAGAGTGTGGTTTCATTTAAATGGTTTAGTTGATTTGGTTAAGTTTTATTCATGATTTGATTTTGTTTGAATGAACCTATAACTTAATTACTAAGTGTTGTAAAGAGAGGGAAAAAGAAGAAAAATTCTTATTCCTCCCTACCTTAAGTAATTTCTAAGGTATATTCATTAATGGATTTTTATTTATTGAATATTTTATTATGTGTTTTAATTAATCATAAGTTTAGATATTCCCTAAACAAACCTATTCAAATAAGAAAGGCATTTTTAAGATTAAGTAAAGTGAATAACTATCACAAAATACACAACAATTTATTTCTTTCTAACATGTGTAACATGCATATGGATGAACCCTAAGCATATCTATACATACAAATAGAAATATTAGCACCGTTAATGATGAATTCTAAAGGAATTTGTTTAAGAAATTTAGATGTTTTTATGATGCATGGTTTTATTAAGTAGAAAGGAGGGATTCTTTTATCTATTATTCATATGCACATTTTCATGTATGAAATGCATAAGTGAGTATGACGCCATTGTTTTCTACACCAGGGGTGTAAGGTACAAGACCTACTTGGGGCTACTTAAAACCTCTCAATCCCGGGATATCTAGACTAATATATCACTTTCCTTAAATACATGTGCATGTACCAAGGCAAATGAATGGAAAAAGAATCATGCAAAGAGTTTGTATTTGTTTAATTTGTTGGTTGTTTCATTTATATATGCAAGTATGAATATCTTTATTAATTGATGACATAGGAGTGAATTGGAATGAATTTAAGCAAGTGTTTGTTATTTTCAAAAGAAATATACACTTTGCAAATCCTATTCAAAATTATGTTAAAAGAAAAGAGAAGGAATGTCACATAATGCACACCTTATATTATACTCACATGCAAACTTATAAATAATTATAAGTAGCATACCTTTTAGTTGTAATGTTTGCTTTATAAGTTTTAAAAATAATTGTTGATTTAGTAGTGATAATAGCCATTCATATTCTTACTTTAGCCAAAACATGCAATTTGGCATAAAGGAAACATTTCATTTTTAATTTGATTTTTCAAAAGGCATGAATGCATGATTTTCATATGAAATACACACTTAGCATGCTAGGAAAGAAATAAAGTGAAGTATGTAAATTCATTCACCCTAATTAATTGCTAAATACAATCCTATGGAATAAGATTATTTAAAGTGAATCAAAATTATTTAAAGAAATTTTTAGTTTTGTTTTGAGTTTGATTTGAATTTAGGAAATGTGAAAATTTTGTTGGTCCTAACCCATATCCCACATGTGTATGTCATTTTAGTTTAATTTTAGAACCATTAAATTGATTTTATATTTTGTTTAGGTTAAGGCGTATATTAAGTCCATTAATTACCCCTTACCTACACCACTTTAATATATTTAACCAAATAATTATGAGCCAATGTTGGACATAAAACTATAAGAAATTTAAATCAATAATGCACCTAAGAAAGAAAGGGGCCTAATGCATTTGGCTCACAATTAATGATTAATTAAGCTAAAGGATTTAATTTAAGTACTTTTGTAACCCTTCCCACACATATGGGTTAGATATGATTTGCTTAAGCTTAGGTTATTGAACACCTAAGTATCTACCCAAGAAGAAAAAGATTAAGTTTGATTGATTTGATTTTAAAATTTTCATTAATTAAGCTATTTAATTAAGTGATTAAACTATTTAATTAATTTGCACCTTAATTAGATTTTTATCCAAATGAAGCTAACTTAGGGGGAAAGGATTTTGGAGAGGACTCCTAATCTCATTCCCTAAGTCAATTCATTGTTCTAAGGTAATTAGTAAACTTAATTATTGAAGTTATCACTATTTAATAGGTTAATTAATCATTTAATTAATTTAGAGAGTAATTAGGAGTGAATCAAGATATTATCCTAATTAAACCATTAATAAATCCCAAAAAAATTAGGGGAGGTAGAAGTCATCCCACTAAACATACCTAAGAAGTTTGGAATTAATCAATGAAATAATTAGGGAGTAATTAACATAATTACATTGCATATAAAACCTAAATTATAGAAAATTTATAGTTCAAAATCAATTAAACTTAATTTTATATTATTCCACTTTGAAATATCTTCAATATGCATTTAAGTTTATATTTTTCTAATTTGTTTACATTTAGTTATGTATTTTTAAAGATTCTATGTTTAAAACTTAATTAAATAGTCTAATTATATAACTAATCCTATTAGCGCCACATGGATCGCTGATGCGGTGCGTGCTTTCCATGTGACACGATGAGATTGGTTATTTTAGTTATCACATTGGCTACACAGTCAGTCGACAATGCTATGTGCTTTCCCTTGGACCGTTCGATCAAAGATTGGACAGTGAAGATTAAGCCCGCGGTATTAAAGGGATTAAAACATGGATCTAATGTGAATTAATCAGGACCATTCATCCAAAACACGTGGGATGGATGGTCCATGATTCATCCCTGAGCTCTCCTATGGGAGAGGGCAACCGTCCATCCCTTAGGGCTTGATCTGAGCTTGATTGAGCTCAGATTGAGCTAAGATTGATCACACACCATCTAAGAGCAAGCATAAGAAGATCTAACATCCAATTTGCAATGGGATGAAACTTTCTTTCATCAAGGACCAAAAAATCCTACACCTAAGCTCGGTTTTGATCCATACCTCGTCGAAGGCTATCATTGGTGCTCCTAATTATTGAAGTAGCTTCGTCTAGTGGAGAAAAAATCCTGTTGCAGGTTTGAGGGCTTGAGGTTGAGTGGATCCTTCAATTTACCAAATTGGGATTCAATTGGGTTTGGCTTTGGTCTAGATCCCACCTCCTTTGCCTCAAAATCTTGGAAAAAGCTTTAGATCAACTCTATTGGATCCTCTGAGGGTGCTTGCAAGAGGAATTGGATTGAAATTGAGTGATGGATGAGTTTGAATTTCCCTTGAGCTCCCCTATTTTTGGCTTGAAGAAACTGAGAATGGAGAAATCAAAGTAGCTTAGGAGACCTTGGGGAAGCTTGGAATTATTTCCTCTGAGTTCCTATGCTTCAATCGAATGTGATTCAATGTAATTCAAGTGAAATTAAGGGGAGTATATCTCCCCCTAAAAAGATCGGACAGCTGAGCATGCCTTTGCTAGGGAACTTGGCTTGACCTTTAAGAGCCATGGTGGAAACACACCTCCTTCTTACTGATTTTGGCCCATAATCTAATTTCTCATGCATTAGGCATATGAATCCCATAGCATGTGTCAAATCAATTGTCCAAAAATTAAAATAAAACATAATAAAATTTGCATTAGATTTAAGTCATTAACTCATACCCTACATGATCTAGTCTCTTAGGGAGTGTGTTTAAGGACATAGTCTCTTTTTAAATGAATAACAACCTAGCTATCTTGCAAATGCATATGAGTCACCTAAATGTATTTAAAATTGTAGGAGTTAGTTGGCGGCCACCTCCAGGCGGTTGTAAGTCCAAATAGTCGAGTGGTTTATCCTCTCTTATGGAGGTAAACCATATGCACATTTTTTGCCTTATATTTAGGTCATGTTTTGGCCCTCGCCAAAGCTTCTTAGATTTAGATTCAGAGGTTGCTACTTCCCTTTGCGGGCAACAAGTATAAATCCTCACCTCTTAGGCATTTTCATAATCTTGTATCGTGGAATTGTAAGCCCTAGATTTCTAATAAAAATTCAACTCAAACAAATAAATCACTTCAATTTCAAAATATAAAGCCCGACCATAGGATAGTTTGGGATGCTTTCTAGGCTTCCTAGTATCATAAGCATCCCCTACTTATCTTTTTTTGGTTTCGATAATAACTCCCTCTTCTTGATCAATCCCACTTGATCTTCTAAAAATAAACCAATTGATTGATAGTTCTATCTATAAAATCTTTGGAGACAATGATCATTTACCTTCATCGAGAGTATTCCTAAGGAGTCCTTATTAAGGTGATTAGGTCCATTGTAAGATGGTGACTTCTGTCTCTCGAGATAGTACATCATTCCTTAATATCGTACCTAATTACCCTAATAAGAATATATGTGGATCTACATGATGTCCAAACCAAAAGTATATTCCATCTTCATTTTATTAAGATAGATTGAAGATGGAAGTATATAAGAAATTCTCACCACATATTTTTTTAGCGACTCCGCTAGGGATGGTTCCTCCCTCAATTTGTAGTAAATAATCATTGTCTCCAAGTATCGATAGTGGGTTTGTATCTTACATGAACCCAAGACTATCGTTCTTTTCTATTGGCACTTTGTTTATTTTATTCTTAAGCTAAGCTAGCCAGCATCCTTTAGGTTTTAGGACCTCACTCTATATAGGTCTTAAAACCTCTGTTGGGTTTTCCCAATAGGTGAAAATAAATATTTAATAAAAAGAAATAACTAAAGACTTCCTTCTTACCATTTCTATGGTAAGAAAAGGTTAATTCCAAAAATAAAGAAAAATAAATTCTTTATAAAAACATCAATTTTCAAAAAGCATTTTTTCAAAATGCACATACTAAAATGTTTACACAAAAATTTTCATAAATCAACCTCATCTAACAGTCTTCATTATTGTTATATGTAAGATCTTTTCAAAAAATGAAATCAACAATCATATTTTCCAAAAGCACAGATGAACATCTTCACTGAATTTATTTTGATGAACATTTCATTTTCAAAAATAAAACCAACAATCATGTTTTCTAAAAGCATAAATGAATATCTTCACACACTTTATTTTGATGAAGATTTCATTTTCAAAATAAAATTCAAAATCATGTTTTCAAAAAGCACAAATGAACATCCTCATTCAATTTCTTGAATGTAGATTTCATTTTCAAAACAAAACAAGTAGTCATGTTTTCAAAGTTAGCAATCATCTATTCAAAATCCAAACAATATTTGGATCTTTCATTTAGCATACCCTAGTTTGCTAAATGAAAATCCTCTTTAAAAAAAAAAAAAATTCAAACAACATTTGGATCTTTCATTTAACATACCCAAATTTATTAAGTGAAGATCCACTTTTCAAAATCAAAAAACAAAAATTCAAACAACATTTGGATCTTTCATTTAGCATACCCAAATTTGTTAAGTGAATATCCACTTTTTAAAATGAAAATCATATGAATGAAACACATTTGGATCTTTCATTTATCATACCCAAATTTGCTAAGTGAAGATCCTCTTTTCAAAATCAAAATCATAAAAAATCAAAACACACATGGATCCTTTATTTAGCATACCTAAATTTGCTAAGTAAAGAATCCTCTTTTAAAAGAAATTAAAACATGAAACACATTTGGATTTCCTTAGCATACTTAAATTTGCTAAGAATCCTCCTTTCAAAATCATCAAAATAAAACACATTTGGATTATTTTAGCATGCTTAAATTTGCTAAGAGTCCTCTTTTCAAAATCATCAAAACAAAACACATTTGGATTTTCTTAGCATACTTAAATTTGCTAACAGTCTTCTTTTCAAAATCATCAAAACAAAACACATTTGGATTTCTTAGCATACTTAAATTTTCTAAGAATCCTCTTTTCAAAATCATCAAAACAAAACACACTTGGACCCTTTATTTATCATACCCAAATTTGCTAGGTAATAGAATCCCCTCTTTAAAAACAACAAAATATTTGGATTCTTCATTTAGCATACCCAAATTTGACAAGTGAAGATTCCATTTTCAAATTCACACATGATTCACAAACAAGTAAAAGAAGAGCAAAATTATTTTCAAACACCTCACTTAGCATACCCAAATTTGCTAAGTGAGTAAATTCCAAAATCACAAATCCAAACAAAATCAATTGATCCTTTACTTTAACAAACTCAAATTTATTAAATGAAGGTTCCCCAAATAATCAAAAATCAAAACCAAATATGAACCTATAGAAGCATCAATCTCTCTAAAAAATATTTGAACTCATTTTCAACATACACAAATTTGTTGAAAATATATTCTAGATCCAAAAATCCCCTTTCCAATTCTAAACTCAAAATATCTCTAAAATCAAAGAGTCCCACTTAATATATTCAAATTGTTGAGAGTTGGTTCAAATTCTAAAAAGACAAACTAAAGCAGAAATCTGATTCTAAAAAGATAATTTTCAACATACACAAATTTGTTGAAAATAGATTCTAGATCCAAAAATCTCCTTTCTAATTCTAAACTAAAAATCTCTCTAAAATCAAAGAGCCCCACTTAACATATTCAAATTGTTGAGGGTTGGTTCAAATTCTAAAAAGACAAACTAAAGCAGAAATCTGATTTGAACTTGTTTTCAACATTGCAGACTTTCAATCAGTTTCAGTCAGTTTAGTTCAGCTTTGTTCAATTCAGTTCATTCAAATGGCAACACAGAAGTACATATTTACATTTCCTTCCTGGATGGATTTGGCCTTGGATTGGGTCACCCTCCCACAATCTGACTTTGCCCACCTCATCCATTTTGGTTGAGGTTTTGAGGGCTGATCACTGAGGGACCACCTAACGGGAGTATAGTGGTGGCGTCGGTCATTCACGTAGAGATGCCATCTGACTTAGAGTTTCCCTCACTAAAGAAGAAGGTTGTGGTAGTTCCCAGCGTGCGATTCTGAAGTGCACCCGGTTGTTCCCCTTTTTGCTCAGGCTAGCACCCATTCATTGTCTCCTTCCGAGGGGAAGGCTCCCCTAATTCTAGGGATTGCCTCCCCACCCGGACGTCTGGTCAGTTCCTGCCTCGCCCACTAGGTCAAAGAAATAAGAATCGCATGATTAAGCGGTATCATACTTGCATAGTGAGGGAGCTAGACGTAGCCACTTTGTCTGTAGTAGAGGAGGTACCGAGGATAGTGTCTCCTCTCATTACAGAGAATAAGTTTCTCCCCTCTCTGGTTCTGATGGAGAGAAGGACGTTAGGAGGATCTATTCTTAGGCTCCTATCAGAGAGAGGAGAAGGTTGTATGTTGGCCTTAGATCTATTCTTCACCAATTTTGTTGATCCTATAGACGATCAAAGTCTAGGGCTCAATTTGATTTGAGATCAGTTATCCCCCACAGTGTGGGTAGGCACATCAGACAAGATAGGGCCAAGGAGGCTCGTACATCAGTGTATATTACTAGCAGGGAGAGACATAGATATAGTAGAAAGTCCTCTACCTCAGCCCTCATGGACTTTCTCGATCGGCATGCTACCCACATCGATCATATTGATAGCATTTTGCTGATGGGTAGTACCCATCATAAGAGAGGAGCTCCTATTCAGAGAGAGTCGGTGGTGCCTCCACCACACCGCTCTACTCTATGCCGCCATCTTTGGTATAGGTTCCATCATCTACTATTCATGCAAAATCCATGAAGACTCCATTTGGGGAGAAGAGATCCCCACTGATGATCCGACTATGGCCAAGAGATCTCGTTCCATCTACACCGCCTACTATGGTGACGCGGAGCTCTCCTGCTCAACCTTCTACCCCAGTTATGGTGAGGAGGGAATGGCAACCTCAGAGTATCATAGTTGTTCCATCATCACCACCACCACAGTAGGTTAGATAGCAGCAGTCAAGGGAGGAGGAGATATTTTAGTTGCCTCCATGACCATAGATCCTCCTAGGAGTATTACTCCACCTAGATCTAGTGACAACCAGGAGCATCTTTCTTCTACTGAGCGTAGCCCTCATAGGGTTAGCTCTCAAGCAACAGTAGAGGTTAGATGTCTATCCATTCATGACAGTGATCCTACCACTGATCAATGTCGATCTTTTGTACTTGTTCAGCTGGACCATTCCCTAGATGATATTGTAGCTCAGTATCTAGTGGAGAAGAAGGAGATTTTAGGATATGACTGGTCTGACTTAGAGGATGAGAAGGTCAGTTTAGATCTTAATAAAGATGATATGTTAGAGGATTTAGTAGGAGTACACATGGTAGACACCAGGGGTTCTCTCCTTCATGATCAATAGAATTTGGAAGGCGATGTGGCCGAGCAGGATGACACAGCCTACTCGACCCAACACCTCCTTCAACAAATAAAACAAAAGGATGATCAAATTGATAGGATGAGGAAGAGGCTTGGAGACTTGCTACTGGCTACTTTAGTACTTCAGAACCAAGCCTCGATAGTTCCTACTATTGTAGAGACAGGTCAACCTGAGTTGTTGCATGTCTTGGATCAAGCCAATACTACACCGCTAGTAGAGTAGGGCAGCACCAGCTTGTATAGGAAGGTAGTGGATAGTACCTCCGATAGGAAAAGGACCTTAGACTCATGGTTAAATAGTAGGTGAGAGAAGCATTGGCATAAGCCCAAGGAGGATCATCGGTTCCAAAGGGTAGACCCTATCTAAAGGAATTCGATGTCATCCAGTATCCTAAGGGTTTTATGCCACTTTCTTCCAAGAACTTCGATGGCAGCGAGAACCCACGGTAGCACATAGTGCATTTTAGGGCCAATTGTTGCAATGCTGGTGGTAGTGATGCATTACTCTTCCATCTTTTTGTCAGTAGCTTAGAGCTGGTATGATGAATACACAATTGATTGACTTTGAGTTGGAGCAACTCTTCATTAAGAGGTTTGTTGGAGCTCAACAAAGGGTGACTGTAGGCAATCTCATTGTGGCTTAAAAACACCCAGGTGACCCTCATTGATTATATTCTTAGATGACATAATTTGAGTATGAAATACAAACCGCAGTTATCTGAACAGCATGCCATTGAAATTCTACTTAAGAATATTCATGGCCTGGTCATCTTCATGCTCAAAGGTTTCACCATCAAAACATTTCAGAAGCAAATCAATAAGGCAGCTAGCTTACAAGGAGAAGCCAAACAATTGCATTTTCTAGATCAATCAACAAAGTCGAAGCCGCATAAAGCTTATGAGAAGAAACCAAGGGCAGTGGTAACTGTTGACAAAGGGAAACATCTAGCCAAAGAGCAGAATGAGAGACCACAAGCTCCATAACTATCACTTCCACCTCCTCAACCACCACTGAGGCCATCCTACCGGCCATCACAATAGCCTCCACGGCCTTCGCCACCTACTCCTCAACCACATCCACAATAGCAGTACACATACCCGCCGCTAGGTAGCTACCATCTACCTACTCTTATGGATAAACTAAATAAACCATATTCATTTAAGAGGGAGGTAGTTAGGAAAATCTTTAAGAATCTCTTAAAGAAACCTAACTTTCAGCTACCCAAGCCTAGAAGGTCGGGGGAAGTAGGCAAGAGCAATTATCCTAACTTTTGCCCCTGCCACTGCATGCTAGGCCATATTTTGGAGGATTGATTTACATTCAAGGACTGGCTTGAGCATAGCTTCAAGACAGGCACCATAGTTCTCCCAAAGGAATAACATATGGAACAACAATCTAGTTCTATTAGGGTAATCCTTAGGGATACCTACGATCCTCTCAAAACCAAAGAAGGTTGGGATATCTCCTTATCCCAAACCTCTAAGAAAATTATTTCCAAAATAAAGAAACTTTCCTTGTAGGTGCCTGAGGCAACTCAAACCTCTAACATCAAAAAGGTTTGCAAGTTGCCAAATAACACTTGGGGAAAGGGGTAGCTTAGTAGCAGTAGTAGCAGCAGGCTTGTCAGCCTGGGATAGTCAAGTAGCATGACCATCAATCGAGCACAGCCTCCAGTCCACAGTTGCAGCTACTCCTCAGCGAGCACCTCTACTTTAGCTAGCTCTTTCTCTAATAGACATCTTGCATCGATGGTTGAGAGCATCAAATCCCTCACCCCACTTACTTTACTTGACTTCTACTATGTACCTCCTTAAAAATCCAAGAAATCAATGAATAAAGCTAGTTTGAATTATATCTGTGTCACTTCTGATGGGTTGTCTAACTCTACTCTTTTAGGAAGCTCTCCAAGTTTAAACAATAATTATAACAACTTTGATCTTTCTCTTTCTAATTCAGAGTTATACTTTCCTTCTCTGAATAATACGAGTTCAGCTCTTAAGATAGACTTGAAATCATCTTATTTCAAGGGTTCCGTAGGAGAAGCTGTAGGTGAGCGATGGAGGTAGAACATTTCCATTAACGCCACAAGAGATCACCAGTTAACCTCGAGCAAGGTTCTACCTCCTAGGGCAACACCTCAAGATATGGGGAAACAAGTCATTAGTTTAGATGATTGAGAAGCCCCTCCACAGGATGCTCCACTCTTGTATATGCTTGTGAAGGATCAGCCTAGAGTGGATTACATATCTCACTAAGAAAAGCCATCTTGCTGATGCCCTTATCTTATCCAAAGAGATGAGGGAACCATTAATCGAAGCTCTTCTTGATCCTAAGATATGCTTAGCTCAGTTGATCGCTATTGGAGAGGAGGCACATTATTATATAGAAGCCCAAGGAGTCCCTTTCATAGATGAAAATCTTCTTCTAGGGACATGGAGCACAACCATTCTCTCTACATTATAGTGGACATGGGCAGATTCAATCTCTCTAGGGTTCTTGTCAATTTAGGTGCATCGGTGAACATTATGAGTCTAAAGACCCTTTCCTACTTGAGGATTGACATCTCCACACTATAAGGAGATCGATGATGTTGAGAGGATTCAATGAACAAGGCGAGAGGGATTTAAGTTCCATAGTGTTACCTTTGGAGATAGGTGATTGGAAGATTGAAGCCAAATTCTAAAGAATTGATTTAAATACTTCATTCAATGCTTTGCTCAGTAGGCCTTGGGTACATCAGAACAAGATGATTCCATCCTCCCTCCATCAGTGCATCAAATTCTGAAAGGATGGGATCGAGTACTGTGTCAAAGGTGATGAAAATCTATTTTCAATCAAAGAGGTTGAGATATATGTGGATGCGACCTACTATCTTTCTCAAAATACCTTTTCTCATGAACTTGGTCAAAATTCAAATGTAAAAGAAAAAGAAAAAGAAAAAGAAGAGAGAAATGAAAGCACAAATGAACGAGAAAAGGACATCAAGAAAGAAGTAGAGCTGCATGTCACATTATGCCCATAGTTCATTACATCATATGAACATATGGGTAGAATGACTCGACCTCCACCAGGCAGAGGTAGAGGCACAAATAGAGGCATTTCTAGAGGTAGGAGACCCCCTGGTTGGCAACCAGCCAATAAGGGTTATATTCCAGTTCATAGGAGTACCCCTACTATTCACATAGACTTGGAATACAGCTCAGAGAATGAGTCTCATATGACTAGTATACCAATCAACCCCTCTCAGTGAGTTTCATTGGAGGTGACACTCGAGTTGGACAGTGATGAAGACCAGGCCTCCAAGCAAAGCACGAATGTATTCAAATCAAATTTATGTGAAACTATCAGGCAGCAGTTAGGAACTTTAGCTCTAACCTCACTTTCCTCTCAAAAATTGAAGGTTTAGTAGTTAATGAAGCCCCTAAGTCTTTCATTAATGTGAATCCAAAGAGATTCTTATTGGGATCATCATTCTCAAGTTTAGAAGCTGATGTAAAACTTAAGGATAATTCATATAAAGAATTAATGGAATTACCTTTTGATTGGTACTCACCTTGTGTTCTTAATCTTACAAAGAAAGGTTTGATTCCTTATTCATGGTCTAAGCACATGTCAGAATACTTTGAAAAGCTATGGAACAATAGAGGCAGGGATGCACAATCAAGATTAGGACTAGGATTCAGTATAATGGGTCGAGTCAATGATGAGATTACTGTTTAGTTATCACCAATCATGTGGAATCTGATAGCCTCTTTCAAACCTACCAACTCTTAGGAGAAAGTATGTTTAGAAAATTCAGATGATTCAGATGATTTCCAATTCAAAGTTGTACCATCAGAATTCGAAGAAAAAATCTATTCAACAATCGACAAGATTAAAGAAATTAACCTCAGGATAGAAGAAAATCCAGACTTGACTTATATCAATTCATTGTTGAATGAAGAAGAAAATAATGACTTAGTTAGGCTATTAATTTAGTTTAAGGACTGCTTTGATGGAGCTATGAAGAAATGTTTGGATTATTTCCTGACATAGCAGTCCACAAACTAGCAATAGATCATAACGCTAACCCTATAAAGCAAGCTCCTAGACGCATGCAAAGAGAAATCGAACAACATGTCATTTCTAAAGTAAAGAAACTAATCGATGCTGGTTTTATCAAGGAAGAAAAATATCCTACATGGTTAATAAGTGTCATCCCAATTAAGAAGAAGAATGGCCAAATTCGCATATACATCGATTTCACGGACTTAAACAAGGCATGTCCTAAGGATGAGTTCCCTTTTCCTATACTAGAATTAATGGTCGACATCACCTCATCTCATGTAGTATTCTCCTTCATGGATGGGCCATCTGTCTACAACCAAATTAAGATGGCCCCTGAGAATGAAAGAAACACAGCTTTTCGAACCCTGATCAAAATCTATTGTTATAAGGTCATGCCTTTTAGCCTTAAAAATGCTGGTGCCACATACCAACAAGCCATGACTCAGATCTTTAATGAACTCATTCATCATCAAGTTGAATGTTATGTTGATGATCTAGTAGTCAAGTGCGAAGAAAAGAAATAACATCTGTTTGACTCGAGAGTAGTTTTCGAATGATTAAGGAAATTTTACCTCAAAATGAACCCCCTAAAGTGTGCATTCAGAGTAGCTTCAAAGAAGTTCCTTGGTTTTGTTGTCCAACATTGGGGAATAGAGATAGATCCAAAAGATCAAAGTTATCTTAGAAATGACACCCCCTAAAAGTTTAGCTCAACTTAGATCTTTCTAAAAGAGGTTGACGTATCTAAGATGCTTTATCTCCAACCTATCGAGTAGATGTAAACCATTTTTAGCACTTATCAAAAAGGATGCCAAGTTCAAATGGGATGACAAGTGTCAGGATGCCTTCGAATATATGAAGTAGTATTTGGTGAAGTCAGTTCTAGCCCTATCCGGGCCATCTGATCCTTTACATTGCATTGGATGACTCCATGCTTTGTTGGCCCAAGCCAAGGATGAAGAGAATGAGAATGCTCTCTACTACTTTAGTCATCGTCTGATCCCTACTGAAGCTAACTACCCACCTATTGAGAAACATTGCCTAGCTTTAATCTTTGCATCCCAAAAGCTATGCCACTATTTGCTTTCTCATAAGGTGAACTTCATTTCCAAAACCAATCCACTATGTTATCTCATGGAATGGCCAATGTATCTGGATGTTTGGCACATTGGTCTATGATTTTCTCACAGTTTGATATCACATTCGTACCCCTTTGTGCAGTTAAAGGACAAGCACTAGTGGATTTCTTAGTAGCACACCCACTTCATGCTGACTCTCTGCTTAGTGATGATCTCCCTGACGAACAACTAATGAACTTAGAGGAGGTTGAAAACCATCATTAAGAGATGTATTTTGATGGTGCGACTTCCTTTCATAAAGGAGAAGAACCACGATCTACTCTTCCAAGAAAGGTAGGGTGGAATAGTTCTCTTAACTCCAGGCCTTGATGTGATGAGGTTCTCATACTATCTCTCCAACCCATGCACCAATAATGAAGCTAAGTATGAGGCTTTGATTGTTGGTCTGGAGCTAGCCATTATGGTGTGTGTCAAAAGTATCAACATCTACAGGTACTCTCAGTTGGTCATCAACCAGATTGCCAGGTCCTACAAGGTTCTTAAATCCAAGCTTTGTCACTACCACGAGTACACCATAAAGTTATTGGCCCAAATCCCTGAGGTCACCATCTTCAAGGTCCCTCAAGGAGAGAACGTAGTAGCAGATGCTTTGGAAAAAATTTACCAAGGAATTGACATGTCTAGAAGATGAGTCCATTCCAATAAGGGTCCAAAATAGACAAGTCCTATCCCTTATTGATGTTGAACTCATCGAAAAGCATTCTCTTGAAGGGGAGGTTGTCATTGCCTATAAGGATAAGGAGCTGGATTGGAGACAACCGTTCATAGACTATTTCAACATTGATAAACTACCTCAAGAAAATTCACAACCCATCAGGTGAAATAGAGAGCTCTCTCCTATGCTCTTATTGATGGCACTCTATACTGACGGTTCTTTGATCAAATGTGGTTACGTTATTTAGATAAGCATGAAGCTTATGGCATTGTAATCGAGGTACATTCAAGTCTATGTGAAGCACATCAATCTGGTCTGAAGATGAAGATGAAGATCAAGAGACTAGGATACTACTGGCCTTCGATGATTACAGACTGCATGGATGTAGCTAGGAGGTGCAATATCAGGTACACGGTGTGGTCCTACAACAACCACTCAACATTCTACACCCTATATTGGCCTATTGGTCATTTGATTACTGAGGTATGACATTGTGGGTCCAATCAATCCTCCTTTCAAGGGTCATCGGTTCATCTTAGTTGCCATCGACTCCTTTTCCAAGTGGGCAGAGGCAATCCCACTCAGAGAGGTCTCAGCTCTGCATGTGCTTTAATTTTTCAGGAACCATATTGTATATAGGTTTGAGATGCCTCGACAAATTATATCTGATAATAATACTGCATTTAAAAGCACCAACATCAACAGCTTTGCTAGAAGACACAGTATATATTGGAGATACTCTACCATCTACTATCCTAGAGAAAATGGCTTAGTAGAAGCAATCAACAAAACACCCATCCAAATAATAAAGAAGACTCTTGATGACAACAAGAGGTAGTGGAATGTATAGTTGGTTGAAGCCTTGTGCGCCTGCCGCACCACATACCGAACTCCAACTCAATCTACTCCATTTTTCATAGTGTATAGGTCTGAAGCCGTTCTACCTTTAGAAGTTCAACTCCTGTCACTAAGGATAGAATTGGGTAGAAAGATCACTACAGAGCAGAATGCAAAGTTACGATTAGAAGTGCTCAAAGGTTTGGAGGAGAGTCACCTATGGGCAGGCCAGAACCTAGAGTTGTACAAGGCTAAAATGATTCAAGCTCACAACAAGCTGGTATGCCCTAGGTCTTTCCAAGTAGGAGAACTTGTGTTAGTCCTAAGGAGACCAATTATTGCCTATCAAAAGATGGGAGGCAAGTTTGAACCCACTTAGGAAGGCCCAAATGTCATAGAAGGCCTAATGAGGATCTTATCACTTATTGATTGTAAGGGGAACACTTCCAATTAATGGGCTCTATGTAAAAAAATATTACCCAGAAAACATGTTCGAAAATAATTATCAACCAAAGAACAAAAATTTGATTCCATTTCATCAAATCATCTCTTCTTTCAAAGCATTTTTGTTTATCTTGTGAATCATTATGCGAGTTAGGTGTAAGAGTCCCAGAGGCATCTATCCTCTTTCACAACAAACACAATCAACATAATCTCTTGGTGCTATTAGAATAGGTGTGAGAGCCCAAGAGGCATCTATTTATACTAAGTTAGGGTAGAGAGAACCCAAGCGGCATCCTTTATTAGTGGGAATTCCCGGTTTCCTTCTGTGGCACCATTTCATTAAAATCCCCAATGTGTTTAAGGTAGGTGTAAGTGAACCCAAGAGGCGTCCTATTCCCTTTAACACAAGCACAAAAATAAACACATATCTTTTGTCTCAGACTATTTTGATGTGAGAGCAAGCCCTTGTGGCACTCACTCATTAGCTACTCTAGGTCAGGTCTACATGCTACCTCGCTAGTATGTCACCCCAAAGGTTACTTGTTTAGAAGATGTGAGTCCCCACACTTTTTTCCTAACTTGACCATTGCAAACCAATGAGTGCCTTGTTAGCTTGGTAGTTCCTTGATGGCTATCTTATTGATTTTTTTTTAATAAGATGTGTCCCAAGCTTTCTTCTTGAACTAATCATGATCGACTAGGTTAGTATGTTTGGTTTAGGATAAGTATCCAGGCTCCTTTCCTCTTGACTACTTTTGAGTTGATATAAGTCTCTAGTGGCGCTTAATAATCTCCTAGGTTGGATGACACTGTCGAGTGAAGGCAGACTATCCCATCAATCGGTTTATGGGAGGATGTGAGTCCCGAGCTTTCTTCCTAGGCGATTATTACCGTGGGCACCTTAGGTTGGTTGATGTTCGCTATCTTGTGATGACTCACTGATGGATACACCACTCTTGGCGATGTGAGTCCCGCTTTCTCCTTGAGTTGGAATACCTATTTTATATATGACAAGCCATGTCATCTTCTATAGAGTTTTGGATTAAGCCCTTAGCTGCCCCTCTCCCTGTGGGCATTCTATTTGAATCACATCCTTTGTGACCCCATTTAGACACTACCCGTGTTACTCTTGGATTGGACAATCCCTCTTTCCTAGTAGCCACCCTTGTGGTTGGAGAATTTGTTCAGTGGATGTGTAGATTCTCCCTTTGTTTAGTAAATCTAAGATAGACCTAGGATGATATAACCTCCTTCTCAGTTTGATCCCTCGCAAACTAATACGGTCCATGTTAAAATAAACTAAATAAACAAACAAATTAATTCTCTTGTGAATTAGGATTTCAAGCCCCCAAAGGGCCCCTTTTCCTAAGCAGGCTTCCTATCTTTAGGGCAGTGTCAGCAGAACTTCCTGTAGGAATTGCCTGACTACCTGAGTTGAGATAAATCCCTGGGTCAATACTCACTCCGTAGTCGCCCTTAGGTCAGGTTCAATATATTTTGTCATAAGTAGGTTACCCATGCAGTAATTCTGCTTTGGAAGATGTAAGACTTGACATATTCTTTCTAGCATGACTGACGCAAATCAACGCGCAGCCTTAGGTTGGGTTCAATTTGTTGCCTAAAGAAACCGATCACCCTAGTGGTCTTCTCTAGTGGAAGATGTGAGTCCCCGAGTTTTCTTCCCTTGAATTTATCATTGCAAACCGAAAGGCACTCCTTTGGTTAGATAGTTCTCCCATCAGTTAGAAAGTCATTCCCTTTCGTTCTATAAATCCGAGATAGGTCTAGGCTAATATAAGCTCCTTCTCAGTGTGATCCATCACAAATCAACAAAATCAATGAAAATAAACTAAAAAATGAAACTAATCTTAACTATTTTTTAGCTAATCTAAGTTCCCCATCAGCATTCACTCAATAGTCAGCCCTAGGTTGGGTTCAATTTGTTGCCTTGCCAATCGATCGAAACCCCAGTGGTTCCTTCTTTTGGAAGATGTGAGTCCCCGTGCTTTTTTCTGAACTTGACCATTGCAAATCGAAGGGCATCCCTTTGGTCGGTTAGTCATACTACATGGTTGGTAGACTACTCCTTTTGGATTGGTAAGTTCGAGTTAGGTCTAAGCCTCCATGGCTCCTACTCAGTACAGTCTATCACAAATTGATGGGATCCATCATAATTAAAACAAATTAAATAATCTCTTTGAATTGATTTAAGTCCCTCCAGCATTCACTCAATGCCCTAGGTGGGTTCGATCATTTGCCAATATCACCATGGTTTCTTATTTGAGATGTGAGTCCATACTTTCTTCCTAACTTGACCATTGCACACTGAAAGACATCCCTTTGGTTGGCTAGTCCCACTATGTGTTTGGTAGGCTACCTCTTTGGATTGGTAAATCTGAGCTTGGTCTAAGCCTCCATGGCTCTTACTCAGCACGATCCATCACAAACCAATAGAACCCATCTCAAAATCCAAAATCTAAAAATCTAAAACAAATTCAACCCTCCTCCCTATTGATCTCAATTTTAGGATGAGCTCTCAATCCCTCCATCTTAGACATAGGACTCCTCTTAGATTTTAAGAGATCCTTACTCCTAGGACACATCTAATGATTAGGTGGACACTCAACCTAGCCCTAAAGACTTAAAAGAGTTAGCCATAGGAATAGGTCATGCCTTAGGGGTGTTAGGAAAAGTTGCCTACCCTATAGATTGAACCACATTCCTCACTTTCTTCCTTCAAGTCAAACTCCAAATCAAATCAGCATTAAACCTAAATCAATTCTAGCTTAAATGATTTTCTCCAAACCCAAATCAATGTCTTATGATTAAAACCCATGATTGAAACTTATTATTGAAGCTTATGAATGAAATTCCAAGTTCAAAATCTTTCCTAAGTCCTTCAATTCCCTCCTAAATCATGTTCAAATCAATTTAAATTCATGAAATGTTCTCATAACCCATTTATTTTCTCATTTATATTCACATATATAAATGAAACATAAATTCAAATCAATCAAACTAAATCCAAAATTCAAATCCAAATTCAAAAAATTTACTAAGTCCTTTAATTCCCTCTTAAGGACTTAGCCTAAGTCAAATTCAAATCACTTCAAATCTATTGACCTCATTTTTAGGATGAGCTCTCAAAGCCTCCATCTTAGACTTTAAAAGATCCTTAGTCTTAAGGCACATCTAGTGATTAGGTGGACACTCAACCTAGCCCTAGAGACTTAGAAGAGTTAGCCATAGGAATAGGTCATGCCTTAGGGGTGTTAGAAAAATTTGCCTACCTTATAGCTAGAACCAACTACTCACTTCCTTCCTCCAAATCAACTTCAAATCAACTCTAAACTCATATCAACTTCAACTCCAAATCAAACCTTGAATCATTTCAATGGGTTTTCTCAAATCATGTATCAATTCCAAATAATCAAAACCCATGATTGAAATTCAAATTCAAATTTCAAAAATCTTTCCTAAGCCCTTTGATTCTATCCTATGGACTTAGCTCAAATCAGGTCCAAATGAATTATAATTCAAGAAATTTTTTCATAACCCACGTATATTCTCATTTATATTCACTTATATAAATGAAATATAAATTCAAATCAATCAAACAGAATCCAAACTCAAATTCAAATTCCAAAAATCTTTCCTAAGCCCTTTGATTCTATCAATTGGACTTAGCTCAAATCAAATCCAAATCAATTCAAATTCAAGAAATTTTCTCATAACCCACTTATATTCTCATTTATATTCACATATATAAATGAAATATAAATTCAAATCAATCAAATTAATTCCAAATCCAAATAAAATCCTAAGCTCTAAATTCATTTATGGACTTAGCTCAAATCAAATCCAAATCAGTTCAAATTCAAAAAATTTTCTCATAACCCATTTATATTCTCATTTATAATCACAAATATAAATGTAATATAAATTCAAATATCCAAAACCAAATTCAAAACTCAAACTCAAATTCAACCAAAATCCAACCTAAGCCTTTCAAGTCAAATTCTTGAACTTAGCCAAATCAAATTCAAATAAAGCCAAGCCCTTGATTTTTTTTTCTTCATGATTTAATCAATCATTCAATCATGAATCCAAATATAAACATATACTTCAATCCTCAAGCCAAAATTCAAAAATCAAACCCAAGTCAAGCACATGTTCATCCTTGGAACTTGAAATTATCAAATGAATCAAAACCCATTTGACTTCAAATCTCTTGAAAATGGATTTATATTTCAATCATAAATACATATGTGAGTTCAATCAAACTTGAATCAAGCCTTGATCAAGCCAACTAAACTCAATTGGCTCACTTGACCCAAAGTGGCCAATTTGATCTACATAAATCAAAATTCAATTCAATCCAAATCAAAATAATTTAAGCCAATCCAAACTTCATGTCATGTTTGTTGATTATCATAGGTTAATCAATTTTCATGAACTGGGTCAAATCAAGTCAACTTAGCCCATTGACCAAGTCAACCCTTTAACCCACATGAACCCAAACAAGCCAAATTGCAACCTAAACCAAATTGATTCCAACCAATGGCTCAAGTTCACTCCAAATGATGAACCAATAAAGCCTTCTAAATTTGAATTAAACCAACCTAACCCAATTGAACATGAACCCAACTTGACCTAAAAGGTCAATCAAGGCAAAATCAAATATAAACAAATTGATTGGAAACAAAGATACCAATGCATTTCAAATGATCAACCAAACCTAAACCAAGCCATGACTCAAGCTAATTTGGTCAATTAGGTCAAATCGATCAACTTAGCCTAAATTAGCCTAAAGAATCAAATTAGCCATATTCCAAATTAAACCAAATTAATTGAAACCAATTGAACCAATATATCCAAATAGTCATTTGAACTTGACTCAACTCTTGGTTTGACCCAATTTGACTCAACTAACCCATTTTAATTTTTTGACCCAAATAGGTCAAATTAACCAAAATTAAACTAAATGAACTTCAACTGACATGAAATTTGGTACAGCTTACTTTTGACTCATTTCAAATCTACCCAAATCAAATTCAATGTCAAATGATATCTTTGCCCTTGGGTCAAGGGCATTCCATGAGAAAAGTCACTTTCCCAAGTGGTCATTACTCTTCGTTGGCCACTTGGCACTCATCCATTAGTCCACATAGGCACCAAGGACACTGATTTTCTAACTCAAGAAGTGTTTGGGGTAGCCATGACTCATGGGGAGGTGAAATAACCTCACCTCTCCCAATGGAACACTTGGCATGAAGGTCACTCACCTCCCTTTGGTTAGGACACCCACTTCTCCTTCATGGCACTTTCTAGCCAACCGAGCCACCAGATGATTCTCTTCCATTCCCAACCACCCCAAGCCAAATGACATGAGTTTAGAGCCAAAATATTTTTTTTAAAAAGTGGATTTTAGTTCATTTTCGTTCACTTTTCATTCTAAGGCTTTAGTAGCTAAAGAAAACCCTCATTCCTCTCATTCTCCCTCTCATAGAGCTCCCAAAGCCATTGGCAATCACCCCCACTTCATTTTGGAGAGAAATACTTCAAAATTAAATTAGAAAAATGATGATCCAGGAAACTTTCTTTTGACATGGCGAGGATCTAAGCTCTCAGGCTTCTTTTCTCTCCTCAATGGTGCCACCATTGCCATCGAAAATCATCCCCGCTGAGATAACCCTAAAAAAAATTGTAGCCGTCCTTAGGATCCCTCATTTTGTGATAGTTTTTGTGCGCTATTTTTAGGAATGTACCATAGATAACTGTGCATTTTTACTTTAAATCATTCCAATTAGAAAATAAATTTTTTTTCGGTACGAATCAACATGAAAATAAGTCCATTTGGAGAATTTTTCACTTAAAATACTCATTTTCCAAAAAAATAGCCTACTTTTACTATTCACCATCGACAAGCTACATAGTCCTATTGGATCATGGAGGATCTCGCTGGATCGTGTGATTGCCCAGATCCGATGTGATAGATCATCCGATCATCTTCATGATTGAGCGGCTCATTATACATCGATCATGTGATCACGGCTACGATACACAATCTTGGATCCCATCTCGGATGGTGAGCGAAATGGTCACTGTTGCATTGTCCCCTTCGCAAATAGTTGTGAGGCACGAAAATCGTAATCTGCGTGATGCGTGCATGTCAGGTACCATGTGGCCATTTACATGATGCGTTGCCATGTTAGCATCATGCATATTTTTTGATTTAAAATTTTAATTTAAATTTCATGAAACTTCAAAAATTTATATAAAATACTTAACCAAAAATTGCAAACAAGGGCTCGTTGGATTCGTATTTCTAAGAGGAATCCTATAAACCTAAAATCCCCAAAATTCATTGAGTTTTTTTAGCTGAATTTGAGTTTTAGTAAAAATTAAATTTCTTTAATTAAACGACAAATAAATATTAAATTAAGTTGAAATTTTTAGAGATTAAAATTGATGTTAAAATACACCTACATAAAAATTTCAAGTCAAAATGACCTTTGGATTAAAAGATATTGAATTTTAAGTGTCAAATGATTTATTTTAATAAAATAAATTAGCAGAATTCATAAAAATCACTTAAATCAATTAAAACTTCCTAAATTTATAACTAATTATAAAAAAATCCAAAAAAAAAAATACAAACTCAGGTTTATTTTGAAGATAATTCAGAGGAGAATCCAAGAAAATTATTTCTAATTGGATTTGAACAGTAGATTTTTTTAAATAAGGTTTATTTGAAAACTTAATAACCCTAATTACTTTCTAATGACTTTGTTAATTAATTCCAAACTTCTCAAGCATATTTAGTGGGATGACTTCTCACTCCCCTAATTTTCTTGGAATTTATTAATGAGTTAATCAAGGAAAGTAATTAATGAACCTCTAATCACTCTGTTAACTTAATTAAGGTTAATTAAGCATGTGAACAATGGTTTACTTCCTTGATTAAGTTAATTAAACTTTGTTTAAGTGTTTAGGGGGCATATGGAATGATTTTGGGACATTTTCCTTAAGCTATTCCCTAAGTCCCCTTTCTTCTTTAAATCCAAATCTAATTTAGAGTTAATCCACTAATGATCTATTTAATTAATCAAATCAAATTCTTAAAAGAAAAATTAATCCATAAACTTAATCAATCCTTCTTGGTTTGATGCTTAGGTGTTCAATAACCTAAGTAACTTAAAATCATACTAACCCATATGTGTGGGAAGGGTTATGAAAGTACTTGAATTAAACCCTTTAGCTTAATTAATCATTAATTGAGCCAATTAGGTACCTTTCTTTCCAAAGATACATTACTAATTTAAATTCCTTGTGATTTTATATTAATAAATCATAATTTGATTAAATATGTTAAGTGGTATAGGTAAAAACTTAATGACTTAATCTACACCCAAAAAGCTAAATTAATCAAATCACCTAAAATTTTTGAATGTTGGCATTACCTTCTCATACTTTCTTAATTCAAATCAAACTCAAAGCAAAATAAAAGTTTCTTTAAACAACTTTTGATTAATTCTTTAAAGATCATCTTTAAATTGAATGAAATTACATGCTTACATCATTTATTTCTTTCCAAGCATGCTAAATGTGTATGTCATATTAGTTTTATACATTCATGCTTTTCAAAAATCAAATTCAAAATGAAATGTTATCTTTATGTCAAATTACATGTTTTGGCTAAAGTAAAAAATATGAGTGGCTATTATCACTATTAAATTCAAAACTATTTTCAAAATCTATAAATCAAATACCTAAAATTGAAAGTGTGCTACTTATAATTATTTATAAGCTTGGATGTGTATATAAATATCAAGATGTGCATAGTGTACTTTTCCATCTCTTAGGATCCATTCATATGCATGTTATACACTTAGCATTCATCATAAAGTATGCTAAAAATTTCCATTTTTATGTATAGATATGCTTAAGATCCATTCATATGCATGTTATACACATGTGGGAAAGAAATAAAATGTTGTGTGTTTTGTAATAGTAAATCACTTTACTTAATCTTAAGATACCTTTCTTTTTGAATAGGTTTGTTTAGAGAAAATCTAAACTTAGGATTAATTCAAATACATAATAAAATATTCACTAAACAAAAATCATTAATGAATCTACCTTAGATATCACTTAAGGTAGGGAGGAAAGAGAAGTTCTCTTCTCTTTTTTCTTTACAACAACAATTAAGTAGGTTCATTCAATCCAAATCAAATCATTAAATAAAATTAACCTATATCAACTAAACAACTTAAATGATACCACCCTTCTAAGTTAAACCTTTTCACACTTAGAAAATTCTAACCTTAAAGCCTAGCTAAGCATGCCACACAAACCTTACATGGCACACACATTAGGCTAAGTCACCACTTCTAGTCCTATGTTAGGGCAGTGCATAGTTTGATGTTTACTTTCTTTTGTGAAGTTTTGTTTTAGTCTAGATGTTAGGGAATATGTGCATAGAATGAATGGTAGGATGATTTAATCTAATCATTATCTTCTGCAGGGGATTGTGCTTAAGGGGCGCTATAATAAAAATGTAATTGCTTTTGCTGTGCAAGTTGCTTACACCCTCAAGCATAATCCAGAATAGGCCACGTGGACTTGGTTACCCATATGTGGGGTGCTAAGTCCAATTTGTTTATATACATGCTTGGGAATGTGTGGTTTATTTAGCTAATCTCTATTTTGCAAGTTTTAGTTAGATTTATTTTTCTTCCTTTTCATGTAATTTTATAATTAGGATTTTGGAATGATTGTTATTGGGATTAGGATGAGCATTGGTTATAAGGCCATTACTTATGTACCATGTGAGACCTTTGGAGCATCCACCTTCCAACCATCCAAATGAATAAACCAAAGAAGAAAGAAGAAAATAAGAATGAAGGAATGAAGCTTGAAGACCCCCATAACAATGAATTCCCTACTTAATTGTACTTAATTCATTTGTAGTGCGGGTTGTATAAGGGTAAAGCTAGGCTACCCAATTTATTTTTGGGTTTGTCCGATGGTGCCCAACCACAAATGGGCTTTTATTCTTTTGTGTTAGCTTAATAAAATGTGTGATATTTTATTTAGCATGTGCATTAAGATGACATCTTTTTCCTAGTTTCTTCCTTGCTTGATGTATGGCCTTAATGGTGATTAGTCTCTTAAGAAAAAATAAATTTTCTACCAAATTAATCAAGTCAAAATTAAAAATAAATAACTCATAATCTCATTAAAAACCTAATTTAAAATCATGATAAAAGAATTAGCAACCCCTTAGCTTGATGAGTATTTCTTTTATAACATCATGCACAAAAGCATCTTGTTTCACTCTTGATTGGAGGGCTTCCACCATTGCCAGAGAAACTTGGCTTGACCTTTGAGAGCCATGGTGGAACACACCTCCCCTTCCACTGATTTTGGCCAATTTTACTTCTCATGCATTAGGCATATGAATCCTATAAGCCTAAGTCAAATGATTGTCCAAAAATGAAGATAACATGTAATATGATTTGCATTAGATTTAAGACATTTGAAGCATGCCCTTACATAATCTAGTCTCTTTAGGGAGTGAGTTTAAGGACTTAGTCTCTTTCTAAATAAATAACAGCCCAACTATCTTGCATAACACATATGACTTGCCTACATGAATTTAAAATCGTAGGAGGAGTTAGTTGGCGGCCACCCCTAGGCGATTATAAGTCCTATTGTCAAGTGGTTTATCCTCTCTTATGGAGGTAAATCAAATACTCATTTTTCTTTTAGATTTAGTTCCTGCTTTTGGCCCTTGCCAAAGCTCTCTAGATTTAGGTTCTGAAGTTGCTTCTACCCTTTTGCAGGCTATAAGTATAAATCCTCACCTCTTAGACATTTCCATGTCCTTGTATCATGGGATTGTACGCCCTAGCATTCTAATGAAAATTCAACTCAAATAAATAATTCAATTTCAAAAATGTAAAGCCCAACAATAGGATAGTTTGAGATGTTTGCTAGGTTTCCTAGCATCGTGAGCATCTCATACTTATCTTCCAATGGCTTCGATAATAACTCTCTCTCTCTCTTTGATCAATCCCATTTGATCTTCCAAAATAAACTAATCAATTGATAGTCTTACCTATGAAATCTTTGGAGACATGATTTACCTTCGAGTATTCCTAAGGAATCCCTTCCTTAGGATGTAATTAACTATGGGGCTTGCCTGTAGAAACTTAGACAATTTAAAATGAACTTTACTTTATGTTTCCATGTAATGTAGGGAAGAAGTTTGGTATATCAAAGTACTTAGTCTTATTATTGAGGTGATTAGGTCCATTGTAGGGTGGTGACTTCTATCTTTCGAGATAGTACACCTCACCTCAATGTCATGGCCAATCACCCTAATAAGAACATCTACGGATCTATGTGGTGTCTCGACCAAAAGATGTATATTTCTATTTTCATTTATCCTCTTCAAAAAAGATAAATAAAGATGGGAATATTTTCACCACAGATTTTTTCGACGACTTCGCTGGGGAGGGTTCCTCTCTCCATCTTTGGTAAAAGATCTTTGTCTCCAAGTATCGATAATGGATTTATACTTTGTATAAGTTTGAGATTATCTTTCCTTCTGTTGGTACTTAGTTTATTTCATCCTTAAGCAAAGCTATCCAACATCCTTTAGTTTTTAGGACCTCATTGCATGAAGGTCTTAAAATCCCTATTGGGTTCCCAATAGGTTAAAAGAAAAATATAATGAAAAAGAAATAACTAAAGACTTCCTCCTTACTATTTCTATGGTAAGGAAAGGTTCATTACAAAAATAAAGAAAGAATAAATCCTTTTATGAAAAACATCATCTTTCCAAAAAAAATCACTTTTTCAAAATACAGATAATAAAATATTTTCACAAAAGTTTTGCAAACCAACCTCATCTAACAATCTTCATGATTGCAAAATAAAATAATGATAAAATCCAAAATCATTCTTTTCAAAAAAAAAACACAAGTGAACTTCCTTATTCAATTTTATAAATAAGGACTTCACTTTCCAAAAATCAAAATCAACAATCTTATTTTCTAAATGCACAAATGAACACTTTCATTCAATATACTCAAATTTATTGAATTAAGGTTTTCATTTTCAATCAAAATCAATAATCACATTTTTCCAAAAGCACAAATTAGAAACTTTCATTCAATATACTCAATCAAAATCTACAATCACATTTTCCAAAAGCATCAATGAACACTTTCATTCAATATACTCAAATTTATTGAATGAAGGTTTTCATTTTCAATCAAAATCAACAATCATATTTTCCAAAAACACAAATGAATGTGTCTGTTCAATATACTAAATTTATTGAATGGAGATTTCATTTCAAAATAAGAAATAACAATCATAGTTTCAAAAATAAAATCAATAAACAAATTTTCAAAAGTCAAAATTAATAATTATCTTTCCAAAATTAAAACAACATTTGGATTCTTCATTTAGCATACCCAAATTGCCTAAATGAAGACCCCCTTTTCAAAATAAAGTCAATAAACACCTTTTCAAAAAAATATAACAACATTTGGATCTTTCATTTAACATACCCAAATTTGCTAAGTAAAAAATATTCCTTTTCAAAATGAAACAACATTTGGATTTCTTTAGCATACCTAAATTTGTTAAGGATCCCCTTTTCAAAAATCAACGAAAGTCAAAACAAACCACATTTGAATTTCCTTAGCATACCTAAATTTGCTAAGGATCCTCTCTTCAAAATAATCAAAATGAAACAAATTTGGATTTTCTTAGCATACCTAAATTTGGTAAAAATCCTTTTTTCAATAAAATCAAAACAAAAGCACACTTGGATCTCCTATTTAGCACACCTAAATTTGCTAAGTAGAAATCCTCTTTCCAAAAAAAAAATAAGAGAACAAAATCAATCACATTGGATCCTTTATTTAGCATACATAAATCTGCTAAGTAAAGGTCCTCTTTTTGAAAAATAACAAAACCTTTGGATTCTTCATTTAGCATACCCAAATTTGCTAAGTGAAGATTCCATTCTAAAAATTCACATGATTCACATAAAATAAAACAAATAAAGAAACAAAAAGAAATAATTATTTTCAAACACTTCACCTAGCATACCCAAATCAAAAATACAAAACCAATTGATCCTTACTTTAACATACCCAAATTTGTTAAAGGAAAGGGTCCTCAAATCAAAATCTAATTTCAAACATGGACCTATGGAAGCATCTTTCTAAAACTATTTTAATCCATTTTTCAACATACTCTAATTTGTTGAAGTTGGATTCATATTCAAAATTCTCTTTCAATCAATCTCTAAATCCATTTGAATCCCACTTAACACTTCCAAGATGTTGGATGTGGGTTCAAATATTAAATTCAAATTTGAAAATCAATAAAAATAGAAATATAATCCAAGCTTGTTTCCTATATTAGAGATTCTCAGCATCAGTTATAGTTACAACTACAGTTCAGTCTTTCAATTTTTGCAGTTGATTAGAAATGGCAGACTCATAGAAGTTTGTGTTTACTTTCCCACACTGCATGGACTTGGCCTTGGATCAGGCCAATCTCCCCTAAGCTTATCACGCCCACCTTATCCATTTCGGTAGAGGATTTGTGGGAGTAAAGATCACTCGTGAGGGCATTCCCCTCATGCTAGGATGGGTCGGCATAAGCCGGTCATCATCGATCTACCCTCGGATTCTGACCTCCCCACATTAAAGAGGAAAGTAGTGGCAGTCCCACCAATTTCAGCAGTGATAGTGACAACGCTTGTGCACCCTGTGGTTTCCCGTGCTGCCCTAGTAAGGGATAGTACCCACTCTTTGGCACCCTCTAAGGGTAAGGCTCCTTTGATTCCAGAGATTGCCTCCCCAGCCTTTGAGGTTGGGTCTTGTTCTCTACTCATCCTACCCAGACACTGAGCAAAAATTAAAATTGCATGATCAAACGGCACCATACTAGGATTTCCAGGGAGATGGAGGCGCTATTCGGTGTAGGAGGTACTTTGATCACCCATTTATAATAAACCATTTCATCCTCTCTGGTCAAGAGAGGATGCTAGGAGGATTCACACTTCCACTTGTGGTTTAGCATTACCCAATTTCAGAGGTCGTGTCATGTCGATCCATTTTACACTAGGTTGGTGGAGCTTATGGACGTTCAAAGTACAGAGCTCAATTTGATTTGAGATCTATCATCCCCCATAGCATGGGGAAATACCTTCAACAAGAGAGGGCCAGAGAGGCCTATACATCTATTCATATCAGAGAGGAGAGGTTGGTTGCGGGTGGCACTCATTAATTTTCCATTTCGATTGTGTTACCCATGACCATAGATAACATCCTTTTCATCATAGGAGGACAACTCCTATTCATAGAGCGTGATGGTGTCTCCACCACACCACTATACCCATCCCCCTGTTCACGCGTCACGCGCATCTCACCAGGCCATGAAGGCCATTCAGGAGAAGTGTACCTGTTGGTGATCCACTGGAGGATCCTACTCCATCTACACCCTATGGTGAGGGTCACTCTCCTTGACCTTCTGCTCCAGTGGTGGTGTGGAGGGAGTGGCAACCCTGAAGCATAGTGGTCATCCCTTCACCAACACCACCAGTTCAGCAAGACATGGAGATTGTGGCAGCTATTATAGAGGGAGCAGATGATAGCCCAGTTACACCCATGATAGCAAAACCTCCTAGGAGTGTCACCCTTATCAGAGTCAGTGATAGTTAGGAGTGTGTCTCTTCTAGTGAGTACAGTCCTCATACGATTGATTCTCCAGCAATAGGGGAGGTACAATACCTCTTAGTACATGACAATGATCACACCGGTTAGCCAAAATTGTTTGTGCCCATTCAGATTGATCATACTCGTGAGGAGATAGTAGCACATTATCTTTAGAAAAGAAGAAAACTTAGGGGTATGACTGGTCTGATGAGGAGAAGATCAGCTTTGATCCAAATGAAGATGATTTATTGTGAGACTCAGTGAGAGTTTACATGGTAGATACCAGGGGATGCCTCCTTAGATAGCAGTAGACTATGGAAGGAGTTGAGCCTGAGCAGGAAGCACGACCCACTCGACCCAACACCTCCTAGCATAGATCAAACAGATGGATGAAAAGATAGAAAGGATGGAGAAGTGCCTCGATGATCTGTTAGCAGTTGTCTTAGTAATGCATAACCAATCCCTAGCAGTTCATCCTACCACAGCTGAGATTAGTCAGCCATAGTGTGCATGTCTTGGACCCAGCCAAGACTTTACCTCCAGTAGAGCAAGGTAACCCCAACATGTATATAAAGGTAGTGGATAGTACCTCCATACAGGAAAAGGATATCAATTCCATGGTTGAGTAGTAGGTGAAGGAATCATTGGCTCAAGAGTAGGATCATCAGTTCCAAAGGGTAGACCCTACCCGAGAGAATTTGATGCAATCCAATACCCTAAGGGCTTCATTCCACCTTCCTCAAGAGTTTTGAAGGTAGTTGAAACCTGAGGCAGCAGATTGCACACTTCAGGGCCAATTATTGCAATGCCGGTGATATCGATGCTTTACTATTCCATCTCTTCGTCAGTAGCTTAGCAGGGATAGCTTTTAATTGGTATGTTGAACTTTCTAATAGTTCAGTAAAGACTTTTGCTGAGTTGGAGCAACTCTTTATCAAGAGGTTTGTTAGAGCTCGACAAAGGTCCTTTATGGCATCTCGTTGCACTAAAACCATGGTGAGTCTCTTGTTGATTACATTCTCAGGTGGCATAATTTGAGTATAAAAATATGAACCACAGATGTTTAAATAGTATGCCATTGAGATTCTGCTAAAGAATATCCATGGCCCGGTCACCTTTATGCTCAAAAGTTTCACCATCAAAACTTTTGAGAAATTAATCAACAAGGTGACTAGCTTGCAAGGAGAAGCCAAACAGTTACCTTCTCCAACTCTACCAACAAAGCCAAAGTCGCAGAAGATATATGAGAAGAAGCTCGGGGCAATGATAATAGTAGATGGGAAAGCAACTGGAGTAGTTTGAGAGACCTGTGCTCCACGGTCCGCCTCCTCCACTGCCTACTCACCACAGTAGCCTCCACTGCGCCTCCTCCTCGGCCACATCGCCACAGAGCTACACATACCCACCGCCAGCTAGTTATCATCCACCTACTCTTATGGATAAATTAAACAAACCATACTCATTTAAGAGGGAGGTAGTTAAGAAAATCTTTAAGAATATCTTAAAGAAACCTGACTTTCAGCTACCCAAATTTAGAAGGCTGAAGGATGTGGGTAAAAGCAATGATCCTAACTTTTGTCCCTTCCACCGCATGCTAGGTCATATTTTGGAGGATTACTTTACATTTAAGGACTGGCTTTAACATAGCTTCAAAACTAGTGCTATAGTCATTCCGAAGGAATACCTTGTGGAACAACCATCCAGTTCCATTAGGATAATCCTTGGGGATGACTGGGATCCTTCCAAAACCAAAGAAGGTTGGGATATCTTCTTATCCAAAATCTCTAAGAAAATTGTCTCTAAAATCAAGAAACATTCCATGCAGGTGCCTGAGTCAGCTCAAACCTCTAACATCAAGGAATATTTGCAAGTTGCCAGTGCCAACTTGGGAAAGGGGAGCTCAACAGCGGAGTTGCTTGATAGCATGTGCAACCACCGTCGAATCCCAGCCTCCATCTTACCATCGCGACTTCCTCTACTTCAGCTAGTTCTTCTTCTTCTACTAGTAGAACTCTTGTATTAGCGAATAAGGGCATCAAATCTCTTACCCCTCTTACTTTACTTAATTTTTACTTTATACCTCCTATCAAATCCAAGAAATTGAATAATAAAGCTAGCTTGAATTACATATGTGTCACTTTTGATGGGTTGTTTACTTCTATTTTTAATGATGACTCTTCAATTCTAAATAACAACTATAATAATTTTGATCTTCCTCTTTCTGATTTAGAGTTGGATTTTCCTACTATAAATACTACAAGTTTTCCTCTTAAGATAGACTTAGAATCATCCAATTCCAAGGGTCCCATAGGAGAAGCTATAGGTGAGCCTGACGTGCAGGTAGAATCTTCCATTACCCTACCATAAGAGATCACCGAAGTCAACCTTCGTAGTGGCAAGGTTCTACCTCAAAGGGCAGCACCTCAACATAGAGCGAAACAAGTCATTGGTTCACAGGATCGAGAAGCCCTCCACAGGATGCTCCATCCTTGGATATGCTTATGGAGGATCAACCCAAGGGGGACTACAATGTCCTCTTCACCTAAGAAAGTTATCATCTAAGCTAAGTATATACAATGCCCTTATCTTATCCAAAGAGACGAGGGAATCATTAATCAAGGATCTCCTTGATCCTGAGATATGCTTATCTTAATTGACCGCTATTGGTGAGGAGGCACATTATTCTAGAGAAGCTCAGGGAATCACTTTTATAGATGAAGACCTTCTTCTGGGGGACTTGGAGCACAACCATCCTCTGTATATTATAGTTGACATGGGCAGATTTAGACTTGCCAGAGTTCTCATCGATCCAAGTACATCATTGAACTCTATGAGTCTAAAGACCCTTGCCTATTTGAAGATCAACATCTCCACACATCGAGGAGATCAAATGATGTTGAGAGGATTCAATGAACAAGGTGAGCGGGCTTTAGGTTCCATAGTGTTACCTTTGGAGATAGGTGACTGGAAGAATGAAGCCAAGTTTTACATTATTGATTTGAATACTTCATTCACCACTTTGCTTGGCAGGCCTTGGATACATCAGAATAAGATAATTTCATCCTCCCTCCATCAGTGCATGAAGTTCAAGAAGAATGGGATTGAGTATTGTGTCAAAGGAGATGAAAAGCTATTTTTAGTTAGAGAGGTTGAGATATATGAGGATGTCACCTACTATCTTCCTCAAAACATCATTTCTCATGAAATTGGACAAAACACAAATTCAGAAGCAAAAGAAAATGAAGAAAAAGAAAAATAAAAGATAAAGAAATAAAAAAGAAAAAAGGAAAATCCAAGTGAACAAGAAAGGGGAATTGAAGAAGAAATAGATCCTCATATCACATTCCACCCATAATTCATTCCATCATATGGACATGTCGGTAGAATGGCTCAACCTCTGCCATGCAGAGGTAGAGGTAGAAATAGAGGTAGTTCCAAAGGTGGAAGACCCTGTGGTTGGCCATCGGCCAATAGAGGTTATGTTCTAGTTCATAGGATTGCCCCAACTATTCATATAGACTTGGAATCCAGCTTATAGGATGAGTCTAATGTGATTAGTATACTAGCAAACCCTTCTCAGCGGGTTCCATTAGAGGTGACTTTCGATCCAGACAGCGACGAAGGCTGGGCCTCTAGACAAAGCAAAGTATTTGAATCAGGTTTATGTGAGTCTATTATGAAGCAGTTGGGAATCTTAGCTCTAACCTCACTTTCATCCCAAAAAGTTGAAGGTTTAGTAGTTAAGGAAGCCCCTAAGTCTTCAGTGATATGAAGCCGAAGAGATTCTTTTGGGATCATCCTCAAGTCAAGAAGATGTAGAACTTGAGGAGAATTTATAAAGAATTAATGGAATTACCATTTGACTTTTACTCCTTGTGTTCATAATCTTACAGAAAGGTTTGGTTCCTCACACATGGTCGCATAAGTCAGTACTTTGAAAAGCTATGGAATACACGAGGAAGCATAATCAAAGACTAGGATTTGGATGCAGTGGGTCGATGATCATGATTACTACTTAGTTGTTACCAATCATTTGGAGTCGATAGGTTCTTTTCACACAACTCTTATGAGAATGTGTGTTTAGAAACCTTAGATGATCGGATGATCTCCAAATCAAAGATGCCTAGAATTTGAAGAAGATCCATTCAATAATTGACAAGCTTAAAAAAATCAACCTCGAGATGAAGAAAATCCACCCGGCATACACATCATTCGTTGTTGAATGAAGAAGAAACTAATGACTTAGTTAGCTATTGTTGAGTTTAAAGACTCCTTTGCATGGAGTTATGAGAGATGCCCATTATCTCTAACATAGTCCAGCTAGCAATAGATCCTAGTGCTAACCCTATCAAGCAAGCTCCTAGAAGCTTGCGATTAGAAATTGAACAGCTAGTCATTTTTTAAGTCAAGAAATTGATTGATGTTGGTTTCATCAGGGAAGAAAAATACCCTACCTGGTTAGCCAGTGTCATCCTAGTTAAGAAGAAGAATGGCCAAATTTTCATATACATCAATTTTAGGGATTTAAATAAGGCATGTCCTAAGGAAGAGTTTCCTCTTCCTATACCAGAATTAATGATGGACATCGCCTTGTCTCATACAATTTTTTCTTTCATGGATGGGTCATCTGGCAATAACCAAATTAACATGGCCCCCTAAGATGAAAGAAACACTACCTTTCGAACCTTGATTAGAACCTATTATTATAAGGTTATGTCTTTTGACCTTAAAAATATTGGTGCTACATACCGCCATGACTTCAGATCTTCAATGAACTAAATCATCCATCATCGGGGCTATGTTGATGATCTAGTGGTCAAGAGCAAAAAAAATGAAGACCATCACTTTGACATGAGAGTAATTTTTGAATGGTTAAGATACTATAACCTCAAAATAAATCCCCTGAAGTGTGCATTCAGAGTAGCTTCGAGGGAATTCCTTGGGTTTGTTGTCTAACATTGGGGAAAAGAAATAGATCTAGATAAGATCAAATCTATCTTAGAAATATCACCTCCTAAAAGTTTAACTCAACTCAGATCATTCCAAGGATGGCTGGCGTATCTCAGACGCTTTATTTATAACATATCAGGAAGAAGAAAGCCATTCTCGACACTTATCAAAAAGGATGCCAAGTTCAAGTGGGATGATAAGTGACAGCGTACCTTTGAAGATATCAAGCAGTATTTGGTAAAGCCGCCGGTTCTAGCAGCCCCTATCCCGAGCATGCCACTCATCCTCTACACTGTCACATTAGATGAGTCTCTCGGTGCTTTATTGGCCTAAGCCAATGATGAAGGGAAGGAGAGTGCACTCTACTACCTTAGTCATCATCTAATTTCTACTGAAGTGAACTATCCACCTATTGAGAAATATTACCTAGCTTTGATCTCTGCCTCCTAAAAGCTACGACACTATATGCTTTCTCATTAGGTGAACTTGATTTCCAGAACCAATCCACTATAATACCTCATGACACGGCCAATGCTATCTAGACATTTGGCACGATGGTTCATGATTCTCTCACAATTTGATATCACATTTGTACCCCCTTCATGCAGTAAAAGGACAAGCACTAGCATATTTTTTAGCAGCACACCCACTTCCTACTGATTCTTCGCTTAGTGACAATCTCCGTGATGAATAAATCATAAACTTATGGGAGGTTAACAATCATTGTTGGGAGATGTATTTTGATGGTGCAGCTTCTTTTTATAAAGGGGAAGCACCACGATCTACTCTTCTAGGAAAGGTAAGGGTAGGAATAGTTCTCCTAACTCTAGACCGTGATGTGATGAGATTATCATACTATCTTTCCAACCCCTACATCAACAACGAAGCTGAGTATGAGGTTTTGATTACCGATCTGGAGTTAGCTATCACAATGTGTGTCAAAAGCATCAACATCTTTGGGGGTTCTCAATTGGTCATCAATCAGATTATCGGGTCCTATAAAGTTCTCAAACCCGAGCTTCATCATTACCATGAGTATACCAGGCCAAAATCTCAAGTCATCTACAAGGTTCCCCGAGCAGAGAACGCAGTAGCAGATGCTTTGGCCAAACTTGCCAAAGAATTATCATGTTTGGAAGATGAGTCCATTCCAATAAGGTTCCAAAATAGACAAGTCCTATCCCTTATTGATGTTGAACTCATCGAGTGGCTTTCTCTTGAAGGGGAGGTTTTTATTGCCTATAAGGACAAGGAGCTGGATTGGAAGCAACCGTTCATAGACTATTTGAACATTGGAAAACTACCTCAAGAAAAGTCACATGCCCATTAGCTGAAACAGAGAGCTCTCTCCTATGCTCTCATTGATGGCACCCTGTACTGATGGTCCTTTGACCAAATATGCTTATGTTGTTTAGACAAATATGAAGCCCATGGCATTGTAACTAAGGTACATTTAGGTCTATGCAGAGTGCATCAATTCGGTCTAGAGATGAAGATGAAGATCAAGAGACTAGGATACTACTGTCCTTTGATGATTACAGACTGCATGGATGTAGCTAGGAGATGCCATCAATGTCAGGTACACAGTGTGGTCTTACATCAACCACCCAACATTCTACACCCTGCATTGGCTTCATGGACATTCGAGTGTTTGGGTATCGACACTGTGGGTCATATCGATCCTCCTTCTTCCAAGGGTCATTGGTTCATCTTAGCTGCCACCGACTACTTTTCCAAGTGGGCGGAGGAAATCCCACTCAAAGAGGTCACAACTCAATATATGCTTCAATTTTTCAAGAACCATATTGTATATAGGTTTGGGGTGCCTCAACAAATTATATTCGATAATGGTACTACATTCAAAAATACTAAAATCAACAGCTTCGCCAGAAGACATGGTATAGATTGGAGATACTCCACCATCTACTACCCCAAAGCAAATGGCTTAGTAGAAGACTTCAATAAAACTCTCATCCAAATACTAAAGAAGACTCTTGATGATAACAAGCGATCGTGGAATGAGCAGTTAGTCAAAGTATTGTGTGCCTACCGCACCACATACCAAACTATAGCTCAATCTACCCCTTTTTTCTTAGTGTATGGGTCTGAAGCCGTTCTACCTTTAGAAGTTAACTCCCATTCCTAAGGATAGCATTGGGTAACAAGATCACTACAGAGGAGAATGCAAAGTTATGATTATAAGTGCTCAAAGGTTTGGAGGAGAGTTTCCTACGGGTGTGCTAAAATCTCGAGTTATATAAGGCCAAAATGATTCAAACTCACAACAAGCTGGTCCGCCCTAGGTCTTTCCAAGTAGGAGAACCTATGTTAGTCCTAAAAAGATCAGTTGTTGCCCGTTGAAAGATGGGAGGCAGTTTGAACCCACTTAGGAAGGCCCCTATGTTATAGAGAAGGCCTACTAAGGAGGATCTTGTCAACTTATTGATTGTAAAGGGGAACACACGAAGCTTCCAATTAATGGGCTCTATTTGAAGAAATATTACCCATAAAATTATGTTTGAAACAATTCTATCAATCAACAAAAATTTGATTCCATTTCATCAAAATCTTATCTTCGTTGTAAGTGTTATTTGTTTGCCTTGTGAATCCTCCATGATGCATTTTGGGTTGGTGTAAGAGTCCCCCTACGACATCCTATCTCCCTTTCACAACACAAACACAAACACAATCAAACAATTTCTCAGTGCTATTAGAATAGGTGTGAGAGAACCCAAGAGGCATCCTATTTTGACTAGCACAACTAAGTTAGAAGTAAGAGAACCCAAGCGGCATCCTTTCTTGGCGAGAATCCCAGTTACCATTCGTGGCACCATTTCATCAAAATCTTCAGTGTGTTTTAGGTAGGTGTAAGAGAACCCAAGAGGCATTCTATTTCCTTTAACAAGAACACAAAAATAAATACACATCTTTTATCTCGGGCTACTTTGATGTGGGAGCAAGCCCCCTGTGGCACTCACTCATTAGCTGCTCTAGGTTGGGTCTACATGCTACCTCGTTATTATGTCACCCCAGTGGTTTCTTATTTTTAGAAGATGTGATCCCCCATACTTTTTTCTTAGGACTTGACCTTTGCAAACCAAAGAGCGCCTTATTAGTCTGGTAGACTTCACTGCCCAGTTAGTAAGCTACCCCATGTTGATTTTATTTAAGAAGATGTGAGTCCCCGTGCTAACTTTTTGAACTAATCATCATGATCTAACTAGGTTGAGTATATTCAAGGTTTATGATAAGTCTCCCAGAGGCTCCTTTCTTTCTGACAACATTTGACTCGATATAAGTCCTCCAGTGGCATTCACTCAAGAGCCTCTAGGTGACGAGACACCAAGCTAAAGATAGAATATCCCAATCAATGGTATGATGATGTGAGTCCCCAAACTTTCTTTCTATACTGATTATTGCAAATTGATGGGTACCTTAGGTTGGTTGATGTTCGTTATGCTGACAATGACTCACCTGGTGCATACACCACTCTTGGCAGAAGTGAGTCCCCATGCTTTCTCCTTGAGTTGGCCATCGAATACCTTTTTGATATATGACTAGCCATATCATCTTCTCTAGGGTTTTGGATCAAGCCCTTAGCGACCCCTCTTCTTGCGGGCATTCTATTTGGATCACATCATTTGCGACCTCATTTAGACACTACCCAGGTTACTTTTGGATTAGACAGTCCCCCTTTCCAAGTAGCCACCCTTGTGGTTGAAGAATTTGTTTAGCAGATGCGTAGATTCTCCCTTGGTTCAATAAATATGAGATAGGTCTATGCTGATATAAGCTCCTTCTCAGTTTGATCCCTCACAAACTAACAGGTTTCGCATTAAAATAAACCAAACAAACAAACAAATTAATTCTCTTGTGGATTAGGAATTCAAGCCCCCAAAAGGCCCTTTTCCCAACCAGGCATGTTATCTTTAGGGCGTAGACTCTATAGGAATTGCTACCTTGAGAGATAAATCTCGAATACTCACTCCATACGCCTTAGTCGTTCAATCTATTTTGCTATAAGCAGGTTACCCCGACAGTCATTCTGCTTTGGAAGATGTAAGATTATGATCCATTCCTTTTAGCATGATTGTAACAAACTGACAAACAGTCTTAGGTCAGGATCGATTTGTTGCCCAAAGTTATCGATCACCCCAGTGGTCTTTTGTATTGGAAGATGTGAGTCCCCGAGCTTTCTTCCCTTAAATTGATCATTGCAAATCGAAAGGCACTCATTTGATCGAATAGTTCTCCCATCGGTCGGGAAGTTACTACCTTTGGTTCAATAAATCTAAGATAGGTCTAGGCTAATATAAGCTCATTCTCAGTGTGATCCATCACAAACCAATGGAATCCATCAAAATAAATCTAAAAATGAAATTAATCTTTGACTATCTTTGTGCTAATTTAAGTCCCCTAGTGGCATTCACTCAATAGTCAACCTTGGGTCGGGTTTAATTTGTTGCCCAAAGCAATCGATCACCCCAGAGGTTCCTTATTTTAGAAGATGTGAGTCCCCACACTTTCTTCCTAACTTGACCATTACACACCAAAAGGCATCCCTCCGGTTGGTTAGTCCTACCTTGTGGTTGGTAGACTATTTCCTTTGGATTGGTAAATCTGAGTTAGCCCAAGGTCACCGTGACCCCTACTCAGTACAATCTATCATAAACTGATAAGATCCATCAAAACAACTAAAAAATGAAATTACTCTTGACTATCCTTGAGCTGATCTAAGTTCCCCAATGGAATTCAATCAATAGTCAACTCTAGGTTAGGTTCAATCTGTTGCCTCGCCAATAGATCACCCAAGCAACTGGTCCCTGCTTTGGAGGATGTAAATTTATTATGCTTTCTTCCTAGTATAGCTACTGCACACCAAAAGGCATCCCTCCAGTTGGTTAGTCCTACCTTGTGGTTGGTAGACTATTCTTTTTGGATTGGTAAATCTGAGTTAGCCCAAAGCCACCGCGACCCCTACTCAGTATAATCCATCGCAAACTAATAGAATCCATCAAAACAACTAAAAAATGAAATTACTCTTGAATATCCTTGAGCTGATCTAAGTCCCTCAGTGGCATTCACTCAATAAGCCTTTGGGTTTCAATCTGCTTTCTGCCAATGGATCATCCCAAAGAATCGTCCCTACTTTGGAGGATGTAAATTTACTATGCTTTCTTCCTAGTATAGCTACTGCACACTGAAAGGCATCCCCTTTGGTTGGCTAGTCCTACTATGTATTTGGTAGACTACCCCTTTGTATTGGTAAATCTGAGTTAAGTCTAGGTCTCCATGGCTTTTACTCAATGCGATCCATCACAAACCAACAAGGTTCATCCCAAATCCAAAGTTTAAAATCTGAAACAAATTCAACAAAACAAATCCAATCAACCTCCCTGGAGTCAATCAATCAATCCAAATCAAACCTTTTGCTCCTCCTCAGTGAGATGCAAATCTTTATAGCTCCCCAGCAGACTTAAAATTCTAATCCCTCAGTGAATTTCACAACCTTTCCTCCCTTGTGGATGACTTGAACTTGCCTCCCCAGTGGAGAGTTCACTTGTCTATCTCCGATGGAGTCAAAACAAACACAATTAAATAAACAACAAATTGAAACAAATTCAACCCTCTTCCCCAATGAAACTTAATAAATCAAATCAATTTTTTCCCTAGAGAGACTCAAATAAAATCAAACCTCTCATCCCCTTGTGGATGATTTGAACCTGTTTCCCTAGTGAAAGGTTTACATACTCTATCCCTAGTGGATTCCTCCTTACCTCTCTTATGTCCTTGACATAAGAAGAGCCACATTGCACTAAGCACTAGATTCCTTCTACACCTCGGGTTAGGAGTAGATTGTCTCTGTTAGTTCTAGTGATCGTTTGATGTTGTTGATCATTTTGGTCAACACCAATACGTGCGGTGTTCCTTGTCAGTCACACCACACTTATTGGATGCCCTATGTTGACCTCATTTTTAGGAGGAGTTCTCAACGCCTCCATCTTAGACAAAGGACACCACTTAGACTTTAAGAGATCCTTAGTCTTAAGACACATCTAGTGATTAGGTGGACACTCATCCTAGCTTTAGAGACTTAGAAGAGTTAGCCATAGGAATAGATCATGCCTTAGGGGTGTTAGAAAAATTTTCCTACCCTATAGCTTGAACCAACTCCTAACTTCCTCCCTCCATATCAAATTCAAATCAGCTCCAAACTCATATCAACTTGAACTCCAAATCAAACCTTGAATCAATTTCAATGGATTTTCTAAAATCATGAATCAATTCTAAATAATCGAACCCCATGATTGAAATTCAAATTCAAATTCCAAAAATCTTTTTTAAGCCCTTTGATTCTATCTTATGGACTTAGCTCAAATGAAATCCAAATCAATTCTAATTCAAGATATTTTCTCATAACCCACTTATATTCTCATTTATATTCACATATATAAATGAAATATAAATTCAAATCAATCAAACTGAATCCAAACTCAAATTTAAATTCCAAAAATCTTTTCTGAGCCCTTTGATTCTACCTTATGGACTTAGCTCAAATTAAATCCAAATTAATTCAAATTCAAGAAATATTCTCATAATCCACCTATATTCTCATTTATATTCACATATATAAATGAAATATAAATTCAAATCAATCAAACTAAATTCAAATAAAAAAGATCTTTCCTAATCCCTTTGATTCTATCTTATGAACTTAGCTCAAATCAAATCCAAATCAATTCAAATTCAAGAAATATTCTCATAACCCATTTATACTCTCATTTATATTTGCAAATATAATTGAAATATAAATTCAAATATCCAAAACCAAATTCAAAACTCAAACTCAAATTCAACTAAAATCCAACCTAAGCCTTTCAAGTCAAATTCTTGAACTTAGCCAAATCAAATTCAAATCAAGCCAAAACCTTGATTTTTCTTCATAATTTAATCAATCCTTCAATCATGAATCTAAATATAAATATAAAATTCAATCCTCAAACTAAAACTAAATTTAAAAATTAAACCTAAATCAACCTCATGTTCATCCTTTGAACTTGAAATTATCAAATGAATCAAAACCCATTTGACTTCAAATCTCTGCAAATGGATTTATATTTCAATCATAAATCTATATGTGAGTTCAACCAAACTTGAATCGCCTTTGATCAAGATAATTCAAACCCAAATTGGCTCACTTGACCCAAAGTGGCCAATTTGACCTACATGAATCAAAATTCAATTCAATCCAAATTAAAATAAATTAAGCCAATCAAAACTTCATGTCATGTTTGTTAATCATCATAGGTTAATCAATTGGCATGAATTGGGTCAAACCAAGTCAACCTAGCCCGTTGACCAAGTCATCCCTTTAACCCACATGAACCCAAACTAGCCAAATTACAACCTAAACCAAATTGATTGCAACCAATGACTCAAGTTTACTCCAAGTTGATTATTGAACTTGACTAAAGCCTTAATTAAACCCAATTTAACCAATTGGCCAACTAGACCCAACCTAGCCCAATTGACCATGAACCTAACTTAACCTAAAAGGTCAAATCAAGCCAAAATCAAATATAAATTAAATTGATTGGAAAAAAGATATCAATACAATTCAAATGATTAAGCAAACTTAAACCAAGCCATGATTCAAGGCAATTTGGTCAATTGGGTCAAATCAGTCAACTTAGCCCAAATTGACCTAAAGACTCAAATTGGCCAAAATCCAAATTAAATCCATATTAAACCAAATTAATTGAAACCAATTGAACCAATATACTCCAAATAGTCATTTGAACTTGTCCCGCCTCTTTGTTTGACCCAATTTGACCAATTGGTCAACCTAACCCATTTTGACCTAATTTTGACCCAAATGGGTCAAATTAACCCAAATTAAACCAAATGAACTTCAAATGAGATGAAATTCGGTCCAACTTACTTTTGACTCATTTTAAATCTACTCAAATCAAATTCAATGTCAAATGACCACTTTACCCTTAGGTCAAGGGAATTCCATGACAAAAGACACTTTCTCAAGTGGTCATTTCTCTTCCTTGGCCACTTGGCATTCATCTGTTTGTCCACATAGGAACCAAGGGTACTTATTTTCTGACCCAAGGAGTGGTTGGGGCAACCATGACTCATGGGGAGGTGAAATCACCTCACCTCTCCCATTGGAACACTTGGCATGAAGGACACTCACCTCCCTTTAGCCAGGACACCCACTTGTCCTTCATGATAGCCACCTTCCATGCCTTAGTCATCTAGGATGATTCTTTTCCATTCCCAATTACCCCAAGCCAAATGACATGAGTTTGGAGCCAAAATTTTAAACAAAAAGTGGATTTTAGTTCATTTTTGTTCACTTTTCATTCTAAGGCTTCAGTGGCTGAAGAAAACCCTCATTCCTCTCATTCTCCCTCTCTTAGAGCTCCCAAAGCCATTCGCAATCACCCCCACTTCATTTTGAAAAGAAATACTTCAAAACTAAGTGAATTTCAGTGAGGAAATGATGATCACCAGAGGAAACTTTATTTTTATGTCAAGGCGAGGGCCTAAGCTCAGTCCAAGACATCTTCCCTCACTCAACATCGTGGTTGAGTCATCACTGCTGCCGAATATCATCCCTGGTGAGGTAACCCTAAAATATGTAGTTGGCCTTAGTATCCCTCATTTTGTGATAGTTTTTGTGCAATTTTTTAGGAATCTATCCTAGATAATCATGCATTTTTACTTTAAATCATCTTAATTAGAAAATAGAATTTTTTTTTCGATGCGAATCGACGCAAAAATGAGTCCATTTAGATAAGTTTTCACTTAGAAACCCTCATTTTTCCAAAAAAAATAGCCTATTTTTATTGTTCACCACCGACGAGCTACAGTCATCGTCTGATCCCAGGTTCGTGGGATCGAATGGCTCGGATCGCACTTGGATCACGCGATCCGGGCCTTTAGATCGCTTGAAGCAATCTGGACCTTTCGATTGCACGATTCGCATGATCAAGCGGCCGGATCAAACATCACGCGATCGGTGATCGCGCCGATCGCAATCCTAGCCTTTGATCGCGTAATCCGACCGACCATCGACGACATCGATCGCCCGTGTAAACTGGTCACTCTCACTGCATTGACCTAGTCTTCCCGACCAAATGGCTGAAGTGCCACCGTGCGTGAATCACGCGGTTCCACGTGGCCTGCGCATGCCACGCGGTACCGCGCATCCAATCACACGGTGTTGCGTTGCCACAACAACGTCGTGTAGATTTTTTGATTTAAAAAATTAATTTAAATTATCTAAAACTTTAAAAATTCATACAAAAATAAAATACTTAACCAAAAATTGCAAACAATGGCTCGTTGGATTCATCTTTCCAACAGGAATCCAATAAATCCAAAATTCCTAAATTTCACTAAGTATTTTAAGCTTAATTTGAGTTTTAGTAAAAATTAAATCTATTTAATTAAACTAAAAATACATTTTAGATTAAATTAAAATTTTTAGAGATTAAAATTGATGTAAAAATACACTTGCCATAAAATTTTTAAGTCAAAATGAACTTTGGATTAAAAGATATTGAATTTTGAGTGTCAAAGAATTTATTTTAATAAAATAAATTAATAGAATTTATAAAAATCACTTAAATCAATTGAAACATCCTAAATTCATTACTAACTGTAGAAAAATCCAAAAAAAATACAAACACAGGTTCTTTTTGAAGATAATTCAGAGGAGAATCTAATAAAATTATTTCTAATTGAATTTGAGTAGTAGATTTTCCTTAATTAGAGTTTATTTAAAAACTTAATAACTCTAATTACTCTACTAATGACTTCATTAATTAAATCCAAACTTCTCAGGCATGTTTAGTGGGATGACTTCTATCTCCCCCAATTTTCTTGGAATTTATTAATGAGTTAATCAAGGAAAGTAATTAATGAACCTCTAATCACTCTCTTAATGTAAGCATGTGAATAATAGTTTAATTCCTTTATTAAGTTAATTAAACTTTGTTTAAGTGATTAGGGGATTTATCGAATGATTTTGGGAAATTTTCCTTAAGCCATTCCCTAAATCCCCTTTCTTCCTTAAATCCAAATCTAATTAAGGGTTAATCCACTAATGATCTAGTTAATTAATCAAATCAAATTCTCAAAACCAAAATTAATCCAGAAACTTAATCAATCCTTCTTAGATAGATGCTTAGGTGTTCAATAACCTAAGTAACTTAAGGAAATCATACCTAACCCATATGTGTGAGAAGGGCTATGAAAGTACTTAAATTAAACCCTTTAGCTTAATTAATCATTAATTGTGAGCCAATTGCATTAGGTACATCTCTTTCCTAGGATGCATTGCTAATTTAAATTCCTTGTGGTTTTATGTCATACATTGGCTCATAATTATTTGATTAAATATGTTAAAGTGGTATAAGTAAGGGGTAATTAATGAACTTAATTTACACCTTAACCTAACCAAAGCATAAAATTAATCTAATCACCTAAAAATTAAACTAAACCAATACACACATATGGGAATGGGTAAGGACCAGCAAACCTTCTCATACTTTCTTAATTCAAATCAAACTCAAAGTAAAATAAAATTCTGTTTAGATGACTTTTGATTCTCTTTAAATGATCTTACTTCATAAGATTGTCTTTAAGAATTAATTATAGTGAATTAAATTGCATTCTTACGTCACTTTATTTCTTTCTTAACATGCTAAATATGTATGTCATATCAGTTTCAAACATTCATGCTTTTCAAAAATCAAATTCAAAATAAAATGTTATCTTTATGTCAAATTGCATGTTTTGGCTAAAGTAAAAAATATGAGTGGCTATTATCACTATTAAATTCAAAACTATTTTCAAAATCTATAAATCAAATACCTAAAACTGAAAGTGTGCTACTTATAATTATTTATAAGCTTGCATGTGAATATAAATATGAAGATGTGCATAGTGTACTTTTCCTTCTCTTTTCTTTTAACATAGTTTTGAATAGGATTTGGCAAAGTATATAGTTCATTTGAAAAGAACATAACACTTGCCTAACTCCATTCCTATTCATTCCTATGCTATTACTTAAAGAAGGACATCCACACCTACACATATAAATTGCATAAACATATCAAACAAACAAATACAAACTTTTTTTGCATGATTCTCTTTCCATGCATTTCTTTTTGTACATGCACATGTATTTAAGAAAAGTGGCATATTAGTCTAGACAACCCGGGGTTGCAAGGCTTTAAGTAGCTCTAAGTAGGTATTATACCTTACTCCCTTGGTTAACAATGGCATCATACTCACTTGTGTCTTTTATACTTGTAAATGTGCATATAAAAAATGGATAAAAGAGTCACCCTCTTCTACTTAACAAACAAACATAAACTTTTTTGCATGATTCTCTTTCCATGCATTTCCTTTTGTACATGCATATGTATTAAAGAAAAGTGATATATTAATCTAGACAACCCAGGGGTTGCGAGGCTTTAAGTAGCCCTAAGTAGGTTTTGTATCTTACACCCATGGTTAACAATGGTATCGTACTCACTTGTGTCTTTTATACTTATAGATGTACATATGAAAAATAGATAAAAGAATCACTCTTTTCTACTTAATGAAAATCATGCATCATAAAGCATTCAAATTTTTTGAAGTAACTCACTTAGCATTCATCATAAAGTATGCTAAAAATTCTCATTTGTATGTATAGATATGCTTAGGATCCATTCATATGCATGTTATACACATGTGGGAAAGAAATAAAATGTTGTGTGTTTTGTGATAGTAATTCACTTTACTTAATCTTAAAATATCTTTCTTTTTTAATAGGTTTGTTTAGAGAAAATATAAACTTATGATTAGTTAAAATACATAATAAAATATTCACTAAACAAAAATCATTAATGAATCTATGTTAGAGATCACTTAAGGTAGGGAGGAAAGAGAAGTTCTTCTCTTTTCCTCTCTTTACAACCTTTAGTAATTAAGTAGGTTCATTCAAACCAAATCAAATTATCAAATAAAATTAACCTATATCAACTAAACAACTTAAATGAGATCACCCTTCTAAGTTGAACCTTTTCACACATAGAAAATGATAACCTTAAAGCCTAGCTAAGCATACCACACAAACCTTACATGGCACACACATTAGGCTAAGTCACCACTTCTAGTCCTATGTTAGGGCAGTGCATGGTTTAATGTTTACTTTTATTTTATGATATTTATTTTAGTCTGGATGTTAGCGTGTATGTGCATAGAATAAATGGAAGGACGATTTAGTCTAATCATTATCTTCTGAAGGGGATTGTGCTTAAGGGGCATTGTAATAAAAATGTAATTATTTTTGCTATGCAGGTAGCTTATACCCTCAAGCATAATCCAGAATAGGTCAGGTGGACTTGGTTACATATTTATCTGGTGCTAAGTCAAATTTGTTTATATACATGCTTGGGAATGTGTGGTTTGTTTAGCTAATCTCTATTTTGCAGGTTTTAGTTAGATTTACTTTTTTTCCTTTTCATGTAATTTTGTAATTAGGATTTTGGAATGATTGTTATGGGGATTAGGATGAGCATTGGTTATAAGGCCATGCCTTATGTACCATGTGAAGCCTTTGGAGCATCCACCTTCCAACCATCCAAAAGAAGGAATCAAAGAAGAAAGAAAAAAAGAAGAAGAAAGAAGAAAAGGAGAATGAAGAAATGAAGCTTGAAGGACCCCATAACAATGAATTCATTTCTTAATTATACTTAATTCATTTGTAATCTGGGTTGTATAAGGGTAGAGCTTGGCTACCCAATTTATTTTTTGGTTTGTGCGGTGGTGCTCGACCATAAATTACCTTTTATTCTTTTGCGTTAGCTTTATAAAATATGTGATATTTTGTTTAGCTTGTGCATTAAGATGACACCTTTTTCCTAGTTTCTTTCTTGATGTATGGCCTAGATGGTGATTAGGCTCTTAAGGAAAAATAAATCTTCTACCAAATTAATCAACTCAAAATTAAAAATAAATAACTCATATTGTCATTTAAAGCATAAGTTGAATTTATAATAAAAGAATTAGCAACCCCTTAGTTGAACATCATGCACAAAAATATCTTATTTCACTCTTGATTGGAGGGCATCCACCTTTGCCAGAGAAACTTGGCTTGACCTTTGAGAGCCATGGTGGAAACACACCTCCTCCCTTCTCGCTAATTTTGGCCAATAATTTTACTTCAAAATGCATTAGGCATATGAATCCTATAAGCCTGAGTCAAATGATTGTCCAAAAATGAAGATAACATGTAATATAATTTGCATTAGATTTAGGTCATTTGAAGCATGCCCTAACATGATCTAGTCTCTTTATGGAGTAAGTTTAAGGACTTATTCTCTTTCTAAATTAATAACAGCCCAACTATCTTACATAAAGCATATGACTTGCCTACATGAATTTAAAATTGTAGGAGGAGTTAGTTGGCGGTCACCCCCAGGCGGTTGTAAGTCTAATTGTCGAGAGGTTTATCCTCTCTTGTGGAGGTAAACCAAATACTCATTTTCATCTTAGATTTAGGTCATGCTTTTAGCCCTCGCCAAAGCTTCTTAGATTCAGGTTCTAAGGTTGCTTTTCCCCTTTTGCAGGCTATAAGTATAAATCCTCACTTCTTAGGCATTTTCATGACCTTGTATCATGGGATTGTAAGCCCCAACATTCTAATGAAAATTCAACTCAAACAAATAATTCAATTTCAAAAATGTAAAGCCCAACCATAGGATAGTTTGTGATGTTCACTAGATTTTCTAGCATCATGAGCATCTCCTACTTATCTTCCATTGGCTTCAATAATAACTCTCTCTCTCTTTGATCAATCCCATTTTATCTTCCAAAATAAACTAATTAATTGATAGTCCTACCTATTGAAATCTATGGAGGCAACAATCATTTATCTTAATTGAGAGTATTTCTAAAGAATCCCCTTCCTTAGGATGTAATTAACTATGGGGGCTTGCCCCTGTAGGAAACTTAATGAACCCAATTTAAAATAAACCCTACTTCACTTTTCCATATAAAGTAGGGGAAGAATCTCTGGTACATATGCAGATCCATGGTCCTTAGGAGTCCTTATTGAGGTGATTAGGTCTATTGTAGGGTGGTGACTTCTATCTTTCAAGATAGTACACCACTCCTCAATGTCATACCCAATCACCCTAATAAAAATATCTACGGATCTACATGGTGTCTTGACCAAAAGGAGTACATTTCTGTTTTCATTTATCCTCTTCAAAAAGGATAGATGAAGGTGGGAATATTTTCACCACAAAATCCTTGAAATTTTCTCATAACCCATTTATATTCTCATTTATATTCACATATATATAAATGAAATAAAAATTCGAACAACCAAAACCAACTCCAAAAATTAAACTCAAATTCAATCAAAATCCAACCTAAGCCTTTCAAGTCAAAATCTTGAACTTAGCCAAATCAAATTCAAATCAAGCCAAACTCTTGATTTTTCTTCATGATTTAATCAAACCTTCAATATTGAATCCAAATATAAACATAAAATTCAATCACCAAATCAAAACTCAATTCAAAAATCAAACCCAAGTCAAACTCATGTTCACCCCTTTGAACTTGAAATTGTCAAATGAATCAAAACTCATATGACTTCAAATCACTTGTGAAAGGATTTATATTTCAATCATAAGTCCATATGTGAATTCAATCAAACTCACATCAATCTTTAATCAATCCATTTGACCCACTTAGGTTCAGTTGATCCAAAGTGACCTAAAGTACACCTATGAGCCAAATTCTAATCTAAACCAAATTGGATTGAACTAAGCCCACCTAAGCCTCTCATCATGATCAACAATCATCATGAGATGATCAATCACACAAATTGGGTCAAACCAAGTCAAATCTAAAGGTTGATCAAGTCAACACTTAGCCAAAATGAAATCTAAACTAGCTAAAAAAACTACCATATGCCAAATTGATTGAAACCATTGATCAAAACTCATTCATGATTAATGTTTGAACTTGACCAAGTCAACATTTGAGCCTAACCTAGCCCATTGGCCACTTGACCCAAGTTGACCCACCTTGACCTAAAAAGTCAAAATATGTTAAAACTTGATCTAAGCCAAATTGATTGAAACTAATGGGTCAAGTTCACTCCAAAATGATTATTGAACTTGACCAAAGCCTCAATTAGCCACTAAACCTAACCTAGCCCAATTGACCTTGAACCCAACTTGACCTAAAAGGTCAAATTGAGCCAAACTCAAATATAAACTAAAGATACCAATCCATTTCATATGACCAACCAAACATGAACAACCCATGACCTAACCCAAATAGGTCAAATAGGTCAATTTGGTCAACTTGACCAATTTGACCAAAATGAAATCAACTGAACCAAAACCAAATATAAACCAAATAGAGTCAAACCAAAGCTACCAAAATATTTCAAATGGTCATATGAACTTGATCCAGCCCTTGGTTTGACCCAATTTGGCCAATTGGTCAAACTGACCCAAGTTGACCCATTTTGACCTAAATGGGTCAGCATAAGTCAAATCACATCAAACCAATTCCAAATCCAATGAAACTTGGTATAACCTATTTTTCAAACATATCAAACATATTCAAATTGAAAACCAAGCCAAATGATAATTTTACCCCTAGGCCATAGGGTAAATTTTGGCCAAAACCACTTGGAATTTGGTCAATTCCTTTTCATGGACACTTGGCATCCTCTTAGTGGACCAAATAGTCACTAATGAACCTAGTGCATATGACCCAATGGGTTTGGGTTAGCCAAACCCAACCCAAACCCAAAATTGACCATCCCACTTGAAATTGGCCACATCGAATCCTCCCTCCACCTTGTTTGAGCACATGGCCACCTCACCCACTCCTCCTCTAGCCAAAGCCAAATGCCATGCCACTCTAAACAGCATAAACAACCCATGAATAGGATCAATTGGATCAAAATGGCAAGCTACTTCATGGTCGTCTGATCCTTCAAGGGGGAGATATACTCCCCTCTAAATTCCATTCAATCTTCACTCTCTTACACTCGATTGAACTTAAGGAAGCCAGAGAAGCCATTGCCAAGTGATCCCAAGCTTCCTATAGTGAGATTAATTTTCCATTTTCTTGATTTTCATAGATTGAAAATAAGGGAGCTCCAATTCAAATCTAACTTAGCCAATACTTCATACCAAGCCAATTCCTCCCTCAAGCTTCATCAGAGGATCAAATCGAACTTGCCTAGACCTTTTCCTAAGTTCTTAAGGTAAGGGAAGTGTTATCTTGATCAAGACTGAGCCTACTTTAAGGGGAGCTTGTCCTCTAGAAGTATCCATCCCATCTCAAAACCTAAAACTCTCAACAAAGCTTCATATTCAATAGACGAAGCTTCTCCAAGGGAATCGAGCATCGGTGATCACCTTCGATAAGCTATGCCATTAAACCGAGCTTAATCTATATGTGGTCTGGTCCTTTGTGAATTAAAATATCACCCCATGAGATTCTAGCTATTAGATGTGATCTCCTTCGCATGTTGATGGTCTGGGTTGAGTTTCAATCCAATCTGAGCTCAATCAAGCTTGGATCTTCTCTTAGAAGATGGACGATGTCCATTTCTCATAGAGAAGAATAGGGAAGGATCATGGGCCATCCATCCACACATTTTGGATGGACAGCCATGATCAAAGACATGTAGATCCCATGGAACATCCCTTTAGAACTATGGCTTTAACCTCAGCCATCTGATCCTTTATCGGATGGGTGAGGAGAAAGCACGTAGCACCATCGCTGATGTGGCGCTACAATGTGACAACTTAAATATCGAATCCCATTCGTGGAAAGACGCTCGTCCGTCCATGTGCCGACGGATTAAACATTTAATTAGGCTATTAAATCACCTAATTAATCATGAAAACTTCCTAAATACATATCTAAGCCTAGAAAAATCAAAAAAATATGAAATAAATTTCATTTGATTGATAATTGAACATAGAATATTCTAAAAATGATTTTAATAGATTTTGAATAGTACTTTTTACTAGATTTGGGTTTTATTAGGAATGTTAATTTATTAATTACCCTCTAATTAGTCCACTGATTAATCCCAAACTTCTTGTGCATAATTAGTGGGATGACTCCTACCTCTCCTAATTTTCTTGGGATTTATTAGTAGTTTAATTAGAGGAATTTCTAGTTCATTCATTAATCACTCCCTTAATATAATTAAGTTTACTTAAGGGTATAATTAGTGGTCTAACCCTCTGATTGAGTCAATTAAGTTTTTCTTAAGTGAATATGAGGTTTAGGGAATAATTTTTGGATGATTACTTTAAGATATTTCTTAAACGCCCCTTTTCTTCCTTAATTCAACATTAATTAAGGGGTAATTCACTAATTACCCCCTTAATTAATTTCTTAAAATTCTAAAATATTCCAGAACTCAATTAATCTATCTTGGGTAGATTCTTAGGTGTTCAAGAGCCTAAGTACAATTAAGTAAATCAAAATCCAACTCACATGTGTGAGAGGGGTTATGAAATTACTTAATTTAAAACCCTTAGCTTAATTAATCATTAATCATGAGCTAATTGCATTAGGTACCTTTTGTTTCTTAGGTGCATTTTGATTTAAATGCAGGTGGTTTATATCATATCATTGGCTCATAATTATTTGATTAACTATGCTAAGGTGGTGTAAGTAAGAGGTAATTAACACACTTAATTCATACCTTAACCTAAGCAACATATAAAAATCATCTAATAATTCTAAGAATAAACTAAATCAAAAAACATATGTGGGAATGGGTTAGGAGCAGCAAACTCATCTCATATTTCTTAAATTAAATCAAACTCAGAATAAAATCAAACCTTCCTTAAAAATAACTTGATTTGCTTTAAACTTTCTTATTTCATATGATTGTCTTTAAGAATTAATTAGGGTGAATGTGTTTACATGCTTTCATCACTTTAGTTCTTTCCTAAACATGCTAAATGTGTATGTTATATGGATTTCATGTATTTATACTTTTCAAAAATCAAATTGAAAATGAAATGTTTTCTTTATGTCAAATTGAACGTTTTGGCTAAAGTAAAAATATGAATGGCTATTATCACTATTAAATTCAAAACTATTTTCAAAATCTATAAATCAAACATACAAAATTGAAAGTGTGCTACTTATAATTATTTATGAGCTTGCATGTGGTTATAAATATGAAGATGAGCATAATGTAGCTTTCCTTCTCTTTTCTTTTAGCATAATTTTGAATAGGATTTGGCAAAGTGTATAGTTCATTTTAAAAGAACACGACACTTGTATAACCCCATTCCTATGATATTACCTAAGAAGGACATCCACACTTCTACATATAAATTACATAAATAAAATAAACAAACAAATATAAACTTTTTGCATCTTTCTTTTTTCATTCATTTCTGTTATACATGTGTTTGTATTTAAGAAAAATGGTATATTAGTCTGAACAACCATGGGGTTGTGAGGCTTTAAGTAGTCCTAAGTAGGTCTTGTACCTTACACCCCTGGTGCTAACAACGGAGTTGTACTCACTTATGCATTTTATACATATACATGTGCATGTTAATAATGGATAAAAGAAACCCATCTTTTCGACTTAATGAAAATCATGCATCATAAAGTATTCTAATTTTCTTAAGTAATATTTCTTAGCATTTATCATAAAGTGTGCTAAATATTTCTATCTGTATATATAGATATGCTTAGGATTCATCCATATGCATCTTGTACATGTTGGGAAAGAAATGAAGTGATGTGTGTTTTGTGATATTAATTCACTTTATTTAATTTTAAAATGCCTTCCTTTTTTAATAAGTTTGTTTAGGGAAAATCAAAACTTAGGATTAATTAAAACACATAATTAAATATTCACTAAATAAAATCAAATATGAATCCACTTTAGAAATTACTTAAGGTAGGGAAGGAAAGAGAAGTTATCTTCTCTTTTCCCTCTCTTTAAAACATAGTAATTAATTGTAGGATTCACTTAAATCAAACCAAAATACAAAATAAAATCAACCCAAATTAACTAAACAACTTAAATGAAACTAACCATCAATGTTAAACATCTTCATTCTTAGAAAATCTAAGCCTTAAAGCCATAGCTAAGCAGACCACACAAACATTTTAAGCACAGACATTAGGTTAAGTCACCACTTCTATATTTAGGTTAGTACAGTGTATGGCTTGATATTTGCTTTTGTTTTGTGATGTATTATTTCTAGTCTGGATGTTAGGGTGAATGTGCATAGAATAATTGGTAGGACGATTTATTCTAATCATTATTTTCTGCAAGGGATTATGCTTAAGGGGTACTGTAATAAAAATATAAATGCTTTTGTTGTGCAGGTGCTTATACCCTAAGAATAATCCAACAGGCCACGTGTACTTGGTCACCCATGTGTGGGGTGCTAAGTTCAATATACATACTTAGATTTGTATGATTTGTTTAGATAATCTTTGTTTTGCAGGTGTTACTTAGATTTACTTTTTCTTTTCATGTAATTTTGTAATTAAGATTTTAGAATGAATGTTGTGGGGGATTAGAATGAGCATTGGTCATAAGATTACATCTTATGTACCATGTGAAGCCTTTAGAGCAACCACCTTCCAACCATCCAAAATATGGAACCAAAAGAATAAAGAAGAAGGAAGATAGAAGAAAGGAAGAAATGAAGACCCCCCATAATATGAATTTCCTTACTTGATTGTAATTTAATTCATTTGTAATCTAGGTTGTATAAGGGTAGAGCTTGGCTATCTAATTTATTTTCAGGTTTGTGAAGTGGTGCTCGACCATAAATGGCCTTTAATTCTTTTGCATTAGCTTTATAAAATGTTTGATGTTTTTTTTTAACTTGTGAATTAAGATGACATGTTTTCCTAGTTTCTTCCATGCTTAATATATGGCCTAGATGATGATTAGGCTCTTAGGGAAAAAAAAATCTTCTACCAAATTAATCAACTCAAAATTAAAAGTAAACAACTCATAACCTCATTTATAGCTTAAGTTAAAAATCAAGATAAAAGAGTTAGCAACCCCTTAGCTGGATGACTATTTCTTTTATAACATCATGCACAAAAGTATATTCTTACACTCTTAATTGGAGGGCTTTCACCTATGCCAGAGAACTTGGCTTGACCTTTGAGAGCCATGGTGGAAACACACCTCCCCCCTTCTCGTGATTTTAGCCCATAATCTAATTTCTCATGCATATGAATCCTTTAAGCCTGAGTTAAATGATTGTCCAAAATTAAAAGTAAAATGTAATATGTTTTGCATTAGATCTAGGTCATTTTTCATGCCCTTACATGATCTAGTCACTTAGGGAGTGATTTTATGGACTTAGTCTCTTTCTAAAATAAATAACAGCCTAGTTATCTTGCATAAAGCTTATGACTTGCCTACATGAATTTAAAATCGTAGGAGGAGTTAGTTGGTGTCCATCCCAGGAAGTTGTAAGTCCAAGCAGTCGGCTGGTTTGTCCTCTCTGGTGGAGGCAAATCAAATACCCATTTTTGCCTTAGATTTAGGTCGTACTTTTGGCCCTCGCCAAAGCTCCCTAGATTTAGGTTCTGAGGTTGCTTCTCCCTTCTATGGGTCATAAGCATAAATCCACACCTTTTAGGCATTTTCATAATCTTGTATTGTGCAATTATAAGCCATAAACTTCTAAAAAAAATTCAACTCAAATAAATAATTCAATTTCAAAAATATAAAGCCCAACCATATGATAGTTTGGGATGCTCACTAGGTTTCCTAGCATCGTCAGCATCTCTTACTTATCTTCCTTTGGCTTTGATAATAACTCTCTTTCTCTCTTTGATCAATCCCATTTGATCTTCCAAAATAAAGTAATCGATTGATAGTCCTATCAATTAAAATATTTGGAGACAACGATCATTTACCTCAATCGAGAGTATTCTTAAGGAATCCCCTTCCTTAGGATGTAATTAACTATGGGCCTGTAGTGAACTTAACGAACCTAGTTTAAAATAAATCCTACTTTACTTTTTCATGTAAAGTAGAGGAAGAATCTTTGGTACATATGCAGACCCATTGTCCTTATGAGTCCTTATTGAGGTGATTGGGCTCATTATAGGCTAGTGACTTCTATCTTTTGAGATAGTACACCTCTCCTCAATGTCGTACATGATCACCCTCAATAAGAACATCTACGGATCTATGTGGTGTCAAAAATACATAAAAGGCAGTATATTTCAATCTTCATTTTATTTCGCATAGATTGAAGATGGAAGTATACATTCTTTAGAAATTCTAAATTTGATAAAACTTTCACCACACTCCCTCAGTGGTGTCAATCAAATCAAAATAATCAAAATAAACTAAACAAATTAAATCAAATCTCTCATCCCCTTGTGGATTATTTGAACCTATTTCCCTAGTGGAAGGCTTACATACTCTATTCCTAGTGGATTCTTCCTTCCCTCTCTTATGCCCTTAACATGAGTAGAGTCACATTGCACTAAGCTCTAGATTCCTTATACACCTTGGGTTAAGAGAATACTGTTTCTATTAGTGCTTGTGATCGTTCGGTGTTGTTGATCGACCCACATAAATCGCGTGTTTCTTGTCAGTCACACCACACCTATTGGGCTCCCTTTGTTGACCTCATTTTTAGAGTGAGCTCTCAACCCCTCCATCTTAAACATAGAACTTCTCTTAGACTTTAAGAGTTTCTTAGTCTTAAGACACATCTAGTGATTAGGTGGACACTTAACCTAGACCTAGAGACTTAGAAGTGTTAGCCATAGAAATAGGTCATGCCTTAGAGATGTTAAGAAAATTTGCCTACCCTATAGCTTAAACCAAATCTTCACTTCCTTCTTACAAGTCAAACTCTAAACCCATACCAACTTCAACTCTAACTCAAATCTCAAGTCAATTCAATGGATTTTTTGAAATCATGAATCAATTCCAAATGATTGAAACCTATGATTGAAATTCCAAATTCAAAAATCTTTCCCAAGTCACTTTGTTTCTATCTTATGGACTTAGCCTAAATAAAATCTAAATCAATTCAAATTTAAGGAATTTTTTCATGACCCATTTATATTCTCATTTATATTCACAAATATAAATGAAATATAAATTCAAATATCCAAAATCAATTCAAAACTCAAACTTAAATTCAATCAAAATTCAACTTAAGCCTTTCAACTCAAAATCTTGAACTTAGCCAAATAAATTTCAAATCAAGTCAAACCCTTGATCTTTCTTCATGATTCACTCAATCCTACAATCATGAATCCAAATATAAACATAAACTTCAATCATCAAACCAAAAATCAATTCAAACTCAAACTCAAATTCAATCAAAATTCAACCTAAGCCTTTCAAGTCAAAATCTTGAACTTAGCCAAATCAATTTCAAATCAAGTCAAACCCTTGATATTTCTTCATGATTCATTCAATCCTATAATCATGAATCCAAATATAAATATAAACTTCAATCATCGAACCAAAAATCAATTCAAAACTCAAACTCAAATTCAATCAAAATTTAACCTAAGCTTTTCAAGCCAAATTCTTAAACTTAGCCAAATCAAATTCAAATCAAGCCAAACCCTTGATTTTTCTTCATGATTAAATCAATCCTTCAATCATGAATCCAAATATAAACATAAACTCCAATCACCAGACCAAAACTAAATTTAAAAATCAAACCCATGTTAAACTCATGTTCACCCTTTGAACTTGAAATTGTAAAATGAATCAAAACTCATTTGACTTCAAACCACTTGTAAATGGATTTATATTTCAATCATAAGTTCATATGTGAGTTCAATCAAACTCAAATCAAGCTTTGACCAAATCATTTGACCCACTTAAGCTCACTTGACCCAAAGTGACCTAAAGTACTCTTATGAGTCAAATTCTAATCCTGCCCAAATTGGATTGAACTAAGCCTAACTAAGCCTCACATTGTGAGCAACAATCTTCATGAGATGATCAATCACTCAAATTGGGTCAAACCAAGTCAAACCTAAGGGTTGACTAAGTCAACACTTTGCCAAAATGAAACCTAAACTAGCCAAAATCAACCATAGGCTAAATTGATTGAAATCATTGATCAAAACTCATTCATGATCAATGTTTGAACTTGACCAAGTCATCATTTGAGCCTAACCTAGCCCAAATACTTGACCCAAGTTGACCCAACTTGACCTAAAAGTCAAAATGTGTCAAAACTTGATCTAAGCCAAATTGATTGAAACCAATGGGTCAAATTCATTTTAAAATGATTGTTAAACTTGACCAGAGCCCCAATTGGCCAATTAGACCTAACCTAGCCCAATTGACCTTGAACCCAACTTGACCTACAGGGTCAAATTGAGTCAAATTGAGTCAAATTCAAATATAAACCAAATTGATTGGAAATAAAGATACTAATCCATTTCAAATGATCAACCAAACATAAACCAACCCATGACCTAACCCAAATTGGTCAACTTGACCCATTTGACCTAAATGAAATCAAATGAACCAAATCTAAATATAAATCAAATTGATCCAAACCAATGATGCCAGAACATCTCAAATATTTATATGAACTTGACCTAACCCTTGGTTTGACCCAATTTGACCAATTGGTCAACTTGACCAAAGTTCACCCATTTTGACCTAAATGGGTCAACATGAGCCAAATCATATCAAACTAACTCCAAATTTAATGAAACTTGGCCTAAGCCATTTTTCAATCATACCAAACATATCCAAACTAAAATAAAGGTCAAATGACCATTTCACCCCTAGGCCATAGGGTAACCTAAAATCAAAACCACTTAGAATTTGGTCAATTCCTTTTCATGGACACTTAGCATCCTCTTAGTGGACCAAATGTCACTAATGGACATGATCCGCACATTTTGGATGGACGACCATGATCTAGATGCAGGATATTTAATTTAATCCTTTAATTCCACGAGCTTGATCTCAGCTGTCCGATCTTAGATCGGACGGATGGGAAGAATGCACGTAGAGTCACGGCTAATGCGGCACTACAATGTGATAATTTAAGTGGCTTATCCCATCGCGCCATATGGAAAGCACGTGTCGCGTCAGCCTCCATGTGGAACCAATGAGATTAGCCATATAATTAAGGGATTAATTATGGAATAATCACTGAAACTTCAAATATTCATAACTAATTATAGAAAAATCAGAAAATACAGAATAAAAAGCATTGGAAAGGTAGTTCAAAGAGGAATATTCTAAAATTCATTTCCCATGATTTTGAACAGTGATATTTTTTGAATTAGAGTTTTATTAGGAATGTAATTACATTAATTACTCCCTAATTATTCAACTGATTAATTCCAAACTTCCTAGGATTGATTAATGGGATGACCTCTGCCTCCCATGATTTTCTTGGAATTTATTAATGGCTTAATTAGGGTAATTGCTTGGCTCATCCCTAATTACTCTCTTAATCCATTAAATGGTTAATTAACCTTTTAAATAGTGATAAATTCACCAATTAACTTTACTAATTACCTTAGGACAATGAGTAAATTTAAGGAATGAGATTAGGGGTTCTTTCCCATATCTTTTTCCATAAGTTTATTTTATTTAGATTAAAATCTAATTAAGGTGCAAGATTAATTAAATAATTCAATCACTTAATAAAATGTCTTAATTAATCAAAATTTTAAAATCAAAACATTCTATAACTTAATCAATCCATTTTGGGTAGATGCTTAGGTGTTCAATAACCTAAGTAGCTTAAGGAAATCAAAATCCAACCCATATGTTCGGGAAGGATTCCGAAAGTACTTAAATTAAACTGATTAATTTAATTAATCACTAATTATGAGTCAATTGCATTAGGCCCTTTCTTTCCTAGGTGCATTACTGATTTAAATTCCTTGTATGATTTTATGTCATATCATTGGCTCATAATTATGTGATTAAATATGTTAAAGTGGTGTAGGTAAGGGGTAATTAACATACTTAATTCATACCTTAACCTAACTAAGGTATAAAATTGATCTAATCACCTAAAAATTGAACTTAAATAAATCACATATGGGGGAATGGGTTAGGACCAGCGAACTCATCTCACATTTCTCAAATTAAAATCAAGCTCAAATAAAATTCAAACTCTCTTTAAAAATAAATTTGATTTACTTTAAATGATATTATTCATAGGATTATCTTTAGGAATTAATTAGAGTGAATGAACTTACATTGCTTTCATCACTTTATTTTTTTTTTTGAATATTCTAAATGTGTATGTCATATGAAATTCATGCATTCATGCCTTTTGAAAGTCAAATCAAAAATGAAATGTTTTCTTTTATGTCAAATTACATGTTTTGGCTAAAGTAAGAATATGAATGGCTACTATCACTATTAAATCTAAAATTATTTTCAAAATTTATAAATTAATTATCAAAACTGAAAGGTATGCTACTTATGATTACTAATAAGCTTTCATGTGAATAAAAATATAAAAATATGCATAGTATAGTTTTCCTTCTCTTTTCTTTTAGCATAGTTTTGAATAGGACTTGGCAAAGTGTGTAGTTCATTTGAAAAGAACACAACACTTGCTTAAATATTTTCCTATTCATTCCTATGTTATTACTTAAGAAGGACATCCACACTTTCATGTATAAATTTCATAAACAAATCAAACAAATAAACATAAACTTTTGCATCTTTCTTTTTCCATTCATTTCTTTTGTACATGCATATGTATTTAAGGAAAGTGGTATATTAATTTGGATAACCCTCGGATTGCAAGGCTTTAAGTAGCCCTAAGTAGGTCTTGTACCTTACACCTCTGGTGCTAACAATGACGTCGTACTCACTTATGCCTTTCATACATATAAATGTGCATCTAAAAAATGGATAAAAAGAAATCCCTCTTTTCTACTTAATGAAAATCATGCATCATAAAGCATCCCAATTTTCTTAAGTAACACTACTTAGAATTCATCATTAAGGTGTGCTAAACATTCCCATTTGTATGTATAGATATTCTTAGGGTTCATCTATATGCATGTTACACATGTTGGAAAAGAAATGAAATGATGTGTCCTTTGTAATATTAATTCACTTTATTTAATCTTAAAATGTCTTTCTTTATGAATAGATTTGTTTAGAGAAAATCTAAACTTAGGATTAATTAAAACACATAATAAAATATTCACTAAACAAAAATCAAACATGAATATACTTTAGAAATTACTTAAGGTGGGGAAGGAAGAAGAAGTTCTCTTCTCTTTTCCGTCTCTTTATAACTTAGTAATTAATTGTAGGTTTATTCAAACCTAAACAAATCATCAAATAAAAATCAACTAAATCAATTAAACAACTTAAATGAAACCAACCTCTAGGTTGAACTTTTAATACTTAAGAAATTTAAACCTCAAAGCCTAGCTAACCATACCACACAAATCTTTTGAAGCACACACATTAGACTAAGTCACCATTTTTAGCTTTAGGTTAGGGTAGTGCATGGTTTGATGCTTTACTTTTATTTTGTGATGTAATATTTTAGTCTGGATGTTAGGGTGTATGTGCATAGATTGAATGGTGGGATAATTATTGACCTCATTTTTAGGAGGAGCTCTCAACCCCTCCATCTTATACATAGGACTTCTCTTATACTTTAAGAGATCCTTAGTCTTAAGACACATCTAGTGATTAGGAGAACACTCAACCTAGCCCTAGAGACTTAGAAGAGTTAGCCATAAGAATAGGTCATGTCTTAGGGGTATTAGGAAAATTTGTCTACCCTATAACTTGAACCAAATTCCTCACTTCCTTCCTTCAAGTCAAACTTAAATCAATTCCAACTTAATTGATTTTCTCCAAACTCAAATCAATTCCAAATCATTGAAATCCATGATCAATTCTGAATGATCAAAGCTTATGATGGAAATTCCAAGTTCAAAATATTTCTCAAGTCTTTTGATTCTCTCTCAAGGACTTAGCCTAAATCAAATCTAAATCAATTAAAATTCAAGAAATTTTCTCACAACCCATTTATATTCTCATTTATATTCACAAATATAAATGAAATATAAATTCAAATCAATCAAACCAAATTCCAAATTAAAATTCAAATCAAAAAATCTTTCCTAAGTCACTTTATTTCTCTCTCATGGACTTAGCCTAAATCAAACCCAAATCACTTCAAATTCATGAAATTTTCTCATAACCCATTTATATTCTCATTTATATTCACAAATATAAATGAAATATAAAGTCAAACAACTAAAACCAACTCCAAAAAGTAAACTCAAATTCAATCAAAATCCAACTTAAGCCTTTCATGTCAAAATCTTGAACTTAGCCAAATCAATTTCGAATCAAGCCAAACCCTTGAATTTTCTTCCTGATTCAATCAACCCTACAATCATGAATCCAAATATATACACAAACTTCAATCATCAATCCAAAACACAATTCAAAAATCAAACCCAAGTCAGGCTCATGTTCACCCTTTTAAACTTAAAATTATCAATCGAATCAAAACCCATTTTACTTCAAACCACTTGCAAATGGATTTATATTTCAATCATAAGTTCATATGTGAGTTCAATCAAACGCAAATCAAGTTTTGATCAGGCCATTTGACTTACTTAGGCTCACTTGACCCAAAGGTTTCTAAAGTACCCTCATGAGCCAAATTTTAATTCTAACCAAATTGGATTGAACTAAGCCCAAATAAGCCTCTCATCATGATGAATAATCATCATGAGATAATCAATCACTCAAATTGGGTCAAACCAAGTCAAATCTAAGGGTTGATCAAGTCAACACTTAGCCAAAATGAAACTCAACATAGTCAAAATCCACCATAGGCTAAATTGATTGAAACCATTGATCAAAACTCATTCATGACCAATGTTTGAACTTGGCCAAATCATCACTTGAGCCTAACCTAGCCCAATTGGCCACTTGACCCAAGTTGACCCAACTTAACCTAAAAAGTCAAAATATGTCAAAACTTGATCTTAGCCAAATTGATTGAAACCAATGGATCAAGTTCATTCCAAAATGATAGTTGAACTTGACCAAAGCTCCAATTGGCCAACTAGACCTAACCTAACCCAATTGACCTTGAACCCAACTTGACCTAAAAGATCATATTGAGCCAAAATCAAATTAAACTGAAATTAATCAGAAACAAAGATACCAATCCATTTCATATGACCAATGAAACCTAAGCCAACCCATGACCTAACCCAAATAGATCAAATTGATCAAATTGGTCAACTTGACCCATTTCACCTAAATGAACTCAATTGAACAAAAACAAAATATAAATCAAATTGAACCAAACCAAAACCACCAACACAACCCAACCCAACCTAAAGCTAAAATTGATCACCTCACTTGAAATTAAGCACATAGAATCCCTCCTCCACTCAATTAAGGCACATTAGACCTCCACTACTCCACTATACACTCAAAACTGACCCATGTGCAACTCCTAACAGCCTAACATACTGATCTAATCTGGTTAATTAATCAGAAATGGCAAAGGGATGCACGACTGCCCGATTTCTCTAGGGGGAGATATACTCCCCCTAATTTCATTTGAATTCATCAGTCTCCAATTCAATTGAGCTTAGGGAAGCCATAGCAAGCCATTGCAAGCCTCCCCAAGCTTTCTAGAGTGAGTAGGAATTTCCCATTTCTCAATTTTCATAGACTAAAAATAGGGGAGCTCCATCTGATCCAATACTCAAAATGAGTCTAATTCCTTCTTCGAGCACCCTTAGAAGATAAAATTGAACTCACCCCAAGCTTCATACAAGTTCTCCAAGCAAGGTAGGAGTGCCCTTGACTAAGACCGAGCTCAATTAAAGGGTGACTTGGCCTATAAAAAGATCCATTCAATCTCAAGGCCTCAAACCTTCAACAAGGCTTTGTCTCTACTAGACGAAGCTACTTCAAGGGAATCGAGCATCGGTGATAGCCTTTGACAAGATATGCCATTAAACCAAGCTTAGATTAGCCATAGTTATGTCCTTTGTGAAGTGAAGTCTCATCCCATGAGAAACTAGCGGTTGGATGATCTCCCTTGCATGATGATGGTGTGGGTAAGTTTTCAGTTCAATCCGAGCTCAATCGAGCTCAAATCTTGCCATGGAAGGTGGACAGCTCCTCTTTCCCACAGGAGAACTCAGGGATGAATCATGGGCCATCCATCAGCGCATTTTGGATGGACAGCCATGATTAAAATACGTAGGATCCCTAGATTAATCCTTTAGTACCATTGGTTTAATGTCAGCCATCCGATCCTTGATCAGACGGACAAAGAGAAAGCGCGTAGTGTTGCTGTTGATGTGGCACTAAGACGTGACAACTTAAATAGCCTCTCCCATCATGCCACATGAAAATCATGCGCCGCATCAGCCTCCACGTGGCACTGACGGGATTAGCTATATAATTAGGGGATTAAATTACCTAATTAATTAGGAAAATTTCAAATATTCATATCTAAGTGTAGAAAAATCAAAAAATATGAAATAAATTGCATATGAAAGATAATTGAATGTAGAATATTATAAAATTAATTTTGATAGATTTTGAATAGTGTTATTTTCTGAATTTAGGTTTTATTGAGAATATAATTAGGCTAATAACTCTTTGATTATTCCATTAATTAATCTCAAACTTCTCATGTGTATTTAGACGAATGACTTCTACCTCTCTTAATTTTCTTGAGAGATTTATTAATGTTTTAATTAGAGTAATTATCGAATTCATTCCTAATTACTCTCCTAATGTAATTAAGCCTAATTAAGTGTGTAATCAGTGGTTTAATCCCATGATTGAATTAATTAAGGTTTATTTAAATAAATAGGAGGTTTAGGAAATAATTTTGGGATATTTTCCTTAAGCTATTCCTTAAACCCCCTCTTTCTTCCTTAATCCAAATTCAATTAAAGATTAATCCACTAATTACCTACCTAATTAATTTGATAAAATTCTAAAGTATTCTAGAACTTAACTAATTCATCTTGGGTAGGTGCTTAGGTGTTCAATAACCTAAGTGCATTGAGAAAATCAAAATCCAACTCACATGTGTGAGAGGGGTTATGAAAGTACTTAAATTAATCCCTTTAATTTAATTAATCATTAATCATGTGCCAATTGCATTAAGCCCCTTTTCTTCCCTGGGTGCATTGCTAATTTAAATTCTTTGTGTAGTTTTATGTCATCCATTGGCTCATAGTTATTTGGTTAAGTATGCTAAGGTGGTGTAGGTAAGGGGTAATTAACACACTTAATTCACACATTAACCTAAACAAACATATAAAAATCATCTAATGATCCTAAGGACAAACTAAATTAACTCACATATGGGGGAAATGGGTTAGGACCAGAAAACATTCCTTCATATTTTCTTAATCAAACATAAAGCAACTTCAAAACAAAAATCACATTAAACAAACTTTGATTCACTTTGAACTTCCTTATCTCATAGGATTATCTTTAGGAATTAATTAGGGTGAATGAATTTACATTGCTTTCATCACTTTATTTCTTTTCTATCATGCTAAATATGTATGTCATATAAGAATCATGCATTCATTCCTTTTAAAAATCAAAATTAAAAATGAAAGGTTTCCTTTATGTCAAATTGCATGCTTTGGCTAAAGTAAAAAATATGAATGGCTATTATCACTATTAAATTAAAAAATTATTTTTAAAAATTTATAAATTAAATATCAAAACTGAAAGGCATGCTACTTATACTTTATTTTTAGTTTTGCATGTGAATATAAAAATGTGTCTCATGTTTGTTTCCTTTCTTTCCTCTTAACATGGATTTGGATAACATTTGCAAAGTGTATAGTTCTTCTAAAAAAAACATAACACTTGTTTAAAATCTACTCTTATCCTCTTCCATTTATAACTTAAGAAGGATATTTACATCTACACACATAAATTGCATAAACAAACCAAAAATTAAATAAACATAAACTTTGCGTCTTTCTTTTTCCATTTATTTCTTTTGCACATGCATATGTATTTAAGGAAAGTGATATATTAGTCTGGATAACCCTGGGGTTGTGAGGCTTTAAGTAGCCCTAAGTATATCTTGTACCTTACACCCTAGTTCTAACAATGGCACTAATGGCACCTACTCACTTATTCCTTTCATACATACACATGTGCATATGTATGAAGGATAAAAGAGTACCCCCTTTTTCTACTTAAAGAAAATCACGCATCATAAAGCATCCAAAATTTATTAAGTAACATTTCTTAGCATTCATCATAAAGTATACTAAATATTTCCACTTATATGTAAAGATATGCTTAGGATTCATCCATATGCATGTTATACATGTTGTGAAAGAAATGAAGTGATGTGTGTTTAGTGATATTAGTTCACTTTACTTAATCTTAAAATGTCTTTCTTTTGAATAGGTTTGTTTAGGGAAAATCTAAACTTATGATTAATTAAAATACATAATAAAACATTCACTAAACAAAATCAAACATGAACCTACTTTATAAATTACTTAAGGTGGGGTAGTAAAGAGAAGTTCTCTTCTCTTTTCTCTCTCTTTGCAACTTAGTAATTAATTATAAGATTCACTCAAGCCTAATCAAAATATAAAATAAAATTAACCCAAAACAACTAAACAACTTAAATTGAAACCATCCCCTAAGTTGAACATTTTCATACTTAGAAAATCTAAACCTTAAACTCATAGTTATGTATACCACACAAACCTTAAATGGCACACACATTAGGCAAAGTCACCATTTTTAGCTTTAGGTTAGGGCGGTGCATGGCTTGATGTTTTCTTTTATTTTATGATGTATTATTTCTAGTCTAGATGTTAGGGTGTATGTGCGTAGAATGAATGGTATTATAATTTAGTCTAATCATTATCTTCTGCAGGAGATTGTACTTAAGGGGCGCTGTAATAAAAATATAAATGCTTTTTTTGTGTTTGGGTTGAATTGTAAGCACCCCAGACTACCCTATGGTTGGGCTTTACATTTTTGAAATTGAATTAATGTGTTTGAGTTAAATTTTCATTAGAATGCTAGGGCTTACAATTCTATGGTACAAGGCTATGGAAATGCCTAAGAGGTGAGGATTTATACTTATAGCCCACAAAGAAGAGAAGCAACCTCAGAACCTAAATCTATGGAGCTTTGGAAAGGGCCAAAAGTATGATCTAAATCTAAGATGAAAATGGGTATTTACTTTACCTCCATAAGAGAGGATAAATCACCGGAATGCTAAACTTACAACCGCTTGGGGGTGGCCGCCAACTAACTCCTCCTATGGTTTTAAATTCATGTAGGCAGGTCTTATGTTTATGCAAGATAGCAAGGTTGTTATTAATTTAGAAAGAGACTAAGTCCTTAAACACACTCTCTAAGAAACTAGATCATGTAGGACATGAATTTATGACTTAAATATAATGCAAAATTTTTCATATATTTTATTTCCATTTTGGACAATCATTTGACTCAGGCTATAGGATTCATATGCTTAATCCATAAAAAATAAGATTATAGGCCAAAATCAACAAGATAGGGAGGTGTATTTCCACCATGGCTCTCCTAGGTCAAGTCAAGTTCCCTGAAAAAGGTGGAAACCCTCCAATTAAGAATGAAATAATATGCTTTTATGTATGATGTTAGAAAAGAAAGTCCACATCCAGCTAAGGGGTTGCTAATTCCTTTATCTTGATTTTAACTTAGGCTTTAGATGAGGTTATGAGTTATTTATTTTTAATTTTGAGTTGATTAATTTGATAGAAGATTTATTTTTTCCTAAGAGCCTAATCGTCAACCAGGCCATACATCAAGCAAGAAAGAAACTAAGAAAAGGATGTCATCTTAATGCACAAGCTAAACAAAATATCAAACATTTTATAAAGATAATGCAAAAGAATAAAATGTCATTTGTGGTTTGGCACCAGCGAACAAACCTGAAAATAAATTGGATAGCTGAGCTCTACCCTTATACAACCCAGATTACAAATGAATTAATTACAATTAAGCAAGGAATTCATGTTATGTGGGTCTTCTTTCTTCTCTTCTTCTTTCTTCTTTCTTCTTTCTTTTTTTGGTTCCTTCTTTTGGATGGTTAGAATGTGGATGTTCCAAAGGCTTCACCTGGTATATAAGATGAGATATTATGACCGATGTTTATCCTAATCCCCCATAACATTCATTCCAAAATCCTAATTGCAAAAGTACATGAAAAGGAAAAGTAAATCTAACTAACACCTATAAAATAGAGTTTAGCTAAACAAACCATACAATTCTCAAGCATGTATATTAGACTTAGCACCCTGGACATGGGTAACCAAGTCCACCTGGTCTATTGTCTTATGCTTAGGGGTATAAGCACCTGCACAATAAAAGTAATTTTATTTTTTATTACAGCACCCCTTTAGCACAATCCCCTATAGAAGATAATGATTAGACTAAATCATTGTGGTGAAAAAATTTCATTTTTCTTTAAGATGTATACTTTCATCTTCAATCTATGTGGATAGAATGAAGATAAAAATATACTATTTGCATTTGAACACCACGTAGATCTACAGATGTTCTTATTAGGGTGATTGGGTACGACATTGAGGAGAGGTGTACTATCTCGAAAGATAAAAGTCACCACCCTACAATGGACTTAATCACCTTAATAAGGACTCCTAAGGCCTATGGGTCTTCAGAATGTACTAGAGATTCTTCCCCTACTTTACATGGAATACTCTCGATTAAGGTAAATAATCATTGTCTCCAAAAGATTTCGAAAAGGTAAGACTATCAATCGATCAATTAATTTTTAGAAATTCAAGTGGGATTGATCAAGAGGAAGGAGTTCTTATCAAAACAAATGAAAATAAGTAGGGAATGCTTAAGATACTAGGAATGAAATAGGTCAAGTGGACTTGGTTACCCATGTGTGGGGTGCTAAGTCCAATCTGTATATATACATGCTTGGTAATGTGTATTATGTTTAGCTAATCTCTATTTTGTAGGCTTTAATTAGATTTATTTTTCTCTTTTCATGTAATTATGTAATTATGATTTTGAAATGATTATTATGGGGGATTAGGATGAGCATTGGTTATAAGATTTCATCTTATATACCATGTGAAGCTTTTGGAGCAACCACATTCCAACCATCCAAAAGAAGAAAGAAGAAAAGAAGAAAAGAAGAAATGAAGAATGAAAACCCCATAACATGAATTTCCTTGCTTAATTATAATTAATTCATTTGTAATCCAGGTTGTATAAGGGTAGAGCTCGACTACCCAATTTGTTTTCAGGTTTGTGCGGTGGAGCCCAACTACAAATGATATTTTATTCTTTTGTGCTAATTCTATAAATTGATTGATGTTTGTTTAACTTGGGCATCAAGATGACATATTTTTCTAGTTTCTTCCTTGCTTTGATGTATGGATTGGATGATGATTAGGCTCTTAGGAAAATAAATTTTCTATCCAATTAAACAACTCAAATTAAAAATAAATAATTCATAACCTCATCTAAATTCTAAGTTAAAATCAAGATAAAAGAATTAACAACCCCTTAGCTTGATATGTACTTTCTTTTCTAACATCATGCATAAAAAAGCATATTGTTTCACTCTTGATTAGATGGCTTTCACTTTTGCCAGAGAATTTGGCCTGACCTGTAAGAGTCATGGTGGAAACAAACCTCCATATCTTGTTTATTTTGGCCTATAAACTTATTTCTCATGCATTAGGCATATGAATCCTAAAGCCTGTGTCAAATTGATTGTCAAAAATAAAAATAAAACATATAAAAATTTGCATTAGATTTAAGTCATTAAAGCTTGCCCTTACATGATCTAGTCTCTTAGGGAGTGTGTTTAAGGACTTAGTCTCTTCCTAAATAAATAACAGTCTTGTTATCTTACATAAACATATAACTTGCCTACATATTTTAAAACCGTAGGAGGAGTTAGGCTACCATCCCAGGATAAGTCCAACTGGTAGTTTATTCTCTCTTGTGGAGGTAAGCCAAATACTTATTTTTTCCTTAGATTTAGGTCGTGCTTTTGGCCCTTGCTAAAGCTCCCTAGATTTAGGTTTTGAGGTTTCTTCTCCCCTTTACGGGTCATAAGCATAAATCCTCACCTCTTATGCATTTTCATAACCTTGTACTGTGAAATTGTAAGCCCTACATTTCAAATAAAAATTCAACTCAAACAAATTAATTCGATTTCGAAGATGTAAAGCCTAACCATAAGGTAGTTTGGGATGCTTACTAGGCTTCCTAGTATCTTAAGCATCCCCTACTTATTTTCATTTGGCTTCGATAAGAACTCCTTTCTTTTGATCGATCTCACTTGACTTTCTAAAAATAAACCAACCGATTGATAGTCCTACCTTTCAAAATATTTGGAGATAACAATCATCTACCTTACTTATTTTCATTTGTCTTCTATAAGAACTCCTTCCTCTTGATCGATCCCACTTGACTTTCTAAAAATAAACCAACCAATTGATAGTCCTATCTTTCAGAATCTTTGGAGACAACGATCATTTACCTTAATCAAGAGTATTCCTAAGGAATCCCGTTCTTTAGGATGTAACTAACTATGGGAGCTTGCCCCTATAGGGAGCTTAACGAACCTGGTTTAAAGTAAACCTGCTTTACCTTTCCATGTAAAGTAGGGGAAGAATCTCTAGTACATTCTGAAGACCCATAGTCCTTAGGAGTCCTTATTAAGGTGATTAGGTCCATTGTAGGGTGGTGACTTCTATTTTTTGAGATAGTACACCTCTCCTCAACGTCATGCCCGATCACTCTAATAAGAACATCTGCGGATCTGCGTAGTGTCCTAGCAAGGTATTTTATATTTATGTTTTCATTTATCCTCTTTTCTGAAAGGGGATATATGAAGGTAGAGATATAAAAAATTTCACCACAACAGGTTAATGTCACCAAGTAATACTTTGACAAACAACCTCAGATGGGTCAAAAATCCTTGGCGGATTTCTATCAACCTCATCCATATATGTTAGCGTTATCAAGTAATATCATGACAAACAACCTCGAATGGATCAAAAATCCTTCGCAAATTCAATTCAACCCCTTTCATATAGATTAATGTCATCAAGTAATATTTTGACAAACAACCTCGGATGGCTCAAAAATTCTTGGTGGATTTCTTTCAACATGTTCTATACAGGTTAATGTCAGCGAGTGACATCATGACAAACAACCTCGGATAGGTTAAAAATTCAAGATGAATTTCTTCCAGCATGATTCATATTGAGTAAATACCACGAAGAACAACCTTGGGTGGATTAAAATTATTAGTCGGCGCGCGTCTCCACGCCATAACGCCATGTGCGCCACTGCGTGCCGGCACCGGCACCCGCTCTTCGCTTCTACAACCCTCGTGATGCTCGCGACCTCTGCGATGTGCAGATCATGCATGCTCACAGCCACGTGTGCTAACGTCCCTGCACTTTCGCATGTTGCACATGTACTAAGTTGGTCATAACCTCGGGCATTTGTCGCTCTGCTTGTCTATGCATTCGTGGCCTCAGACACCTATGTGACTGGTCTCTTATGCCCACTTTCGTGATCATAGTATTATGCGCTCATGAAGATATATTCTCTCAAACTATATCTGACATAAAGGTTAATGAACCCACAAATTTCATTAACATTGAAGAAGTTGTTATTTTTCAGTTATTTGGCATATATTTTTGGATGATAGAGATAATATCATCCAAAATTAGGGGGGCAACTGATATGTCACTGAAAACTCTACTAGTTGAAGCACAAATCTTAATATCGAAAGCAATTTGATTCTGAGTCAAGACTAGCTCAGATCAAACACTTAAAATATAATTTAAAATTTTGGGATATTAGTGAGATTATTAAATAGCTCCTAAATATGGAGTGTTTATAGTCAAATCAAGCGTCTTGACGCTCGTCGCCGCTACCGACCATCGCCATCGGCCACGATCACCGGTCATCGCCGCCGCCGACCACCATCGTCGGCCACAACCACTGACCGCGCCGCGGCTACATCATATTCGCTGACGCTCACGCCGCCATACGTCCGTACCGCCACTACCGCTGATCATAGGACACCATCGGATCACCGCTGATTATAGCCATTGCGATCACCGCTACCACGCCGCCACCGCATTACATTAGCTGCGCTGGCCACTGCCGCCGGCACACCGCCGCCGACTACCATCGTCGGCCACCACCACTGGTCATTACAGCTGCCAACCACCGCCGGCCACCGCCACCGACCGTACGACCACCATCGATCAATGTCGGATCCACTAGATCTCCGTTTCCAACTCCGGCCGCCATTTGGCCAAATTGTTGGTCACCACCACCGCCACCAATCACCACCACTAGCTGCCACCGCCCGACAGTTGTCGGATCACCGCCGACCACCGCCGTTCACAATTACTAGCTACTACCCGCTGCCACCCGACCATCTTTCGATAGTTTTCATCAAATCATCAGACTATCACCTCAAGCAAGGCCTTCATCACTAATCTAGCGAAGCTTGTCCCAAAACATATTCTTGTAAGCTATCATTCTCCAACTTTAGAGAAAGGATAATAATTGTAACAGAATCTCATATAGTGAACTTATTTCTAAGTGGGCTAAACCCCCTAGTTTTTTCCTTTTTGGGTTTTCCATCTAAAAATTCTAAGGTCTCTCAAAGTCTTTTGTTATGTGTGCGAAATTTTTGTGCAACGCTAAAATATCGAATTCTCCTACTCTACCAACCCGAATCTTTCTGCAAAATTTAGAGTGGGCAATATGTGTGTGTATTGTATAGTTAACTATATATATTTATTTATTTATTTATTTATTTATTTTTATTTTTTTATTTTTTTATTATTATTATATTTTTATTTTTTTTATTTTTATTTTTTTATTTTTTTTTATTTTTTATTTTTATATATTTGTAATTTGTAAATGTTTATTGACCTTAAAGATAATTACTAAGAAAATCTCAAGAATACAATGGCAATTTATTTTAAATATTCTTACAAAATAAATCATATAAATCTTTTTACAGTTTATGGATGCAATCATCTTTTCTTTTTTTTGAACCAACAAATTAAAAAATATATATCTTGGTTCTCACTCTAACTTAACAAATCACATCAAGAATACTTTCATCCTTTTACCAACCTTAGCGCATCACTCCACTTTCCATGTCCACCACTGCATGATCCCCTAGCCCTTGTCTTCTCCCCCATACTCAAATTTCTACAAGAAGACGATCCCATCCTCAACACTTCCTTGATCATAGACAGCTCTTCACCTCTCACTCTACCAAACCTTGCCGGCATCGACCGCAAAGGCAACAGCCGACCATTATTCTTCCCCTGCCACCGCTTCACATCGGCTCGACATATCGGGCATGTCAGATTAGAATGTAACCTCTTGTTAATACATTTCACATGAAATAAATGCTTACAATTTGGTAAACTCTTCAGCATCTCCGTTTCTTTCAACGCACTCAAGCAGACCATACATTGGCTTTCACTAACATTGTTTTTGTCACTCAAACGATAAATGAAAGTTGGAAGTGAAGCAATAGCTCTAGCATCGAGTTCCGTGGAGGATATCGAACGAGACTGATTCGCATAGTGAGGGCCAGTGATAGCTACGTGGCAACGACTGAGGAGATGGTCGGCAAGAAGACGAGTGATGACAGCAATGACGATGATGATAAGGAGAAATAGACTGAAACTGAGGAGAAACCGGTTGTTCTTTTCTAGGCTTGATTGATTGCTTGGATTAACAATCCATGAGGCTGTGCTTATCCTAGGAATGGTGTGAGAAACCATGGAAGTGATATAAGTAGCTCAGTTGCTAATTGTTTACCTAATTGTTATATCGATTTTCTCTCTTGTTTGGAGAATACTGTATTTATATAGGCAATTTTTTTAAACTAAGTATGGTTAGAAGCTTAATTAGGTAATTAAGTATTAATAAAAAATTTAAGACAGATATTATTAGTGGACGACGTGACACGCCGACTGACGCATGGCGTGTTATAAGTTGAAGCAAATCGTTATTTTTTTTAGTGATTTGTGTGAGATAAGTGTGTCACTTTAGGGCTATGAAAAGAACCTGATTTTCACAGATACATAGAGTTCTGCACTCATCAAACAAATCTTAATTCTTCAATTTTGTTCTTCTAAAACGTAAAGAGTAATAAACCTACTTTAAAAACTAAGAAAAAAATGCAGTTTAAACTTGAAATGGTTCGTGACCGCATCAAGTTGATAATAGTTTAATGGATGACAATCATATGAAGTTAACAAATTCATTTCAGAAATGAACAAATAATAAGAAGTTCATTATGACATAACCAAATTTAACGTATACATGACTCTCAAGTTTGTAATGAAACAGATAAATAAAACATAGTACAGACACAAAAGTATACTGTCTTAAACCCTAAACCTCAGCAGGGAGGCAATGCTAGGATGAACCTCAACAGGTGTAGACTCCAATGGTGGGGTGGCCTCCCTAGCATGGCTACATCGCCGACGTCTAGCTGGCTGGCGATGCTCCTCTACCATCGTACCTATCGGAAAAAGAAGTGCAAATATAATAGTGTTAATATTGTAAAATCTAAGTAGAGCAGTACAACCGGAAAGAGAAAGATAAGCATTATCCTATGTGCAAAATCTAACAGCTTATGAGTAAAAGAAAAAATGTACGAATTGTATTATGAGGCCACACGATGTGAAGTGACAAATATTTTGCATATGCTACAAGTTCTGCTACTGCTACCTACATTTTCATCCATTATGTTTCTGAATCTATTCGTACGAGGTCAGCCTGACCTTCTGCGAAAGTTAGGTGGCTACAACGTGACTAATCCATGCTCTACATTGAGAGATGGCCAATCAGAACGATCTGTTCGAGTATGAAACTCATTTATGTATGTCAGCTTATATAACTGTAGAGTGTAGTACTATGACACACACGTGAGATGGTTCAACCATCGAAATCCTAATGCAGCAATCACATGTGGGCATGGACAATGATATATGATCGTTCTGCAATAATTATAATCATAGAGGCCATTATCAAGAAATCAACTCGAATGATCGGCCAGAATTGCCAAAAACTGCATCTCATTGATATTTAGAGTTCGGGAAATGCCTAGCCTCTCTTCAAGACATTGTAAAGGTGGACATCCTTTGAGTATAAATAGACAAGTCGACTTCCTCTCACAGTAGTGGATAACCGTTTCATGAACAAGGCTACTAAATTATAATAGATAGCAGTGATTAAAGCCTGAATCAGTAAACCACGTTCCCGTTTTAGGATACCATTAAAACACTCAGATGTATTCATCGTCATTGTCCCATAACGCATACCACCATCGTGCATAAGAGACCATTTTACAGGGTCACGCTCTATAAGCCAATTGTACGCTTCTTCTTAACATTTTTAATATCTAACATTAAACGCGTTGAATCGACGAATATCATCAGATACCCGCCATATACATCTTTTGGCATAGAAACTCAACATCACCAATCAACTTGCGACCTTTTAAAATTTTCACGCAAATGGCAAAACAATGCCCGTGAGCCCATGGAAAAATCTCTTTGCATCCATGCAATGCACCAAAGATGTTTATCGATATTATGCATAAATCACGCCTAGTAGACACTACGGCAACACATCATGCAAGCACAGAAGAACCACAATCACGAATCAATATTCTCGATTCCACAAGAAAAGCTAGAGGAAACAACCCATTATTGTCATCGATTCACGTAATGTAATGATACTTGCCCAACAAAAAGTCTCTAAGCTCAACTGGCCGGCATTTACTCCATTCCATTATTGAAGGTCCAAAGGCCCAAAAAAGTCTCCGCTGTAGTGGTAGATTGAATTCTATGACGTACTGTAAAGTACTACAAACATTAAAGACCGAGGTCCATGGGGACTCTTCCCAAATGAATATTATTTTTGCTTACGCTTGCATCCCAAGCTTTCATATAAGAAACTTTAACATTGAATTTCGACTCCATTCTACCTATAATCTCTCAGGCCGATCAATCGGCCCGATCACGCAGTATGATGAAGTACACTATGAATTTTGAACTACACTACCGATGACCGGATGCACTTACTGCATTGACACATCTATGATTTTCACCAACTCTTGATATTCTCCAAGCATCTGCTGCTGTTACAATGCAAATTCCACTTACAGGGCCTTGTAGGACTATCGTGTTGTACACATACAACCGTATAGTTCTTCTGGTTAGAGGTAACTGTTTGAAATTGAATATTATTTACTATACACCACCCAACAATAGCAAATTGCAGACTCCATTTACTTGCGAAACGCATACCTTCAACAAGGTCATTTGGAATTTCAATTTCATCTGTTAGGGCGCTTTTGTGGATGCCAAAGTAAACATCATTGTCCCACTCTCTAGTTTCACACATCCATACATTTGTGGACAAATATGACTCTCACTATTAATATTGCAAATGAGTGATTTTTCAATAGATTATGATCTATATTCTCAAGCGTTTTCTAACCCGATCCAAATATCATCACTAATATCCCGCCGACTCACTACTGAGCCACTACCATAGTAATACTCATCTTCGAAAGACTCGAGGAACATACGGTTTATCCAACGATACGATCGCCATCGCCATATAACTTATAAGTTGAGCAACAAATTATCATATTAATTATTACAAGTATAATCGATAAATGTTATATACACGGGAATCAACTCATCAAAGCCGCGTTGTATCCCGAGGTGCTGCGATGAAATCTGTATAAAGGTATATCTACCGACCTACTGGATCACCGATGTGGATGTAATATTAACATCTTCCACTGACATACAACACCAACATCGACGGAAGCTTCGCCAAGTGTAACTAAACGCCATCGCCGATATTACAGACACTATAAATCCGCCACCCACCGTGATAACGACTGTTAGAGACCGCGCGCCTGGATCAAATGCAAGATTCTCAATTGCTGTTGCTTCAATTCCGGTGTGTGGACGCAGATCATTAACTGGACGATTTCGATCTCCCACGTAACTTGGATTGAACTGCTCATCGATATTTAGTTCACCTCCATAGAAAAGGATCAACGAAAAAAATTCTCTGTTCATTCTTGTCAAACAAACTATATAGCTACTTAACACCTGAATCGCAACGCCTATGCAAACATACAACTCAAATCTCAAACAAAAGTCTAAAAATACTACTCAAATTCCTACCATACATACTCTATTACTTTATAAATTGATAGAAGTAGGAATTTACCGTGAGTTTACAAATAAAGATGGGGATGTGTGCAAAAACAAGTCTAATCCACCACAGGAAACTTCCCCAAACAAAATGGACGTCGAATCGTCAGCTAATGGCTTCCAAACCACATATATGAGAGAGAAAGTGTCAAATGCCATAAACGCGGCAAGAAAAACAAGTTTATTTCAATACCCGAGGAGACGACAATGCAAGGGTTGGAGACCGTGGCCTGAAGCTCGATGTTGCGAGAACGGCCGAATGGGATGTTAGCCGAGCTCGAGAGGGGAGAGAGAGGAATCGCGAGGAGGAGCCAAGTCAAACAAATCGAACCGAATCGACCCAATAAATAGGTTAGCCCAATTAGGGCGACTTAATATCTTACCACGCCACGCCGAGTCGACGCATACGCCTAATTAATCGGACGACTATATACCTATTTTTAATTTTTTTTATTAATACTTAATTATTTAATTAAGCATCTAAACATACTTAGTTTAAAAAAATTACCGTTTATATAAGACTATTACGAGGACAATTTCGTTGGTATTTCCGATTTTGAATGGAAAGGATATCTGTGTTGAAGACTTTATGGTACTTTCTGGGAAGAAGGGACTCAACGCGTGGCTTAAATTGTGCAACGTATGTAGTTGAAGCCTTCGGATGCGTCAGATGTTCTTTGAGATTTGTGTTAATGGATATAGAGAAAATACTGCTTAGATTTTAAAGCTGATCGAAGGGGTTTGAAACCATTTTCGATGAGTTATTTAGTTTAGGCTCTAGAGGTTGATGGCTAATGTGAATATGAGAAATGATTTACGGCTAAGGGTTAATTTTTAAAATAAATATAATTTAAAACATAATTAATAATTTAAGTATCTTAAAAATAAAATTTAGAAACAGATATACCATCTGCTTAACTGACAATGCTATACAAATTTGACGCGACTAATGCCGCTTAAGTGTCTAATACATTACCGCTTAGAAATAAGATACGTGTCATCCGCTAAATAATTTATATTTTATTTTTTTAAAATATTTTGCCAACTTATTGGATTTAAGTTCCACTATTATCCGTCATTTGATGAAAATTTTATAAATAGGTATGTTTTTAATGATTTACACATATTTTTATGCTATATTTTACAAGTATTTGATTAATCAGTAGAAAATATAATTTAAATAGCTTTTTATTTAATTCCAAATTTATTTATATATAAACTGGAGACAGTTATAAATAAGTAAGTTTTTAATGATTTGCACAAGATCAAAAGTTTGTCCACATAAATAAGGATAAATATTAATATTTAGTCTAATATTGTAAAATGATGAATATAATATCTTGATCATTAGTATATAAAGAGATCTATAAATGTATATAAATATGTAGAAATCAAGAAAAAAAGTTACTTCAAATTGTATGGATAATCATTTATAAGATGATGATAAGAAATTATATAAGTAACTCTTACAAATGGGTTATTATCAAGTAAAATTATATATATATATATATATATATATATATATATATATATATATATATATATATATATATAGTTCATGTAGTTTTATACTTTTAACAATTTCATTATTTTTCAATAAAAAAAAAAATCTGCATCTTAAACAAATTTGGAATTAAGTAAAAAACATTTAAAGTATATTTATCTACTAATTAATCAAATACTTATAAAATATTTTAACATAAAAATATACACAGATCATTAAAAACATACTTATTTAAAAAAATTTCATCAAAATAACATAAATTAACAAATTTATATATTTATGCAATTTGAGATAAAATATTAAGAATTTAATAAAATATTGATAGGGGGAATGAGAGGATTTATATAAGTATCGGGAGGTTCGAGTAGCTCTAATGAAAGATAATAGTGGAACCTAAATTCAACTAAGTTGTCAAAATATTTTAAAAATAATAATTACACGTAAGTACTCTGTTTAACAGGCGACTTCCATGTAATACTATAAGTGTGACTAGACTGATGAGATTAAACCGGATGACACGCCGATTCGACGGAAATAAATCGCTCTAAACGTATCTAATTATACCTATATCTAAATTTTTATTTTAAGATACTTAAATTACTAATTACATTTTAAATTATACTTATTTTAAAAAAGTTGCCATAAATGCCGGACTAATGGTAGTGAAATTTGGGGAATAATTATAATAAAATAAAAATTGGGGAGTAGAATTATATCGGAGAATATTCTGATTATTATATAAAAATTAAAAATTATTAATAAAAAATTTGGTCTCTTTTATATTTAAATTATTATTATTAAAATTTATAAATTTTATTTCTTGTATCCTAACCGAAATTTTGAGCTCAAAAGGTAAATTATAATATGTATATCTAAGCTTTTTCTTAACTACATTTATTTATAAATAATATGCTATTGGGAAAATTTGTATACAAATAATTAAAAATAAATATTTTGTAAATATGTGAATGTTCATTATTAAGTATTTAAGGAAATAATTTAGAATAATGTAAACATTTCTCCTCAAATAATAGTCTGCATTAGAAGCAATGTAGAGTATGTTTTGGACAGCTATAACAGTATGAAAATGAAATAGTTGAGTTGCTGCAGAAGAAATTATTTTTGAAAAAATTGTTATGGATACTATAAATTTTTTTATTTTAGAAAAATCATATTGTAACTTTTGGCAGTAATTGCGCACCATTTGGTGAGGTTTTAAAATACAATTTCTCATCACAAATTTTTTAAAATGCATCTAAACCATAGTTTCTCATCATATAGTGGGACCAAGAAGTAAGTGTATATATATATATATATATATATATATATATATATATATATATATATATATATATATATATATATATATATATATATATACACTTGAAATGAGATGTTAATTAATAAATGTTTTCTAATGAACATTAAAATTTGGGTATAAGAGTTGATAAATTCTTGAAAGTTTGATATTTTGATGTTAAACATGCCACCAGCGATCATGTCGATCATAACAACTAAGCTATTGTCGTTGCTCTCAAGCACACTCTCTCATCTTATCTCCCTTGGCAAAAAAAAATATCTGCATGTAAAGCCAATTGTAGCGGTAGTTGATGGCAGTAGTCGGTTGTGATGATTGGAGGTCAATGATGATAAGACCTGCAATGATTTATGGTGCAATATGTTGGTCCATAAAATAGAAACATAAGACTAAGTTAAGTGTTGAATAGATGATGATGCTCAGGTGGATGAGTAATAAAATGTGAATTGAGTATATTCGGGAAAAAGTTGGAGTAGCTCTAGTGGAAAATAAGAAAAGAGAGAGTCATGTTAGATAGTTTGACAACATAAATCGTCGGCCAAATGACCTGGTTAGAAGAGTGGAAGCATTAGATTTGCCTTATGTTAAGAAAGGTGAAGGTAGACCTAAAAAGGCTTGATTAAGATGCATAAAAAATGACCTTATTATACTTGAATTAAATGAGAATTTGACACATTATAGGACAAAATTGAGAAGAATGATTCATGTAATCGACCACACATAGTGGGATAAAGGCTTCTTCTTGTTGTTGTTTAATAATTAATTAATTAATTTGATGTAAGATTGATGATAATTTTATTTCATTTGCACAAAATAATAAATTATAATAAAAATTCAATTATCAAGATTTAGTTCTCACTAAAATTCTGATAAATTAAGGCTCAAGTAAGTCATTTATAAATTTATTTAATATTAATATTAACCATTCATGTGTATATTATGTGAACTATAAATATTGAAACATGCTTATTAAATATTTTTAAAAATAAAAAATAAAACTTTAATATAGCTTATAATAAATATATATTTTATAACATATGACGTTTAAAGATTAAAATTTAATGACTTTAAATTTGTTTTAAAATATAATTATGGATTGTAATAAGAATATGTTGAAATGTAATGCTCATGATTATAGCAAATTGATATTTTAAAGCGTAATAGGAACCAAGGATAACTTCTTATTTTTATGTGTACTTCTCTCTAAGTCGTCGAGTTTAAAATGTTGGGCAAATGAGATTAAAATAAAATTAAAAATATAAAATTATCTTAAGGAGAGTATATTGCTTGTGTTCTTTTAAATAAACTAAGGTTATTAATGATATTTAACTTAAATTGACAAAAAGATTATCTTATTATCATCATTGTTATCAACAAATATATCAATTTTTTAATCCTAAATACTTAATAAAATATGTTGACAAAAAAGCTCAGTTTGATAAAAGCTATTAAACTTAATATACTTATATAACCAAGTATGCCAAAAGAAAAAAAAAACATTTTATTTTTTTTAATTTTATTGGTAAAGAGCTTTTATTTAGGATTAGGATGATCATTAAAAAAAATTTAGAGTGGGCAATATGTGCGTGTATTGTATAGTTAACTATCTATATATATATAGAGAGAGAGAGAGAGAGAGAGAGAGAGAGAGAGAGAGAGAGAGAGAGAGAGAGAGATTAATATTGTAATTTCTGAAAGTTTATTGACCTCAAAGAAAATTTGTTTTTCAATTACTAAGAAAATGTCAAGAATACAATGGCAATTTATGTGAAATATTCTTACAAATTAAATCATATTAATCATCTTATACTTTATGAATGCAATCATTTTGTTTTAAGAAACAAAAAAAATATATATCTTGGTTCTTACTCTACACTTAACAAATCACATCAAGGATATTTTCATCCTGTTACCAATCTTAGCACATCACTCCACTTTCCAAGTCCACAACTACATGATTTTCTTGCTCCTGTCGTCTCCCCATGCTCAATTTTCTACAAGAAGATGATCCCATCCTCAACATGGAGTTCCCTTCCTTGATCATAGACAGCTCTTCCCTTCTCACTCCACCAGACCTTGCCGGCATCGTCCCCGAAGGCAACAACGGACCATTATTCTTCCCCTGCGACCGCTTCACATTCGCTCGACAAATTGGGCATGTCAGATGCGAATGTAACCACTTGTTAATACATTTCATATGAAAGAAATGCTTACAATTTGGCAAAATCTTCATCATCTCCCCCTCCTTTGACGTACTCAAGCACACCATGCATTGGTTTGCACTATCATCATCTTTGTCGCTCAAATGATAAATGAAAGTTGGAAGTGAAGCAATAGCTCTAGCATCGAGTCCCGTGGAGGATATCGAACGAGACTGATTCGCATGGTGAGTGCTAGTGATAGTTGTGCGGCGACGACGGAGGAGATGGTCGGCGAGAAGACGAGTGATGACGGCAATGACGATGATGATAAGGAGGAATAGAACGAAAATGAGGAGGAGAAACCAGTTATTCTTGTGTTGGCTTGATTGATTGCTTGGACTAACAATCCATGTGGATGTGCTTATCCTAGGAATGGAGTAAGAAACCATGGAAGTGATATAAGTAGCTCAGTTGCTAATTGCTTACCTAACTGTTATATCGATTTTCTCTCTTGTTTGGAGAATCCTGTGTTTATATAAGACTATTAGGAGGACAATTTCGTTGCTATTTCGGATTTTGAATGGGAAGAATATCTGTGTTGACTCACTTTCGAGGAAAATAGCAGTCACCGCGTTGATTAATCTGTGCAACATAGGTAGGTAGGAAGTAGTTGAAGCCTTCTGATGCATCAGATGTTCTTCGAGATTTGTGCTAATGGATATAGAGAAAATACTGCACAGCTTTTAAAGCAGATCTAAGGGGTTTGAAACCTTTTTTCGATGAGTTATTTAGTTTAGGATCTATGGTCTGATGGGAAATGTGAAGATGAGAAATGATTTGCGGCTAAATTCGGGATTAATGGTAGTGAAATTTGGGGAATAATTCAAAAAAAAAAAAAAAGTTGGGGAGAAGAATTATAGCGGAGAATGGTCTTATTATTATATGAAAATAAAAATTATTAATAAAAAAGTTGGTGTCTTTTATATTCAAATTATTATTATTAAAATTTATAAATTTTATTTCTTGTATCCTAACCGAAATTTAGTGCTGAAAAGTTAAATTATAATATGTATGTTTAAGCTATTTTTTCACTACATTTATTTATAAATAATATGCTCTTGGGAAAAATTGTATAAAAATATATAATTATATATATATATATATATATATATATATATATATATATATATATAAATATGGATGTTCATTAAGTATTTCAGAAATAAATTAGAAAATTTAGAGATTTGTCTTCAAATAATAGTCTATGTTAAAAGGAATATAGGGTATGTTTGAGATATCTATAGGAGTATGAAAATATAATAATTGAGTTACTACATAAGAAGTTATTTTTGAAGAAGCTACGGTGGATACTACAAATTTTTTATTTTAAAAAATTCAGACTATAATTTTGACAATCATCTAAATCGATTAGGTGAGATTTCAAAATACAGTCTCCCATCAGAAATTCTTTAAAATGCACCTAAACCATAATTTCTAAAATGACAATTGCCGCGAGGCCCGTCACACCGCACGCAATCTCAAACATAACTTTAAACTAACGAAAATTGGTGTTATGTCACTATATTATTTCAAATAAAAAAATAAATCAAAAAATAATTTTTATAGCTTATATTAATCCATTATAATATGAATTAAAATTTTCAAATTTTTGTTTGAAAATATGAGCATTTTCACAACATAATTAATAAAATCATTAATAGTGCGTACATACACAATGATGAATTTAGTTATATTAGTTTTAAAATTTATTTCGCTGAAATTATTCCTATTTTAACAAATTCCTCTAAAATTGTTGTTGTTTTATTAGAAGTACTCTGGAAGAGCTAAAAAGAGATAAATAATTAAAAATTGAAATACTGATAAAATAAATAAATATCAAATTAATAAGATGTATTGAAAGATTGACTCTTTTAAAGTTTAATTTCTTAATTTTTATTTATTTAAAAAATAATTTTTTGTCTTTATTTCTACACGCTTCTACCGACGACCAATTGACGAACACGGAACACGTGAACGTTGATTTTTGTTTTTAAAATAACTTTTTGAAAATTTACAGCGAAAGGTAATTGAGAAAAGTAAAGGAAAGTGTAAATTGTAAATGAACTTTGGGTTTTAAAAGACTCAAACTTGCTTTAGTCAATTGGCCCCGTAGCTCAGTTGGTTAGAGCGCTGGTCTTATGAGCCGGAGGTCGCGGGTTCGAGCCCCGCCGGGACCAACTGGTTTATTTATTTTTATCTGAAAGAAGAAAAAATTTATATCAGAAATTTAGGAATTATTTAAAATTATTTTTATTTTATTTCGAAATAAATATATTTGATGATTATTTTTAGTTTTTTAAAAAATACTCAAATTATGTAAAAATATTTTAAATATTTAAAAATTATTATTATTATTTATTTTTTAAAAAATAAATATAAAATTAAATTAATAACATTATATTTGTAGGTCCAAATGTGAAAAATATGTAGTTTTGCATCTAGACTCTAATCATATTTGGACACGTGGCTCAATTATTTTTACAATTTATTTAAAATAGTATACAAATTTATTTGGAGCCATGTGTCCCAAAATTTAGAAATTATTTAAAATTATTTTTATTTTATTTTGAAATAAATATATTTGATGATTATTTTTAGTTTTTAAAAAATATTCAAATTATGTAAAAAATATTTTTAAAATTTAATAAAATTTATTAATATTTTTTAAAAAATAAATATAAAATAAAATTAATAACATTATATTTTTAGGTCCTAAATCCGAATGTGAAAAATAGGAGAGAATATTATATGTGGAGTTCGAATGTAGTTTTATATCCGGACTCCAATCACATTCGGACATGTGGCTCAATTACTTTTAAAATTTATTCAAAATAGTATAAAAATTTATTTGGAGCCATGTGTCCCAATTCTATTGGAGGAGTCTAGATACATCTGGACTCCACATGTAATATTTTTTCAAAAAGTAGAGGGTTGCTAGGCAATCGATAATCTTCATAAACTTGTTGAAATAATCATGACATTGATCTTTTAAAACATTGTGTTAATGTTAAAGCGTCCCCTGGAAGCGATACATTATAGTCTTAAATACAATGAAAAGTGTGCAAGAGCCATAGCATCGGTGCTCAAGTGCAGTGTTAAATAGCAAGGGTTCCCAAATTATGGACAAATATGGGCAAAGAAGTTAGTCCATGAAACTAGAACTAGGTTAGTAATTTAGAATATAAGTACTCTTATATGTAAATTAATAAAATTAATAGACATTATGGTTCATAGAATCATAGGAAGATAAATATTTTATTTATTCCAGAAAATTCTAGGGTTGGGGAGAAGGCTAAGAAGATTGATGGTTTAGATTTTAAACTTTGATATATATGTAGTAGTCGAATTAGAAATGACGTAGGTGTGATTTTAGATAAGAGTTTGAAGGATAATATTATAAATATTAATAGATTTAGAGATAAAATTATAGCTTTAAAGATTATTGTTGATACTAAAAATATTATTGTTATAAGTGTTTATGCTCCTCAAATAGGTTTGGATGCAGTCTCAAAATAAAAATTTTGGAATGATTAGAGAGATTAATACAAAAGATATATGGTGAAAAAAAAGTATTTATTAGAAGAGATTTAAATGGACATGTTGATAGAGTGATTAAATATTTTTTAAATATTCATGATGCCTTTGAATTTGGAGTGATTAATGAAGAAGGTAGGAATATATTAGATTTTGTTTAAGCATATAATTTTATCATTACTAATACTTTATTTAAAAAAAAAGATAAGCATATTATTACTCATGAACATGAATCTAGTAAAATACAGATTGATTATTTTTTTATAATAAAAATAGATCATTTAGATTGTAAAGATTGTAAGGTCATTCTAAGTGAAAATTTAAGTACCCAACATCGACTGTTAGTTTTATATTTTAAGATGAAAGATTGGAAGATGAAAAATAAATCTATTGTCCTAGGATTGGATGGAGGCACTTAATAAACACTAATAAAATATTTTTAAGAGCAAGCTATAAGAGGTTAGAATTTGGGATGTTCATAATGAAGTTAATGTTATGTATGAAAAAGTAGTAATTGAAATTAAGCATGTTGTAAAATATGTGCTTGCAGAATCAAAAGAAAAAACTTCTTTTAATAAAAATAGTTGGTGGTGGAGTCAGAATGTGCAAGAAAAGATAAGAAATAAGAAGTATTGTTATAAAACTTGTTTTAAATATAAAAACTTGAAGAATTAGGAAAAATACTCCTTTCAGTTGGATTACATTAAGGATCATCTTTAAGCTCTTATCTTTTCACTTTAGTTATGGATGTTCTTACTAGGCATTTATAGAAAGTGTACCTTGGTGTGTGCTTTTTGCTAATGACATTCTTCTTGTTGATAAGACTAGAGAGGGAGTCCAAGAGAAACTTGAATTATGGAGGTTAACCTTAGATTCTAAAGGTTTTCCTTTAAGTAGATCTAAAACTGAATATATTAAGTGTAATTTTAATTGTAGAAGTTATAGTGGTAGTGTTGTGACATTGGGTGAACAAGTCATTAAAAGGAGTGAGCGATTCAGATATCTTGACTCTATTGTTCAAAATGATAGTGAAATAGATGGAGATGTTATTAGTAGAATTCAAACTGGATGGTTGAAGTGGAGGAATGCATCTGGCCTGTTGTGTGATAGGAAAGTATCTTAAACTTAAGGAAAAATTTTATAAGATGGTGGTAAGACTTATAATGATTTATGGTACAAAATGTTAGCCAATAAAAGAGAAGCATAAGAATAAGTTAAGTGTTGCAGAGATGAGGATGCTTAGGTGGATGAGTGGCTTTACTCTTAAAGATAAAATATGAATTGAGTATGTTTGGGACAAAGTTGGAGTAGCTCCAGTAGCAGATAAGATTAGATAGAGTCACCTTAGATGGTTTGGCCACATAAAGCATCGGCCATTCGATGACCCGATTAGGAGAGTAGATGCATTAGATTTGTCTTATGTTAAGAAAGGTAGAGAGGTAGACCTAAAAAAGACTTGGTTAAGTTGTATAAAAAATGAACTTAATATACTTGAGTTAAATGAGAATTTGACACATAATATGACACAATGGAGAAGAATGATTCATGTTAATAAATGATTCTTCTTGTTGTTGTTGTTATTGTTGTTCTATAAATTAAAATTGATGTGAAACAACTCTTTTGTTAATTTATGCATGATAATAGGGCTATGCATTAATTGGTTAAAAATTAAATATTAAATTGAATCAAAATTTTAATATAGTTTGGTTTAGTTAACATTTTTATTTTGGTTTTTGGCTTTTTTTTAAGATTATTTAATTTTTGGTTATTTGTTCAATTTTAATGTCATAAAAAGGATAAATTAAAATTCTAAATAGTTATATTGATTGAAGGCTCGAAGTTTAGATTTATTTAGTCTCCAAATTTTGAACCGAACAGAAGTTTTGAGTTTTTTTTTTTAAGTTAAACCAATTTAGTCTCTAAAATCCAAACAAATACTCGCTCGACACACTTGTATTCTCTATTAGGTGTATTTACACACGACATAGTAGCACACCCAACCCTAATCCTTCAACCTTTCTATCATTCATTCAAAATGAAACCCTTTAGTGATACGACATTGGTGGACCTATTGAGATGAGCTGACGTCTGTCAAGCTGATGTGGTGAGGCAAGTAGGTGACATTGATCGTTATTGTGGTTGTCGAGCTACTAAGGATCGAGGTGTCATTCAAGCGACTGAGGCTAGGTGAGGCCACATCAATCAAGTTTCTAAAACAATGACGATGAGCTAGCTTAAGAGTATGTTTGGGGCAGCTGTAGCTTTTTGAAAATTTGGTTGTAAAGCTGTTGTGGAGAAAATAGTTTTTTGAAAAAGTTGTTGTGTGTGTTACAAATATTTTTCTTTTTGAAAAATTTAAACATCAACTTTCTGACAACCACCATACTTTAATAGCTCTAGTTCTCAAAACAGTTTTTTTGCCACCAAACTTTATGAAAAGCAGTCAAAAAGCTGGTAGCCAAATAAAGTTGCTTTGCTTTCTAGCTGCTTTCTGAAAAAGCAAAGCAACCAGAAAGCTGCCCTAAATGCACCCTAACTCTACTGCTTTCACCCTAATATTCTTAGTTGCATTGTATTAAAAAATCATTTCATCAAGTAAACCTCTAGACTAGAATCCGCATGCTTATTTCCTTTGATATTATTGAGAGTTAGTTTTATTGTAGGTTATTTTTTGTGTATTTTGATTTTGTTGTATTAAAACTTAGTTACATAAAAGAATGTCAATGCTTAGTTTAGGTCTTAATTTGTATAGAATGTTTAAAAAATAATCATCAAAATTTTGGTTAAACCTAACCAAACTAAACAAACTAAAGTAAATGTTGGTTTGGTTCGATTTGATTTTTCCAAAATTTAAGTGATTCGATTATTTGGATAAAACTAATTAGTTTTAAAAAAAATTAACCAAATTATTTAAATAAATCAAATGCACTCCTGTTGACCTCCCTTTTGGAGTGAGTTCTCAACTCCCTAATCATAGATCTAGGACTCTTGTAGACACTAAGAGCTCCTTAGTCTTAAGACACTTCTAGTGATTAGGTGAACATTTAACCTAAGCCTAAAGACTTAGAAAGATTAGCCATGGGAATAGGTCATGCCTTAGGGATTTAGGAAAACTTACCTACCCTATAGCCTCAAACCCAACCCATGCTTCCTTCCTCATACCAAACCTCAAGTTCAAATCCAAATCATAAATTGATCCAAAATCAAATGATTGAAACCAATAATCAAATTCAAATTCCAGAACCCTCCCTAAACTCTTTTGATTTTATCTTACAGACTTAGCCTTAATCAAATTCAAATCAAGCCAAATTTAATTAATTTTCTCAAATATCCATTCAATCTCAAATCAATATCCAAATCAAATCCATCTCCAAGTGAGTGAAACCGAAAATCAAATTCAATTTTCAAAATCCCTTCCTAAGCCATATGAACCACTTTCATATGCTCAATCAAAACCCCCTTTAAACCAAATCAAACTTGATTGATTTCTTCATAAATTAATCATTCCTTCATTTAAATTCACAAATATAAATGAAATCTAAATTCAATGAGCCAAATCAAATCAAAATAAATCAAACCAAATCAAGACCTTCCTTTAGCCATATGGACTTACCTCCATAAGCTTGATCAAATCTAAACCCAAATTAACCCAAACTCAATTGATTTCTTTATAAATCAATTATTCATTCATTTATATTCACAAATATAAATGAAACCCACCCTCCAATGACAAAAAATAAATCAAACTAAATTAAATTCCCTACTTAAGCCTTTTGATCTACATCCCTAAGTTTGGTCAAATTTGCTTCCAAATCACTCAAAACTCAAGTAATTTTCTCATGAATCTTTTATATCTTTATTTATATTCATAAATATAGATGAAATATAAATCCAAATGGCCAAAACCAAACCCAAACCCAAATCAAAATTTTAATTTTATCCTTTTAAGCCAATTTTTTGAACTAGGCCAAATGATATCCAAATCAACTCAAAACCCATGGATTTCTTCATGAATCAATCATTCATTCAATCACTTACCCAAATATAAATACAAACTATAATTATCAAACCAAACTCAAGTCAACCCAAGTCAAACTCAAGTTAGCCTTTTTGACTTGAAAACTTCAAATGAGCCAAAATCCATCATAGCCCAAATTGATTGTAGTTGAAGTTATATTTCAATCCTAGGCTCATATATGAGTTCAACTAAACTTGAATCAAGCTAAAAAAAAATTAATTGACCCATTTAGGTCCACTTGACCAAAGGTGACCTAAAGGATCCTTTTGAGCCAAGTTCCAATTCAACCCAAATTGGATTGAACCAAGCACATCCAAATCTCTTATCATGATCAACAATTATCCTAGGGTGATCAACTACCTTGAATTGGGTCAAACCAAGTCAACTTGGTCCTTTGACCAAGTCAACCTTTAGCCGTAATGAAATCTAAACTAGCTAAAACCCTCATATACCAAATTGATTGAAACCATTGATTCAAATCCATTCATAATCAATGATTGAACATGACCAAAGCCTTAAAGCCAAACCAAGTTCAATTGACCATTTGACCTAAATTGACCCAAATTGGCCTAAAAGTCATAATGGGTCAAATCATGATTTATCCTAAATTGATTGCAACCAATTACTCAAATTCATTCCAAATTATTTATTGAACTTGACCAAAGTCATGATTGAACTCTATTTAACCAATTGGTCAACTTGACCCAACCTAGCCTAAATTGACCTAAAATTTCAAAATAGCCAAAATCCAAATTAAACCCAAAGAAAATCAAACCAAAGCCTACAATCATTTTTAATTGACCAATTGAACATGAACCAACACCTAACCCAACACAATTTAGTCAAATTGATCAAATTGGTCAACTTAGCCCATTTGACCTATTTAGATCCAAATGAGCCAAAATAAAACCTAAGCTAAATTAATCAACATTCCAATATGAACCCATTTGATCAAATGAAAACCCAACTGACCCAAAACTAATTAATGAGATCAAAGTGACCCTAGTGACTAAAATCATCCCAAAAGTAAAGTGGACCCCACCCAAGGGAATTAGCCATTGGACAAATCTCCCCACATATGATTCCTTCCCCATTTGGTAAAGTCCACTCTCCCATCACTTGGGCAGCCATCCCATTGCCAAATGGGGTATGCCTAGCCTCCTTAGCCCACTCTAAGCCCACTAGGATCAACCATGGACCAAAGGGAGGTGAATTAAGTCACCTCCCTTCATACCCGAGCACCCAAAAGACCAAGCAAACTCAATCCTTCCATATCTTGCCTTAGGTTTCCTGTCATAGCTTGCTCCACTCCTGACATGCCACATGGAGTCGATGGAGACCCCTCTGATAGGCTGGCGACGGTGAACAGGTCAAAATTCTAGATTGAACCTCATCCATCCACCTCGATAATTGAGGGGATATACCCCCTCAATTTGAACGGGAATTGATCCATTCTTCTTTGTTTGAGCTAGAGAGAGAGTGAAAGAGAGTCTCCCACAGCCTTATCCCAAGCTTCCAAGCTCCCTCATTTTCTCCCTTCTCAGTTTTACGTCAAACCAAAACAAGGGAGACCTCCCTTGATTCAAATTCATCCATCCCTCAACCAAACTTCAATCAAACTTGCACACACCTTCCTTGGACCTAGTCGAAGCTAAACAAATCATTTCTCAAGCTTCCAATAGAGATAGGAGGTCGACCAAGGCTGATCACCTATGCCTCGTGTGTTGGTCTCTAGAGCAAACCACCTCAAATCAAAGCTTGTGCAACTCAACAAGGTTTCATTTCTACCAAACAAAGCTTCCTCAATCGTTGGAACCGCTTATCACAAGCTCTAATGAGTAATTCCTCAAAAATGATCCTTGTATAAAAATGGGTTGGTTTTTTGTGAAGGAAAGTTCCATATCATGAGATTTCCACTGTTGGATCTCTTTGTTTTGCTTCGTCGAAGGTGTGTGATTGATTTGATCTCCATTCGAGCTCAAGTGAGCTCGGATCGAGCGATGAATGATGGACGGTCTCCATCTCTCGCCACTCTCAAGGAGATAGATCATGGGTCATCTATCCGCGTGATCGGAATGGATGGTTCTAATTAGATCACACATAGATTCCTCTTTATTTTCTCCTTAATCGTGATCGATCCCAATCGATGGTCCACGAGCGCATCCGCCATAAGTCGGCACGTGAATGTGACTACTTAAAGAACAAATCTCATGGTGCCACGTGGAAAGTGCGCCACGTGGTGTCGGCAGGATTAAGGCTTAATTAGGGTTATTTAATTAATTTTTAAGGCTAAAACTTCTAATATTCATAACTAATTGTAAAAAATTCTAAAAAATATAAATAAGTGCTCAATTTAAAGGTATTTTAAAGGAAAATCCAAGAAAATTATTATTAATTAATTTTAAATAGTAATTTATACTTAATTAAGGTATAATTAAAATTTAATTAGTCTAATTACTCTCTGATTAATTATCCAATTAGTTTCAAACTTTTCAAAGATGTTTAGGAGAATGACCTCTATCTCCCCTAATTTTTTTGGAATTTATTGGATAGTTAATTAGGAAAATTGATTGATTAAGCCTTAATTACTCTCCTATCTTCATTAAGGATAATTAAAAAATGAACAATGAATTAATTAATTAATTAATTAAACTTATTGCCATCTGCTAATAGTGAAAAGTCATAGGGAAATGGTTAGGTTTACTCTTTATGATCGTTTCATTAAGCATCTTCATTTGCTTCAAATTAATCAAAGTTTAAGTAATTAATTAGCTACTTAATTAATCAAATAAAAGAAAAGGGAATTTAATTACTTCAGAGCCTAATTGATTATTTGAAATGACTTAAAGATTAGGATTGAGGCCTCTTCCTTGATCTCTTTCTCTAAGTTAATTTCATTATCCTAATTAAAATATAATCAAAGGATTTAATTAACTAATTAAGGGTTTAATTAAATTAATTTAAAATATAATTCATTCCTAACTTTGATTAATCAACCTTGAGTAGTTCTTTAAATGTTTAATAGTCTAAAGAAATTTAATGAAATTATGATTAGCTTACATGTGTGAGAAAATCATAAAAGTAATTAATTAAATCCCTTAAGCTTAATTAACTATTAATCATGAGCCAATTGCATTAGGCCCCTTTCATTCCTTAGGAGCATTGCTAATTTACTTTTCATGCGGTTGCATATCTTATTGGCTCATCATTAATTAGTTAATTAACTTAAGGTGATATAGGTAAGGGTTTAATTAATTGATCTAATTCATACCTCAACCTAATTAAGCCATAAATTAATTTAATTATTTTTCATTAAATCGAATCGACTCACACATGGGGAAGGGGACTAGGATTAGCAAACCTCTTTCACATTTCTTAAATCAAATTAAACATAAGATCAAAAATGGTTTTAAGAAACTTTGGTTTATCTTAAATAAGCTTATTTAATGTGATTATCCTTAGGAATTAGTTGTATTGAATGAAATTACATGCTTATGTTGCTTTATTTCTTTCAAATCATGTTAAAATGGTGTATGCCACTTGTATTCATGCATTCATTTCTTTCAAAAATAAATTAAATAAATGATTTCCTTTATATTAAATTTGCATGTGTTGATTTAATTAGAAATATGTGTGACTATTATCACTATTAAATCTCAAATATATTTTCAAAAGATTATTAATGAATAATAATACATATTGTAACTTTAGTTGCATATACATAGGAGGTGCATGTGAATATAAGCTTAGTGTATGAAGTGAAGTCTCTTTCTTACATTCATATGCTGATTTGCATAAGTTTGAATGTTAATGGGTATATTAGTCTAGACATTCCGGGGACACATCGTTGTAAATAGCCCGAAGGAGGTTCCTAGCTCACTCCCCTAATGCAGAACAATGATGACGTACCTGTTTGATTTCATTCTTATGTGTCTTGACATTAGAATTGAGATAAAGCTTTAATTCATTTATACAAATAAATCAAATTCTACTTTTGCATGGGCTTTTTTATTCTTATAGTTATTTATACATTCATATGTATTAAAGAATAGTGGGTATATTAGGCTGGACATTTCGGGGATGCATGGCTTTAAGTATTCGCAAGGAGGTTCCTACCTCACTCCCTTGGTGCAGAACAATGGTGATGTACTTGCTTAAAACTTTCATACATTTGAATGTGTACTTAGCTAATGAATGAAAACCCCCTCTCTTTCTATTAAAAATATATTCATTCATATTTTGTTCAAGTGGTTGGATTGATTAGTCATATGATTTAGAGTTCTTTTCTTATGCTTTTGTATAAGAATTTATATAGAGCTTTAAATTAATATGATAAAATAATTCAACCAAATAAAACATTAATTTCAAGTACATTTGCTTACATTCATCATTTAAGTGTGCTAAGGTATAAATTGCATGTACAGTTATGTTTAGGACTTAATCATATGCATGTTATATATGATTGAAAGAAATGAACAAATATGTGTTATGTGATAGTAATTAATTCTAATTAATCTTAATATGTCTTTCTTATTGAATGAGATTATTTAAAGTGAACCTAAACCTAGGATTAATTAAAATATGTAATAAGCCATTCACTAAGGGAATTCATTTAATTAATTTTCTTTAAATGTGAGTTAAGGTTAGGATAAAAGAGAGTGATCCTCTCTTTCCTTCTTTTTATAACATTTAGTTATCTAGTGTAAATCAAGTGAAACGAAAGAAACATTAAGTAACATTTACAAATCAATTAAACCACTATTGACCTCACTTTTGGAGTGATCCCTCAATTTCCTCATCATAGATCTAGGACTCTTGTAGACACTAAGAGCTCCTTAGTCTTAAGACACTTCTAGTGATTAGGTGAACACCTAACTTAAGCCTAGAAACTTAGAAGAGTTACCTATAGGAATGGGTTATGCCTTAGGGATTTAGGAAGACTTGCCTACCCTATAACTTTAAACTTGATCCTCACTTCCTCCTTCAAACCAAACTTGCAAACCAAACCTCAAATTCAAATCCAAGATCATAAATCCATTCCTAACTCCAAATGATTGAAACCCATGATTAAATTCAAATTCCAAAACCCTTCCTAAGCCCTTTGATTTTATCTTATGGCTAAATCAATCATTCCTTCATTTATATTCACAAATATAAATGAAATCCAAATTTGAATCATTTAAATCAAATCAAACTAAATCAAACCAAATCAAAGCCTTTCTTAAGCCATATGGGCCTACATCCATAAGCTTAATCAAATCTCAACCCAAATTAACTCAAAATCAATTATTTTTTTTATAAAATCAATTATTCATTCATTTATATTCATAGATATAAATGAAACTCACCCTTCAATGATCAAAAATAAATCAAATTAAATCAATTCCCTACTTAAGCTCTTTTGACCTACATCCTTAAATTTGGTCAAATTGGCTTCCAAATTACTCCAAACCCAAGTGATTTTCTCATGAATCATTTATATCTTCATTTATATTCACAAATATAAATAAAATATAAATCCAAATAGCCAAAGCCAAACTCAAATCAAATCAATTTTCCAATTTTAGCATTTTTAGTCAGTTTCTTGAACTTGACTAAATGATATCCAAATCAACTCAAAATCCATTGATTTCCTCATGATTCAATCATTCCTTCCATCATTATTCCAAATATAAATGCAAACTATAATTATCAAACCAAATCCAAGTCAACTCAAGTCAAGCTCATGTTGATCTATTTTGTCTTGAAATTGTCATATGAATCAAAATTCATTTGACTACAAACCAATTGCAATTGGATTTATATTTTCATCATAAATCCATATGTGAGTTCAACTAAACTTGAATCAAGCCAAAACTAAACCAATTGCTCATTTAGGCCCACTTATCCAAAGTGACCTAAAAGAACTTTTTGAGCCAAATTCTAATCCAACCCAAATTAGTTTGAACTAAGCCCATATAAATCTCATATCATGATCCACAATCATCCTATGGTAATCAACTACCTTGAATTGGGTCAAACCAAATCAACTTATGCTTTGACCAAATAAATATTTAGCCCAAATGAAACATAAACAAGCCAAAACCCATCATACACCAAATTAATTGAAACATTTGATCCAAACCAACTCATAATCAATGATTGAACATGACCAAACCTTCAATTGAGCCAAACAAGTCCAATTGATCATTTGACCTAAGTTGACCAAAATTGGCCTAAAAAGCCAAAATAGGTTAAATCATGATTTGATCCAAATTGATTGCAACTAATGGCTCAAGTTCATTCCAAATCACTTGTTGAACCTAACCATAACTATGATTAAGCCCCATTTGACCAATTGGTCAACTTGACCCAACCTAGCCCAAATTGATCTAAAAGATCAAATTGGCCAAAATCTAAATTAAACCCAAATCAAACCAAACTAAATCCTACAGTCATTTTCAATTAACCAATTGAACATGAACCAACACCTAACCAAACAATTTGATCAAATTGGTCAAATTGGTTAACTTAGCCCATTTAACGTATTTTAATCCAAATGAGCCAAAATCAAACCTACGCCAAATGAATCAAAATTGCTTGAACCAAAACTCTTCAAATCATCATTTAAACCTAACCCAAGTCTTGATTTGATTTGACTTGAATTGGTTTAACCCAACTAACCTAAATGAACCTATTTTGATCATATGAAGCCAAATCACCCGAAGCCAACCCATGGGACCCTAGGACCTGGCCTAACCTGACCCAAACTAGTCCTAACTCATTCCCAAACCAGCCCAAATCCATAATGGGCCCCACCCAAGTAATGAGCCATTGGACAAACTTTCTTTCCATTGGATCCTCACATTAACAAGCAATGTCAACTCCCTCATCACCATGGCAACCCCCAAGCAGTCAAGTGAGGCTCCACCAGCTCACCTCATAGTCCCAAGAACCAAGCAGAGTTCACCTCTTCCTCACTCAAGCCAAAATCAAAAACCCATGGATTCAAGCCAAGAGGTCTTTGCACACCGGCCCTTGGGCAGCCTCCCACTGCCTTCTCCACTCAAGTTGAGCCATGTAGAGTTAGATGTGACCTCTCCAATGCCCTGATGGGAGCCTATTGGCCGAAACAAGCCAGTCCATCCCGTCCATCCATCAAGCATGATTTTGGGGTATACTCCCCCAATTCGAGCAGGATTTGACATAATTCGCACATTGAGAGTTTCCTAAGCCATTTCGAAACTCCTTATAACCTTTCCAACCATCCCAAAGCTCCCTCGATCAGTCATTGCTCTCTGAGTGCAAAACTGAAACAGGGGAGCCCTCCCTTGATTCAAACACCTCCTCCAACCAAATCTCAATTAAATTTACACACACCTTCACCACACCTAATCGAAGCCAACCAAATCATTTCCTAAGCTTCCATGCTACCAAAGATAGGACTTCCATCAAGACCGCATGTCAAATCAAAGGAGCTTGGTCCATAGAGCAAACCACCTTAAATCAAGGCTCGTGCAACTCAACAGGGCTTCATTTCTACAAAACAAAGTTACCTCAGTCAATCCCACCGCCGGACATTAGCTCCGGTGAGGTGATTCCTCAAAATCGTTAGTTCAAGGAAAATGTGTTGGTCCTTTTTGAAGGAAATTTTTATTACGTGCATTTTTTATTGTTGGATGTGTTTGTCTCCTCTTCCTGATAGTGTGGGATCAATTTGATCCCAATCCGAGTTCTAGTGAGTTCGGATAGAATGGTGAAAGATAGACAGTATCCGTCTTTCGCCATTCGTGAAGGAGACAGATCACGGACCATCCGTTCCCTGTGATTGAAATGGGCAATCCTAATCTAATCACTCATAAATCCCTTGATTAATCCTTTGAAATCGTGTCGATTGCGCCATCGATCTTAAATGATGGTCTGAAAGCCGTTCGCCACAATCCCATGACCTACGTATTGCTAATAGTTTAATCTCATCATGCATTAAAAGCGGCTTACTTTGTCACAAGCCACATGACACCGATGGGAATAAGGATTAATTAGGGCTTTTTAATTAATTTTTAAGGATGAGTCTTCCTAAAATCATAACTAATCCTAGAAAAATCCAAAAATAGAAATGAGGCCTCATTTTGAAGATATTTTAGAGTAAAATCCTTTAAAATTATTATTAATTAATTTTAAATAATAATTTATACTTAATTAAGGTTTAATTAAAATTTAATTAACCTAATTACCATCTGATTAGTTGTCCAATTAATTTCAAATTTTCCAAAGATGTTTAGGGGGATGATCTCTACCTTCGCTATTTTTCTTGGAATTTATTGGATAGTTAATTAGGGGAATCAATGGATTAAGCTTTAATTACTCTCCAAACTTAATCAGTGAAATTTAAGTAAATAAATAGTGGTTTAATTAATTGATTGAGCTTATTGTCCATTATTAATAGTGGAAAGCCTTAGGGTAGTGGTTTGGGTTCACTCCTTATAACTGTTTCATTAAGCCTCCTCATTTATTTCAAATTAATTTAAGCTTACTTAATTGGTTAACCACTTGATTAATCAATTAAAATATAAAAGATATCAAATTATTTTAGAGCCTCATTAGATATTTGAAATAACTTAGGGATTAGGATTGAGGCCTCTTCTTTGATCTCATTCCCTAAGTTAATTTCATCATCCTAATTAAAAGATTTAATTAACCAATTAAGCTTAGTGAAATTAATTTAAAATCCATTTATTCATAACCTAATTTTATTTAATCTATCTTGGATATCTCTTTAGGTGTTCAATAACCTAAAGAGAGAGATAATGAAATCATGGTTAGCTCACATGTGTAAGAAAATCATGAAAGTAATTAAGTGAGCTCCTTAAGCTTAATTAACTATTAATTATGAGCCAACTGTATTAAGCCCCTTTCATTTCTTAGGAGCATTACCAATTTACTTTTCATGTGATTACATCTCATATTAGTTCATCATTATTTAATTAATCAACTTAAGGTGATGTAGGTAAGGGTTAATTAATGGATTTAATTCATACCTTAACTTAATTAAGACATAAAATCAACCTAATTGCTCTTTATTAAACCAACCACTTAAAATTAAATCAACCCTTTATAATTAAATGTCATTCATACTTAGAGAATTTTAACTCTAAATCCTAGTTAGAACATACCACACATGTCTTAATACACACACACACTAGATTAAGTCACCATTTCTAAATTTATGTTAGGGCAGTGCAAGGTTTGATGTATGCTTATTTTATGATGTATTATTATAGACCGAATGTTAAGGTATATGCCTCGTAGACTGTATGTCAGGCCATGATTAGTCTAATGTTCACCTCACTTTTAGATTGAGCTCTCAACTTCCTTATCATAGATCTAGGACTCTTATAGACACTAAGAGTTCCTTAATGTTAAAACACTTCTAGTGATTACGTGAACACTTAACCTAACACTAGAGACTTAGAAGAGTTATCCATAGGGATAAGTTATGCCTTAAAGATTTAGGAGGACTTGCCTGCCCTATAGCCTAAACCCAATCCTTGCTTCCTTCTTTCAAACAAAATCTTAAATTCAAATCTAAATTCTAAAATCAAATCCAACTATCAAATGATTGAAACCCATGATTAAATTCAAACTCCAAATCCCTTCCTAAGCCCTTTGATTTTATCTTATGGACTTAGCCTTAACCAAATTCAAATCAACCCCAATCCAATTGATTTTCTCAATTATCAAATTCAATCTCAAATTAATTTTTAATTTATAAATCAATTCCTAACTCCAAATGATTGAAACCCAAATCAAATCAAATTCCTAATTTTAGCACTTTTACCCAAATTCTTGAACTTGGCTAAATGGTACCCAAATCAATTCAAAACTCATGGATTCCTTCATGATTCAATCATTCCTACAATCATTGACCTAAATATAAACATAAACCATCATTATCAAACCAAATCCAAGCTAACCCAAATCAAACTTAAGTTATCCCTTTTGACTTGAAATTGTCATATGAATCTAAATCCATTTGGCTCCAAACCACTTATAATTGGATTTATATTTCAATCCTAGGCACATGTGTGAGTTCAACCAAACTTGAATCAAGCCATGATCAAGCCAATAAACCCCTTTAGGCTCACTTGACCCAAAGTGGCCTAAAAAAACTTTTTTTAGCCAAGTTCTAATCCAACCCAAATTGGATTGAACTAATCCCATCCAAACCTTACAACATAACCAACAACCACCCTAGGTTGATTAATTGCCATAAATTAGGTCAAACCAAGTCAAACCTAGCCTTTGACCAAGTCAACATTTAGCCCAAATGAAACCCAAACTATCAAAAATCTACCATGAGCCAAATTGATTAAAATCATTGATTTAAACTAACCCATAATCAATGATTGAACATAACAAAACCCTCACTTAAGCCAAACCAAGCTTAATTGGCCATTTGACCCAAGTTGACTTAAATTGGCCTAAAAAGCCAAAATGGGTCAAATCATGATTTGATCTAAATTGATTGCAACTAATGGTTCAAGTTCATTCCAAATCACTTATTGAGCTTGACCAAAGTCATAATTGAGCCCAAGTTGACCAATTGGTCAACTTGACCCAACTTAGCCCAAATTGACCTAAATGGTCAAATTAGCCAAAATCCAAATTAAATCGAAATTAAACCAAACCAAAGCCTACAATCATTTTTAATTAGCCAATTGAACTTGACTCAACACCTTACCCAACCCAATTTGGTCAAATTGGTCAAATTGGTCAACTTGACCCATTTTTCCTATATGAACCCAAATGAGCCATAATCAAATCCAAAGCAAATTGAATCAAACCAATAACACCATGTGGTTTTTATTTTTAGTTTTTGCATTTTGTGTGTTATGTATATGTGAGGGGACACCATGCAGATATGAGGATGTACTTATTGAGGTGATTGGGTACTACATTAAAGAATAGTGTACTATCTCGAGAGATAGAAGTTACTACCCTATAATGGACCTAATCACCTAATAATGACTCATAAGGCATGATGGGTCTTCGAGTATACTAGAGATTTTTACCCTACTTTACATGGAAAGTTAAAGTAGTTATTTAAACCTGGTTCGTTAAGTTCCATATGAAGGCAAGCCTTCATAGTTAATTACATCTCGATTAAAGTAGGCGATTATTATCTCCAAAGAATTCAAATATAGGACTATCAAAGGATTGATTGTATTTTAGAAAATCAAATAGGAAAGATCAAAAGGGAAGAGTTATTTTTAAAACCAAAGGAGATAAGTAAGGAGTGCTCATGATACTAGGAAACCTAATGAGCACTCTAATCTATCCTATGGTTAGGCTTTATGTATTTGAATTTTGAGGAGATTTATTTATTTGAGTCAAATTTTTATTAAAAATTTAGGATTTATAATTCCACAATGCAAGATTATGGAAATGCCTAAGAGGTGAGGATTTATGCTTGTAGCTAGCAAAGAGAAAGAACAACCTCAGATCCTAAATCTAGGGAGCTTTGGCAAGGGCCAAAATATGACCTAAATATAAGTCAAAAATGTGTATATGGTTTACCTCCATAAGGAAGAGTAAACAACCTGACCACTAGACTTATTTCTACCTGGAGCGCTACCAGCTAACTCCTCTTATGCTTTAAATCCATGTAGGCAAGTCATATGTTTTGCAAGATGGTGTTGGTAGAAAAATTTCTATAGGAGTCACCTTCAAATCTGTGGAGAGAAAGAAAGGCAAGACCTATAGAAATTAATCTTTTTAGTTGCCACGTAGATCCACAGATGTAATTATTCAGGTGATCGAGTATGTCATCAAGAAAATAATGTACTATCTCGAGAGACAGAAGTCACTACCATTTAATGGACCTAGTCACCTCAATAAAGACTCATAAGGATGATGGGTCTACATATGTACCAAAGATTCTTCCCCTATTTTACATGAAAAAGTAAAGTAGGGTTTAAAAGTTCGAAGTTCAGAGCAAGCCCTCACAAGCATTGCATCCTAAGAGATGGGATCTCTTAGGAAAACTCTTAATTATGGTAAATGATCGTTGTCTTTGAATATTTCGATAAGAAGGACTATCAATCGATTGGTTTATTTTTAAGATCAAATGAGATTGATCAAAAGATGGAGTTATTATCGAAACCAAAATGGAAGATAAGTAGGAGATGCCCACAATGCTATAAAACCTAGCGAGCATCTCAAACTATCCTATAGTTGGGCTTTACATTTTTTTTTTACTTATTTATCTTGTTTAAGTTGCATTTTTCATTAGAAATTTAGGACTTAAGATTCCTTAACACAAGATTAAGAAAATGCCTAAGAGGTGAGGAATTATGCTTATGGCCCACAAAGGGGAGAAGCAACCTCAAAACCTAAATCTAAGGAGCTTCGGCGAGGGCCGAAAGCACAACCTAAATCTAAGGTGAAAATGGGTAATTGGTTTGCCTCGATAAGAGAGGACAAACAACCCTACAACTTGGACTTACAACCGCCTGGGGGTGGCCGCCAACTAACTCCTATGATTTTAAATACATGTAGGCAAATCTTTATATTTATTCAAGATAGCTAGGCTATTATTTAATTTACAAAGAGACTAAGTCCTTCAACTCACTCCCAAAAGATACTAGATCATCTAAATGGCATGCTTCGAATGACCTAAATCTAATGCAATTGAAATTTCATTTTTATTTTCATTTTTGGATAATAATTTTGACTCAGGCTAATAGGATTCATATGACTAATGCATGAGAAATATGATTATTGGCCAAAATCAATGAGAAGGGAGTAGGTGAGTTTCTACCATGGCTCTCAAATATCAAGTCAAGTTTCTCTAGCAAAAGTGAAAGCCCTCCAATCAAGAGTGAAATAAGATGTTGTTGTGCATGATATTATAAAAGAAATGCTCATCCAGCTAAGGGGTTGCTAATTCTTTTATCTTGATTTTTAAACCTAAGCTTTATGTGAGGTTATAAGTTATTTAATTTTTATTTTGAGTTGTTAAGTTGGGTAAAAGATTAATTTTTCTCTAAAGAGCCTAATCTACATCCAGGCCATACATAAAGCAAGGAAGAAACTAGGAAAATCATGCCACTTAATGCAAAAGATAAACAAATCATCAATCAATTTATAAAGCTAATCGTAAAAAGAATAAAAGGTCATTGTGGTTGGGCACCACCGTACAAATCAAAAAATATCAAATGTGGGTAGCTGAGCTCTACCCTTATACAACCCGTATTACAAATGAATTAAATTATAATTAAGCAAGGAATTCATTGTTATGGTAGTCTTCAAGCTTTATTTCTTCATTCTTTTTTTCTTCTTTCTTCTTCTTTTCTTTCTTTGGTTCCTTCTTTTGGATGGTTGGAAGGTAGATGCTCCAAGGCTTCACATGGTGCATAAGATAGAATCTTATGACCAATGCTCATCCTAATCTCCATAACAATCATTCCAAAATCCTAATTGCATATTTTACATGAAAAAGAAAAGAATAGAAATCTAACTAACACCTGCAAATAAAGATTAGCTAAAATAAATCACACAAATCTCAAGCATGTATATTGGACTTATCACCCCACACATGGGTAACTAAGTCCACCTAGCCTATGGATTATGCTTAGGGGTATAAAGCATCTGCAAGCAAATGCATTTATATTTTTATTTATGATAGTGCCCCTTAAGCACAATCCCCTGCATAAAAGAATAATTAGACTAAGAGCATCCTACCATTCATTCTATGAGCATACACCCAAACATCTAGTCTAAAACATATATCACAAAATAAAATAAAACATCAAACCATGCACCAACCTAACCTAAAGCTAGAAGTGGTGACTTAGGCTAATGTGTGTGCTTTGAAGGTTTGTGTGGTATGCTTAGTTATGGCTTTAGGTTTGGATTTCCTAAGTGTGAAAACATGTTCAACTCATAGGAGGGTTTCATTTAAGTTGTTTAATTATTTTGGGTTGATTTTATTTCATGTTTTGATTTGGTTTAAGTGAAACCTATAATTAATTACTAAGTTATAAAGAGAGGGAAAGAGAATGGGACTTCTCTTTCTTTCCCTAACTTAAGTAATCTCTAAAGTAGGTTCACATTTTTTATTTAGGTGAATGTTTTAATTAAATCTTTTAATTAATCCTAAGTTTAGATGAACTCTAAACAAACCTATTCAAAAATAAAGGCACTTTAAGGTTAAATAAAATGAATCAAAATTCACATAACACACATTTCTTCATTTCTTTCCCAACATATATATAACATGTATATGGATGGACTTTAAGCATATCTATACATATAAATGAAAGAATTTAACACTCTTTATGACGCATGCTAAGTGATCCATTTAAGAAAATTTAGAAGTTTAGATGCATGATTTTCCTTAAGTAGGAAGGGTTTTCCTTATCCAAATTTTCACATACACACATGAAAGTGAGAAAGGCATAAGTGAGTACAATTCCATTGGTAACTAAAGGTGTAAGGTACAAGACCTACTTAGGGCTACTTAAAGCCTCGCAACCTCAGGGTTGTCCAGGCTAATATACCACTTTCCTTAAATACAAACATATGTATAAAAGAAATGAAATAGAAAAGGATAAAGCAAAAGTTGTATTAATGGATTCATTTTTATTTATGCAATTTATACATGCAAATATAAGTGACCCTTCTTAAGTCGTAGCATAGAGATGAATAGGATATGGAATTAAGTAAGTGTTAGGTTCTTTTCAAATGAACCCTACATCTTGCCAACTCCTATTCAAAACTATACTAACATAAAAGAGAAAGGAAACTATGCTAAGCATGCCCTTATAATCTATCACATGCAAACTCATAATTAAAATATAAGTAGCATACTTTCATATTTGGTATTTGATTTATGTATTTTGAATATAATTTAAATTTAGTAGTGATAATAGCCATTCATATTTCTACTTTAGCCAACACATGCAATTTCACATAAAGTAAATAATTTTATTTTAAAATTTGAATTTGAAAAATATGAATGCATGAAACCACATGACATACAAATTTAACATGTTGGGGAAAGATTTAAAGCAATTAAAGCATGTAAACAAGTTCACTTCACTTAAATCCTAAAGACATTCTCATAGAATAAGAAAGTTTAAAATAAATCAATGTGAATTCAAAGTGATTTTTGTTTAGTTTGGAGTTTGATTTAATTTTGAAAAAGGTGAGATGAGTTTGTTGTTCCTAACCCATTCCCACATATTTTTGATATTTTTTTTAAATTTTTTGATAATTAGATCCATTTTTATGTATTAATTAGGTTAAGGTATAAATTAAGTAACTTAATTGACCCTTACCTATACCACCTTAGAATAATTAACCAAATAATTATGAGCCAATGAGATGACATAAAAAACTCACATGGAATTTAAAGTTGCAATGCACCTAATAATAAAAAAGCCTAATACAATTTAGCTCACAATTAAAGGTTAATTAAGCTAACGGATTTAGCTTAACTAATTTCAAAACACTGTTTCATACTTATGAATTGGGTTTTAATTTCCTTAATTGAACTTAGGCTATTAAATACCTAAGCATATACCCAAAGTAGATTAATTAAGTTTTGGAACTTTTTAGAATTTTAGAAATTAATTAAGGGATAATTAATGAATTAACCCATAAGAGTTGAAGGGAGTTTAAAGAGGAAATGCCCCCATAAACCTCCTACTTACTGGATCTGACCTTAATCAACCATAATCATGGACTAAAATCACTAATTACATCTTAATTATGCTTAATTACATAAGGAGAGTAATTAAGAAATTCATATGCAATTCTTCTGATCAAGCCTCCAATAAATCCCTAGAAAATTATGGAAGGCAGAAGTCATCCCCTAAAACATACTGAATAAATTTGGGATTAATCAGAGGCTTAATTATAAAGTAATTAACAAAATGAGGTTTCCAACAAAACCCAAATTCATAGAAAAATATATTTCAAAACCCATTAAAATTAATTTTAAAATATTCTAGGTTGAATTATCTTTCCAAGGATTTATTTCATAATTTTTTGAATTTTCTAGAGGGAGTTATGAATTTTAGAAGATCCTTAGGTTAATTAGGATTAATTAAAAAAATTTAACTAATACCTAGCTCACGGCGCGACGCATGGCAGTGACGGTCAACGCACTTTACATGCATCACACCATGCGGGATTACTTAAGTTGTCAAATCCCAAATGGTGGTTGGCGGCGCACGTGATTTGATCTTTGTCGTCCTATCAAAGATCGCAGAGATCTCCCTGCATTTTAAAATGAATAAGTGATATATAAACATGGGGAATTATCTCGGCCGTCCAACCAAAATCCACAGATGGACGGCTGAGATTTCCCAAGTTCTTCCCCTTGATCAACAGAGATCGTCCATGATCAAGGGGAAGATTTGAGCTTGATCTAGCTCGGATTCAAACCAAATTCAACCCATATCATCTAAAGCTAAAGAGCGATAAATCCAACGACCAAAAATCCATTGGTTAAAATTTCTTTCACAAAGCTCCACACCACATTGAGTTTAATGGTCCAAAAATCCCATACCTTGACGGAGGTGATCACCGGCGCTCGAGTCTTTTGGAGAAGCTTCGTCTGGTTGAGATGAAGCTGTGTTCAGAGTATGAGCACTTGAGGTTGAGTGGATTGGTGTATGGACCAACACCTCCTCAGTTAGCTTGTGACCTTGATCGAGCTAGGTCCCCCCTTGCCTTTGGAACTTTAAAGAGAGCTTGGGTGCACTCAACTTGCCTCTTTTATGGAGTGTGCAAAAGCAATGGGAGTGAAATTGAGTGAAGAGGAAATTCAAGAATGGATTGAGCTTCCCTATTTTCATACAGTGCAAAACTGAGAATATGAGATTTGATTCCACTCTAAAAAGCATGAGGAGGCTGAGGAATGGCTTCTCTAGCTTCCCCGGGTTCAATCGAATTGAGGACTGATAGATTTGAGTTTGTTTAGGGGGAGTATATCACCCCCTTGAAGGATCGGATGGTCGCAAGTCATTGTGTCATTTTGATCCAATTGATCATATTGGGGAGTTTATTTTGAGTGTGCACATGGTCAGTTTGAGCCAAGGAGTGGATTGCCAACCTCCCATGTGCTTTAATTTGAGTGGGAGAGGGAATTGAATTTGGCATTTTGACCCATGGGGTTGGGTTTGGTCTAGGGACCAATTGGGCTGACCTAAATACATTGGGTTGGGTTCACCACTCTTCACTTGGTCCCCTTAAGCTTTTAGGAAAGCCTCAAGTGGATATGAAGAGGGTATGACCAAATTACCCATAGATTAGTCCAAAATTTGTTCTATGTTTTAGGAGTAGGATGGTCATTTTGTTGATTTTCCACTTTGGATATGTTGGGTATGTGTAGAAACTAGGTTTGGCCAAGTTTCATGAGATTTGGATTTCATTTGATAAGGTTTGGCTCATGTTGACCCATTTAGGTCAAAATGGGTCAATCAACTTCAAGTTGACCAATCAATCAAATTAGGTCAAACCAAGGGTTGGGTCAAGTTCATATGACCATTTGAGATATTTTGATACTTTGGTTTGATTCAATTTGGTATAGTTTTGAATTTGGCTCATATGACTTCATTTAGGTCAAATGGGTCAAGTTGACCTATTTGACCCATTTGACCTATTTGAGGTAGGTCAAGGGTAGGTTTGGGTTTGGTTAGTCATATGGAGTGGATTGGTATCTTTGTTTCTAATCAATTTTGGTTATGTTCAAATTTGGCTCAACATGATCCCCTTTAGGTCATGTTGGGTCTAAGGTCAATTGGGCTAAGTTGGGTGTAGTTGGCCAATTGATGTTTTGGTCAAGTTCCACAAGTTATTTGGAATGCCCTTGACCCATTGGTTTCAATCAATTTGGCTTAGATCAAGTTTTGACACCTTTTGGGTCAAAATGGGTCAACTTGGGTCAAGTGGCCAATTGGGCTAGGTTAAGCTTAAATGTTGGCTTGGTCAAGTTCAAACATAGGTCATGAGTGAACTTAGATTAATTGTTACATTCAATTTTGCCTATGGTGGATTTTGGTTATGTTAGGTTTCATTTTGGGCTAAGTGTTGACTTGGTCAACCCTTAGGTTTGACTTGATTTGACCCAATTTGATTGATTGATCATCTCAAGATCATTGTTGATCATGATGAGAGGCAAATATGAGTTTGGTTCAATCCAATTTGGTTAGGATTAGAATTTGGCTCATAAGGGTACTTTAGGTCACTTTGGATCAATTGAGCCTAAGTGGGTCAAAGGGCTTGGTCAAAGCTTGATTTGAGCTTGAGTGATCTTGTATATGGACTTATGATTGGAATATACATCAATTTAGAAGTGGTTTGAAGTCAAGTGGGTTTTCATCCATTTGACAATTTCATATTCAAAGGAAGAATATGAAAGGGTTTAGGGTTTGATTTTTGAACTAAGTTCTGATTGTTTGATTGGAGTTTGGATTTATATATGAGCTCATGATTGTAGGGTTGATTGAATCATTAGAAAAAATCAAGAATTTGGCTTGATTTAAAATTGATTTGGCTAAGTTCAAGATTTTGACTTGAAAGACTTAGATTGGATTTTAAGTTGATTTGAGTTTTATTTTTAGAATTGGTTTTGATTGTTTGGATTTATATTTCATTTATATATGTGAATTTAGATGAGAATATAAATGGATCATGAGAAAATTTCAAGGATTTTAAGTGGTTTAGTCATGATTTGGGCTAAGTCCATTAAGAAGGATTTAAGGGACTCTGGAAAATTTTGGAGTTTTCAGTTTGAATTTTTGAATTTGATTTGGTTAATTTATATTTATATTTAATTTATATATGTGAATATAAATGAGAATATAAAAGAATTATGAGAAAATCCCATGACTTTGATATGGTTTGATCAAGATTTAGGCTAAGCCCATTAATGGAGAATTAATGACTAAGAAAGATTTAATTGAGAATTTAATTTGAGGGTTTGATTTGATTGATTTATATTTATATTTCATTTATATATGTGAATATAAATGAGAATATAAATGAGTTTTGAAAAAATCCCAAGAATTTGAGTTAATTTGATTAAGGTTTTGGATAATCCCTTTAATGGAAAATTAAGGGACTTAAGAAATTTTTAAATTGATAATTAAAGTTGAGGATTTGATTTGATTGATTTATATTTGTATTTCATTTGTATATATGAATATAAATGAGAATATGAATGAGTTTTGAGAAAATCCCATGAATTTGAGTTAATTTGATTAAGGTTTTGGATAAGTCCTTTAATGGAAAATTAAGGGACTTAGGAAATTTTTCATGAGTTGATTTGGAATTTTGAGTTTAGTTTGATTGATTTGAATTTATATTTTATTTATATATGTGATTATAAATGAGAATATTAATGAATTATGAGAAAATCTCAAATATTTGATTTGGTTTAGATTATAATTTTAGTTAAGTCCTTAAGAAAGGATTAAGGACTTAAGAAATTTAAACTTAGGAATTTTGATGGATTTTAATCATGGGTTTCAATCATATGGAGTTGATTTGAGTTTGTGAGAAAATCAAATGTTAATTGATTTGGAGTTTGACTTGAAAGAAGAAAAGTGAGGAATGGTTTTAAGCTAAGGGTAGGTAGTTTTTCCTAACACTCCTAAGGCATGACCTATTCCTATGGCTGACTCTCCTAAGTCTCTAGGGCTAGGTTCAGTGTCCTCCTAATCACTATATGTGTCTTAAGACTAAGGAACTCTTAGAGTCTAAGAGGAGTCTTATATCTTAGATGGAAGGGTTGAGATCTCATCCTAAAAATGAGGTCAACAAAGGGTGCCCAATAGGTGTGGTGTGACTGTCAAGGAACACGGCACATATTGGTGTTGACCAAAATGATCAAAAACACTGAGAGATCACAAGCACTAACATAAACAATCTATCCCTAACCCAAGGGAAAGAAAGAATCCAAAGCTTAGTGCAATGTGGCTCTACTTATGTTCAAGACATAAGAGAGGGAAAAATGGGACAGAACCTTCCACTAGGGAAGCAAGTTCAAGTCATCCACAAGGGGATGAGAGGTTTGATTTGATTTGAATCTCACTAAGGAGAAAATGATTTCATTTATTTCGCTAGGGAAGAGGGTTGAATTTGTTTCAATTTTTGTTAGGTTATATTTTGAGATAAACCCTATTGGTTTGCAATAGAATGCACTAAGTAGGAGCCATGGAGGCTAAAACTTGACTCAGATTCACCAATCCAAAGGGGTAGTCTACTAAGCACATAGTAGGACTAGTCAACCAAAGGGATGCTTTTTGGTATGCAGCAGCTGTACTAGGAAGAAAGCGTAGTATACTTACATCCTTCAAAGTAAGGACCAGTTGCTAGGATAATCTATTGGAAAGGCAACAGATTGAACCCGACCTAGAGCTGACTATTGAATGAATGACACTGGGGGACTTAAATCAACTCAAAGATAGTCAAAGATTGATTTTATTTTTCAAAATTATTTATTTTGATTATTATGGATCCCATAAGTTTGTAATGAACTGTACTGAGTAAGGGCCATGGAGGCCTAAACCTAACTTAGATTTACCAATTCAAAGGGAGTAGTCTACCAACCATACGGTAGGACTATCCAACCAAGGGGAAATTCCTTTTGTTATACAATGGTCTAGTCTTAAGAAGAAAGCACGGGAACTCACATCTTCTAGAAATGAGGAACCACTAGGGTGATTGGTTGCTTTGGAAAACAAATCAAACCCGACCTAGGGCTAACTATTGAGTGCATTGCCACTGGGGGACTTAGATCAACTCAAAGGTAGTCAAGGATTAATTTCATTTTTAATTTTTTTTTTTTTGGATTTTGTTGGTTTGCGATGGATCATACTGGGAAGGAGCTTATAGAAGCCTAGACCTATCTCAAATTTTTTGAACCAAAGGTAGTTGCTTCCCGGCCGATGGGAGAACAATCCGACCAAAGGAGTTCCTTTCAGTTTACAATGATCAATTGAAGGGAAGAAAGCTCGAGGACTCACATCTTCCACTAGAAATGATCACTAGGGTGATCAGTTGCTTTGGGCAATAAATTGAAACCTGACTTAAGGCTACCCGTCAGTTTATGAAAATCATACTAGAAAAAATGCATCATAGTCTTACATCTTTCAAAGTGGAATGACTGTCGAGGTAACCTGTTTGTGATGAAAAAGATTGAACCTGGCCTGAGATTTATCTCAACTCAGGTAGTCAGGCAATTCCTATAGGGAGTTCTGCAGACACTGCCTTAAAGATAGGATGTATGCTTGGGAAAAGAGGCCCTTTGGGAGATTGAATTCTTAATCCACAAGCAAATTAATTTTGTTTATTTTAATTATTTGTTTGTTTGATCATGGATCATGTTAATTTGCGAGGGATCAAACTGAGAATGAGCTTATATCAGCCTAGGCCTATCTTAAATTTACTAAGCCAAGGGAGAATCTGCGCACCCGTTGAACAAATTCTCCAACCACAGGGGTGGCTACTAGGAAAGGGGAATGTCCAATCCAAAAGTAACCCGAGTAGTGTCTAAATAGAGTCACAAAGGACTTGATCCAAATAGAGTGCCCACAGGGGATGGGGCCACTAAGGGCTTAATCCAACACCCTGAAGAAGATGACATGGCTAGTGATATATCCAATAAGTATTCAGTGTCCAACTCAAGGAGAAAGCTCGAGGAGTCATATCTACCAAGAGTGGTGTACTCATCAGGTGAGTCACTGTCAACATAGCGAACATCAACCAACCTAAGGTGCCCATCAGTTTGCAATAATCAGTCTAGGAAGAAAGCACGGGGACTCACATCCTCCTATAACAGAACTAACTGTTGGGATAGTATTTCTTCGGCTTGACTACTGAGTGAATGCCATTGGGGTACTTATATCAACTCAAAGGTAGTCAAGAGGAAAGGAGCCTCTAAGAGACTGTGGAAGGGGATCAGAGTCACCTTTCCAATCTATTGATGAGTAAAGTAGGGTTGAGATAAAGCAGAGTTTATTTCAAACTGAGTTTGTTAAGTTCCCTACAGGGGCAAGCCCCCATAGTTAATTACATTCTAAGGAATAGGGATTTCTTAGGAAAACTCTTGATTAAGGTAAATGATCGTTGTCTTTGAAGATTTAAATAGGAAAGGACTATCAATCAATTGGTTTATTTTTAAAAGATCAAATGGGATTGATCAAAGAGGGGGGAGTTATTATCGAAGCCAAAATGAAAGATAAGTAGGAGATGCCCACGATGCTAAGAAATCTATCGAGCATCTCACACTCTTATAATTGGGCTTTACATTTTAGAAATTGATTTAGTTTGTTTGAGTTGTATTTTTCATTAGAAATTTAGGACTTAAGATTCCTTAACACAAGATTAAGGAAATGCTTAAGAGATAAGGAATTAAGCTTATGGCCCACAACGATGAAAAGCAACCTCAGAATCTATATCTAGAGAGCTTTAGTGAGGGCCGAAAGCACAACCTAAATCTACAGCAAAAATGGGTAATTGGTTTGCCTTCACAAGAAAGGATAAATCACCCAACAACTTGGACGTACAACTACCTCAGTGTGGCCACCAACTAACTCCTCCTATGATTTTAAATATAGGCAAGTCTTTATGCTTATGCAAGATAACTGGGTTGTTATTTATTTAGAAAGAGACTATGTCCTTAAACTCACTCCCTAAAGAAACTTGATCATGTAATGCTTATGACCTAAATTTCAAATTTCATTTTATTTTCATTTTGGACAATTATTTTTCAATATGATTTAATTCATGAAAATAAAATGAAAAGAAGGTCAAGCCAAGTTTCTCTAGCAAAGGTGGAAGCCCTCCAATCAATAGTGAAATAAGATGCATTTGTGCATGATGTTACAAAAGAAATGTTCATCCAGCTAAGGGGTTATTAATTCTTTTATCTTGATTTTAAACCTAGGATTTAGGTGAGGTTATGAATTATTTAATTTTAATTTGAGTTGTTAGGTTGGGTAAAAGATTTATTTTTCTCTAAAGAGCCTAATCTACATCAATGCCATACATAAAGCAAGAAAGAAACTAGAAAAAATATGCCACTTAATGCAAAAGCTAAACAAATCATCAACCAATTTATAAAGCTAATCGTAAAAAGAATAAAAGGTTGTTGTAGTCGGGCACCACCGCATAAACTCGAAAATATCAAATGTGGGTAGTCGAGCTCAACCCTTATACAACCTGGATTACAAATGAATTAAATTACAATTAAGCAAGAAATTCATTATTATGTGGGTCTTCAAGCTTTATTCTTCTTTCTTCTTTTCTTCTTTCTTCTTCTTCTTTTCTTCTTTCTTCTTTTGATTCCTTCTTTTGGATGGTTGGGAGGTGGATGCTCTAAGGCTTCACATAGTGCATAAGATAGGATCTTATGACCAATGCTTATCCTAATCCCCATAACAATCATTCCAAAATCCTAATTGCACAAATTTACATGAAAAGGAAAAGTTAAAATCTAACTAACACATACAAAATAAAGGTTAGCTAAAACAAAACCACACAAATCTCAAGCATGTATATTGGACTTATCACCCTACACATATTTATGATTTTTTGATTATAGGTAACCCAAACATTAGGGCTTATGGCTCATTTAGTGTCACTCTAGAAAAGTGAAATATTGAATTTGTAATGGTAAAATACTTGCAAGGCGAGTACGAGCGAAGGATGAGTGATAAGGCCAAAGAAGTGACAGCTCTGGAAGGCATAAGTATTTTACCATGAGAAAGAAGGTTATTGGCCAAAATCAGTGAGAAGGGAGGAGGTGAGTTTCCATCATAGCTCTCAAAGGTCAAGCCAAGTTTCTCTGGCAAAGGTGGAAGCCCTCCAATCAAGAGTGAAATAAGATTCTTATTTAACATACACACATGAAAGTAAGAAAGGCATAAGTGAGTACAGCGCCATTGTTAACCATAGGTGTAAGGTAAGACCTACTTAGGGCTACTTAAAGCCTCGCAACCTCGGGGTTGTCCAGACTAATATACCACTTTCCTTAAACATAAACATGTGTATAAAATAAATGAAATAGAAAAGGAGAATGCAAAAGTTGTTTAATAGATTCATTTTTGTTTTATACAAATTTATGCAAGTATAGGAAACCCTTCTTAGGTGATAGCATAGAGATGAATAGGATATGTAATTAAGTAAGTGTTAGGTTCTTTTCAAATGAACCCTACATCTTACCAACTCCTATTCAAAACTATGCTAACATAAGAAAGAAAGGAAACCTATGATAAGCATACCTTTATAATCTATCACATGTAAGCTTATAATTAAAATATAAGTAGCATACTTTTAGATTTGTTATTTGATTTATATGTTTGAAAAATAATATGGATTTAGTAGTGATAATAGCCACTCATATTTCTACTTTAGTCAACACATGCAAATTTGACATAAAGTAAACTATTTCATTTTAAAATTTAAATTTATGAATGCATGGCATCTGATGGCATACAACTTAATATGTTGGGAAAAGATCCAAAGTAATAAAAGCATGTAAATAAACTTACTTTACTTAAATCATAAAGACATTCTTTTAGAATAAGAAAATTTAGAATAAATCAAAGTGAATTCAAAGTGATTTTTGTTTAGTTTGAAGTTTGATTTAATTTTGAAAAGGAGAGATGAGTTTGTTGTTCCTAACCCATTCCCACATGTGTTTGATATTTTTGTTTAAATTTTAGATAATTAGATTCATTTTTATATGTTAATTAGGTTATGGTATGAATTAAGTAATTTAATTAACCCTTACCTACACTACTTTAAAGAATTAATAAAATAATTATGAGCTAATGAGATAACATAAAACCCACAAGGAATTTAAATTTTTAATGCACCTAATAAGAAAGAGGCCTAATGCAATTTGGCTCAGAATTAAAAGTTGATTAAGCAAAGGGGTTTAACTTAAGTAATTTCAAAACACCCTCTCACACATGTGAATTGGGTTTTGATTTCCTTAATTGAACTTAGGCTATGAAATACCTAAGCATCTACCCAAAGTAGATTAATTAAGTTCTAGAACTTTTAGAATTTTAGAAATTAATTAAGGGAATAATTAATGAATTAACCCTTAATTAAGAGGATATTAAAGAGAGAAGAGGAGATTTAGGGAATAGCTTAGGGGAAATGCCCCAAAATAATTCCATAAATCTCCTACTTACTGGGTCTGACCTTAATCAACCCTAATCATAGGTTTAAATCACTAATCATACCCTAGTCATGCTTAATTATATAAGGAGGGTAATTAAGAAAACCATATGTATTTCTTTTAATCAAGCCTTTAACAAATCCCAAGAAAATTAGGGGAGGTAGAAGTCATCCCCTAAATTTTACCCAAGAAATTTGGGATTAATTAGATGCTTAATTTAAAAGTTATGAGCAACATAAACTTTCCAATAAAACCCAAATTTAGATAAAATCATAACTCAAAACTAATCAGAATTAATTTTAAAATGTTCTAGGTTTAATTATCTTTTCATAGAATTTTTTCACATTTTTTTGAATTTTTTAGAAGGAGATATGAATTTTAGAAGATCTCTAGGTTAATTAGGAATTAATTAAGCATTTTAAGTCATCCTAACTAATCCCTAGCTCACGGCGCAATGCGTGGTGGCGACGGTCAGCGCGCTTTACATGTGTCGCATCGTGAGGGGGTTACTTAAACATCGCATCCCAAATGGCAGCTGGTGGCGCAAGCGCTTTAATCCTCTGCTATCTGATCAAAGATCGGACGGCCAGGGATCTCCCCACATTTTAAGATGTGTAAAGGAATTTCTAAACGTGCTGGATTATCTCAATCATCGATCTAAAATGCACGAATGGATGGCTGAGATCTCCCAAGTTCTTTCCCTTGATCAACAGAGACAGTCCATGATCAAGGGGAAGATCCATGCTTGATCTAGCATGGATTCAAATCAAACTCAACCCACACCATCTAAAAATAGAGAGCGGCAAATCCAACGGTCAAAATCGATGGGGTGAAAATTTCTTTCACAAAGCTCCACACCACATTGAGTTTAATGGTCAAAAAATCCCATACCTCACCTGAGGTGATCATTGATGCTCGATTCCATTGGAGAAGCTTCGTTTGGTTGAGATGAAGCCTTGCTGAAGTTTTGAGTACTTGAGGTTGAGTGGATCTTCTTATGAGTCACCTCCTTCTTAGCTTGAGCTCAGATTTGATCCAATTCAATCCTCCCTTGCCTTCAGAACTTGCGAATGAACTTAAGTGAGCTCGCCTTGGTCACCTAAGTGTGCTTGCAAAAGGAATTGAGCTCCCTTGTTTTCACTATTTGAAAATCGATGGGGAAATGCCAAGAGCTCTACGATGCTTGCTATCACTCTCTGATGGCTCCTAAGTCTTACTAGCACTCAATCAAATTCAGGAATGATGCATTTGAGTTTATTTAGGGGGAGTATATCTCCCCCTTGAAGGATCGGATGGTCGCAAGCTTGTTTGCCATTTTGATCCAATTGATAATATTGGGAGGGCTATTTGATCAGTTAGGAGTGTGCACATGGTTAGTTTGAGCCAAGGAATGGATTGTTAACCTCTCATGTGCTTGAATTTGAGCTTGAAAGGGAGTTTGAATTTTTAATTTTGACCCATAGGGTCAGGTTTGGTCTAGGGACCAAATGGGCTGACCCAAACCCATTGGGTTGAGTGCACCACTCTCCCCTAGGACCCATTGAGCTTTTAAGAAAGCCTCAAGTGAATGTGAAGAGGCTATGACCAAATTACCCATGGGTTAAGCCAAAATTTATCTATGGCCTAGGGTAGATGGTCATTTTGCTATTTTCCACTTTGATATGTATATGTGGAGAAACTAGGTTTGGCAAAGTTTCATGAGATTTGGAATTCATTTGATAGGGTTTGGCTCATGTTGACCCATTTAGGTTAAAATAGGTCAAGTTGGGTCAAGTTGACCAATAGGTCAAATTGGGTCAAACCAAGGGTTGGTTCAAGTTCATATGACCATTTGAAATATTTTGGTGGCTTTGGTTTGATTCAATTTGGTATAGTTTTGAATTTGGCTCATATGACTTCATTTAGGTCAAATGGGTCAAGTTGACCTATTTGACCCATTTGACCTATTTGAGATAGGTCAAGGGTAGGTTTAGGTTTGGTTAGTCATATGGAGTGGATTGGTATCTTTGTTTCCAATCAATTTTGGTTAAGTTCAAATTTGGCTCTACATGAACCGTTTAAGTCATGTTGGGTCTGAGGTCAATTGGGCTAGGTTAGGTCTGGTTGGCCAATTGAGGCTTTGGTCAAGTTCCACAAGTGATTTGGAATGACTTGGCCCATTGGTTTCAATCAATTTGGCTTAGATCAAGTTTTGACATAGTTTGACCCTTTAGGTCAAAATGGGTCAATTGATCCAATTGGTCTAGGTTAGGCTGAAATGTTGGCTTTGTCAACTTCAAACATAGGTCGTGAGTGAACTTAGATCAATGGTTTCAATCAATTTGGCCTATGGTGGAATTTGGCTATGTTAGGTTTCATTTTGGGTTAAGTGTTGACTTGGTCAACCCTTAGGTTTGACTTAGTTTGACCTAATTTGATTAATTGATCATCCCATGGTGATTGCGGATCATGATGAGAGGGATATATGAGTTTGTTTCAATCCAATTTGGTTAGGATTAGAATTTTGACTCATAAGGGTACTTTAGGTCACTTTGGGTCAAGTGAGCCTAAGTGAGTCAAATGGCTTGGTCAAAGCTTGATTTGAAGTTGATTGATCATGTGTATGAACTTATAATTAAAATAAAAATCCATTTACAAGTGGTTTGAAGTCAAATGGATTTTGGTCCATTTGAAAATTTTAAATTTAGTGGAAGAATATGAAAGGGTTTTGGGTTTGATTTTGGAACTAAGTTTTGATTGAGTGATTGAAGTTTGGATTTATGTATGAGCTCATGATTATAGGGTTGATTGAACCATGAGAGAAAATCAAGAGTTTGGCTTGATTTGAAATTGTTTTGGCTAAGTTCAAGATTTTGACTTGAAAGGCTTAGATTAGATTTTGAGTTGATTTGAGTTTGATTTTTGGAACAAGTTTTGGTTGTTTGATTTTATATTTCATTTATATATGTAAATATAAATGACAATATAAATGGATCACGAGAAAATTTCAATGATTTGAAGGGGTTTAATCATGATTTGGGATGTTCATTAAGAAGGATTTAAGGGACTTAGGAAACTTTTGGAGTTTGGAGTTTGAATTTTTGAATTTGGTTTGATTGGTTTTTATTTATATTTCATTTATATATATGAATATAAATGAAGATATAAATGAATTATGAGAAAATCCCATGACTTTGAGATTGTTTAATCAAGATTTTGGCTAAGTCCATTAATGGGGAATTAAGGAGTTAAGAAGATTTTAAATTGGAAATTTAATTTTTGGATTTGATTTGATTGATTTATATTTATACTTCATTTATATATGTGAATACAAATGAGAATATAAATAAGTTTTGAGAAAATCCCATGAGTTTGAAATGGTTTCATCAAGATTTAGGCTAAGTCTATTAATGGAAAATTAATGACTTAAGAAAATTTTTTATGAATTGATTTAGAAGTTCGAATTTAGTTTGATTGATTTGAATTTATATTTCATTTATATATGTGAATATAAATTAGAATATAAATAGATTATGAGAAAATCTCAAAGGTTTGAATAGGTTTGAATCATGATTTTGGTTAAGTTCTTAAGGGAAAATTAAGGACTTAGGCAAAATTTGGACTTATGAATTTTTGATGGATTTTGATCATGGTTTCAATCACAAATTTCAATTATGGATTTGATTTGAGATTGGAGAAAATAGAACATAATTGATTTGGAGTTTGACTTGAAAGAAGGAAAGTGAGAAATGGTTTAAGTTAAGGGTAGAAATTTTCCTAACACCCCTAAAGCATGACCTATTCGTATGGCTAACTCTTCTAAGTCTTCTAGGGCTAGGTTGAGGTGTCTTAAGACTAAGGAACTCTTAAAGTCTAAAAGGAGTCTTATGTCTAAGATGGAAGGGTTGAGAGCTCATTCTAAAAATGAGGTCAATAGGGATTTATCCTAAACCTCAAATATACTCGACCTAGTTAGAGCATGGTGGCTAGTTCAAGAAGAAAGCACGGGGACTCACATCTTCTTAAGTAAAGTCAACATGAGATAGCTTACTGGCTAGGCAGTGAAAACTACCATACTAATAAGGAACTCATTGGTTTGCACTGGTCAAGTTATGAAGGAAGTGCGGGGACTCTCATCCTTCAAACAAGTGACCATTAGGATGACAAACTAGCGAGGTAGCATGTAGACCCGACCTAGAGCAGCTAATGAGTGAGTGCCACAGGGGACTTGCTCCCACATCAAATAGCTCGAGATAAAATATTTGTGTTTGTATTATGCATGTGTTAAAAGGAATAGGATGCCTTTGGGGGACTCTTACACCTACCTTAAACACACTAAGGGTTTGATGAGATGGTGTCACAGATGGCAACAAAGATTCCCACTAAGAAAGGATGCCACTTGGATTCTCTCACACCTAACTTAGTTATGCTAATCGAAGTAGGATGCCTCTTGGGTTCTCTTACACTTATTATAATATAGTTTGAAGATTGTGTTTGTGTTGCAAAAAAAAGGAACAGGATGCCACTGGGGGACTCTTACACCTACCCTAAATACCTCACGGTGGATTCGCAAGACAAGAAAATAATACTTCGAAAGAAGAGAAGATTTGATGAATGGAATCAAATTTTTATTCTTTTTATTAATGATTATTTTCAAATAAGTTTTGTTTCATGGGTAATATTTCTTGATAGAGCCCATTAATTGGAAGCATTGTTCCCTTTACAATCAATAAGGATAAGATCCTCCTTAGTAGGCCTTCTCTATGACATAGGGGCCTTCCCAAGTGGGTTCAAACTTGCCTCCCATCTTTCGATGGGCAATAGTGGTCTTGGACTAACACAAGTTCTCTACTTAGAAAGACCTAGGGTGGACCCACTTGTTGTGAGCTTGAATCATTTTGGCCTTCAACTTCGAGGTTACGGCATGCATTTCCTCCAAACCTTTGAGCTCTTCTAACCGCAACTTTGCATTATGCTCTGTAGTGATCTTGTTACCCAATGCTATCCTTAGTGATGGAGTTGAACTTCTAAGGAAGAACGGCTTTGAGACCCATACACTAAGGAAAATGGGGTAAGCGAGTTGGAGTTCGGTATGTTGCGGTAGGCCTGGCTTCAACCAACTACTCGTTCCACTTTGTCATTTGTTGTTCAAGAGTCTTCTTTGTATCTGATGAGAGTTTTGTTGAATGCTTCTAAGCCATTAGCTCTAGGGTAGTAGATGAGTATCTCCAATCTATCTGTCTTGTGAAAATTGATCTTTTTTTGAATGCAGTACCATTATGATATAATTCACGAGGCACCCAAACTATATATATATGGTTCTAAAATTGAAGCACATGGTGTGTGACCTCTAAGTGGGATGGCTTCCCACTTGGAAAAGTAGTCGGTGGCTAAGATGAATCGATGCCCTTGGAAGAAGGAGGATCGATTGACTACAATGTACCCCAACACTCAAATGGCCATGAAGCCAATGTAGGGTGTAGAATGTTGGGTGGTTGGTGGAGGACCACACCATACCTGATGGCATCTCCTAGCTACATCCATGCTGTGATCAACATGAAGGCGGTAGTATCCAAGTCTTTTGATCTTCATCTTCATCTTTGACATTGATGTGCTCGCATAGACACGAATGTACCTCGGTTACAATGCCATGGGCTTCATGTTTGTCTAACACATAACCATATTTGGTCAAAGGATCGGTATAGGTGCCATCAACAAGAGCATGAGAGAGCTCTCATTTCACTGATGGGCTTGTGACTTTTCTTGAGGTAGTTTGTCAGTGTTCAAGTAATCTATGAACGGTTGCCTCAATCCAGCTCCTTGTCCATTTTGGCAATGACAACCTCCCCTTCAAGAGAAAGTCTCTTGATGAGTTCAACATCAATAAGGGATAGGACTTGTCTATTTTGGACCCTTATTGAAATGGACTCATCTTCCAAACATGCCAACTCTTTGGCAAGTTTTGCCAAGCATCTACGCATTATCTCTAGGAACCTTGTAGATGGTGACTTGATCACGGGACAACACTTCATGGTATACTCATAGTAATGATGAAGCTTGGGTTTGAGAACAGTAGGACTAATTTGGTTGATGACCAATTGAGAATCCCAAAGATGTTGATGCTCTTGACACTGATAGTGATGGCTAACTCTAAACCAATAATCAAAGCCTCATACTCAGCTTCATTGTTGGTGTAGGGGTTGGAAAGATAGTATGAGAATCTCATCATATTGTGATTTGGAGTTAGAAGAACTATTCCTACCCCTATCTTTCCTGGGAGAATAGATCGTGGTGCTTCACCTTTAAGAAAAGATGTAGCACCATCAAAATACATCTCCCATCGATGGTTTCTGGCCTCCCCTAAGTTCATGATTTGTTCATCGGGAGATCATCACTAAAGGAGAATCAGGAAGTGGTGTGCTAAGAAATCTCTTGCTGTCCTTTTACCATGGAGGTACAAATCAATGAGAGAGTATTATTGACCAATGAGCCAAACATTTGGAAAGCATTGGCCGTGTCATGAGGTACTGCAGTGGATTGGTTCTAGTCAAGTTCACCTTATGAGAAAGCATGTAGTGTCATAGCTTCTGAGACACAAAGATCAAAGCTAGGCAATGTTTCTTAATAGGTAGATAGTTTACTTCAGTAAGAATTAGACGATGGCTGAGATAGTAGAGTGCACTCTCCTTCCCTTCATCGTTGGCTTGGGCCAACAGAGCACCTAGAGAGATGTCCAATGCAGTAATGTAGAGGATGAGTGGCATGCGGATAGAGGCTGCTGGCTTCACCAATATTCTTTGATGTCTTGAAGGCATGCACTTGTCATCCACTTAAACTTGGCATCCTTTTGAATAAGTGTTAGAATGCTTGCATCTCCGATAGGTTTGAGATAAAGCATCTTAGATGCCAACCATCCTTGAAAGGATGAGTTGAGTTAAACTCTTAGGAGGTGGCATTTCTAAGATAGCTTTGATCTTTTAGATCTATTTCTATTCCCGGTGTGAACAACAAATTTCTGGTCGAATGCACACTTGAGGATTCATTTTGAGGTTATATTCTTAACCATTCAAAAACTACTCTCAAGTCAAAGAGATGGTCTTTATTTTTTAAGCTTTTAACTACTAGATCATCAACCTGATGATGGATGAGTTCGTTGAAGATCTGAGTCATGGTCCGTTGGTATGTAGCACCAGCATTTTTAAGGCCGAAAGACATGACCCTATAATAGAAGATTTTGATCGGGGTTTGAAAAGCGGTGTTTCTTTCATCTTCAGGAGACATCTTGATTTGGTTTAGCAAGATGACCCATCCATGAAAGAGAACACTGCATGAGATGAGGCAATATCCACCATTAATTCTAGTATAGGAAGAAACTCATCCTTAGGACATGCCTTGTTTAAGTCCCAAAATCGCAAATGCAAATTTGGCCATTCTTCTTCTTAGATGACACTAGCTAACGGTAGGATATTTTTCTTCGATGAAACCAACATCGATCATTTCTTGACTTCAAAATGACTGTTGTTCAATTTCTAATTGCATGCATCTAGGAGCTTGCTTAATAGGGTAATTAGGTTAATCTGTGCTAGCTGTACATGAGATAATCATTTCTTCATAACCATGCGGATCTTTAAACTTCATCAATAGCCTAACTAAGTCATTGGTTTCTTCTTCTTTATTCGATGAGCGATGTATGTCGGTGGATTTTCTTCTGTCCCGAGGTTGATTTCTTTAAGCTTGTCGATTGTTGAATGAATCTCCTCTTCAAATTTTGGTGGTGCCTCTTTGACTTGGAGATCATCTGGATCATCTGAAGTTTCTAAACACACATTCTCATAAGAGTTGGGGATGTGTGAGAAGAAACTATCAGACTTCAAATGATTGGTAACAACTAGGCAATAATCTTCATCGATTGGACCCTTGTGAATCCTATGCTCTTGATTGTGCTTCCCTGTATTGTTCCATAGCTTTTGAAATATTACATTTTGGACCATGTGTGAGGAACTAAACCTTTTGTATAAGATTTTGAACACAAGGTGAGTAAAGTCAAAAGGTAATTCCATTAATTCTTTAAAGTATCTTCCTTAAGCTCACATCAACTTGGGGCTTGAGGATGATGATCCAAAAGAACTTCTTCTTCATGTCCTTTGGAAGACTTAGGGACTTCCTTAACTACTAAACCTTCAACTTTTGAGATGTAAGTGAGGTAAGAGCTAAGGTTCCCAGCTAATAGTTTCACATAAACAGATTGAAAACTTTGCTTTGCTTGGAGGCTGGTCTTCATCTATGCGGATCAAAGTCACCTCCAATGGAACCCGAGAGGGTTGGCGGTATACTAATCACATTAGACTCATCCTTTGAGCTGGATTCCAAGTCTATGTGAATAGTAGGGGTACTCCTATGAACTGGAACACGACCTCTGTTGGGGCAAAAGGGAGTCTCCCACCTCTAGAAACGCCTCTATTTTTACCTCTACCTTTTCCTGGTGGAGGTTGAGTCATCCTACTCACATGTCCATATGATGGAATGAACTGTAGGTGGAATGTGATATGCTGATCTATTTTTTCTCAATTCCCCTTTCTTGTGTACTTGGACTTTTATTTTTCTTTTCATTTTTTATCTTTTCTTTTGCTTCATTTTCTTTTTCTTTTGTATTTGCATTTGAATTTTGTCCAAGTTCATGAGAAAGGGTGTTTTGAGGAAGATAGTAGGTCACATCCTCATAGATCTTAACCTCTCTAACTGAAAATGGCTTTTCATCTTTGTTGACACGGTATTCAATTCCATCTTTTCTAAACTTGATGCACTAATGAAGGGAGGATGGAACAATCTTATTCTGATGTATCCAAGGCCTACCAAGCAAAGTAGTGAATGAAGTATTTGAATCAATGATGTACTTGGCTTCAGCCTTCCACCTATCTCCAAGGTAACATTATAGAACCTAAAGCTCGCCTTGATCATTGAATCCTCTCAACATCATCCTATCTCCTCGGAGTGTTGAGATATCGATCTTCAAATAGGGAAAGGGTCTTTAGACTCATAATGTTCACCGATGCACTTGAATCCACGAGAACCCTGGATAGTCTAAACTTGTCCATGTCAACTATGATGTGGAAGGAACGGTTGTGCTTCAAGTCCCCTAAAACAAGGTCTTCATCTATGAAGGTGATCCCTTGGGATTCTTTTGCATAATGTGCTTCCTCACCTATAGCGGTCAGCTGAGCTAAGCATATTTTAGGATCAAGGAGAGCCTTGATTAGTGATTCCCTCATCTCTTTGGATAAGACAAGGGCATCATATATGCTTAGCTTAGATGGAACTTTCTTAGATGAGAAAGGATGTTAGTCCACCTGGTCTTCCAAAGCATATCCAAGGGTGGAGCATCTGAAGGGCTTCTCGATCTTGTACCAATGACTTGTTTCCTTTCTTGAGGTGCTGCCTAGGAGGTAGAACCTTGCCACTCTGGAGGTTGACTTGGTGATCTCTTGAGGCAAGGTGGTGGAAGGTTCTACGCACTTAGCTCACTTCTCCTATGAGACTCTTAGAATTGGATGATTTCAAGTCTATCTCACTCATAGTATTCAAAGTTGAAAATTCCAACTCTAAATTAGAAAGAGGAAGATCAGAATTACTATAGTTATTTAGACTTGAAGAGTTATCGTTAGGAATAGAAGAAGACAACCCATCAGAAGTGACATAGATGTAATTCAAACTAGCTTTATTCTTCAATTTCTTGGAATTATTTGGAGGTACAAAGTAGAAGTCAAGTAAAGTGAGAGTAAGGGATTTGATGCCCTTATCCGCTGATACAAGAGTTCTACTAGTAGAAGAAATAGAAGAGCTAGCTGAAATGGAAGAAGTCGCTTGTGTGAAAGCTGCAACTAAAGGTTGAGGGACGATTAGATGGTGCTAAAGGGCTATTAACACATATTGTTACTCTTCTTTGCTACTAGCTCCCACTTTCTAGAGTTGGCAGCAACTTGCAAACCTTCCTTGGTGTTGGAGGTTTGAGCTAACTCAGCACCTGGAAAGCTTCTTGATCTTAATGATTTTCTTAGAAGTTTTGGACAAAGAAATGTCTCAACCATCTTTGGTTTTGGTAGGATCACTTGTATCCCCAAGGATTTCCCTAATGGAACTAGAAGGTTGTTCCATAAAGTATTCCATTGGGATAACTGCAACACTGGTCTTAAAATTATGTTCAAGCCAGTCCTTGAATGTAAAGCAATCTTCCAAAATGTGGCCTAGCATACGGTGGTAAGGGCAAAATTTTGGATCATGACTTTTGCCTATTTCCTCCGATCTCCTAGGCTGGGTAGAAAATCAGGTTTCTTTAAGAGATTCTTAAAGATTTTTTGATTACCTAAGAATAAGGTTTATTTAACTTCTAAAAGAGTAGGACCATAGCTACATAGCTGCGGATATCGTCGGCTGTATGGTCGAGGCGGTATCGTGGCGGGCTGGAGGTCGAGGAGGTCGGTGGTCCCGGTGGCAAAGGAGGTGGAGGTCACGAGGTCGTGGTCTCTGACCGATCTCTGGCTTGCTTGTCAACGCTACTACCCCGGATTCTTTCATAAACCTTATGTGGCTTCTGCTTAGGCAACTGATCTTGAAAAGGAAACTATTTGGCCTCTCCTTGTAGACTATCCATCTTGTTGATTAGCTTCTCAAATGTCTTGATAATGAAGCCCTTAAGCATGAAGGCGTCCAGGCCATGGATACACTTCAAGAGAATCTCAATGGCATGTTGTTCAGACAGTTGTGGTTCACACTTCATACTCAGGTTATGTCATCGGAGAATATAATCAACAAGTGACTCATCTATGTGATGTTATTCTACAACGATAGTAAATCTCTTGATAAAGAGTTGCTCTAACTCAACAAATATCTTTACTGAATCATTGGGCAGTTCAGCATACCAATCAAAAGTAGTACCCTCTAGACTACTAACAAAAAGTTAGAAAAGTAAAGCATTGCTGCCACCTATGTTGCAACAACTGGCACTGAAATGTACTATATGCTACCTTGAGTTTCCACTGTCCTTAAAGCTTTTGAAGGAAAGAGGCACGAAACCCTTGGGATATTAGATAAGATCGAATTCCTCTAGTTAAGGTCGACCCTTTGGAACCGATGATCCTCCCCGGGCTTGAGCCAAAGCTTCCTTCACCTATTGATCAACCATGGATTTTATATCTTTTTCTTGTATGGAGATACTTTCCACTACCTTCCTATACAGGATAGTGCTACCTTGTTCAATGGGAGGTTGAGTCTTATGGGTCAAGACATGCACAACTCAGTCGACGACGTCAATCGTAGTAGGATGAACTGTGGGGCTTATTTTTGAAACATTGACATTGCTGCTAACAAGTCCTGTAACTAACATGCCATCCTATCAATCTGCTCATCCTTCTACCTTAACTGATGTCAGAGGTGTTGGGCTAATTTTGTGGTATCTTTTTGATCAACCTCATCACCTTCCATGGCTTGTTATTCCTTAAGAAGAGATCCTCTAGTGTCAACCATGCAGACTCTAGTTGAGTCTCCCACCAAGTCATCTTCATTGAGATCGAAGATGACTCTCTCTTCATCGGACTAGGCGTACCCCAATATCTCCTTCTTCTCCATGAAATAATGTGCAACTATCTCATCTAAGGAATGATCCAACTCAATAGGTACAAATAGTTTAGGATGACCGGTGTGATCATTATCGTGCACTGAGAGGTACCGGACCTCGCCTGTCACTAGAGATTTAATCCTGTGCGGACTATACTCACTAGATGAATGACACTCCTGACTACTACTGACTACAAGAGGGGTAACAATCCTAGAATGTTCCTCTACCACTAGTGCAATTGAATTGTCATCTGGAATATCTGTAATAAGTATCACCATCTCCACATGTCAGATGGTGAAGGTGAAGGACCACCATGATGCTTCGGTCCACTTTCGCACACCACTAGGGGGTCAAGGAGAGCTTGGCCTACCATAATGGGTGGTAGAAGGGGTAGGATCCCTTGGCCATAGCGAGATCACCAATGGGGTGCGCTTTTCCTCGGATGTGGCCTTCATGGCCTTAGATGGAATGGGAGATGTTGTAACCTGTACTGGTGATGGAGGATGAGGGGTAGAGCGGTGAGGTAGAGACACCACCAACACTATGTGAATAGGAACTGCCCTCATATGGTGGCTAGTCCCGGTGAGAAGAATACTATCGGATGGTCGCGAAGTGGTAGCCGAAAATCAATCAAAGCGCCGACCGATTGAACCTCTCCCCTGCTAGTAATATGTGTTGTATGGGCCTCACATAGCCTCTCCTGATGAATATGCCTCCCTACGCTATGGGGGATAACAGATCAAAGATCAAACTTGTGTCGGACTCGAGCTCAATGCTCTACCTACCGATAAGATAGATCGGGCGGCATAGACCTCCTCGCCCCGAAAATTGTGAGCTAAAACTGCACCACTGGAGGAGGTGATGAATGGATCCTCCTGACATCCTCCATGTCTGATCCAGAGAGAGGATGGAACTAGTTTTTTATAACCAATGATGAAGTGATAACGGGAAACTCATCCATGGTTGAACGAATCACTGCCTCTATCTCCCTAGCTATCCGAGTGCGATACCGCTTGTTCATGCAGTTTTTATTCCTACACTGGGTATGGGTAGGATGGGAGGAGTGCGAGCTAGACCCATACTCAAATGTAGGGGAGGCAAGCCCTGAGACTAGTGTAGCCTTACCCTTGAGGGTAGATGGTGGTGGTACTAGCCTCACAAAAACAAGAGCAACTGGATGAACTAACGAGTTGGTAATTGCTAGTACTTAATCAATAACTAAAGTCTTTGGTACTGCCACAGCTTTTCTCTTTAGTGAGGAGACATCAAAATCAGAGGGTAAGTTCATCTGATGACTTTTCCCGGCCACCTTGGTCTCATAGTGAGGGGAATGCCTCACAAATCTTGGTTCCCTCAAATCCCCGGCCAAAGTGAATCAGGTGGGTATGGTCTAGACAGGGGAAGTCAGCCTAATCTAAAGCTATCTATACCATGGGGGAAGGTGAAGACAAACTTCTGAGAACCATCCATTTCAATAACTGTAATAAAATAAAATTGAACTGCACTGACTGTAAAGATCTGCAATGAGAAATGAACTTGTATCAGATTTCTATCTCCATAGATTTTTGATTTTGAATTTGAAAATTTGAACCCACATCCAACAACTTGGAAGTGTTAAGTGGGGTTCAAATGGATTTGAGAAGATTGATTGAAAGGGGAATTTGAATATGAATCCAACTTCAACAAATTTAAGTATGTTGAATATAGATTCAAAATTTTGATAAGGATGCTTCCATAGGTTCATTGTTTATTTTGAATTTTTGATTTGATTTTGAGGACCCTTTCCTTTAACAAATTTAGGTATGTCAAAGTAAGAGTCAAATGATTTTATTTTTTTTTATTGTTTTGGAATTTTACTTAGCAAATTTAGGTATGCTAAGTATAGTGTATGAAGAAAGTGATTGTTTCTTTTTGTGAATTTTGTTTTGATTTTAGAAATTTTGGAGTACTCACTTAGTAAATTTAGGTATGCTAAGTGAAGAATCCAAGTGTGTTTTGTTTGATTTTTGAAAATAGGATTCTTAACAAATTCAGATACGCTAAGAAAATCCTAAGTGTTTCTTTTGTTTGGAATGTTTTGATTTTTGAAAAAGGTAGGATCCTTAGCAAATTTGGTATGCTAAGGGAATCCTAAGTGTTTCATTTTATTTTTGAAGTGTTTTGAAACTGAAGACTTAACTTTAGCAAATTTGGTATGCTAAATATGAAGTCCCACTTGGTTTTGTCAAATTGAAATTTCTTTAGCAAATTTGGGTATGTTAAATGAAATTTGAAATGGTGTGTTAAAAACTTTTTTTTGATTTATTTTGGTTTTGAAAATGAGAATTCTCCTTAGCAAATTTAGTATGTTAAGAAAGGAAGTTCCAAAACTGTTTGAGAATTTTTTAGTTTTGACTTTGGAAACTTCATTTAGCAAATTTGGGTATGCCAAATGAGGTTCCAAAAATGTGTTTGAAAATTTTGATTTTGGAATTTGGAGACTCCACTTAACAAATTTGGGTATGTTAAGTGAAATTCAAAAAAATATTGTGTTTGAAAAATTTTGATTTTGGAATTTGGAACTTCACTTAATAAATTTGGGTATGTTAAGTGAGGTTCCAAATGTGTTTGAAAATTTTTGATTTTGGAATTTCGAGACTTCACTTAACAAATTGGGTATGTTAAGTGAGGTTCCAAAAGTGTTTTAGAAAACTTTGCAATATGATTGTTGATTTTTTTGGTTTTGGGTTTGGAAACTTCACTTAGCAAATTTGAGTATTCTAAATGAAGTTCCATATGTATGTTTAAAAAAAATTAAAATATGATAGTTGATTTTGCATTTGGAAACTATACTTAGCACATTTGATTATGCTAAATGAAGTTCCAAATATATGTTTGAACATTTTTGTTGGATTTTTAATTTGGAAACTTCACATAACAAATTTGGGTATGTTAAATGAAATTCCAAATGTGTTTAAAAATTTTGAATTTTGGATTTGGAGAATTCACTTAATAAATTTGGGTATGTTAAATGAAGTTCCAAATATGTTTAGAAAATTTTAAAATATGATTGTTGATTTTGGATTTTTGGATTTGGGGATTTCACTTAATAAATTTGGGTATGTTAAATAAAATTTCAAATGTGTTTAGAATTTTTTGAAAGAACGATTGATTTTTAATTTTGGGTTTGGAAACTTCACGTAGCAAATTTGAGTATGCTAAATGATGTTCCAAAATGTGTTTTGAAAATTGTTGAAATATGATAGTTGAAGTTTTCATTTTTGAAAAGGGGACTTCCATTCAAAAAATTTAGGTATGTAGAATGGAGATCAATCTTTTTTTTTTGAAACATCAAATTTTTGTTTTGTGTGTGATTTTTTTGAAAGAGAGGAATTCCAAATTAAAACATATGTGAGATATGTTCAAGTGGGACTTCCTAAAAGATATTTATTTTTAGTGGGAATGAAATCTTCGTTTAATAAATTTGAATATATTAAATGAAGATATTCATATATGCTTTCTGAAAAGTTTAATTTTTGTTTGGAAATGAACTTTCCATTCAATAAGTGTGAGTGTATTGAATAGAAAAATTCATGTGTGCTTTTTGAAAACTTTATGATCATGATTTCTACAAAAGATGATTATTCATTTTACTTTGAAAATGAAATCTTCATCAAAGTGAATTGAAAGGAGATATTCATTTGGGCTTTTGGAAAATGTTGTTAGTTTTATTTTTCAAAATCCCTACATGTAATAATTATGGGAATTGTTAAATGAGGGTGACAAAATTTTGTGAAAAATATTTTAATAAGTGTATTTTTGAAAAGCAAAGTTATTATAGAAGATTTATTTTATCTTTATTATTTTAGAATGAACCTTTCTTATCATGAATATGATAAGGAGGAAGCCTTTAAAATGTTTTCTCTTTATTTAGATCTTTTCATTTTACCCATTGGTGAACCAAAAGGGGGTTTTAAGACTAACAAGAAATGTGGCCCTATAACCTAAAGATGTTGGCTAACTTAACTCAAGAATGAAATGAGCTAAGTGCCAATGGAAAGAAAGATAGTCTTGGATTCATACCAAAGTACAAACCCACTATCGATACTCAAAGACAATGATCATTTACCAAAGATGGAGAGAGGAACCATCCCTAGTGGAGTCGCCAAAAATATCTGTTGGTAGAAAAATTTCTATAGGAGTAGCCTTCAAATCTGTGGAGAGAAAGAAAGGCAAGACCTATAGAAATTCATTTTTTTAGGATGTCACACAGTTCCACAGATGTACTTATTCAGGTGATCTAGTACATCATCAAGGAAATAGTGTACTGTCTCGAGAGATAAAAGTCACTACCCTTTAATGGACCTAATCACCTCAATAAGGACTCCTAAGGATGATGGGTCCGCATATGTACTAGAGATTCTTCCCTACTTTACATGAAAAGTAAAGGGTTTATTTTAAAGGTTCATTAAGTTTCATGCAGGGCAAGCCCCATAGTTAATTACATCCTAAGGATGGGATCCCTTAGAAAACTCTCGATTAAGGTAAATGATCATCTTGAAGATTTCAATAGGAAGGACTATCAATCAATTTATTTTGAAGATCAAATGGGATTGATCAAAGGGAGTTATTATCAAGCCAAAATGAAAGATAAGGAGATGCATGATGCTAGAAACCTAGAGCATCTCAAACTATCCTATAGCTTTTACATTTTGGAAATTGATTTAATTTATTTGAGTTTCATTTTTCATTAGAAATTTAAGACTTAAGATTCCTTAACACAAGATTAAAAAAATACCTAAGAGGTGAGGAATTATGCTTATGGCCCACAAAATGGAGAAGCAACTTCATAACCTAAATATAGGGAGCTTCGGTGAGGGCCAAAAGCACAACCTAAATCTAAGGCAAAAATGGGTAATTGGTTTGCCTCCACAAGAGAGGACAAACCACCCGATAACTTGGACTTACAATCGCCTGGAGTGGCCAACAACTAACTCCTCCTATAATTTAAAATACATCTAGTATTATGCTTATGCAAGATAGGCTTGTTATTTATTTAGAAGAGACTAAGTCCTTAAACTCACTCCCTAAAGAGACTAGATCATGTAAAGGGCATGCTTCAAATGACCTAAATCTAATGCATTCAAATTTCATTTTATTTTTATTTTGGACAATTATTTTGACTCGGCTAATAGGATTCATTTCACTAATGGATGAGAAATAAGATTATTGGCCAAAATCAATGAGAAGGGAGGAGGAGAGTTTCCACCATGGCTCTCAAATGTCAAGCCAAGTTTCTCTGGCAAAGGTGAAAGCCCTCCAATCAAGAGTAAAATAAGATGTTGTTGTGCATGATATTATAAAAGAAATGCTTATTGAGCTAAAAGGTTGCTAATTCTTTTATCTTGATTTTTAAACCTAAGCTTTAGGTGAGGTTATGAGTTATTTAATTTTTATTTTGAGTTGTTAAGTTGGGTAAAAGATTTATTTTTTTTCTAAAGAGCCTAATCCACATCCAGGCCATACATAAAATAAGGAAGAAACTAGGAAAAGCATGCCACTTAATGTAAAAGCTAAATAAATCATCAATCAATTTATAAAGCTAATCACAAAAAGAATAAAAGGCCATTGTGGTCGAGCACCACCGCACAAACGAGAAAATATCAAATGTGGTGAAAGAGCTACATATCCAACCACAACCAGTTACAAATAAATTAAATTACAATTAAGCAAAGAATTCATTATTATGGGGGTCTTCAAGCTTTATTTCTTCTTTCATCTTTTCTTCTTTCTTCTTCTTTTCTTTCTTTAGTTTCATCTTTTGGATGGTTAGAAAGTAGATGCTCCAAGGCTTCACATGGTGCATAAGATAGAATCTTATGATAAATGCTCATCCTAATCCCCATAACAATCATTCCAAAATTCTAATTGCAAAATTTACATGAAAAGAAAAAGAATGAAAATCTAACTAATCCCTGCAAAATAGAGATTAGCTAAAATAAACCACACAAATCCCAAGCATGTATATTTTACTTATCACCCCACACATGGGTGACTAAGTCCACCTAGCCTATGGATTATGCTTAGGGTATATAGCACACAAGCAAAAGCATTTATATTTTATTTATATGATGCCCCTTAAGCACAATCCCCTGCAGAAAAGAATAGTTAGACTAAGAGCGTCCAACCATTCATTCTTCGAGCATACACCCTAACATCCAGTCTAAAATATATATCACAAAATAAAATAAAATATCAAACCATACACCAACCTAACCTAAAGCTAGAAGTGATGACTTAGGCTAATGTGTGTGCTTTGAAGGTTTGTGTGGTATGCTTAGCTATGGCTTTAGGTTCAAATTTTCTAAGTGTGAAAACATGTTCAACTTAGAGAGGGTTTCATTTAAGTTGTTTAATTATTTTGGGTTGATTTTATTTCATGTTTTGATTTGGTTTAAGTGAACCTACAATTAATTACTAAGTTATGAGAGAGAAAGAGAAGGAGAACTTCTCTTTCCTTAACCTAAGTAATTTCTAAAGTAGGTTCACATTTAGTTTTATTTAGGTGAATCTTTTGATTAAATCTTTTAATTAATTCTAAGTTTAGATGAACTCTAAACAAACCTATTCAAAAAGAAAGGTATTTTAATATTAAATAAAATGAATCAAAATTCACATAACACACATTACTTCATTTCTTTCCCAACATATATATAACATGCATATGGATGGACCCTAAGCATATCTATACATATAAATAAAAGAATTTAACTCACTTTGTGATGCATGCTAAATAATCCATTTAAGAAAATTTAAAAGTTGAGATACATGATTTTTCTTAAGTAGAAAGGGTTTTCCTTATCCAAATTTTCACATACACACATGAAAGTGAGAAAGGCATAAGTGAGTACAGCGCCATTATTAACCAAAGGTGTAAGGTACAAGACCTACTTAGGGTTACTTAAAGCCTCTGACCTCGGGGTTGTCCAGACTAATATACCACTTTCCTTAAATACAAACATATGTATAAAAGAAATGAAATAGAAAAGGAGAATGCAAAAGTTGTATTAATGGATTCATTTTTGTTTATGCAATTTATATGTGCAAATATAAGTAACCCTTCTTAATTGGTAGCAAAGAGATAGGATATGAAATTAAGTAAGTGTTAGGTTCTTTTCAAATGAACCCTACATCTTACCAACTCCAATTTAAAACTATACTAACATAAAGAGAAAGGAAACCTATGCTAAGCATGCCTTTATAAAATATCACATGCAAACTCATAATTAAAATATAAGTAGCATATTATCAGATTTGGTATTTGATTTATGTATTTTGAAAATAATTTGGATTTAGTAGTGATAATAGCCATTCATATTTCTACTTTAGCCAACACATGCAATTTCACATAAAGTAAATAATTTTATTTTAAAATTTGAATTTGAAAAATATGAATGCATGAAACCACAAGTCATACAAATTTAACATTTTGGGAAAAGATTCAAAACAATGAAAGCGTGTAAACAAGTTAACTTCACTTAAATCCTAAAGACATTCTTATAGAATAAGAAAGTTTAAAATAAATCAAAGTGAATTCATAGTGATTTTTGTTTAGTTTGGAGTTTGATTTAATTTTGAAAAAGGTGAGATGAGTTTGCTGTTCCTAACCCATTCCCACATGTGTTTGATATTTTTTTTAATTTTTAGATAATTAGATCCATTTTATGTATTAATTAGGTTAAGGTATGAATTAAGTAACTTAATTAACCCTTACCTACACCACCTTAGAATAATTAACCAAATAATTATGAGCCAATGAGATGACATAAAACTTACAAAGAATTTAAATTTGTAATGCACCTAATAAGAAAAAGGCCTAATGCAATTTGGCTCACAATTAAAGGTTAATTAAGCTAAGGGGTTTAGCTTAAGTAATTTCAAAACACCCTCTCATACTTATGAATTGGGTTTTGATTTCCTTAATTGAACTTAGGCATTAACACCTAACCATCTACCTAAGGGAGATTAATTAAGTTCTGGAACTTTTTAGAATTTTTAGAAATTAATTAAGGGGATAATTAATGAATTAAACCTTAATTAAGAGAAAATTAAGGAGAAAAAAGGGGGTTTAGGGAATAGCTTAGAAAAAATACCCCAAAATTATTCCATAAATCTCCTACTTATTGGATCTTACCTTAATCAACCCTAATCATGGACTAAAATCACTAATTATGTCTTAATTATGCTTAATTACATGAGGTGGGTAATTAAGAAATTCATATGCAACTCTTTTAATCAAGCCTCCAATAAATCCTAAGAAAATTAGGGGAGGCAAAAGTCATCCCCTAAAACATACCCAAGAAGTTTGAGATTAATTAGAGGCTAAATTAGAAAGTAATTAAAAAAATGAGGTTTCCAAAAAAATCCAAATTCAAAGAAATCTATAATTCAAAACCCATTGAAATTAATTTTAGAATATTCTAGGTTGAATTATCTTTCCATAGGATTTTATTTCATAATTATTTGGTATTTTTAGAGGGAGTTATCAATTTTATAAGATCCCTAGGTTAATTAGGATTAATTAAAATAACTTAACTAATCCCTAGCTCACAGCACGACGCATGGCGGCGGTGGTTAGCGCTCTTTACATGCGTCACACCATGTGGAATTACTTAAGTTATCGAATCCCAAATGGTGGCTGGCGGTGCATGCGATTTGATCTCTACCATCTGATCAAAGATCGGATGGTCAGAGATCTCCCCGTGATTTTAAAATGAATAACAGATATATAAATGTGGGGAATTATCTTGGTCGTCCATCCAACATGCATGGATGGATGGCTGAGATTTTCCAAGTTCTTCTCTTTGATCAACAGAGATCGTCCATGATCAAGGGGAAGATTCGTGCTCAATCTAGCTCAGATTCAAATCAAATTCAACCCACACCATCTAAAGCTAAAGAGCGGCAAATCCAATGGTCAAAAATCCATGGGATTAAAATTTCTTTTACAAAGCTCCACACCGCATTGAGTTTAATGGTCAAAAAATCCCATACCTCATCGGAAGTGATCACCGGTGCTCAAGTCCCTTGGAAAAGCTTCGTCTGGTTGAGACGAAGCTGTGTTGAGAGTAAGAGCACTTTAAGTCGAGTGGATTGGTGTCTGGGCCAACTCCTCCTTAGTTAGCTTGCAGCCTTGATCGAGCTAGTCCCCCCCTTGCCTTTGGAACTTCAAAGAAAGCTTGGGTGCACTTGACTTGCCTCTCTGATGGAGTGTGCAAAAGAAATTCAAGTGAAATTGAGTAAAGAGAAATTCAAGAATGGATTGAGCTCCCCTATTTTCACACTATGCAAAACTGAGAATATGAGATTTGATTCCACTCTAGGAAGCTTGAGGAGGCTTAGGAATGGCTTCTCTAGCTTCCCCATGTTCAATTGAATTAAAGGCTGATGGATTTGAGTTTGTTTAGGGGGAGTATATCTCCTCCTTGAAGGATCAGATGGTCGCAAGCCATTGTGCAGTTTTGATACAATTGATCATATTGGGGAGTTTATCTTGACTATTTTGAGTGTGCACATGGTCGGTTTGAACCAAGGAGTGGATTGCCAACCTCCCATGTGCTTTAATTTGAGTGGGAGAGGGAGTTTGAATTTGGCATTTTGACCCATGGGGTCGGGTTTGGTATAGGGACTAATTGGGCTGACCCACACCCATTGGGTTGGGTGCACCACTCTTCACTAGGTCCCCTTGAGCTTTTAGGAAAGCCTCAAGTGAATATGAAGAGGCTATAACCAAATTACTCATAGATTAGTCCAAAATTTATTTAATGGTTTAGGGGTAGGATGCTCATTTTGCTAATTTTCTACTTTGGATATATTGGGTATGTGGAGAAACTAGGTTTGGCCAAGTTCCATGAGATTTAGAATTCATTTGATAGGGTTTGGCTCATGTTGACCCATTTAGGTCAAAATGGGTCAACTTGGGTCAAGTTGACCAATTAATCAAATTGGGTCAAACCAAGGGTTGGGTCAAGTTCATATGACCATTTGAAATATTTTAGTAGCTTTGGTTTAATTCAATTTAGTATAGTTTGAATTTGGCTCATATGACTTCATTTAGGTCAAATGGGTCAAGTTGACCTATTTGACCCATTTGCCTATTTGAGGTAGGTTAAGGGTAGGTTTGGGTTTAGTTAATCATATGGAGTGGCTTGGTATTTTCATTTCTAATCAATTTTGGTCATGTTCAAATTTGGCTCAACATGACCCCTTTAGGTCATGTTGGGTCTAATGTCAATTGGGCTAAGTTGGGTCTAGTTGGCTAATTGAGGTTTTGGTCAAGTTCCACAAGTGATTTGGAATGGACTTGACCCATTGGTTTCAATCAATTTGGCTTAGATCAAGTTTTGACACATTTTGACCCTTTAGGGCAAAATGGGTCAACTTGGGTGGGCCAATTAGTATTAGCTCAAATGTATGATTGGTCAAGTTCAAACATAGGTCGTGAGTGAACTTAGATCAATTGTTTCAATCAATTTGCCCTATGGTAGATTTTGGCTATGTTAGGCTTCATATTGGGCTAAGTGTTGACTTGGCTAACCCTTAGGTTTGACTTGGTTTGACCCAATTTGATTGATTAATCATCCCATGATTATTGTTGATCATGATGAGAGGCAAATATGAGTTTGGTTCAATCCAATTTGGTTAAGATTAGAATTTAACTCATAAGGGTACTTTAGGTTACTTTGGGTCAATTGAGCCTAAGTGGGTCAAATGGCTTGGTCAAAGCTTAATTTGAGCTTTAGTGCTCTTGTAAATGGACTAATGATTGAAATATAAATACATTTACAAGTGGTTTGAAGTCAAGTGGGTTTTGAGCCATTTGACAATTTCACATTCAAAGGAAGAATATGAAAGGGTTTAGGGTTTGATTTTTGAACTAGGTTTTGATTCTTTAATTGGAGTTTGAATTTATATATGAGCTCATGATTTTAGGGTTGATTGAATCATGAGAGAAAATCAAGAGTTTGGCTTGATTTGAAATTGATTTGGCTAAGTTCAAGATTTTGACTTGAAAAACTTAGATTGGATTTTGAGTTGATTTGAGTTTGATTTTTGGAATTGGTTTTGATTGTTTGAATTTATATTTCATTTATATATGTGAATATAAATGATAATATAAATGGATCATAAAAAAATTTCAAGGATTTGAAGTGGTTTAGTCATGATTTGGGCTAAGCCCATTAAGAAGGATTTAAGGGACTTAGGAAAATTTTGGAGTTTTCAGTTTGAATTTTTGAATTTGGTTTGGTTGATTTATATTTATATTTCATTTATATATGTGAATATGAATGAGAATATAAAAGAATTATGAGAAAATTCCATGACTTTGATATGGTTTGATCAAGATTTAGGCTAAGTCCATTAATGGAGAATTAATGACTTAAGAAAGATTTAATTGAGAATTTAATTTTAGGGTTTGATTTGATTGATTTATATTTATATTTCATTTATATATGTAAATATAAATGAGAATATAAATGATTTTTGAGAAAATCCCATGAATTTGAATTAATTTGATTAAGGTTTTGGATAAGTCCTTTAATGGAAAATTAAGGAAACTTAGGAAATTTTTAAATTGGAAATTTAAATTGAGGATTTGATTTGATTGATTTATATTTATATTTCATTTATATATGTGAATATAAAAAATATAAATGATTTTTGAGAAAATCCCATGAATTTGAGTTAATTTGATTAAGGTTTTGGATAAGTCCTTTAATGGAAAATTAAGGGACCTAGGAAATTTTTCATGAATTGATTTAGAATTTTGAATTTAGTTTGATTGATTTGAATTTATATTTCATTTATATATGTGAATATAAATGAGAATATAAATGAATTATGAGAAAATCTCAAAGATTTGATTTGGTTTAGATCATAATTTTAGTTAAGTCCTTATGAAAGAATTAAGGGCTTAGGAAATTTGAGCTTAGGAATTTTGATGGATTTTGATCATGGGTTTTAATCATATGGAGTTGATTTGAGTTTTTGAGAAAATCAAATGAGAATTGATTTGGAGTTTGACTTGAAAGAAGGAAAGTGAGGAATGGTTTTAAGCTAAGGGAAGGAAGTTTTCCCTAACACCCCTAAGGCATGACTTATTCCTAAGGCTAACTCTCCTAAGTCTCTAGGGCTAGGTTGAGTGTCCACCTAATTACTAGATGTGTCTTAAGACTAAGGAACTCTTAGAGTCTAAAAGGAGTCTTATGTCAAAGATGGAAGGGTTGAGAGCTCATCCTAAAAATGAGGTCAATAGATGGTTAGGTTGTTATTTATTTAGAAGAGAGACTAAGTCCTTAAACTCACTTCCTAAGAGACTAGATCATGAATGACATGAATAATGACTTAAATCTAATGCAAATTTTGTCAAATTTTATTTGATTTTTGTACTTTTATTTTGACACACTCTATAGGATTTTATATGCCTAAATGCATGAGAAATTGATTATGGGCCCAATTAAAAGAGAAAGAGGTGTCTTTCCATCTAGGCTCTTACAGGTTAAGCCTTTATTCTCTGGCATAGATGTAAGCTCTCTCTTAATAAGAGTGCAAGAATATGACATGCATGTTATTATACATACAATCATCCAGATAAGGGGGTTGCTAAATATTTTATTATCTTGATTTAATGCCTAAGTTTTTATGTGAGGTTATGAATTATTTTAAAATTTTAATTATGAGTTGCTAGTGGAGTAGAAAATTTATTTTTCATCCTAAGAGCCTAATCGCATCCAGGCCACACAGTAATCACCAATCATAAAAAAAAACTATGAAAAGACATGCTACTTCTAATGCATAAGCTAAACAGAACATCAAACAATTCTATAAAGCTATCACAAAAGAATAAGAAGGTGCAATCTTCACATACAACCCAAAAGAAATGTATAATGAGCTCTACCCTTATACATCTTGGTATAATAAAAGAATAATTACAATTATAAAATCATAAGTGTTGTGGAGGGTCTTCACTCTTCATCTTTCATTTCTTCATTTTGATTTGCTCCATTTCTCTCTTTCTTTTGGTTTGATTGGGATGTTGTTTGATCCAAAGGCATCACATGGTGTATAAGAATTGATCTTATAACTAATGTTCATCCTTATCTCCCATAACACTTATCCTAATCCTGATGCAAAAATTACATTAAAAGAGAAGGAAAGTAAATCTAGCTACACCTGCAAAATAAGTGTTAGCTAAACACACCAAACAACCCAAGCAGTTATATGAATAATTTGGACTTAGCACCCCACACATGGGTAACCAAGTCCACCTATACTAACTTGGGCTATGCTTAGAGGCTAAGCAACCTGCACAGCAAAAATTATTTATATTTTTATTACAGCGGCCCCTTAAGCATGACCCCCTACATAAAATATTATTAGGCTAATGTCAGCCTAACATTGAGACTACGCACATACACCCAAACATCCAGTCTAAAATAATATATAACAAAACCAAACATACACCAAACCATGCACTGTCCTAACATAAAGTTAAAAATGGTGACTTAATCTAATGTGTATGTATTAAGGCTTGTGTGATATGTCCTAACTAGGCTCTAAGTGTGCGGGATTTAATTTATAAAGGGTTGATTTCTCTTTAAATGGTTTAACTTATTTGAAAATTTTACTTAGTGTTTTCTTTTGTTTCATATAGCCTATACTTAGCAACTAAGTGTTATAAGGAAAAGAAAGTGAGGGAATCTCTCTTTTATCCTTACCTTAAGTCATTTCTAAGGTAAGTTAATTAGCTAAGTTTTCTTTAATGAATGGCTTATTATGTGTTTTAGTTAACCCTAAGTTTAGGTTCACTCTAAATAACCTTATTCAATAAGAAAGACATCTTAGGATTAATTAGAATGGATTACTATCACACAACACATATTCATTCATTTCTTTTCATATGTATATCATGCATATGAATAATCCTAAGCATACATATACATGCAATGTAAGCCTTAGCATACTTTGATGAAGATTTCAAAGAAATGTGTTTTGAATATAAATATTTAATTTGTTAATTCAATTATGAATGTGTGTATTTATTATATAGAAAAGAGGAATTTTTCATCCATTAGCTAAATACACATTCACATGTATAAAAGTTTTAAGTGATGAAGGTGCCATTATTTTCTACACCATGGGTGTAAGGTACAAGACCTACTTAGGGCTACTTAAAGCCTCGCAATCCCGAGATGTCTAGACTAATATACCACTTTTCTCAAATACATATGAATGTATAAAAAGAACCATATGAATAGGGAATCATGCAAGAAATTATGTTTGATTTGATTATGTGATTCACATATATGATATGAAATTCTTCCTAAGTCTTAACAAGAAGATGCACAGGAATAGATTTTAGGCATGTGTTGTGTTCTTTTCAAATGAACTATACACTTGCAAATCCTATGTGAATCCATGTTAAGATAGGGAAAGAGAACTTCATATTACACATCGCATACTATTATCACATGCAAGCTTATAGATATTTGTAATTAACATTACTTCATTCATTATAATTAATTTATAGGTTTTGAAAATAGCTTTTGATTTAATAGTGATAAGAGCCACACATATTTAATTTAAGTCAACACATACAATTTGACATAAAATAAAATATTTTATTTAATTAATTTTAAAATAAATGAATGTATGATTTCATATGGCAATATTTAGCATGATTGGAAAGAAATAAAGGAATGTAAGCATATGATTTCATTCACCCCTAATTAATTCCTAAGAACGGTCATATTAAATAAGGCTATTTAAAATAAACCAAAATTCTTTAAAGACATTTTTAACTTTGAGTTTGATTTGATTTAGAAAATATGAGAGAGATTTGTTAATCCTAGCCCAATTCCCATGTGTGAATTAATTTGGTTTAATGAAGAATAATTAAGTTGATTTTATGTTTTAATTAGGTTAAGATATGAATTAAATGAATTAATTAACCCTTACCTATATCACCTTAAGCTAATTAACTAATTAATAATAAGCTAATGTGATATGCAACCACATGAAAAATAAATTTACAATGCTCTTAAGAAATGAAAGGAGCCTAATGCAATTAGCTTGTGATTAATAGTTAATTAAGCTTAAGGGATCTGACTTAATTATTTTTATAATTTTCTCACACATGTGAGCCAACCATAATTTCATTATCTCTCACCTTGGGTTATTGAACACCCAAGGAACTACCTAAGAACAATTAAGGGTTGCTTAGGTGTGTATGAATTGATTTTTAATTTTAATTTCATTAAGCCTTTAATTAATTGATTAAACACTTTAGTTATGTTTTAATTTGAATGATGAAGTTGACTTAGGGGAAAGGATCAAAGGCAAGACCCTAATCCTGATCCCTAAATCATTTTTAACATTCAATTAGATTATGATTTCCTTATTTTGAAGATTAATCACTTAATTAATCAATTAATCATTTCATTAACCATTAATTAATTTAAATTTTAAATATAAAAAAGACTTAGGAAATGTATTTGGAAAAGTATCCCCAATCACATTCCCTAAGTTATCTTACTGTTCAAGAGAGGTAGTTATGTTTAAATGATTAATCAAGTCATTGTTCATTCATTTATTATGATTAATTGGATTAAGAGCACGATTAGGGATTAATCATGTAATTTTTCTAATTAAGCAATCAATAAAATCCCAAAAAAATAAGGGAGGCAGAGGTCATTCCCCTAAACATTCATAAAAAATTTGAAATTAATTGAGTCTTTAATTAAGGTGTAATTAAGTTAATTAAATTTTTGATAAAACTTTAATTAAGCTAAAATCACTATTCAAAATCATTTAATTATAATTTTTCTAGATTATATTCTGAAATATCTTCAAAATGAGTCTAAGTTTGTATTTTTTGGATTTTTTTCTATAATTAGTTATGATTTTATAAAGTTTCAAGATTATAAACTAATTAATTAGCCCTAATTAAAGCCTTAATCCCATCGGGCCATGTGGCGGCTGACACGGTGCGCTTTCCATATGGCACGGCAGGATTGACTATTTAAGTAGCCACATCCATGCGTTGACTCAGCCAGTGGCGGACGTGCTTTCTCTATGGACCGTCTGATCTAAGATCGGACGATCACGATTCAATCTGCAATTTAAGAAAGGAATCGAAGGCTCTACTGGGGGATTGATTAAAGCCGTTCATCCTAATCACACAGGATGGACGGGTCATGATCTATCCCATTCATGAATGACGAAAGACGGATTTCGTCCATCTTCCCTCGCTCGATTCGAGCTCACCTGAGCTCGAATTGCCTCCAAACTCTTCCCACACCTTCAAGAAAGGGAGACACGCACATCTAACGATCAATTTTCCATGAAATTCAAATTTACTTTACAAAGGACCAACCCACTTTTCCATACAAGGCTCAATTTGAGAAATTACCTCACTGGAGCTAATGTCTGGCGGCGCAACGCTGAAGGTAGCTTCTTCTACTTGAGGCAAGGTCTTGTTGAAGAGATTTAAGCTTGATTTGGTGTGGAAGGCTTGGTTGACCAATCCACGCACGTAAGAGGCTCGGCTCTGATCAAACTCACTCCTCTAGTGGCTTGGAAGCTCGAGAATTGGTTTGATTGGCTTTGATAGGGTATGGTGATGGTGTGGCTAAGAGGAATTTGGGTTTTATTGTGAAATGAGGGCGTATGGATGGTAATTGCCCTATCTTATTTTGGCTTTACACGGGAATGAGAAATTTATATTTTGGAGCCCTCGGGAAGGCTTGGAATCACTCTGTGGGATTTCAAAAATGGCTTCTCAAGGCTCACGACGCAAGTGTCTGTGAAATTGTGCTCGAAGTAAGGGGGTATACCCCTCAATTTCCCATCATGGATGGATGGCAGTGTGTATTAGTTTAATGAGCCTTATGTTCAATCCGATCAATTTTGATAACAACAAATGAATGTTTGGATGTTCTAATGAATGTTTTTATGTATTTTAGATATATCAATTGCTAATTACATATCAAATACATCTCGTAATATGTTTGAGGAAATTGCAAGAGTAGAAGAATGAAAGATAGATCAAATTGGAAAATGTGAAGCTCAAAATATAATATTTTAGGTTATATGCATTTATTCATTGGCATGAATCAATTTGCTCACAACTTAACATATTATTTTAATGAGGTTAATTTATATAAATATCAATCTAATTTACATTCAATTATATATTTCATACATTTGAATTGTCAAAATAATAAATGATAATGACTATTAAGTATAATTATTTTATTTACTTAATATAATTAGATATTTTAATATAATTTGAAGGTTATATGATAACTAACATATATATGATTATTTATAAATTATATCATAATATTTAAATGTCACATGTCAAAATTAACAAAAATATATGAAATTTTGTATTTCAGTTAAAGTCATTTTATAATCAAGGAATTTATATATGATTTCATCTCCAATGGATTCCTTGGATTTTTTTCCTTTAATTTGATAGGTCACATGACCCACGTTTGATTAAAATTAAATTTATTATGACTTTTCAAACATTATCTAATTTTAATAATGAATGCATGCTACATGCTTTGAATATATTAAGAGTCATATTTGATTATTTTTTACTTGCCCATGTGAATAGCCAAATTTTGGCTACTTTAATTTAATATTAATTTAATATAAATTATATTTTTATTGAATGTTAAATTATCACATGATAACATGAGGTTAGAATAATATATTTTCTTGAAATAATTCAAAATAACCTTCTTGCCTATAAATAGCCCTCATTCTCTTCATGAAAGTATTCCTCATTCAAAATACAAAATCCCTCCAGTAAATCTAAGAGAAAATTTCTTAGATTTTTCTTCCAAGTGTTCTCCAAATATTGCAAGATCAAATCCTTGGTTTGGAAGCTTCAACATCTTCAACTAAGCAAGCTTTCTCAAAATACTTGAGTTTGTTTTCTTGATCTTAATCCTTTTTAGTTGTTCATGTTATTTTCACGATCTATTTACTCTTTCCAATTTATACTTTTTGGTGGATTAGTCTTTGGACATTGTTTTTCACATCGAAGTTTCTTAATCATTTTTTGTGAAAAACTCTTGTGATAGTTTGTAGGATCAATTTTAACTTGTTGAAATTTCCAACTTCCTATAAATTTTTTTTGGTTTCTTGAAATATTTCTTCATTAATCTCATTTTGAAAGATCATTTATTCTTAGATCTATTTTAGAAGTATATTTTAAGCATTTTAAATTAAATTATTCTTAGATCTATCATATACTCATTTTATTTAAGTATTTTGTGATCATTAGCTTTAATTGAAAGAATCTTTTTGGTTAAAATAAAACAAATTATTCCATGCTGAAATTTATTTTATTGTGCAAAAGAATATTATGAATTTATTTTAAAATAATTTTTATATTAGTCTATAAATTGTAATAACATTAACATCTTAGTAAGATCACTTTAAGATATTTATTTTATTATTTCATATCAATATTAAGTGAGCACTTTATCTTGTAAAAAATTTTTAAGTGATCATTTATAAGTTGTGAGATCATTTTTTGAATTGGATAGCTTGGTATATTTGTGAGAGATTTATTTTATCAAAATTTATTATTTTATATTTTTTCTTTTTGTGCTGTAAAATTTATATTGGGATTGTACTCACCTTTATAGGAGAGCACATATTATTGTAGGGGTTGTACTCACCCCGTTATAGGAGAGTACTATTTGTAAGCTATATTTATATTTAGTGGATTCCTAGCCAGCAGTGGCTAGGTGTGGACGTAGGCCAGTTTTGGGATTTAGTCGAACCACGTAAAAATTGTGTGCATATTGTCTCTTTTTTTTACTATACTTTTATTTTTGCTGCATTAAGAATTATATATTGTCATTATAAAATCAAAAATTAATTTTCTACTAAAACTTAAAATTTAAGATTTAAGTTATAAAATTTTTAATATCGCTCAATTCACCGCCCCACCCCCTCTTGGGTGCTATAGCTATAGTGCCTCACAGCGTGTGCATGTTTTGCACTGACTCACTGCCGTCCAGCCATAGGAGTTGTCTCCATTAGCGTCAGGCCACATGCCAGGGATGGGAGAAATGATGGAAAGCTGCCATGGACCCATTGTGCAAGGATGCAAAGGTTTGGATCTAATGGGTGCTCAATTTGGGTTGGAGGTGAATCAACTCACCTCCCAAAGGTCCTTGATTGACCTAGGGTGGGTTAGGTTGGCTAGGTGGGCTAGGATAAGGTTCTATGGAGTGCTAATGAGCTGTCATGGGCATGGAAAAGTTGACTTTGGCTTGGATCCAATGGTTTTAAGGTTTAAATCCTATGGTTTGATGTCTAATCCCCTTGGTGGGGCCCACTTATATTTTGGGCTAATTTGGAAATGAAATAGGACATGTTTGGGTCAGCTTTGACTAAGTCCTAGAGTCCCATAAGTTGGTTTGGAGTGATTTGGCTTCATTTGGTCAAAAATGAGTTCATTTGAGCAAGGTTGGTTGGGTTGACTAATTGGTCAAATTGAGTCAAACCAAAGCTTGGGTTAGGTTCATATGATGATTTAGAATGTTTTGGTTCAATTAATTTTATTGGTTTGGCCTAGATTTAGTTTTGACTCATTTGGATTCAAAAGGGTCAAATTGGTAAAGTTGAGCAATTTGACTAATTTGACCAAATTAGGTTGGGTTAGGTGTTGAGTCAAGTTTAATTGGTTGATTAAAAATGATTACAGGCTTTGGTTTGGTTTAATTTGAAATTAGTTTGAATTTTGGTCAATTTGGGCTAGGTTGGGTCAAGTTGACCAATTGGTCAACTTTGGCTCAATCATGACATTGGTCAAGTTCAAAAAGTGATTTGGAATGAACTTGAGCCATTGGTTGTAATCAAATTGGATTAAATCATGATTTGACCCATTTTGGCTTTTTAGGCCGAATTGGGTCAACTTGGGTCAAGTGGCCAATTAAGCTTGGTTTGACTCAACTGCTGGTTTGGTCATGTTCAATCATTGATTATGAATGAGTTTGGATCAATAGCTTCAATCAATTTGGCATATGATAGATTTTGACTAGTTTGGGTTTCATTTGGGCTAAATGTTGACTTGGTCAAAGGCTAAGTTTGACTTGATTTGACCCAATTCAAGGTGGTTGATCACCCCATGATGATTGTTGATCATGATTAATGTTTAGTTCAATCCAATTTGGGTTGGATTAGAACTTGGCTCAAAAATGGTCTTTTAGGTCAAGTGAGCCTAAATTGGTCAATTGGCTTGATCAAAGTTTGATTCAAATTTAGTTGAACTCACATATGAGTCTGGAATTGAAATATAAATCTAATTGCAATTAGTTTGGAGCCAAATGGGTTTTGGTTCATATAACAATTTCAAATCAAAAGGGTTAACTTAGGCTTGATTTGGGTTGACTTGGATTTAGTTTGATAATAGTGATTTATGTTTATATTTGGATCAATGATTGAAGGAATTATTGAATCATGAAGAAATCCATGAGTTTTGAGTTGATTTAGATGTCATTTAGCCAAGTTCAAAAGTTTGGATAAAAGAGCTAAAATTGGGAATTTAGTTTGATTTGAGTTCAGTTTTGATCATTTAAATTTATATTTCATTTAAATTTATATTTCATTTATATTTATGAATATAAATGAAGATATAAATGGGTTATGAGAAAATCACTTGAGTTTGAGGTGATTTGGAAGCAAATTTGATTAAGCTTTGAGATGTAGGTCAAAAGGGCTAACTTGAATTTTGATTTGGTTTCATTTATTTTTTATCATTGGAGGGTGGGATACATTTATATTTATGAGTATAAATGAAAGAATGATTGATTTATAAAGGAATTGATCATGTTTGGGTTGATTTGGATCAGGATTTGATTGGGCTTATGGAGGTGGGTCCATATGGCTTAAGAAGGGTCTTGATTTGGTTTGATTTGTTTTGATTTGATTTGAATAGTTTGAATTTAGATTTCTTTTATATTTATGAATATAAATGAAGGAATGATTGATTTATAAAGAAATCAACCAAGTTTGAGTTGGTTTAAAGGAGTTCTGGCTAAGCATATGAAGGTGGTTCATATGGCATAGGGAAAGATTTTAGAATTTGGACTTAATCATGGGTTTCAATCATTTGGACTTTGGAATTGATTCATGATTTGAAATTTGATTTGAGAAAATCAATTGTATTGGGGTTTATTTGGATTTGGTTAAGGCTAAGTCCATAAGATAAAATCAAAGAGCTTAGGAAGGAATTCAGAGTTTGAATTTAGTGATTGATTTCAATCATTGGATAGTTGGATTTGATTTTGAAATTTGAATTTAAATTTGAGGTTTGGTTTGAAAGAAGGAAGCAAGGATTGGGTTTGGGATATAGGGTAGGCAAGTCCTCCTAAATCCCTAAGGAGCAACTTATTTCTATGGTTAACTCTTCTAAGTCTCTAGGGTTAGGTTAAGTGTTCACTTAATCACTAGAAATGTCAAATGGCTTTGGAACTCTTATGTATAGAGTCCTAAATGATGAGGAAGTTAAGAGCTCACTCCAAAAGTGAGGTCAACACAATAAATTGGTTGTAAACTTCTTTGGTCAATTTGACATAATAGCCAAACCACTTGAAACTAACTTTTTGACTAATCTGATCAAACTCATAGCCAAATGACCATTTTTTCCTTAGGTTTATGGCATCCCATGAGATAAGATGCATGCAGATCAGGTCATTTTCTCCCCTTAGCCACTTGGCACCCATTCATAAGTCCACTTAGGCACTTAGAACCATGGTTGACCTAACCCAAGGGTAATTGGGTCGATCATCACTCATGGGGAGGTGAAATCACCTCCCCATTCCTATTAGAACACTTGGAAAGCCATAGGACACCCACTAATCCCATGATAGCCACTCTCACCCTCCTCCTTGTCACCATCCCATTAGCCAATGATCCAAAAGCCAACAGCTATTATTTTTTTGATCAGGGTGTATACCCCATACCCCTCATTCTCACTCAAAACCGTACTCGATTCAACCTAGCGACCAAGGAGACATCGAGCAATTTCCAAGGCTTCCGAACTCTCCAAAATCCCCATTCTTGGTTTTATGTGAAATTAAAATAGGGGAGGCCACCTCCGATTATCATTCACTCAAACTTCCACCAAAGTACAATTAACTTTGCGCACACCTTCCTTGGAGCTAAACGAGCAAGAATGAATCATTTTCCATCACCCCCAACTGCTGAAGTAGGAGTTTGGCCAAGACCGATCACCTATGTGTCATTGATTGGCTTTTCGAGCAAACTACACCAAATTAAAGCTCGTGCGGCTCAACAGGGCTTTGTTTCTACCAAATGAATCTTCCTCAATCATTGAAACCTTTGGTCACAAGATCCGGTGAGGTATGTCATTGAAACCAATCCTTCAATGAAAGTAGCTTGGTCCTTTGTGAAGGAAAATTCTATGTCATGTGATTTCCACCATTAGATTTGCTTGTTATGCTTCCACGAAGGTGTGGGATAAGTTTCATCTCCATCCGAGCTCAGGTGAGCTCAGATCGAGCAACAATCGATGGACGGTAGCTGTTATTTATCGCTCGAAAAAAGATAGATCACGGACCTTCCATTCTGCATGATTAGAACGGATGGTCCTAATCTGATCACACGTAGAACCTTTGATTAATCCTTTAAAACTGTATGTTTAATCATGGTCATCTGATCTTAGATCAGATGGTCCACGGAGTTACCGCGTGCGCTGCCATCCAAGTCATCCATTGGATGTGACAACTTAAATAGTGAATCCCATCACACCAAGTGGAAAGCGCACCGCATCAACATATGGCGATGGAATTAAGGCTTTAAATATGCTTAATTAATTTATTTTTAATCCTAAAATTTCCTAAAATCATAATTAATTCTAGAAAAATCCAAAAAATATAAACTTAGGCTCATTTTAAATATATTTCAGAGTAGAATATAGAAAAATTATTATTATTTAATTTTGAATAGTGATTTTAGCTTAATTAAGCATTAGTTGAAAATCTAATTTGTTTAATTATTCCTTAATTAATCACCTAATTGATTCCAACTTTCTATGAATATTTAGGGGGATGACCTCTGCCTCCCTTATTTTCTAGAATTTTATTGATTGCTTAATTATGAAAATCAATTGATTAAGCTTTAATCACTTTCCTAACTTAATTAGTGATAATTAGTGAATGAATAATGGTTTAATTAACTATTTAAGCCTAATCACCTCTATTGAATAGTAAGAGAGCTTAGGTAATGTGTTTGAGATACTTTTCCTTATTCATTTTCTAAGTTTCCTTCACTCTTTGGAATTTAATTACTTAATGATTAATGAGGTAATTAATAGCTTAATTAATTAATTAATCTCCAAGATAAAAAAATCATAGCCTAATTGAGTGTTTGAAGTGACTTAGGGGTTAAGGATTGAGGCATTGTCCATGATCCCTTTTCCTAAGTTAATTTCATCATTCTAATTAAAATACAATCAAAGAATTTAATTAATTAATTAACAAACTTGATTAACTCAATCTAAAATTCACTTCATACTTAAGCAACCTCTAATTATTCTTGGGTAGCTCTTTGAGTGTTCACTAATCCAATGTGGGAGATAATGAAATTATGGTTAGCTCACATGTGTGAGAAAACCATAAAAATAGTTAAGTGAGATCCCTTAAGACTAATCAAGAATTAATCATGAGCCAATTGTATTAGACCACTTTTCATTTCTTAGGAGCATTGCAAATTTACTTTTCATGTGGTTGCATATCATATTGGCTCATTATTAATTAGTTAATTAACTTAAGGTGATGTAAGTAAGGATTAATTAATTGGCTTAATTCATACCCTAACCTAATTAAACCATAAAATCAACTTAATTACTTCTTCATTAAACCAAATTAACTCACACATGGGGAATGAGATTAGGATCAGCAAACTTCTTCATTTCCTAATCAAATCAAACTCAAAACTGAAAATGTCATTTAAGAACTTTGGTTTATTTTAAGTAGCCTTATTTAGTATGATTGTCCTTAGAAATTAATTGGAATAAATGAGATCATGTGCTTATGTTCATTTATATCTTTCCAATCATGTTAAATGTTGCTTGCATATGTAATCATGCATTCATTTCTTTTAGAATTAACTAAATAAAATGATTTCTTTTATGTCAAATTGCATGTGGTGACTTAAATTAAAAATAGGTGTGGCTATTATTACTATTAAATCAAAAGTTATTTTTGAAAACCCATAATTCAATTATAATATATGGAATGATGTTAATTATAAGTATCTATAAGTTTGCATGTGTTGATAATATAAGATATGTAATATGAAGATCTCTTTCCTTATCTTATATGGATTTACATGGGATTTATAAATGCATAGTTCATTTGAAAAGAACACAATATTTGTCTAAATCTGCTCTATACATCTCCATGTTAAGACTTAGGAAGAATTTCATATCACATATGTAAATTATATAATCAAATCAAATATGACTTCTTGCATGACTTCTCATTCTTTTGGTTCTTTTTGTACATTCACATGTATCTGAGAAAAGTGGTATATTAGTCTGGACACCCCACGGCTATGAGGCTTTAAGTAGCCCAAAGTAAGTTTTGTACCTTACGTCCCTAGTGTAGAACAATGGCATCGTACTCACTTAAAACTCTTATACATATGTATGTAAGATGTGACCAATGAATAAGAATCATAATCAAATAAATGAAATTCAACTTTTGCATGGGTTTTCCCATCCTTGTAGTTATTTATACATCTATATGTATCTAAAAAAAGTGGTATATTAGACACCTTTTTAAGTACTAAGTAGGTCTTGTACCTTACACCCCTAGTGTAGAACAATGACACCATACTCACTTAAAACTTTTATACATATGAATGTATAATTAGCTCATGGATGAAAAATCCTTCTTTTCTATTAAAAAGACATGCATTCATAATTCAATCAAATGAAATATTTAAATTTCAAACACATTTCTATGTATTCATCATTTAAGTGTGCTAAGAGATACATTATATGTATAGGTATGCTTAGGATTTAATCATATGCATGATATACATTATGGAAAGAAATGAATAAACATATGTTATGTGATAGTAATTCATTCTAATTAATCTTGAGATGTCTTTCTTATTGAATAAGGTCATTTAGAGTAAACCCAAAATTAGGATTGATTAAAACATAATAAGTCATTCACTAAAAGAAATTGATTAATTAAATTATTTTAAAAGTGACTTAAGGTAGGGATAAAAGAGAGATTCACTCTCTTTCCTCTCTTTATAACACTTAGTTGTTAAGTGTAGACTGTATGAAATAAAAGAAAATAATAAGTAAAATCTTCAAATCAATTAAATCACTTAAAGAGAAATCAACCCTTTATAAATTAAATCCCTCACACTTAGTGAATTATAACTCTAAAGCCTAGTTAGGACATACCACATAAGCTTTAATTCACACACATTAAACTAAGTCATCATTTCTAGCTTTATGTTAGAGCGGTGTATGGTTCGATGTATGCTTATTTTATGATGTATTATTTTAGACTGGATGTTAGAGTGTATATGCATAGCCTTGATGTTAGGCCGATATTAGCCTAATTATGCTTTCTGTGGGGGGTTGTGCTTAAGGGGTCGTTGTAATAAAATTATAAATGCTTTTTACTATGTAGGTTGCTTAACCCCTAAGTATAACCCAACTTAGGATAGGTGGGCTTGGTTACCCATTTGTGGGGTGCTAAGTCCAAACTATTCATATAACTACTTGGATTGTATGGTGTGTTTAGCTAATATTTATTTTGCAGGTGTAGCTAGATTTACTTTTCTTCTTTTAATATAATTTTGCATTAAGATTAGGATGAGTGTTATGGAGAATTATGATGAACATTGGTTATAAGACCAAGTCTTATGTACCCTGTGATGCCTTTGGACCAAGCATATCCAAATCAAGACAAAAGGAAGAAAGAAACGGAGCAAATCAAATGAAGAAATGGAAGATAAAGAAATGAAGAATGAAGACCCCCGTAACATTCATCATTTATAATTTTAATTATTCTCTTATAATTCGAGTTGTATAAGGGTAGAGCTACCCACGTTTTTTTTGGGGTAAGATGGTACCCATCGATCGACCTCTTATTCTTTTGCGATAGCTTTATAAAATTTTTTGATATTTTGTTTAGCTTGTGCATTAGAAAAAGTATATCTTTTCATAGTTTGTTTGTGATTGGTGATTGTTATTTGGCCTCAATGCTATTAGGCTCCTAGGATAAAAATTAATCTTTCTACCCAAACTAATAACTCATAACTAAACCTCTAAAATAACTCATAACCTTATATAAAAGCCTAAGCATTAAATCAAAATAATAAAATATTTAGCAACTCCATAGCTGGATGTTGTATGTTTAATATCATGCATAATCATCTTATTTTACTCTTGTTAATAGAGGGTTTCCATCTTTGCCAGATAGTAAGGGCTTAACCATTAAGAGCCTATGATGGAAGAACACCTCTTTCCCTTTTGATTTGGCCCATAATCAACTTCTCATGCATTTAGGCATAGAAAATCTCATAGCTTGTGTCAAAATAAATATCCCAAATTAAATGAAATTTGATAAAAATTTGTATTAGATTTAAGTCATTATTCATACCCCCTCATGCACTAGTCTCTTAAGGAGTGGGTTTAAGGACTTAGTTTCTTTTCTAAATAATAATAACCCAGCCATCTTGCAAAAATATAAGACTTGCTGACATGGTTTTAAATCAGGAGGAATTAGTTGGCTACCACTCTAGGCGATTATAAGTCCAGCATTCGGGTGGTTTACTCTCTCTTATGAAGGTAAATCATATACCCACTTTTTCCTTAGATTTAGGTCATGCTTTGGCGTCAAAGCTCCCTAAATTTAGGATTTGAGATTGTTATTTTCCTTCGGGGATATAAGCATAAACCCTCACCTCTTAGGAATTTTCACAATCTTGTATTGTGGAATTATAAGTCCTATATTTCTAATAAAATTTTAACTCAAATAAATAAATCTCCTTAATTTCAAACATATAAATCCCAAGCATAGGATAGATTGGAGTGCTCACTAAGTTTTCTAGTATCATGAGCACTCCCAACTTATCTCCTTTGATTTTGATAATAACTCTTCCCTTTTGTCCATCCCACTTGATCTTCTAAAACACAACCAATTTATTGATAGTCCTACATTTGAATTCTTTGGAGACAACAATCATCTACTTTAACCGAGAGTATTCTTAAGGGATTCATTTTTCTTAAGATGTAATTAACTATGGGGCTTGCCCCCATAGGAAACTTTAGAATCAGGTTTAAATAAACTCTACTTTATTCATCTATATAAAGTAGGAAAAAATCTCTGGTATATTCGAAGACCCATCATGCCTTATGAGTCTTTATTAGGTGATTAGGTCCATTGTAGGGTAGTGACTTCTATCTTTCGAGATAGTATACTATTCCTCAATGTAGCATCACCTCAATAAGTACACCAAATCTGTGGTGTCACCCCCCCCCAAATATAAAAATGAATTCAAAAATAAACACCACACTTAATTATGTCTTCTGCATGAGATTATGCTTAAGGGGTGTTTAAAATAAATAAAAATGCTCTCTTGTAGGTTGCTTAACCCATAAGGATAATCTAAATTAGGACGGGTGGACTTGGTTACCCATATGTAGGGTGCTAAGTCTAAATTATAGCTATAACTACTTGAGTTGTATGGTGTGTTTAGTTAACACTTGTCTTGACGTGTAGTTAGATTTACTTTTCCTATTTTTGATGTAGTTTTACATTAAGAATTAGGATTAATATTATGGGGGATTAGGATGAGCGAAGGCTAGAAGGCTTTGTTCTAGGAGGCCCCGTGATGCCTTTGAAGCAAGTACATTTAAATCAAGCTAAAGGAAGAAAGAAAAGGAGATATGAAGAATGAAGAATGAAGACCCCCCATAGCATTTATTTATTTATAAATTTGTAATTATTTGTTCATATACCAGGATGTATAAGGGTAGAGCTCAGCTACCCATTTCTCTTTTCATGTTGTACGGCGGTACCCGACTGCACCGGCCTATTATTCTATTACATTAAGTTTATAAATTATTTGATGCTTTGTTTAAAATTATGTAATAGAAATGTCATGTATTTTTTAAGTTTCTTTATGTATGATGATTTAATGTGTGGCCTGGATCTAATTAGGCTCTTAGAAAAAAATTAATCTTTCTACCCCAATTATAACTCATAATTAATTTTCTAAAAAATTCATAACCTTATTTAAAGCCTAGGCATTAAATCAAGATAATTAAAAGATTTAGCAACCCCTTAGTTGAATGTTATATGTTTAATATCATGCATATCATCTTGTTTCATTTTTGCTAAGAGAATGTTTTCATCCTTGCATGATAGGGGAAGACTTGACCTTTGAGAGTCTCCCTTAGTGGAAAACACCTCTTTCTCTCTGAATTAGCCAATAACCCTATTTCATCATGCATTTAGACATATAAAATCCTATATCCCTTGTCAAAATGAAGAGTCAAAAATCAAATAAAATTTTATAAAATTTGCATTAGACTAAGTCATTATTCATACCACTCATGCTCTAGTCTCTTAGGGAGTGGGTTTAAGGACTTTAGTTTCTTTCTAAATAATAACAACCTAGCAATCTTATAAAACATATGACTTGATCACATAATTTTAAAACATAGGAGGAGTTAACTGGCTGCCACTCCAGGCAATTATAAGTTCAGCAGTCGGGTTGCCCTATGGAGGTAAATAATAACCCATTTTTCGTCTTAGATTTAGGACGTGCTTTGGCCCTCGCAAAAATTTCCTAGATTTAGGATCTGAGGTTGTTGTTTACCCTTGGGCTACAAGCCTAAATCTCCACCTCTTATGCATTTCCATATTCTTATATTGTGGGATTATAAACCTTAACTTTCTAATAAAATTTAAACTCAAATATAATATTCTCTCCGATTTCAAATATATAATGCCCAAGCATAGGATAGTTTGGGATGCTCACTAGACTTCCTAGTATCATGAGCATCTCCTACTCATCTCCTTTCGGTTTAGATAATAAGTCTCTCCTTTTGATCTATCCCACTTGATTTTCCAAACATAGCCAATTTATTGATAGTCTTATCTTTGAAATCTTTGGAGACAACAATTGTCTACTTTAATCGAGAATATTCCTAAGGAATTCACATTTATTAAGGTGTAATTAACTATCATATGGAACTTTAGAATCCAGTTTAAATAAACTCTACTTTGTTCATCCATATAAGGTAGGGGAAAAATCTTTGGTATATTCGAAGACCCATCATGCTGCCTTAAGAGTCCTTATAGGTGATTACGTCTATTATAGGATAGTGATTTCTATCTTCGAGATAGTGCACTATTCATTAATGTCATACCCGATCACCTCAATAAGTATACCTCTGCGGTGTCCCCATATACATATATGTAAAATAAACGATACCTACCACAACCCCCCCCCCCCCCACTTAAATTCATTGGGATTAATGAGTTTTAACTGAAATAAAAAAAAATGAAATTTAACTAGATAATAATATTTTTAAATTATAAAAAATATATAAATATGGTATATTTAAGGAACAAAACAACAAATTAAGTAATATATAAATATGGTATATTTAAGGAACAAAACAACAAATTAAGCAACCATATTCTTTATTTGGAGATATATATATATATAGACAGAGAGAGAGAGAGAGAGAGAGAATTTAATTGAAAGATTGTGACTACACGTGTCTTTCTTTAATACTTGAAATCATATGTTAATTAATAAATGTTTTCTAACTAACATTAAATTTTGGCATAAGAATCAATAAATGCATGCAAATTAGATAGTTTGGCACATATTATTATCAAATTAAAATTCATTATTTTCAATATCAATTAAAACTAATTATTCTTGGCGTAAAAATCAGAGAGTAAAGTTATCGCCTTATCAAATCCAAACACACACATGTATTTAAAGAGTAAACAAGAAAACTCCAAAATTTTTATATGGAAAACCTCAAAAAGAGGGAAATACCACGGGGCCTAGCCCAGTAAAAAGCTTCCACTATATATCTATTTCAGAGTACAAGATCTTCCGACACAAGGGATTACGAATTATATGAGAAAGGAATAGCTATGTGACAACCATCATGTTATGCTTTAGTGAAGAAGATGATGGTGAATGCGGGGAGCAATCAGTGGAAATGCAGAACAATCTGCAGAAGAACAATCACCTGGTAGAAATCATGATGGAGACACGGTGAGACGGCGATAGATCACACGGCGTCACAATGCCGAGTGGCTCACGATGGTGTTTAGAGGATCTTTAGAGCTCTCTCCTCTCTCTGCTTGGCCTCCCTCATGAGGAATGAGGCTATTTATAGATTGGAGGAGGCGTCTAAATACATGCAAAACCCGTACCACTCCTCTCCATCTGGATCATGATGATTCCTTGATCATATGATGTATTTCATATTTGAATGCTCAAATGAAGTCGAAATTGTAAGATCTTTGTTGAACCTTCGACGCCGATTTGACTATAAACACTCCATATTTGAGAGCTTTTAGGAATTTAACCGATGTCTCAAAGTTTTCAATGATATTTTAATCTTTAGCTTTCAATTTCGACTTGCTTTCAAAGATCAAGATTGCTTTCTACTAGAGGAATTTTCAGGGTCATATCAATTCTCAATGAGTTTAATCATTATATTCAAAGTCTGTTAGAATTTTTAACTTTAGCTACATCTAATGAGAATGTTGAGAGTAAAGTAAAGACTGAGAGTTTAATTTTTTATGCATTTGAACTAATGTAAAGTAAAAAAGTAAAAGTTCAAAACATTTATAGTGTATTTAAAATGCTTTGAAAAGATAATTTATAGTGCATTTGAAAAACAGATACACTAGTTAAAGTAAGGATTGCTACTGCCATCTGACCCACTACCCACTTGTTATCGTCGCCGTATGTTGAACATTGCCGCCATCTAATGGCTGCCACTATCGACAGTCTACTACTACTGTCACCATTGACGGTCACTACTGCCACTAGCCATCGCCACAACCGTTGGAAATCAATTTCTAACCGCCACCATTGACACTTTCGACCGCTATTGACCTCCAATCATCACCACCGACTACCACCACCAACCATCAATATAATTTGTTTTGCCTGCAAATATTTTTATTGTCATGGGAGATAAGATGAGAGAGTGAGCTTGAGAGCAACGACAATAGCTTAGTTGTTGTGATCGACATGATCGATGATGGTGATTTTAACATCAAAAATATCAAATTTTCAAGAATTTGTCAACTCTTATACCCAAATTTAATCTTCATTAGAAAACAGTTATTACTTAACATCTGATTCCAAGTATCTAAGAAAGACATGTGGTCCAATCACATATTCTTTCAATTAAATTCTCTCTTTATATATATATATATATATATATATATCCCTTTAGTGAGGGCACTTGGAGACTGTGCTCCATTGGCTCTGCTCGATACCTTAATATCAAGTAATAATTTATTAAACTACAAATTTTCTCTAAGCCATAAATCACATCACTTATTCTCAATTTCTCAATCGCTTAGTGTCAATTCATATTTCATAAGTTTGTTTTTTTTAGATTTTGACTTGCTTTGGAACTCCTATGCTCTTATTTTTGGCCTCCCATCTATTCACTGTTTAGCTTCTCATCTTAGCTAATCTTAATAAATTGATATTTTACTTAATTAATAAAATAATAATAATAAATAACAGTAATTCTTTATTATATAACAATTTAGTAGATAATTTATAAACTGTAAATAAAATTTATGATAAAAAGAATAACATATTAACATAAATATTGTTCTTTTCAAATCATTTATATCATAGAATCACATAAAACTATATTTTATATTATTGGTTAATTTTGTAGTTTAAGATTTAATTAAAATTGGAACAAAATTCTTTATTAGAATTTTATCTTATAGTAACTTGTGATTTAATTAATCTAATTAAAATTAAAAATTAAGTTCAAATCTTAATTAGGTTAATAAAATAATTTTAAGTTTGGAAACAGTAAAAAATATTTTTTAAACTAACAATTCATTAGTATTATAATAAATAAAGTATTATTTTTATGAGAATAGCTCTAATATTTAATGTAATTTTTTTAATAACCTTTTATTACAATATTATGTTGTAATTTGTGAATGTACAAAAAAATAAAGAAAATAATTTAATAATTAGTATTAATGTGTGTTCTCATTAATATCTAAATTGAGCATTCACTATGAAGCATTTACTTAATTATAAAGATCATCTCTTCTCACATAATCATAAATGATTTTTAAGAATTTAATTATCTTATCAACTTTGGATGTAAGTGATTTAAGGCTCATTGAATTTCTCATAAATCGCTCAATTTGATAATAAGTATATCAGATTTAGAGATCATTTGACTATTTAATTAATATTTTGAAGTTTCTACTTATACTTCTTAAGCTTTATTTGATCTCATTTCGGCTCTGATCGATTTATTATTTGATGCTAGTGGATTAGTCTTATCGAGAAATTTAATTTAACTATAAATCTATTAAAATTGAAATTTAAATGATTTTAAAAAAGATTAATATACATATTATTTTAAAATTCATATCTAATTTGATTATTTTGTTATAACATATTATTTATCTCACTATTTTTTTACAGTAAAATTTGTTTCATCTGAAATAAAATTTAATTAATACTCAAATTTAATTAGAACTTAATTAAAATTTGATAAAGAAATTTGATAAAGATTTTAAATTTTGATTTAATTTCAATAAACAATTAATAAATAAATTTAACAATGTAATAATACTCGGTCCCACTCACTCATTTTCCGCTTTAATATTCATTATTAATTTTTGGAAGATTTACCCCCTTAATCCTTTTATCGAAATGTTTCTGTCCACTAAGGAGAGAAAGGAAATAAGGAACGAGAGCGTGCCGAGGCTTGCTTCATAACAACTCCCTCACGCCTCAGCTGCCGCTACTCTTGTGCTCATTTCAGAGAGAATATCGCCCTTCCGTCTTTAAGCGTTATCCATATCTTTCCTTTTCGTCGAAACTCTGTGCAGAAAACAGCAAAAAGACGACGCCTTTTCTGAAGTCGTCATCTTTGAATCTAAGAAGATGAAAGTCTGCTTCTTGCGTCGTCGAACAAAAGCAGAGCCGCGTCGTCGCTCTGCTTATTAAATCTGGATTCCAATAAAAGACCCTTTTTTCCTCCCTGGCCGCCGGCGATCACCTCGGCTTCTTCTTCCTCCGAATATGCCCATCGCCTCCTCGCGCCACCGCCGCAGCCGCTATCGCATTCGCTCGCCGGAATGAAATCCGCCGGCGAGATCATGGAGATGCCAGGCGGCCACATTGTTCGAACCGCCGGTCGAAAAGATCGACACAGTAAATTCTGTACTGCAAAAGGCTCAAGAGACTGCCGCGATCGCCTTAGCGCTCACACCGCCATTCAGTTCTACGACGTCCAAGACCGATTTGGCTATGACCGCCCAAGCAAAGTGATATAAACCCAAATACACAGATAGATAATAGCAGTAAAAGGAATAGAAAATTCTCAAATTGGTTAAAGAATTTTACTCAGTAAAATAAAAAGTTACAAGAAGCAAAGTCACTGTAAGATAAAATTAAGACGACGATAATGACATTTATAAATATCGATCAACAGAATATATGAGAAATTATGATACAAAGACTAATATCAGCTGTCAACTGCAAGTTAACCACATAATACTACTGGATGGTAATAATGAAGTATTTGCTCTTCCAGAATAAATCCTGCAATAATATCGAAAGACAGAAGCCATTCAAACTTCAAACAGCAACAATAACTCTACACGAGGATCTACAAGAAACAATGAATCAAAAGCAAAGAAGGAATCTTGACAAGAAAGAAAATACAACCGGTTTATAATTGAATAACAAGAAAGAAACCAACTTGACTAAAACAAAAGAGATCAACGTAAATAATAGCTCAAACAAAGAAGATTCTTGAAATATGTAAAGAAGTCTTAGATCTAAGAAAGTAAAGAAAGTGAGAATATAAGAGTTAGAGGAACAACAGAAGATGTAATCAATATTTGAAAAGAAAACTTCTCTTCCTCTCTCCTTTCTTCTTCTCCTTCTTCCTCTTGCATTTCTTTCGTGTACTGAAAACACCATCTTCTCCGTGAAACCACAGGGTTTCCTCTCTTCTCCCTCCTCTCTCCTGAGCTTTTGGAAGTCAAGCCAAGGAAATAACCCCTTTTCGCCTTCTCAGAAGCTAAATCCAACTGGAAAGAAAGAAAGTAGCACTTTAGACGGCGATCAAATCTCTCTAGTTCCAGATCAAGGTACATTTTAAACCACCGATCAACGGCTCGAGATAACCCGGTCCAAAAGGTTATCATTGGTGCTCTTGTTGACTCGCAAGAATGATAGAAGGTTCAGCATACAAAAACACTTGGATGAATGTGGGAAGACTAAATAAAGCGATGAACAAATGTCATTAATTACTCATATTGAATGAAGTTTCAAGAAGGTTATCGCTATAAGACAAATTGGAAATAAATTCTCAAGAATAAGAACAATCTAGGTGTGTAATTCTTCTTATACAGAATTTTCTTCCCAAAATAGACCACACACAACAAAATACTAGACCTGTTAAGGTAGATATGCCAAGATTTAATGGAGAAAATCCAAGAGGCTGGCTGTTCAAAGCAAACCAGTTCTTTCAATACTATAGTTTCTTAGAGGACCAAAAATTCATAATAGTATACATATATGGATGGACGCCTTAAGTTGGTATCGATGGATGCATTTAAACAAACAACTACATTCATGGGACGCTTCAAAGAACAGTCATTCAAAGATTTGGACCCTCTATAGAGACTTGAGAAAATTACACAAGAAATCACAAGAATATGACAAATTTAATCAAATTTGTATTCCACGAATTTCTACAAAGTTATTTTAATCGAGGCTTAGACAAGATATTAAGAGGGAAGTAAGAGCTTTCTGATTCTCTTCAACAAGCATTTCAACTAGCTAAACTAATGGAAGATAGACTTGCGATGAAGTTGTTATGCCTGAACTTGATTTCATTCAATTCCAGGTTAAACATCAAAGAATATCAACCACATTTCTACCCAACGGCTCAATCAGCGAATATGACAAACAAGCAGAACATTTCAATCTAGAAATTGACAACAACACAGTTGGAAGAAAGAAGAAAGAAAAGACTTTGTTTCAACTGTGATGAAAAATATCATAGGGGGCATACCTGTAAATCCAAATTATTTGCTTTAATGGTAGTCAATGATGATCAAGACTACTACCTGCAGCAAGAAGCTGAAACAAAAAATCAAGAATTGCAGAAAGAAATTCCTGAAATCAGTTTCAATGCCTTTACAGGCCAATCCAACCCCAGAACACTAAGAATGCAAGGAATGATTGGCAACAGATTAGTACAGAAGTATGTTCCAACATACCCATCAAGCTCCAAGGATACACCTTTGTAACTGATTGCTACTTGCTACTAATACAAGGAGCAGATGTGGTACTAGGAGTTCAATGGTTGGAATAGCTAAGAGAATGTACAACAGATTACAAGAAGTTGACAATAAAATTTAAGTATAATGACACCTTGGTACAACTACAAGGAGATACAACATCCAATGTTCAAGGCATTACATTGCACCAGTTCACCAAATTACAGAATAAACATGAAATAGCCTCATACCTACAAATAACAGAGGTCCAAAGTTCTTTAGAGGCTATAGCAAGTGAGTTCCAAAGCTTACCTACAAACATTCAAGCAATATTACATCAGTACCAAGACATATTTCAAGCTCCAAAGGACTTACCTCCCCAAAGGAGCATTGACCACCATATCAACTTAGCACCTGGAACTCAGCCAATCAAGGTCAAAAGTTACAGATATACACATTTCCAGAAAATAAAAATTGAGAAACTTATAAAGAAAATGCTGGACAGTGGAATAATCAGAGAAAGCATCAGTCATTTCTCTTCTCCAGTACTTTTAATCAAGAAAAAGGATGGAACTTGGAGATTTTGTGTGGATTACAGAGCTCTAAATAAAATAACAATCCCTGACAGATTCTCAATTCCCACCCTAGAAGAGCTTATGGATGAATTGTATAGAGCCACAATATTTTCAAAGCTGGACTTAAGATCAGGATATCATCAAATCATAATGGTTGAAGAAGATATTTACAAATCGCAGACACAGAGACACTACGAATTTATTGCAATATCATTTGGATTAACAAATGCACCCTCAACATTCCAAGCTATGATGAATACAGTTCTGAAACCTTTCCTAAGGAAATTTGTATTAGTTTTTTTTTTTTGATGACATCTTAATATACAGCAATACAATGGAGCAACATCAAATCCATTTACAAACAAAAAAAAAGACAAATTTTGTTTATTAAACCATCAAAATGCTCTTTCATTCAAGAAAAAATAGAATATCTAGGTCATATTCTGTCAGCCAGTGGCATAGAAGTAGTATAATCATGGCCAATACCAACACAGAGGTAGAAACATTACTACAACAAAGGGACAAGGTCTTACAGCAACTGAAGACAAATTTACAAGAAGCTCAGAATAGAATGCAACAAATGGCAAAAAAATATAGAAGGGAGCTTCAGTTCAATATAAATGATCTAATGTTAGTTAAACTACAATCATACAAACATACCTCAGTCTCAAAGAACCCCTATACAAAGCTACAAAGACAGTATTATGGTCCTTTTAAAGTTCTACGAAAATAGGGACGGGTTTATAAAGTGGACCTTCTAGAAACAGAGGATCCACAATGTCTTTCATGTTTCTAGACTTAGACATTCTAAAATTCACCCAGCAATATTGCCTACTCACTTCTTAAAAGGGCATCCCTTGGTCAGGCCCATCAAAATTTTAGATCAAAGGATAATAATATAAGGAGACAGGCCAATCACAGAAATCTTAGTACAATGGGATAATATGCAAGCAACAGAGGCTTCTTGGGTAGCAATTGAGAAATTCTAGGGAACTTTTCCTGACTTTGACCTTGAGGACAAGGTCAATGTGTGGGGGGAGAGTAATGATATGAACTCAAATACACAGATAGACAATAGAAGCAAAAGGAACAAAAAATTCCAAATTGGCTAAAGGATTTTACTCAGTAAAATAAGAAGTTACAAGAAGCAAAGTCAGTAAGATAAAAATTAAGATAATAGACAAAGCTATAAATATGCCGGATCACGAGAATATATGAGAAATTATAAATACAAAGACTAATATCACAAGATGAGCGGCCTTCAATAAAGTTAAATAACACTACATGGCGAATAGCAGTATTTGCTCTTCCAGAATAAATCCTGCAATAATATCCAGAGACAGAAGCCATTCAAACTTCAAACAGCAACAATAACTCTACACAGAGCCAAATCAGCTACAAGAAACAAAAGGTAACTAAAAACAGGAAGCAAGAAGGAATCTTGATAAGTGCAGAGCAAAATACAACCAGTTTATAATTGAATAACAAGAAAGAAACCAACTTCCGACCAAAATAGAAAGAGATCGACAAACTGTAACAGAAATAATAGCTCATAGCTCAAACAGAAGGAAGATTCTTGAAATATGTAAAGAAGTCTTAGATCTAGGATAGTAAAGAAAGTAGAGAATATAAATAGAGTTAAGAGAAACAAACAGAAGATGCAATCAATATTTCTGAAAAGAAAACTTCTCTTCCTCTGCTCCTTCTTCTTCTCCTTCTTACTCTTGCATTTCTTTCTAGTGTACTCGCCGGAAACACCATCTTCTCCGGCAGGAAACCCTAGGGTTTCCCTCTCTTCTCCCTCAGCCTCTCCTTTCTCTTGAGCTTTTTCGGTCGGAAGCCAAGGAAATAACCCCCTTTTCAGTTCCTTCTCCGAGAAGCTAAATCCAACGGCTGGAAAGAAAAAGAAAGTCGCACTTTAGACGGCTCAGATCAAATCTCTCTAGTTAAAGTTCCCAGACAGATCGAAGGGTCTGTTTTAAACCACGCTGATCAACGGCTCAGATAAAACCCGGTCTAAAAAGGTTCCTATCACAAAGCCGTCGATTGGCTAATGAAGAACGCCAAAGCCGCCCTTGACGAGCTCGTCCCTGCTTCCATCAAAAAGCCCATACCTGCGGCCGAAGCCTCAGGTTCTGCTTGCTTTACCGTCGCCACGCCTCCAAATAGCCCACAGGATCTCCTCCTTTCTCTCCAATCCCACCAAGACGGCATCTTTAGCAATCGAAACCCTGCCTTTTTCCGCAACTCTGATTCTATGGGTTTATCAGAGCAGAACCAGAGAATGACTTCAATAATGAATTTTAATTTGATAATAATATGTGCCGCACTATCTAATTTGCATGCATTTATTGATTCTTATGCCAAAATTTAATGTTAGTTAGAAAACATTTATTAATTAACATATGATTTCAAGTATTAAACTCTCTCTCTCTCTCTCTCTCAATTAAATCATATATATATAGCAATATTTTCATTTTTTTTTCTTTAATTTTACCTCTTAAATATAAGTTTCAAGTTGGAGAGAAGAATCTCTACCAATTTTCTCCACAACTCAAGAGATTTTTAAAAGTAAATAATAATGATATTTTTATATAATATTAAAATTTTAAATATTATTTAAATAAATATTTAAGTTTAGATATCAAATATAAATATACATAAGAATTAATTGCTATATATATATATATATATATATATATATATATATATGTTAATCTCCATAAACTTTATACTTAAGTTACTCAATTTGCAAGAAAAAATTATGATAAAAATACTTCCTCAATCTTTAAATATCTCCAAAAAGCAAATTAATTCAACCATTGATTATAAGGCTTAAATATAAATTATAAAAAATATATTACATTGAATGAGTCTTTTGAAGGGAGACTATGTTAATGGTGAAGATGAGGATCTTTAGTGAAGAAGGAGATGGAAACTTGAAGAGGGAAAGATAGAAGCCCCCCAACCTAAGCCAACACTGAATGAAATAATAAATGTGAGAAGAGATGATCTTTATAATTAAGTATTATATGTGTTCTTCTTTTAATGCTTCATAGTGATACTATAATGCTCAGTTTAGAGCTAAATAAATCTAGGCCATCTGATGAATGTAAATTCACATATCGTGTGTGCAAATGCTCATGCGTATGAGTGCATGGGAAGGTGAGGATGCGTTCTAAAATAATACCGATTTATATTTTAGGAGTACCACCCGCACACTCGAGCGATTAGTGATGGTCTTCGAGATTAGGTCTATCAACCTAATGTGTGCAAATGCTCATGCGTATGAGTGCATGGGAAGGTGAGGGTGCGTTCTAAAATAATATCGATTTATATTATAGGAGTACCACCCGCACACTCGAGCGATTAGTGATGGTCTTCGAGATTAGGTCTATCAACCTAAACCCTCTGCTACTACTGCTAATGCTAAAAAATTTACCCATAATTTGCGGCACGTATGTCACTTAATAAAGTTCTTAATTCAAACTAAATAGAACTCATGTCACAAATTCTAACATATACATATGTCATATCATCCACTCAATAATCATGAAAATTTAATTTTGGTCTTTGAATTGGCATTAAAGTGTTTCCCATTTGAATTATCTTGTAGAACAAAAGGAAATGGAAGTAATACTTATTAAGAGATAGTGTCTTACATAACATTAAAATCTTATTTATTTATAAGATTAATATCAAATTATCTATCTTTATAATAATATCACTTAAATTAAAAAACTTAGCAAAATTTCAAAACATAAATTTCATTAAATTCTTAATAGTTTGATTATAGCATAAGCAAATATATGAGCGCAATCAAAAAAATGATTTACATATATATCTCACAATTTTTTTATATATTTACATAATAAGTTACATATTTAATTATCTAATATTTTTTTACACTTAAAAAATTGCATTTCACTTTTAAAAAGTAGGTGATGATGATATTTTTAAGGTGATATTAAAGATTGAGAGTTATAAATATAAATTAAAATTTAGATATTAGATATATAAATACATAAGAATTATGTAATATGTATATAAATTTTCTTAAAAAAATTTTTAAATAAAAAAATTTTCAAGACATGTGCCTAAATCTTTAAGGAAAAAAATAAAAAAATTGTTATTTGAGATTTTTTTTTTTTTTTCACATCAGCAGAATCCATGACTGCCACTCTTGCGACGACAAAACATATTTTTTCTTTTGGGAAACGACAATACATATAGTAAACGAGTTGTGAGAAAAAAAAAGACAAAATTGTGAGAAAAATACCGTTCATTTCCTTATGAAAACTACATTACACAATACATAAACCAAACAAGTTATGAGAAAAACCGTTCATTTCATTATCGCCATGAAAACTACATCCAGGTTCCAAAGATCTAGCCTTACAGTTCAAACTTTCAGCTTAGTTCCATTACTAAAACCAAAACCAGGGAAAAAAAAAAGCTTTCTTTTTGGAAGAAAGAAGGCAAACCTTACAGGAAAAAACACGCAACTACTAGAAAAGAAGCATCGAAACTACAACAGAGCATGCAAACTAAACCCGGTTTCTAAAGATTAAGCCTTCCAGTTCTAACTTTCGTCTTGCTTCACCTCGTTGAACCACTAAAACCAGATTCGAGATCCAGAAACGAAAAAAGCTTCATCTTGGAAGCAGGAAACATCACAAACTTTGCAGGAGGTGGAACAAGCACAACTACTAACGGAATGCTCACTAATGATATGAACCGGAGGAACGAGAAGACGGCTTATGTGGGATGCTGTCAAGCTCATCTTCGCCTTGAATCCTTGCAGGGATACGAAAGCCCGAGAATCCGATGGATGAAGACGATGGATTGAGCATTTCCTGATCAATGGCCTCCATCCATGGACGAAATAAGGGCAAATTACTGGACTGAAGGGGTTCCCTCTGTGTAAGAATCTGACCTTGGCCAAATGCCATGGCATTCCTTGAAGTCATTCTCTGGTTCTGCTCTGATAAGCCCATAGAATCAGAGTTGCGGAAAAAGGCAGGGTTTCGATTGCTAAAGATATCGTCTTGGTGGGATTGGAGAGAAAGGCGGAGATCCTGTGGGCTATTTGGAGGCGCGGCGAAGGTAAAGGAAGCAGAACCTGAGGCTTCGGCCGCAGGTATGGGCTTTTTGATGGAAGCAGGGACGAGCTCGTCAATGGCGGCTTTAGCGTTCTTCATTAGCCAATCGACGGCTTTGCTTGGGCGGTCATAGCCGAGTCGGTCTTGGACGTCGTAGAACTGAATGGCGGTGTGAGCGCTAAGGCGAACGCGGCGGTCTCTTGGGCCTTTTGTAGTACAGACTTTACTGTGTCGATCTTTGCGGCCGGCGGTTCGAACAATATGGCCGCCTGGCACCTCCACGATCTCGCCGGTGGATTTCATCCCGGCGAGCGAATGCGATGGTGGCTGCGGCGGTGGCGGGAGGAGGCGATAGGCATATTCGGAGGAAGAAGAAGCCGAGGTGATCGCCGGCGGCGAGGGAGAAAAGAAGGGTCTTTTATTGGAATCCAGATTTAATAAGCAGAGCGGCGACGCTGCTCTGCTTTTGTTCGACGACGCAAGAAGCAGACTGTCATCATCTTAGATTCAAAGATGACGACTTCAGAAAAGGCGTCGCCTTTTTGCTGTTTTCTGCACAGAGTTTCGAAGAAAAGGAAAGATATGGATAAGGCTTAAAGACTGAAGGGGGATCTTCTCTCTGAAATGAGTTCCAAATCCCAATAAGAGTAGCGGCAGCTGAGGCGTGAGGGAGTTGTTATGAAGAAAGCCTTGGCACGCTCTCGTTCCTGAGAAAATATTACGTCCGGAGTCCGCACGTAGCTTGTCGCGGACTCAATCAACTGACAGCGTGTCGATTTTGCGTTAGCTATGGAGCGAGATAACGGGACTTTCTTGGCGACAGCGTCGATGGCGTGTCGGTGGCATGCGTTGTATTCATTTCCTTTCCCAGCGACCCGCCGTTTGCGGGAGGAATTTTAAAAATATATAGCGATTTAGGGTTGAGGTTAGTTTTTTTCAAGCAAGCGAGGAGATACGGAAAAATTGATCTCTTTCTGAAAGAAATGAAGATGGAGAAACGTTGAAATATAACCATTTTAGAGGGATGTATTAAATACAAATTCATCGGTAATGCTTCTCGTGCATTTTTTCTACGGTTTATTAGTGATATTATTCTTCTATCTGAAGAGAATATGTTCACAATTAAAGCAATTTGGATGTTTTTTTTGTCGAATATTTAATTTTGAGTGTTATTTTGCGTACTGCGCTAATTCTTTGGAGAATACGGACCTTTGATCTTTTTTCCATTTTTTCGGCCAACTCCTTATGATTATGTTTAGAGAACATAATGGAATCATTTGATGGCGTTGGGTGATTTTGGGTGGGTATTATGTACATCTCAGTACCTCTTTGGAGAATCTGACCTTTTGATCTTTTTTTATTTACGGCCAACTCCTTATGATTATACAGGGCATTGCAAAGCATTTGATGGCGGTTGTGTGGTTTGGGTGGTTTAGTGCATCGCGTACCTCTTTGGAGTATGCTTTGATATTTTTTTCCATTTTTTTTCCCTACTTATGATTATGTAACACTATAATGGAATCATTTGATGGCGGTTTGGGTGATTTTGGGTGGGTATTATGCATATGTTCCACGTACCTCTTTGGAGTCAGACCCCTTTGATCTTTTTTTTTTATTTTACGGCCAACTCCTTATGATTATGCAGGCATTCAAAGCATTTGATGGCGGTTTGTGTGATTTGGGTGGTTTAGTGCATCGTACCACGTACCTCTTTGGAGAATTCTGACCCCTTTTGATCTTTTTTTATTTACATTTAAACTCCCCTTATGTAGGGCATTCAAGAGCATTTGATGGCGGTTTGTGTGGTTTTGGGTGGTTTAGTGCATCGTACCTACCTCTTTGGAGGTACGGACCCTTTGATCTTTTTTTTCCATTTTTTTACTACTTATGATTATGTAGAACACATAATGGAATCATTTGATGGCGGTTTGGGTGATTTTGGGTGGGGTATTATATCTGTGTCTCTTTGGAGTACGGACCCTTTTGATCTTTTTTCCATTTATTTCGGCCATATGATTATGTAGGGGCATTCTGAAGCATTTGATGGCGGTTGTGTGGTTTTGGGTGGTTTAGTGCATCATCGCAGTGTACCTCTTTGGAGAATGAGACCTTTGATCTTTTTTTCCATTTATTTAACTCCTTATGATTATGTCAGGGCATTCAAAGGAAGCATTTGATGGCGGTTGTGTGGTTTGGGTGGTTTAGTGCATCCCATTGTACCTCTTTGGAGATACGACCTTTGATCTTTTTTTCCAGTTTTTTACCTTATGATTATGTAGACTATAATGGAATCATTTGATGGCGGTTTGGGTGATTTTGGGTGGGTATTATGCATCGTACCTCTGTGTACCTCTTTGGAGTCTGGACTGATCTTTTTTCCATTTATTTTACAACTCCTTATGATTATGTAGGCATTGCAAAGGAAGCATTTGATGGCGGTTTATGGTTTGGGTGGTTTTATGCGTACCCACAGTACCTCTTTGGAGAATCTGAGACCCTTTTGATCTTTTTTTTTTTTTTACTTTATGATTATGTAGGGCATTCAAGAGCATTTGATGGCGGTTTGTGTGGTTTTACGGGTGGTTTAGTGCATCGTACCTGTACCTCTTTGAGTGAGACCACCGATCTTTTCCTTTTTTTCCAACTCCTTATGATTATGTTTAGGGCATTAGAAGCATTTGATGATTGGGTGATTGGGTGGTTTAGTGCATCCCTGTGTACCTCTTTAGTCTGAGACTGATCTTTTTTTTTTTTTTAGCCTTATGATTATGTAGGGCATTCAAGGAAGCATTTGATGGCGGTTTGGGTGATTTACGGGTGGGTATTTTCCATCCATATTTTTAACATATTTTTGTATCTTACGCGAATGCATTAATGACCCATATTTGGAGAAACTCCTTGTGCTTGTTGAATGAAAGCGGAGGCATATGTTTATCTTGACTATGCACATCAAATTAACTGGTGTTGAAAGGACCATAGTTATTGGAACTCAAAGAAATTGAAATCAAAAGATTTCTATGTGCAGGTGGGAAGAAGTCATTGATCTAAAACCAACAAAATTCGAAAGTTGATCTGAAGCGGTTGTCAAACCATGATTAGATTCTCTGTTGATTTGGAGGGATTGGACGATTAAACATCTGAATGTCATAATCATTCTTTGGAAACCGACTACATCTTCTCGGATCACATAGATCGTTAATGATGAAGAAGCGTCCGTGTTGAAGACAATGGCAGGCGTATTAGAAACCGATGCATTAATTTATCTAGCGAGGAAGTTGGTAGAGAATGTCGGGTTCACAAAAGAGATGCCTTCAATTTTATTGAAGAGAAAAGATCGAGGATTGCGAATGGTGATAATATTATGATTGTTTAAGGAAAGGCAAGCGGTGATGGGATGTTTGCATGGGATGTCAAGTTGATGAGTCGATTGCTTAGTAAGTTTCTTTTTTAGCAATGGCATGTAGGATAGAATATGATTGTTTTGGGGATGTGATAATATTTGATACCTATCGACTCGATAAATATAATCTTGTTTGTGCCCCTCTTGTTGGAGTAAATCATCGGCAAAATGTATTATTTGGGTAGCCTTTTTTGTCGAAGAGACAATTGAGTCATTCATGGCTATTCAAACATTTCTTAGGTTGATGAATGGAGACATCCTATGACAATATTCAGCGATCAAGATCGGTATGGCTCGAAGCTGTTTTTGCGCACTCATCATAGGTTGTGATGGCATATTTCAAAGCTCCTTCCAAAGTTCATTGCTTCAATAGTAATAAGATAGTACAAGGGCTTTTTATAAATGCATGAGTAAGTGTGACTCGGAGGAAGAGTTCTGAGGCTTGGTGCGCTGCTAGAAGAGGCAATTTGCATGATCATGGTTGGTTGTCCGAGCTTTATAAGATTAGATCCAAGTGGTCCATTCAATGAGGACTCATTCGCATGGGCATCTTGTCAACATAGCGTAGTGAGTCCACGAACAATGTATGCCACGGAATATCTAAACCAACCAGTTCGCTCACAGATTGTTTCTTGGGGTTGGAAAAGCTTATGGAGACATGGCATCGGAATGAAAATGACGAAGACTTCAAGTGTAGATCATCGATTGTTCTGTTGTCAAGACCATTGATTCTAAAACAATGCTTTGTTATCAAGAAAGGTTTACGTTATGTTTGAAGAGGAATTTTTGCATGGTGTTGGAGGCTCGATGTAAGCGGATAATGACACCATGGAGTATTTGGTAAAAACTTAGAGAATAAAATGCATCCAAAACATGGTGTGCATTTGATAGGACTACCCTAGAAGTAACTTGTACATGCAAAAATTTGAAATGATGGGATTCTTTTATGCGTATTAGAGTTCTTAGTCGAGGATGTTGTCGCATTCAGGACAAGTATCTTCTCGCGGTGGTCTACTTAGAGCAAGAGGGATATTTATATTGATAGTGCATCTGAAATTAAGAGATGTGCAGCCGAGATGGAAATCGTCGGCATTATTTTTGAACCACATGTCGATATGCATATCAAATAAGCGTCGAGGGGGAAATAAAGAGGCGAGGACTATATGCTTGGATCCTCAAAACTATATGATGATGTCGACACTATAATAAGTGGGAATTCTCCTCCATCTTACAAAGCAATTAAGAATAAGAAGTTAACCACGACGGATAAGGAAAAAAACTTAAATGATCCTAAGCAATGTCCAAGGGTGTTTCCAATTCAAGGCTTAAAGGATATTGGAGAGATCCAAGAAAGCCAAGAGTAATTTTCCATTTGCATTATTAGTTTTAGTATTTTAAATATTGCTGTTAATCATACTTTTTTTTTTGTTGTAGAAACCAAACTAAAGTCTGATAGCGTTGCTGAACGTGTTTCCTCAGAAGTTGCAACACCTTTATCTGTTATGCGGTGTTTTTTGAGGTAAGCATATAATATCACACATCGATCTTTGTAAGAAAATCAATCTGATATCTACATGCAGAATTTAACTCGAGCTCCACTGATAATCAATGGTGAAGGGTACACTAAGCTCATGATGGATATTATTTGGAAAACATTTTCATGCATGACATTATCCAGTTTTGACTGTATTTAGCTAGGAGATTTTGACAGTCTTTCAGCTCTTTAAGCAATAGTGATTGAGTTAATTCCTGTTGAGGAAATTGTAATCATTAGGCGGTACGATAAATATGTAAATAATAGATAGTTTATTGCCTTTTTTACGGTTTATTGTGCGATCTAGAAATAATGTTCATTACATGCTTGTTTGGGTGGATTGGCGTATGTATCTGCACAGTAAATTCTTTGGAGATGCATTATTTTTTTGATTTTTTCCAAATTTATGTTGCCAATTCCATGATTATGTTTAGAACATTTGAAGCATTTGATGGCGGTTTGGGTGGTATGGGTGGTTTAGTGCATCGTACCACTGTACCTCTTTGGAGGTACAGTTATTTTTTTCATTTTTTTAAATTTATTTTGCCAATTCCTTATGATTATGTTTAGAACATTGCAAGGAAGCATTTGATGGCGGTTTGGTAGATTTAGGTGGTTTAGATCGTACCCATGTACCTCTTTGGAGTGATTATTTGCTTTTTTCCAAATTTATTTTGCCATTATTTATGATTATGTTTAGAACATTGCAAGGAAGCATTTGATGGCGGTTTGGTGGATTTACGGGTGGTTTTGCATCTAACTGTGTACCTCTTTGGAGGAATTGAGATAGTTTTTTGATTTTTTCCATTTTAATTTGCCAAATCCTTATGATTATGTTTAGATCCGGAGGAATCATTTCATTGCAATTTGGGTGGTTAGGATGGGTCTTTTCCATCTATACTGTGTACCTCTTTGGAGATGGTTTTCTGATTTTTTTAATTTTAATTTGCCAAATCCTTATGATTATGTTTAGCCATCCCGGAGGAATCATTTGATGGCGACTTGGTAGATTTACGGGTGGTTTAGTGCATCAGTACCACACCTCTTTGGAGATGATTGTTTTTTTTTCCAAATTTATTTTGCCAATTCCTTATGATTATGTTTAGACATTGCTGAAGCATTTGATGGCGGTTGGTGGATTTACGGGTGGTTTAGTGCATCGTACCAGTACCTCTTTGGAGGGTCTGATTGTTTTTTTTTTCCATTTTAATTTGCCAAATCCTTATGATTATGTTTAGGCCATCCCGGAGGAATCATTTTCATTGCAATTTGGGTGGTTGGGATGGTCTTTTCCATGTACCAGTACCTCTTTGGAATCTGAGATGGTTTTGATTTTTTCCATTTTAATTTGCCAAATCCTTATGATTATGTTTAGGCCATCCCGGAGGAATCATTTGATGGCGGGGTGGTTAAGGATGGGTCTTTCCATCAGTACCCAGTACCTCTTTGGAGGTACAGATGGTTTCTGATTTTTTCCATTTTAATTTGCCAAATCCTTATGATTATGTTTACATCAGAGGAATCATTTGATGGCACGGGTGGTTGGATGGTCTTTTCTGTACCTGTGTACCTCTTTGGAGAGTGCAGATGGTTTATTTTTTTTTTTAATTTGCCAAATCCTTATGATTATGTTTAGGCCATCCCGGAGGAATCATTTGATGGCGATTGGGTGGTTAAGGATGGGTCTTTTCCATCAGTACAGTGCCTCTTTGGAGTACATTTTTCTGATTTTTTCCATTTTAATTTGCCAAATCCTTATGATTATGTTTAGGCCATCCAAGGAATCATTTGATGGCTTGGGTGGTTAAGGATGGGTCTTTTCCAACATGTGTACCTCTTTGGAGAATTGATGGTTTCTGATTTTTTCCATATTTTAATTTGCAATCCTTATGATTATGTTTAGGCCATCCCGGAGGAATCATTTGATGCGGTGGTTAAGGATGGGTCTTTTCCATCACGTACCCGTGTACCTCTTTGGAGATGCAGATGGTTTCTGATTTTTTCCATTTTAATTTGCCAAATCCTTATGATTATGTTTAGGCCATCCCGGAGGAATCATTTGATGGCGCTTGGGTGGTTAAGGATGGGTCTTTTCCATCACCCGTGTACCTCTTTGGAGAATGCAGATGGTTTTCTGATTTTTTCCATTTTAATTTGCCAAATCCTTATTATGTTTAGGCCATCGGAGGAATCATTTGATGGCAGCTTGGGTGGTTAAGGATGGGTCTTTTCCATCTGTACCCTATGTACCTCTTTGGAGGGTACAGATGGTTTTCTGCAGTTTTTTTCCATTTTAATTTGCCAAATCCTTATGATTATGTTTAGGCCATCCCAGAGGAATCATTTGATGGCAGTTTGGGTGGTTAAGGATGGGTCTTTTCCATCTGTACCCTGTGTACCTCTTTGGAGAATGCAGATGGTTTCTGGATTTTTTTTTTTTAATTTGCCAAATCCTTATGATTATGTTTAGGCCATCCCAGAGGAATCATTTGATGGCAGCTTAGGTGGTTAAGGATGGGTCTTTTCCATCTGTACCCTGTGTACCTCTTTGGAGGGTACAGATGGTTTTCTGCAGTTTTTTTCCATTTTAATTTGCCAAATCCTTATGATTATGTTTAGGCCATCCCAGAGGAATCATTTGATGGCAGTTTGGGTGGTTAAGGATGGGTCTTTTCCATCACCAGTGTACCTCTTTGGAACAGATGGTTTTCTGATTTTTCCATTTTAATTTGCCAAATCCTTATGATTATGTTTAGGCCATCGAGGAATCATTTCATTGCAATTTGGGTGGTTAAGGATGGGTCTTTTCCACATTAATTCACGGACTCATAAATATGTTCAAAGTGAGAAAAAATAAATGTTAAGCATAAGCGAGCACAATCTACCTAATAAATAGAACTACTAATCAACATTTAGCTCACAATCGAAATATAAAAAATATATGTACACACAAAAAAACACTACTTAATTAAATCATCACGGATATACTACATTGCATATCAACTGAATATATTTAGGTCATTAATCATAAATCAAGAAACGAGCCATTTATAGGGTGAAAAACCTTGGCATTCACTCAAAGAAAATTGAATATTAATACAACACTACATGCACAATATTCAAGGAAAATATACAATCAGAACCAAATTTTATGGCAAGGAAATCACCCTTTATTGCATTCTTTATCAATACCTCAAAATCTATATGAAACAAAATAATATTGTTTCACTTTGGATTTTAAGTCCTAAACAAAATGTGGTGGCGAACTTCATACTAAATAAATTCATCTTCTTCTTTGGCCAATCCACGGTGGTCTACCCAATCCTGGAGGTTTCGATTCTTTGCCTCCATGTATTTCTTGAACAAACATTCCGTCGACACTATTTTCTTGAGCGGTATCCCACTCATATGTCGATTGGCCATTTTCGGATCACATGAAAGCACAGCATCTTCCACAAGTAATTTGATCTAAATAGCCAGTACAAAATCAATAAGTTGGACGGAAAAAAAATAGTTATCGAGAACCAAATTTGAAAAGCAGTTCTTACAATTTCGGGAAGAATGCTCTTATGAGTGGGTTTGGGCAATGAGTCATAAAATGCCGCTCTGTCTTAATATACAGAGTGTCAGTCTTGATTTTCTATAGCGGCAATATGATTAACTCGACCCTCGACACCGTCATGATGATATCTTTGGATGAACATTTTGCTCTCCATCTTCATGCAGAACGCATAACTCTGCGGGAAAGAAAGCGATTACACATTACGACTTTCATATAAGCGACGAAGCGGATCGTGTAGAACATTCGTGGGAACATACCCAATGCAAGCATGATATGTACAAATATGGGACATATCTGACCGAGGCGAGCGAGTTCTTCGGCGAGAAAGAAGCGAAGGCATCAATGTGTGCATCGAGAGATATTGATCCGTCGAAGTCATCGATCACGCCCAGTGCAACAATGATATTCCCGCGAATCTTGTATCGCCCTCAGTAATAAGTATTTTAAAGTGATCTTAACTAAGCGAATAGGTTATTTTATGTATGAAGGACTGAATAAGTCTTGACTTACTTGTCCCTCGAGCAGGAACACGACGTGTCAATAAGATCGAGCATCGGCAGCAAAGAGCTCGGATGAGAACTCAACAACATGAAGTGCCTCTGATGCCTGCGAAATTATTCATGACGACAGGTAGTGATGAAAAGCTACATCCACTATGAATAAACAACCCTCGGTCTACTGAGATGATGCGTACCTCCGACTGATGCTCCTCCACAACGACAATAGCAGTCTGTGGGTCATCGACCTCTATTGGCTCATCTTTGCGAACCTATAACAAACTTTAGTCATGACGAGTCAGATTAACTATGAATGAAGGATCGATCTACTGAGATGATTCATACCTCCGACTGCTGCTCCACCACCACAACAATAGCTGCCTGCGGGTTAGCTACCTCTACTGCCGCTTCTAAAACAACCTATAAGAAAATTTACTGAAAAACTATTTCAATTATCTCAAATCGAAAAGAAAGTAACTTAATACCTCAGCTGCCGGCTCTGCAGCTTGAGTGGAGGCCACCACATCAGTTATTCTTGCTCGAGACTTCACGTAAGTGTGTGTGAAAAGTAATAATTTTCCTCTTTCTTATCTGTCGAGCTTTAACTCCACGCTCGATGCTGCCAATTACAGGTTTCAGAGCATCGTCATGTGTAGTGGTGGCCTCCGAGAACTCTCTGGTCAAGTCCACGTGGGCTTCCCTGTTGAAGCATTAAACTCCGGGTGGAAGCTCACGTGGTGGCCTCCACTGAGCTTCCTCTGTTTCCCTCCTCGGTACTGCGTGGTGGCCTCCCCTGCATTTGGGTTGGTAGGAAGCCTGGCTAGAACATCCTCGATAGCAGCAACCCGCAAACAGAGCCCATCCAACCTCTCGGTTACTGTTGCATGGAGAGACGATACTGTCTCTCTCAGGTCCTTCAAACCTGCAAACATCCTCTCCACCGCATGGTCTGCTGTGGGGGTAGTAGCAGAGGGCAGGCTTGAAACACTGGACGGGGGAGAATATCGAGGAGAGCTATAAGGAGAGTCAGTTGGGGCTGCAGTAAGTGGACTTAAAACGGGACAACTATCGGGCTCCCAGTGCAGTTGTTGGGGGGGCTGAGAGCCAATTCTGTCTTCCAATAAGTCCTCGAATGAAAGGCGTGCACGTGGTAAGAGGATAAAAAATTTTGAACACAAACAACATAAATAAATACATTCTTATATGAACTAAGTGATATTATTATATGTCACTCCTCCCAAACCGTGAAAGCATTTTTTGGGAACTCTATTTTAGCCCATCGCGACATCACATTGGCTTTGCGTTCGGATAATGGGATTATGATGCTTATGTGCTCGGTACCATATCTACAATGAATATATTAAGCGGTAAACTTCAAGACATTTTATTTCCGCGATGTGGAGATATAAAACATACCATCGAGGAGTGACAAAACCACTCATGTAACCGGTACCTCACAGGTGCAGAATCTTTGATGCAATAACATCAAATTGGGACACTAGAAAGTCCCAAATGGCATCTGCCCAGTTGTACTCAGCAAATCTGTCTATATCATCGGCGTAAGCAATCAATTCCGATGCCACCCTGTAATTGTGGTATACAAAAAATAGATTTGTGAGAAAGCGTATACCTGGCACTGTCTTTGCAACGAGCCATCGAATTCTCGTGACTCTTGTAGTCAGATGAGAACAAATGAGATTTTCTCAACCTTCTCCTCTGTTTGGCATCCCTATCATCATCAACATCGGTGAAAGGAATGCTTCACCCAATTTGGAAAGCTTTTTTTATGTCCCAAAGACGATGTCGATGTAATGGCAACCGAGTCTTGCTTGATGCCGTGGAGTCTAATGAATTGATGGAGATGAAGCTTCTTCAAAATGTTAGTGGCTTCATCAGTGAAGCGTGCTGTAATATTATCGAACACATTTCTCACAGTGGTAGGCCTGCACCTCGATGTTATCCTTTTCCCAGACATGGTTAACTTCAGAAAAATAAGTAATTAGGTTAAAAGAGGTCGTACCCTCAGAAGAGAGGTACAGATGCAGAACCACCAGAATACCACCAAATGCTTCATTTGCAATATTCGAACATATTCATATAAAATTGTCAAAAAAATGTGAAAAAGCGCAAAAAACAATCTGCCCTCAAAGAGGTACAGGTATATGCATTAAACCAGATACCACCCAAAGCCATCAAATGCTTCTTTTGCAATGTTAAACATAATCGTATGGAATTGGCAACATAAATTTGGAAAAAGCGCAAAAAAATACCCTCAAAGAGGTCTGGTGCACTAAACCACCCAGATCACCAAGCGCCATCAAATGCTTCTTCCTTTGCGATGTTCTAAACATAATCATATGGAATTGGCAACATAAATTTGGAAAAAGCGCAAAAAAACTATATGTACCCTCAAAGAGGTACAATCTGGTCTAACCCTGAAACCACCCAAGCGCCATGCGGACATGATGATAGTGAAGAAAGCAGAAACCGCATTTTGCTCAAAGGATCTCTGGCTCTCCAATACTCCTTCATCTCCATGGTTGGTGACGGTCACCTCTCTGAGGGACAAGCGGCCAGGAGGGATGGTAGAAGGTGGCATGAAGGAGAGGGGCCATGGCAAGGTGATGTTAGGGATGGATTTGGATTCTTCAGGAAGGTCGATTTGGTGATGAAGTTGATCTTGGAAGGCATGGGGAAGGGGCGACCTCTCAAAGACCCTGAACTTCTCACAAGAGGTGTGGTTTGAGGTAGTCGATTTGGTAGGAAAAATGGATTTCGAAAATTCAAGGCCTGATTCATTCACTCTGAATCGTAGCATCTGCGGCCCGTGACGTCAACTAAACTATGGGCGGCCCAGTAGCTTAAGCGGATGTAGCCAGGGCATTCAGTCCATTCAAAGCGGTCATAATTTCTTACTGGCGGAAATCATGTGGCTGGCGCAGTGATGCTAAGAGCAGATGGCGAGCGGCCAACAGTATGGGATTGGAGCGTCTGTGATTCGGAGAAGCCAGCAGGCGGCGCCATGACACTATTCACTCTGGCGGATCTGAGGCCTTGTTCACTCTGCAGGGAACTGGAAGGACAAGCCATTAAAACGAGCACTATTCACTCCGTTGGCAATTTACACCATTGGCTAAAACAAAGGTGGCCGATCAAGTGGCCAATGGGGACACGACATGGAGGATGATGAAGAACATGCGGCCTCTCGAGGCTAATAACACAGGGGAGGATGCCCTATGGTGACAAAATGCTTCTGTTCATGCACACAAGGTGTTTGTGAAAATGCCTCCAGAACCTAGAACTTTTCTTGGGGAATTGACATGCCTTGCAGACCACTCCACCTCACACTTGTTTGAGCACCAAGGACAGCGAGGAGGATTTGGCCATCAAAAGCAATCTTCTACAAAACCAAGCAATGGCAGGTATGCCCTCCCAATCTAATCCTTGGAGGAGAAAGGAATTTGTAAAGTTTGACAAGATTGATGATCCTCTTCACTTATGGAGGATGGAGTCACTATGATAGATGACAATGCTCTTGATGCAAACCAAGCTAAGCAGAAAGCTCGTGGGGAAAATACTAGGAAGAAGGCCATCTTTCTACTTCCGAATCTTGACCTTCCAGGAAATGGGGACAATGGGGAACCTTCAAGGTAATTATGGTGGTGGCTTTTGTGTGTTTGTTTGACCTTTGTTGAGGCTAGGGATCTTTGTTTTAATGAGCGGACCATGGTTTGTGTGGAAATGTGATTGGGGGACAAATGGACCCCATCCTTCAACCCAAAGTCTCTTCATGGGCTCTCCTCCCTATCACGGGTTGGTTTCCTCACACGCCACTCTATCTTTGGGGCAGAACAATCTTGCCGGGCATCTTTCTTTGGAGAACCTCATGGATGGACCACCAAACCAACTCATGGGGACGAGCCATATGCGAGTTTGCATCGTTAGATCTCTGCTAAACTTCCAGCGGTGTTTGGATCCATGGAAGACATGGCCCCAACCAGTGGAATATGAGGGGATTTCTGGTATGCTTCTCTTGTGGCAAGGTTGGCCAGGCTCACCGTCTGCGGTCCACCTCTGTCCACCCTTGGGTAAGAATACTCAACCCCCTCATGCCATCTAACCCTTCTAGTGCGACCGAGGCCCAGATTTGAAAGGGAAGCGGTAGCTCCTTCACCAGATGTTCTGAGGCAAGGAAAGGAACACGAGGTTCGACATCCCACCATCCCGAGGCGACCTTCCTCTGATCACAGTATGGTCCATGGGTTTTGGTGACCGGAAGAAGAAGACTAGGCCCCATTGCTGTGAAAAGCAAAGAAGGAGTGAAGCCATGGACCTAGCCATACAGGGCTACCACCAAGTCACTCAGGCTCCTCTCTGCTTGAGATCCTTCCAGGTGGATATCTCAATCCCTCCTATCTTCCAAGCACCACTTAGAGAAGGCAACTAAATCACCCAAGGATAGAGGTGGGAAGAGTAATAACGAAAGGGAAGGCCAGGTCCACACTAGCGGGGAGAGGCAGGAGGAAGAAAAAACACAGGCTAGTTCTAAGAAGAAAGAAAGCCTCACCCTCACTCTGTGAGGGGCGATTCCCCATGGAAGATTAATGTCTTCCATTACATTCTGGAATTGTAGGGGGCAGAAAAAAGACTACAACTACTACGCCACATATTGGTGGTAGCGACCTCACATTATAGGCTTACTTGAAACCGATGAGTGCATCTCAAGACATGAAGTGGACAAAATGGCGACCAATGGCGTTCTTTTGCAAACCCTCTAATGGGTTCTCGAGGTATTATCATCCTTTGGAGAAAGGATATTGTGGATTTCTCCCCTTTGGTTATTTACATTTGTTTGGGCTCTTGCTCATGCCCGGATGAGGTGGACCATTGGGTGGGTATGCCAATAGTTATCTTTGCGGGGACCTCGGCAAACCATCAAGGAAAATGTGGATCTTCAAGCCCCATGGCTATTGGGGTGACTTTAATTGTATCTTGGCAGTGACAAGAAGGGTGGGAAGCCCTTTCATTACACTGCGGCCCAGAGATGGGCGTATGGCGTTGGTAGACTTGCATGAGTTGGAGTTTGTTGGCCCAAAGTTCACGGACCAACAACAAAGATGACTTAGGATCACGGTTGGCTTGATCGGATCTTGATCAACTCTATGGCCTCTCAATTACTGGGGGATACCAAGGTTCGTCACCTACCTCGGATTGCTTCTGACCATGCTCCTCTCCTACTTCCTCTCTCTGGTCCTACAGCTGAAACCCCCCAGCGATGGCTAAGGTTTGAAGATACTTGGCTCTCTTATCCTATGAGTTGGAGGCTGGTTTGGAAGCTGTAAGGAAGACTTTGGCTCAAAGGCGCAATTCTCCATAGAAAGAGTTGTGTACCCTGATCTCTCTTCCATTGGAGTAAGAGTATGTTGAAGAACCTCCACTCTCTCGGATTGACTTGGAGAAGGACATTACCTCTCTGACTCTTGAATGTCTCGATGATGGACTCACTCACACCAGAAGGGAGCTCTCAGGTTATTGAGCTTAACTCTACATTGGCGGGCTGGTGCTTGGTGGAGACAAAGGGCTAAAGCCGATGGCTCAAGGATGGAGATGGGAACACTCATTTTTCCACACGGTGGCCTCAGCCCGGCTGGGACCAAGGATTCATGCTTTGCAGTGGAGGGAGGTATGATTGAGAACCCTTGATATTTTATATTTTCACTTCCTTCTTTAGGCAAAATGGGTTGAGAGGGATGTCTCCCTCGACGGGTGGCCTATTGCCTATTGAGAGGCGGGTTCCTTATCAAATCCCTCCTTGAAGCCCGTGATCAAGACATTTGGGAGGCAATACATTCCATGGGGAATAACTCACGGACTTGATGGGATCACGCCTCTTTTACAAGCATTTCGGCCTTGTGTGAAGGATGTCGTTCTTGCCATTGAGTTCTTTGAACTTGATCATATGGAGGACTCATGGAAGGAGACACTTATTGTTCTTATCCCCAAAGTTGTTGGGGCTAGCACTCCTTCCAAATTCGGCCCATTAGCGTGCGGCGATCTAGGTGGTGGCCAAGATCAGTCAGCAGTTGAAGCATTTACTACCTCTTCTTGTTTCGACGAACAAGGTGCTTTTGTCCCGAGAGGAACATCTCCCATCATGCTCTCCCCGAGATCATCAACAAATTCGACATTCTTCCTCAGGTTGGTTTCATGGCGATTAAAGTTGATATGGAGCAAGCTTATGATAAGATGGTGGCTTACAAGATGCTCACCTTGATGGGGTTCGATAGATTCAAAGTGGATTCTGTTCACACCTAGATTCTCCATCTTCGAATGGCGGAATCTCCACGGATCGATCAGAATGTGGATTGAGCAGTGTCCACTCACCTTACCTATTTATTCTATGCTCGAGCTACTTTCTTTAGCCTTTAGCGAGAGGGGGCCACACAGGTGTGACTTTGAAACGGAGGTACCTCATCTCTAATCTCTATATGTGATATTACGATTACCTCTCGGGCTTATTCTCCATGCCAAGCAAATTAAAGCCATACTTGATGATTATTTGAGACTTGGATCAGCGGTCTTAAGTCCATTCTCTTTAGCAAAGCCGAGATGGAGGACTAATCATTCGCTTATTGGGTTCAACAAGGTCCAAGAGATGGAGTATCTTGGCATTAAGGCAGCTATGAGGAAGCTCTACAAGCATGATTTGGTTCCACGATCCGTGGTCAAAGGAAGATTATGCGGGAACTCGACACCTCTCTTATGCGGGCAGGCTACCCTTATCTCCTCGCTCTTATACCGGGTTTATCACACATACAACTATTCCCTTGAATGTCTTTGCGGAGATCGGCGGCTAGATCCTTCTTGTGGGACAAGAGTCCAACTCGAGGGGCATACACTATGTCAAGACTATTTGCTTGCCTATTAAGCATGGGGACTTGGTTTTCACTCCACAACACAGGCGGCCCTCTCGGCTAGGTTGGCTTGGGATTTTGAAGCCACTTCTTTACTTCACTGCATTGGGCTATGGGAAGATATTTGGAGTGGGAGCTTGAAGAGGGGACTCCAAACTTCATCATTCTCTGGGGCTCAAAGTCTTGAACCCCTCATTCATTTGGAAGATTCATGGCCGAAGTTCGATTTTGGACAACATATGGTTAGGTGATTGTTCCTTGGCAGACCGACTTTCTTAGATCACTAGCCTTGAGGATCGACATGGCAGCCTCATCCATAGACGGGGACATGGGATATTACACAACTTGAGCGGCGGTTTGGCAAGGATCTTGTGGAGCACATTACCAAGGTGGAGCTTCATTGGACTTAGATGAAGGCAGACAGCTTATCCACCTCCCTCACGGGAAAAGCGTTTGACTCGGCCTTTGATGCCCTCTTCCCCAGCCCAGCTAGCTCACGGCTCTGAGGTTCATGCACCCACGAGAGAAGTTCTTTTGGTGGCTCTTGAAGAATGCCTTACCTACCACAGCTCCACTCTCGAGGTCTTGTTGAGGAGACTCATTGCCCCTGGGGCTGCATGGAGACTGAAGACCTGGATCATATCCTCACCACCTGCTCTCTTACTTCTTCCATCATGCAGGTCTTGTCCTCACAGGGAGTTAACCTCCCTTATTTTCTAATGCTCATGATCTATTTTGGGCTTTTGAGCGGACCGCCAAGTCGACATGGCTTGGGGAAGAGTTTGCGGCATGATATATCAAGTTTGGAGGACACGGAATGCAAGACACATGGGCACCAACATGGGACACCAAAGGTCATTCTCTAGTATTTTGAGGCGTTTAATGCATCTACCTTCTGTTTGCAATGGGAACTCCACCGCTTAGGCTGTACTCCCCTTTCTGGACTCCCCCTGGATGGCTAAAGGTGAATGTAGATGGTACTCTCCTCTCCTCTCTGGATTGGTGGCATTGGGTTGTTTTGAGGATGGTCTTTGGTGACTTCATCAAGGCTGCGGTATCCAATCTCTCCATTGGGGCGCTTTCATAGAGATCAGCCATGCTTGTTGGCAAGCTTATAGACCCTTGGATGTATGAGTACAAGGGCATCATATTGGAGGGGGACAACATTAGTGTTGTCAATTTCCTTAGAAAGACCATGTGACTTTGGTCTTCTCTTCCTCGAGCTCAGGGGTTTTCTCAGCCTTCCACCAAGTCCTGTTCTCACACATTTCACGGGACTTCAATCGGGTGGCGGACTACTGTGCTCGCTTGGCCACAGAAGCAGACTTTACTTGGCTTTCTTTAGATGTTACCACTTTACCTTCTATTTTTGTTTCATTATTTGAGGATGATAAGAAGCATGTTGCTTATCAGCTCTTTGTTTTAGACTCCAAGCCTTTGCTAGTTTTTATTACTACTTTTATTATTAAATGCAATGCAATTTTCTCCGCCATCAAATGCTTCCTTTCAATGCTAGACATAATCATATTTGACAAAATAAAATGGAAAAAACGATAATATGCTACCCTCCAAAAGAGGTACCGGTCTGATGCACTAAACCACCCAAACCACACAAGCGCCATCAAATGCTTCGATACTAGACATAATCATAAGGAGTTGGCCAAATAAATGGAAAAGATCAAAGGTGCTACCTCAAAAGAGTTTTCTGTCTGATGCATAATACCAAAATCACCAAATCAAATGATTCCATTATAGTGTTAAATAATCATAAGGAGTTGGCTAAAAAAGCGGAAAAAAATCAAAGGGGTCTGTACCCTCCAGAGGTACCTCTAAAATACCCATCCTAAATCGCCATCAAATGATTCCTGCGATGTTAAACATAATCATAAATTGGCAAATAAATTTGGAAAAAGCGTAAACAATCTGTACCCTCAAATCTTAGTCTGAATGCTAAACCATAATCATAAGCGCCATGCTTCATTTGTAATGTTAAACATAATCATAAGGATTTGGCAAAATAAAATGGGATCAAAAGAGTCAGTACCTTCCAAAGAGGTACTTACTGCAAACCACCATCTAAACTTCAAATCTTTCTGATGTTAACATGTCAAATTAGAAATAAATGGAAAAGATCAAAAGTCTATCAAAGAGGTACAGAGTCTGATGCATAATACTACAAAATCACCAAGCGCCATCAAATGATTCCATTATAGTGTTAGACATAATCATAAGTAGTTGGGAAAAAAGGGAAGATCAAAAGGGTCAGTATCGAAATGAGTGCATCTATTTGAAAACCACAAAGCTACTTGTAATATCCTTTCTGATGCCTAGATATAATCATAAGTTTGGCAAAATAAAATGGAAAAAAGCATCAAAATGGTGCATCTCAAAGGGTACAGTCTGAATCATAATACCACCCAAAATCCCAAGCGCCATCAAATGATTATGTTAAACATAATCATAAGGAGTTGGCAAAAAAGCTGGAAAAAAAATATCAAAGTGCAGCACCCTCAAAGAGGTACCAGAATGCATATCAAAATACCATCCTAAATCACCCAAACCGCCATCAAATGATTCCTTTGCAATGTTCTTCTAAACATAATCATATGAAATTGGCAAAATAAATTTGGAAATCAAAAAATAATCTGCATCTCCAAAGAGGTACAAGGGATGCACTAAACCACCAGATACCACCCAAACCGCCATCAAATGCTTCATTTGTAATGTTCTAAACATAATCATAAGGATTTGGCAAAATAAAATGGGAAAAATTGTCAAAAGAGGTCCATCTTCCAAAGAGGTACACGTGGTACGATGCAAAATACCCATCCTAAACCACCAACAACCGCCATCAAATGCTTCCTTTGCAATGTTCTAAACATAATCAAGGAATTGGCAAAATAAAAAAAAGATCAAAAGGGTCTCAGATTCTCCAAAGAGGTACACGTGGTACGATGCATAATACCCACCCAAAATCACCCAAACCGCCATCAAATGATTCCATTATGTGTTCTAGACATAATCATAAGTTGGCCGTAAAAAAATGGAAAAGATCAAAAGGTCCAGAATTCTCCAAAGAGGTACACAGGTACGATGCACTAAACCACCCGTAAAACCACACAAACTACCATCAAATGCTTCCTTGCAATGCCTAGACATAATCATAAGGAGTTGGCAAATAAATGGAAAAAGATCAAAGGGGTCTCAGTTCTCCAAAGAGGTACATGGTACAGATGCATAATACCCACCCAAAATCACCCAAACTGCCATCAAATGATTCCATTATAGTGTTCTAAACATAATCATAAGGAGTTGGCAAAAAACTAAAAAAAAGATCGGATCAATTCTCCAAAGAGGTACGCAGGATGCAAAATACCCATCCTAAATCACCCAAACTGCCATCAAATGATTCCTTTGCAATGTTCTAAACATAATCATATGAAATTGGCAAAATAAATTTGGAAAATCAAAAAACCATCTATACCTCCAAAAGAGGTACAGGGATGCACTAAACCACCCGATACCACCCAAACCGCCATCAATGATTCCTTTGCAATGTTCTAAACATAATCATATGAAATTGGCAACATTTGGAAAAATTAAAAAAATAATCTGCATTCTCCAAAGAGGTACAGGTACGATGCACTAAACCACCCATACCCTAAACCGCCATCAAATGCTTCCCTTTGCAATGTTCTAAACATAATTATATGGAATTGGAAACATAAATTTGGAAAAATCAGAAACTATCTCATTCTCCAAAGAGGTACACATACAGATGCATCTAACCCACCCGTAAACCACCCAAATTGCCATCAAATGCTTCCTTTGCAATGCCCTAGACATAATCATAAGGATTTGGCAAAATAAAATGGAAAAAATCAAAATGGTCTACCTTCTCCAAAGAGGTACAGTGTACATGCATAATACCCACCCAAAATCACCCAAACTGCCATCAAATGATTCTATTATAGTGTTCTAAACATAATCATAAGGAGTTGGCCAGAAAAAATTGGAAAAAGATCAAAAGAGGTCAGATTCTCCAAAGAGGTACACGTGCAGTACAAAAATACCCATCCAAAATCACCCAAACCGCCATCAAATGCTTTTCAATATATAATGAACATAAACATAAGGAGTGGCAAAAAAAATGAAAAAAAGGTCAAAATTGGTCCCAGATGAAGAGGCAGAGAGAGATACAAAATAACATATAAAAAACAACCAATCTTTCACTGGATAGTGAGAAGAACAGAGTAAACCCTAAATTCATTCAAGTTCGGGAATGCATGTGTAAATACCTCATGTAGTCACCTACCTCAATTTATGATTTGCTATACCACGAGTGACGCATCGACAATGAAGTTAGGCGAGAAAAATCCTTCTAGGGCGAGATGGAACGTAACGTCGTAATGTTCGCTCTCGCTTTTGAACACTTACGCCGGCCCGCTGGGAAATGTCAATGCCGTTATGCGCCGCTTAATACGCTTATCGACATTTTCGGGCGGGTGAAGCGAAAGTCCGCATCTCGCCGCTTAACCGCTAACGCAAAAAATCCCGGACACGCTGTCGTTGATTGAGTCCGACGAAAGCTATGGGACTTATAATATTTTCTCCTCGTTCCTTGTTTCCTTTCTCTCCTTATTGGACAGAAACATTTCGATAAAAGGATTAAGGGCGTAAATCTTTCAAAAATTAATAATGAATATTAAAGCGGAAAATGAGAGAGTGGAACCGAGTATTATTACATTATTTAAATTCATTTATTAGTTGTTTATTGAAATTAAATCAAAATTTAAAATCTTTATCAAATTTTAATTAAGTTCTAATTAAATTTTATTTCAGATGAAACCAATTTTACTGTAAAAAATAGTGAGATAAATAATATGTTATAATAAAATTAATCAAATTAGATATGAATCTTAAAATAATATGTATATTAATTTTTTTTAAAATCATCTACATTTTAAATTTAATAAATTTATAGTTAAATTGAATTTTTTTGATAAGACTAATCCACCAGCATCAAATAATGGATCGATCAGAGATTAAATGAGCTCAAATCAAGTTTAAGAAGTATAACTAGAAATTTCAAGACATTAATTAAAAATAGTCAAATGATCTCTAAATCTGATGTACTTATAATCAAATTGAGCAATTCGACAGAAGAAATTCAATGAGCCTAAGATCACCGACATCTAAAGTTGATAAGATACTTAAATTCTTAAAAATCATTTATGATTATGGGAATCAATATAGATTGTTTGATATAATGTTTTGAGATTTTAGCTAAATTTACCTAAATGCCTTTTTCAAAACTCTATGCTCACTATGAAGGGACAAAGAAAAGTTACTTGATTGAGCCAAAATGATATACACAAGTGCGCATGTCGAATCAAGTAATACTAGTGATGAATAAAGTATCATTCCTACGAGGATTGAGTGAGTTAATTAATAGTTCATACTAAGTTGACTTTTATCCAACTAAGTGAAAACCAAAATATGCTTTAAATTTTTTTAAAATTTTTTTTATAATCTTATATAAAATAAAGGTGATGTTCTTGTAATTAAAACTAGTAATATAAATTTATGTAGTTTCAGTGGTGTCTAGACTAAGCTATATTTGATCAAACTCGGTGTCGCGACACTTCATTTTCAACACCTATGCAGTGATCTGATTTTCTACTTATGAAGGACATTTCACTTTGTATTGTTAGTCTCGAACATATATGATATATTGTTTATAGCTAGATTAATATAATATAACCAATCCTTTTAACCAATTTTTTTGTCTAGTTATGATTAAATTTTGAAAGGTTGCATTTTTTTTATTTCCATTGATTGTAAATCCTAAAAATAAATGTATCTCAGACATTTATTTAGTATATTTGGTTGTTTCTTCATATTGTTCCCCTAGTGCTTTCCAATGTCCCTAGATGACAACTAGTTTTAACATTAAAATTAGACTAATTGTAAGTAAATTATGCTCAGAAAAAATCAAAACACAATTTATAATGACAAGAAAAATACTTTTCTTATATCATTCTACAAACATAGTTTAATATAAGACAATATTCAATACAAGTGAGAAAATCTATAGATCAAATCATAGATAATCAAAGAAAAGGAAATAAAGAATCGACTCATTTTTTTCTAAATCCACTCCTTACTATCTTCTTCTTGCTTCCCAGTGGAGAACCACAAGACTTCAGTCTACAAACTCCATCCTGGATCATCTTCACCTTATCTTTCACAAGGACTCAGACTTAACACTGAGTAAAACACACTACAAACTCACACAACAGTCACACGATACACAACCCTACACTTTGAGTGTCACTCTCCAAGTACAGTCCCTCACTCATTCACGATTAGAAAACCACACGCAGACAAAATCCTTTTTGAAAAGATTTGAGCCCTATTTATAGTCAAGGTGAACTATGGGTGGTTACTCCCTTAGATCTAGTACGAAAATCACCCAAACTTACTGTCAACTGTCCAAATTGCTCATGTCGGTTCGTTGCGCTGCGGCACTGGCTTCTCTATTTTTTGGCTTGATTCGGTGATTTTATAGCACTGTGGTGCTCGTGTTGCAACGCTTTGGTACTGGTGTCCTTTGACTGAAAGTTATCTAAGTCCTTAACGCTGAGGCGCTGCTATGAAGCGCTTAGGTGCTAGTTTCTGTGTCTTTTGGTTCTTGATCCTTGGGCACTACCTTTCGACGCCTAGGTGTTATTTTCTTTGTGTTTTGTCCAAAATTAAGCCAATTTTAATGTTGTGGCGCTACTTTTGCAGCGCCTAAGCACTGTGCATACTTTTTTTTTCTCTTAATTTTAAAATTTTTTATTTCAACATAAAACTAACTACAAATAATATATTTTATTGAATTTAAACAAGCAAAAATTGTACTAAAATTTTAACATAATTACTACTAAATACTAGGCATTAGAATAATTTATCAAGGGTATTCACCTTTAATTTAGAAATCTATAATACCTAACTACATGCTAATTTGCCCACCAAATAACTATCTACTTGAAGTCCATATATTCTTATGTAATAGTCCAATATACACAATTTTATAACCCTAACCTTGATTTCACTTATACATATGTGGTCATAACTCATGTGTAGGTAAGTGATATCAATCATGCAATATTATATTCATACATATAATCTTTTAAACTATCTCCATCCTTCAATTTAATGTATAAGAAACTAAGAGGTCATTAATGATCTTTTTGACACATAATTATATGAACAATAAATAAAAGAGTATTTGAAGATGATGGTTAATATCATGTAGTTCATAATATTTGAGATATTTATAATGACATGACATGATTAAATGTGTCCAAACAATTAGTTGAGTTAATGGTCCCCTTACACATCTCTAATTAAGTAGTTTTAACTTTAATGAGATGAGATCTTTCAAACTTCTTCAATAAAATGATACTTGTGCATGGTACTTTAGCACGAGAAATAAGAATAAGAATATCTTTAATATCATGCCATTGGAATGCAAATTTAGTGGCTAGGCAACAAGACTAGTTTGTTACTGAGGGAAGCAAAAACTTCTATTTATAATAGCAATCAATTATCGATGAAGTTATTCAAATTGAATGTCAAGCAACTCTTGAGTAATGGAAGTATGTTTATTGGATGGCTCATCAATATGGTGCTCCTACTATAAAATGTACTATACCATATTGAGTATAAAATTTAGATTTGACATGACCATTATTATTTTTCTATTGAGATACATTTATTTTTGTTACACATGACGTCAAAAGAATATGAAGGTAAACACATTCTCACACTAAAAAAGGAAGGAATTCAAGCAAGTGTTCAAATATTTAAGAAAGAAGATAATGCGACAAGAAGACTAACACACATACAAAAATTAGATTTGTTTAGTCTTATGATAAATGTACTCTCTAAGGTAATCCAAATGGGATATTTGCTTTCTAAAGATAATAAATTATATATACTATTTTTAAAAAGGAATTTGTGTGTTTTTAGTCAATGCAGTATGATCTAATATTGATGTGTGATCATGTTAGATATCAAGAACATGATAATCCTCTATGGGCTCCGAAAATTCGCCACCGACCTCTTTGATAAAATGAGTAATTTTAAAGTGTTGGTGTAATTTTCAGAAGGCAGATGGAATAGTAGATAAGACATTACTTAGAGATTTCATCCCCATTTGGTGAGAACTTTAGATCTGGTTCTAGATTTTCTATAGGCGCAAGCCCCTATAGTTAATTACCACTCCCAATAAGTGAGAGAGAACTTTTGATTAAGGCTAGCCATTAGATCGTTGAATGCGTAGCGTATAGTAGTAGCATATAGAGTTTTAGAATTTACGATATGAAATTCATCATTTCAGCTTAAATTGGATGGTTGAGGGAATGATGATGTGCCTGATCTAGATCTTATGGTTCCGTCATCCCGTGCAGTCGCGGTCCCTAGTCTAATTAGTCAGAGGAGATAGTTAACCCAACCTAACAGAAGGATCATCATCAGCAACACATGGGTTACGTAGTCCAAGAAATCCTTGTGAACGGTTGGTGTTTTGGAGACATGACTTAAGTCTACGACAGATAGTTGTTTGCCTATCAAGTATATCCTATGATTCACAACTTAAAGATGAAAGAGGGGAGCACTGCCACGACGATCGTAATATAAAATGGAGCTGGCCACCCATCGAGGACTCGATCATAACTGCTTTCATCTGTGGAGCCTAGCAAGCCACGCAATGAGGACACGCCATGTCCTTACTAGAGAGAGATTGAGAGTGAACATAGGAACACTGATTTGACATTAGCTTTTTGTGAGCTAGAGTTTTCTAGTTTGCCACCCTCACAAACAAAGAAGGTGGATGAGATTGTGTTTTGATTTAAGTTTATAGTGATAGAATTTCATTTAAGCAGCTTTGATTTAATTTGATTTAAAATTTGATTAATTTGAGTATGTTTAAGATCTTTAGATCACAACTCTTTTAGCTAACGAGGATTAGATCTCACCTAATAGAATGGATATTTCATTGATTTGAAACTCTTATTATAAGTTTTAGGTTTTGTTAACTTCACCTGGAGACTAAACCGAAGTAACTGCAACATCCTCAAACACTTGAATTTAGGCATTCAAAGACGGCAATGCAAGTGTAATTAATAATTCGATAATTTTATGTTTGAATTAAAAGCTTTAGATCTGTCAACTGCTTAACTCTTAATAAGGATCGATCTACTATCACCGACGATTAGTTTCTGATATTTCACCGATTTGAAACTCATATAAGTTTTTGGTTTTATTAATTAACCCGGCCCTAAGATGAACGGAAGTAACTCAGATTCCGCACACTTTAATTTAAGCATTCAACATATACCCATGCGTGTATTTAAGACTATGTAGTGTTTATTTCTTAATTATGAGATTGATTTTATATTTTCAATTTAACCTACACTTTTCGTGATATATTAAAATTTGCACTTGAAATCTCTATGTCCGAGCACATACAGGTGTTCATAGTTTAGATAATTTCACCTAATTAGTGATTTCATTGATTTTGAAAATCATAGTTATGATGAAATTCTTTGATTTTTGGTTGAAGGAAGCCCTATAATTTTTATAGATTTTGATTTAGTATCGCCTTCTGTCTACTTGTATAAAGGGTTGTAGATCTGACGGTGAAGAATGCGTTTTGATTTAGATTATAGTTTAAAATACTATTGGCACTTAGTTTAGTTGTTGAGTATTTACAATTATCTCAACTTAATTATGTTCAATTTACATCAATTTTGGTAAATTATGTCGATTTCAATGTTTGTTGATTTAGCTCTACTCATGTTTATTGGCTAGCATAGTCCACATTTGTATAAGATCTATTAAACCCAATTTGGATTCATTCTTAGATTTTGAGTTCATTGTAAGGTTGTTATGATTTTACCATTAGTCTCCCCCAAATCCAATTAAAGCTTGCTGTGGTATTTATTTTTGGGGTGTGGGACACCACGCAGATCTTAAGAGGCACTTATTGAAATGATCGGGTACGACATTAAGGAATGATGTACTATCTCGAAAGATAGGAATCACCACCCCATATAATGGACCTAATCACCTAATAAGGACTCCTAAGGCATGATGGGTCTTCGAATATACCAGAGATCTTTCAGCTACTTTATATGAAAAAGTAAAGTAGGGTTTATTTTAAGCTATGTTCGTTAAGTCCCATATGGAGGCAAGCCCAACAGTTAATTACATCTTAAGGAATGAGAATTTCTTAAGAATACTCTCGATTAAAATAGATAATTAGGGTCTCCAAAGATTTCAAGGTTAAGACTATCAAAGGATTGGCTATTTTAGAAAATCAAATGGGATAGATCAAGGAGAAGACTTATTCTAAAGGGAGAAAGTATGCTCATGATACTAGGAAGCCTGTGAGCATTCCATCTACCCTATATGGGCTTTATATTTTTAAAATTGATGAGAGTTGATTATTTGAGTTGGCATTTTATTAGATTGTTAGGGCTTATAATTCCATAACATAAGATTGTGGAAAATGCCTAAGAGGTGAGGATTTATGCTTGTAGCCAAGAAAACAAATACCTCGATTCCTAAACTAAGTTGGTACAAAAAAAGGTACAACCTAAATCTAAAATGGGTATATGATTTACCTCCACAGAATAAATCACCCACTTCTTATTATGAGTGGCGATGCCTAACTCCTCCGCTTTAAATCCATGTAGGCAAGTCTTATGATTTGCAAGATGGCTAGGTCGTTGTTCATTTAGAAAGAAAATTAAGTCCTTAGACTCACTCCTTAAGATAGAGCATGAGTGGTATGAATCCATGACTTAATCTAATGCAAATTTTATCAAATTTATTTCATTCTTTTGGACTTTTTGTTTTGACATGCTATGGGATTTTGTATGCCTAAATGAGAATTTGATTATAGGCCAAATCAAGAGAGAAAGGGTGTTTTCCACCAAAGGCTCTCATAAGCCTTGATTCAAGATGGAAACCCCTCTTAACAAGAGTGAAAGAATATGACATGCATGATATTATACATTCATCCATCCAAAGGGGGGTTACTAAAAAATTTTATTATCTTGATTTAATTCTTAGGCTTTTATGTGAGGTTATGAGTTGTTTAAAATTTTAGTTATGAGTTATTAATTGGGGTAAAAAAATTAATTTTTATCCTAAGAGCTTACCGCATCCAGGCCACACATTCAAGCATAAATCATAAAGAAACTATGAAAAGCATGATGTTCTAATGCACAACTGAACACAACATCAAATAATTTTATCATGAATAAAAGGCCGCTGTTGGGTTCTCACAAACCCCAAAAGAGAAAGAAAAGATGGTGAGCTCTACCCTTATATATAACGGATTAAAAAAATAATATATATATGGGGGTCTTCTTTTCTTCATTTATTCATTCTCTTTTTTTTATTTGATTTGCTCCAAAGGCATCTGTCACCCTGTGGACTAAGCCTTGACATCGCTCATCCTAATCCCATAGCAAATCCTAATTCCTAATGCAAAATTATATCAAAAATAGGAAAAATAAATCTAGCTACATCCGCAAAATAAATGTTACTAGACACACCATACAACCATATGAATAATTTGGACTTAAGACCCACACATGGGTAACAAACCCACCTATCTAACATGGTTACACTATAAGCAAGAACCTACAAAGAAAAGTATTTATATATTTTTTATTATAGCGCCCCTTTAAGCACAACCTGATAAAATATGATTAGTTAATAACCGACATCCAAATACTAAATATACACCCTAACATCTAAAATATTACATCACAAAAACACAACATCATACATACAACACCCCTAACTAAAGACTAGGGGTGACTTAGTATTCTATGCTTGTGTAAAGAAGACTTTACTAGCTTCTTTAGTTTAAGTTCCAATTTGAAGTTTGAATTTAAATTTTACCTTTGGGTGATTTCAATCTAAATGATTTAATGATTTACTTTTCATTTTTATTTCAGTTTTATTTGATAGAAATGATATTTAGGTTCTCAAAAATGAAGAGTAGGATGAATTTTATCTATAGACAGGACTCACCCCATTCCACATCCTAATTCCTAAAGAATCTAACTAAAGTCCTTAAGTATCTTGATTAGCCCATTTGAATTTGTGTAATTCATTTGATTCGATTTATTTGATTTGATTTAGAATTTAGAATTTGAGTATATTTAAGTATTTGATTAATTGATTTTTTTTAGATTATGTTTTAGTTTAATTGCATCTTGATAATTCAATATCTTTAATGTCTAATGAGTTTATTTAAGTTCATGTATTTTGGTTGATTAATTTTAGATTAGTGTTTTGATTTAATTGAATCTTGGTAAATTCAATATCCTTTTAAATATTTAATTCTTTTCTTTGATCATGGTTATGTGATTTAACTTTATGTTTATTTAATTGATTGTGGTTCATTTATTGTAGTAGGATTAGATTAATTAAGATTTTATTTTGATTCTAATGGTAATTAGGATTTTATTTTTTAATCACATCCATTTGTCATCAAAGTTTGGTTTGATTTGATTTCATATATGGATAGTTAATTAGTTTATTTTATTTAAGTAGGTGAATGAGATTTGATTTGATTCTATATATTAAATTGAGTCTTTCTTAATTTAGTTTAATTTGACTTGATTTAGGTTATTTATTTGAGTTTTATTTTTATTTTATTTTGTTTTTTATATTGTTCAAATTAAGAGTAATTGGATATGATTTAATAACTTTAAAGTTTATATTTAATTTTATGTTTATTTGATTTGATTATGATATTTGCTCATAATTTTACTTGACTTATTGGTTTAATTATATTTTAATCATTTTTTTATATTATGTTTTACTTAGATTTTATGATAATTTAATTTGCACTTTTTTTATTTTGTTTCATTACTTTATTTTTTATTTTAGTTTTTTTTAGGATTGATTAATTCTTTTTTTTTTTGAATTTAATTCTAAAAATATTTAGATGGGATTATTTAAAATAAATGTTAATCTTAAAGCGTGAAAAAAAAATTTTTTAGACTTAATACGAATTTATAGGAAGCTGGAGGTTTCGTGAGAGAGAGAGAGAGAGAGAGAGAAAGAGAGATGCGTTTTTTTTTTTTTTTTTTTTTGCTTTCTCTAGAGAGAGAGAGAGGCGGTTTTTTTTTTTTATTATTAATTTTTAAATAATAAATTATTTAAAATATTTAAAATATATAATTTAAAATATTTTTATAAAATATTTAATAACTAAATATTTATATATTTAGTTATTAATTAATTAATTTATAAATGTATATAATTAAATAAAATATATTTTAATTATATATAAATTTAGAAATTTATTTAATAATTTTGTTAATTAATATAATTATTTAAAATATATAATTTTATTAATTTTTGTTAATATATAATTTAAAAATAATTAAAATATATAAATAAATAATTTTAATAAAGAAATAAATAAATTATATAAATATTTTATAAATTATATAAAGTAATTATATATATATATATATATATATATTATTTAATTAATATTTATTTATTTTATATTTAAAATATATAATTAGTTAAATAAAATTTTAAATTATATAAATGAGATATTTATATATTTATAAAATATTTAGTTATTTATATATTTGTTTATATAAAATATAATATTTTATAAATTTTATAAAGTAATTATATATATTTATAAATTTATTTAGTTATTTATATATTTAAATTATATAAATATTTTAAGTTATAATAAATAAACAAAAGAAAGGAACAAATATATATATAACCAAAAATATTTATATAATTTAAATATATAAATAAATAAATTTATAAATATATATATAATTACTTTATTTATAAAATTTAAAAATATTATATAATTTATTGGCTTATATAATAAACAAATAAATATATAAATAACTAAATATTTTATAAATATAAAAAATATCTATGTATTTATATAATTTAAATTTTATTAATTTATTTAACTAAATATATTTTAAAATAAATATTTTAAATAAATAAATAACTAAAAATAAAAATATATATATATATATATATATATAAATAACTAATTATTTATTTATATATTTTAAATATTTTTAAATTATTTATATAACTTAAAAATATTTATATAATTTAAATACATAAATAACTAAATAAATTTATATATATATATATATAAATATAATTACTTTATTTATATAATTTATAAAATATTTATATAATTTATTTATTTCTTTATTTATTTATTAAAAATTATTTATTTATATATTTTAATTATTTTTAAATTATATATTAACAAAAATTAATAAAAATTATATATTTTAAATAATTATATTAATTAACAAAAATTATTAAATAAATTTCTAAATTTATATATATAATTAAAAATATTTTTAAATTATATATTTAATTATATATATATAAATAAATTAATTAATAACTAAATATATAAATATTTAGTTATTAAATATTTTATAAAAAATATTTTTAAATTATATATTTTAAATATTTTAAATAATTATACAACAACAACAACAACAAGCCTTAATCCCACTAGGTGGGGTCGGCTACATGAATCCTTCTGCCTCCATCAGGTCCTATGTGTCAAATTCTCATTTAATTCGAGTATACTAAGATCATTTTTATACATCTTAACCAAGTCTTTTAGGTCTACCTACCTTTCTTAACATAAGGAAAATCTAATGCATCTACTCTCCTAATCGTCATCTGGACTAGACGCTTTATGTGGCCAAACCATCTAAGGCGACTCTCCCTAATCTTATCTATCACCTGAGCTACTCCAACTTTTTCCTAACATACTATTTTGCATTCTATCTCTAAGGGTAAAGCTCATCCACTGATCCTCATCTCGTAACACTTAACTCTTCTCTTTTATTGGCCAACATTCTCGCACTATAAGTCATTGTGTCTTACCACCATCTTATAAAATTTTCCCTTAAGTTTGGAACTTTTCTATCACATAATCCGATGCATTCCTCCACTTCAACCATCCAACTTGAATTCTACTAATAATATCTCCATCTATTTCACCATCATTTTGAACAATAGAGCCTAAATATCAATCGCCACTCTTATTAATGACTTGATCACCCAAAGTCACAACACTACCACTAAAATTTCTACAACTAAAATTACACTCCATATATTCGCTTAGATCTTAAACTAAAACCTTTAGACTCTAAAGTTGACCTCCATAATTCAAGTTTCGTTGGACTCTCTAGTCTTATCAACAAGAAGAATGTCATCAAGAAAAAGCATACACCGTGGTACATCTTCTTGTAAATGCCTCGTAAGAACATCCATAACTAAAGTAAAAAGATAAGGGCTTAATGTTGATCCTTGATGTAATCCAACCAAATAGGAAAATAGTTTGTCAATCCTCCTTGTGTTTGGACACAAGTGACATATACATATCCTTAATGACTTGAATATAACCAATATTAACTTCTTTTGTTCTAGAACTCTCCAAAGAACATCTCTTGAGACTTTATCATAAGCTTTCTAAATCAATAAATATCATATGTAGATCCTTTTATTTTCTCTATGCTTCTCCATCAAACCTCTTAACAAATGTATAGCATCCATAGTAGATCTACCGGCATGAAACCAAACATTGAGAAACTTCAGATCACATCGTAATCTATGCTCAATTACTCTCTCCATAATTTTAATGTATGGCACATTAACTTAATTCCTCTATAATTTGCACAATCTTGTGCATCACCTTATTCTTAAATATGAACCAACAAACTCTTTCTCCACTCATCCGCATCTTTTAGTCTTTAAAATAACATTAAAAGATTTGTAAGCCAAGAAATTCCTTGATCTCCTAAACATTTCCACACTTCTATTGGAATATTATCCTGGTCCATCGCTTTTCCACATTTCATTTTCTTTAAAGCTTCACTAACTTCGATTTACTAATAATTGATAAAAAAATGAAATTTCTATTTTTGTTTAGGGTATTAAGGTTGCTAAAATCAATCGTACTTTCAGATCCTTCATTGAAAAGTTTATTAAAATACCTCATCCACCTATTTTCAATATCTTTTTCTAAGAAAAGCACTTTATTATTTTCATCCTTAATGCTCCTCACTTGAACTATGTCTTTACTTCTCCTATCTTTTTGGTTGGCTAACTTATACATACATCTTTCACCTTCTTTGGTATCTAATCTATTGTATAAATCACTAAAAGCTAAATTTTGTATCATATATTGCTTTCTTAGAATCTGCCATTTTATATCTTTCCCAATTCTCCGAAGTTTTACATCTAAACCAAGTTTTATAACAATGCTTCTTATTTCTTATCTTTTCTGACACTCGACTCCACCACCAACTATTCTTATTAAAAGAAGCTTTTCCTTTTGATTCAAAGCACATTTTAGCAACTTGTTTAATAGACTTGATACTTTTTCCCACATAACGTTAAATTTCTTTATGAACATCCCAAACTTTAATTTCTTGTAGCTTGCTCTTAAAATATTTTTTATTTGTGTTTTAAGTGTCCCCATCTAATCCTGGACAATAATTAAGTTTATTTTTCTCTTACAACCTTTCATCTTAAAATCTAAAACTAATAGTCGATGTTGACTTAAAATTTCACTTGGAATGACCTTACAATCTTTACAATCTAAACGATCTTTTTTCTTATCAAAAATAATCAACTGTGTTTTACTAGATCCATTTTATAAGTAATAATATGTTCATCTCTTTTCTTAAATAAAGTATTAGCAACTACAAAATCATAAGCTAAGAAAATCTAATATAATCATACCTTCTTCATTAGTCACCCAAATCCATAACCACCATGAATACTTTTAAAATCTTCTACCACTCTACCAACATGTTCATTTAAATCCAATAAATACTTTTCTTCAAGAGGTATTTTTTGTATTAATCCTCTAATTCATTCCAAAATTTTTAACTTACCTCCAAACCTACTTGAGGAGCATAAACACTTATAACATTGATAATCTTGTATCAACAATAATCTTTAAAGCTATAATATTCTCCACATCTATTAATACTTATAACATTATCCTTCAAACTTTTATCTATAATCACACCTACACCATTTCTAGTAATTTTTACCAATACCAAAATTTTTAAACCTAAACTATCAATCTCCTTAGCCTTCTCCCCAACCCATTTAGTTTCTTGAACACATAAAATATTTATCTTTCTATGAACCATAATATCTATTAATTCCATTAATTTACCTGTAAGAGTACCTATATTCCAAGATCCTAACCTAATTCTAGTTTCATGGACTAACTTCTTTGCTCGCATCCGCATAATGGGAACCCTTGCTTATTTAACACCGCACCGGCCATGTACGTGACTCTAGCATTTTTTCATCAGATTCGTATTCACACAAGCTGGGACGCCCAAAGATCTTCTGATTTAAAGGATTCATGTCATAATTATTTTAGACAAATTTTCAGCCGACTACCTAACGAACCCTCCACTTTTGCATCCCGACTGACCAGAATGGTAAGTGTTATTTTAAATAATTATATTAATTAAAAAAAAAATTAATAAAACCCCTCTCTCTCTCTCTCTCACCGAAAAAAAAAAAAAAATCATCTCTCTCTCACCAGAAAGCAAAAAAATAAAATAAAATAAAATCCTCAGCTGTAAACGGACGACGGACCGGACGGCTTCCTCGTCGGCCCCGTCCGTTGTACGGACGACTAGGCCTATTTTCATAAAAAAAAAAATTTCATGCCTAAACGCCTAATTAAGATTAACACTAAGCATATTTTAAAAATAATCCCATATTTAGATTAATCATGATCATTTGATCAAAAATCAAATGACTCGCGAATTAATCGTGGCTTAATAGGTGAAATTAGATCACTACGCCATTCGACTTAATCAATACTGTTCACTTGAAACACATGAAATGAATAGTTTTGCTTTTACCTCTAAACTCTCGTCGAAAGAATTAAAAGGTTAAGTACATGGACTCTAAAAGTTGGTTCCTAACGACGCTCGCATTCAACACATCAAATATGAAATCCATAAGGTTTTCTAAGCGTTTAAGAATCATACCTCACCGGAGCTAATGTCCGGTGGATTCTAACCATGAGGTGGCTTCGTTTAGAAGAAACGAAACCCTGTTGAATTGCTTGTTGGATGCCTCCTAGCCAAACACTCCAAAGATCGAGCACCATCACTATTCGTCAATTTTGATAGAACTCCATATTTGAGAACTTGAGAAGGGATGAGAGTGGTCTTCCCCAACTCCTAAAACTCTTGGGACAAAGGAAAGTGAAATAAGAATGAATGAAAGGGTTCGGTATGGATTTATCATCATGGAAACTCAAAGTGGCTGCTGTTAGGAGTTCGGATCAGCCTGTAAGGGATGTTAAGTAGTCGGTTCAGTTAGTAGTATCCACCACAGGATAAGGATCTGATATTTCAAAGTAGGTAACATTTTCTCTACAGCTTGGAAAGTAGTGATTGGCACCATGCAACCCACAAGAGCAGCTAGGCTTAGCTTAGATCTGATGGTGCACTGAAAGGGGGCAAAATGTAGAGTGGAGATGGAGAATGGAAGGCCGAAGGTGGAGTAGTGAAGCAGCGAGCTTGTCTCTAGTGAAGGACTGCTGTGTGCCTCGGTTTGTGGGTGAATGAGGGACAAGAGAAAACATGTTGGGGGGAGTTCTTACATGTTGGGGGGGCAAAAATGTAGACTGGAGATGGAGAATGGAAGGCCGAAGGTGGAATAGTCAAGCAGCGAGCTTGTCTCTAGTGAAGGACTGCTGTGTGCCTCGGTTTGGGGGTGAATGAGGGACAAGAGAAAACATGTTGGGGGAGTTCTTCTTACATGTAAGGCTGATCGAAGAAGCAGGTAGTTGAGGATGCGGAGATATGTATTCAGCCATGGGTTGCGATGGAGTCTCGGCCTTCAGAAAAAAAAAAAAAAAAAAAAAAAAAGGAGTCACGGCCGGCAGAACCTGGCTATGACGGAAGAGGGGGATCGGCAAGTGAATTGGTCGCCGGTTTGGAGTATAAGCCCATCATTCATGTGAAGGGATGCTATTTCTTAGTGTTCGAGAGGGAAAAGAAACTCTCGCTGCTGGAGGAAGAGGGAGATCGACAAGTGAAGTGGTCGCCGGTTTGGAGTATAAGTCCGTCACTTATGTGCAGGGCTGCTATTTCTTGGAGTTCGAGAGGGAAAAGAAACTCTCACTGCTGGAGGAAGAGGGAGATCGGTATGGTTTGCATGCAGCTGGTTGTTCGAACAAGGATAAGAGAAGCTTAGGAGGAAGTGGAAAAAGAGGTTGCGGCCACAACGAAGGAGAAAAAGCTCCGCATTCCTTTCCTAGCCGAGAGAGAGAGAGAGAGAGAGAGAGATATGATAGATCCAGCGAGAGAGAGATAATAGTTTTGTTTTATCTACCTCCCCAACCACTCTTACGTTTCCCCTTTATTTTTATTTTTTTTTTCTTTTTGCATTTCTTTATTTTGTGTTATCATGATCACATGATCACGTAGAGTAGGCATTTTAATAATAAAAAATTTCATTCATTTCTTTTTGCATTTCTTTTTTTTATTCTTTTTTTTTAACTTGGTGAAAGTTGATTTTTATTTATTATTATGATTTAAAAATTTTTTTTACATAATTTTAATGATTTTAGAAAATAATTGAATGAAATTTTATAAGTTATTTGCATAAGATAATTTTAATTATGATTAACAATTATTGATTATAACATAGATTCATAATTTAATAAATTAATTATTTTGATTTAAGTTTGACCAAAATTTATTTGATATTTAGAATTGGTTTAATTTCCCTCTCTCTCTTTTTGTAGTTTATTTTAAATTTTAAATGTATTATTCGTATATTAAAAAAAAAATTTGTTTGTTATTATTTATTATATATATATTAGTGAATTAATATACAAATCATGATTTGATTTTATTTAGGCTTAAATTTGTCTAAAATTGCATTTGATTCAAATAATTTATGAAAATTGTGAATAATCTTTTGAGCAAATTTGAATTTTAATTTTTAGATATTATAACTTGAGTTAAATTATCTCATGATTTATTAGCATCGATCAATGAATTAATTTTAATTTTAATTTGATTTTGAATGATTTACTTGATGGTTTTGATTGTGATTTTAGAACTTGGAATGATGATTAAAGGATTGATTGATTTTGAGAAAGTGCATCTAGACAGTTTAGCATGGATGGTGATTTCAAGCTCAAGTGCTAATCTTATGATTAACCTTCTAAGTCTCTAGATGTTAAGTGTTCACCTAATCACTAGATGTGTCTTATGACTAAGAAACTTATGACTAGAAATCTTAGTTCTAAGAGTCCTAAGTCTAAGAGGAGGTTAAGAGCTACTCCAAAAGTGAGGTCAACAAAAGGACCAATAGGTGTGTGCGACACCACCGATTGCTGGACCAAATGATCAACAACATCCAAGATTGCAACAAACAAGTGAAGTTATACTATACCCAAAAAAGGTAGATAGAATCACGATCTTAGTAATGCAGCTCTCTTTATGCGGCATAAGAGAGCAATAAAAAATCCACTGGATTGAGTACATGAACCTTCCTCTGGGAGACAGTTCAAGTTATCCTCTGAGATATGGATGAGTTTGATTATGAATATGATTTATTGGGTGTGTATCCTAGGATAAGAATTTAATTGGATTTCTTTGATTTGTTTGATGACTCCACTAGGGAGGTTGGTTTAATTTGTTATGGCTCCAAGGAGAAGGGTTCTAGATTGAGGCATATCCGGGATGTACACTCAATTGAATTTGATTTAGATATAAACTAAGAGGCTAATTTGATTTGACCGGGAAGAAATTTGGTTATTTGAGATGTTTAATTTGACTCCACCGGGGAGGTTGGTTTCAATTTATTTTTTATGGACCCGGTGTGCGATGGACTATACAAGGAGCCATTGGCCTGCCTTAGATTTATAAGTCTAAAGGGGTAATTTACTGCCATAAGGTGACTATCCAACCTAAGGGGTTGCCTTTTGGTAATGACTATGCTAGGAAGAAGGTGTAGTAGACTTACATCTTCCAAAGCTAGGAAAAGCCCTGGGTGATCTATTGGACGAGCAACACATCGAACCCTACCTAAGGCAACTACTGAGTGAGCACCGCTGAGGGTCTTACCTCAACTCAAGAGTAGTCCTGATGATTAATTTGATTTGATTTGATTTAATTTAATTTTGTGTGTTATATTATGGACCCTGTCGGCGTGCGATGGACCCACTGAGAAGGAGCTATGTCAGCTTTGACCTATCTCAGATTTATAAGTCCAAAGAGGTAGTCTACCCACAAGGTAGGACTATCCGGCCTAAGGGTTACCTTTCGGTGTGCAACGAATGTACTAGGAAGAAACCGTAGCAGACTTACATCTTCCAAAGTAAGGATCAATAGTTGGGGTGATCTATTGATGGCTGATCAATCTCGACCTAGACTATTTGAGCAATGCGACTCATATCGACTCAAGAATAGTCAAAATTACTTTAATTTTAGATGGATGTTTTGGATGATCTACTAAGAAGGAGCTAATATCACCTAGACATATCTTGGTTTACAAATCCAAAGGAATAGTCTACTGCCGTAGAATTAACCAACCTGGGGTGCTTTCGGTTTGCAATGAGAAGAAAGCACGGACTCACATCTTCCTAAACAAGAATCCACTGGGTGATCGATCACTTACGAACAATCGGGCGACCTGTGGGCCGCCGTCGGTTTTGTAACGATCGCTTGAATGAATGCATAGACTTATATCTTTCAAAGCAAAGACGACCGGGTAACTCATTGGTGGCACAACAAGTTGAACCGACCTAGACACGAGTGAGTACAGGATTTATCTCAACTCGTGAAGTCATAGGGAGTTTTACCGCTAAAGATAGGATGCCGCTTGGAAAGCTGGGGCTTGAATTCCTAATCCTCAAGCAAATATTTTGTTTGTTTATTTAATTTATTTTATGGACCTAGTTATGGTGAGATCAAATTGAGAAGGAGCTTATATCACTGACCTATCTGAGCAAGGGAGAATCGATCCGCTAAACAAATTCTCCAACCGGGGTGGCTATGAAAGGGGAGAATCCAAAAGTAACAGGTAGTGTCTAAATGCAAAAGATGTGATCCAAATAGAATGCCAGACCGCATGGGCTTCATCCAACAGGAGAAATGACATGACTACCATATATCACATAAATGTTAACTCATAGAAAGCGTGGACTTACATTTTCAAGAGTGGACTGGGCGATGGGATAGAACATCAACCAACTATGGTGCCAAAAATAAAAATGTAACATCTCTCTAAGTAACTTCATGGTGTTAGACGTGTCATCGACTAGGACTGAGTGAATGCCACTGGGATTATATCGACAAAATATAGTCAAGAGGAAAGGTGCCTCCGGGGACTTACAAACCTCAAATATATTCGAGGTTAGTCATGATGATTAGTTCAAGAAGAAAGCACGGGACTACATCTTCTCAAACAGATCAACCATGAGGTAGCTTCTGCATGAAGACTAAAACTAACAAGCCATCGCGAATGATCAAATCAGGAAGAAAGCACGGGGACTCACATCCTACCACAAATGACCATTGGGGTGATCGGTTGCTTTGGACAATGAATCGAGCCCAACCTAGAGCAGCTAATGAGTGAGTGCCACAGGGGTCTTGCTCCCACATCAAAGTAGCCCGAAAGAAAGATATGTCTATTTGTGTTTGATGTGAAGGAATAGGATAAGGGACTCTTACACCTAAACCTGGAAATGACCTAGTCAGTATGGTGGCTAGTTCAAGAAGAAAGCTGACTCACATTTTCTTAAACAAAGATCAACACAAGGTAGTTCACCGGCAGGCGCAAGACTACCAAACTAGCCAGTTTGCAATGGTCAAAATTAGAAGAAAGCGCAGTGACTCACATCCTCCAACAAATGACCATTGGGGTGATCAGTTGCTTTGGGCAACAAATCAAATCTGACCTAGAGCAGCTAATGAGTGAGTGCCACAGGGGGCTTGCTCCCACATCAAAGTAGCCCAAGAAAAAAAAAGATATATGTTTGTTTGTGTTTGATATGAAGGAATAGGATGCCACTGGGGACTCTTACACCTAAACCTCAAGGAAACTCGACCTAGTCAGAGTATGGTGGCTTCAAGAAGAAAGCTGGGACTCACATCTTCTTAAACAAAGCCAACACAAAGGTAGTTCACTACAGGCAATGAAGACTACCAAACTAACAAGGTGCGATTTGTAATGGTCAAATTAGAAAAAGCGGACTCACATCCACCAACAAATGACTGGGGTGATTGCTTTTGGACAACAAATCAAACCCGACCTAGAGCAGCTAATGAGTGAGTGCCACAGGGGGCTTGCTCCCACATCAAAGTAGCCCGAAAGAAAGATATGTATATTTTGTGTTTGATATGAAGGAATAGGATGCCACTGGGGACTCTTACACCTAAACCTCAGGAAAACTTGACCTAGTCAGAGTATGGTGGCTAGTTCAAGAAGAAAGCGTTAGGACTCACATCTTCTTAAACAAAGCCAACACAAGGTAGTTCACTAGGGCAAGAAGACTACCAAACTAACAAGGCACTCCAATTTGTAATGGTCAAATTAGGAAGAAAGGGACTCACATCCTCCAACAAATGACCATTGGGTGATCTTTGGGCAACAAATTGAACCGACTAGAGCAAATAATGAGTGAGTGCCACAGGGCTTGCTCCCACATCAAAATAGCGAGAAAAGATATGTATGTTTGAAGGAATGTTTAGATTAATGAGGAATTTTGAAGGGTGATAGTAGATTGATTTTTTTATTTATTTTTATTATTTTTTATTTTTGTTTTTGTTTTTGTTTTGTTTTGTTTTTTTTTTAATTTGGACTAAATCAATGTAGATTTGAAAACATAACTTCATTAAGGAATTGACTTTGATCTTTTTTAAATTTTTTTTTTTTTTTTGAAATTTCTTTAGGTATGTGAAAATGAAACAAGAACAACTAGGAGTAGTGTTCTTTCTCCAAAATCCTTGGGACCTCAAAGTAATTGATCATCCTTAGTGAAGGAAATTCACCAAGGCTTCTCAAATATTATGCTCTAATTTGTATTTGAATGAAAGAAAATTCTCATTCCAATTACTTGAATTATTCTCCAAATTTAAATTTTGATTTTGAGTGTAATGGATTTTGAAGTAATGTTTGTTGACATATAAATACAAACACTCTATCATAGTGGTTTAAACTACTTTTCATCCTTCGAAGCACCAAAGTAGGCCTTTTAATAATCAAAAACAAAATCTTGATTTGGAGAGTTTTGAGATAGACTAACTTTGAAAGAGTTTAAACCATCTATATTCAACATTAATTGAGGTCTCTCTTCCTTCTTCTCTTTTTTTTTTTTTTTTTTTTTTTGCAAGACCTTCAATCTTTTCAATCGATGCATAGAGTTTTGTAAAATTTGATTATTGATGATAAATTTTAACAAGAAGAGTTGTACCCTAAATGGAGATAGCCTTAAACTAGTGGCCTAAGAATGGAGGGGCCAATAATGGAGGTGTCATGAAATATAACCTTATGCTTTTGAATGAGTATTGAAACTTATCATCCTTCGGAACTTAATCTACTTTCTTTGTCAAAGTAGTGAATGATTGACACCTACCAAAACAAAAAAGAGAGATTAAGTATCTGAGACATGACAACCTTCCTTAAAATGATTTTAATTGTGTTGAAACCCTCCTTATTTATTTATTTTTTTCTCTCTTTTTTTTTCTTTTTTTTTATCTCTTTTTTTTATCTTTTTTTTTTTTTTAAGGTTGCATCTCTAATATCAATCTAATCTATTTTAGATCAATTTTTTTATCCCATGATGCTTTACTACAAGCCCTAGAAACTTCCTAAAGCCATCCTCATTGTATACTTTGGGATTCATCTTTAGGTTGTAGTATCATAATTAATCGAAGACAACTACTCGATCATAAAGATGGTCTTCCTTTTCTTTGCTTTAGACTAGATCATCAATGTAGCATTAACTTGGTGATGAATGAGTTCGTGAAGATTGAGTCATTTGGTATGTGATGCCGGCATTTTAAGGCGAAAGGCATGACTTTAGCGAAAATTCATGGAAATTATAAATGCAAATGACCTCTCATCCTCCCATCATTTGACCCATCTTTGAATGAGGAGACGCATGCAAAGAGGCTATGTTCTCTATTAAATTTGATATAGGTAATGTGAATTTGTTTCAAGACATGCCTATCTTAGATCTTCAAAATTGACATATGTGGATTTGAATGTTCTTCCTTTTAGGGAATAATATTGGGAAATCATGGTAGTATCTTTCTTCTTCAATAAGGTTAACTTCAAACTTTGATCCTCTTCTGATCAAAAGTTTCTAAAAATAGGACTAGCAATAGGTTCAATTTTGAGTTTATAGACTGCTACCATTGGAGATGTATTGGGCACTTTATAATGGTCTTAGGTAAAGTAGTCTTTAAACTACAAAAGTAACCTAACCAAGTTGTTGGAATTTTTCTTCTAACTTATCATATACGAATGTTGGGAGGGTGGGTGGACTCCCTTCATGTTTTGAAGTTTTTTTTTTTTTTAACTGGAGTTCATTCTCTACTTGAAAATCTTCAAAATTGTTTGAAAAGTAGTAGACTAGGCAAAAGATAATTTTATTACCTCATTTGAAGATCTATCTACAAGCATTGAATCCTCTTCGAGCTTGAAGAAAGAAAAATGAAGTGGAAATTTGAAAGCTCATAATGTTTTATTTGTTTCTTTTTTTTTTTTTTTTTAGAGGTTAGGAGCAACTCTTAACTTCCAATCCTATAATAATATCATGAGATAGTAGAATTGTAGTCAATGTGCTGATACCTACTAACTTTCTAGTCATATCATACATCCTCCTCCTAGAACTTTTTTTTTTTTTGCAATCTAACTTAGATTTGTAAAAAAATTTGACTCAAAATTTATCTCATGTATTATTTTCTCTTTTTTTTGAATTTATACCTCATACACATGATTTATTTTTGGATTCTAAATCAATGTATTATTGATGCTTACTTTTTCTCTTTTTTCTTCTCTTCTCCTTTTTTTTTGAATTTACACCTCATACATATGATTTATTTTATTTTTTTTTTGGATTTTAAATCAATATGTATTATTGGTGTTTTACTTTTTCTCTTTTTATTCTTTGCTTTCACCATTTTTTCATTTTTTTTTTTTGAGTCTTTGTCTCTATTGTATTCTCTGGAGGAGATTGCTTATATTTCTTTTTCATAGGATATTCTATGTTGAATATGACTTGAGGAGGTTGACACTAACTAAGCAAGGAAGAATCAAATATTTTTCTATCTCTTTAGAGAATGTGAGAGTGCACTTATTACTTAGCTTAGTGGGCAACCTTCCAAGATAGTCTAGGACATTAAGATTAACCTTCAGAACAGTTTGACGCCCTTCTTTTGGATTGTGAGGTGTATCTTAAGAAGGATTTAGAATTTGATTATTTCCAATGACTGATTTGCTTCTTCCTATGGTGTTGATCAAAGTGGTAGGACCCTGCCACTATAATAATTGACTTCTGTGATATCTTCTGAAAGAGAGGTAGAATTGATGTCTACCTACTATACTCTCTCTCTCTCTTTTCCTTTTTCTTTCTTTTTTTTTCAAAGTTTGTCCCATTAGACCTTTGAAATTTGATGATTCTAACTCTTTATCGATAGTGACACCATGAAAGCATAGAATGGGGGCATTTCTACCAGTTGGAATCATTAAAGCATAAAGTCCATCAAGACCGCTATTTTATGGATTACGATCGATATTTTGAGAGTTGTCTTCTTTTGGGAATTAGGATTCAAGTCATTTGAGTCATACTTATCAATAAATAAGACATACTCAAAATCCTTGTCAATTTCATTCTTGGCCCCTGAAGGAATCTTTATGGCCTTTCTCCTTTAGGGTGAAAATCCACATCTTGGTTTTAAGTTGAATTTCATCATAAAAGTTTTTATGATTCATAACTTTGTGACCGATAATAATGAATATTGCATTATCATAAGTCATCTTAAGGTTTTCAAGCTCTATGTCAAATTTGATTCAGATATTCTTGATCTAAAGAATTTGAACCCACACTCATCAAATTTGAATATGATAAAGGGGTTCAAATAATTAGATCTCAATTTGGAGAGATTTTGAAGAGAATTTCTTTGGAACCTCACTTGTCAAATGTTGATATGAGCTCTTGACTGGACTTAAGAAATTTTGGAACTTTACTTTCCAAATTATGGTAGGTTCAAAAATTTAGGAATATATATATATATATATATATATTTGGCGTTGATTTTGATTTTGAAAGAGAACTATTATTTAACAAATTTGAGTATGTAAAATGAATTAGATTAATTTTGTTATATATATAGTTTTGATGTTTATTTTTGAAGAAAAGGTTTATTTGATTTGATTTTGATTTTGAAAAATGAACCTTCACTTAACAAATTTGAGTATGCTAAGTGGGGTTCAATTAATTTTATTTTGAAAGAGATTTAAAAGTTTTTTTTGGAGAAATGATTTTTTTTCTTTGTTTAATTTTGATTTTAAAGAGATAATCTCCCTTTAACAAATTGGATTATGTTAAATGGGGTTCATATGATTTTTTATTTTGAAAATACTTTTGAAAATTTTTGTAAAAGGTGTTTTATTATTATTATTATTATTATTATTATTATTATTATTATTATTATTATTGCTTTAGATTTTATTGGAATTTTGTTAAGCATGGGATGAACCTTGCTTCACAAAGCTAGTGGTAAGAGATTCAAAATTTTATTTGATTATTTTTCTATTTTAGTTAATTTATTTACCTATTGGGGACCAATAGGATTTTAAGACCTACAGGAGTGAGGTCCTAAAATCTAAAGGATGTTGGCTAGCTTTGCTTAAGGATGAAATAAGCTAAGCCAATAAAAGAATGATAATCTTAGCCTATATAAAATATAAGTCCACTATCGATGCTTGGAGACATAATTGTCTACTAAAGATGGAGAGAGAACTCTCCCCGAGTCACCAAAAAATAGGTGTTTATTTTTGGGGTGTAGACACCACACAGATCTTAGGGGATACTTATTGAAATGATGGGATGACATTAAGGAATGATGTACTATCTCGAAAGATAGAATCACCACCCTATAATGGACCTAATCACTAACTCCTAAGGCATGATGGGTCTTCAATATACGAGATTTTTTCCTACTTTACATGGAAAAGTAAAGTAGGTTTATTTTAAGTCGGTTAAAGTTCCTATGGAGGCAAGCCCCCATAGTTAATTACATCCCAAGGAATGAGAATTTCTTAAGAATACTCGATTAAAGTAGATAATTAGGGTCTCCAAAGTTTTCAAGGTTAAGACTATCAAAGGATTGGCTATTTTAGAAAATCAAATGGGATAGATCAAGGAGAAGACTTATTTTGAATCCAAAGGAGAAAGTAGAAATGCTCATGATACTAGAAGCCTAGTGAGCATTCCAATCTACCTATAGTTGGGCTTTATATTTTGAAATTGAGAGAGTTAATTATTTGAGTTGATTTTATTAGATTGGGCTTATAATTCCACAACATAAGATTGTGGAAATGCCTAAGAGGTGAGGATTTATGCTTGTAACAAGGAAACAACCTCATTCTAAACTAAGGAGCCTTGGTACAAAACAAAGGCACGACCTAAATTTAAAAGAAAATGGGTATATGGTTTACCTCCACAAGAGAGAATAAATCACTCTGGACTTATTACTGCATGGAGGCACTACCTAACTCCTACGCTTTAAATCCATGTAGGCAAGTCTTATGCTTTGCAAGATGGCTAGGTTGTTGTTCATTTAGAAAGAAAACCAAGTCCTTAGACTCACTTCCTAAGATACTGGAGCATGAGTGGTATGAATCCATGACTTAATCTAATGTAAATTTTATCAAATTTATTTGATTCTTTTGGACTTTTATTTTGACACATTATGGGATTTTGTATGCCTAAATGCATGAGAATTTGATTATGGGCCAAATCAAGAGAAAGGGGTTTTCCACCAAAGGCTCTCATAGGTTAAGCCTTGATTCCGGCAAGGATGGAATCTTAACAAGAGTGAAAGAATATGACATGGATGTTATACATTCATCCATCCAAATAAGGGGTTACTAAAAATTTTATTATCTTGATTTAATTCTTAGGCTTTTATGTGAGGTTATGAGTTGTTTAAAATTTTAGTTATGAGTTGTTAATTGGGGTAGAAAAATTAATTTTATCTTAAGAGCCTCGCATCCGCCACACATTCAAGCATCAATCATAAAGAAACTATGAAAAGCATGTTCTAATGTAATCTAAACACAACATCAAACAATTTTATAGACTACCATAAAAGAATAAAAGGCCTAGTCTTCGGTACACAAAAAGAAAAGAAAAGATGGTAGAGCTCTACCCTTATACAACCTGGATTACAAAAAATATATATATATGCTATGGGGGTCTTCTTTTCTTTATTTCTTTCTTCTCTTTCTTTTGATTTGATTTGCTCCAAAGGCATCATAGGGCACCCAGTAAAACTCACTTGCTCATCCTAATCCCCATAGCACTAATCTAATTTCAAATGCAAAATTACATCAAAAATAGAAAAGTAAATCTAGCTACACACACAAAACAAATGTTAGCTAAACACCATACAAGCGGTTATATGAATAATTTGGACTTAGCACCCACACATGGGTAACCAAGTCCCACTAACATGGGTTACACTTAAGCTAAGCAACTGACAAAAGCATTTATATTTTTTTATTATAGCCCTTTAAGCACAACCTCAGAAAAAAATATGATTATACTAATAATACTAACATCCAGTCTCTGAAACATACACCTAACATCGGTCTAAAATATTACATCACAAAACAAAACACAATATCATACATACAACAACTTAGCACTAGAAGTGGTGACTTAGTATTCTAATATGTGTGCTTAAGGCTTGTGTAGCAAGACTTTACTAGGCTTCTTTAGTTTAAGTTCCAATTTGAAGTTTGAATTTAAATTTTACCTTTGGGTGATTTCAATCTAAATGATTTAATGATTTGATTTTCATTTTTATTTCATTTTATTTGGTTAAATGATATTTAGGTTCTCAAGAATGAAGAGGATGAATTCCATCGTAGATGGACTCACCCTATTCTACATCCCTAATTCTAAGGAATCTAACTAAAGTCCTTAAGTATCTTGATTAGCCCATTTGAATTTGTGTAATTCATTTTGATTGATTTATTTGATTTGATTTAGAATTTAGAATTTGAGTTTATTTAAGTATTTGATTAATTGATTTTTTTAGATTAGATGTTTTAGTTTAATTGCATCTTGATAATTCAATATCCTTAATGTCTAATGGAGTTTAAGTTTGTTTAAGTTCATGTATTTTGGTTGATTAATTTTAGATTAGGTGTTTTGATTTAATTGAATCTTGATAATTCAATATCCTTTTTAAATATTTAATTCTTTTCTTTGATCATGGTTATGTGATTTAACTTTATGTTTATTTAATTTTGATTGTGGTTCATTTATTTGTAGTTTGATTGGATTAGATTAATTAAGATTTTATTTTTGATTTTAATTGGGTTTGATTCTTTGTAATTGATTTTATTTTTAATCACATCCATTTGTCATGTTCATCAAGTTTGGTTTGCATTTTGATTTCATATATTGGATAGTTAATTAGTTTATTTTATTTAAGTAGGTTGAATGAGATTTGATTTGATTATATTAAATTGATGAGAGTCTTTCTTAATTTAGTTTAATTTGACTTGATTTAGGTTATTTATTTGAGTTTTATTTTTATTTTATTTATTTTATTTATATTGTTTGAAATTAAGAGTAATTAGATATGATTTAATAACTTTAAAGTTTATATTTAATTTTATGTTTATTTGATTTGATTATGATATTTGCTCATAATTTTACTTGACTTATTGGTTTAATTATATTTTAATCATTTTTTTATATTATGTTTTACTTAGATTTTATGATAATTTAATTTGCACTTTTTTTTATTTTGTTTCATTACTTTATTTTTTATTTTTATTTTTTTAAAGATTGATTAATCCTTTTTTTTAATTTAATTCTAAATGAAATATTTAGATTAATCGTGATCATTTGATCAAAAATAAAATGACTCGCGAGTTAATCATGGCTTAATAGGTGAAATTAGATCACTGCGCCATTCGACTTAATCAAAATTATTCACTTGAAAAAAAAAGAAATGAAAAGTTTTGCTTTTACCTCTAAACTCTCATCGAAAGAATTAAAAGGTTAAATGCACGGGCTCTAAAAGTTGGTTCTAACGGCGCCGCATTCAACACATCATAAAATCCTGGCTTTTAAGCGTTTAAGAATCATACCTCGAGCTAATGTCCGGTGGATTTAAAAGAGGTGGCTTCGTTTAGAAGAAACGAAACCTGTTGAATGCTTGTTGGATGCCTCTGGCCAAACACTCCAAAGATCGAGCACCATACTATTCATCAATTTTGATAGAACTCCATGTTGAGAACTTGAAGGGATGAGGGTCTTCCCCAACTCTAAAACTCTTGGGACAAAGAAAGTGAAATAAGAATGAATGAAAGGGTTGGTATGGATTTATCATCATGGAAACTCAAAGTGGTCGTTAGGAGTTGATCAAAGGGATGCTAAGTGGTCGGTTCGATTAGTAGTATCCACCACGGGCAAGCGATAAAGTAGGTAACCTTTTCTCTGACTTGGGAAGTAGTGATTGGCACCATGCAACCCACAAGAGCATAGGCTTGGCTTAGATCGATGGTGCACTGAAAGGGTGGGTGTGAAAATGTAGAGGGAGATGGAGAATGGAAGGCGAAGGTGGAGTAGTCAATGAGCTTGTCTAGTGAAGGGCTCATCTCGGTTTGGGGTGAATGAGGGGCGAGAGAACACCGGGGAGTTCTTCTTACATGTGATCAAGAAGCAGTGTTGAGGATGCGAGATGTGTATTGACCATGGTTTTGATGGAGTCTCGCCTTAAAAAAAAAAAGAATGGCCAGGAGAACACAGCTAGAAAAGAGGGAGATCAAGTGAAGTGGTCGCGGTTTGTATAAGCCGTCATTCATGTGAAGGGATGCTGCTTCTTAGAGTTCGAGAGGAAAAGAAACTCGCCTGGAGGAAGAGGAGATCGGCAAGTGAAATGGTTGAGTATAAAGTCATTTAAGAGTATTTCTTAGTTCGAGAGAAAAGAAACTCTCACGGAGTAAGAGGGAGATCTTGGTTTGCATGTATTGTTCAAGGATAAGAGAAGCTTAGGAGGAAGTGGAAAAGGGAAAATATTACGTCCGAGTCCATACGTCTTTACGTCTGCGGACTCAATCGATGACGCGTGGCTGCACGCACCAAAAATGGCGAGTAAAGACGACGCACTATTTTTTCGTGGTTTAGCGCCCGACGACCAGCTGGGAATGAGTATATGTGGGAAAAATTAAAATATCTTCATTTGGGGCGATTGTATTTTTATTTTTTATTTGGTAGAGAGCATTCTGAAAGAGCTATGAAGAAGGAGAATGAATCGGAAATGGAGGCGTTGAGGAAATAGGTGATGATTGTAAATAAAATGGAAGTGTCTTTCGAGTGTAGACGATTTTTTCCAGTTTCACTTTCAAGCCTCGGTTGTTCGATCATGGTAACTAAATCCCAATCGAAGCAATGATGTGGTCGTTTCGACGGATTTAGAGATTGCACCTTCAGACATCTACCTTCAGACTCTGTAATTGCACTCTATACCTCAGCATTCTACCCTGCATCTCCTGTAATTGCATCCCTCTATACCTTCTATACCTTCTATACTCTATACCTTCTATCGCTATACCTCTCAGATTCCCTCAGATTCTCTGCATCACGCTATACCTTCTATACCTCTATACCTTCTGTACCGCTATACCTCTGTACCCTCTATACCTTCGCATTCTATACCTCTCTATACCTTCTCGCTATACCTCTCAGACTCTATACCTTCTCTGCATTCTATACCCTCTCAGACTCTCCATCGTCCTGGTAACTTGGTGGTCGCTCAACGATTTTGGGTATTTTTTGTGTCTATACTCTCTGGACTAACTGTACCGTCTATGCTCTCTGTATTCTCTGTTTCATCTGTACTCTCTATTATCTGTGAACTGTTTGGACTCTATGTTTTCGCAGATGAATGTGGTGAATGAGCAATGCGATGATGAAGTTGTTTTATCTAATGACCCAAATTTGGGGTATTTGCTAGTAATTGCCAGGTATAATGAAACCGCTTATTAATCAGACAGGATTATGCACATCAAACTGCTTCGTTAGAAAAGACCATACAAGTTATTGGCCAAACTCTAAGAAATTGAAATCGAGAGATTTTCAGGTGCAAAAGCAGTCGAAAAAACGTCAATCTAAACCATATAACAAAATTCAAGAAAACCGACACGAGTGGTTGTCCGAATGATTCGATTCGTGGATTTGAGGGGAATTGCTTAAAAAATATATAGAGCCATAATCATTCACCGGCAAAGACCGGTGATCTCAGATCTTCGATCGCACGATGCATCGATGAGAAGGCATCGCTTTGAAGACGACGAGGCGCGATTAAGGTAATCGACGCTGTCGCCTATCTAGCTGAGGAAGTTGGTGGGGTAGAGAATATTGGATTCACCAAAAGAGATGCTTTCAATTTCATCCAGAAAGAGCGAAGGTCACGGATTGCAAGTGGTGATAGCAACGAATTAATACAGCTATTTAAGGAAAGACAAGCAGCAGACGAGATGTTTGCATGGGATGTTCAAAGTTGATGCCCCGATTGCTTGGTGGGTGAGTTTTGGAGCAATGGTATGTCTAGGGTTGAATTTGATTGTTTTGGGATGTGATAATTTTGATACTAGCTCCAATAAATATAATCTTGTCTGTGCTCCACTGCTTGGAGTGAATCATCATTGGCAAAACGCCTTATTCGAGTAGCTTTTGTCTAAGAGACCATCGAGTCATTCACATGGTTATTCCGGACATTTCTTCTGATGGGTGGAAGGCATCCTATAACGATTTACCGATCAAGATCAAAGAGCTATCGAGAATGTACTACGATAATGAAGTCATAGGTTGTGCCAATGGCATATCTCAAAGAAAGCCCTCCAAGGTCCATTGCTTTAGTAGTAACAAGAGAGTTCAAGGGCTATTCTATGCATGAAAGCAAATGTGACACGAGAGGATGAGTTTGAGGATGCCGCCATGCTAGAGGAGGGCAATTTGTATGATCATGCTTGGCTATCCAACTTTACAAAATTAGCGAAATGGTCCACCGTGATTCAACAAAGATAAATTTTGTATTGGCATGTTGTCCACTCAGTAGTGAGGCCACAAATAGCGTGTCATGGTATTTAAGCCAACAAGTTCACACGATTGTTTCTTGGGATTGGAGAAGGTGATGGAAACATGGCCAAATGAACATGATGAAGACTTCAAGTGTATCCAGAATTGTTCTGTTAGAGTAGTCCAATTCTTAAGCAAGTCGCTTTGTTTTATCTGAGGAAGCTTTACTCTATGTTCAAGAAGAATTTCGCATGGAGTTGGGGATTATCTTTATCGGCCGATGATAGGCCCATGGAGTACTTGGTGAGGAACTTAGAGAAGAAGAATGCATCCAAAACCCGGATTGTCCACTTTGATGTGTCTACTATGGATATTTCTTGTAAATTTGAAATGATGGGCATACTTTGTGCAATAATCGCATTAGAGTTCTTAGCCAATGATGTATGCGCGATTCCGGATAAGTACCTCCTCATGCGGTGGTCTACCGAGCAAAGAGGGACATCTACATCGATGGTTCATAAGGTTAGTACATGTGGAGAGCGAGAGAACCGGCATTGTTTTCGTGGAACCATATAAGTCGATATGCATATCAAATTAGCTCCCGAGCACAGGGTAATAAGATTGCTGAGGATTACATGCTTGCATCTCTTAAGCAACTATCTGATGAAGTGGACTCCGTAATAAGTGAATTCTCCACCGCTTGACGATCGTTAAGAGGAAGAAGGCGACCACATCATCGCCTAAGGATAAGTTTGAAGGATCCAATCAAGAGACGTCCAAAGGGTGTTTCCAACGCAAGGCTCAAGGCTTATTGGGAGAAATCCAAAAAATCCACAAGTACTTATCCTACTTGCCTCTGATGTTGCTATTACTTATAGGTTCCTGTAAATATTTAATTCATTATATTTTCTTGTCTTAGAAACAAAAGTGAAGTCCGAGAGTGCTGTAGAACGGGATGCGTCACCGGTACTCCACTCTCTGTTATGCCGCTTTTTCACGTAAGCTAGAATATTGCACATTGATCGCCGCCAAACATTCATCAATTACTAAGATGTTGTATTACTACGATGTTGTACCACAGAATTCAATTCGATTCCAATCAACCAACATAGGGGTACACTAAGCTCATGATGGATATTATTACCGGCATTTGATGCATGATATTATCCAAGAAGGCATTTTTTAATGTTTTGCTCGTTTTAGTCATAATTGTATTTTTTTTTGTCATTTCAAAGAAATTCTTATTACTTAATCTACCATTTTTTGTAAGTGAAACTGCATAATTTTTTCCTTCAGAATGATTATTTGCTTTGTTCTCTTAAATTGACATTAGATTCATAAAATTAAATAACAAACCAATATGTCATTTTTCTTGAAGGATGTGTCCAAATTTGTTTATGAAATAAGTCATGATCTCCAGGAGATGAGATTGTTCCAAGTTAATTTATGAATCTGTTGATTCAATCAATCAATGATTTAGATTTCAATCGCAATGATTTATGATCTTGTTTAAACCATTTTATTTTGTTTTTGCAGAGTTTAATGAGAAGTTATCATCTTCCAACTATGTTCTTTAGACAATATATCTTATTTTGTTTATGTTGCATATTGGTAGATTCTAAATTATTTAATCCCTTCTTATTAATTTATCTATACATAAATGATTCAAATTTTTTGAGATATGTTTTGAACGGTCAAATTCTCATGTAATGACATATGTTTCAAATGCTATCATTCAAAATCTTTTCGCTTTTTTTATGTGAGACTAAATTTTACATGCAATTACATGCATGTCACACAATTCTTTAAAATATCATCATTAAATATTTATCATTATCTTTTAAAATAAAATACATTATTTTATACATGAAAAAAACATTAGAAAAGAATTGTATTATGTAATATTTAGATAGAATTCATTTTCTCAAAAGTATGTTTATTTTTTTTTAAACATATTTTCTCACAAACTGATGAATTTATTTCTATGCTCAGGATAAAAGCATCCAACTAGATGCATTTCATGTATTTAAGGTTATTTTTTGCCTCATTTTTTATTTATAAAATACTATTTACCATTTCTCTCATATGGAACATATATTCAATGATTAAAACATATATTCAATTAAATTTAATAAGAACCATATGAGCACAATATTCAATTTATATGTATTCAATAAGAACCATAAAATTAAGAAATATTTAGTTTAAACATTTACTATATCATCAAGACTAACTTTTTTAAAAATAAAATATCTTTTAAATATAAGAAAGTATTGAGAAATAAATCTTTAGTTTGCATAAAAATTGTCTATTAATTTGCATGACAAAGTAGGGCACAGAGGTGAGGGTACAGAGGTACGAGAAGAGTGCGTTGTACAGAGGTACGTGAGGTACAGGCATGTGAGTATGAGGCACAGGGCAGGGCACAGAGTACAGTGATACAGCACGAGTGCAGAGGTACAGAGGTACATATACCAGAAATCTCCAAAAATTCGTCTGAACGGCTACCTTATTACTTCGGTTGGGATTTAGTTACCATGTTAACAACTGTGAAAGTTAAACAAAACAAGAGAGCAGCACAAATACCGTGAATCTAAAAAATCATCGTAATAGAGCCCAAATTTCATTCAAAAGAGAATTACAATAACAAAATAGAAAGAAATCGATAGTTAAATTTAAATAACAACATCAAGAACATATATATAATCGTGACTCGTGGACAATTAATTTATCGAAACACCACCAGTGATAGAGCTACGGTAAACAGCCATCCAATGGAGAACAAGGATGAGAAATGCAAATAGAGAAAATCCATTTCACAAAAAAATGCATATGATGAAAGTCGGAGGCTCACAACCATCAAACAACATGAAGAGCTAAAAACATACCAAAAAAATTGAAAAAAATCGATACTGAAAGCAAAATAAAATGAAATGAACATGCCTACAATGGCGTAACGAGAAACCTAAACTGATGAATTTTATTTAAGTTTTTTGAGGCCAAGTAAAAAAAATCGCATAAACAAAGTCGGCCCCTAAATCTATTCATTTTTTGTCCCATTGTTGAGCCCGCTAATTTTGGATACCGCTTCCATGTATTTGCAAATGAACATGCCGAAATACACCTTACTGACTGCAACCCGCCACCGCTTCAACCGCCATTTTTGGGTTGTTTGCCAAAATAATGGCCGATATCCCGAGCGAATTTAATCGCGCAGAAGATGGATAAGGTATTAGTGTGATCCCGTGAGAACCCCAAGAAGAGTGCATACCATTTCCGCGAATGGCTTTATGTGTCGGTTTTGGCAATGAGTCAAAATGACCACACGCCAAGCTTGATATTACCGACAAGAAGTGTCCGCTGATTATGGATAACCGGGAGTAAGAGTACCACGGATGCACTATCTCGATGACATTTGGATATACATCTTGCTTTTAAGCCATATCATACATAATTGCAAGGATGCGGATAACATCTATAAGACACGCATATACAGAATATCAAGAATGAATTGCGAACGTAATTTTGGAGGAGTAACTCACCCAAGCATGAAATGTAAAGGAATGGGACATACAATCTCGGGCACGGGGAGTACTTACCAACAGATATGCGAACGATCGACGTGCATCCGGATACCATCCATCAAGAATCGTCAATCCGCCTCTAATAATAATTTCACCGCGAGTAATCAGATCTCCCCTGCATTATAGAAGTACTTAGCATTATGACATTTGAATGTGTGATGAGGAAGATGCGTGACTTACTTGTCTGACGAGCATAAGACCTCATGAGTTGAGCATCTGAGGCATGCCATCTGATGGGAAGTCCACGAGCGGCTCTACCGGGTCGTAATATAATTATTAGTGAAATTAATTGGTAAAATCTATATCCATTGTCATCCAGCTCGAGAATCGAACTTCTACTGACCGGTGCTCTCCACAACTGATAGCCTCGATGGCTCATCGAGGAAATCACCACACGCCGCCTGCAAATTTAGAAGGGTGAAACCGAACAATCGTCATCTGTATCACATATTATTCATTAAAATTAACGACACCGCGCCGCCGTGGGTGGAGGTGGGGTGGAGGGTCGAACTGCCACTCTTAGTCCGTGGTGCGTAACCCTAAAGAGAACACGATTTCCTCTTCCTCGTCTCCGCCACGACGCACAGTCGCCAATGAAGGGGACGATAGCTTGTATGCTGGGAGTCTCCCCTTCTCCGGATCTTCTCTGCACAAGACTCCACCGAGGGGCTTCCACTATAAAGGTCTCGAGAAGATACCCGTGGTCTCCTCAGAGCCTTCCACTGGGGATGGGAGCACTCACAGGCAAGGGTAACGCCATAGCAAGAACGTGCATGAATGCCATCCACCTCTCTCCTCCGCATGGTAGGATGCCACAACTTCCCTCAACTCCCTCAAACCCGCAAATAACATATCTACCGCAGATCCTTGATTGGGGTAGTAGCGAGGGCAAGCTACACACCGCTTGGGGAATATCTGAGAGAGATACGGAATCAAGAGCAAAGAATGGCGGACGGGCCGAAGGTCGAAGCTATGGAAGTTTCATGGGATGAGAGGATGATTCAATGAGAGTCTCCTCTTGATAAGTCCTCGAAAGTGTGAGGACTGTTAAGCCAAAGATAGATATGACGCCTAAACATATGTAAATGCATCACTACACCGAAAATGAACGAACATAACTAATGTCCGCACGGTCTCCTCCCAAATCGTCAAGGCAACATCTCAGAACTTTATTTTAGCCAACGAATATAATGGGTCGTATATGGAAATGATGGCCTAATGCTAATAATGTGCTCAGCTGCCCAGATCTACAACAAAAAATGTATACAGGTTAAATTGCTCACATCAAGTAAAACTAAACTAACGTCGAGCACCATAAGAGACAAAGCCACTCATGTAGCCAGCTATGTTCAGATCTTTCTTGTAATGCCATTGAATTGCGGACACTAAGAAGGCCCAAATGGCCTCAAAATTGTAATCGACAAGAAATTTTTCGAATATCTAAGTAGTAATTAAACAAGCTACTCTATAGTTGTGGTATGAACAAATTTGAAATAAGAAAACGATGTACAATCACAAAGCGTGCAACGATCCAAATTGCTCGAGCTTATTCTTATAATGAACTACGATAATGGGGATTTACATAAACTTTCTCCCCTTTGTTTGGCATCCCCATCAGCCTACTTCATCCGGGTGAAAGAAAAAAAAAGCTTCCACCCAGGTATGTCCGAAGCGTCCCAAAATAAAGATAGAAAATACATTTACTGGTTCAATATTTTAATACCGGAAGAATTTATTACTAAAATACATCTTATTTCAACCAGAGGTACAGAAAGCCGAGGCAGCAGGTCGAGGTACAGGGGTGCTGTGGGTACGATTCATTTTCTCCACAGAACACATCCAAACCGGCAAAATCTCAAGAAAGTATAAGTACAGAGGTAGAGGGTTTGGGGAGTACATTTGCAAACAAGCATCTAAATTAGCTTCCAAACAACCTCTAAACTACTTCCACAAGAAGCAAGAAACATTGTCTCAACAATCGAATCAACAATCAAGAGCCAAAATGTCTACTACCATGAGGGTGGGAGGTACAGGCAGATACAGAGTGCAGAGGTGTGGGGTATAGGTACGTGATTCATTTTCTCCACAACATCCAAACCCAGAAAATCTCAAGAAAGTATAGAGAGTACGTGAGGGTTCTGGGAGTACATTTGCAAACAAGCATCTAAATTAGCTTCCAAACAACCTCTAAACTACTTCCACAAGATAGCAAGAACATTGTCTCAACAACCGTGACCAACAATCAAGAAAAATCCAAAAATGTCTCTACTATCGAGGGTATAGAGCAGATGAGGGTAGAGGTATAGGCACAGAGGCAGAGGTGGAGGTACAGTGAGACAGAGCAGCAGAGGTTGATTCATTTTCTCCACAAAATACACCCAAACCCAAGAAACACAACCTCTGCTATTCAGAGTTCTACCATAGTATGCCCTCTAAACGGGAAAAATGGACTAAAAAAAATGCAAAATCTCAAGAAAGTAAAGAGTGTTGGGTTTCTGAGACAATGCAACAATCAAAAAAACAAAATCGTCTCTAATATCGAGGGTAGAGCATGAGGTAGAGGTAGTGCATGCAGTAGCCATATAATCAAAAAAAACGCCATAAAGAAACCTAAACACTTAATCGATGGATTATAATGGACAGACAAAGAAAACCCTAAAATCTCTCAAGTTCAAGAACATAGGAAATACCAAACCAACCGTAATTTCAATTTGAAATAAGCCAAAGTAGAATGACGGGGGGCCGACCGACAATGGAGCTCAAAATTCTCTTCGAAAGCCTATACAGATACAAAGAATACCGAACGACGCAGATATTTTGTTCGAGGTTTCGAGGTAAATCGGGTCGGTCGGGTTCGCGCTAAACCGCTGCACGGGCAGCCATTTTGGCGAGTTATGCAGATTGAGTCCTACAAAGACTGACTGACGATATTTTGGGAAAGCAGCAACAAAGGAGAAAAGCTCGCTTCCTTCCGCCTTGTTTCCGTCAGTTCATAGAAATAAAATACCGACTCGATGCATCGACCACAGATTTTTATTTTTTTTTTATTTAAAAAATAAAAATAAAAATGTTGGTGTGATGCGAAAGCGGCGGAGTACGCATTATCTCTCAAAATGGGGAGAGCTCAGTGAGAGAGAAAAAATATTATGTGCAGACTCCGGATGAGATTGTTCCGTTTTAAAAAAAAATAAAATAAAATAAAATAAAAATGAGAGCGATGCGGATGCAGTCGGAGTCCACGTAATATTCTCGAGAGAGAGAGATATGATAGATCCTCAGAGATCATGTGGACCGATGTATCGAGTCAGATTGCCTATTTTTTATTTATTTTTTTTTTTTTTTAAAATGGAGCTGTGATGGATGAGAGCGGAGAGAGAGAAAGAGAGAGAATAGTTTTGTTTTATCTACCTCCCCAATCACTCTTACGTTTCCCCTTTATTTATTTATTTTTTTTTCTTTTTGCATTTCTTTATTTTGTGTTATCATGATCACGTGAGTATATTTAATAAAAAAATTTCATTCATTTCTTTTTGCATTTCTTTTTTTTTTTTTAACTTGGTGAAAGTTGATTTTTATTTATTATTATGATTTTAAAAAAATTTTTACATCATTTTAATAACTTTAGTAAATAATTGAATAAAATTTTATAAGTTATATGCATAAGATAATTTTAATTATGATTAATAATTATTGATTATAACACAGATTCATAATTTAATAAATTAATTATTTTGATTTAAGTTTGATCAAAATTTATTTGATATTTAGAATTGGTTTAATTTCTCTCTCTCTCTTTTTATAGTTTATTTTAAATTTTAAATGTATTATCTGTATATTAAAAAAAAATTTGTTTGTTATTATTTATTATATATATATTAGTGAATTAATATTCAAATCATTATTTGATTTAATTTAGGCTTAAATTTGACTAAAATTGCATTTGATTCAAATAATTTATTAAAATTGTGAATAATCTTTTGAGCAAATTTGAATTTTAATTTTAGGTATTATAACTTGAGTTAAATTATCTCATTTATTAAGATCGATCAATGAATTAATTTTAATTTTAATTTGATTTTGAATGATTTACTTGATGGTTTTGATTGTGATTTTAGCTAAAACTTGGAATGATGATTAAAGGATTAATTGATTTTGAGAAAGTGCATCTAGACAGTTTAAAATATAGATGTGATTTTCCCAAGGCATAGCTAATCTTATGATTAACTCTTCTAAGTCTCTAGCGTTGTGTCACCTAATCACAGATATATGTCTTATGACTAAGGAAATCTTAGTGTCTAGAAGAGTCCTAAGTCTAAGAAGAGGATGTTAAGAGCTCACTCCAAAGTGAGGTCAACACTTGCTTAATTTTGAGGAATTTACAAGAAAAGATAATTCACTCATTACTTCCATTTAAGCCATAGGAAATAGTTATTAGAGTTTGTGAATTTAATATTAATCTTCTCCAAATTTCTCTTTTATTTTAAATAAATATTCTATTCTTCACAAAATTTGCTTTAAAGGCTCCCCCTTTTTTCTTGTTTCTGGCTTTTAGTTTAAAATTATTGTAGATTTTCTTACTTAGCGCTCCTAAGTCAGCTCATTTTACCCTCCTAATTTTTTTCTAAGTCCAAAGATTTGACACAATTTTAGCCTCACCATCCCCGATGGGTTCGAGTATTTTGGTTTACTTGCACGCTTAAAGTGCATGAGTGGTGTCTCAGGACATCGCTTTTCATCTCATCGAGCCCTCTTGAGCACAACGAGGTCTTCAAACCTAAAAAAAGACATACAATGCAATATATATTCATTCCCATATTTTTCTAAGTCTAATTTAGATGACAGCCTCCTGATCATCCCCTCAGTGATCTTTTTTGGCTATTCGATGCCTCTAGAAGGGTGTCTTCATCACCATAGAAGCCATCTCATCAAACACAACGAGGCTTTAAACCCGAAGAAGACAAATGCATATATATTCATTCTTTTTCTAAAGTCCAAAATTACAAAATTTGAAAAGATTTCATCTTGGGAGACATCTAACAAATGTTCGTTTACTCAGAAGCCCTCTTGCAGCAGGTTCTTGACGCCACAATCTATTTTTTCATCCCGTCGCGCCCTCTTGAGCATAACGAGGTCTTCAAACCTGCAAAGAAACACAAACATACAATATATATCCATTCACAAATCCCACATGTTCTGTCTTATTTTCTACCGCAATGTTCTAAAAGAACGCTAGTATGCGATTGGGAATGGTTAATCGACCAAAATTGAAAGAAGAATTCACCTCGACGATGTTCTTCTCCTATTTTACGAAGGTAGGAAGCCTAGCAAGGAATGCGACGCCGAAAGAAGAATTCACCTCGATGTATTCTTCTCTGACATGAAAGGTTATTTGAGTGCGATAAGAGAATTGAAGGAACTCCTGACGATGTTCTTCCCCCGATTCATGGCAAAGAAAAAATTGGAAGTAACTGCCGAGAAAATCAAAAGAAGCCACTGATGATTCTTCCGATTCACACGCGAAAATCGGCAAAAGCAGGTGTAGAATCGAAAGAAAAATTACTGACGACGTTCTTCCGATTAGCGAAAATAGAAAATTTTGGATGGGTTGTGAGCTTACGGAAGGATTGCGCAAAATAGGCTTGGTTTGCGAGCTGGATTTGCACATAATGGGCCAGAACAGTGGGCTGGTGGGCTGTAGGGAGGAGCTGCAGGCCTTGGGTTGGAGGGAATGAGGCTGGTGGGCTGGAAGAAGGCAGCGGGCCGGCGGGCATACGTGTGGAATGGGTTTAAGGTGTGGGTCTGGGCCAGACAAGCGGGCTGTTTGTGGGAGAAGCGGGCTAGATTAGAAGAGGGACGGCGGGCCGTCATGGCTTGCGGGAAGGTAGAGCCAGAGCGAGCCGAATCGCACGGCAGTGGGTCACGCGATCGGGTGTAGCAGCAGAGCGGCACGATAGGCGGTAGGCCAGCAGGTTCGGGTCACACGGAACGGCGAAAGCGGGCCGACGAGTTCGGGTCACGCAGAACGGTGGGACGTGCGACGATTTTAGGCCGGCGATGGGCCGTGCACGGAATTACTTTTGCGACGTGTGCGGGATGTCGCCGGTGGCGGGGAAACGCGCGGAATTACGTCGACGAAATAGTGAGGGCAGAAATGCGGGATTCCGCCGGAGCGGCGGGCTTGGCCCAAACCGAGAAATTCAGAGAGAGAGGAGATGAGAGATTTTTTTACCTTTTCTTGGACGTGAGAGAGAAATGCAAGAGAGAGAAACGTGGGAGAAAATGAGGAGGGAAGAATAAGGAATTGGGAGAGATTGAGGGAGGAAGGCTAAATTTTTAAACTAAGCATCTTTAAAACCTTAATTAGCGAAATAAGCTTAAAAAATAAAAAATTTTAACAAATAATCGCTTAACAGACTCCCTAAAGTAGTTTGCTACGTTACATGGCATCTAAAGGAGGAGCGATGTAGTAACAAGACCATGAGCCCGCGGACTATGGACACTACCGAGGTCCACCAAGATCGTCACCAAGCCATATATACATCTCGATATGGCAAGTTTTATTGCATATTGTAACTACTATACCGTAAATGTTATTCTACGAATAACATCTTGTGCATCGAACATTCGAGGCAACACACCTTCGATGTTCGAGAGTGAGTAAATTGCCACCGCATGGATGGACTACGACATGACTGACGGTTTCACAAACCGCAGATCTGACTTGATCACCACCGCTCACGCCTTAGTTGCTGGTCACCAATCTAACACATTTCATTTTGCGGTGAGATGAGCATAATCCGGATGTACCATGATTCTACCACATTGACGGACCTCCTATTATAGGACCGACAGTGATTGGGGACGGGAGATGATGGCTATCTTGGCTTGATTGTTGTGATGAACTGATCGGGAGACATCCACAACCTGATGTGGTATACCACGATCCTAGATACCACATCTTTCCCACATTCACATGGGTACACGACTATTTGCCTTTATCTTTATGGACATTTTATAATTCATATTTGGATCTATCAGATGAGGACTTTCTGATGCATCTTAGAGCGTACATACTGTTCACCATTGGCTGCTTCCTCATGCCTGATACGTCCGGGTCAGAGATACATCTACAATACTTACCTTTACTAGATGATTTGAGCTTGTTTAGCAGGTACTCCATTGGAGCAGCTATGTTAGCACACCTATATAAGGAGTTGAATTAGAAAACTAGGCCAAAGCGGACGAACATGGCAGGATGCGCATTTACATCGATCGTAGACATATGTTACCCACACATTGCAGGTACTCTTTCCAGTAGAGTTGGAGGGTCTGAGTGTTGGTTGTAGGTGGAATGAGAGTTACCTAAGGGAGATGACACCTGCTCATGTTAGAGTGTACAAATTGGTTTCTAGAGTCGTTATAAGTAAGTTCACATTTGATTCATATTTTTACTGCTCTAATCTTACTTATGACATATAATTTTTAATATGATGTTGTAGGTGATACGGGAGCCTTACGGACAGCAGATACGTACCAAAGTGGCAGATGTCTGTTTGGCTGGGCGTGACATTTGGCTTGCTCATACCATTGATCAGCTAGAAGAGAATTGAGTGGCACCTCCCAGATCGTGTCCTTAGACAGTTTGGTCTTTCACCTATGGTCGACGTGGAGCCTATAGATCCTTCATTTCATCGCGTTGATGGTCGGGGGGAAGGCTAACGTTGATTGGTCACTAGGTTACATAGCACAGTGGGAGGCCAGACATTCTTCAATTATTGCTGCAGATGCGGTTCCACCTCCAGTTGACTCGGCGATTAATCGGTACATGAGGTGGTATCGGTCCTGGGCCTTGTTGTACATGCTTAGGGCTCTGACCATCCCGCCTACCACTTACTATCCTCGAGCTCCTGGAGATAGACTGATGGTAAGTACTGAAGAATGATATGCTAATCAAATATTTATATGTTATGCGAACTAAATTATATACTTGCCTCTGTAGTGGGAGCATATCTTGGACACACAAGATATTTTCCAGCCTTACTTTGGGAAAGACTTGGACAGATTTTCGATCCCATCAATACCTGAGGAGATATGTGGAAACTACGTCGACATGCAATATCGATAGATACAGAGATACAGATGATGCCAATAGTTCCTCTGCAGCACCTTCATTTTCTCAACCACATACTGTAGGATTTGATGCAGTTCCATCATCTATACCAGATGTCGGTCTATACAGTTACACATAGGGCACACTAGCTTGCACTCTATCGTGAAGCCATGTTCACCCATTTTAGTCATGGCAAAGAAGTTCTCTCTATATACTCTCACCCACCGATGTACATACTAGATGACGCATAATTTACGCCCCTTAAGACCACCACAAGAGATACGATGTTACACCCCTGATGATATGAAACTAATTAACCAAAAGACGGCGAAAATCAACAACACTATCTCACAACATCCTCGACCGCACACAAGATAGTGGGACATTTCCACAAAGGTAAATCCTCGGGTGATAGTAGTGTATATTTATTTTAAAATACACTTTTTACATACCATAATTAAAATACTTTCAGTTTAAGTAAATTGCACTCTTATCATATTTATCTAAAGGAGAAAATGAATTTTTTTGAAATAAAAAAATAAAGAAAATACATATTCATTCATCAGATCTCATTTCATAGACGACTACCATAATACCTAATATTCAAAATCGCCTGCTTTTCAATAGAAAACACAAATCTATTATGCATGAGAGAACAATCTCATTTTTGTCAACATGAAAGTCGGGAAATTTCGTGCGACCCAACAATATTGTTTGCTAAATTTAAAATCCGACTCACGATCAAAATACCATACCGGTGAAAATTTTTTTTTTTAAAATATTTGATCCCGCTTAACTGGACGACTGTGCTTATTTTAAAATTTTTGTTTTTTAAGCCTATTTCGCAAATTAAGGTTTTAAAGGTGCTTAGTTTACAAATTTAGCGACGAAGGAATGGGGGAGTGGTTGGTTTTTTAATTTTTAATTTTAATTTTTTTTTTGCAATTTCTTTTTTCAAAAAACTGAAAATGGGAGGAACGGTTGAGCATATTGGTAATTTGGGGATTTTTAAATAAATTTAAATTTATTAAAGGATTTTAATATGAATTTTGCATTAGTAAATGCATATAGTCAATATATATATCAATTTAATTGCTAACAATTAGTCTTATGATCTGAGGTCGTTTGTTCGAGCAAAGAGTCCATTTCAAATCAAACGCGATCGACGCTGACGCTTCTATTTTGAGACTCATCCAATTGAGTGAGAATAGTCTTATTTGATAGATTTCGGAGTTTCAAAGATAATGACGTGATCAATTTTACTAACGGAGTCGCTTTGACTGCATGCCTCGACCGATATGCGGCTAATGACTCGAGCTTGTTCTTGATCAAGTCATCCAATATTTATATCCACCAATTTCGACATTTCAATGTTAAGAAGTCTGCTCATCGATCGGAGGTTATTTGAGTTGATTTCGATGCATTCGATTTGGCACTACCAAATCATTCAACATTTGCACATACTCGTTCGAATTGAGCGTGAATGATCTTATTTGATAGTTTTCGACATTTCAGAGCTAACGATATGAACAGTTTTATGAACGGAGCATTCTATTATCGCCGCAGCCTTCCGAATATGAACACATTAATTAACGCTAATCAATTGCTCGTTATATTTTGGAATATTTATATTTTAATCAATTTCGACGTTTTGAATGCGATAGCGAAGTCCGTTCATCAATCAGAGGTCGTTTCGATCATTTTCAAAGGATATTCATATTTAAGCTTTAATTTATAACGTCACCTCCAAATCCGCAATTTTTTGTGAGCTTTTTGACACGCATGGCCAACATCCTCCAGTAATCCTTATCCTCTAGAAGATCTAGTCACTACTATTCATACTAGTTTATCATTCTAAAAGATGAAGTAAGGATATATTTCATACTAAAATTTAATTTTTAGTCTATAATGCTTGTACTATTCACTTTCTATATATATAAAATCTTTCATAAATGAATTTACCAAGCCTTTATGACTTTAATGCCATTATAAGTTGATATTTAGAGTTCACTAAATAAACATTATCCAATTGATTTTGTGCTCCTAAGAGTATTCTTATGAACTCTCAAGAGACATCGATATAAAATTCATGAGTTTTTATTTTGAAAAATAAAATATTTAAATCTTAATAATTTTGAATATTATATATATATATACTATAATGATATCTTATAATATTTTGACAAATATATAAATAGCATCATAATAGTGCTCCACTTAGATAATGGCCTATTACAATTTCTATAATTAATTCAAATATAAATAATAGTTCTATATAATTTTTTACTAAATGTTATTTCAATAATTAATTAATTTAGTGTCAATATTATTCCCTTTAAAATATTCATTAATACTAATTAATATATTGTTGATAAGAATTTATTTATTGTTAAAAAAAAACAGATAAAAAAAATCTCTCAGACTATAGTGGCCAGTCCGCTCTATTTCCTCTCCAATTCCAACAGAGAAATCCCAGCGGATGTATTTGTTCGATGCGGCTGCTTCAACTTTCCTTCCCGTACCCAAAGTTCCTTCCCATTCGATCCCGCCTTCAAATCCATTTCTTTCGTCATCCAGAGACTCCCCAAGCTATCAGATTCTCTTCTCCCCACTCAATCCCTCTTCTGTCGTTCTCCGCTGCTCTCACGTCCCCCCGCCGCGCAGCCCTCGCTGGCGGCGATGAAGCCAACCAGTCGTTGGATGATGACCTCTCCCGCCTCCTCCTTCTACTTCCGGACGAGATGCGCACGCGGATTCAAAACCACCCGGATGTCGGCCACCTCGTCGAGATCGTTATGGATCTCGGTCGCCGCCCGCTTGCGCGCTTCCCTTCCGGAGACTTTGTGCTCTCAGATCGGTCCATTACTGTTGAAGATATACAGCATGCCATTTCTCAAGTGGGGGATTTTGCGGCGGATAACCGAGCAGGGATCTGCCGGACGCTGCATAGGATTAGTGCCATTAGGAATCGGAAGGGAGAGATCATTGGGCTCACTTGCCGCGTTGGGAGAGCGGTCTCTGGAAGTGCGAATTTGTTGAGGGATTTGGTGAAGGATAGGGGCTCGTTACTTCTCATTGGTCCTCCTGGAGTGGGCAAGACAACGATCATCAGGTTTGTATTTATTTATTCTTTGTTGTTTGTTCGAAGAGACGGCAGTTATTCAGGCTTTTTTATTATTTATATTAGCAAAAGGGTATAAATGTGGTCGTGGTGGCTTTCGTAGAACGAGCTCAAATGTTGGGGGCTCGTTTGTGTTTGTAGTTATTATTAATATAGCGATTTTGTCATGTAAATTATTGGTGAAGGTGTCTGTCAGTGTAATGTAAATTATTTACATGTGGTGTAACTTATGTTTGGTTTGAAGTAGAGTTAGGTGATGTTTAGATGCAACCATTTTAATACATGTGTATTTGAAGTACAATATAAATTAAACTCAATGTGTTCTAAATACTTAAGGCTGTTTGGTTTGTTGTAAAATAAATTCAGCAAAACATTTTTTTATGTTTGGATGATTGTAAATAATCAATTTTATTAATATAGTCTTTAGGGAACAATAATGAGGTTGCGAGAACGAGAGTCAATAGAATAGTGGTGATAACAGATCGAGATGGTAGAAATGGCGGATGCCAGGACATGATCAGAGGATTGATGATGTCAGTGGAGTAACAACTTGGTATGGGAGATGCTAAGATTGTGGTGTCAATGGCTTCAGGGATGAGTAGCAATGCACGATGTTCACAGTTTAGATAATAGTGGGAACAAGGTCGTAGATGGAGATGAGATTGCATTTCATGTGAGAATGGTGTATTCCTAATTCGTTTGATTTGGAAGAATTTAGATTACACAAAAAATATCTTATTGGAAGAATTCCCAAATTCTTCAAAAAATTTCATTAAATTTGCTTTACTATTAGAGGCTTTAGAGTATACTAAAGTTCAAAGGCTCCATAGTAGGCTCTCATTGTTAATGTCAAATAAGGGAGTCTAATTACTATGTAGGATGCATACACACACATACACACACATACACACACATGCATACATACATTCTTCATTGGAACCCAAGCTTTATAATAAGCAATCATGACAACTTGCAAATGCAATATCCAGGCTTCTAGACTATCTTTCTTAGGAGTCATAAAGGAACATGGAAGGTATTAGATATTCTTGAGTTGTAGGCAAATGTAATATTCAAGATTCTAGACTATCTTTTTCAGGTGTCATACATACATGCATTTATCATTGTAACCCAAGCTTTATAATAAGTAATCATGATAACTTGCAAATGCAATATCCAAGTTTCTCTCTCAAGAGTCATAAAGGAACATGAAAAGTATTAGATATTTTTGAGTTGTAGGCAAATGCAATATACAAGTTTCTAGGCTATCTTTTCAAGGAGTCATAAAGGAACATGAGAAGTATTTATTAATGAAGTAATTATTTTATTAGGTAATAACTATACCCTCCTTTTTAAGTGTAATTGATAAGACTACTTACCACAGTATTACAACACATTCCTTAAAAATATATTGGGTAGTGAAAAGGAGGAAAATGAAGATCTTCAACCAAAATAATAGTTTTAAACGTATGATTTATTATATTAAAAGTTAGACTCATATTTATGTTTTAGTTGAAAAACAACTACAATCTTAGTTGTAGATAAAGCACTTGGTAAAGTATCATATTTGATATGATAATCTTCTTCTTAGTCTAACTCAACATCAAAATAAGCATTAAAGAGTCATAGATTATAAAATTCTCATTAGGATTAGGCTAACTTTTTTATATTAGTTTCGGTGCATGCTTAATAAGTTTTAGAACATAAACATTATTTATTATAAATTCATTAGTGAATGGAGCAGTGTAATTAGTAGGAGGATATAGCCAAGATAAGTTCAATTTCTATAGCTCTAGAACGGGCTTCATTTATTATTTCATGATACTAAAGATTTATTTCTTGTATGATATTTTTCTTATAGTCATTAATGAATTTGGACGCAATAATCCATGATTTTTCAAGCAAACATTTTTTTTTGAAAAATTATCTAGACCTTTTAAAGTATTCTATCACATTTAAGAATATTTTACATGAGGTTTAGAAATTGTTCAATTGATTTATTCTGGTGCTGTGCTGACAAATATTTTTGTATAAGTTTATACTTAATCTTAGCACATGTAGCAATGTGATTATCATCATTCTAAACTTTTTGCCATAACATTTGGGTAGAATATACTAATTCAACATAAGCAAATCTAAGCACTTTCCATTAGTCATATGGTACTCAGGAAAGATATTATCTAAATCAACTAACCTGTCTAATAAAATGTGAGAATTTTTTCAACCATTAAATATAGGCATAGGCCATATCGATGAAAACATTATTAAAATATGAATTATGAAAATTTCTATATTTCCTACTCTTTGGAAGGGCTTGAATAAGCTCTCATCATCTTTCCATATTTGCAGTGAAATCATCATTAACAGTGTTAATTTTTATATTAGATGTATTCATGGCCTTGATGATATTACCATTCTAGTTATATTTGCTATGAAAAAAAAATATTTGAAGATATGTTAGATGAAACAATTAACAAAATTGCAACCTAAATGAAGTATAAGGCCAAGTTATTTTGCTAACAATATAATATATTTGCTTGTACAATTCAAGTTTAATTGGTTAGCATTTAAATTATTGTTACAATTAATATGGGGCTATTTAATTGAATGAATTTTGAGTGTAAAGTAAAGTAAATGCATAGATTTTAATTTTAGTATTTGGCATGGTGCAAAGTAAAAATTCAAAATATTTGTACAACAACAACAACAACAACAAGCCTTTATCCCACTAAGTGGGGTCGGCTACATGAATCCTTCTTCTCCATTGTGTCCTATTATGTGTCAAATTCTCATTTAATTCAAGTATACTAAGGTCATTTTTTATACATCTTAACCAAATCATTTTAGGTCTACCTCTAACTTTCTTAACATAAGCAAATCTAATGCATCTACTCTCCTAATCGTCATCTGACGACCGACGCTTTATGTGGCCAAACCATCTAAGACTCTCCTAATCTTATATACCACCTGAGCTACTCTAACTTTTTCCGAATATACTCATTTTGCATTCTATCTCTAAGAGTAAAGCCACTCATCCACCTAAGCATCCTCATCTCGTAACACTTAACTTAGTCTTATGCTTCTTTATTGACCAACATTCGCACCATAAGTCATTGTAGGTCTTACCACCATCTTATAAAATTTTTCCTTAAATTTAAGTGGAACTTTTCTATCACATAATATGTCAGATGCATTCCTCCACTTCAACCATCCAACTTGAATTCTACTAATAACATCTCCATCTATTTCACCATCATTTTGAACAATAGAGCCTAAATATCTAAAACGCCATTTCTTATTATGACTTGTTCACCTAATGTCACAACACTACCACTAGAACTTCTACAACTAAAATTTCACCCATATATTCGCTTTAGATCTACTTAAATGAAAACCTTTAGACTCTAGAGTTGACCTCCATAATTCAAGTTTCGTTGGACTCTCTCTAGTCTTATCAACAAGAAGAATGTCATCAAAAAAAGCATACACCAAGGTACATCTTCTTGTAAATGCCTAGAAGAACATCCATAACTAAAGTAAAAGATAAGGGCTTAAAGTCGATCCTTGATGTAATCCAACCAAATAGAAAATATTTTGTCAATCCTCCTTGTTTGACACAAGTCTAGTATACATATCCTTAATGACTTGAATATAACCAATATTAACTCCTTTCTCGCTCTAGAACTTCCAAAGAACATCTCTTGAAACTTTATCATAAGCTTTCTAAATCAATAAATATCATATGTAGATCCCTTACTTTCTCTATGCTTCTCCATCAAACCTCTTAACAAATGTATAGCATCCATAGTAGATCTACTGCATGAAACCAAACTGACAGGAGAAACTTTTGTATCACATCGTAACCTATGCTCAATTACTCTCTCCCATAATTTTAATGTATGACACATTAACTTAATTCCTCTATAATTTGCACACTCTTGTGCATCACCTTTATTCTTAAATATAGGAACCAACAAACTCTTTCTCCACTCATCTTGCATCTTTTAGTCTTTAAAATGACATTAAAAAGATTTGTAAGCTAAGAAATTCTCGATCTCCTAAACATTTCCACACTTCTATTGAATATTATCCGGCCCCATCGCTTTTCACATTTCATTTTTTTTTAAAGCTTCACTAACTTCGATTTACTAATACATAAATAAAATGAAATTCTATTTTGTTGGTATTAAGATTGTTAAAATCAATCGTACTTTCAGATCCTTCATTGAAAAGTTTATCAAAATACCTCATCCACCTATTTTCAATATCTTTTAAAGAAAAATATTTTATTATTTTCATCCTTAATACACCTCAATTATTTCTTTACTTCTCCTATCTCTTTTTGGCTAACTTATACATACATCTTTCACCTTCTTTAGATCTAATCTATTGTATAAATCACTAAAAGCTAAATTTTTTTGATCATATCGCTTTCTTAATCTCTACGTAATTTTATATCTTTCCTCCGAAGTTTTACATCTAAACAAGTTTTATAACAATACTTTTATTTTTTATCTTTTGCACACTCTAACTCCACCACCAACTATTCTTATTAAAAGAAGTTTTTCTTTTGATTCTCCAAGACATCTTTAAGAACTTGCTTAATTTCACTTATTTTTTTCCACATATTAACTTCCTAACATCCCAAATTCTAATCTGTAGCTTGCTCTTAAAAATATTTTATTTATGTTCTTAAGTGCCCCATCTAATTCTAGGATAATAATTTTTTATTTTTTCTCTTACAACCTTTCATCTTAAAATCTAAAACTAACAATCGATGACTTAGATTTTCACTTGAATGACCTTACAATCTTTACAATCTAAACGATCTATTTTTCTTATCGAAAATAATCAATCGTTTTACTAGATCCATTTTTATAAGTAATAATATGTTCATCTCTTTTCTTAAATAAAGTTAGAACTACAAAATCATAACAAAGAAAATCTAATATACCTACCTTCTTCTTCATTACCACCAAATCCATAACCACCATGAATACTTTTAAAATCTTCTACCACTCTACCAACATGTCCATTTAAATCTCCTCAATAAATACTTTTCTTCAAGAGGTATCTTTGTATTAATCCTCTAATTCATTCCAAAATTTTCTGCTTACCCAAACCTACTTGAGGAGCATACACTTATAACATTGATAATCTTAAGATCAACAATAATCTTTAAAGCTATAATTCTATCTCCACATCTATTAATATTTATAACATTATCCTTCAAACTTTTATCTATAATCACACCTACACCATTTCTAGTTCGACTTTTACCTGAATACCAAAGTTTAAAACCTAAACTATCAATCTCCTTGGCCTTCTCCCAACCCATTTAGTTTCTTGAACACATAAAATATTTATCTTTCTATGAACCATAATATCTATTAATTCCATTAATTTACCTGTAAGAGTACCTATATTCCAAGATCCTAACCTAATTCTAGTTTCATGGACTAACTTCTTTACCCTCATCCGTCATAATGGAACCCTTGCTTATTTAACACTTCAGCACACGCAATGTTTAACACATTTTTCACTGTATTCAAGCCATACAACGCATCGCTTTCAAGGGACGCCCTAGCATTAACACAATGACTTAAAGGAATTCATCAAAAAAAAAAAACCCATATATTTGTAGAGTTTCCAACCAAATAACTTAAAGTATTCTAAAAATATTACATTCACTTTACACTACATTTTTTTTACACGGCATTCATTTTTCAGGTAACTAAACAGGCCCATAATATAAAAAGAAAACATATTTTAGTTATGTCATGTAGTTGATAACATATTAACTTTCATTATTCATGTGATGCGTATAGGAGAAGTAATTGGATATTAAGGGTGATAAGGGGAAAGCAAACATCGTTGTGGTTTAACATGAATAGTAATTTTGCAGTTTCACGTCCAACAAGTCAAATGGAGCATAAATCAATATAGGATTTTTGACTGAATCGTAGAAATTGAAGATGGTGATGAATTGATTCAGCATCTTAACCGAAATTTCTTTCACGATAGTAATCATACACAGCTTTAACCAAAATTGTGGTAAGAGTTCTTACTCAAATTTGATTTAGAACAGCAAGAGTCAAATCTGAAAATAGCTGAGGAAAAAGAGTCTTTACATCCAAAATGCAAATTTTATTCATGCCATGGACTATTTTATATTACTTAAGAATTCCTATGTTTATAGACATGAAAAATTACAAACCGCTAATAAATTTTATGGCATAAATTAGGTAATCTCAATAAGATAATAAACTCTAGGGGACATAGAGTACCTTCAATATCCATGACAAATTAAAAATTCAGAATTTATGTTCACCATAATAGAATTTTTGTTGTTTTTTGTCTAATATATCGGCCATTTGCAACATTTGTTGCTGTTCTTGAAGATAAGTATTAAAAGCTAATGTAGCCTTATTGTCGAACAAGCTTTTTACCAAGTCTAATTTATCAATTATTTTTCATTACATAAAAGAACTGTAAAGAAAGTTCCCACTACTGTTTCTGCAGTAGAGTGCCATCGTATTTATGAGGCAACTTGATTAGGTGGAACTTTTCACATTATTTTACGTTAATTTATTTTTTGTTTTCTTATTACTTTCTTACTCACCTAGCACTTGAGTTAGCATCTAGTAATAAGCATATGCTACCTCTACAGAGAGATAGCTCGGATGCTTGCAGATGACTTCAATAAACGAGTGATGATTGTAGACACCTCGAATGAGATAGGTGGAGATGGTGATGTTCCCCATCCTGGAATAGGGAATGCTCGTAGATTACAAGTGCCAAATTCTGACATGCAGCACAAGGTGTAATGTTGTTTCATTATCTGACTGCCATTTGGGATTTCTTACTTTAATCAGTGTATTTCTTGAATTGAGTTTTAGTATTCTTGTTAAATTGCTGTTTTTTTTTTTTAATTTTAGTACTATTTTCTGTGAGGCTTTAGCAAGTGCTAGTCTAACCATGAGACTATACACATTGGATTTCGCAACCAGACTTTTTGTTATTCTTGTTGTGGATTTGATTGTAGGGAGAAATCATTATAATGCTATATTTTATTTTAAAATCTTAATATGGTTCATTTAGCTTTGATCTCTTCAATTTATCGTGCTTCTGCAGAGTTTACTTATTGGACAATATGAAGTATCTAATAATTAGTTTACTAATAACCTTTAAGTTTTTTGTCTGACAAACAGAGATGAATGATTATAGTTCCTGTAGCTTGGTTCTATGCATTATTTTTTAATTAAGATGGAAGCTCAACGTAATTTAGTTGCTTTAAACTGTAAACTTTAGCTATCAAATTGAATTTGCACACATTAATCAAACCTAGATCATCAATAATATCATTTTTTTCCCAAACAGTGAAATTACTTGAGGAATTCTTTCTTACTTGACCATTTGGAACTATTCGTTTTGAACCGTAATGTAGATTCATTGTTGACAGGAAATTGAAATTGATTTATTCATGTTTTGATTATATGATTAAAAGATAGTGACCATTTTGCAATCTTCATGTTTAAGTAGGTGTTGATTGAAGCTGTAGAAAATCACATGCCCCAAGTTATCGTAATTGATGAAATTGGGACAAAGCTTGAAGCATTCGCTGCTAGTACCATTGCACAGCGTGGCATCCAGCTTGTTGCAAGTGCTCATGGGGTGACAATTGAGAATCTCATTATGAACCCATCATTAAATATTCTTGTTGGTGGAGTACAGGTATAAGTTATTTTCTTTTAATGCTTGAAATCTACTGATTTTTGTTGGCCGAACTTCAGATGTTGTCAAATACTAGTGCGATATTTAATGTTGAAATACTTATCAATTTTTTGTTTGTTTTCTTTTTGGTTTATTTTTGCTGTTCCTAAATGTTAATAAGGTAATCTAGAGTTTCTTCTTTCTTTATTTAAATTGTGGGATCTATGATCTCAGTTAAACTGTACCCAGAAAATGGTTGAAGTACATTGCCTTACCCTTATATTATAGAGATTACAGAGGTTATTTAATGATTTCAATCTATAACTAATGTTGAGAAATACATGAGAATGAAAAATAGTCAAATATCAACACTGAAAACAAAGAGTTGAGCTTTTAATATACTAATAGTGACTTTTATCAGCTTAAGCTCTTGGATGGATAGGTATACATCTACTAATCTATTTGGCTCTACTTGGCTATTGGTTTTCTGTCCTCCTTAATAGAAGCAACCTTAACATTGCTCATTACTTGTCCCATATGCCCCACATATGTTTATTTTTCAGAGTAATTGGTGGTCATTGCAATCGTTCAAGTTTTGGTGAGGAGAAGAAAATGTTTTGTAGGGAATATGCAACGTATTGCTTTTATATATTCACGCCCCATATTCTAATATAGCCTTATTTTGCATGCTTCAACATGCAATTAAGCTTTTTTCTTCAACTTCTAATCAGTTGATTTATTCACTCGAAAGAGTGTCACCCTAGGTGATGAAGAGGCTAGCAGGAGGGGTGTTAAAAAGACGGTATTGGAGCGGAAAGGACCTTCAACTTTTACATGTGGTGCCGAGATCATCTCCAAGATTGAGATGCGGGTCCATTGCAGCTTGGAGAAAACAGTTGATGCACTGCTTGCAGGTTATTTCTCTTCAATATCATTCAGCTCTTGCCCTTTGAAAATGATTTTTTTGGTCTAAAATAAGATTTTTCACTATTTTGTTCTAATCAACGCAGGGCATTACCCTAATTTTGAAGTTCGCAAGATGAACTTGAAGAAATCTACAGAAGAAATTCTTTCCACACAAAATGGCTCTCTGGATGATAACACTGGTGATTGTGATGATGCAATCATCCATGATCCTATTAATAATAATAAAACAAATGAAATATTGAATATGAAGGATCAACAGAATTTATTGGAATCTCTTGAACCTAAAGTAGGCATTCACTTATTTGTTTATGGGGTAAGCTGTTCAACATATGCTTTAATCGTTGCATTTCTAAAAAAAAAAAACTTGATTTGTAAAAATGCATTTTCCTCTTTGAATTTTCCAATTTTCTTGTTCGAACGCAAATATATTTTTCATGCACTCTCAACTATGCAGTACTTTCATTTGAAATAGTAATTATATCCTTGTTGTTTGTATTTTCTTTTCTTTTGAAAAAAATAATTAATTCTTAGTTTTGATATTTATGCCTGGTGATTTTCCCTTAATATGTAGCCTTTCATTATTTAAAGTTAACTTCAAGTATCTATATCATTTTCAAACAATATTATTCTATGGCTTAATTTAGCCTGTAGTTGATTTCTAGTGTTTAATAATAGTATGAATTAATTCAGGTCCATGTTTTTTAAATCCTTCAGTTAGGTCCTTCATATGTACATCTTCTTTCCTTCTCTCTCTAACATGCATTTTTGCCTCTTGGCCCATATCGTTATCTTCAACACAAAGGAATGTTGATGTTAGACTTATGTGAAGATTAGCATCTGAGGTGAGGATGTATGGTGAAATCTTTGTTGCTAAGAACGACAATTTTTAAGAACATGCACCTACATGGAATGACCTCCATTGATCAAAGACCGAATGCGGTTGTTCCTAATGTTCCTATCCTTTGCGGTTTGAAATTGTTAATTCTACAGTTAGTTTAGTAGTCACATTGCAACTTGAGAATGTGACTTCCCATCCCTCTTGATGTCTTTAGCTATGGTTCTTTTGAACTTGTATTTTTTCCATTTAAACTTACGCACTACTATTTTAAAGTTGATTATTACTGTATAAAAACATTTAACCTTGCTTTTATTGAGGATGCACAATATTTATGCCTAAATTTAAAACATCCCAGACATGGAATGCAAACTGGATGCTGAATTTGTATCTTCATGTTGTTCAGTATGTCTTCAATTTTGAACTAGGAAAGGGCACCCTTGTACGTGTGATTGAGAGCTACCCTGGTCTTTCCCTGTGTTATTATGGATGAAATTCCTTCTTTGCATCTCATGGGTTTGAAAGAAACTTATAAATGAACTTATTACGTTACAATAATCATGTTCTTAATTCTAGTCAGCTAATCTATTGAAGATTACTTGCCTGGTAACTAATAGATTGAGCAGCTATACTAGATTACAGAGACTAGTATTCTACAAGCAATCAGGCAGCTGGAAATGGAAGAAACTATCATACTAACTGATGATATCAGCAAAGCAGACGCACTACTAGGGTTGCATTCCAAGCTGAAGAAGAATCCTCACATTCAAACTCTCGCCAGATCTTATGACATTCCTATCTTTGTGACTAAGGTAAGTTTAAGCTGACAGAGATTGAGATTCTTGTTCTCTATATTGTCCCCCCTTTTTAATTCTTTAACTTTTCAATGCTTCCAGAAAAATGCTTTGAATCAGATCACAAATGCTATTCAGGCTCTTATTAATGACCATTTCCAAACTGCTAAAGAATTTGACGCCGAAGCTCAAGTTAGTTTGTTAGAGAAGACTGATGCTTTAGAGGTGGTAAAACTAGTTTCAAATGTTCAAATTAGAGTCATTTTTTCCTTGTTAAGTTTTTGGAACACATACGTTGGTTCATAACTAATGAATCAATGTTATTAGGAGGCAAGATTGGCCATTGAACAGGTAGTAATTTCTACCGGAAAGGCAGTGCAGCTCCTCTCAAGACCACCCCAGATCCTTTCTGCTCAGATTAATCTAATTGAAGGATACAAACTTAAATGGGAGAAAATTGGTCAGGTGCCCAATATTTCTCTTCGAATACTTCCTGTTCATGCAAAAAAAAAGAAGAAAAGCCCTACCGAGGAACCAATGGAGATGATGAACACATTTGATGATCTGAGCAGCACAGGTGATGCCAATGCTTCACAAAATGGTGTTACTCGATTGCCTCTGCTCCCTGAATAGTTCAACCTTTTGTCTATCACACTGAGTTTTTCAATTATTCCTCGTCTACAGAGCTTCCTGAAGGTAGATTCTTCTTGCATAGAATTGTTTACATTGACAGAGCAGGTTAACATTTAATATTCTTTTACATGATTTATTTAATTATTTACTAGCAATTGCTTCAGGTTCTATTTCAAAAGCCTTACTGAAATGGATTTTTTCTGGTACGTACTTTTTGTTCCATTGTATGTGAGAAGTGAAATTAGTAGAGAGAAGTAGAATAAATCTGTGTCACCTCAACTCTTTTCGACAGCATACACCAGTCATATATATATGAGAGCTGAACATATGATTTTGTATGTGGAATTATTTCTCCCTCCATAAATTTTAACATCACTAATTAGTACAAGAGTATCCCACCTCCATGTAAGGTATTTTATTGCAAGATGCAACTTGTTCTATTAGAGAATGTAAAGTCAATGCAACTACGGCAGCCGCATCAATTGGCTGTTAAAATTGTGGATTTATGTGACAGTAGAGGCTATGGTGTGATCAAAAGTGATTGTAGTATAATCTTTGTTGTAGACGGTGGTTCTAGTTGACTAGAGACAACTGATGTAATTCTCTTTGGAGATGGTTAAGGTGTGGACATTGAACACTATGATTTATGCCTTAAAGGTAACAACTATGATACATGGGAGATTGTGGTGCTTGTCTTAATTTACTTTGTTCATTGGATCAATAGAAATTTTTTCCACGGAGGAGTCAAAGATTTGGATCTCTTTGGTTTACAAAGAGGCTCCTTCCTGTATGAGTAGTCAGTGAATAACTATCTAGTTGGGATGAAGACTAGATAGAAGCAAAATTATGGTGTTAATCTCAAAGGAAATGTTTGTTGCAAAAGCGGGTTATGACATATCTTAAAGAAATAGTTGTGAGGCAAGCAAGATTATGATGCCCATTTGGAGGGATGATCACTCAAAGTAATGTTAGCTAACTTCTGCTCCAATATATATATTCAGAGTTTGTCTCCACTATCACATGGTCTCAGCCATTTCATCTGTAACCACCCTAAAATCCTCTCTACCGTGTGATTGCTGTACTCTGTAACTGAAAGCAATAGCATAATACTCTATATATATGACAGATGATTCATACATATATACAGAAATGAATTACCATTTCTCACAACGGCTTCTTACAGATTTCTTGTTCCTGGATTTATTTACTGTCTTAATTATTTATCTATTCCTTTTATCGGAGATTTTTCTTCCTTATGGATCACTATTTTACTGAATATCTATTACATTTCATGATGTCTATCTCCAATATTTCATCCCCCACTACCCATATCTCACCTGTAGCTCGCTCAACCATGGAGATTCCTTCTTCCCTCAAGTTTTTTATGGACAATATCAAAACTATCATTACCATACAGCTGACACCTGAAAATCATTCTATATGGAGATCACAGGTACTGAACCTTTTTCGTGCAAATGGGTGTGAAGGACATCTTGATGGTTCTTCTGCTCCTGCTTCACCAACAATTACAGAAGATGGCTTAATTCTTCCTAACCCTCAATATCAGGCTTGGCTATTAATAGATCAAAATCTAGCAGCTGCTCTCCCCTCCACTATTTCGCCACCTCTCTTCTTTCCTATGTAATTAATCTTCAAACCTGCACAGACATTTGGCTTACAATTGAAAAACATCTGCAATCCTCCAATCTATCTCATTTAATTCAACTCTAGAATGGGTTACATAATATTTCCATGAAGAATCAGACAATGACAATACTTTCTCAGATCAAAGTTAAAGTTGATGCTCTCTGCTGCCAGAACAGTTGTTGATCCTGAAGATATTGTGCTTTATAGTCTTAATGGACTACCCTCCACTTACAATGTCTTTAAAACAACTATTCGGACTAGATCTCAACCCATCGATCTTGATGATCTTTATTCACAGCTATGCATTGAATAAACTAATAGTGCTGCATATTCTACAAAATAATTGCAAAATCTTCATCCTCCATATGCTGTTGTTTCCTTTGCTACTTCCCGTGGCCGTGGTCATGACAAGGACGTGCTTCTGGAGCTCCACTTCTTCGTCATCCATTATTCAGTGTCAGATTTGCTCCAAATTTGACACTCTGCTATCAAATGCTGACACCGCACAAATCTGAATTATACTTCCTCTTCAGCACCGCAAGAACTCTTTGCTGATAATACAGATTGGTATCTTGAATTCAGGTGCCAATACTCATTTAACTTCAGATGCTTCGCAGCTTTCAAATGCTGTTACTTATCAAGGTGACCAACACATTACTCTTGGAAGTGGCAAAACAATTTCTGTTTCAGCTACAGGTCGTGGCATCCTTCCAACTCCTTCACGTATGCTTTTTCTATCTTAACTTGCTCACTCTCCTCATCTTGCATATAATCTTCTTTCTATATTTGACTTGCCACTGATAATTCTCTCTTTATTTCATTTGATGCTAATTACTATAAAATAAAGGATCTTTGGACCAATCAAATTTTGTCTTAGGGACCATCTCACAACAGTCTCTATCCAGTCCGACCAACTCCAACAGCTCAGTTACTGAATGCTCCAATAGCTCTCAACTCTCTGTCACCACAGACTTGGACATCCTGCTAATGCAACTTTACTTACAATTGCTAAACAAAATTTCACTGTTTTTGTCAACTTCTACTCTATCAACTTGCCCCGTTTGTAGCCAAGCTAAATGTACACGTTTCCTTTTTCTTTATCTTCTTCTAAAAGTGTAACTCCTCTTCAACTTATTCACTCAGTTGTATGGGGACCTTCTCCCACTTCTTCAATTAATGGATATAGATATTATGTGGTGTTCATTGATGACTTTTCTCGAGTTTGTTGGGTTTATCCACTTAAAGCAAAATCTGATACATTTTCTATGTTTCTACTGTTTAAACGCATGGTTGAACACCAACTAAATGCATCCATTAAAACCAGTAGATCTGATGGTGGTGGAGAGTTCACCAGAAATCTCTTTACTTCTTTTTTAACAAAATGTGGTATTATTCATCAGATTTTTGTCCTTATACGCCACAATAAAATGGGATAGCTCAAAGAAAACATGGGTATCTTCTTCTTGTTGTCCGTGCACTGCTTCTTCAGTCCAATCTTCCGCATTCCTTTTGGGTTGATGCTCTTCAAACTGCAGCTTATTTAATAAACCATCTTCCTTCTCCCACCATTAATAATATTTCTCCCTATCAAAAATTATTCAATAGCCCTCCCTCTTGCATCTACAAACCTTAGGTTGCCAATGCTTTCTATAGTTGGCACCTTACACCTCTAGCAAACTAGCTCCAAAATCACTTAGTTGCATTTTTCTGGGTTATGCTAACTCTCACAAAGGATATTGCTGTTATGATCCCAGTTCTGGCAAAGTTTACATATCTGGACATGTACTCTTCAACGAAAACTTCTTTCCCTCTTTCAAACCATTTCCTGAAACCATTTCCTGAAACCATTCCCGTTCTCCTACTCCTACATTGCCACATACTCCTTTAACTCTTGTTTTAGCTTCTAGCACTATCATTGCCATCATTAATCCTTCAGCTTCCACATCTACTTCACAAGCAACTCCAACTACTTCTTCACCATCTTCTTCTTCCAATGCCTCCTGGCTATTTCTCAAAATTTTATTTCTCTTGCTTCTTCATCCTTGCCACCTCCTATATCCTCTCATCCTATGATTACACGATTCAAGGCAGGTATTTTGAAACCCAAACATATTTTCAATCTCACTACATCCGTGTCATCCGAACCTACATGTTATTCTACAGCAGTCAAAGACCCCAATTGGCGGAAAGCTATGTCTGATGAATTTTTTGCTCTATAATCACAAGGCACTTGGCTATTGTTTCCTCCTTCCCTGCATTACAATATTCTAGGTAGCAAATGGGTTTTCAGAATTAAATACAATTCTAACAGCACAATTGCTCGTTACAAAGCTTGGTTCATTGTTCAAGGATATAAACAAGAGAATGATCTTGATTATACTGAAACATTTAGTCCTGTAGCTAAAATAGCAGCTATCTGTGTTCTTCTCACAGTTGCTTTACATCAACAATGACCAATAACTCAGCTTGATATCTCCAATGCTTTCTTACACGGTCATTTAGATGATGTTGTTTATATGAAACAACCTCCAGGTTTTCAAGATCCACTTCGACCTCATCATGTATTGTATCTTAAGAAGGCACTTTATAGACTCAAACAAGCTCCACTCTCGCAAGCTTTCCAACTCAATATGGTTTCATCAGAAGTACTGCTAATCCATCTTTGTTCATTTACAATCACCAAGATGCAGTGATGTATTTCTTAATTTATGTAGCTGATATTCTTCTTACCAGGAGTCATCCCATCGTTATTTCCCACCTTTCAGCTTTACGTAACAGATTTCAAATGCATAATTTTGGTCCTATTTCTCAGTTTCTCGGCATTAAAGTAACCCCTACTGCAACTGGTTATTTTCTTAATCAGAGTCAATATGCTGATACTATTCAGCATGCAACAATGTAAACCAGTTTCTCATCCCTTTGCTTCTACATCTCCTATACTTGCTCTCACAGATTCTGTCATGGCTGATCCTGTCCTCTACTGCAGTTTAGTTAGTTCTTTACAATACTATATCATTCCTCGTCATGATATCTCCTTTGCTGTTAATCGATTATGTTAATTTGTGCATGTTCCTCTTTACTCCCACTTTCAAGCCCTCAAGAGGTTACTACGCTACATTCATGGTGTACTATCTCCTTTGATCTTTCTATCAACCCAAGTGATCAATGTCTTCATGCTTATTCTGATGCCGACTGGGCTGGTGATTCAGCTGATTGTAAATCCACTACAGGTTATTGTGTCTGTCTTGGTTCTATTCTTATCTCCTGGTCTGTTAAAAAGCAATCTACAGTGGCTCGTTTTTCCACTGAGGCTGAGTCTCGTGCACTTGCAACTGCTGCTACTGAAATCATTTAGTTACGTTGTTTAGTACGAGTGTTTGGACTTTCTCTTCCTCAACCTACTCCACTTTATTGTGATAATATTTCTACCATGGCTCTTGCTACTAATCATGTGTTTCACACTCGCACGAAACACATTGAGATTGATTATCACTATATTCATGATTGTATTCAATCCAAGGATATCTCTCTTCATCATATTACTTCTTAAGATTAGCTAGCTGATATTTTCACCAAGGTACTCTCACTTTCTCGATTTCGGTAGCTTCATGATAAGCTCAGTTCTCCAATATATCTATATATATTCAGAGTTTGTCTCCACTATCACATGATCTCAGCCGTTCATCTGTAACCACATAAAATCCTCTCTACCATGTGATTGCTGTACCCAGTACTGAAAGCAATAGCATAATATTCTATATATATGACATAGAGGATACATACATATATACAGAAATGAATTACCATTTCCTGCAACGGCTTCTTACAGGTTTCTCGTTCCTTGGTTTATTTACTGTCTTGATTATTTATCTATTCCTTTCAATGATCACTCAAAGTAATTTTAAGCCAAATTAAACATTATAGGGTGCTAATCCTCTCTATTTTAAGGGTGATTAATTCAAAGATTGATTCTATATATGTTGGAAAATTTTTTTGGATAGATTAGGTCTTTGAACTCCTTTTTGAGATGAAAGTAATGTTCAATTGAATGTCTTAGGGTGCAGTAAAAGTGATACATAGGTATTAATACTACTATCAATATACTTCAATGGCTTGAATTACCAGTGCATCCATGTTTTGAATCCCCATGGGGACATTGGCCCAAATGCATTCATTAGGTATAATTAAACTTTCTATGATGTGGTAGCTATGGTAGGAGAGGCTGGATTTTCTAATTCATACTTCTTCAAAGTTCCTTCATTTGTTTACATGCTAGGCGAATTGTTTCTAGTGAGATTAAGAGGCTGTTTGGTTGGCGGTAAAATGAGTGTATTGTATTTTATTTACACGCACTTTACTTTTTTCGTTGTTTGGACCAAAGAAAAAAAAAATGCGTTGTATTCCTTCCGTGCATTTGAAATACCTCAAAACCTAGTTTTAGTGTGACTTTAAACTCACTCAGATCGAGCATATTTTAAAAACACTGCGCATCTCACAGCGTTAAACTCTCCTATTCAACTCTCTTTTCGCCTCTCTGTCTGCTTCGCAGCATCTCTTCATCGAGCTGAAGGGAAATGAACAAATAATTTTCAAAAATTCTATGCGCAAGGGAGAGCGAGAAGCCAAGAAGCCAAGAAGCCGGTCTAGTCGAAGTAAACTATTTTTTTCTGCCACTGTGAAGTGAAATAGAATGTGACGAAGCAATCAGAGACATCTGGCTAAAAATTCATTTTAACCTCTCTTTTTTCTCGAAATCCTATTAAATTCTCTTTCTTCTCCCGCCAAACTGCAAAGCCTTGAGTTGAAATCAACATATTTTTGAAGAACCTAATTTTTTTGTGTTGATATTTGATTCTCACCTTAAATGGATCATTTTGGAGACTGCTCTTGAATATATTAATTGGTAAAAACTTCCCAACATCATCTTTGCTATCCAGAAAACCAACTATGCTACATCATTAGTTCCAAACGAGAAGAACTCTGTATGCTCTGCAATTTCTCAATAAAGTTAAAAATATTACAATAATAAAAAAGATGATGAGATTAATTTAAATAAAAATTTCATGCACCATACTCTCATATTGGAGAAATTAATGTGTCTTCTCAATGGCAATTATCTGTCTCAAGCGTGATAAATGAGACAACATAGTTGCAGAACATCTGCATCAATTCAAAGTAAAACATGTTAGAGCAAAGCCCTCCTAGAATGAACCTCTCCTCCCATTATAGGCAAAAAATTAGGATTGACCTCATAAATTTGGCAAGCTTTAGTGGAGAACTTATTAAATTTATTTTTTTTAAGGATTTTCTATATTTTTATGTTTGTTAGAAAGATCTGAGTTATTAACAATCCTTTTTTTTTTCTTGGTAAGCTGGTTAACAAAACGCTTAGCAAGTTTGACAAAGGAGTTGATTCTCTCACAAGAGAGTTATCTAAATCATGTTTGAGCCTTACCTTTTAAGTTGACCAAAAAATCCTAGTTGAGGAGAATACAAGAGGCATGTTTGTCATGTGGTGGTCGATATGCTCGTAAGGGTCAACTAAGCTATCATATAAATCAATGAATTGTTGTTTGAACCCTATATTTATGTGATTGCAGAGGATGGCATTGATTAGTGTTTAGGACTCTTAGAAATTCTGATAAGGAATTGGTTGAAAGCGTCCCCAAGGAGAATTCTTCTTGGATTAAATGTCAGAGCTTGTTTTGGAGGGCATTATGAGGGTGTTGTTTATGCGAAGCAAGCGCAGGCTATCGTTAGATAGTTGTGGGATTTCAATGATGCAAAAGTTAGATGAGTTGAGTTGGTGGTATCTTGAAAGTTGTCGAATGATAGAGGGGAGGAGAGACCTTAACCTGATATTATAAGACCTTCATAAAAATGTTTTGACAGTTCTTGGTACAAGATAAGTAGGAAGACAAAATTCAAGATGATTATGTTATGATTGCCCCAATTGATGAGACTCTTGAGAAATGCAAAAGATTTCCTTGTGTGATTCCAGCATATGTTGAATGTCATTTTTAATGGACGAATAAGAAGTGGCTTGGTCCATAAGAATTTTTCTATCTTGTAGGGAAAGAGTAGAGAGGCTTGATTGTGCCCCTGATTCAAGGACGAGTTCCTTGAGTAGTAAAGAGTTGAAACAAGAAGCTCTAGTGTTGCAAGCTTTGTGCTTTTTTGCCATTGTGAACTGGGGTGGTATGCCATAAACAATGCCATACTATTGTACTAGAATTGAGTATTAGGTGTGCCAATTAACATAAATGGGAAATTAGATTATATCCTTTTGTAGGTTCATCAATTTGCGTGAAGATCACTTTTTTCCTTCTAAAGATTGAGTGCTTGTGGTGGCTTGGAATCCTTCTCAGGTACTCACTCCAAGCCTTAATGGGTTTTCCCCTCAACTTAGTGTGGATTCGTCTCAATTCTGAGCATGGTTTGTTAAACTTAACATTTTTCACTAATAGTTGTGCATGAATCTTTTCCACTTTGATCATCATCGCTAGTGCATGATCTCGAACCTATGAACTATTGATGTGGTAATGATAATGAAGATTACTTTCGCAAGCAATCATTCTTTGTAGTTGTCATCTTTCTTTTTAAGAATTCTGTCTGCAAGGACTGTCTAATCCTTCACTTGGGTGGAAGAGAATATTAGATCAAATGCACTTAAGAACTATTTTTTTTTCTTTCATTTCATCATCCATTAAAGAAGCGCTTGAGTATTTATAATAATCAGAGGAAATCAGAAGATAGTAAAATAAAGGAAGATTTACAAACATACAACACAGTTCTCATGCCTTTATATCTCTAACAATTAAAGTTTGATATTAACAAACAAAACACTTTTCTATGCATAATGGTGGGGTTGTAATATTAGGTGATCAAGTCATTAAAAAGACTGAACATTTTACATATCTCGGGTCTATTGCTCAAAATAATGGTAAAATAGATGATGATGTTATTAGTAAAATTCAAGTTGGATGGTTGAAGTGGACGGATACATTTGGCCTACTGTGTGATAGAAAAATACCGCTTATTCTTAAGGGAAAATTTTATAAGATAATGTGCAATGATTTATGGCGGAATGTTTCCCAGTAGAAGAGAAGCATAAGTTTTTGTTAAGTGCTGTCAAGATGAGGATCCTCAAGTGAATGAGATGCGAAATGAATATATACGTGATAAGATTAGAGTACCTCTAGCGGCAAATAAGATTAGGAATAGTCACCTTAGATGGTTAGGTCACATAAAATGTTGGCCGTTTAATGACATAGTTAGGAGAGTAGGTGTATTAGATGTATCTTATGTTAAGAAAGTCAGAGGTAGACTTAAAAAAGCTTGGTTATGATGTATAAAAAATAATCTCAATTTATTATAATTAAATAAGAATTTAACACTTAATAAGACACAACAGAAAAAATAATTCATGTCGTCTATCCCATATAGTGGGATAAATGATTGTTGTTGTTATTGTATTTTTATAAAATTATCAATAATTTGATGCTTGCATATATAAATATATGAGATCAATAGTTTAAAAAAAATACTTAATTTATAAATATATAAAAATTTGATGATCTATATGTAAATTAAAAAACCCACACCCACAGCTTAATTCAGGTCCAAGTTAGGTCATTGAGCAGCGCAACTTGAAGCAATAGCATTCACTGAGGAAAAGAAGAGATCAGTGCAACTGCGAGAAAAATATTAAAATGCGAGAGTTCCTTAATTAATTAATTAATTAATTAATTAATGGAATAAAGTAGCAGACAAAAAGGGAAATTAGTGGGAGATCATGTGCGCAATTAAAATTTTATTAAATTAATTAAATGATCATCGTGCCATATGAAACAGTATGCTGCCAAAGTTGTTACCGTTGGAATACATTATTATTTAGAATTCTTTCTAAAATGTCACTTTTGTCCTCTTAAATTTATATAATTAGAATATATTTATATTTACATTAACCCTCTCGATTGACTGATCCACTTTTCCAAATCTGTGTGGGTGATGACTGCTTTGCTTGTAAAGATTTCGAAAATGGGCATTTACATATACATAATTCTTATCTATTTATATATCTAATAATTAAATTTATTTTTATTTAAATAGTATCTAAATTATTATTATTATTTTTTTAAAGTGAAATGTATTTTTTTTATGATGAGAAAAAGTGTTATTTTTGTAAATATTAAAATTTATGTGTTAAATATATAAATGTATAAGAATTATGTGGTATGTATATAAATTTTTCTTTCAAAATTGTTATTAAATTTACATAGCATATTAAAATTATTTAATGTATTTATATATCTAACATACAATTTCATATATATATATATATATATATATATATATATATATATATATATAATATATATATATATTATATATATATATATTAAATTTAAAAAAAAAAATATCTAAAATTGTGATATGTATATAATATATTTATTAATTTAAAATTAAATTTAAAATATGCTATTAGATTGGTGACTCATTAAAAAAAATAAAGGAAAATTTATATAATTTTTATTCATTTATATATCTAATACTTAAAATTTTGATATTTATAAATATATCATCTTTCTTATGTTAAAAAGGTAAATTTTATTTCAAAAAATTAAAGAAAGTGTTATTTATGTTATAATAATAAAAATTTAGATGTTATATATATAAATATTTATATTTAAGAATGAGATATGTAAATATATAAGAATTATATATTATGTATGTAAATATTTCAAAAATAAAATCATCAATCCAGCTATCAAGATATCTATATATTTTTGTACGTAATAATAAGAATAATAGGAGAAAAGAGAAAATATTTATTGTTGATTTTTTTTTTAACTTAATGAGAAGAATTTATCATCTTCTCTCTCTCACACACAGACACACACACACTCTCTCTCTTATATCCTGTATAATAAAAAATATATAATTCATTTATTTTCTTGATTATATAATGCGACTATTTTCTTTTTGCAACGTAGATGATGATATTCATCCTCGAAATTAGTCCGATAAAATTTATAAATCATTAAATAATTTTGACAATACATCAAACTAGACATTCAACTATACTAAATTAAGCTTAATTAATGATTAGTTTAAGCTTTTATTAAGAATTAAATAACCATTTTTAAATCCTTGAAATTAGTTAAATAATTAAAAGCATGCCTTTTCCACATTAATAGCATATATAAAATTAATGTATGACTTTGAAACAAATAAACCAAAAAATTAAAACTTATTCCATATCAATTAACTAGTCCTTTACAATAAAATCATGCTTCTTAGTGTACTTTTTAAGATCCATTTTTAGGATTGTAAATGAACCAAACATTCAACGTGACTCGTTTCAATTAGAGCTTATTTATGATCATTGGATTAACTAATTGAATGAGCTTCAATACTTTTGTAAATATTTAATTGTTAAATAAACAAGCTTGCATTACTTGTCGTTCGGTTCATTCATGTTCATGAATAATATCATTTAAAGCTTGTGAATAAGATCATTAAGGAGCTTGATTATGACTTGATTATGGCTCAATTAAGACTTGTTTGTGAGCAATACTGTTTAATTTTTTTGTCTTAATAGGTCATGTATATTTCTCAACAAGTTGCTCGCGAACAAGCTTGATTAAGGCTTGATTAAAGCTCATTTATTTCATTGAACGAGTTCCTCATTATCATGCTCAATAATGCAATTTGAACCGAGCTCAAGCTCGATAATGGTAAACAAACTCAAGCTTGAACGTCATCCTAAAAAGCTTGAATCGAACTCAAGCTCTAAAATGATAAACAAGCTCAAACTCGAATACGCACATGCTAAACTCAGCTCTGGTCATTTGCCGCTCTATCCATCCTATAATACGGGTCAATCATTTGCCGCTCTATCCATCCTATAATACGGGTCAATATGCGTTTCAACTCTTAATTTTTTAATAATTACACATTTTTTATATTTTATTATCATTATATTTTTCATGATCATCATCATTATATACCAACCTAACTATTGCATAATATTTTTCATAAATATTGCTTTAATTTTTTTTTATAAAGTTTTCAGCCCTCATATAAATTAAATACATAATGGCTATTGTAGGTTGTGACGAGTTAAGCTAAACTTAAAAAAAATGAAAGTATGCGGCTACTCGGTTTCAAAGGAGGCAACAATGGACAAAGGAGGCTTTGTCATTCATGAATCATACTATAGTTTAGTGATAAGAATGTGTGGTTTGAATTTTTTTTTTTTTATTGCCGACCAACTATCCTATACTTCTAGTTAATATAGGGAGAAGAATGAGAACAAAATAGTGACTAGATGATCAACTATAACTTTCCTCCACTCTCTTGTGAAAGCTAGCTTGCTAGCAAACAAACAAATAACTAAATTTTAGGGAGTAGACTTAACTACTCTTCCACTTGAAATAGGTAGGTATATATGTTCATTAAATTTATATATTGTGCATAATTAGTTTGTCATTGATGATCTCAAATCCTAACAAACATTTATCATGGAATCAAAGAGTTTTTACCTTTTTTTAATAAGTATTATTGCTTCTTCCATCAAACCATCATCAACATATTTTCTTAACTGATAAGATGTATAAAATAGTTTATGTTTAGTTTATGGAGATAATCTCTCTTATTAACATATAATTTTTAGATCATAATATAACCTTTTGATTATTATAAATCATATATTGAGATAGGATCATTTTGAGAGAGAATTTTATATTTATTTTATAGAAAAAAAATAAGACATTCTAATTCTTGCATGTGAGGTTAAGATAGCCTTCATATTTATATATGCTCTCATATATAAATCCAATCTAATGTAAATGAAACGACATCTCATGGAAGATGAATGGATAACTCAATTTAAAGAAAATTGAAAGAGTGAGAAAATGATAGGGGATTAAATTGCTTTTGTTACAATAAAGTAAAGGTTGAACTCCTTGTTGCAATGATGATATTTTGTTGTTGATAAAGAAAATAAACTAATCTACTACATAAAGAGATGTTTAGCATTATCACCACTTGTATAAGGAGTTTCACTTGATTCTATTGCAAGTAATTGCAACTTATTTCTCTTCCCTTATTTGTTTCATCACACCCATAGTTACATCAAGTGTTTATTATTCCAATGAATCCTATAAATTTGTGTTTGCATATGGTTGTGTTTTGTTATGATCATTCTGTTGACCTCATTTTAGGATGAGCTCTCAACCTCTCTCTCTTAGACATAAAACTTCTCTTAGACACTAAGGGTTCTTTAGTCTTAAGACACATCCAGTGATTAGGTGGACACTCAACCTAATCCTAGAGACTTAGAAGAGTTAGCCATAGGAATATGCCATGCCTTAGAGGTGTTAGGAAAATTTGCCTACCCTATAGCTTGAATCACTCTCTTTCCTTCCTTCAAGTCAAATTCCAAATCAATCCTAATTGATTTTCTCAAACTCCAAATCAATCTTATTCAGTTTTCTCCAAACTCAAATCAATATCACATGATTGAAATCCATGATTGAAATTCCAAGTTCAAAATATTTCCTAAGTCCTTAATTCCCTTCAAGGACTTAAAATCATATTCAAATCAACTCAAATTCATGAAATTTTCTCATAACTCACTTATATTCTCATTTATATTCACATATATAAATGAAATCTAAATTCAAATCAATCGAATTAAATCTAAAAGTCAAGTTCAAATCACAAATCTTTCCTAAGTCTTTTGATTTCCTTTCAAGGACTTAGCCTAAATCATCTTCAAATCAACTCAAATTCATAAAATTTTCTCATAACTCACTTATATTCTCATTTATATTCACATATATAAATTAAATATAAATTCAAATCAATCAAACTAATTCAAATCAAAAATTCCAAATATTTCCTAAGTATTTTAATTCCCTCTTAAGGACTTAACTCAAATCACATCAAATTCTTGAAATTTTCTCATAACCCATTTATATTCTCATTTATATTCACATATATAAATGAAATATAAATTCAAACAACCAAAACCAATTCCAAAAATTAAAACTCAAACTCATTCAAAATCTAACCTAAGCCTTTCAAGTTAAAATCTTGAACTTAGCCAAATCAATTTTAAATCAAGCCAAACTCTTGATTTTCCTTCATGATTCAATCAATCCTTCAATCATGAATCCAAATATAAATACAAACTTCAATCACTTAACCAAAACTCAATTAAAAAAAATCAAGCCAAAATCCAAGTTGGATGGTTGAAGCGGAGGAATGCATCCGGCCTGTTGTGTGATAGAAAAGTTTAACTTAAACTTAAGGAAAAATTTTATAAGAGTTACGTATTACTGAGTAACTATATACCATGATGAAAATGTTGCATAAAAAGAAGCATAAAACTTCAGTTAAGTGTTACGAGATGAGGATGCTCAAGTGGATAAGTGGCTTTACTCTTAGAGATAAAATGTGAAATGAGTATGTTGGGAAAAGTTGGAGTAGCTCACGGTGGTAGATAAGATTAGAGAGTTAGATGGTTTGGTCACATAAAGCGTCAGCCGTCCGATGACCCGGTTAAGAGAGTAGATGCATTATATTTGCCTTATGTTAAGAAAGGTAGAGGTAGACCTAAAGAATTGGTTAAGATGTATAAAAAATGACCTTAGTATACTTGAATTAAATGAGAATTTGACACATAATAGGACACAATGGAGACGAAGGATTCATATAGCCGACCCCACTTAGTGGGATAAAGCTTATTGTTGTTGTTGTAAGCCAAAATCCACTTCATGTTCACCCTTTGAACTTGAAATTATCAAATGAATCAAAAATCATTTGACTTCAAACCACTTGCAAATGGATTTATATTTTAATCATAAGGTCATATGTGAGTTCAATCAAACTCAAATCAAGCTTTGACCAAGCTATTTGACCTACTTAGGCTCACTTGACCCAAAGTGACCTAAAGTATCATTTATGACTAATCCTAAACAAATTGGATTGAATTAAGCTCATCTATGCCTCTCATCATGATCAATAATCATCATGAGATGATCGATCAATCAAAATGGGTCAAACCAAGTTAAACCTAAGGGTTGATCAAGTCAACACTTAGCCAAAATGAAATCCAACATAGCCAAAATTCACCATAGATCTAACTGATTGAAACCAATGATCTAAGTTTATTCATGATCAATGTTTGAACTTGACCAAGTCAACATTTGAGCCTAACCTAGCCCAATTGGCCACTTGACCCAAGTTGACCCAACTTGATCTAAAAAATCAAAATATGCCAAAACTTGATCTATGCTAAATTGATTGAAACCAATGGGCCAAGTTCATTCTAAATCACTTGTTGGACTTGACCAAAGCCTCAAGACTAACTTTGCCCAATTGACCTTGAACCCAACTTGACCTAAAGGGTTACATTGAACCAAATTCAAACTTAACTAAAATTGATTGGAAATAAAGATACCAATCTATTTCATATGACCAACCAAACATGAACCAACCATTGACCTAACTCAAATAGGTCAAATGGGTCAAATTGGTCAACTTGGCCCATTTGACCTAAATGAAAACAAATGAATCAAATTCAAACCCAAACCAAATTGAATCAAACCAATGCCACCAAAATATTTCAAATGATCATATGAACTTGACCCAACCCTTGGTTTGACCCAATTTGACCATTTGGTCAACTTGACCCAAGTTGACCCATTTTGACCTGGGTCAATATGAGCCAAGCCATGCCAAATGAACTCCAAATCCAATGAAACTTGGCCAAACCTATTTTCTCAACATACCAAACATATCCAAATTCAAAAATCAGCCAAATGACCATTTTACCCCTATGTCATAGGATAAATTTTGGCCAATTTCACTTGGAATTTGGTCAAATCCTCTTCATACCCACTTGGCACTCTCCTAGTGGATCAAGTGAACACTAGGGAGGGTGGTGCACCCAACCCAATGGGTTTGGGTCAGCCCAACTTGACTTAATGGCCAAACTGGCCATGTGCATGGATTCCTTCCCATTCCCTTCTTTTTCACATGGCAAGCTTCTCCACTTCTTCTCTGACCAAAACCAAACCATGTGCAATTGAAAACAGCCTAACAAACCATCTAATCAGGGCAATTGGATCAAAATGACAAGCCCATGCTCGATCGTCTGATTGCGAAAGGGGGAGATATACTCCCCCTAATTCACTCTCATTCCTAGATTCCTCAAGTCAATTGAGTGTTAGGAAGCCAAATGAGTCATTTTTCAGTGATCCCAAGCTCTCTCAAGCATTTGCCAATTCCCATTTCTCGATTTTCATAAGGTCAAAATAGGGGAGCTCCACCAAAAGTCCATTTCACTCCACACCTAAAATCAAGCCAATTCCTTTTGCACACTCCCTCAGGGACCCCAATCGAGCTTGCCTAAGCTCTCTTTCAAGTTCTTGAATCAAAGGAGGAGTCACCTAGATCAAAGCCAAGCTCAATTGGAGGAGGAGTTGGTCTATAGGAGAAGTTACTCAACCTCAACCCCTCAAACTCTCAACAAAGCTTCATCTTAACCAAACGAAGCTTCTCCAAGAGAAACGAGCATCGGTGATCACCTCCGGTGAGGTTAGCCATTTTTTCGAGCTTAATTTCAATGTGTATTGGTCCTTTATAAAATGAATTTTAATCCCATGAAATTTCAGCCGTTAGATGTGCTTGCCATTAGGTTAGATGGTGTGGGCTAAATTTTAGCCCAATCCGAGACGACCTCCATTGCTCACAAGGGATAACAGGGACGAATCTCTGGCCGTCAATCCTCGCATTTTAGATGGACAACCGAGATTAAAATACGTAATATATTTATATTTACTCATCTGATCTGCGGCTTTAATCTCAGCCATTCGATCCTTGATCGGACGGCTGAGAAGAAAACGTGTAGCGCCACCGCCATGCGGTGCTACGATGTGATAGGTTAAGTATCCAACCAGGCGGCGACACGTGTAAAGCGCATCTTGCGTCAGCGACATGCATGGCGCTAGCGGATTAATGATATAATTAGGGCAAATAATTCTATATAATCACCTAAGATTCTAAAATTCATATCTCAACATAGAAAAATCAGAAAAATATGAAATAAATTGTATTAGAAAGATAATTGAACATGAATATTCTAAAATTGATTTTGATTGATTTTGAATAGTTCTTTTCTCCGAATTTAGATTTTATTGGGAATGTTAATTTGCTAATTACTCTCTAATTAATCAACTGATTTATCCTAAATTTCTTGGGTGTAATTAGAGGGATGACTTCTGTCTCCCCTAATTTTCTTGGGATTCATTGGTGGCTTAATTAGGAAAATTGCTAGTTCATTCCTTAATCACTCCCCTAATGTAATTAGACTTAATTATGAGTATAATTAGTGATTTAACCCTCTAATTGAGCTAATTAAGTTTTGATTAAGTGAATATGAGATTTAGAGAATAATTTTGGGATACTCTTCTTAAGATATTCCTTAAACCCCCTTTATTCCTTAATCTTACCTTAATTGAAGGTTAATTCACTAATTATCCCCTTAATTAATTTCATAAAATTCTAAAACTTTTCAGAACTCAATTAATTTTTCTTGGGTAGATGCTTAGGTGTTCAAGAGCCTAAGTACAATTTATTAAATCAAAATTCAAGTCATATGTGTGAGGAATGTTTCGAAATTACTTAAGTTAAACTCCTTAGCTTAATTAATCATTAATCATGGGCCAAATTGCATTAGACCTTTTTTCTTCGTAGGTGCATTGCTGATTTAAATTTCTTGTATGATTTTATGTCATCTCATTGGCTCATAATTATTTGATTAACTATGCTAAGGTGGTGTAGGTAAGAGGTAATTAACATGCTTAATTCATATCTTAATCTAATCAAAATATAAAATGAATGTAATCACCTAAAAATTGAACAAAAATATCAAACACATGTGGGAATGGGTTAGGAACAACAAACTCACTTCACATTTATCAAATTAAATCATACAAAAATCACATTAAATAAACTTTGATTTTCTTTAAGCTTTCTTATTTCATAAGATTATCTTTAAGAATTAATTAAGGTAAATGTGTTTACATGCTTTCATTACTTTAGTTCTTTCCCAACATGTTAAACATGTGTGTCATATGATTTCATACATTCATGCTTGTTGACCTCATTTTTAGGATGAGCTCTCAACCCCTTCCATCTTACACATATGACTTCTCTTAGACACTAAGGGATCCTTAGTCTTAAGACACATCTAGTGATTAGGTGGACACCTAACCTAGCCCTAGAGACTTAGAAGGGTTAGCCATAGGATTAGGTCATGCCTTAGGGGTGTTAAGAAAATTTGCCTACCCTTAGCTTGAACCACTCATCACCTTCCTTCCTCCAAGTCAAACTCCAAATCAATCTTATTTGATTTTCTCCCAAACTCAAATCAAATTTATGATTGAAATTCATGATTGAAACCCATGAATGAAATTTCAAACTTTAATTTTTTCCTAAATTCCTTAATCCTCTCTTAAGGACTTAGCCTAGATCATGATCTAAATCAATTCAAATTCATGGGATTTTCTCATAACGCATTTACATTCTCATTTATATTTACATATATAAATAAAATATAAATTCAAATCAATCAAACTAAATCCAAAAATCAAATCCAAAACTCCAAACATTTCCTAAGCTCCTTAATCCTCTCTTAAGGACTTAGCCCAAATCATGATCAAATCACTTCAAATCTTTGAAATTTTCTCATGATTCATTTATATTCTCATTTATATTCACAAATATAAATGAAATATAAATCCAAACAATCAAAACCAATTCCAAAAATCAAACTCAAATCTACTCAAAATCAAACATAAGCCTTCCAAGTCAAAATTTTGAACTTAGCTAAACCAACTTCAAATCAAGCCAAACTCTTGATTTTCCTTCATGATTCAATCAACCCTACAATCATGAATCCAAATATAAACATAAACTTCAATCACTAAATCAAAATCCAATTCAAAAATCAAACCCCAAATGTATTCATATTCTTCCTTTGAATATGAAATTGTCAAATGAATCAAAACCCATTTGACTTCAAACCACTTGTAAATGGATTTATATTTCAATCATAAGTCCACATACAAGTTCAATCAAACTAAAATCAACCTTTGACCAAGCCATTTGACCCACTTAGGCTCACTTGACCCAAAGTGACCTAAAGTACCCTTATGAGCCAAATTCTAATCCTAACCAAATTGGATGGAATCAAACTCACCTATGCCTCTTATCATGATCAACAATCATCATAGGATGATCAATCAATCAAATTGGGTCAAACCAAGTCAAACCTACGGGTTGACCAAGTCAACACTTAGCCCAAAATGAAACTTAACATAGCCAAAATCTACCATAGGCCAAATTGATTGAAACCATTGATCTAAGTTCATTCATGAACTATGTATGAACTTGACCAAGTCAACATTTGAGCCTAACCTAGCCTAATTGGCCACTTGACCCAAGTTGACTCAACTTGACCTAAAAAGTCAAAATGTGTCAAAACTTGATCTAAGCCAAATTGATTGAAACCAATGGGTCAAGTTCATTCCAAATCATTTGTTGAACTTGACCAAAGCCTCAATTGGCAAACTAGACCTAACCTATCCCAATTGACCTTGAACCCAACTTGACCTAAATGGGTCATGTTAAGCCAAATTCAAACTTAACCAAAATTGATTGGAAATAAAGATACCAATCCAGTTCATATGACTAACCAAACCTAAACCTACCCTTGACCTAGCTCAAATAGGTAAAATGGGTCAAATTGGTCAACTTGACCCATTTGACCTAAATGAAGGCATATGAGCCAAATTCAAAACTAAACCAAATTGAACCAAACTAAAGCAACCAAAATATTTCAAATGGTCATATGAACTTTACCCAACCCTTGGTTTGACCCAATTTGACAAATTGGTCAACTTGACCCAAGTTGACCCATTTTGACCTAAATGTGTCAACATGAGCCAAACCTTATCAAATGAACTCCAAATCCAATGAAACTTGGGCAAACCCATTTTCTCAACATACTCGGCATATTCAAGTTTAAAAATTAGCCAAATGACCCTTCTACCCCTAGGACATAGAACAAATTTTGGTCTAATCCATGGGTAATTTGGTCATGCCTTCTTCATATCAACTTGATACCTTTCTAATAGTTCAAGTGGACCTAATGAAGAGTGGTGCACCCAACCCAATGGGTTTGGGTAAGCCCAAATGGATCCAAGGCCAAAACTGACCCCATGGGTCAAATTGGCTAATTCAAAAACTTCATTCCACTGAATTTCAAGCACATGGGAGATTGTCAATCCACTCAAGACCTCAAATTGACCATGTACAAAGGTCTAACAGCCTAAACAACCCCTCCCATATGGTCAATTAGATCAAAATGACAAGCTATGCGTCAGCCGTCTGATTGCCATAGGGGGAGATATACTCCCCTTAATTCAATTGGAATTCATCATTCCCACATTCGATTGAGCCCTAGTGAGTGTTAGGAAACATTAGAGAGTAATCCTAAGCTTTCTAAGAAAGATTTGAGATAGCCATTTCTTAGTTTTCTTCCTTAGAAAATAGGAGAGCTCATCTCAATCTTCAACTTTCTCTTCACTCAAATCCAGTTTAATTCCTCATGTACACTCCCTCAGGGGATCAAGTCGAGTGCACCTAAGCATTCTCTCAAGTTCCCAAAGCAAGGAGAATTGAAGTGAGTGGTGTCCATGAGATTACTCAAACTTGAAACTTTCAGCTTGTCTCAAGAAGCTACCATCAAGCTCAGCTCATGATCACCTCCGGCAAAATGCGACCACTTAGCTTAGTGGTCTTGCAGCATATCCACCATTGGGAAACTTATGGTGGGATCCATCCATCCGAGCATTTTGATGGAATTGGATATCATTCTATCCCACGGGGATGATCCACGGCGTTGATCCTTGATCAATGGCAAGGATCAAACGCATCCTGATGTGCCGCCATCACCACGATGTGATGTTTAAGTAATTGCCTCACCACGCAATGCATGTAAAGCGCGCTGATCGCCTCCGCTGCGTGTCGCACTATGAGCTAAGGGTATTAGTTAGAGATTTAATTAAATTTAATTAATCTCCTAACCTTCAAAAACTCATAGCTCCTTCAATAAAATTCAAAAAAATATGAGGTAAAATTCTTTGAAAATATAATTCAACGTGGAATATTTTTAAAATGGTTTCAATGGATTTTGAATTATACTGTTATCTGATTTTGGGTTTTAATGGAAATCTTATTTTGCTAATTACTTCTTAATTAATCCTATGATTAATCCCAAACTTCTTGGGTATATTTTTGGGGATGACCTCGGCCTCTCCTAATTTTTTTGGGATTTATTTAAGTTAGGGGAATTTCAAATATATTTCCTAATTACGCCCTTAATGTAATTAAGGATAATTAAGGTTGGATTAGTGTTTTAATCCATTATTAAGGTTGATTAAGGTTAAATCTAGTGAATAGGAGGCTTGGAGAATAATTTTGGTGTATTTTCTCTAAGCTATTCCCTAAACCCCATTTTCTTTTCTTAATTCTCTCTTAATTAAGGGTTAATTCATTAAGTATTCTCTTAATTAATTTTTAAAAATTCTAAAACCTTCCAGAACTTAATTAATCTACTTTGGGTAGATGCTCAGGTGTTTAAGAGCCTAAGTTCAATTAAGGAAATCAAAACCCAATTCATATGTGTGAATGAGTGTTTTGAAATTACTTAAGTTAAACCCCTTAGCTTAATTAACCATTAATCATGAGTCAAATTGCATTAAGCCCTTTTCTTTCTAGGTGCATTACAAATTTAAATTCCTTGAAAGATTTTTATGTCATCTCATTGGCTCATAATTACTTGGTTAACTATGCTAAGGTGGTGTAGGTAAGGGTTAATTAACTTGCTTAATTCATACCTTAACCTAATTAAAATATAAAAATGAATATAATCATCTAAAAATTAAACAAAAATATCAAACATATGTGGTAATGGGTTCAGAACAGCAAACTCAACTCACATTTTAAAATCCAATTAAATTCTAAATCAAACTAAAATCACATTGAATAAACTTTGATTTATTTTAAGCCTTCTTATTTCATAAGAATGTCTTTAGGATCTAATTAAAGTGAATGTGTTTACATGCTTTCATTGTTTTTATTCTTTCCCCAACATGTTAAATATGCATGCCATATGGTTTCATGCATCCATCTTTTTTCAAAATCAAATTTAAAATGAAATTGTTTACTTTATGTCAAATTTGCATGTGTTAGCTAAAGTAGAAATATGAATGGCTATTATCACTACTAAATTCAAAATTATTTTCAAAATATATAAATCAAATGCATAAAACTGAAAGTGTGCTACTTATATTTTAATTACAAGCTTGCATGTGAAAGAATATAAGGATGTGCATAGTGTAGGTTCTCCTTCTCCATTCCATTTTAATATAGTTTTGAATAGGATTTGGTAAGATATATGGTTCATTTGAAAAGAACCTAACACTTGCCTAATTCCATATCCTATTCATTCTTATACTATCACTTAAGAAGGATACCTATGCTTGCATATATAAATTTCATAAATAAAATAAACCAACTAATACAAATTTTGCATTCTTTCTTTTTCCATTCATTTATTTTGTACACATGTTTGTATTTAAGGAAAGTGGTAATTAGTCTGGACAATCCTGAGGTTGCGAGGCTTTAAGTAGTCCCAAGTAGGTCTTATACCTTACACCTCTGGTTAACAATGGCGTTGTACTCACTTATGTCTTTCTTACTTTCATGTGTGCATGTGAAAATTGGATAAGAAAACTCCTTTTCTACTTATTGAAAATCATGCATCATAAGCATTCAAATTTTCTTAAGTAACTTGCTTAGCATGTATCATAAAGTGTGCTAAATATTCCCATTTGGTGTGCATAGATATGCTTAGGATACATTCATATGCATGTTATATATGTTGGGAAAGAAGTGAACTAATGTGTGTTTTGTGAATTTAGTTCATTTTACTTAATCTTAAAATGCCTTTCTTTTGGATAGGTTTGTTTAGAGTTTAAATAAACTTAGGATTAATCAAAACACATAATAAGACATTCATTAAATAAAACTAAAAATATGAATCCACTTTAAAAATTATTTAGGTTAGGGAAGGAAAGAGAAGTCCTCTTCTCTTTCTCTCTCTTCATAACTTGGTAATTAATTGTAAGATTCACTTAAACCTAATCAAAACATGAAATAAAATCAATCCAAAATAATTAAACAACTTAAATGAAACCCTCCTATAAGTTGAACATGCTTCACACTTAGAAAATCCTAACTTAAAGTCATAGCTAAGCATACTATACAAACCTCCAAAGTAAACAGATTAGGCTATGTCACCACTTCTAGCTTTAGGTTAGGACAGTGCATGGTTTGATATTTTTTTTTGTGATATATGTTTTAAACTAAATGTTAGGATGTATGCTTGTAGAATGAATGGTAGGGCGATCTTAGTCTAACCATTATTTTCTGTAGGGGATTGTGCTTAAGGGGCGTTGTAATAAATAAAAATATAAATATTTTTGCTTGCAGATGCTTATACCCTTATGCATAATCTAGTATGCTAAGTGGACTTAGTCACCCATGTGTGGGGTGATAAGTCCAATATACATGCTTGGGATTTGGGTGATTTGTTTAGCAAACCTTTGTTTTACAGGTGTTAGCTAGATTTACTTTTCTCTTTCCATGTAAATTGTGCAATTAGGATTTTGGAATGATTGTTATGGGAATTAGGATGAGCATTGGTTATAAGGCTTTGCTTTATGTACCATGTGAAGCCTTGGTGTATTCACCTTCCAACCATCCAAAAGAAATAAAGAAAGAAGAAAGAAGGAACCAAAGAAGATAGAAGAAAAGAAGAAGAGAAAAGAAAATAAGAATGAAAAAATTAAGCTTGAAGACCCCCATAACAATGAATTTCTTTCTTAATTGTATTTAATTCATTTGTAATCCAGGTTGTATAAGGGTAGAGCTCAGCTACCCAATTTATTTTTCAGATTTGTGCGGTGACACCCGACCATAATAGCCTTTTATTCTTTTTACGCTTAACTTTATAAATTGATTGATGATTTGTTTAGCTTGTGCATTAAGTGACATCATTTTCCTAGTTTCTTCATTGCTTTCTGTGTGGCTTGGATGACGATTAGGCTCTTAGAAAAAAATAAATCTTTTATCAAACTTAATAACTCAAAGCTAAAAATAAAGAATTCATAATCTCACATAAAGCTTAGGTTTAAAATCAAGATAAAAGAATTAGCAATCCCTTAGCTGGATGAGTATTTGTTTTATAACACCATGCATAAATGCATCTTATTTCGCTCTTGATTGGAGGGCTTCCAACTTTGCAAGAGAAGTTTGGCTTGACCTTTGAGAGCCATGGTGGAAACACACCTCCTCCCTCACGATTTTGGCCAATAACTTATTTCTCATGCATTAGCATAAATCCTATTAGCTGAGTCAAAATAATTGTCCAAAATGAAAATAAAATGAAATTTGAATTGCATTAGATTTAGGTCATTTGAAGCATACCTTTACATGATCTAGTCTCTTGGGAGTGAGTTTAAGGACTTAGTCTCTTTCTAAACAAATAAATAGCCTAGCTATCTTGCATAAGCATAAGATTTGCCTATATAAATTTAAAATCATAGGAGGAGTTAGTTGGCCACCCCGCATAAGTCCAAGCTGGGTGGTTTGTCCTTTCTTGTGGAGGAAACCAATTACCCATTTTTTTCCTTAGATTTAGGTCTGCTCCTCGCCAAAGCTCCCTAGATTTAGGTTTTGAGGTTGCTTCTCCCCTTGTTCATAAGCATAAATTCTCACCTCTTAGGCATTTCCATAACCTTGTATTATAAAACTATAAGCCCTATCATTCTAATGAAAAATTCAACTCGAACAAATTAAATCAATTTCAAAAATGTAGATCCTAACCATAGGATAGTTTAAGATGCTTGCTAGGTTTCCTAGCATCGTGAGCATCCCCTACTTATCTTCATTTGGCTTCCATAATAAATCCCTTTTTGATCAATCCCATTTGATCTTCAAAAATAAACCAATCAATTGATAATTCTTCCTATTGAAATCTTTAGAGACAACGATCATTTATCTTAATCGAGAGTTTTCCTAAGAAATCCCCATTCAGATGTAATTAGGCTTACCCCCATAGGGAACTTAACGAACTCGATTTAAAATAAACCCCGCTTTACTTTTTCATGTAAAGTAGGGGAAGAATCTCTAGTACATACGAAGACCCAACATCCTTAGGAGTCCTTATTGAGGTGATTATGTCCATTAAAGGATAGTGACTTCTATCTCCTGAGATAGTATACTATTCCTTGATGACGTACCCGATCACCTGAATAAATACATATGTGGATCTACATTGTGTCCCAAAAAGATGAATTTCTATATTCTTACCTTTTTTCCCCACAGATTGAAAGGCAACCATATAGAAATTTTTCTTAACCAATAGATTTTTTGGTGACTCCGCTGGGGATGGTTCCTCTCTCCATCTTTGGTAAATGATCATTGTCTCTAAGTATCGATAGTGGGTTTGTACTTTGGTATGAATCCTAGACTATCTTTCTTTCTGTTGGCACTTAGCTTATTTCATCCTTAAGTTAAGCTAGCCAACTTCTTTAGGTTTTAGGACCTCTTGTTGGTCTTAAAACCCTCGTTGGATTCCCCAATGGGAAAAAAAATGAAAATCAAATAAAAGAAAACATTTAAAGACTTCCTCCTTATCATTTTTATGACCAGGAAAGGTTCATTCTAAAATAATTAAGGCAAAATAAATTTTCCTTAAAGAGCTTTATTTTTCAAAAAGCACCCTCCCAAAAAATGCACATAATAAAATATTTTTCACAAAAATTTTGTCACCCTCATTTAACAATTTTCATAATTGTTGTATGTAGGAGTCTTCAAAAATAAAACTAACATCTTTTCCAAAATCACAAATGAACATCTTCTTTCAATTCATTTTGATGAATATTTCATTTTTCAAAATAAAATAAATAATCATCTTTCCAAAAATCACAATCATAAAATTTTTGAAAAGCATACATGAACCTTTCTATTGAATACACTCATACATATTGAATGCAAGTTTCATTTTCAAATAAACTAAAATTTTCCAAAAGCACAAATGAACATCTTCTTTCAATTCACTTTGATGAAGATTTCATTTTTCAAAATAAAATGAACAATCATCTTTCCAAAAATCAAAATCAAAAATAAAATTTTTAGAAAAAAGCACACATGAACCTTTCCATTCAATACACTCATACCTATTGAATGCAAGTTTCATTTTCAAATAAAATAAAATTTTCCAAAAGTACAAATGAATGTCTTCTTTCAATTCACTTTGATGAATTTCATTTTCAAAATAAAATGAATAATCATCTTTCCAAAAATCAAAATAATAAATAAAGTCTTCAAAAAAAAAAAAAAGCACACATGAACATTTCCATTCAATATACTCACACCTATTGAACGAAAGTTTTATTTTCAAATAAAAATAAAGTTTTCAAAAAGCACATATGAACATCTTCATTTAACGTACCCAAATTTATTAAATGAAGATTTCATTTCTAACTAAAAAATGATATCATTTTGGAAATCCCACTTAAACATATCTCACATATGATTAAGTTGGAATTCCTTCTTTCAAAAAGTAATAATCACACACAAAATAAATTTTTCACATTTTAAAAATAAAATTGATTCCCATTCCTACATACCCAAATTTGTTGAATGGGAGTACTCTTTTCAAAAACCAAAACAAAAAAAACTTAATAATCATATTTTCAAAACTTTTAAAACACATTTGGAACTTCATTTAGCATACTCAAATTTCCCAAGTGAAATCTCCAAATTCAAAATAAAAAATTTTCAAACATATTTGGAACTTCATTTAACATACTCAAATTTTCTAAGTGAAGTCTCTAAATTCTAAAAAAAAAATCAAACAAATTTTGGAACTTCATTTAGCATACCCAAATTTGTTAAGTGAAGTCTCCAAGTTCAAAAAAATCCAAAAAAATTTCAAACTTATTTGGAACTTCATTTAGCATACTCAAATTTGCTAAGTAAAGTCTCCAAATTCCAACATCAAAAATTTTCAAAACACATTTGGAATTTCATTTTGCATACTCAAATTTGCTAAGTGAAGTCTCCAAATTCAAAACCAAAAAAAAAAAAAAAATTCAAATACATTAGGAACTTCATTTAGCATACTCAAATTTGCTATGTGAAGTTTCCAAATCCAAAATGAAAAATTTTCAAAACACATTTGGAACTTCATTTAACATACTCAAATTTGCTAAGTGAAGTCTCCAAATTCAAATCCAAAAAAATTTCAAAACACATTTGGAACTTCATTTAGCATACTCAAATTTGCTAAGTGAAGTTTTCAAATCCAAAATCAAAAAATTTTCAAAACATATTTGGAACTTCATTTAGCATACTCAAATTTGCTAAGTGAAGTCTTCAAATTCCAAAATAAAAAAAGATTTCAAACAAATTTTGGAACTTCATTTAGCATACCCAAATTTGTCAAGTGAAGTCTCCAAGTTCAAAACATCCAAAAAATTTCAAACTTATTTGGAACTACATCTAACATACTCAAATTTGCTAAGTGAAGTTTCCAAATTCAAAACCAAAATTTTCAAACACTTTTGAAACTTCATTTAGCATACTCAGATTTGCTAAGTGAAGTCTCCAAGTTTAAAACCAAAAATTTTCAAGCATCTTTGGAACTTCTTTCTTTAGCATACCAAATTTGGTAAAGAGAAGTTTTCATTTTCAAAACCAAAACACAACAAAATTTTGAACACACCATTTAGAATTTCATTTAGCATACTCAAATTTACTAACTAAAATTTCCATTTCACAAAACCAAGTGGAACTTCATCCTTAGCATATCAAATTTGCTAAAGTAAAGTCTCCACTTTCAAACAAACCAAAACAAAAATGAAACACCTTAGGATTTTCTTAGCATACCCAAATTTGCTAAGGATCCTACTCTTTCAAAAAACAAAACATCAAAAAAAAAACACATTAGAATTTCCTTAGCATATCCAAATTTGCTAAGAATCATATTTTCAAAAATCAAATAAAACACATTTGGGTTTTTCACTTAGCATACCTAAATTTGCTAAGTGGGAATTCCAAATTTCCAAAAAATCAAAATAATAATTCACAAAAATAATTATTTTCAAACACCTCACTTAACATACCTAAATTTTCTAAGTGAGTGGATTTCAAAATCAATAAACAAAAATAAAATCAATTGACCCTTACTTTAACATACCCAAATTTGCTAAAGGAAAATGTCCTTAAATCAAAAGAAAAAAAAAATCTGAAATCAAACAAACATGAACCTATGGAAGCATCCTTCCCAAAATATTTGAATCCATCTTTCAACATACCTAAATTTGTTGAAGTTGGATTCATATTCAAAATTTCTCTTTCAATTAAATTATCAAATCTATTTGAACCCCACTTAATACTTCCAAATTGTTGGATGTGGGTTCAAATTTTCAATTCAAATTCAAAAATCAATAAAGACAAAAATCTGATACAAGCTCATTTCCTATTGCAGATTCTTACAGCCAGCATGATAGTGACGCTTCATTTTTCCGCCTTTCTTTGTTCTGAGATGGCCGGTTCACAGAAGTTCATTTTCACTTTCCCTCATGGTATGTATTTGGCTTTGGACCAAGCCAACTTCCCCCGATTGGATCATACACATATGGTCCACTTTAGTAAGGGATTCGAGGGAGCGAGGATTATGTGTGAGGGCACTCCCCTCACGACAGTTAGTAGGGCCATGGTGATCGGGCATAAGCCAGTCATCCGAATTGATCTACCTTTCGACTCTAATCTATCCTCACTGAAGAGAAAAGTAGTGGCAGTCCCACAGGCTTTAGTTGTGATAGTACCAATAGTACTAGCAGTGCTAGCCCCGGTTTCAATGCGCCCCATGGTTTCTCATGCTACCCTAGTGAGGGCTAGCACCCTCTCATCTGTACCCTCTAAGGGTAAGGCTCCCCTAGTCTCAGGGATTGCCTCCCCTACTTTTGAGTATGAGTCTATCTCTCACTCCTCCCATCCTACCAAGACATAGCGTAGGAACATAAATCGCATGATGAAATAGTATCATACCAGGATTGCCAAGGAAATGGAGGCAATAACCCGTTCAGCTATTGAGGAGTTCCTTGTTATCACTTCACCACTGGTTACATCAAACCAGTTCCATTCTCTCTCTGGGTCAGACTGAGAGGATGCTAGGAAGATTCGCTCATCACCTCCACCAATGGTGCAACATCACCAACAAGCATTAGAGTAAGAGGTCACGCTCCTGCTTTTGCTGTAGGGGAGCTATCGCCGAAGCCGGAAGCATTTTTAGATCCATCTTTCATAAAGTATGGGAGTAAGCAAGAGGGCGGCAGCTCATGCAGTGATAAAGCGGCTTCTGTCATACCACTACCACCTTCACGGATTCGTTGGAGATAAGCTCTCGGAGAGCGCAAGGCCATGGCTATCGGGGGTTGGATTTGATTTTATTGTGGTGGCAAGGAAGCTCTCTGGACCTTCGCCGCAAAGGAGTGGAAACCCCGAAGCATCATGGTCGTCCCTTCACCAACTTCGCTAGTTCAACCGGATGTGGAGATGGTGATAATTATTTCAGATATTGCAGATGAAGTCTAGCTACACCAGTGATAGTGGAACATCCTAGGATTGTTACCCCTCTCATAGCTAGTGGTAGTCAGGAGTGTCACTCATCTAGCTAGTATAGTCCACATAAGATTGACTCTCCAAGTGAGGTGTCTTTCAAGGTAACGATGTGATCACACCTCCAAAGATATTTGTACCTACACAGATTGATCATTCTTTAGATGAGATAGTGGTACATTATTTCATGGAAAAAAAAGGAATTTTTGGGTACGATTGGTCAGATGAAGAGAAAGTCAGCTCCGATCCCAACAAAGATGACTTGTTGTGAGACTCACCGAGTCAGAGTGCAGACACTAGGATCTCTTATCGGAGCAACAAGCCATGGAAGGTGATGAGGTTGATGAAGACACCGCAACATCACCCAACACCTCGGCATCAATGAGGCGAAGGTGATAGATAGGATGTCATGATAGCTAGAGGACTTGTTAGTAAAGGTGCTTCAAAAATAAGCCCCATTAGTTCATCCTACTACAATGACATCACAGTTAGTGCATGTCTTGGACCAAGACTTTACCTGAGCATGGTAGCACTAGCATGTATAGGATGGTAGTGGAAAGTTCCTCCATATAAGAAAAAAATATAAAATCCATGGTTGAGCAGCAAGTGAAGCAAGCATTGGCTCAAGCCCGGGGAGGATCATCAGTTCCAAAGGGTAGACCCTACCTAGAGGAATTCGATTCAATCTAATATCCCAAGAGTTTCGTCCCACATTCCTTCAAAATATTTGATGGCTGTGGAAACCCGAGGCAACATATAGCACACTTCAGGGCTAGTTGTTGCAACACCGGTGGCAGTGACGCTTTGCTTTTCTGCCTCTTCGTTAGTAGCCTCGCAGGGATTGCTTTCAATTGATATGTTGAACTGCCCAATGATTTAGTAAAGACATTTGCTGAGTTAGAGCAATTCTTCATCAAGAGGTTTGTTGGAGCTCACCAAATGGTTACTGTAGGTGATCTCGTTGTAGCACAACAACACCCAAGTGAGTCCCTTGTTGATTATATTCTTCGATGGCGTAACCTGAGTATGAAGTGTGAACCGCAACTATCTGAACAGCATGTTATTGAGATTCTTTTGAAGAATATCCATGGCTCGATCGCCTTCATGCTTAAGGGCTTCACTATCATGATATTTGAGAAGCTAATCAACAAGGAGGCTAGTCTATAAGGAGAGGTCAAACAATTATCTTTTCAAGATCAGTTGCCTAAAGCAAAGCCACAAAAAGTCTATGAGAAGAAGCTAGGAGTAGTGATAGTGGTAGATAAGAGGAAGCGGCCAGCTAGAGATCAGTCCGAGAGACCACGACCTTAGCAGCCTCCACCTCCTTTGCCACCACCTAGGCAGCCCTACCGGCCTCCACAGCAGCCTCCGCGGCCAGCACCGTCGCTTTCTCAGCCATACCATCACCAGCAACAACATGCATACCCACCGCCAGGTGGCTATGGTTCACTTACTCTTCTAGATAAGCTTAACAAACCTTATTCTTTTAAAAGGGAGGTAATCAAGAAAATCTTTAAGAATATCTTAAAGAAACCTGATTTCCAGCTACCCGAGCCTAGGAGACTGGAGGAAGTAGGCAAAAGTCATTATCGAAAATTTTTTCCCTCACCACCGTATGTTATGACATATTTTGGAGGATTGCTTCACATTCAAGGACTGGCTTGAACACAGTTTTAAGATCGATGCTATAGTTATCCCAAAGGAATATCTTATGGAACAACCATCCAGTTCCATCAGGGTAATCCTTGGGGATACATGTGATCCTACCAAAACCAAAGAAGGTTGAGATTTCTTTATCCAAAACCTCTAAGAAGATCATCCAAGATCAAGAAGCTTTCCTTGTAGGTGCGAGTGCCAAACCTCCAACACCAAGGAAGGTTTGTAAGTTGTGCCAACTCCAAGAAAGGGGAGCTCAGAAGAGCAGCAAAGAAGAACATGTGTGTCACTGGGATAGCTTAGCATAGCCACCACCGTGTCCACCTCCCTTTCTCAGCCTTCCACACCTGACTTCTTCCATTTCGCTAGTTTCTTCTTTCTTCTACTAGTAGAACTCTTGTATCAGCGGTTAAGGGCACCAAATCCCTTACCCCACTCACCTTACTTGATTTCTACTTTGTAGCTCCAAACAATTCCAAGAAATTGAAGAATAAAGTTAGTTTCAATTATACCTGTGTCACTTCTAATGGGTTGTCTTCTTCTATTCCTAATGATAACTCTTCAAGTATAAACAACTATAACAATTTCAATCTTCCTCTTTCTGATTCAGAGTTAGACTTTCCAACTCTGAATACTATGGGTTCACCTCTTGAGATAGACTTGGAATCATCTGATTTTGAGGGTCCCATAGGAGAATCTGTAGGTGAGCTTATTATGTAGGTAGAACCTTCCACCACCTTGCCTCAAGAGATCACCGAAGTCAACCTCGTAGTGGCAAGGTTCTACCTCCTAGGGAAGCACCTCAAGATAAAGGGAAACAAGTCATTAGTACTGAAGATCGAGAATCCATTCCACAGGATGCTCCGCCCTTGGATATGCTTGTGGAAGATCAGTCGAAGGTGGACTACAACGTCCTTTCTCATCTAAGAAAGTTGACATCTAAGCTAAGCATATATGATGCCCTCATCTTATCCAAAGAGATGAGGGAATCACTAATCAAGGCCCTCCTTGATCCTGAAATATGCTTAGCTCAGCTGACCACTATAGGTAAGGAAGCACATTATGCAAAAGAATACCAAGGGATCACCTTCACAGACGAAGACCTTCTTCTGGGAGACTTAAAGCACAACCGTCCCCTCTACATCACAATCGACATGGAGTTTCAGCCGAGTTCTCATTGAGCATCGTGAACATTATGAGCCTAAAGACCCTTGCCTATCTGAGGATCGACATCTCCACACTTCGAGGAGATCGAATGATGTTGAGAGGATTTAATGACCAAAGTGAGCAGGCTTTAGGTTCTATAGTGTTATATTTGGAGATAGATGACTGGAAGACTGAAGCCAAGTTCTACATCATTGATTCGAATACTTTGTTCACTGCTTTGTTTGGTAGGCCTTGGATATATCAGAATAAGATCGTTCCATCCTCCCTTCATCAGTGCATCAAGTTCATGAAAGATGAAATTGAATATCATGTCAACAGAGATGAAAAATCATTCTTAGTTAGAGAGGTTGAGATTTATGAGGATGTGACCTACTATCTTCCTCAAAACATCATTTCTCGTGAACTTGAAAAAAATTCAAATGCAAAAATAAAAGAAAAAGAAAATGAAGAAAAAGAAAAGATAAAAGAAAATGAAAAGAAAAATAAAAGTCCAAGTGAACAAGAAAGGGGAATTGAAGAAGAAATAGATCCGCATATCACATTCTACCCACAGTTCATTCCATCATATGGACATGTGGGTAGTATGGCTCAACCTCCACCAGGCATAAGCAGAGATAGAAACAGAGGCAGTTCCAAAGGTGGGAGATCCCCTTGTTGGCTATCAACCAATTGAGGTCGTGTTCCAGTTCATAGGAGTACCCTTACTATTCACATAGACTTAGAATCTAGCTCGGAGGATGAGTCTAGCAGGTTCCATTGGAGGTGACTTTCAATCCAAACAGAGATGAAGACCAAGCCTCTAAGCAAGGCAAAGTATTCGAATCTAGTTTATGTAAAACTAGTAGGCAGTAGTTCGAAACCTTAGCTCTTACCTCACTTACATCTCAAAAAGTTGAAGGTTTGATAGTTAAGGAAGTCCCTAAGTCTTCTAGTGACAAGAAGCATAAAAGGTTTTTTTTTGGGATCACCATCCTCAAGTCCTGAAGTTGATGTAGGACTTGAGAAGGATACTTTTAAAGAATTAATGGAATTAACGCTTTATTTTTACTCGCCATGTGTTCATAATCTTATACATAAAGGTTTGGTTCCTCACACATGGTCCAAGCATAGGTTAGAGTATTTTGAAAAGCTTTGGAACAACTCAGGCAGGGAAGCACAATCAATAGCAGGGCTAGGATTCGGTACAGTGGGTCTAATTGATGAGAAAGATTATTGCTTAGTTTTTACCAATCATTTGGAATTTGATAATTTCTTCTCACTTAACCCCAACTTTTATGAGAATGTGTGTTTAGAAACCTCAAACGATCCAAATGATCTCCAAGTCAAGGACGCACCTCCAGAATTTGAAGAGGAAATTCATTCAACAATAGACAAGCTTAAAGAAATCAATATTGGGACAAAGAAAATCCACGCTCGACATACATCAGTTTATTGTTGAATGAGGAAGAAATCAATGAGTTAGTTAGGCTATTGACTGAGTTTAAAGAATGTTTCGCATAGAGTTATGAAGAAATGCCCAGATTATCTCCTGATGTAGTAGTCCACAAGCTAGCAATAGACCCTAATGCTACCCCTATTAAGAAAGCTCCTAGACGCATGCGATTCAAAATTGAACAATAGGTCATTTCTGAAGTCAAGAAACTGATTGATGCTGATTTCATTAGGGAAAAAAATATCCTACCTAGTTAGCCAGTGTCATCCCAGTTAAGAAAAAGAATGACCAAATTCATATTTGTGTCAATTTTAGGGACTTAAACAAGGCATGTCCTAAGGATGAGTTTTCTCATCCTGTACCAGAATTAATGGTGGACATCGCCTCATCTCATGCAGTATTTTTTTTTTTATAAATGGGTCATCTGGCTACAACCAAATCAAAATATCTCTTGAAAATAAAAGAAACACTACTTTCTAAACCCCAATATGAATCTTTTGTTATAGAGCCATGCCTTTCGGCCTTAAAAATGCTGGTGCTACATACCAACAGGCCATGACTCAGATCTTCAACGAACTCATCCATCATCAGGTTGAGTGCTACATTGATGATCCAATAGTCAATAACAGAGAAAAGGAAGACCACCTCTTTGACTTGAGAGTAGTTTTCGAACGGTTAAGATAATATAACCTCAAAATGAATCCCCTGAAGTGTGCATTCGGAGTAGCTTCAGAGAAATTTCTTTAGTTTGTTGTTCACACGGAATAGAAATAGATCTAAAAGATTAAAGCTATCTTAGAAATGCCACCTCTAAGAGTTTAACTCAACCGATCCTTTAAGGACGGGGCATCTAAGATGCTTTATCTCAAACTTATCAGGGAGATGCAAGCCATTTTCTACACTTATCAAAAAGGATGCCAAGTTCAAGTGGGATGATAAGTGCTAACATGCATTCAAAGACATCAAGAAGTATTTGGTGAAGCCATCAATCCCTAGTGTGCCACTCATCCTCTACACGGCATTGGATGACTCTCTTGTCTTGGCCCAAGCCAATGATAAAGGGAAGGAGAGCTCTACTACCTACCATCATCGATTCTGCTAAAGCAAATTATCCACCTATTATATTGCTAGCTTTGATCTTTGCTTCCCAAAGCTACGACATACAACATGCTTCATAAGGTCAACTTGATCTCAAATGAATCAATCGTAGTACCTCATGACATGGCCAACGCTTATGGACGTGGCTCATTGGTCCATGATTCTCTCATTGATATTACATTCACATTCCCCTCGCGAAAAGGTGCACTAGAGATTTCTTAAAGACACCACTTCCTCCGATTCTTAGTGATGATCTCATGAACAAATCATGAACTTAATGGAGGCCTACAACCATTGATGGGAGATGTATTTTGATGGTGATGCTTATTTTCTTAAAGGTGAAACACCACGATCTACTCTTTCAGGAAAGGCAGGAGTAGGAATAGTTTTTCTAACTCCAAACCAAGATGTGATGAGATTCTCATACTATCTATCCAAATCCTGCACAAATAATGAATCGAGTATGAGGCTTTGATTGCCGATCTGGAGTTAATCATCACTATCAGTGTCAAGAGCATCAACATCTACGGGGATTCTCATTTGATTATCAATCAGATTGTCGAGTCTTATAAGGTTCTCAAGCCCAAGCTTTGTCATTACCATGAGTATAAGTCATGGTTGATTCTCAAGTCACCATCTACAAGGTTCCAGTAGAACACGTAGAGATGCCTTGGCCAAACTTGCCAAAGAATTGGCATGTCCAGAACATGAGTTTATCTCAATAAGGGTCCAAAATAGACAAGTCCTATCCATTATTGATCCTGAACATATCAAGAGACTTTCTCTTGAAGGGGAGGTTGCCATTGAAAAAAAGGATAAGGAGCTAGATTGGAGGAAACCATTCATAGACTATTTGAACACTGGCAAACTATCTTAAGAAAAGTCACAAGCCCATCGTGAAAGAGAGCTCTTCCTATGCTCTTGATGGCACCTGCCTCATTTTGACCAAATGTGGTTACGTTGTTTAGACAAACACAAATCTGGACATTATAATCGGTACATTCGTCTATGCAGCACATCAATCTAGTCCAAGATGAAGATAAAATCGATTTGGATACTACGGCCTTCGATGATTCTGATGCATGGATGTAGCTAGAGATGCCATCGTGTATACGGTGTGATCCTCCACCAACCACCCAACATTCTACACCCTACATTAGCCTTATGGCCATTTGGCTATTTGGGTACTAACATTATGGGTCTGATCGATCCTCCTTCTTCCAAGGGTCACCAGTTCATTCTATCTGCCACCGAATAGTTTTCCAAGTGGGTGGAAGCCGTCCCACTCAGAGAGGTCACAACTCATCACGTGCTTTAGTTTTTCAAGAACCATATTGTATATAGGTTCGGGGTGCCTTGACGAATTATATCTGATAATGGTACTACGTTCAAAAGCACGAAGATCAACAGCTTTGCCAGAAGACACGACATAGATTAGAGACACTCCACCATCTACTACCCCAGAGCAAATGGGTTAACGGAAGCATTCAACAAAACTCTCATCCAGATATTGAAGAGAACTCTTGATGATAAAAAATGACAATGGCATGAGTAGTTGGTTGAAGCCTTATGGGTCTACCACACAACATACTAGACTCCAACTCAGTCTACTCCATTTTCCTTAGTGTATAAGTCGGAAGCCGTTCTTTCTTTATAAGTTCAACTCCTGTCACTAAGGATAACATTGTGTAGCAAGATCACTACAGAACAGAATGCAAAGTTGCGGTTAGAAGAGCTCGAAGGTTTGGAGGAAAGTCTCCTACGGGCGTACTAACATCTCGAGTTGTATAAAGTAAAAATAATTCAAGCTCACAACAATCTGGTCTGACCTAGGTCTTTCTAAGTAGAAGAACTTGTGTTAGTCCTAAGAAGATCAATTGTTGCCCGTCGAAAGATGGGAGACAAGTTTGAACCCACTTGGGAAGGCCCCTATGCTATAGAGAAGGCCTACCAAGGAGGATCTTATGGGCTTATTGATTGTAAAGGGGAACACTCAATGTTTCCAATTAATGGGAAAAATATTACCCATGAAACAAATCATGTTTGAAAATAATTATTAATAAAAAGAACAAAAATATGATTTCATTCATCAAATCTTCTCTTCTTTTAAAGCGTTGTTTGTTTGTCTACCGCCATGACGTCTAAGGTAGTGTAGTGGCATCCTATCCCTCTTTCACATCACAAACACAATTTATCGATGCTTTTAAAATAGTTGTAAGAGAACCAGAGAGGCATCCTATTTCGATTAGCATAACTATGTTAGGTGTGAGAGAACCTGAGCGACATCCTTTCTTAGTGGGAATCCTTTTTGCCACCCTTGGAACCATTTCATTAAACTCCCTAGTGTGTTTAGGGTAGGTGTAAGAGTCCCCTAGAGGCGTCCTATTCCTGTTAACACATGCACAAAACAAACACAAATCTTTTGTCTCAGGATATTTTGATGTGGGAGCAAGCCCCTATGGCACGCACTCATTAGTTGCTCTAGGTTAGGTGTACATGCTACCTCGCTAGTATGTCACTTAGTGGTCATTTGTTGGAAGATGTGAGTCCTCGAGTTGTCTTCCTAACTTGACCATTGCAAATCAATGAGCGCCTTGTTAGTATTCATTGCCCATCCAGTAAGCGACCTCATGTTGACTTTGTTTAAGAAGATGAAAGTACCCGTGCTTTCTTCTTGAACTAGTCATCATGCACTAACTAGGTTGAGTATATTTGAGATTTTGGATAAGTCCCCTATAAGCCCCTTTCCTCTCGACTACCTTTGAGTTGATATAATTCCCCCAGTGGCATTCGCTTAGTAGTCACCATATGTCGGATAGCACCTGTCGAGCTGAAGATAGACTATCTCAGTAGTCAGTTTTACTATAGGAGGATATGAGTCCCCTAGCTTTCTTTCTAGTTTGATTGTTACAAATCGGCTGGCACCTTAGGTTGGTTGATGTTTGCTATGCTGATAGCTACTCACCCGATGAGTGCATCACTCTTGGAAGATATGAGTCCCCGAGCTTTCTCCTTGAGTTAGACACTGAATACTTATTGGATATATGACTAGTCATGTCATCTTCTCTAAGGTGTTGGATTAAGCCCCATCGCCCCATCCCCTGAGCACTCTTGGATCAAGTCCTCATGACCCCATTTAGACACTACCGTTACTTTGGGATTGACACCCATTTCAGTAACAACCCCTGGTTGGAGAATATGTTTAGGATATGTGATTCTCCCTTTGGTTCAATAATAGATAGTCTTCATGGCTTCTTCAGTTTATCCATCACAAACTAACAGGGTCTACCATAAAATAAACTAAAATAAAATAAATAAAATTTAATTCACTTGTGGATTAGGAATTCAAGCCCCCAAAGGCCCACTTTTCCCAAGCAGACATCCTATCTTTAGGGCGAGATAACTCCCTATAGAAATGTCGACTACCTAAGTTGAGATAAATCGTGTCGACTCACTCAGAGTCACCCTTAGGTTGCTCAATCTATTTTTCCACAAGGTGTTACCCCAACAAATATTGATTTTGAAAGATATAAGACTATGACGCATTCTTTTCAAAGATGATCGCAGTCGACCTAGGTCGGGTTGATTTGCAAAGAAACCATCACCAAATGGTCTTTTGTAGTGAAAGATGTGAGTCCCCGAGCTTTCTTCCCTTAAATTGATCATTGTTAACCTAAAGGCACTCCTTTGGTTGGATAGCTCTCCCATCGGCCAAGAAGCTACTCCCTTTGGTTCAGTAAATCTAAGATATGTCTAGGATAATATCAACTCTTTCTCAGTTTGATCCATCGCGAACCAATAAAATCCATCAAAATAAACTTAGAAAAAGAAATTAATCTTTGACTATCCTTGAGTTGATTTAAGTCTCCCAGCGACATTCACTTAATAGTCAGCCTTAGGTCGGGTTTGATTTGTTGCCAAAGCAATCGATCACCCCAGTGGTTTCTTATTTTGGAAGATGCGAGTCCCAACACTTTCTTCCTCACTTGACCATTGCAAACCAAAAGGCACCTCTTTTGGTTGGATAGTTCTACTTGGTGGTTAGTAGACTACTCCCTTTGGATTGGTAAATGAGTTTCTAGCCTCCATGGCTACCGCTCATCGCAAAACCAATGAAATCCATCAAAATAAACTTAAAAATGAAATTAATCTTTGACTATCTTGAGTTGATTTAAGTCCCGGGCATTCACTATGCCCTAGTCTGATCTTGCCCAAAGCATCACCCTTGGTTCTTGTTTTGGAAGATGTGAGTCTCCGCACTTTCTTCCTAACTTGACCATTGCAAACTGAAAGACACCTCCTTTGGTTGGATAGTCCTACTTTGTGGTTGGTAGACTACTCCCTTTGGATTGGTAAATCTGAGTTAAGTCTATGCCTCCATGGCCCCTACTTAGTATAGTTCACGCAAACCAATGGAATCCATCAAAACAAATTTAAAAATGAAATTAATCTTTGACTACCTTTGAGTTGATTTAAGTCCCCCAGCGGCATTCACTCAATAGTCATCCCTAGGCCAGGTTCTATTTGTTGCCCAAAGCAGTTGATCACCTCAGTGGTTTCTTATTTTGGAATATGTGAGTCTTCATGCTTTCTTCCTAATTTGACCATTGCAAACTGAAAAGCACCTCCTTTAGTTAGATAGTCCTACTTTTTGGTTGGTGTCTTACTCCCTTTGGATTAGTAAATTTGAGTTAGGTTTAGGCCTCCATGGCCCTTACTCAGTGCAGTTCATTACAAACTAATGGAATCCATCAAAATAAACTTAAAAAATGAAATTAATATTTGACTATCCTTGAGTTGATTTAAGTCCCCCAGTGACATTCACTCAATAGTCATCCCTAGGATGAGTTTGATTTGTTTGCCCAAAGCAGCCGATCACCCTAGTGGTTTCTTGTTTTGGAAGATGTGAGTCCACGTGCTTTCTTTCTAACTTGACCATTGCAAATTGTAAGGCACCTCCTTTGGTTGGATAGTCCTACTTTATGGTTGGTAGACTACTCCTTTTGAATTGGTAAATCTGAGTTAGGTTTAGGCCTCCATGGCCCCTACTCAGTGCAGTTCATTGCAAATCAATGGAATCTTTCAAAACAAACTTAAAAAATGAAATTAATCTTTGACTATCCTTGAGTTGATTTAAGTCTCCCAATAGCATTCACTCAATAGTCAACCTAGGTCTTGAATTCAAAGCACCATCAGTGGTTTTTATTTTGAAAGATGTGAGTCCACGCACTTTCTTCCTAACTTGACCATTGCAAACCGAAAGACACCTCCTTTGGTTGGATAGTCCCACTTTGTGATTGATAAAATACTCCATTTGGATTGGTAAATCTGAGTTAGGTCTAGGCCTCCATGGCCCTTACTCAGTGCAGTTCATCACAAACCAATGGAATCCATCAAAACAAATTTAAAAATGAAATTAATCTTTGACTACCTTTGAGTTGATTTAAGTCCCTTAACGGCATTCACTCAATAGTCAGCCTTAGGTCGGGTTCAATTTATTGCCCAAAGCAACCAATCACCCTAGTGGTTTCTTATTTTGGAAGAAGTGAGTCCCCATGCTTTCTTCCTTACTTGACCATTGCAATCCGAAAGGCACCCCTTTATTTGGATAGTCCTACTTTGTGGTTGGTAGACTACTCCCTTTGAATTAGTATATCTGAGTTAGGTCTTGGCCTCCATGGCCCCTACTTAGTGCAGTTCATCACAAACCAATGGGATCCATCATAATTATAATAAATCTAAAAATGAAACTAATCTTAACTATTCTTGAGTTGATTTAAGTCCCCCAGCGGCATTAACTCACTAGTCAGCCTTAGGTTGGGTTGAATCTGATGCCTTGCCAATAGATTATCCCAGCAATTGGTCTCTACTTTGGAGGATATAAGTCTATCACGCTTTCTTTCTAAGACAAAATGCATAAAAGACATCCCTTTGGTTGGCTACCCTATTATGTGTTTAGTAGACTACTCCTTTGGATTGGTAACTGAAGTTCCCAGCCTCTGGTTTCTACTCAAGCATTCATAAGGTCCACCTCCAAATCCAAAATCTAAAAATTTGAAACAAATAAATACAAAGAAAGAAATAAAATAAATAATCAATCTAAATCAACTCTTTTGCTTCACCTCAGTGAGATGCAAATTTTTCTAGTCCCCTAGTGGATCTAAAATTCTAATCCCTCAGCGAATTCCATACTTCCTCCCTTGTGGATGACTTGAACTTGCCTCCCTAGTGGAGAGTTCACTTTTCTATCCCCCTTGGAACCTAAACAATAAACAACAAATTAAAACAAATTCAACCCTCTTCCTCAGTGGAAATCAAATCAAACTTCTCATCCCCTTGTGGATGACTTGAACATGTTTCCCTAGTGGAAGGTTCACCTACTCTTTCCCTTAGTGGATTCCTCCTTCTCTCTTATGTCTTGGACATAAATAGAGTCACATTGCACTAAGCTCTCAATTGTTTCTACACCTTGGGTTAGGAGTAGATTTTTTTTTATTAGTGCTTGTGATCTTTTGGTGTTGTTGATCATTTCACCAACACTATATCTTGTTCCTTGTCACACCATACCTATCAGCCCTTTGTTGACCTCATTTTTAGGATGAACTCTCAACCCATCCATCTTAGGCATAGGACTCCTCTCAGACTTTAAGAGTTTCTTAATCTTAAGACACATCTAGTGATTAGGTGGACACTCAACCTAGCCCTAGAAGACTTAGAAGAGTTAGCCATAGGAATATGTCATGCCTTAGGGGTGTTAGGAAAATTTTCTACCCTTAGCTTAAACTATTCCTCACTTTCCTTCATTCAAGTCAAATTCCAATTCAATCTCATTTGATCTTCTCCAAATCCAAATTAACTTCATATGATCAAAGTCCATGATTGAAATCCATGATTGAAATCTATGATTGAAACCCATGATCAAAATCCATCAAAATGTCTATATCCAAATCTTTCTAAGTACCCAATCTTCCCTTAAGGACTTAACCAAAATCTTGATCAAAACCAAATCAAATCTTTGAGATTTTCTCATAATTCATTTATATTCTCATTTATATTCACATATATAAATAAAATATAAATTCAAACCAATCAAACCAAATTCCAAAATTCAAATCCCTACTCCAAAATTTTCCTAAGTCCTATAAATCCATCTTAATGGACTTAGCCTAAATCATGATCAAATCACTTCAAACCTTGAAATTTCCTCATGATCCATTTATATTCTCATTTATATTCACATATATAAATGAAATATAAATTCAAACAATCAAAATCAATTCCAAAAATCAAAATCAAATCTACTCAAAATCAAACCTAAGCCTTTTAAGTCAAAATCTTGAACTTAGCCAAATGAACTTCAAATCAATTCAAACTCTTGATTTTCCTTCATGATTCAATCAACACTATAATCATGAAGCCAAATATAAATACAAACTTCAATCACCAAATCAAAACTTAAGTCAAAAGTCCAACGTCAAATCCTTTCGTATTCTTCTTTTGAATATGAAATTGTCAAATGAACCAAAACCCATTTGACTTCAAATCACTTGCAAATGGATTTATATTTCAATCATAAGCCCATAAACAAGTTCAATCAAGTTCAAATCAAGCTTTGACCAAGCCATTTGACCCACTTAGGCTCACTTGACCCAAAGTGACCTGAAGTCCCCTTATGAGGCAAATTCTAATCTTAATAAAATTGGATTGAACCAAACTCACCTATACCTCTCATCATAATCAACAATTATCATGGGATGATCAATCAATCAAATTGAGTCAAACCAAGTCAAACCTAAGGGTTGACCAAGTCAACACTTAGCCCAAAATGAAACCTAACATAGCCAAATTCCACCATAGGCCAAATTATTTGAAACCATTGATCTAAGTTCATTCATGAACTATGTTTGAACTTGACCAAGCCAACATTTGAGCCTAACCTAGCCCAATTGACCTTAGACCCAACTTGACCTAAATGGATCATGTTGAGTCAAATTTGAACTTAACCAAAATTGATTGAAAATAAAGATACCAATCCACTCCATATGACTATCCTAATCTAAACCTACCCTTGACCTACCTCAAATGGGTCAAATAGGTCAACTTGACCTATTTGACTTAAATGAAGTCATATGAGTCAAATTCAAAACTATATCAAATTGAATCAAACCAAAGCCACCAAAATATTTTAAATGATCATATGAACTTGACCCAACCCTTGGTTTGACCCAATTTGACCAATTTGTCAACTTGACCCATTTTTATGGGTCAACATGAGCCAAACCTCATCAAATGAATTCCAAATCTCATGAAACTTAGCCAAACCTAGTTTCTCCACATACCCAACATATCAAAATTGAAAATTTAGCAAAATGACCATTCTACCCATAGGCCATAAAACAAATTTTGGCCTAATCCATGGGTAATTTGGTCATGCCCTCTTCATATCCACTTGATACCTTCCTAATACCCCAAGGGGACCTAATGAAGAGTGGTGCACCAACCTAATGGGTTTGGGTCATCCCAAATGGACCCAAGGCCAAACCCGACCCCATAGGTCAAATTGGCTCATTCCAAATCCCTCCTCCACCCAATTTGATGCACATGGGAGGTTGGTAATCCACTCAAGGCCTCAAACCGGGCATGTGGAAAGAGCTAACATATCAAACAACCTTCCCATTGTGGTTAATTGGATCAAAATGACAAAGAAGCTTGCGATTGTCTGATCCTTCAAGGGAGAGATATACTTCCCCTAATTCAATTCAAAACTATCATTCCTCAATTCGATCAAGCTCTAGAGAGTGTTAGGAAAGATCAAAGAGCCTTCCTAAGCATTTTAAGAGGGATTTGAATTTGAGATTTCTCGATTTTCTCCATTGAAAAATAGGGGAGCTCACTTCAATCTTGAACTTCTTCCACACTCAAAATCACTTCAATTCTTCTTGCACACTTTCTCCAAGGATCAATCCGAGCACACTCAAGCATCCATTTGAGTTCCCAAAGCAAGGAGAGCTTCAATTGGATCAAAGTCGCAAGGGACATCAAGTGGTGTTGGTCCATAGAGCAATCCACTCAACCCCAAGGCCTGAGAATTTCAACTGGGCTTCGTCTACACTAGACAAAGCTACATCATCGATCTCGAGTGCCAGTGATCACCTCCGGCGAGGTATGAAACTTTCTGACCACCTAGCATAGAAGGTGTTGGTCTTCTGTGAAAGGAATTTTCAAGTCATGCAAGATCCACCGTTGGATGTGTTCTTTATTGGCTTTAGATGGTGTGGGTAAAGTTCTATTTTAATCCGAGCTCAATCGAGCTCAAATATTCCCCTAGATCATGGACTATCTCTATTGAGCCTAGGGAAAGAACTAGGGAGATCTTGGTCATCCATCCACCTATTTTGGATGGACGGCTGAGATTATTCCCACGTTTAGAAATTCTTTTATCCCTCTTAAGACCGCGGGTTGATCCCTGGCAGCCCGATCTTTGATCGGATGGTAGAGATCAAAGCGCGTCCCGCCGCCGCGCCGCCACTTGATTTGATGTTTAAGTAGTAGGCTCACAATGTGACACATGTAAAGTGCACTGACCGCCACCGCCACGCGTCGCGCTGTGAGCTGAGGGATTAGTTTAGAGATTTAATTAAATTCTATTTAATCTCTTAACCTTCAAAAATTCATATCTCTCTCAATAAAACTCAAAAAAATATGAAATAAATTTTTGTAGAAAGATAATTCAACCTTAAATATTTTAAAAATAATTTAAATGGATTTTGAATTATCCTTTTCTCTGATTTTGGGTTTTATTAAAAATCATATTTTGCTAATTACCTCTTAATTAGTCCTCTGATTAATCCCAAACTTCTTGGGTATATTTTAGGAAATGATTTCTACCTCTCCTAATTTTCTTGGGATTTATTGAAGGCTTAATTAGGAGGATTGCAAATGGGTTTCCTAATTACCCTTTTTATATAATAAATGATAATTAAGGTATGATTAGTGTTTTAATCCATATTAGAGTTGATTAAGGTCAGATCCAGTAGATAAAAGGTTTAGAGAATGATTTTGGGGCATTAACCCTAAGCTATTCTCTAAACCACCATTTCTTTTCTTAATATTCTCTTAATTAAGGGTTAATTCATTAATTATCCCCTCAATTAATTTCTAAAAATTCTAAAAACTTCCAATACTTAATCAATCTACTTTGGGTAGATGCTTAGGTGTTTAAGAGCCTAAGTTCAATTAAAGAAATCAAAATCCAATTCATATGTGTGAAAGGGTGTTTTGAAATTACTTAAGTTAGACCCCTTAACTTAATTAATCATTAATCATAAGCCAAATTGCATTAGGCCCTTTTCATCCTAGGTGCATTGCAAATTTAAATTTCTTGTGAGTTTTTATATCATCTCATTAGCTCATATTTACTTGGTTAACTATGTTAAGGTGGTGTAGGCAAGGGTTAATTAATTTGCTTAATTCATACCCTAACTTAATTAATACATAAAAATAAATCTAATCATTTAAAAATTAAATAAAAATATCAAACACATGTGGGAATAGGTTAGGAACAACAAAATCAACACACCTTTTGAAAATTAAATCAAACTTAAAACCAAACAAAAATCATCTTAAATGAACTTTGATTTTCTTTAAGCTTTTTTATTTCATAAGAATGTCTTTAGGATTTAATTAAAGTGAATGTGTTTACATGCTTTCATTGCTTTGATTATTTCCCCAACATGTTAAATTTGTATGTCATTTGGTTTCATGCATTCATATTTTTCAAATGCTATTAAAAATGAAATTGTTTACTTTATGTTAAATTTGCATGTGTTGGCTAAAGTAGAAATATGAGTGGCTATTATCACTACTAAATTCTAAATTATTTTTAAAATATATGAATCAATTATCAAAATTGAAAGTGTGCTACTTATATTTTAATTATAAGCTTGCATGTGAAAGAATATAAAGGTGTGCTTAACATATGTTTCCCTTCTCTTTTATGTTAGTATAGTTTTGAATAAGAGTTGATAAGATGTATGGTTCATTTGAAAAGAACCTAATACTTACCTAATTCCATATCATATTCATTCCTATGCTATCACTTAAAGAAGGGTTACCTATGCTTGTACACATAAATTGCATAACCAAAATGAATCAACTAATATAACTTTTGCATTTCTTCTTTTCCACTCATTTTTTTTGTACATATGTTTGTATTTAAGGAAAGTGGTATATTAGTCTAGACAACCCCAAGGTTGTGAGGCTTTAAGTAGCCCCAAGTTTATCTTATACCTTACATCTCTGGTTAACAATGGCGCTATACTCACTCATACCTTTCTTACTGTTATATGTATATGTAAAAAATTAGATAAATAAACCCTTTTTACTTAAAGAAAATCATGCATATTAAACTTCCAAATTTTCTTAAATGAATTACTTAGCATGCATCATAAAGTATGTTAAATATTCTCATTTGTATGTATAGATATGCTTAGGATTCATTCATATGCATGTTATACATGTTGAGAAAGAAATGAAGTAATGTGTGTTATGTGAATTTGATTCATTTTATTTAATCTTAAAATGGCTTTCTTTTTGAATAAGTTTGTTTAGAATTCATCTAAACTTAGGATTAATTAAAATACTTAATCAAAACATTCACTAACCAAACTAAAATGTGAACCTACTTTAGAAGTTACTTAGGTTAGGGAAGGAAAGAGAAGTTCTCTTCTTTTTCTCTCTCTTCATAACTTAGTAATTAATTATAGGATTCACTTGAACTAAATCAAAATATGAAATAAAATCAACCCAAAATAATTAAGTAACTTAAATGAGACCCTCCTCTAATTTGAACATGTTTTCACACTTAGAAAATTTGAACCTAAAGTCATAGCTAAGCATACCACACAAACCTTCAAAGCACTCACATTAGCCTAAGTCACCGCTTCTTGCTTTAGGTTAGGGCAGTGCATGGTTTGATGTTTATTTTGTTTTGTGATATATGTTTTAGACTGGATGTTAGGGTGTATACTTGTAGAATGAATGGTAGGATGATCTTAGTCTAACCATTATTTTTTGCAGGGGATTGTGCTTAAAAGGCACTATCATAAATAAAAATATAAATGTTCTTTCTTGCATGTGCTTTATACCCCTAAGCATAATTCAGTAGGCCAGGTGCACTTAGTTACCCATATTTGGGGTGATAAGTCCAATATACATGCTTAGGATTTGTGTAATTTGTTTTAGTTAATCTCTGATTTGCAGGTGTTAGTTATATTTTCATTCTTTTCCTTTTCATGTAAATTTCTGCAATTAGTATTTTGGAATGATTATTATAGGAATTAGGATGAGCATTAGTCATAAGATCCTATTTTATGCACCATGTGAAGCCTTAGAGCATCTACCTTCCAACCATGTAAAAGAAGGAACCAAAAGAAGAAAGAAGAAAAGAAGAAGAAAGAAGAAAAGAAGAATAAAGAAGGAAAGAAGAAAGATGAAATAAAGCTTGAAGACCCCCATAATAATGAATTCCTTGCTTAATTATATTTTAATTCATTTATAATCTAGGTTATATAAGGGTAGAACTCGGCTACCCACATTTGTCTTTTTGGGTTTGTACGGTGGTGCCTGACCACAACGGCTTTTTATTCTTTTTGCGCTTAACTTTATAAATTGATTGATGATTTGTTTAGCTTGTGCATTAAGTGACATCTTTTTCTAGTTTCTTCCTTGCTTTATGTATGACCAGGATGACGATTAGGCTCTTAGGGAAAAATAAATTTTTTACCAAACTTAATAATTCAAATTAAAAATAAAGAACTCATAACCTCACCTAAAGCTTGGGTTTAAAATCAAGATAAAAGAATTCCTTAGCTAGATGAGTATTTCTTTTATAATATCATGTACAAATGCATCTTATTTCACTCTTGATCGAAGGGCTTTCACATTTTTCAGAGAAACTTAGCTTGACCTATGAGAGCCATGGTGGAAACACACATCCTTCCTTCTCGCTGATTTTGGATAATAACTTTATTTCTCATGCATTAGGCATATGAATCCTATTAGCTTGAGTCAAAATAATTGTCCAAAAATGAAAATAAAATGAAATTTGAATTGCATTAAATTTAGGTCATTTGAAGCATAACTTTATATAATCTAATCTCTTTAAGGAGTGAGTTTAAAGACTTAATCTCTTTCTAAATAAATAACAACCAACCTATCTTACATAAAGCATATGACTTGCCTATATAATTTTAAAATCATAGGAGGAGTTAGTTGGTAGCCACCCTCAGGCGGTTGTAAGCCTAAATTGTCAGGTGGTTTGTCTTCTCTTGTGGAGGCAAACCAATTAACCTTATTTCACTTAGAGGGCTGGCTCCCTAGATTTTCAGATTACTTCCCTTGTGGGTCATATTCCTCACCTCTTAGCATTTCCTTAACCTTGCATGGAATTATAAGCCTAGCATTCTAATAAAAATTCAACTCAAACAAACTAAATCAATTTCAAAATGAAAATCCCCTATATGATAGTTTAAGATGTAAAGTTTCAAGATAGGCATCAGTTATCTTTTTCGATAATCTTTGATCAATCCCATTGGATCTTCAAAAATTAAACCAATCGATTGATAGTTGAAATCTAATGATCATTTACAATAAACCCAACCCCATTCTTGGGAGAGCTTGCCTCATAGGGAACTTAATAATTTTTTAAAATAAATTTTACTTTTCATGTAAAGTAGGGGAATAATCTATGGTACATATGCAGACCCATCATCCTTACCAGTCCTTATTGAGGCGATTAGGTCCATTAAAGGGTAGTCATTTTTATTTTTTGAGATAGTACGCTATTCCTTGATGACGTACTTGATCACCTGAATAAGTATATCTACGGATCTGTGTGGCATCCTAAAAAGATGAATTTCTATATGCTTGCCTCTCTTTCTTACCCACAGATTTGAAAGACCCCAAATATAGAAATTTTTTACCACAAAGAGTTAGTTGGTGGCCACCCCCAGGCGGTTGTAAGTCTAAACAGTCAGGTGATTTGTCCTCTCTTGTGGAAGCAAACAAATTACCTATTTTTCACCTTAGATTTAGGTTGTGCTTTCGGCCCTCGCCAAAGCTCTTTAAATTTAGGTTCTGAGGTTGCTTCTCCCCTTTATGGGCCATAAGCATAAATCCTCACCTCTTAGGCATTTCCATAACCTTGTATTATAGAATTATAAGCCCTAGCATTCTAATAAAAAATTCAACTCAAACAAATTAAATCAATTTTAAAAATGTAAAGCCTAACCATAGGATGTTTTGAGATGGTCGCTAGGTTTCCTAGCATCGTGAGCATCTCCTACTTATCTTCATTTGGCTTCGATAATAAATCTCTCTTTGATCAATCCCATTTGATCTTCAAAAATAAACCAATCGATTAATAGTCCTTCCTATTGAAATCTTTAGAGACAACGATCATTTACCTTAATCGATAGTTTTTCTAAGGAATCCCCATTCCTTAGGATGTAATTAACTATGGGGGCTTGGTCCTATAGGGAACTTAACGAACCCAATTTAAAATAAATCATACTTTACTTTTCTATATAAAGTAGGGGAAGAATCTCTGGTACATACAAAGACCCAACGTCCTTAGAAATCCTTATTGAGGTGATTATGTCCATTAAAGGATAGTGACTTCTGTCTCCCGAGATAGTACACTATTCCTTGATGATGTACCTGATCACCTAAATAAGTATATCTGCAGATCTACATGGTGTCCCAAAAAGATGAATTTCTATATTCTTGCCTTTTTCCCCCACAGATTGAAAGGTGACCATTTAGAAATTTTTCTTAACCAACAATGCCTTTTAAAAATCAAATTTAAAATGAAAATATTTCCTTTATGTCAAATTACATATTTTAGCTAAAGTAGAAATATGAGTGATTATTATCACTATTAAATCCAAATTATTTTCAAAATATATGAATCAATTATCAAAACTGAAAGTGTGTTACTTATATCTTACTTATAAGCTTGCATGTGAGTAAAATATAAAGATGTGCTTAGTGTAGTTTTCCTTCTCCTCTCTTTTGGTATAGTTTTGAATAGGATTTGATAAAGTGTATAGTTCATTTGAAAAGAACACAATACTTGCCTAATTCCATTGCCTATTCATTCCTATGCTATGACTTAAGAAGGACACCTACACTTACACATATAAATTGCATAAACAAACCAAAATAAAACAAATACAACTTTTGCATCTTTCTTTTTCATTCATTTCTTTTGTACACATGCTTGTATTTAAAGAAAGTGGTATATTAGTCTGATAACCCTGTTTGCGAGGCTTTTAGTCAAGTCTTGTACTTTACAATTCAACAATAATGACTGCATCACTTATGTCTTTCATATATTTATATGTGCATGTGAAAATTGGATAAGAAATCCCTTTGCTACTTAATGAAAATCATGCATCATAAACATTCAAATTTTCTTAAGTAACCTATTTAGCATGCATCATAAAGTGTGCTAAACATTCCCATTTGGTATGTATAGATATGCTTAGGATTCATTCATATGCATATTATATATATTGGGAAAGAAATAAGGTGATGTGTGTTTTATGATCTTAATTCATTTTATTTAATCTTAAAATGCTTTTTTCTTTTTGAATAAGTTTGTTTAGAGTTCATCTAAATTTAGTATTAATTAAAACACATTATAAAATATTTACTAAACAAAATTAAAACATGAATCCACTTTAAAAATTACTTAGGTTAGGGAAAGGAAGAGAAGAGACTTCTCTTCTCTTTCCTTCTCTTTTTTATTTAGTAATTAATTATAGGATTCACTTAAACCCAATCAAAACATAAAATAAAAATCAACTCAAAACAACTAAACCACTTAAATGAAACTCTCCTCTAAGTTAAACATTCTTCACACTTAGAAAATCCTAATTTAAAGTTATAGCTAAGTATACCACAGAAACCTTAAAAGCACACACATTAAGCTAAGTCACAACTTCTAGATTTAGGTTAGGACAGTGCATGATTTGATGTTTATTTTTATTTTGTGATATAATATTTCAGACTAGATGTTAGGGTGCATGTGCATAGACTGAATGGTAGGGAGAACTTAGTCTAATAATTATCTTTTGCAGGGAATTATGCCTAGGGGGTGCTATAATAAATAAAAATATAAATGCTTTTTGTTATGCAAGTACTTATAACCCTAAGCATAATCCCATAGTCTGGGTGGACTTAGTCACCCATATGTGGGGTGATAATTCTAATATACATGCTTGGGATTTGTGTGGTTTGTTTAGCTAATCTCTATTTTACAGGTGTTGGTTAGATTTACTCTTCTTTTTCATGTATTTTTGCAATTAGGATTTTGGAATGATTGTTATGGGGATTAGGATGAGCATTGGTTATAAGGACATGTCTAATATGCCATGTGAAGCCTTTGGAGCATCCACCTTTCAACCATCCAAAATAAGGAACCAAAGAAGAAAAAAGAAAAGAAGAAGAAAGAAGAAAAGAAGAATGAAGAAATGAACCTTGAAGACCCCCCACAACAATGAATTTCTTGCTTAATTGTATTTAATTCATTTGTAATCCGGGTTGTATAAGGGTAGAGCTCGGCTACCCAATTTGTTTTCGGGTTTGTGCGGTGGTACCTGACTACAAATGGCCTCTTATTCTTTTACGTTAGCTTTATAAATTGATTGATGATTTGTTTAGCTTGTGCATTAAGATGATATCCTTTTTCCTAGTTTTTTTCTTGTTTGATGTATGGCCTGGATGACGATTAGGCTCTTAGGGAAAAATAAATCTTCTACTAATTTTAACAATTCAAAATTAAAATAAAGAACTCATAACCTCACCTAAAGCTTAGGCTTAAAATCAAGATAAAAGAATTAGCAACCCCTTAGCTGGATGAGTATTTCTTTTATAACATCATGCACAAATGCATATTATTTTCACTCTTGATTCGAGGGCTTCCACCTTTGCGAGAGAAACTTGACTTGACCTATGAGAGCCATGGTAGAAATACACCTCCTCCCTTCTTGTTGATTTTGACCAATAATCTTATTTCTCATGCATTAGGCATATGAATCCTATTAGCTTGAGTCAAGATAATTGTCCAAAAATAAAAATAAAATGTAATATGAATTGCATTAGATTTAGGTCATTACTCATGCACGTACATGATCTAGTCTCTTAGGGAGTGAGTTTAAGTATTTGGTCTCTTTCTAAATAAATAACAGCCGAGCTATCTTGCATAAAGAATATGACTTGCCTACATGAATTTAAAATCGTAAGAGGAGTTAGTTAGCAGCCACCCTCAGGTAGTTGTAAGCCCAAGTAGTCGGGAGATTTGTCCTCTCTTGTGGAGGCAAATCAAATACTCATTTTCGCCTTAGATTTAGGTTTCTTTTGGCCCTCGCCAAAGCTCCCTAGATTTAGGTTCTGAGGTTGCTTCTCCCCTTTGTGGGCCATAAGCATAAATTCTCACCTCTTAAGCATTTCCATAATCTTGTATTGTGGAATCATAAGCCCTAAATTTCTAATGAAAAATTTAACTCAAACAAATTAAATCAATTTCAAAAATATAAAGCCCAATCATAGGATAGTTTGAGATGCTCACTAGGTTTCCTAGCATCATGAGTATCTTCTATTTATCTTCATTTGACTTTGATAATAACTCTCTGTTTGATCAATCCTATTTGATCTTCAAAAATGAACTAATCGATTGATAGTCCTACCCTATTGAAATCTTTATAAATAACGATCATTTACCTTAATCGAGAGTTTTCTTAAGGAATCCTCATTCCTTAGGATGTAATTAACTATGGGGGTTTGCCCCTGTATAAAACTTAATGAACCTGGTTTAAAATAAACTCTGCTTTACTTTTCCATATAAAGTAAGGGAAGAATCTCTGGTACATCTCAAAGACAATGCCCTGTGAGTCCTTATTTTGGATTAGTCCATTGTAGGTGATTTCTACCTTCGGTGATACAATGTATGTCACCAAAGTGTTATATTCTTGTTTTTCATTTATCTTCTTTCTAAAAAAGGAGGATATATGAGGCAGGAATATAAAATTTTTCCACCACACATTCTTAATTTTTCTTCATAATTTATTATTATTTTTTATAATTCCAACATCACATATTTTTATTACAAGCATCTATGTGATTAAAATAAATTTATATTTAAGTATTATTTTTTTGGGACTTTAAACCTCAATAATGAGTGGATTTGTAATGAGATTAATATGCTAATTAACATAAGGTTTTTTTTTTCATATCTAATAAATTTGGAATCTTTAAAAAACTACAATTTCATAGAATGTCGAGATTTGAAGTAATTTAAAAAATGCACATGATTAATTCTTGTATTGTATTAAAGGCATCATATTTTAGTACTCAAATGATTTTATGCCTAATATAGATCACATAAGATGATCCTTCTAGTTCCAATATTGTATAATGACATCAAAGGTTATGCCAACTCTTAATATAAATATGTCCATCTAATATGAGGAATGATATGAGCTATATACAAAACAAAATCTCTTAGGTTATTGAGTCAAATGACCTGATTTGTTATGAGATATGGAACTTAATAATAAACCCATATAACATGAAAATAAAAGCATAATGAAACACAAAATTCAAACGATTATAAATGAGTCTTAATTGAGCTATTTAACAAGTTAGTTCATAAGATTTAAACTATATTATCTATAATCATAAATGAATTATGTAACAAGTTTTAAGTATATTCATTTAACAATCAAGCATTTATAAAAGTGTTCAAATTTGTTTATTTAATGAATCAAACAATCATGAACAATCGAGTCGAGCATGAGCAGTTCGTCAATTATATGTTTCATTTGTAGTCCTACTCGTAAAATGACTAAGCAAAGCATTCAAATCTCAAAAGCTCAAGCCAATTCAAAACCCTTGTGCTACTCTCTTGTGATTGAACATAACCTTTTTTTTCATGTAGAATGAAACCTTATAATGACTAAGCTTTGTCAGAAGCCTGACCTTAAAAGAATAAATCAACAAACATAAACTCAAACCTATTGGTCTCTCCCTCCCTCATCATAATTATCCTTTAGTCCATTATCAGTTGTTAACAACATAAACTCTCTCTCTCTCTCTCTCTCTCTCTCTTTTATATCTCTAAAAGAAAACTCTGCTTAATTTCGGCTAGTTTTTTTTTCCCCCACGATAACTAATCACACGGTTGGAGATCTTTCTGGATATTCCAACCATGGTTTTTTCGTGTAGAATACAAAGAGTATATATCTGTCTCTTTCTTTCACTAACATAATGATTATTAAACTGTAAGGATCAGGCCATATCAGTTATCCAATTGCTAACTGTATTCTGAAAGGGTAAAAGAAAGATAAGACAAAGGAGTGTGAAGAAAAAGCACAGCTTGCCAATAGATCTTCTCCTTCTACCAGACTGTTCAAAAGCTATTGCTATAGCCTGTATCAAGCTAGTTTGTTTTTAGTGGGAATATAAATTAAATTAAATGATATGAACCATTTTCACTTTAAAAAAAACCACAAAAAACGACAGTAATGACACTATAGATTCTGCAGAAAGAAGAAACTGATCGCAGTATCAGAGTGGCAACGCAGCAAATGCGACGAAATTGCGCCTACTCCCACAGTCCCACTATTCTAATAGGGGAAGTCTCTAACGGCTCTTTTTTCTAATTATGTGGCTTTGGTTGTAGCTGAGATATTAAAATATTTAGAAAAATGAAAGCACTAATAGAATTATCTAAGGCTGCAAATGAATCGAGCTCGTTCATGATCATTTGATCAACTAATCGAATGAATTTGAACACTTATAAATATAAGATTGCTAAATAAACAAATTTGAACAATTTGTTGTTTGGTTCATTTATATTAATGAACAATATCGTATAAAACTCATGAACAAGTTCGTTAAAGAGCTCAATTATTGCTCGATTACGACTTGATTAAGTCTTTCTAGTGAACAATATTGTTTAAATTTTTATTTTTTAGATTTAATAAACTTTAATTGGTACAGCTCGTGTATATTTCTCAACAAGCTGCTCCCGAATAAGCTCGATTAAGGCTTGATTAAAGCTCATTTACTTTATTAAATGAGCGGCTCATTAATAAGCTCGATAATCCAATTTGAACTAAGCTCATGAACAAACTCGAATTGAACTCTAGATCGATGATAGTAAATAAGTTCAAGCTTGAACACTTCCAAAAAGCTAGAGTCGAACTTGAGCTCAACGATAAACATCTTGAACTCGCATGTAATCAACTTGTGCTTATTTACCGTCCTAGAATTATACAAGGTTAGTAGAAATCATATTTGATTGTGTGATCAAGGGGGGACAATTTAAAAAAAAAAAATTTTTTTCTCACTTATAATTTTTATTCTGTTTCTAAAATATTTTATTAAAAATACTTTCAGAAAAATAGAAACAAAATTATATGATATTTTTACTCAAATAAACAATATTCGTTGCTGACTGTTTTTTTTTCTTGTAAGAAAATAGTAAAAAAAAAAACTGCCTTAAACTAACTGTTATGTTGTTTGATAACCTCAGAAAAATAATCAAACGATTCTTTGGTGTGTTTTTCATGATCATAATGTCATTGATATGGTGCTCAAAATAGCTAATCAAAACCAATCTTAATATCAAAAGACCGATTTGAGTCACAATCGAGACAAGACTTAAATATCCTGGAATCTTTGGGATATCAATTACATCCCAAAATAGCTCTTAAATATAGAGTGTTTATAGTCAAATCGGCGTCTCGACGAGGATCTAACGAGCCTAAGATCTCATAATTAGACTTCATTTGGGCATCCAAATGCTCAAAATACATCAAATGATCAAGGAACCATTCTAAGCCGTCCATCAAGAGAGGCACGGACTTTGCATAAATTAAACGCCTCCTCCCATCTATAAATAGAACTCTATCCTCACATGAAGGGGAGGAAAAAGTGGAGAAGAAGAGGAGCTAAAACAAGTAAAGAAGAGAAAAGAAACCAAGCAAAGGAAGAAAAGGCGCCATCACCACCCCGCAGTAAATTACCCGCATCGGTTACCCGATCTCCATCATCAAAGAACATACAACCTAATCATTGTTACATAGTTATTGTTCCTACCTCATACACCATCTTGTAATCCCACATTGGGAAGAATTTGTACTTTGCAACATATCCATAGTGGAACATTTTTCGGGCGGCCCCGTGGTTTTTCCTCTTTCGAGGTTTTCCACGAAAAATTTCCCCTACTCGCTTTAAATATCTCTGTGTGTTTCGATTATCGACAAGGCTAAGACATAAACTCTTACTCTACCGCATCACAATTTCTAGACGCATCAGCCGCCTGGAAGAAAACCCTTCAATCATACTTTGAATATCCACGCCATGTAATAGCGCAACTCCACAACGGAGCTCTCCCGCCCAACTCCGTCACTCTCAAAACCCGCCCCGAACCAAGAACGCGTTTTTTGCCTCAATCCTCGATAGGCATGACCTGGCGAACGAGAATCTCTTTGGAGGATCGTGTCCGAATGGAGAGTCCCAAAATAAGATGATCAGCTTTTGCAAGGACTACAATGACTACAATGAACAAGATCCGTTGTCAAAATGCTAATCTTCCCGACGTTATAGTTCCAGGAAACCATAACGCGATCTCCTGACACCGCTAGTTCTACTCATCCATCGCGATAAATCAACCGTTACTAATCCACCGAGTTGTCGATAGCTTCACACATGCTCATCTAATTCGCCATGCGACATATGGCGAAGTACGATGCTTAATGCGATGAATTTCATCTTCAAGATAGAAATTATCTTCACCCACACCGCTTATGTGGAGTCCTCACCTTTACCTTTTTCTTCAACATCCCATTCGTAGGTTTCAAGCTTAGCATTGATTCCTATGATGGGGCAATCCGACCCACATGAACATATCGACCATTACAGACTATCATGCATATCCAACGAGCTCACACGCTTTGTCAAGTTTTTTTCCTATTACCCTCAAGGGGCAAGCTCGCACTTGGTTCTACTCTCTTCAGGGGATCCATCCATACCTTTAATGAACTCCAAGATCTTTGTGGAACAGTTTATTGCGAATGGAGAATCATTAAAGATTTCTCCCATCTTTCCCAGATTCGACGTAATGAGGGTGAATCACTCAAAGAATACTGAGGTTCTCCTGAGGCTCGCCAAATACCGAGTAGACCTCAATTATTAAGAGGAGTTTTCTGAGGACTCCGTGGGCCTTTCTATTCATCCCACGCGACACCGCCATATGCGATTTAGTTCATCGATAGCACAAATCTCCCGATGAAGCTATTAATGCCCATCGCAACAATTTGAACAATCGCGGGAAGCGCAAAAGCACCCCGGAAGTGACACACCCATCAAAAGAAGCGACAAGGTAATCGTGATCTCCTCCACGCCCCTCATATCAACGACATGAACCTCGACCAGAAAAAACATACACACCGCTGAACACATCTCGTGTTAACATCCTGATGACTATTCGCAATGAAGAAAGCATCAAGTGGCGCATCCATTGAAACCAAATTCGTGAAATCGAGCAATATTGCCACTTTCATCAAAGTCGGGGACATACCATCAAGCATGCATACAACTCAAAGAAGAAATCGAGAGACTCATTCAACAAGGATATCTACGCGATTTGTGAAGAATCGACTACCTCAAACAAACACACCTCCGCTTTGAAGGGCAACCGTGACAATCATCACAAAACAACCAAATAGTCAAATAATTGGAGAAATTGAAACGATCGCAGGAGGACCGATACTACCTAATCAAATTCTCGCATCGCCTCAAAGAACCGGAGTTAAAGAAGTCTCGTATTGATCATTCCATCACTTTCAATGACTGACTTAGAAGGGGTCCATGTTCCTCATCAAGATCCACTCGTCATCAATGCAGGATCGGTGATCCTTGTTATAATGTTAAAAGAATTTTGATCGACAATGGGAGTTCGTGATGTCTTATTTTACTCAACATTTCTTAATATGGGCCGGGGAAAAGCTCCAACCAGGACCATTATATATGGGTTTGATAATCACCCAAGACGCGTAAGGGACAATCACTTCCTGTACCCTGAGAATTTCGACAAGTGACTCATTTAATTCAATTCATGGTGGTCAAGTCGATCGATATAATGCAATCTTGGAGGCCCCTCCAATCAATTTTCTGCTATCACTTGCCTCATCTCAAGATAAAATTCCCTACCCCGGTGGAGTTGGGGTTTTGTGGAAACCGGCCAATCATGTTACTCGCAAGCTCAACCACGCCCCTTCCATCACCTTCAAGATTGAAGACTTTAATTTTCGAGATGAAGAAGTACCTCAAAAGCTTCTCGTAGAAGATTTACTCTCAATAGCATTATCGATGACCAACCATTCACAAGTGGGGATCCTTACTCTAAGAACAAAGGAAGAATATACGATTTCTTGCGAAATCAAGACATTTGCTTGGAGTCCGGAGACATGCGGGTTGACCCCAATGTAATCACGCACTCAAGATTAATCCAACGCTCAAACCAATCATCCAAAAGAAGCGAGTTTGCACCATCGCTTCGTGCTATTGAACAAGAAGTCAACAAGCTCATGGAAGCAGGATTCATTCGGGAAGTACATTATCCAACATGGCTGGCAAATGTTGTCATGGTTAAGAAAACAAGTGGAGCATGGAGAATGTGTATTGACATCGATCTTAATAAGGCCCGCCAAAAGGATAGTTTTCCTCTTCCTCGAATCGATCAATGGTGGATGCTACGTCCAACATCAAATGCTCGCTTTTTTGGATGCTTATTCGTTACAATCAAATAAAGATGAACCCAGAGATGAAGAGGCTACGCATTTCAAACATATAAAGGTTTATACGCTACCAAGTCATGCCATTGATTGAAAAATCGGTGCTACCTATCAACGCCTTATGAATAAGGTTTTAAAGACCTAAGGCCACACAATGGAGGTGTATGGATGACATGTTAGTAAAAGCTTAGAAAAGTCACAACATATTTGATTTGGAAACATGTTTTGATCTTCTTCTACGCTATAACATAACAGTACTTAATCCCCGACTAAATGTGCTTTTGGGGTTACGCCCGGAAAATTTCTTGGATTTATGGTAACTCACCATGGGATAGAGGCCAACCCTGAGAAAATCAAAGCTCTCCAGGATATGATCCCTCCAAAGAATATCAAAGAAGTCCAACGTCAATGGTCGAATTGTCGTGATTATCCCGCCTAGCCCGCCTGGAGATAAATACTTACCGTTCTTTAAAATATTGAAGGGAGCTAAAATAATAATTTTCAATGGACTGATGAATGCCGGTGCTTTTGAACAACTAAAGGAGTATCTAGCATCTCCACCCCTACTATCCAAACCTATCCAAGGAGAAACGCTTATACTTGTATCTTCCCACAATAAGCTCGCTTTAGTAAGAGGAAGATGGGACACAACAACCAATTTATTATGTCAAAAAATTCTCTCGATATAGAAAGTCGTTATCCACTTGCGTGATGGCTCGCATTAGTTTTTTCAAAGACAAAATTGGCCCATACTTTCAAGCTCACACCATCGGCGCTTGCACCATTTACCATTAAGAGCCATCCTACGTAAAACCAAGCATGAAAGATTAATCAAATGGTCTCAGAGGGAGAATTTGATATAAATTTTCTACCTCAATAAAGTCTCAAGTACTTGCACTTTATAGGAATGCACCAACCCAACTCTAGGAGCTATCCGCTACTTGCTTTCGCCTCCCGTGGACCCTCTATGTCGATGGAGCTTCAGAGTACTGGTGTGGAATCTTACTTATTTCCCCAGAATACCTAGAGTATGGACTTCGCTTAAAATTCCCCAATAATATGAATATGAAGCTCTGATTGAGACTCGCATTGACAAGCTCAAAACTTAGTAATTCATACTCAATTTTGTCGCCTCCCAAGTTGGAGGAGATTTTAATACTCACAATCCTCAACGCACAATATCTTCACTTGGTAAAATCCCTTCTTACTCATTTCAAAACATATCAAATCATCCACATACTACGAGAGAAGAATACTCGGCTAAGCTTGCTACTTCTACCACCGAGATCTATTTAAGAGAAAGCATGTTGAAGAAATACATTATCCTAATCCAAGGGTCATGGGAAATTCAAACTATTGATGAGGAAAAGAATATTCATGGATAAACCCGATCCTATCTTTTCTACAAGGAGGAACCCTTCCGAAGATCCAACTTCCATGCCTCCTCAAGACAAGCTTCAAACTTTGTTATTGGAGGAGAATTATACAAGCGAGCTTTCCGTCCCAGATCTCAAATGCCTTCGCCTCGTGAGGTCGACATTACGCTGCTAAAAGAGGTCCACTTAGAATATGTGGAGAACACCTTGGAGGAAGAGCATTGGCCTTTAAAATCATGAGACAAGGGTTTTATTGGCCTACAATGAAACAAGACGCCTTGAGTTCACAAAAAATGCAAGTTGTCAATTGCATTCAACCTCCCTCACATACCGCATAACTCTCATCCATTCAAAGCCCCCCCTTGTGGGATTGATATCATGGGACCTTTCCCAATCGAGACGGCAACGAAAAGTTCATCATTCTGCCGACTACTTCACCAAATGGGTAGAGGCCGAACCACCAAAATCACGAGGCAAATGCTAAACAATTTGTCCGAAAAATATAATATGTCGATTCGCCTTCAAAGATCATCACCGACAACGGAACTCAATTATCGGAAAAGTCTTTACGCCCTTTTGCAAAGATCTTCACATTCAACCGCCGCATGGTGTATCCTCAAACCAATGGGCAAACAAGTTACCAGACTATACTCAAAGGACTAAAACGTCTTGAGAAGGCGGGGCAATGGGTTGATGAACTAATGTTCTTTGGGCCTACCGCACTACATCACGCACCCAACCGGAAACGCCATATAATTTGTGTTTTCGTAAGCTATCATAAGGGATATCGGGTTCCAAGTCCAAGAGTCCAATTTTTTGATCATAGTAATGAAGAAAACTCCCAAGACCTAGATCTACTGAAACTCGATATGGTTTCTGACGCTTCATATCACCAACGTGGCTCGCCACTTCAACGTAAGAGTAAAACCTCATATCTCTGACTTGGTCCTCTAAGTCTTGGTGCGCAGAAAAGGCCCTCAACGCAATAAACTCTCACCTCTGGGATGGCTCAGTGGTTATAGCTATGGTCAAGCCAGAACGCTCAAGCTCGCGACCAAGAAGGAAAAACTCTACCTCGAACTTGGAATACTAAGAATCTTCTAAATATTATCGAATCCTCACTGATTACACAGACTTTTATCTCGCTTTGTCATTTCACCCTTATAACCGACCACCCCGGTGGGTCAAGACTTGTTCTTGTCATATTGTTGTTGTTTGTCATTTTCTCAAGTTTATACGCATCATATGATTATATCATTGAACTAGTGAATTTGCAAGCTCTGTCTAACAAGATTACTTTTCCTCCCACTTGAGAAATACACAACTCATGTTCAATGCATATGATCAATCCTCAGTGGACTGACCTCTTCCATGTGTTAATGTCATTAAGCAAAAAATTTCGACAAACAACCTAGAAAGGTCAAAAGTCCTGGTGGACTTCCCATCTCTTCCATACGTTAACGCCATCGAAAATACAAACAACCTGATAGCAAAATCCTCGCGGATCCAATTCATCCATACAAGAATGTCAAATAATACTTCGACCAATCAAGAAACAAGATAAGGGTGCAAAAAAAAAAAAATAAATAAATAAATAAAAAAATAAAAAAAAAGAAGAAAGAAAAGAAGAGGATATATCCGTGATATTATTGACAAAGATCAATATGATGATATAAGAAGAAATTAAGTTCGATACACGCTAATGATATTGCATTAACAAGACAACCGATACCATAATATCAACATCCTCATTCTCACTAGAGAAGCTCCTGAGCCCACTTACCACTCCTTCATCTTCAATCGCAAGGATCTTCGATGTTCCGGGGATATACCTCTCATCTTAGCTCCTCGATGTACCACATGGATTCTTCAGAACCCTCAATGAAGCCCTCCTCTAAACATGCTTCCAAGTCCTTCACTTCAATATCAAAGATATGATTACGAGCTTCCTAAATAAGTCTTCGATAAGGCCACGATAAGCCGAGAATTCTTGAAGTCTCTTTCAAGGAGATCTCACTTGCCTCCGACATTCTATGCTCCTTTCGTAAAGACGATCTTGTAATACTTTCTTATCTCGATACAAGTGTCCTGATTTTCTCCTTCTGAGTCTCGCCAATCACCATCACGAAGCTCGCTCCCCGACACTGGAGAAAAAGAAGTCGACATATTCGCCACTCGCCTACACTCCTCAATCATCCTCCTTTTTAACTTATTCCCCTCTCGCTTCGCCTCAGATATTTTATCTTTACAAATTATTCCATTCATCTAAGGCAACACCCAAATGAGCCATCATTCTAATGACGTTACCTAAAAAAAAAAAAATTCGACAATATTATAAGAAGGAAGAAGAAGAATAGAAGGAAAAATAACGCATTCAATTCATCTCCCAAGACATATGTGATTTAATATCTCTTCAGAATTTGTGGCTTAGAGTAACGAACTCCCCATCATGAGTCAAACAAATTAAACTCTCGATGCCAAGGGAACATTATCTCAGAAATATCGACGTAGCCATTTCAAAGACGAAGTCTCTATTTTTCAGAAGATGGAACATTGCTACCACCGTGATCCTCTGACTCGAAAGAACCTTATGAACATGAGGAGACTTCTCAACACCTTTTTCGACCTCTTCAATGGAAGAGCATGAGATCTTCACGGATGGAAAAGCCAACCTTGAACATCCTATCTTCTATTGTATATTTTCCAATATGATGCAACTCATGCCGCAAGCTTCTACATCGGGAATATTAAGGGTTGCTAGAATTCGCCTCTCGATATTGAACGGATCCGGGAGGTCATTCAACCTTCCCCATCTCTGGAGGCCCCACTCATTCTTCACAAAAAAGAATCCAATTCTTGAGGGATCCTGCCAAGAACTCTATCCAATTTTTTATGGCTCGATAAGAACGCAGCATCACATGTAATCACATTCGCATAAGTATTGAATATTCAAAATAACGCCACGCTCAAAAAAGACACCAAACCGACGACCACTAAAGCTCAAATGAAAATGATAGAGCCACACCACATGTCTTGAAGATCTCAATCGCCGGAGCTGAGGAAATCGTAATCCGACGCGTAAAAAATCATCTCGAAGAAAGTATCTGGTGGAGGCGAACGCTCGAGACCTCTTGGCGCCTATAGCCACTAAATCATTGGGAAAATGAAATTTTTTGAAACACCATATTTGATGTAATAAGGATCTATCATCCGCATGTCGAATATTAGGCCTCTTCCCCATCGCTCGGTAAATATATTATGAATAAGTAGAGGAAGGGAGAAACATCAAAATCTAAGAGTTTTGTAAAGCACTCACTCACCCCTTGCTTGGACATCCCTCTTGACTCTGTCACTCGCTGGACTTTAGCTAGAATTTTCGCCTCCCATCTAACAAAAGACGTGCCTATGCATGAAAAAAAAAAAAAAAGAGGAGAGGGAAAGAGACACTATTCCTCCCAATAGTATGAGAACTACCTCCTAAACTTTGACTCAAGTGACGGCCTCGATTATTCTCCCATCTTGACAATCGCGGCCATGGAATCATGCATCAAGCACACACGGGTCTTGATCGCCTCCACCCGCCGGTCCGACAGGTTGGTACACCTTCGGAGAACCGGAGCCTGCCGATACGCGTCTTGATCGCCTCAACCGGCCGGTCCGAAGTTGGGTTTACACCCTTTCGGGAGAAACCTTGTCGATGAACGCGGTCTTGATCGCCCAACCCGGCCGGTCCGACGGTTAGTTTTCGGGAGAAACGGAGCTCATATGACTACGGGTCTTGATCGCTCAATCCGGTCGACCAGCAGTTTTACACCCTCGGGAGAACTGAGCCTTGCCGTATGACTACGGGTCTTGATCGCCTTCCACCGGCCGGTCCGACTAGGTTATTTACACTTCGGGAGAAACGGAGCCTTGTCGATGAACGCTAACGCTTTCATCTCGTCCCTAGGTTATTTACACTCTTCGGGGAGAAGGAGCCTGTCGATGACCAGGGTCGATCGCTCTCGATCGCCACCAAAGGACTTTCACTCAAGAAGGGAGAGGGAAAGGTTTTCCCTCACCTGGGGTATTTATAGCCACAGGGGTAAAAACCCTCAAAAATGCATTAAATTCCTTAAAACTCCGGTCGGGCCATCATGTGGCCACGTCATGGCAAGCCAGACGCTGCACAGGATACATGTGGCTACGACAAGGCGCAAGATACCGAGATGCGGCGACGCTCCCCATCCGCCCGGCCCATCCGACTGAAGTCACAGAACTAACCGTCAGAACCAACTGACGATCGCGAACGCGTTGCCACGCGATATGACGCTTCAGCGTCTGGACCGATGGCCATGGCCGATGCTGGACGCAGAGCGCTGCCGCTGCTCCGACCCGGCCATGGCGACAATGGGCCCGATCGGCCATGTTTTGCAATCCGGCTTTAGCGCCTCTGCCGAGCAGCCACGGTGCCAATAACCCCAAAAATGCTCAAAAACTTCGAGCATCCAAATAAATTCATAACCTCGAATCTCATGCCAAAGACCGTAGATTTTCCATAATCGTAATTGATTTATATATGAATATTTGAAATATATTGGTCATGATATTTTTGGATGATTAAGACAATCTCATCCAAAAATAGCAACCGATATGGTGCTCAAAATACCGCTAATCAGTCATTTAATATCTTTATGATTTGAGTCAAGACCGATCGAGATTACTTAAATATCAATCTTTGGGATATCAATTACATCCCAAAATAGCTCTTAAATATAAAGTGTTTATAGTCAAATCGAAGCCTCGACGATGGATCTAACGAGCCTAAGATCTCATAATGACTTCATTTGGGCATCCAAATGCTCAAAATACATCAAATGATCAAGGAACCATTCTAAGCCGTCATCAGAGGAGTGGTACGGACTTTGCATAAATAAACGCCTCCTCCTCCCATCTATAAATAGAACTCAATCCCTCACATGAAGGGGAGGAAAAAGTGAGAAGAAGAGGAGTCAAAACAAGTAAGAAGAGAAAGAAACCAAGCAAGAAGAAGAGGCGGCCATACCACCCCGCACTGAAATTACCGATCGGTTACCCGCATCTCCATCATCAAGAATCTACAACCTAATCATTGTTACATAGTTATTGTTCCTACCTCATACACCATCTTGTAATCCCACAAGAATTTGTACTTTGCAACATATCCATAGTGGAACATTTTCTTGCCCCGTGGTTTTTTCCTCTTCGAGGTTTTCCACGTAAAAATTCAAGCTTACCGCTTTAAATATCTGTGTGTGCTCGACATACAGGCTAAGACATAAACTCTTACTCTACATCACGATTTCTAGCAAAATGCCATGAACATATATGTAATGAATATGGTATTTTATTAAGCATTTTTTTTATGTATGAGACCTATGATATGTCTGATTTGAAAAAAAAAAAATTAATTAGTATGCACTGAAATATGTGATAAAATAAATTTTTTTTTTATTTAAAAAATTTTTTTTAGTAGGTGAATAATATGAATGCTTTGAATTTGATTCTTCTTAGAGAGAATACTCTCTACCAACTCTTTAATCTAAGCATACATATGTGCTAAAGTTAGAAATGAAAAAGAACTAAATTCCTAAAATAGTAAAAATGCTTCATGTAGAACAAATAATTTAGAAATCGATAATATTATTGAGTTTGAGTTAATAAGACAAAAGTGAACAACATTGATACATCCTCTAAAATTAATCGATCAAGCACGAATCTCGGCATTTTCGACTGCTCGATCTAATCACCGATTTCAGAACTTACAATCAACTGACCGGCCTCGATGACGAACATAGCAACATCAAGCATAATCGATCCAGCTCGAATCGACTCGATCAAGCTATCGAGCATGAAAATGGATCCGATCCGCCAAATGGTCACAAAACGACATATTTATCGATCGAGCCGTCAAGACGAATCCAACGAATCCAAGATCACCCAATTCATCATTAAGGCACCCGGATCATCAAAATACACCGTCGATCGGGGATCGCTCGGGTCCTCGATGGGAGTGGTTGGAGTTTTCAATTTACAAGCCGCTCCCAAAATCTATAAATAGCTTCATTCTACCTGGAGGGACCGAATCGATTGAACGAGAGCTCGAGAACCACCGACGAGCCGACATCTATCATCACTGCCACCACCGGTTCAAGATCGAGCTCGCCTGGGGAGATCGCCTAGGACTAGAAAAGACCGACGCTTTCTCCTCAAGATCAAGAGGTTGCTCCTAAGATCGTCGCCGCTTTTGGGAAACTTCTCCCTTGGGTTGGAGTTGACCGATATTGCTCTAATATTGTTTCCAGAACACCTTCTTCTCCTAACTAACGAGAAGGGACTATCTTTGAACACATAGTGAAAGTTCTACTGATCGGCAAGGCCCCGTGGTTTCCCTTAACGGGTTTTCCACGATAACCCCTGTGGTTCATATCCCCGCTTGTGTGTTGGATAATTTTGAGCTAAGATCTCGCATCTACCGGAATAAAATTCTAAGACGCAGCTTGCTGGGAAATACCCCATTGCTATATCTCCAATATGATTGGTAAGGGTTTCGCTCCAACGCCTCTCATTCTCGGGATCAAGGACGCCAAGTCTCCAACACTTCTACATAATGACTTATGTCCCGGTGAGGGTCTGCCCCTCTTTGAAGATCGCGTCAAAGGATGGAGGATTCCCGAACGAATTCTTCGACTCAAGGAGGACCGAAACGCTTCCAACACGCCTGGAAGAGCCACAGTTCCACCCCTCAGATAATCCGCATTTTCTTCACGAGAATGATTACCCGGAATGCCTGGATCAACAAGTAGAGAACCCTGATACCGCTTTACTCACCCCACACCCGAATGGCTCAAATGTGTGAAACTCCACGCCATCTTATAATGCGATGAACTACGACGACGGTGTGAAGAGTTCTGAACAATGAATGATCCATTCTCCGCCTCTTCCAAAGCTTCGCCCCCGCCGGCCGAGATCATCTCGCAATACCCGATTCCGAGATTCAAGCAAAGATGGACTACGATCAAACCGATCCACGAGCATATCGATCACTTTCGAACGATCATGCACATTCGACAAATGACTGTCTTGTCGTATTCCCAACTCTCAAAGGACGCTCATTGGTTCTATTCGCCGCTAAGGGGTCCGTCCGATCATTTGGAGAGCTCGCCGATTTGTAGAGTTCTGGCTAAACAAGAGAATCATCGTGGATTCATCACATCTCTAATCCGCCGTAACGATGGAGAGTCCCTCAAAGAATACTTCAGGTTCTCCTCAAGCCCGACAGATACCGGGAGTAGATCCGAACTTTTGAGGCGTTCTGGAGGACTCCGCCGTACTTCTATTCATCATTAATGCGGAGACATTCCTCTATGCGACTGGTCCACCGAATAGAGGCACAAATCACGACGGTTATCGTGCTCATCGGCACCAATCACCAAGCGAAGAAGGTTCCCAAAGGTGATGTTCAAACATCTCAAGAAAGAAGAGAGGCAAGAACCTCCCCCAAAACCTCCTCGGCGACCTCGATGACTCAATCGAGGAAATATCTGGCTCAACACGTCGCGTGAACATCCTCTATGTGAAGAGGATCAAGTGGCACACCTTTAAAGTCTGGAATTGGAAATCAAGAGAAATTCTACCACTTTCACGCTGGGCACACCATCAAGAGTGCCACCAGGAGGAGATTGAAAGACTAATACGCCGGGTATCCGCTTTTATACAAAACCAACCTCGTCCAAAGAAATCGGGGCAACTAGGAACCGCCAAGCTGGAGAGATAGAAACAATTGCGGAGGGCCGTTATCTAGCCAAATATTCATTGCCTTCAAGAGCGAGCCAAAGAAGTCTCTGACCATTCTATCACCTTTGATGATTTAGATCTAGGGGCGCATCCCACATCAAGATCCCCTTGTCACATGCGTGGTCGATCCATGCTTCAATATTAAAAGGATATTGATCGACAATGGGAGTTCGGTTGATGTTCTTTTATTCCACTTTCCTTAGCATGGGTATAGAAGAGAGAAGCTTCAACCCGGCCCACCATGGATTTGATAATCGACCATTAGTGGAAGGGACAATCGCCTTAACTCTTGGAGAATTTCGACACGCAACCCACTTGATACAATTTATTGTAGTCAAGTCCGACCGCTGCATAATGCAATATTTGGGAGACCTTCCGCCTATATTCATACATCTCGCTCACCTCAAGATGAAATTCCACACCACCGGCATCGGCGTGGTAAGTGGAATCAGATAGACAAGCGCTATATCAAGCAAGCCCACCCATTTACGGAACCTCAACATCGAGAACTACGAGATGAGGATGCCTCGAAGGGCTTCCGTTGAAGATGTAATTTGTCTTCCGTTTCGATCCATCGCCAAAAGTGAAGGTGATCGCGTCGCTCATCCGAAAGCGTAAATCAATCGAGATTTTCTCGCGTAAAAATCAAGATATCTTTGCCCGAGCGATCTCGACATTCTCGCATTGATCCCAAGTCATTACGCGATTCCTCAAAGTGGACTCAACCTACAAGCCTGATACGTAAGAAAAGAACCTTCGCTTCAACGATTGCAGTCATAGAACAAGAAATCACCAAACTGGAAGTCAAGTTCATTCGAGAAGTCTACTACCCCACCGGTTGGCTAACGTGTTAGTCAAGAAGGCCAACGGTTCCTCGGAGAATGTGCATCACTACACCGACCTTAATCGCATGCCCAAAAGATAGCTTCCCCTTCCTCAGATCGACCAACTAGTTGATGCGACATCGTGACATCGATGTCGAAGCTTCATGGATGCCTATTCGCTACAATCAAATCGTGATGAACAAAATGATGAGGAAGCAACATCCTTCCAAACAGATAAGTGGATTATACCGCTATCGTCATGCCATTCGACTAAAAAATGCGGAGCAACATATCAACGCTTTATGAATAAGATCTTCAAGGATCTTATAGGCACAATATGGAGGTGTATGGATGATATGTCGGTGAAGAGCTTGGAAATATCACAAAGATATTTCGACCGCAATGTTTTGATATTCTTCGACACTACAAGATGCGCTCAACCCAAGTGCATTTTGAGTTTCCTCTGAAATTCCTAGCTTCATGGTCACTCGCTGGATGAGGCCAACCCCGAAGATAAAAGCACTCAAGGACATGTCACCTCCAAGAACGATCAAGGAAGTCCAACGCTTGACCGGAAGGATTGCGCCTTTATCCGCGATTCTTGGCCCTTCGGAGATAAGTATACCATTCTTCAAAATCTTAAGGGGTGCGAGGAAATGGATTCGGTGGATGAATGTCGGTACTTTTGAGCAACTTGTCTATTTAGCTTCCCCTATTATCAAAGCCTATCCAAGGAGAAGGCGTACATCTATCTTCTTTGTTTCTTCTCATGCCGTCTCGTCGCGAGGAGAATTCATTGCAGCGACCCATTTACTATGTCAGCAAAATCCTTTCGATCTGAAGGGCTATCCACTAGAGATAAGCGTTGGCCTAGTGCATTACGCCGCGAAAATTGCGGCCGTACTTTCGGGCCCACACCATCGGCGTCTACACTCATCTTCCATTAAGAACTATTACGCAAAAGCGATGTATGGAAGGTTGATGAAGTGGTCGTCGAGCTTGGAGAGTTTGACATCCATTTTCTTCCGTCGATATAAAGTCACAAGTGCTGACTTAGTTGTAGAATGTACCATCATCCATCACCACAGATCATTCATCACTCCATGACAAATCAATGGACATTATATGTTGATGGAGCTTGGTACCCAGGTCCGGGGCGAGGAATTTTGCTTATCTCCCAGTAAAATAACTTTAGAGTGCAGCTTGACTAAAGTTCCAGCCACCAATAATGTCGGCTGAGGCCCAGGCGGACTAAGGCTATTCGATTTGTGAGGTCGAGAACTTAGCCATCTACGGACTCACGACTTGTGGCCTCGCGGGTTGAAGGAGATTTGATACATCATCCATGACTTGCTCGATGCGTCTTTTGGCAAAGTCACTTCTTGCAGTCGAGACCCATCAGATAACTCATATTAGGGAGGCGAGAAGCGGCGGATGCCCTCTCAAGTTAGCCACAACGGCGGAGATCTTTTCAAGAGAAAATACATAGAGGACATCCACTTTCCCGGTATTGAGGCCCTTGGGTGATACAATCTGGAGGACCAAAGAATCTTCATGGATTGACCCGTCATGTCCTTTCTTCAAAGCGGGGCCTTGCCAGAACCGATGCTATCCGTCTCAGGCGTGAAAGCGAACTTCACCATGTCGGTGACGAACTCTGGCGGTCTTCTTAGGGCCCTACTTAAAGTGTCTACCACCTTGAGGCTGCTATCTGAGAGGTTCATTCGAATTTGTGGTGAACATTTGGGAGGAAAAGCCCTTCAAAATCATGAGGCAAGGTTTTCTTGGCCTACAATGAAGAAAGGGCGCATTGGAGTTTGTAAAGTGTAACAGTGTATTACATTCCAATCTCACTCTACACCATCTAGAACTCACCACAATCGAGGCGTGGCCTTTTGCTCAATGGGGATCGATATAATGGGACCCTTTCCCATTGCCAGGCAGAAAATTCATAATCTTGGCGTTGATTACTTCCGCGAAGTGGGTGGAAATGACGTGGCCAAAATCAGAAACAAATGCCAATTTATGCGGAAAAATATTATTTGTCGTTTTGACATTCCGGCAAAATCATCACCGATAATGGGGCGAGTTCACGGGAAAGACATTCACATCTTTTCGCGGGGCATATCCAGTTAATCCACACAGCGGTATCCCATCCACAAGCAAATGGGCAGACCGAAGTCACCAATAGGACAATACTAAAAGGGCTAAAGACCGCGGCCCGAACCGGCAATGGGCGAAGTATCCAATGTTCTTTGGGCTTACGCCTATCAAGGACCCTTGGAGCAGGTACAATCGTGTTTGGGCGAGGCGTTATTCGGTCGACATGGGGTCCGAGCCTAGAACCCTTAACTTTGATCGACGGCAAAGATGATAAAGATTCCATCTGGATCTCAGAGACCAGCGACATGTCGACACTCAGAATGGCTTCTATCGACAAAGGATTGCTCGAGGTTTCAACCAGAAGGGTAAAACCACGACCAATATCTGTTGGGGACCTCGTCCTCGAAGTCTCGACTTGGGAAAAGGCCCTGAGAACAAACTCTCACCGGTTTGGGAAGGCAGGTATGTGGTGGTGTCTAAAATCGCGCGCTTAAGGATAGTATGGGGAAGACTCTCCAGCGTGCACGGAATACAAACCTCGAAGTACTACCGGTGATATATCGACTTTTTTCATTCTAGTGAATGCGAAAACATTATCATGTGTATAGTTGTATCAATTACACATTTATCGATACTTTTGTACTTATTGTCCAACCTTGGCATCAAGGTGTTTGGATTTATGTTTATCATGTTAAAGTTCTCATACTTATTGTGACTTTTCTTGCTTCTTGCATTTTAAAACACGACTCAAGAGATCACTATTGTTGTATCTCATTCGAGTAAGATCGATCCCAGAATTGATCGATCTTCTATCTGAGTTAACATCGTCAGTAGCTCGATAAACAACCTTGGATAAGTTGGCAATCCTCATCTACAACTTTCTCCATAAGGTTAACATCATCAGTAAGCGCTTAGATACACAGGATAGATCGAGGTTAGAGAGAACCTCATAAATATATTCGTGCAAGTTTGTCATCAATAGCAGCTCGGTAATGATCTTAGAATAGATCTACGAGAATCTTTATCATCGAGTACACTTTGACACACAACTCGGAAATATTCACAAACAATTTTGTGGATTGTTAACATTTCTCGAACATACAAGTACTGATCAACCAAAAAATAAATACAACCAATTGCAACATAAAGGAACTACAACTACGGTCTTGATGGTCTCATTAGATGATGAAGAACTATCGAGTCATCCTGTCATCCTAGAAGGGTGGGAAAGGCTAGGAGAAAGGACCCACCGACTCCACAGCTTGCGATCAGCGTGTCCCCTTCAAGAAACCTCGGATGAAGCCTTCATCAACACCTTTGCCGCTCAAAGCCTTCACCTCTACATCATACCGTGGTCTCGGCCTCAGGCGTGATCTGTATGATACTCTTGAATGTCGAGGAGTCCTCCGCGGCTTGTGATCAGCTCCGCAGAGATAAAGCGACCTCTTTCTCGAAAGGCGGTGGTCTCGGTTCTTTGCCTCAGACACGAAACCTTCGAGATCTTGAGATCTTTCTTGCCAACTGTTCTAGCCTCCACTAATTCATCAGTCAGCTCAAAAGAAAGAGAAGTGGCGAGTGTAACTTCGGTCTGCACTCATCAAGTTGATTCTCCAACCGGACATCTCTTTTACTTTCTCCACATCTTCTTATATTCACCATGGAGAAACTTGACCTTCACGAACTCAATTCGGTCATTCAACACAATGTTCATTTTGAAGTCAAGTTCTTGCTTCTTCGATATCACGAAATAAGAAAAATTACGTTAAGCAGGAAATGGGAAATAAAAGCGATGAATGAAGAAGGATTGCAGTTCTTGACATCGGCGACCTGAGAATGATTCCGTCCTCGGGAATGAAGATCCTTGGGGGGCGACTACTCGAAGGGCAGGCTCTTTTTGGTGTCGATATCACCATCACCTCTTAGCTCCTTTTCCTCTTCTCTGTGGAGCGGGTCCTTCTGGCGGGAAGAAGCGGAGGGCAGCTTGGGAGATCGGCTGGAAACCTCTTTGTTGGGCTTTCTCAACGCAACTGCATAAGACCGCTCAGGATGAATAGAAAGCCCCGTCTCGAACAAAGATTCCTCCCGCACAAATCTGTTAATATATCGAATCTCAAATCGAAGATCTTCAATATTCTGGAATTTCAGCGTCCGCAGGATATCTTCATCACCAACTTGTAGGGGAATGGGTAAATCTCTCAGCTTTCTCCATTTCTCGAGAAGACCCCAGTCATTCTTCACAAAAAAGAATCTGCTTGCCCAACCCTTGGGAGGATCCTTCGTCCGAAGGTCAAGTAGCCGACTCTGCGGTGATGTCACGACCATGTGCATCATGATAAACTTGCACATCCGTGGTAATCAATAGTCAAGGTCACAGCCTGCGAAGACTATAAGTCCCATCCGCGATCGTCATTGCCACCTTTCGGCGGGAAATGCAAACCTGCATCGCGACAAAATGGCGATCATCTCGGGATGGGGAAACGCAATCCGCCCAAACTCATCATAAGTGGTGAAATACCCGTGGCGAGATTGGGCTCTATCGGACTTCTTGGACACTTAAGAACCAAATCATTGAAAATAATATTTTTTAAGCACGATCAATGTGTCTCCGTGTCGGCGACTCCCACCATTGATCCTCCCATTTTAGAAGCTTCCCTCGTCACGCCTCAGTTACAAGGGACGTGTCCTTTCAAAGATTATCACCCATCTACAAACCGCAGGCAACTCTGATCGAGGAAAATTATTCCAAGGAGAGTGCCCAAACTCCCACCAGGGGGAGGGCTATGCACTCTGGCTTGATGGAGATGAGGAGGTAGAGGTTGATCCAAGAAGAGTGCCCAAACTCCCACCAGGGGGAGGGCTATGCACTCTGGCTTGGTAGAGATGAGGAGGTAGAGGTTGATCCAAGAAGAGTGCCCAAACTCCCGCCAGGGGGAGGGCTATGCACTCTAAGAGGAGAAGAGGAGAGGAGCTGAAGTTGCCTTTTCTTCTTACCCTAGGGGGGTTTTTATAGACCCCCATAGGGTTAAAAGGGTAAAAAACCCTAAAAAAACCCAAAAAAGGCATTCAAAACCGAAAGCCCAGGCAGTTCAGTCGGAGTGGTAGCCTGGGCCCATGGGCGCCAGCCCATGAGGTCTGATAGCTGCAGCATAGCCTTGTCACACCAGCTCAGCCTGCTGGCCTTGCCCAGTCTGGCCATGCCGCCGCGTGGCCGTGGTATGAGTGACTGCCCAGCGCCACGTCGATGGCGTGGCATGAAGGACGTGCCCGCGTGCATGGCCAGCCAGCCGCCGTGATGGCGTGTGGCTGGCGGCGGATCCCGCCCATGGCCAGCCCAGCGCCGTTACGATAAGCCGCGGCGTGACCATGACCAGCGATCCGACCATACGTGACCAGCGCCGCCATACGTGGGTGATATGCTAGCGCGACCATGCGTGGCCGCGCCGTATGGCCCATGGCGCGCGACCCCCAGCGACCAGCCTGTCGCCATACGTTGACCCATTCGCGGAGGAGACCCTCCGTGACCATGGTGCCCGTGGCGCCGGGCAGCCAGGCCCACGGGCCCCTCTGGAGATGGGTCCGCGAAAACTTCGTAAGTGTCGGTCCATAACCTCAAAATATCACACTCACACATACTTATGCGCATTTGCAGCCCTACATCAGCTTCCAAAGTTATAATATTGTGCTGTTATGAAGATTTGTTCTCTCAAAATGCGCAGTTGATGGACTCTCAATTTTCATTTGCTATTTTCAAGTATTTGACATATATTTTTGGATGGAGATCGTCACCCAAAAATAGAGCAACGATACATCCTCGAAATTCGATCAAGCGAATCTCGGGGCATTTTCAGACTTGCCCGATCAATCACCGATTTCAGCAAACTTACAATCAAGCGAAGAGGCATAACAACATCAACATAGTCGTCGAGCTCGAATCGACTCGGATCAAGCTATCGAAGCATGAAAATGGATCGATCGAAATGGTCACAAAAGCGGACATATTTATAGTCGGTCTCGTCAAGGCGAATCCAACGAATCCAAGATCACCCAATTCACATCATTAAGGCACCGGATCATCAAAATACACCGTCTGATCGAGGGGATCGCTCTGGGCCGTCCGATGGGAGTGGTTGGAGTTTTCCACGAATTCCCAAAATCTATAAATAGAGCTTCATTCTTACCTTAGAAGGGACCGGAATCTGATTTGCAGACCAGAGAGCTCTGAGAACCACCAGTCGACCTTGACGCCGACGATCTATCATCACCAGTGCCACCACCAGTCGTGCCTGAAGATCAGGAGCTCGCCCTTAGGAGATCGCCTCCAGGGGACTAGAAAAGACCAGTTACCGCTCCTTTCTCCTGAAGATCAAGAGGTTGCTCCCGGAAGATCAGTTCCTGCCGCTTTTTGGGAAACTTCTCCCTTGGGTTGGAGTTGACCGATATTGCTCGGAATATTGTTTCCGCCCCTGTATCTTCTCCGAACTAACGAGAAGCAAGGACCTGTATCTTTTGAACACATAGTGAAAGTTCTACAGACTGGGCAAGGCCCCGTGGTTTTTTCCGGGTTTCCCCGTATAACCCCTGTGTTCATATCCCGCTTGTGTGTTGGATAATTTTTGAGCTACGACGAAGATCTCGCATCTACCGGAATAAAATTCTCTAGCACGCAACAATAGTATTAGCACCTGCTGAGTTCTTTCTAGTATTCGCCTTCTTAAAAAAAGCCTACTTAGTGAACAGTCGATTACTAAAGAAAGAAGAAGAAATTTTGAAAACTACCTACTATATATATAGACTTTTGAGTATAGGGATATTTATACATTCATTATTATATTAGATTAAACTTAATCTCTTAGCATCCGACATGATCATAATAAGAGATATTAAAGTCAATAATTTGATTAAAAGTGAGTGATTCATATGATTCTATTTATAGCTATCTTATAAAAAGCTATTTTCTAAGAATAATAAAGACAAATATATGAAGAGTTATCATATGATATAGAGATTATATGAGAATATAAAAAAATCATATTACAAAAAAAAAGTTCTTAAAGTACTAATGAGACTCTATTGGTTTAACATTTTAAGCTAATGAGTGTCTACTCATTAATACATTGGGCATAGTCTTAAGCCATAAGTGTTATCTCTTAAAAAAAATAAAAATATAAAAAATATGAAATTTTAATTATGATATCATCATTAAAGTCTTTCAAAGTATGCTAATTTGCACTATGCAAAGTGGGACAATGATTAATGCATAGTCAAAGATCTTCTAAATTTTAAGTAATTTCAACTTTTGTTTTGATAATTGTTAGGAGAGAGTTGTTAAGGATTACTTCATCTAAAGTATGATAGAGACTAAATAAATCACTTCTAGAGTGTAATTATATTTTTATTTTGAAAAAAAAAAACATTTTGTTTTTAAATTAAAAAATATATTTTTATCCATTACCGACAAAGAGCTCTTATGATCACTGTACTAAATTCCATTTTTGTTCCTATTTAGATCAAAGTGGCAAAAGAGAAGATTGGTATTGACTAAGGCGATTTGATGGTTGATCTTATCACCAATGAAGAGATAAATCACAATAAAAAAGTTAAAATATAGATGAGCTGAACAATTTAATTTTTTTATATTGTATTTATTTTTTAAAATGTAATTTTTATAAATAATAAATTTGAATTATATATTTTGTGATTTATTACTCATCATTTTAAAAATATTATATTTTTTTATGAATGAGATATTTAATATATTAAGAAAAAAAATTTATTTTTTAATATATAAAGTTTAGGAGTGGCACAAAGAATATATTATGAGAAGTTGGGCATTAACATATTTATTAAAATTATCATAAAATCAAACTATAACATAAAGGGTTTAGAGTTAGGATTTACGTTCACTAATATTTAATTGAAGTGAAAGTTTAGCTCAATTTATTATTGAATAAATACTCATCAACTTAAAAATTTAACTAATAGTAGGGGTGGTATTGTATCAATTTCAAGCAAACTAATTCTAACTTGAAATATTCACACTTTGAACACTTAGCTAAATTCAAGTTTAGTTGACTCATGGATTTCTTCATGAATTAATCACTCATTCAATCATTGTTTCAAATATAAACACAAATTATAATTATCAATCCAAATCCAAGTCAAGCCCATGTTGACCCTTTGACTTGAAATTATCATATGAACCAAAATCTATAGGGCTTCAAACCACTTGCATTTGGATTTATATTTTTAGGGTTTAGAGTTTAGGGTTTAGGGTTTAGGACTTCAAACCCAAGTGGTAATTGTGGGAAACCTAAAATTTGTGATGCATAGCCTCAAGAGAAGTGATTGAACAACTCAAGATTAGTGTCTATTCCTGGATCTACATTTAGGGATACTAAATTGTCACATTTTGAGTGGTATGCAAAGGATGAATGATTTTGTTTATATAGGCTAGTGTTTGTTAGGATTTGATATGAACAAAATCTTAATTTTAATGATCTTTCACTCTTACTGCACTTATAATAGATGTCCTTAAAGAAAAGACCACCTTCTTAGTTTTGTTTTATTTTGTTTTTTTAATCTTGCTTCAAGGGAAGGAAACCGTGTAGCTCATTTCTTACATACTCTCTCAACAATTAGGGTTGTTGGAGGATTTTGAAGACTTTGGCAATGCATATAAGGATAAATATTGTGAGATTTTATGATTTTTTTTTCATTGTATTCATGTGTATTTGAGATTTTGAAGACTTCGGAGATATATATATATATATAGTATTAATCTAAATAAGGGATGCAATAAGCATTATCGTGCTAAAACCAGTAGAGTAAAATCTCGAAGAAGGAAAAACTATGGGGTCTAGATAAAACTTCCACTATATATTTATTTTTTGTACAAGTTTTCCGATAACGGATTACATAATGTATATGAAGAGCGACAATGAATCCCAAAATGACAATGTATATATAGTCACGTTGAGTTGTAACATTCTAGTGGTAGCGATGATAGTGAGCGGTACGACCACGATGAAGATCGTCATGATGGTGATCGGCGATTGATGATAGCAGGATCAGACGGCGGCGTGGCGGCGGTGATGGCGGCGGCTGGTTGACAACGGTAGTCGATTGTGCTTGGAGGATTTTCAAGCTTTAGAGTCTCCTCTCTTGGGCCTCCTCATATTAGGAATGATGAGCTATTTATATTGGAGAGTGGTGTCTCAGAACACATGCAAAATCCGAACCACTCCTCTCCATCGGACGGCTCATGATGATTCCAGATCATATAATGTATTTTGTGTATTTGAATGCTCAAATGAAGTCAAAATTATGAGTTCTTGGCTCAATCGTCGAGATGCTCGGTTTATATAAACACTCCTATTTGAGAGTTATTTAGAGATTTAAGCGGCGTAGGAGTTTAAGGATATTTTAAAGTCACCATTATTCAACTTCGAATCAGCTTGCTTTTAGCATCAAAATTCGTGGTTCAACTATTAGTATTTTAAGTGTCATATCAAGCATAAAAGAACTGAAATCTAGTCTTTTCATGCTACCTTCTCATGGTGGGCCGGTGACTGATGACTCGATTTTTTGTCAGCTTGGGAGCTAAGTGAAGTTTAATTAGAAAGATATATATTTCATTCGGCCCTCCCACTAACCTCAAAGCTAATGAGAGACTAATCCATACAATTCTCTCAAACTTCTATACTATTTCTTCTTATCTCTATATATATCCATAATATCATCTTGCTTCTTAAAGATAAACTAGCTCGACCATGACAAAGAGCACAGCTCTTGTCTTTCTGTATCTGCTCGCCATTGAGCTTCTGCTCGTACCGAGAGTTTGCTCCATCCGATCGCCCGTGTTTCTACGTAAGAATGAAGACAAGTGGGTGATTGAATTTGACGCCATGGATGAGAGCTCGAGTTTGCCGCCGTCGCCACCGCCGGAGATCAACAATAAGTCAGATGTTAATGATTTGGGAAAGAGAGAAGCTCCAAGTGGACCAGATCCTCAGCATCACAATCATGAGCCATCTACACCTTAGTTTGATATAAAAAAAAACCGCTTTTTAAAGCTCCAAGTAGTATGCTTATCTTCATCATCTGATGAAAGTTGGTAAATTGCATGATTTATGAGCAAATTTATCAAATCCCAAGGTGCAATAATGGATTAGATTCTGTTTCAGTATTTGTTTGCTTTTCTGAATTACAGTTCAATGCTGCTTTTTAAAGCTCTTTTCGGTAGCTTACTGTGATTAGCTGCTGTCTATCATAAAGAGATTTTGAGCTATGGCATGATCTATGCTTTTCAAAAGCTGTTTTTTTTTTCAACTGAAGTTTTTTTATTTTGTTTTTTTAAAATCTTTTTCGACAATAAATTCTCAGAAAACACAAATCAAACTTAATTTTTAGTTCTTATTTGTGGCTATTACTGCCGTAAATTCAAATAAAAATAAGAATCAACAGATCATAAATAACGTTATCGTGCATGCAAACTTTTTTGTAATATGATTTTTACACAGACGTGATTAGGATGGGCTTTAAAATTCTTAAGCAAAATTCTTAAGCTTACTTCGAGATAAATGTAATATTAATTATATATTTATTGCAGTCATCTTAAATCATATCCGTATTAAAAAAAACATGAAGTCCATCTTGATCAAAATTTTGTTTGAAGTATATTGGTAGATATATATATATATATATATATATATATATTTACGCTCAAATGATTGAATGATGAGAACCGACCCAACAGAACGGTTTATGAATACAAATGCAGATCCAAGAATCACCCTTACAAAAAAACGTCTAATTTTTTTAAGTAGGCTTAATTAAAATTTTAATTAGGTAATTAAGCAAGGAAAAAAATCAAAATTTTTAACTCTGCATGATTTTTAAGTTTGCAAAATTAGCTTAACATTAATCTCAAATTTTTGTCACGAAAAGTTATGAATTCTTTTTCTGATCTTATTTCATTCGACATTAGATATCGATCAGCAAAATATTATGCCAAAATTTTTTTTTCAAAAGTTAGCACTGTGAAATTCACCAGAATTAGTTCAACAACGACTATGCATATTTTTATTTTTTCATGCTTAATTACTTAATTAAATTTTTAATTAAGCCTACTTTAAAATTTTAGCCTAAAAAACTCTCAATTTTAATTTAGTTTCTTTTCCTTTCTAATCACACACACATATATATATACATATATATATATATATATATATATATACATATATACATATATATACATATATACATATATATATACATATATATACATATATATACATATATATACATGTTGCGTCGGAAGACCAGTTCTTGAAGAGTGAAAGTGTCGCCAGCTGTTGATTAGTCCAAGCACACACAATTTAGTGAGAACTCCGAAATTTTAACGTGGAAAACCTGAAAGAGGAAAAAACGCTGGCCCAACAAAATGTTCCACTATGTATATGCCTCAAGTACAAATCTTCCGATAAAGGGATTACAAGATGGTATACGAAAGGAACAACATGTATCGTCAGGTTGTAATAGTTCAGTGGATGATTAGAACGCGTAGGAACTTGGTGGAAAGGCGGGGAACAATTTAAGCGAAATATAAGGAACAACTTCGGCAATGCAAAGACGATTAGGTGATTGGCGATGGTCATGTGATGGTGGACGGTGATGGTTCCGTCGGCGGTATGCGATCTTCTTCGGGATCTTCGCTTGAACTTCCTCTCTTCTTGAGCTCCTTCTTCTTCAGTCCAAAGTCCTTTTCATATGGAGTATGGGGCTATTTATAGATTTGGAAGAGTGGCGGTCTTGTAAATACATGGAAAATCAAACCACTCCTCATCTGACGGCGGAGCGATCCTCGATCTGTATTTTGATGATGGTGCCTTAATGTCGAATTGGGTGATCTTGGATTCGTTGGATTATCTTGGTGAGCTTCGATCGACTATACATATGTCTATTTTTGTGACCATTTGGCGGATCGATCCATTTTTGTGTTCGATAGCTTGATAAGTGATTCAGCTCGGATCAGACTATGCTTGATGTTGTTATGTTCGTCTCATCGAGACGTCTTAGTAAGTTTGCTAAAATCTGATTAGATCAGTATTTCGAAAATGCCTTGAGATTCGTGCTTGATTAGACTAATTTTACGAGGATGTCGATTTATTTTTTGGGTGACATTATCGTGATCATCCAAAATATATGTCAATACTTGAAAATAGCAAATGAAAATTGAGTCCATTAAATCGCATTTTGAGAGAACAAATCTTCATAAAGACAATATTATAACTTTGGAAGGCGATGCGGTACAAATCGCATAAGTATGTGGATATTTTGAGGTTATGGACTGTTTGACACTACGGAAGTTTTGGCGTTTAGAACATGGTACGAAATCTGGTAGGCGCCCTAATTGTGGCATGGCTTAAGCGGCGTGGCGTATGCGGGCTATGAGTCAACGGCCTTATGCTAGCGGGTGATTCGGTCAGCGATGCGTCAAGCGGGTGATTCTGTCAACGAGTGTCAACGATCGGCTTGGCGGGTCAGCGCGACAGCCCGTCACGAGCCGTCGAGCCGCGTAAGCGGGCGCGGACGCGTCATTAAGCATCGCGGAGCCAGCCCAGCCATACGAGCCATGGCGGGCGGAGCGCCATTACGTCAGCGAAGGCCACGTCTGGCGGGCTGCGCCGGTTCAGCGTCACGCCCACTCAGGTCACGTAAAGCTGAGCGTGGCGGGCGGATCGTAAATCCATAAGTCGCGGCCACGTCCGCGGAAGCCAGCGGGCGGTCTTACAAAGCCGGGCGGGCAGGCGGGCGGAGCAGCCTTGGCAGCTGGCGTGAACGGCCAGCCTACGCCCCAGACTGAAGAAGATGGCTTTGGCGGGTTTGAATGCCTTTTGTTTTACCCTTTTACCTGCGGTCTATAAAACCCAGGGTAAGAGGAAATGTACCTCTCCTCTCCTCTTGAGTTGGATTATTTAGAAGCGATCAAGGCTGCGGTATCGTCGTGGTTCGGTTTAGGCCTCGTGACCGTCCGTTAAAGGCGATCAAGGCCCGCGGTATCACGTGGTTCCGGTTTTACCTCGTCGGACCGTCGTTAGAGGCGATCAAGGCCCACGGTGTACGTCGTTGTTCGGTTTTCCTTGAAGAGGTTTTACCGCGTCGGACCGTCCGTTAGAGGCGATCAAGGCCACGGTGTACGTCGTTGTTCGGTTTTCCTCGAAGAGGTTTCAACCGCCTCGTCGGGCGTCCGGTGGAGGTGATCTCACGGTTCATACTTTTCTTGTAGAAAATTAGCTTTCTTTCAACTTGGATGGTCGGTTGAAAACCCGAAGATGGAGAGCACAGAAGATCGTCGACGACTCGAAAGTTTGGTAATTCATAGCCTTATTAGAGGGGATAGCTTCTCTCTTCCTCTCTTATATAAATATATATATCCCTTCTTCTTCTCTTTCCCTCCCTTCATATGTATGTTTCTTTTTCGTTAGAGAGAATTTTGTCCCAAAGCGTGCGGCGAGGTCAAAACAAGAAGATCTTTCGCATATTGAGGTGAGTGAGCTTTACAAAATTCTTGATTTTTTATTATTTCTCCCTCTTTATTTATTATGTATTCTTACGGGGTGATGGCGGAAAACTCATAGTGGCGACTACGGATGATATATCATCCTTGTCACATCGATAGCTTAATGGTGTTCCGAGAAAATTTTTCTTCCCAAATGAGTTTGTGGCTATTGTTGCCAAAAGTCTCGAGCGTCACCTCCGCGGTACTTTACTATTTCGAGATGACTCTTCGTGCGGAATGCGATTCCCTTTGGCTCCAGTTGATTGAGATCTTCAAAAATTGTGGCTTTCAATTTCGTTTGAGCTTTAATGGTCATCGTTGGTTTGACTACCTTCTTGAGGCGTGGTGTGACTTTGAACATCGAATACTTGTGCGAATGTGTAGATTCACATGTGATGCTCGAGGGGCGTGTTTCTTATGACTATAAAGAATTGGATAGAATTTTACGCACGGATCCATCTAGAAATTGGTCCAATGGATTCTTTTTGTGCGAATGAGTGGGGACTTCACGAGAGATGGGGAGATTGAATGATCTTCCAGATCCGTTCGATATGAGAATGATATCTTAGCAACTCTTAAAATTCGCGTAGGAAGCTTGCAACATGAGTTACGTCACATTGTCAAATATACAATTGAAGATAGGATGTTTAAGGTTGGTCTTTCCATCCGCCAGAAGATCTCTCGCTCTTCCGTTGAAGAGTCGGTAGGGTTCTCTCAGAAGCCCGTCACGATCGTGTTGATAATGATTCATCTTACGGAAAAAGACTTGTGCGAAATGACCACGTCATATATCTGCGGAGAAGATGCTCGCATTGGCCTCGAGTTTAACTGTTTAACTCACGATGGGGAGTTCGTTACTGAAGCAAATTCTGAAGAAGTATTAAAGCACATATGCTCGGACGTCACGAGGCGGATGAATTGGTACATTATTTTTATTTCTTTCTTCCTTTCTTCTTTTCCCTCATTCCTTATATTGGCTGATTTTTTTTTTTTTTTTTTTTTTAGGTAACTCAATCGTTAGGATTGATGGCTCATCAGGTGTTGCCTTAGATGAGTGGAACATGAATTTGTGAAGGTAAAGTATCTAGGCGGTGGCGAAAGATGAATCTAAGGCCAAAGAAGTGGCGTCTTTGGAGGATCAACCCGACGGTGTAGACGAAGCTATGCTCTCTTTTCTCTTCGCACGTGAGGTGGAGCCTAATCTGCGATGAGCTAATTTGAGGCAAGATGAGGCTCGTGATGGAGAAGAGGCTCAAGGTACTTGCGGTGGAGAAGAAAACATTACAAGCTCGCCTTTGGAGAAAGAGCGCATGGTCGTAAGCAAATGAAATCACCTTGAAGGCGGTGGAGGACTTCAAGAACTCGCTTATCGTGGTTCAATTGAAGACTATGTTCGTGAAGCTCGTGATCATATACTTGATGTTGAAGTGAAAGACTTGGAGCCAATGTTTGAGGAGGGAGGCTTCATCCAGGATTCACGAAAGGAGTTCGCGGTGGTACATCGCAAAACCGGAGCTAGAATTGAGGATATATCTCCTAGCCAAGCATCCAAGATCCTTCGATTCGTAAGATGAAGGAGTTGTGAGTGGGCTCCGTGGAGGATCTCCGTAAGAGGAGCATTGATATCATGTAGTGTAGATGTCTTTTCTTTGTTGTTTGTTCTATGTAATATTACTAGCGTATCAAGATCTTGATTCTCTTTTATAGTATCATATTAATGTTGTTGATGATATCTATGTATATTTTATTATGATTATTATTTTTATACACTCTTGTCTTGTTCTTACCCATCGGGTGATTGGTCAAACATCATTTGACGCTGCTAATATGCAATTGGATCTACGGGAATTTTGACCTATCCAAGGTTGTTCATCGAGTGCAATTTCGACGCTAGCATACATGGAAGAGGTTGAATTGAATCGAGAATTTTGACCTATCCGAGGTTGTTTGTCGTGGTGTTACCCATGACGTTAACTATGGAAGAGGCGAGAAGTCCACCAAGGACCTTTGACCTTTCCCGGTTGTTTGTCGAGTTTTGCTCGATGACATTAACCCATGGAAGAGGTCGATCAAGTCCCTTGGGATTGATCATGTCCCAATTGAGATGTAACATGAGTTGTATATTTCTCAAGTGGGAGGAAAAGTAAAGAAAAAGCAAATCTTGTTAGAACAAAGCTGTGAATTCACTAGTAATGATATAATCACAAGACACGGCATGAGCTTTAAGAGAAAATGACAACAACAACAACAACAACAACGATGACAACAATAATAACAACAACAAGCTCTTCCCCAGGGGATCGCTATAGGATGAAATGACAGACGAGATAAAAGTTGCAATAATTATGCAGTAAGAGTTACTGATAATATTTTCGAAGATTCTTAGTATTCCAAGTTCGAGGTAGAGTTTTTCCTTCTGGGTCCTTGAGCTTGAACGCTCGCCGACCATAGCTATGACCATATATGGACCATCCTGAGAGGTGAGAGTTTATTGCCGAGGGCCTTTGCTGCAGAGACTTCAGACCAAGTCACCGAGATATGGGACGAGGTTTTACTCTTCCGCTGAAGTGGCGAGCTACCCGCTGATAGGAAGCAACCAAGTAGGCCCGAGTTTCGGGAGTAGATCTAGTGCCGGAGTTTTTCCTCATTATTATCCATGATCAAAAATTGGACTCTTGGACTTGGAACCCGATCCATCCAGGTATGATAGCTTCGTACAAAAAAACACAAGTTATATGGTGTCTCACGGGGTGCGTGACGGGTGCGAAGCAGCAAAGAACATTGGAAGCTCATCAACCCATTGCCCCCCAACCTTCTCAAGACGTGTTTTTAGTCCTTTGAGTATGGTCCTATTGGTAACTTCGGTTTGCCCATTGGTTTGAGGATGTGCTACAGCAGTATGCAGCAGCTGAATGTGAAGATCTTTGCAAAAGGACGTAAAGACTTTCCAAGAAATTGAGTTGTCAGTGATGATCTTTACAGGAAGACCGAATCGACACACTATATTTTTCCAAACAAATTGTTTAGCGTTTGCCTCCGTGATTTTGGCGAGTGGTTCGGCTTCCACCCATTTAGTGAAGTAGTCGACGGCTAGAATGATGAACTTTCTTTGTCCTGATGCTATCGGAAGAGGTCCCATTATATCAATTCCCCACTGAGCAAAAGGCCACGGGCTTTGAAGAGATGAAAGTTCTGTGTGCGGCATGTGAGGAAGGTTTGAATGCAACTGACAACTAGCACATTTTTTGGTGAACCTGTGGCATCTTGTTTCACTGTAGGCCAATAGAATCCTTGCCTTATAATTTTAAGGGCTAGCGCCCTTCCTCCTAGGTGTTCTCCACATATTCCTGAGTGAACCTCTCTTAGTGCATAGTCAGCTTCTGATGGTGGAAGACACTTGAGGTATGGCCCAGAGAAAGCTCGTTTATATAGTTCACCTCCAATAATAACAAAGTCGCTTGTCTTCTGAGGCTAGTGGCGAAGAAGGTCTTCTGGGAGGCTTCCTTCTTGCGGAAAGACATGATGGGGTCCATCCATGAGGGTTCCTTCACCTCATCAATCGTTATTACCCATGGTCCTGAATACCGGGAAAATATATTTCTTCAATATACTTTCTCTTGAATAGATCTCCTGACGAAAAGCTTAAGGGGCTGCCCGCCGAGTATTTTTCTCCGCGTATGTGAGTGATTTGATGCCTTAAGATGGGCAAGGAGAGACTTCACCAAGTCGAATATTGCCAACCGAGGGTTATGGGTATCGTAGTCACCCTCGACTTGAGAGGCACAAGTCGAGAGTCGATGGATTGTTAAGTCTTGCTTGATGGCGAGTCTCAACCTCGCGATGAGGGCCTTATTCGACCATATTAGTCGCAGAAAATTTTAAGTAAGTCCATACTCGGTATTCTCACGGGGAAATAAGTCCTCCAGCCTCCAGATTTCTAAGCTCCATCAACATAGAGAGTCCATTGAGGAAATAAAGGACGTGTGATAGACATATCATTTGGAGTTGGGACAGTGCATTCTACTATGAAATCTGCGAGTATTTGAGACTTTATGTCAGGTCGAGGTAGAAAATTAATGTCAAATTCTCCCAATTCCACAATTCACTTAATTAATCTTCCGATGCTTCGGATAGTTTTAATGGTAGATTAAAAAACCGATAGTATGAGCTTGAAAGTATGGACTAATTTTCGAAAAAAAAACTAGGCTAATGCCACCGTCATGAGTGGATAACGACTTTCTATATCTGAAAGTATTTTGCTGACGTAGTAAATTGGTCGTTGTATCCCATTTACTTCCCGTACCAAGACTGAGCTTATTGCGGGGACAAGATATAAGTATAATATTTCTCCTTGAATAGGCTTGGGTAGAGGGGAGATGCTAAGTACTCTTAGTTGTTCAAAAGCATTGACATTCGTCGGTCCATTGAAAATTATTATTTTTGCTCCTTTTAATATTCAAGAATGGCAAGTATTTGTCCCTAACGAGCTAAGAAACGAGATGGATCCGCCATTTAGACGTTGAACTTCCTTGATATTCTTTGAGGGGTCATATCTCCGAGAGCCTTAATTTTCGTGGTTGGCTTCTACTCGATGGGTTACCATAAACCCAAGAATTTTCCGATGTAACCCCAAAGGCACATTTGGTGGGGTTGAGCCGTATAGAAGGCCAAGAAGATTGAAGCACGCTTTCTAAGTCGAGATATGTTGTGATTCTTCGCTTTTCACCAACATGTCATCCACGATACTTCCATCGTGCTAGGCCTTTGAAAACCATATTCATAAGGCGATAGTAGCACCGCATTTTTTAACCCAATGGCATAACTTGGTATATAAACCTTTATATGTTTGAAATGTGGCTTCTTCATCCATAGGGTCCATTCTTATTTGGTTATAACCGAGTAAGGCCCGTGAAACCGAGCATTTGATGGCCGACGGTCGACAAATTGGTCAATTCGGGAAGGGGGAAGCTATCTTTTGGACAAGCCTTGTTAAGGTTAGTCAATACACATCCTCCATGTTCCATTTGTTTTCTTAACCATGACAACATTTGCTAGCCATATAGGGTAATATACTGTATGAATCCCGCTTCAAGGAGCTTGTTAACTTCATGCTCATACTGAGGCGATCGGGTGCAAAGCTCCGCTTCTTCTGGATGATCGGTTTGGATGTTGGATTAATCTTGAGGGAGTGCATGATCACATGGGTCAACCCGGCATATGGACTCCATGCGAAGATGTCTTGATTTCTACGTAGAAATCTACGTAGTTTTCTCTTGTTCCTTTGAAAGGGGATCCTACTTACCGCGTAGTGGTTGGTCATCCGATAATGTAATGGAGAGTAAGTCAAGACCGCTTGGTGGAAGACCGATGAGAGTGAAAGTGTATAGCTTTGTGGATTAGTCCAAAGACACACACTGTGTATTTAAAAATGAGCAGAGAACTCCGAAATTTTAACGGAAAACCTCAAAAGAGGGAAAACCACGGCCTGCCCAACAAAATGTTCCACTACGTATATGCCTCAAGTACGAATCTTCCGATAAAGGGATTACAAGATGGTATACAAGAAAGGAACAATATAACACGTTGTAAATAATACAAAGCAGTGCGGGAGACGCTTGCAGGAACTTCAGTAAAGGGTGAACAATTTAAACAACAACTCGCGTAAATGCGAACGACAGTGATTGACGATGGCGAGGGTCATGAGGATGTGGGTCGACGGTGATGGTCGACGACCGTCGGTGCGATCTGTCGGGATCTTCGAAGCTCGTAACTTCCTCCTTCTTGTTCCTCTCCTTCTTCACTTGGTCTCCAAAAGTCCTTTTCATATGGAGTATTGGCTATAGATTTGGAAGAGTGGCGCCTTGTAAATACATGGAAAATCCAAACCACTCCTCCCCATCTGACGGGTAGCATCCCCATCGACGTATTTGATGATCCTTAATGATGCTAATGATCTGATTCGCTGGATTCGCCTCGACGAGCCGCCGACCGATACATATGTCTATTTTTGTGACCATTTGGCTGATCGTGATCCATTTTCATGTTCGATAGCTTGATCGACCATTCGTTTCTGAATGCTTGTTTGATAGTATGTTCGCTCATCATGACGCCACTGTTTTGCTAAAATCTGATTGGGATCAAGTATTTCAAAATGCCTTGAGATTCGTGACACGACTAATGATCGTTGCTCCTATTTTGGACATTATCGCAGTCATCCAAAAATATATGTCAAATACTTGAAAATAGCAAATGAAAATTGAGAGTCCATTAACTGCGCATTTTGAGAGAACAAATCTTCATAACAGCACAATATTATAACTTTGAAGTCGATGCGTCGCGAAATGATGCGTGGGTGCGACATTTTTGAGGTTATGGACCGTTCTGACACTTACGCCGCCGCTTCTGGGATTCGCTGGCGCTACGGGGAGGCGCTACGGGCGCGGCGATAAGGCTCATGGAGGCATGACGCATGGAGGTCTGCGGCATGGGCTAGCGCTGGTCATGCGCTGGGTCTCATGGCGCTGGTCAACAAAAGCGCGCGGCTGGTCACGCCATCAGCGGGTTAATCGGGCCATCGACGCTACGGTCAATCGGCCGATGACGCCACCGCCATGGGCCATCGCCACGCCACGAATTACACACGCGGCCTGGATCACGCTACATGGCCATGGGATTATCGCCACGGCTACGCCCCACGTAGCGCCACATCATGGCGGTCGATCAAGGCCATCAATACACGCTACGGCCATCGCACATGGGTTATCGCTGATAAGTCGCTACCAGTTCCATGGCTGACGCTGCCACGCCACGAGGATCACGCTGCCTCGGATCTGGCGCATGGGTCGATGCCGCGGCTGGGCCAGCGCGGCTAATATGGCATACACATACTACGGCGCTGTTACCACCGTTCAACCGGACCTGCTCGGGTTGCATGGTTTTGAATGCCTTTTGTTTACCCTTTATTCTCATGGGTCTATAAAACCCCTGTGTAAGAGGGAAATGTACTGCCCTCTCCTCTTGAGTTGATTATTTGAGGCGACCGCGCTCAAGATACGCCAGTTCCGCCATCGCCACTGGACCGTCCGTTAGAGGCATCGCGCCCGCAGATACGTGGTTCCGGCTTACGCCACGGACCGTCCGGAGAGGCGATCAAGCCCACGGTAACGCCGTTGTTCCTTCCTCGAAGAGGTTTCAACCGCCTCGCTCACACCGTTATGAGGCATCAAGCCCACTTGTACGCCGTTGTTCCGTTTTCCTCGAAGAGGTTTCAACCTACGGCCCGACTGAGGTGATCTCACGGTTCATACTTTTCTTGTAGAAAATTAGCTTTCTTTCAACTTGATGGACGGTCCAAATAGCTTGAAAACCGCCAAGATGGCTGGGAGCACTGTTAGAACCATCGCCTCACGACAAAGTTTGACCGGTAATTCATAGCCTTATTAGAGGGGATAGCTTTCTCTTCCTCTCTTATATAAATATATATATCCCTTCTTCTTCTCTTTCCCTCCCCTTCATATGTATGTGTTTCTTTCGCCGTCAGGAGAGCGTAATTTGTCCCAAATCAGGCGCTGATGGAGGGTCAAAACAAGAAGATGCGCCAAGATATTGAGGTGAGTGAGTCGCTTTACAAAATTCTTCGATTTTTATTATTTCTCCCTCTTTATTTATTATGTATTCTTACAGTGATGTAAGAAAACTCATAGTATGGCTACGATGATATATCATCCACCATCATGATAAATTTAATGTTTTTTTTCTTCCCAAATGAGTTGGTGGCTATTGCCAAAAGTCCGATCGAGTCTGCTCACCTCCGCCGCTTTTAGATGACTCTGCGGATCGCGATTCCCTTTGGCTCCCGAAGTTGATTGAGATCTTCAAAATTGTGTCGCAATTCTCGCTTCGAGCTTTAATGGTCATCGCTGGTTTGACTACCTTCTTCGTGAGAGCGGTGTGACTTTGAACATCGAATACTTGTGCCAATGTAGATTCACATGTGATGCTGGACGGTTTCTTATCTATAAAGAATTGATAGAATTTTCGCACGGATCCATCTAGAAATTGGTCCAATGGATTCTTTTGCGTAATGAGTGGGGACTTCGAGAGATGGGGAGATTGAATGATCTTCCGCATCCGCATCGATATCGGAGAATGATATCTTAGCAACTCTTAAAATTCCTCGACGTAGGAAGCTTGCAACATGAGTTACGCCACATTGTCAAATATACAATCAAGATAGGATGTTTAAGGTTGGTCTTTCCATCCAGCCAGAAGATCTCTTCTTGAAGAGGTCAGTAGGGTTCTCTCGAGAAGCCCGTCACTAATCGTGTTGATAACAATGATTCATCTTTACTAAAAAGAAGACTTGTTTAAATGACCACGCCATATATCTCATGGAGAAGATGCTCACCCCCTGGCCTCCTCGAGAGTTTAACTGCTTTTAACTCACGATGGGGAGTTCGCTACTCCGCGAAATTCCTCAAGAAGTATTAAAGCACATATGTCTGACGCCAATCCGCATGATGAATTGGTACATTATTTTATTTCTTTCTTCCTTTCTTCTTTTCCCTCATTCCTTATAGAACATTGGTGCTGATTTTTTTTTTTTTTTAGGTAACTCAATCGTTAGATTGATGGCTCATCCGGTGTTGCCTTAGATGAGTGGAACAAAGGAATTTGTGAAGGTAAAGTATCTCAAGGCAGTGTGAGCAAAGATGAATGCTAAGGCCAAAGAAGTGGCGCCTTTGGAGGATCAACGACCGGGTGTAGATCGAGCAACATGTCGAATTTCTCTTCTCTTCGTCGAGGTGGAGCGCACTGCGATGAGCTAATTGAGGCAAGGACGAGGCTCGCCAGATGGAGAAGAGGCTCAAGGTACTGCGGGAGAAGAAAACATTACAAGCTGCCTTTTGGAGAAAAGGTCGGGTTTAAGCAAATGAAATCACCTTGAAGGCGGTGGAGGACTTCAAGAACTCCCTGGCTTATCGTGGTTCAATTGAAGACTATGTTCGTGAAGCTCGTGATCATATACTTGATGTTGAAGTGAAAGACTTGGAGCCGTGTTTAGAGGAGGGCTTCATCCGAGGATTCTAAAGGAGTTCGTGTACATCACAAACCGGAGCTAATTGAGGATATATCTCCCCAAGCATCTCAAGATCCTTCATTCGTAAGATGAAGGAGTTGTGAGTCTCCGTGAGGATCTCCGTGTAATGAGGAGGACATGACATATCATGTAGTCGCCTAGATGTCTTTTTCTTTTGTTTGTTCTATGTAATATTACTAGCGGTATCAAGATCTTGATTCTCTTTATAGTATCATATTAATGTTGTTGATGATATCTATGTATATTTTTATTATGATTATTATTTTTATACACTCTTCTTGTTCTTACCCATCCGGGGTGATTGGTCGTAACATCATCGATTGCTAATAATTGGATCTACCGGGAATTTTGACCTATCCAAGGTTGTTCATCGAGTGCGACTCGATGACGCATACATGGAAGAGGTTGAATTGAATCGAGAATTTTGACCTATCCAGGTTGTTTGTCGGTGTTACCCCGACGTTAACTGCATGGAAGAGGCCGCGAGAAGTCCACCAAGGACCTTGACCTTTCCGGGTTGTTTGTCGAAGTTTTGCTCGATGACATTAACCCGCATGGAAGAGGTCGTCCCCTCGATTGATCATGTCCCAGAGATGTAACATGAGTTGTATATTTCTCAAGTGGGAGGAAAAGTAAAGAAAAAGCAAATCTTGTTAGAACAAAGTCGTGAATTCACTAAGTAATGATATAATCACAAGACACTGCACGGCTTTAAGAGAAAATGACAACAACAACGCAACAACAACAACGATGACAACAATAATAACAACAACAAGCTCTACCCGCCAGTGGGATCGCTTATACGAGGATGAAATGACGAGATAAAGTTGCAATAATTATGCAAGAAGAGTTACGATAATATTTTCAAGATTCTTAGTATTCCAAGTTCGAGGTAGTTTTTCCTTCGTCCGGGCTTGAACGCTCGCTTGACGTTTACTATGACCATATACCCTCTGAGAGAGGAGAGTTTAGGGCCTTTGGCCGCAGCCTCGACGCAGACCAAGTCACCGATATGGGACGAGGTTTTACTCTGAAGTGGCGAAGCTTGCTGATAGGAAGCAACCGGGTAGGCCATATCCCGAAGTTTCGGGAGTAGATCTATGTCGAAGTTTTTCCTCATTATTATCATGATCAAAAAATTGGACTCTTGGACTTGGAACCCCGATATCCACCGGTATGATAGCTTCTGTACCAAAACACAAGTTGCGTGGCAAAGGATCCTACTTGCACTGCTCGTAGTGGTTGGTCATCCGATAATGTAATGGAGAGTAAGTCTTCTACGATACTTTGTGGGTGCTCCTTCATCCCAAAAAATTAAAATCTTCAATGCTAAAGGTCACGGGCGAAGAGCTTGTCGAGGTAGCATGATCAGCCTGTTGATTTCCACAGACTACTTCAACTCCAACATGGGTTGGAAATTTCATCTTAAGATGAGATATTGAAGTGATTGCACCAAAGACTGGAGGGGCCTTCCAAATATAGCGTTATAGTCGAACCGACTTGACCACCATAAATTGGATTGAATGAGTCATTTGTGAGGGAATTCTCCAAGAACAACAGAAGAGTGATCCCTTCTACGGCGTTGTCAAACCCGCACAATGGTCCCGCACAGTTGGAGCTTTTCCTAACGAGGCCCATGCTCAGAAACGTGGAGTAAAATAGGACATCGATAGAACTCCCACTATCAACTAAAATCCTTTTAACATTATAGCATGGGTCACCGATCCCCGGACTGATGACAAGTGGATCTTGATGAGGAACATGTACTCCTTCTAAGTCTGAGTCAGTAAAAGTGATGGAACGACGAGACTTCTTTAATTACGCTCTTGAGATAGAAGAACTTGATTAGATAGTATTGGTCCTCCGCAATTGTTTCAATCTCCAACCGTTTTGATGATTGTTTTGTTGTTTACGTGATGATTGTCCTTGCCCCGAAGGCATGTTTGTTTGTGTCGATTGGTTCTTCACAAATCGTAGATATCCCTTGAATGAGCCTCAATTTCTTCTTTGAGTTGTTTGCATGCCTCGAGTATGTCCGACTTGATGGAAGTGACAATATTGCTCGATTTCGAATTTAGTTTTGGATGCGACCACTTGATATTTTCTTCATCTCGGCCATTAGGAGGTTAACACGAGATGTGTTCACGGTAATTCTTTTCAAGTCGTGGTTCACTTCGTTGATATGTGGGTCGTGGAGGAGATTACATTGTTCTTTTGATAGGAGTGTTGATGTGTTTCAGAGCACTCTTACGTTTTCGTGGATCGCTCAAATTGTTTGCGATGAGGCATAGCTTCATCGCAGAGATTTGTTCCACACCTGATGAACTAAGTCGATATGAACGGACGTATCTCGCATTAGTGATGAGTAAAAGGACTGAGCCCCTCCAAGAAAACTCCTCTTAATAATTCGCACCACGGATTTACAGCCTTCTGGAAAACCTTTGGAAGTATTCCTTAAGTGATTCACCTTCATTTTAATGCCGTGAGATGGGAGGAGTCTTTGATGATCCTTGGTAAAATGAACCTGCTTCCACGAAGATTTTGGCGAGTTCATCAAAGGTATGGATAGATCCCCTTGGAAGAGAGAAAGAACCAAGCGGGCTTGTCCCTTTAGAGTAATAGGAAAGACACAAAGAAAGCATGTCGAGCACTGGATATGCATGATGGTCTGTAATGGTCGATGTGGTCGAACTCCATCATAGGGTCAATTGGAAGCGAAACCCTACGGGATGGGATGTCGAAGAATAGCCAAAGGGAAGACTCTCGATAAGCGTGAGAGAAGATATGATTCCGTCTTTGTGATGGAGTTCTTCCCACTGCGTTGTAATGCATGTATAACATGGCGAGTAGGTCAACAGGAGAGAATGCGCCGTACCAGAATAATCGCTGATTGGCGCTTGGCGGATGGAGTAATGGGTGTCGAAGTTCAAAGATCACGGTTTTGGAGGTGGTGGAACTTGGTAAGAGAGCAAGATATTGTCCTCCAGTAATAATCGATCTTGAGGTGCATTTGCCGTGATGGAGGTTGTTGTGTTCGGGATCATCTCATTTGAGACTCTTCCATTCGGCGATACGTTCTTCTAAAGAGATTCTGCCGTGCCAACATGCCCATTAGAGGAAGTGGGAAGCTTGGGATCTCCTGACGGGATTGGTTTTGAGAGTGAGTTGAGCGAGAGCTCGTTCTGAAAGCCGCAGTGCTTTGGGTCATGTAGAAAAAAGTATGATTGAGGGAGTCTCTTCCACAGACGGCGCAAACTTGTCTTAAGACCTTATAGAGTGAAAGTGTACTTAGCTTTGTTGATTAGTCAAAGGTATGTTATTTAAAAATGGCGAGAACTGAAATTTTAACGTAAAAACCTCGAAAAGAGGAAAAAACCACTGGCCGCCCAACAAAATGTTCCATATGTATATGCCTCGCTGAATCTTCCGATAAAGGGATTACAAGATGGTATACAAGAAGGAACAACTATGTAACACTAGGTAATTGGTGGTGTGATGGTAACTTGGTGAACTTGGAAAGAAGGAACAATTTCTAAATATAGAACAACTTCAGAATCTGAACGATTAGGTGATTGACGAGATGTAATTAGTCTGGTATCTGACCATGGCGATCTTCCTGATCTTGAGCGAACTCCCTCCTTCTTGCTTGAGCTCCTCTCCTTCTTCACTTGGTCTCCAAAAGTCCTTTTCAAGTATGGGGGCTATTTATAGATTTGGAAGAGTGGCGTCTTAAATACATGGAAAATCAAACCACCCTCTCCCATCTGACTCCTCCTGATCGAGCGGTGTATTTTGATGATCCCAGGTTTTAATGACCAAGATCTGATCTTGGATTCGTTTGAAAGCCCGATTCGACCATACATATGTCTATTTTTGTGACCATTTGGCGGATCAGGATCCATTTTCATGTTCATAGATTGATCTGGATGATTAATTGATGCTGGATGTGTCATCGTATTTTAATCGATCGTTAAAAGGATTAGATCGTATTTTAAAATCTGAGATTAGTTTTTGATTAATTTTCTGTGACGCAATACATATATATATATATATATATATATATATATATATATATATATATATATATATATATATATATATATATATATACATATATATATATATATATATGTTTGGAAAAAAATAAGAGAAAGATATTGAAAAAATAGAAAATTAATAGATTATTCATATTAATTATGATGACATAAAAATATTTTATCATAATATTACTTTCTGAATATACAACTATTCTTTTACAAGATCTAGCCTATCTATATATATTTTTTTTATCTCTAGCTAATTATTAAGTCTATATAAAAATTTAAGTTTTAAGGATCTTATTAAAGATATATCTCTAGTTATTTATTTAAAGCTTAAAAAGTGAAGAGGGATAATTTTTATTATTATTTTTTTTTTTTTTGGAAAAATTGCATTTTGAAAGAAATGATACTTAACCTAAAAGCTAATTCATTTATGAATGAAAAGATCACTAGCACCATATATAGTTGCATGATTTTCATAGTATAATATCATAGGTAGGTAGGAAATAAAATATCAAAAAGTGATTTTTATCCACTTCATTTTATATATTGAGAAAGTTATAACTACTTTATGTCACAACATTGAACTTATTCAAAATCTTTTTTTTTTTCTTATTTTTCTATATAATTAGGTTGTCTCAAATAAAAATATAATATCATAAAATAAATTTTCTATATTCATTAAATTAGCATTAGAGAATGCTTTAATATTTAAATACTCAATCTTATTAGCAAAGAATATATTTTATATGTAGAAGAATTCAATAGTGAAATAAGATTTAATCAAGATGTATTGGTCAACTATTAATAAATATTATAAAAATAAAATGAATTAATGAAGATTAGCACCTTAACATCTTTTTCTTAATGATGATCATTGAAATCCTTAATAGAATATCTTTATATTTGTATTAATTCTTGGTGCATGATCTAATTTGTATAGTTCTTTAGTTAATCCTGCAATTTTTTTAATTCGCATATTTGCATCAATATTCATCCTTGATTGGATGAATTTTATGGTGATATCACTTATCTTTGAAGAAAAATTGGGGTGCAAATCAATTTCATACCCGAAAAAAGCTAATTTATAAATCAAACCTTTGATAATATTCCGAAATTTAAAATGTAAAGTAGCTTTTAAATTTTAATAATCTAATGGCAATATGTTATATATAAATAATATTTAAAAGGCGCTTTGCCTCCAAGGGTGGATCCACCTTATGATGAGGGTGAGCAAACCCTTAAAAAAATAAAAAAATAAATAAAAATAAAAATCTCTTAAAAAATTAAAATTTTTTTTTATTTTACCCTCTTTCAAATTATATTTTCTATAATAAATCCTAAAAAATCAATATAACCAATTACTCTCAAATAACAACTTAATTAATTAAAATAAAAAATTATAAATTTAATAATCTTTTTCGCTCATTTTTTCAAATAAAATTTTGATATTATTTTACTAAGTATTCATTTTTTTTTCTTGACAATTAATTAAGTATATTTTTTTAAAAAATTTAAATTATTTAATTATTTAATTATTTAAAATATTTGCTCACATGAAATAAATGATTAATTCCGCCCCTATTTGCCTCAGCAAGTAGCCAAAGCAGTTACAATCCCAAATTAGTTGATTAATAAAAATATTATAAATAAGTTGATCACTATTTACAATAATTGTATTATAGGTTAATTACCCAACGAGGAATGACTAAATTTTTATATTAAACTAATTAAAATTTTAATTAATTAAATAAGTATGAAAAATAAAAAATATAAAAATAGGCATAGTTGCAATGCTAATTTACGCGACACTTATCCATGTCGCCAAGCATGATGAACTAAATTTTTTTTAAAAAAATTGCAGCCTCGATTTTGATATCAACTCATCCTGTCGGAATTGAGTGAGCGGTATCGTTAAACATAATGAAATTTCCACGACTTTCATGTGTAACAAAAATCTATCATTCCACCGCCAAGTCTCAATTTTGCAAACACGCAAAAAAAGCGCCATGAAATAATATTACATCAGAATTTTGCTTGATCGACTCATCCGTCAAAATTGAATGAACTGGTATCGGAACGTACGAAATTTCCACGACTTTATGCTAACAAAATTAGCGATTCTAGCGAGCCGCTGCTTGCAAAAAAATTACGCTACCAAATCTCATTTTTTCACAACACGAAAGTAATTACATGTTCTACGATACCATGTTCACTGATCACAGGATGAAATCCGACATAAAATCGAGATCGCCAATATATATTTTTAAAATCTAGCACCAATTAACCTATTAACCTAAGAACGGGCGTTGGCAATGTCACGTCAGCCTTAGTCGCTCAACGCCATACTACGAATTTTTAATTTTTTTGTGTGCTTATTTAACTAATTAAAATTATTAAAATTTTAATTAGGCTTAATATAAAAATTTAGCCTGAAGGAATCTCTTTTTATTTATTTATTTATTTACTATTTTTTGCTTTGTAGTTCGTGCAGTATATTGACGCCATGCATACTTCTCGTAGCCTTTTGGATGTTAACTATGTAATTTATGTGGGACCGAAATAGTTAAATACTAATCCTAGATGCTAATCATTGTTAATGACAGTGTTTAATTTTGTAATTAAATAATTAATTCTCTTAGCAGTAAGCAGATAATCAAGGAGTTAATTAGTAGACGGCATAAATCAATGCTCTTTGAACTATAATCCTTAATTAGTAGAGTTTTAATTATATTTATTCCTCGTGTTGAATAATAGGGCGATTTACATCTACTTCATAAAATTCTTATGTATTTATATATCTCATATTTAAATATTTTTATTTATTTATAATACTCAATTATGTAAATCATATTAAAAATATCATTAATATTAATTTATTTTAAATAAAAGATTTTTTAATGTATTTACGTTGCATGTTTAGAAGGGGAATATGATTAAGGGTATGCTTGATTTGAGGAAAATTGAAGAACTTAATAATTTCATATTAAATTTATAGCTGATTGAATTCTTCATAAAGATATAATTAATTCATCCTAAGAATGGTCAATCATCAAAAGATCAATATCTAACATTCAATTGGACATTTTAAATTTTTGATCAAAATTATCAAAATTATCGAAATGCCTCCATATCAAAAGATATAGATTTGAATTTAGAGAACTTAAAGATTCTGAACTCAAATCACATGATTAGTGCGCTACATTTTGGCTACGATTTAAAGAATTTATGATGGGAAAGCTGCATTTTCAACTTTACCTGACTACCTACGGTGACGGTCAGAAAACTATAGTTTTACTTTTATAAAACAAAAAAAGTGTATGCCCACCGTAACTTCTTAAACATAGCTTCTTCTACAGCTTCTCTGCCATTACTTTTTCATACAATTACAACTAAAATAAATAAAGAACTTAAGGGTCATGTCTCACAATTAATGCCAATGATTATCACCACTAATTGTTGTCACCCAATCACTATTACTCCATCATCATCATCCAACCTCCATTTTTTTATCGTCATTACCCAACTATCATCACCTAATCATCATAGCTCATCTATTGTTGGCCGAAATTCATCGACTTACCATCATAGCTCATCAGCTGTTGTCTTTTCAATACTTCTGCTACTACTTCTAACTATCATCACCATTTTCACTATATGTGGATATTTTCTTCCATATTCATAGAAATTAAGTTCGTATCCCAAACATTATATTTTTCTTCTTCTTCAATTTGATCATAAAAGTGAATCTTTGCAATCTCTATTTATATAATCGATCATTTTATCAAGATTACTCTCTCTCTCTCTCTCTCTCTCTCTCTATATATATATATATATATATATATAGATATATATCTTTTTACGTTTTAAAATTTTCAAATAAAAACTTTTATTATCTAAGACATAAATTTTTTTTATTTTATTTTCTTACTCTGCAATCCTTCGAAGCATGTCTAGTTTGAAGGAAATTATCTGAATAAAATGTTAATAGATGTTTATTTTACCTTCTCTTTTATATATCTTAGATTATTTTAACATCATGTTTATATTTGTTAGCTCTTTTTAAAAGAAAGTGTAAATATTTAAATAGAAGATTTACATACATACCACATAGTTCTTATGCATTTACATGTCTAACAGTTAAATTAGATATTTACTTATCTAACACTTTCTATGCTTAAAAATATATATTTCACTTTAAAAAAAATGAGAGATGAGAATATTTTTGATGTGATATTAAAGATCAGGTGTTATATATGTAAAAAATATGAAGTTTATGTGTTAAATATGTAAATATATAATAATTGTGTGATATGTATGTAAATCTCCTATGTAAATACATAAAAATGAAGTTAAGCAAGTGGTGTTTGATTTTCATGATGGCTAAAAAAAGAGCTAAGAAGGTATATAAATATTTCCATGATGTATTATGATCTTTAGAATGTTTTTTAATCATATTTTATAACGGTTTCCAAATTATTCATAGCCATAAGAGAATTAATGAGTGGGTGAAGCTTCGAAACTATAAACAACTACAAACAAAAGAATTTATCTCCTTCATCCAAAACAATGAGACAAATCTACAAAGAACATAAAATTATTCAAAAATAACAAACCTTCCAAAGTGAAAGTTGTTCTGCATATCGAAGAACAAAAGAAGAAAAGTTTGGTTGGCATCACAATTACTTCAAACATGTTCAAGATCCAACATAGCATATACAACAACAATCTTTTATCCTACTAAATTGGAATTGTACATGAATCCTTCTCTTGTGTCTATTATGTGTCAAATTATCATTTAATTCAAGTATACTAGGTCATTTTTTATACATCTTAACCAAGTCATTTTAGATCTACCTCTACCTTTCTTAACATAGCGCAAAATTCTGCATCTACTCTTCAAGTCATTTGGACGACGCTTCATGTGTGGCCAATCTACACTCTCTAATCTTATCTGTGAGCTACTCAACTTTTTCCCAACATACGATTTTATCTCTAAGAGTAAAGTCACTCATCCACCTCGAAAGCATTCTCATCTCAGAATATTCTAACTTAGTCTTTTATGCTTCTCCTTTTATTGGCCAAATTCTCGCACCATGAAGTCATTGCAGTCTTACCACTATCTTATAAAATTATCCCTTAAGCTTTGAAACTTTTTCTATCACACAACAGCCGTGATGCATTCCTCCACTTCAACCATCCAACTTGAATTCTACTAATAACATCTCCATCTATTTCACTACCATTTTGAACAATAGAGCCAAAATATCTGAATCGCTCACACTTGATTCACCTAATGTCACAACACTACCACTAGAACTTCTATAACTAAAATTACACTTCATATATTCAGTTTTAGATCTACTTAAACTAAAACCTTTAGACTCTAACATAGTACATGATGGTCATTAATATTTTAGCAGATGCAAGTAGGAGAGGTTGGTCTCCTTTAATATGACAGCATCAGTATACTAGTCCACCGCTTCCACTGACTGCATTAATATCCTTCTGAAAAAAAAAAAGCTTGGTCCCCAAATTAATTTGCCGCACAATACCGTTGTCATTACTGTGAGATATGAATGCCAAATTCAAAACCAATTCCCAACTTTTATATATATATATATATATATATATATATATATATATATATATATATATATATATATATATATATATATATATATATATATATATATAGTGATTGGATAATAGATTTCTTGAATGCAGGTAAAACTCTCAACTAACTATAGTAAAAACGAGCCTCAGTGGAAGGTGTGTAACCACAGCTTGAACAGGTTTTCATGAATGCAAAGATGAATGGCACAATTTATTAGCAGTATTTATTTCTATGTAAGATAGTAAAGTCTTGTAGGTTTAACTATCCATCACAGTGCTTTTGGTAGTATTTTTTTGCAATGGGTATTCACCCAACACCCTACTTATTCGGGTAGGGATGCCGTGACTAATCCCATAGCGCTTAGCCACATTCATCACCACACGCGTCATCCCACTTACTTTCCCCACCTTGGTAAAGCGCCTGAGAGGATTCAACTCGGTCGGAGGTTCCACGCCGCCACCAACTAAGCTAAGAGACGATGGGTGTGCTTTTGGTAGTAGGCTGTACCTGTCTTTAGCCCAGAACTATTATAGGTTAATAAAGGTCAAAGTCCATTTCATGTTATAAGGAAGTCCTGTCATTTGGGGATCAAAGGATATGGCTCTAGGTATGCCGTTGCTAAAAGCCATGTTGTATTTTATATACTTCTGAGATTTGATAGATCATTCGGCGCATTGTTAGGTTATACCATCTCTAAAACGAAGCAATTTTGGGCTGCAATGTGGAAGATTTACATACATACCACACAATTCCTATATATTTATACATATTTAATGACTAAAGATTGATGTTTACAATTCTAACACTTTGTGTATGCATGAAAATGTTTATTCATTTTTTAAAAAGATATTAATAGTTGCATGTTTGATGTGATGCTAAAGATTTGAGTATTTTGTACCTAAATATTAAAGTTTGGGTGTTAGATATGTAGACATATAAGAATTGTAAGATATACATATCAATCAAAATTTATATTACACTAATCTTTGAATCAAATTCAGATCAGGATATCCATAGAATCATATGCTAATGGGCACTGAAATTAGAATTAGGAGTGATTTGAGCCATTCAACATGATTTATGCAACTGATCAAGTGAGAATGCTTATATCATCATCATGGCATTTGGCACAAATCTTGAGTGTGAAGATCAAATTAAATGATTATTAAGCTAGCTAAGTACTAATCTCAAAGCAATCAAAATTTATTGTGCTCATCTTAGTCATTACTATTCCAACGGTCTCCAAATCTTCCACATGTGAAACTTTTAATTATGGCCGTGGCATTGTACACAAGGAAAAGGAAGCCCAAACCATTAACATAAACAACTTCACCTCACCAACTCTCTTACCATAGCCTCCCTCTTCTCATTTCCTTCTTCTCAACCATGAAGTTCACACTCCTATCCTTCTTCATCCTCTCATTCTTCCACTTCTCCAACTCCACCACACAAAACTTTACTTCCATTTTCAGCTTCGGTGACTCCCTCGCTGACACTGGCAACTTTCTCCTCTCCGGAGCCGTCACCTTTCCCTCCATCAGTAATCTCCCTTATGGCATGACATACTTCCACCACCCCACCGGTCGTTGCTCCGATGGCCGTCTTGTTGTAGACTTTATTGGTAACATTTCAACATACCTCTAAGCTTTGAATCTTTGATAGAAGGTTTGAATATGACTTGATTCTTCATTAAAATATGCCAAGAGAGAATAAACAGAAAGGTACAAGATATATTGTAAAAAGGAGGTTTCCCATTTTAAAATGTGAGAAACTAAAAGCCTGTTTGGGATCAAATTTGTTGTGTTTTAATGTTTTTTTTCAAAATATGTTTATTTAATGTAATTTTTAAGTGTTTTTTTTTTCATTTTTTCACCATCAAAATACTCTTTATTTCTAATCAACATATAAATAAAATAAAATAAGAACAAAAAATAAAAGTGATCCCAAACGACCCCTAAATAAATACATAGGAGATTAAAATAGAAAACTAACTCATTACAATAATTATGTATTTATTTCTTTAAAAACCTTTTTATCATCTACAAAATAGCAATTCTATGAATAAATTTTTATGTAAATTAAAACAAAATTTAACAGGTAAAAAAAGAATCAAAAAAAGCCTCACACATGCTTGCTTATTCTCTACAAAGTAAACAACTATACTAAACAATTCAAAAAACTCACTTGCTATCTGCATTGCATAACAGCTGAGTCCCAAGGTCTTCCACTTCTCCCGCCATACTTATCTTCAAATCAGAACTTCCGGCAAGGGGCAAACTTTGCCGTCGCAGGCGCGACAGCCATAGACACCGCAGTCCTCCATGAAATGGGCATCAGCCGCTACATCTGGACCAATGACTCCCTAACCACCCAACTGCGGTGGTTCGACGAGCTAAAACCTTCTCTTTGCAAAACCACACAAGGTGACCTTTTGATCACTCCCCCGATTTCAAAACCTAAATCTCCGAGGCCCAACTGATGCCTTCTCACCCATTCTCAGAATGCAGTGATTACTTCAAGAAATCCCTCTTCCTAGTTGGCGAAATTGGTGGCAACGACTACAATTATGCCTTCTTCTCCGGCAAGACTGCAGCCGAAGTTACCGCCTTCGTGCCCAAAGTCGTGCAGGCTATTGCGGAAGCCATTGAAGTAAGTAAAGCGGATTTCAATTCACAACTCTTTCCCGATTTGGGGCATATCATCGAACATGTTGTGCGCGTGGTGCAGGCGTTGACGGAAAGAGGCGCGGTGAACCTATTGGTGCCGGGGAACTTGCCGGTGGGATGTTCGGCGGCATACCTTACGCTGTTCGCCACCGCGGAAAAGGAGGAGTATGATGGCCGGAATGGGTGTTTGAAGAAGCTAAACGCCTTTGCAAGGTATCATAATGAGCTTCTGAAATTAGCAATGGAGAAGCTGAGAGGAAAGCACCCGCATGTAAGGATTATCTATGCGGATTATTATCGTGCGGCCATGCGGTTCGCGCACGTTCCACGACATTTTGGTGAGTGTTCCTTTCTCTACAGGAATAATATATATATATAAATATATATATATATATATATATATATATATATATATATATATATACTTATTTAAAAAATTATTATAAATTAGAGAACATTTAAACAAAAATAGACCATAGCAGTAATGAACTCACCAAAATTTTGGCATCTATATACACTATTCATAGGATTGATATTAAAATTATGAATTAATAAATCATTATTTTCAAACATTTTAATTTTTTTTTAATTTTGAATAAGTAGATTAATAAATCATTATATTTTAAAATAAATTAGATGAGATTATGATGATGATGATGTGATTTGATAAAATTAATTAATTATTTTTAATTTGGACAAAATTAAGTGAAAGTTAACTGAAGAAAAAAAAAACAAGTTAATATTTGATATAAATGAAAGGCAAAAATACTCAAAAACTATTTTTTTCCAAGGAAAAAAGCATAAATCATAAATAAAGAAGAAAATTACTAAAATATAATCAGCTTTATTTTTCTTTAAGAAATTCATTATGTATAGTACTTTTTAAGTAAAATGATGCATGTGTTTATTTTTTATTAAAAATTTAAATATTTTGATTATCATAATTTTAATAAATATAATTATCGTTCTTCTTCAATAATTCTATTATTATTTTTTCAAATAACTATAGCTACTCAGATAAATCTTTGACATATGATAGCTATAAAAATTTTGTTATTTAATTTTTTAAAAAAATAATTATCATAATGCTAACAATAATTTTTAAAAATTTATTTTCTTTATAATAACTTTATAATCATTTTATAAAAAGTTATAGTGGCTCCAAGCAAACTTTAACTCCATGACTATCCTCAAAAGAAAGCATTAGCATCTCTTAAATTAATGTAATTTCTCCAATGTTGTATTACTATATTTATGCTTCATGCACAAATTTTAATGAATTTTATATATATATATATATATATATATATATTGATGAAATGAAAGGTTTTGGCAAGGGGGCCCTACAAACATGTTGTGGAGGTGGCGGCCCATACAACTTCAACGTGACGGCTCGATGCGGCCATCCGGGCTCCCATGCATGCAAAGACCCCTCAGATTACGTTAGTTGGGACGGCATTCACCTCACTGAAGCAGCTTATCACCATATTGCTGATGGTCTGTTGAAGGGCGCCTTCACTGATCAACCTCTTATAATCTAATAATCATTTTATCAATATGTCACTTAATATATATATATATATATATATGCTTGTTTTTAATGGAGAATTTTCTTTGTCATTTTTAATCATTGTTATGGACGGAGTGTGTCATTAAATGATAAGATGTGCATATATTATGAGAAGAATTATATTATTTTGAATATGCTAATAATTTTTTTAATGATTAGAAAAAGCCTATGGGTCTTATTGTTTGATTGGAGCTTTTAAGTCGAAATGTCATTAAAATAGTGTATTTGATGAATAGTTTAATATTCATTTATATAAGATTTGTTGGTAGATGATTATTTGAAAAGTTGAATATGTTTAAATAGATTTATGAAAGCTCGACAAATAAATGAATATGCTTAACATTAACTTAGAATTTTATTTACACTCATGAATATATTTATGCATTTCTAAATAAATAGCTCATCAAATATCAATAAAAGCTCATCTAGTTATGATTTAATTAACGTCGATAAGAGCTTATACGCTATTATATCAATATTCTTGTATTTATGTGTTTGAAAATTATTTATATAATTAGAACTATAATAAAAATATTGAACAATAATTAGGCAGATAGATTAAATGCCTTATTTTTTTGTTGAAATCATTAGTATTATACTTATTGCTGATTAATCTAGATTATTGTTCAAACTCAATAATGAAAGTATTAGACGAGTTATATAGAGATTATTAAAAGAAACAATCTTAGAGAAATTTTATCAATCCTCACTAGCCTAATATATAATTAAGGTATCATATACAATATCATGCTTATATGATATTATCAATTCAATTTTTGATTATCTTTGTGAGAGTCTTAGGTGAGCTACATTAAAAGTCCATGTTAGCTTCCTCATGATAACCTTCTCTTTGGTATTCCTTGCAAAGTATAAATAGTGCATATATGTAACACTATACAAGAAATATCCACTAGTTATGTGGTTATCAAATGCATATATGCCTTTGTAAAAAGTGTCTTAATTTTAGTTTTTCCTTTCGAAGTACTTTATGTTGATGATGTTAACCCTTAATTATCTCATTCCATTCTCTCTCTCTCTCTCTCTCTCTCTCTCTCTCTCTCTTAGCATAAGACACTCAAGATCCATGAAAGGTATCCTAGCATTATAACAAATCACTCTCAACTTTTTCATGCTACTCATCAATGAAGGGGGAGCAAAGATGAATGGGAAAAACTGATTGAGAGGAGTTCAAGTTCAGGCCAATTCAATATAGAGAGGATGTTGAAAGGTTAGGTCTAAGCCAAAAAATAAGAAGGTTGAGCATTTGCTTTGATTTACTTCCTAATGGAGAGGAAAGTCATTTATTATGAAGGAGAAGAGTATAAGAGAAGAAAGGAAGAAGAAGAATAAGAAACCACACACAATATTTAAATAATTCAACAAATAGCTTACATTAAATATAAGAGAATAGGTGTATTTTATTAATAAAAAAGAAATTCTCTTAGTTTTAAATTTCGCTCTCACACTCTCTATATCTCTTTAATTATTTATCTATTTTTCCATCTATAACTTGATAGAGTTTGTAGGCTTAAGTTCAGTCTCAAAATCTCATCCTATAAGAACTGAATATTCAGAATCAACGAGGACGATTAAGGTGGTTCTAAAGTGGATAGTCATGTATGAGCACATAGGTAATCAAATATGGCAATGGTAGGTGTAATAGACTATCACGCATGCTAGAAAATGATCATAAACAAGTTAACATGCATCATGAGTCAAATGATTAACAAATGATTATGATCCTTGAGCATTGTGGTGTTTATTTTTGAGATGTGTGTATATGGGGGACACCATGCAGATCTGAGAGTGTACTTATTAAGGTGATCATATACGACATTAAAGAATAGTTCACTATCTCAAAAGATAGAAATCACTATCATAAAATAGATCTAATCACTTAATAAGGACTCCTAAGGCATGATGGGTCTTTGAATATGCCATTGATTTTTCCCCTACTTATATAGATGAATAAAACATAGTTTATTTATATCGGGTTCTAAAGTTCCCTATGGGGGCAAGCCCCTATAGTTAATTATATCCTAAGGAAGATGAGTTCCTTAGGAATACTCTCGATTAAAGTAGACAATTGTTATCTCCAAAGATTTTAAAAATAGGACTATCAATAAATTGGCTATATTTAGAAAATCAAGTAAGATATATCAGAAGGAGAGACTTATTTATCAAAGCCAAAGGGAATGAGTAGGGAATACTCATGATACTAGGACAACCTAGTGAGCATTCCAATCTATCTTATGGTTAGAATTTATATATTTAAAATTCAGAAGAATTATGTATTTGAGTTGAAATTTATTAGAAAGCTAAGACTTATTATTCCACAATGCAAGATTGTGAAAAAATGTCTAAGAGTTGAGGATTTATGCTTGTAGCTCGAGAAAAATAATAATCTACGATCCTAAATCTATGGAGCTTTAGCGAGGGCCAAAACACGTCCTAAATCTAAGGAAAAAATGTGTATATTGTTTACCTCCATAAGAAAAAATAAACCACCTAACTGTTGGACTTATAACCATTTAGAGTGGTAGCCAACTAACTCCTCATATATTTTAAAATCATGTGATCAAGTCTTATATTTTGCAAGATGGTTAGGATGTTATTATTTAAAAAAAAAACTAAAGTCCTTAAACCCACTCCCTAAGAGGCTAGAGCATGAGTGGTGTGAATAATGACTTAGTCTAATGCAAATTTTATCAATTTTTATTTGATTTTGGACTTTTCATTTTGACAAAGGCTATAGGATTTTTATATGCCTAAATGTATGATGAAATAAGTTATGGGCCAAATCAAGAAAGAAGAGAGTGAAGCCTCAATTGTAAGAGTTGCTCTCATAGGTCAAGTTGTTCCCATACGTGCAAGAATAGGGGTTTTCATTTTACAAGAGTGATAGAAGATGCATGTATGATATTAAACATACAATATTTAGCTAAGGGGTTACTAAATATTTTAATTATTTTGATTTAATACATAGGCTTTAAATGAGGTTATAAGTTGTTTAGAAAATTAGATTATGAGTTGTGATTGGGATAAAAAAGTTTATTTTTCTCTAAGAGCCTAATTGAATCCAGGCCACACATTAAATCATCATAAAGAAACTAGGAAAATACATATCATTTATATTACACAATTGTAAACTAAGCATCAATTAATTTATAAAGTCAATGTGAATGAATAACAGGTTGGTGCGGTCGGGTACCACCATACAACCAAAAAAAAAGAAAAAAAAATGGATAGCCAAGCTCTACCATTATACATCCTGGTATATGAAAGATTAATTATAATTATAAATGAATAAATGCTATGGGGGTCTTCATTCTTCATATCTTCATATCTCCTCCATTTCTTCATTTGGATTTGCTTGCTTCAAAGGCATCACGGGGCCTCCCAGAACAAAGCCTTCTAGTCACCACTCATCATGAACCCCTATAACACTAATCCTAATTCCTAATGCAAAATTACATCAAAAATAGAAAAAATAAATCTAACTACAACAGCAAGACAAGTGTTAGCTAAACACATCATACAATCCGAGCAGTTATATGTATAATTTGGACTTAGCACCCTACACATGGGTAACCAAGTTCACATGTCCTAATTTAGATTATGCTTAGGAGTTAAGCAACTTACAAAAGAGAGTATTTATATTTATTTTAAGCACCCTTTAAGCATAATCTCCTACATAAGACATAATTAGGCTAATTACGACCTAACATCTAGTCTACGAAGCATACATCCTAGCATACAATTTACAATAATATATCATAAAATAAAGTATACATCAAATCATGTACTGCTCTAACATAAAGCTAGAAGTAGTGACTTAATCTAATGTGTGTGTATTAAGGCTTATGTGGTATGTTCTAACTAGAATTTAGAGTTGTCATTCTCTAAATGTGAAGGGCATTTAATTATAAAAGATGGTTTCACTTTAAGTGACTTAATTGATTTATAAATTTTACTTAGTATTTTCTTTTATTTAACTTCATTTATAGTTACCAATTAAGTATTATAAAGAGAAAAAAGAGAGAGAATCACTCTCTTTTAACCCTACCTTAAGTCATATCTAAAGCAAATTAATTAAATGAATTCTATTTAATGAATGACTTATTATATATTTTAATTAGTCCTAGGTTTAGGTTCACTTTAAATAATCTCATTCAATAAGAAAGACATCTTAAGATTAATTAGAATTAATTACTATCACATAACACATACTTGTTCATTTCTTTCCATCATATATAGCATGCATATGATCAAGTCCTAAACATAACTATATATACAATTTATATCTTAACACACTTAAATGATGAATGTAAGCACATGTACTTAGAATTGATACATATGAATGTATAAACAACTACAAGATCATGCAAAAGTAGAGTTTGATTCATTTAATTTATTTGTGTAAATGAATTAAAGCTCTATCTCAATTCTAATGTCAAGATGCATAAGAATGAAATCAAATGGGTACGTCGCCATTATTCTGCACCAGGAGAGTGAGGTAGGAACCTCCTTGGGGCTACTTAAAGCCGTCCCAGAATGTCCAGACTAATATACATATTAATATTCAAACTTATGCAAATCAACATATGAATGTAAGAAATAGACTTCATTTCATACACTAAGCTTATATTCACATGCACCTCCAATATATATATATTAAAGCCATAATATATATATATATATATATATATATATATATATATATATCATTATTCATTAATAAGCTTTTGAAAATATATTTGAGATTTAATAGTGATAATAGCCACAAAAATTTCTAATTAAGTCAACACATATAAATTTGACATAAAAGAAATTATTTTATTTAATTAATTTTAAAGAAATGAACGCATGAATACAAGTGGCATACAACACTTTAATATGATTGAAAAGAAATAAAGAAAACACATGCATGTAATTTCATTCAATCCAACTAAGTCCTAAGGACAATCACATTAAATAAGCTTATTAAATCAAAGTTTCTTAAAGCCATTTTTGATTTCATGTTTGATTTGATTTAAGGGATATAAAAGAGGTTTGTTAATCCTAATCCCCTTTCCCATATGTGTGAGTTAATTTGATTTAATAAAAAGCAATTAAATTAATTTTATGGCTTAATTAGGTTGAGGTATGGATTAAATCAATTAATTAACCCTTACCTATATCACCTTAAATTAATTAACTAAATAATGATGAGCCAACATGAGATACAACCATATAGAAAAGTAAATTAGCAATGATCCTAAGAAATGAAAGGGGTCTAATGCAATTGGCCCATAATTAATAGTTAATTAAGCTTAAAAGATTTATTTAATTACTTTTATAATTTTCTCACATATGTAAACTAATCATAATTTCATTAAATTTATTTATACTATTAAACATCTAAAGAACTACCCAAGGTTGATTAATCAAAGATAGGAATGGATTGGATTTTAAATTAATTTAATTAAGCCCTTAATTTGTTAATTAAATCCTTTGATTATATTTTAATTAGGAAGTTAACTTAAGGAAAGAGATCCATGAAGAGGCCTCAATCTCAATCCCTAAGTCATTTCAAACAATCAATCGGCTTTGAGATAATTAGACTCTCTTTTCTTTTAATTGATTAATTAAGTGACTAATTAATTACTTAAACTTTGATTAATTAGAAATAAATGAAGAGGCTTAATGAGATGGTCATAAGAAGTAAACCTAAACTATTTTCCTAAGACTCTTCATTGTTAACAGATGATAATAAGCTTAATTAGTTAATTAATTCACTGTTCATTTGCTTAATTATCATTAATTAAGGTGGGAGAGTAATTAAGACTTAATCAATCAATTTTTCTAATTAACTATCCAATAAATTCTAAAAAAATTAGGGGAAGCAGAGGTCATCCCACTAAACATCTTTGGAAAGTTTGAAATTAATTAGATAATTAAACAGAGAGTACTTAGGCTAATTAATTTTTTAATTAAATTTTAATTAAGTAAAAATTACTATTCAAAATTAATTAATAATAATTTTCTCAGATTCTCCTCTAAAATACTTTTTAAATGAGCCCTCATTTATATTTTTTTATTTTTCTAGGATTAGTTATGAATTTTAGAAGTTTCAGCTTTTAAAATGGATTAATTAAGCCTAATTAACTCTCTAATCCCATCGGCGCCACATGATTGCTGACATGGCACATTTTTCACATGGCGTCGCGGGATTGGTTCTTTAAGTAGTCACATCCATGTGCCTCGTTAGATGGCGTCAGACGCACTTTCTCGTGGATTGTTCGATCTGAGATCGAATGACCATGATTAAATCTCGTGGTTAAGGAGAAAACAGAAGGGATCTAAGCATAATTTCATCATGATCGTCCATTCTAACCATACAGAACGGACGACCCATGATCCATCCTCCTACAAGCGATGAACGATGGAGCCCGTCCTCCATGGATCTCTCGATCCGAGCTCACCCGAGCTCAGATCCACTCCAAACTCAACACACACCTTTGCGTGAAGGATCCACAAGGATCCAATGGATAGGATGGGCTCAAATGCAAGTTTTCTTTGAAAAGGACCAACATATTTTATACAAGAATTGGTTTTGAGGAATTATCTCACCGAAGCTTGTGACTGATAGTTCTAACGATTGAGGAAGCTTCATTTGGCAGAAATGAACCCCTATTGAGCTACATGAGCTTTGATTTGAGGTGGATTACTCTAGAGACCAAGATCCTCCCTTTGAGTATTCGATCTTGATCAAACTTGTGCTTGGAGTGGATTTGGAGCTCGAGAAATGGCTTGAATGACTTCAACGACACACGAGGATGGTGTGTGCAAGAGGAATTAAAGTTTGATGGAGAAATGAAGAAATTTAGATTGGAGGCACCCTCCCCTATTTCGGTTTCACATGTGAGAGAGAAATTCTGATCGAGGGAGGCTTGGGAAGGCTTGGAAATGCTCTGAGAGATTTCGTTTCTCACTTGGGGGATCAAACTGTTCGAATCGTGCCAAATCATGTTTGAATTCAAGGGGTATACCCCTCAATTGGCAAGGAAGGATGGATGGGATGGGCTTGCTCCTTGTCACACCGCCGTCAGTGCGAGAGGTCACACTCACATCCACGTGGCTCACATGAGTGGAGGAGGTAATGGGAGGTCGCCCAAGGGCTGTGGGTGGTTTGAATCTTGGGGCCATTTGCATGGAAGGTGAGTCAACTCACCTCCCATTGGTCCATGGCCGACCTAGGGTGGGTTAGGTGAGCTAGGTGGATTAGGTGGAGCCTCACTTGAGTGTTTTGAAGGCTGCCATGGTGATGAGGGAGTTGACCTTGCTTCTTAAAGGAAGAATCCAATGGAAAGAGGGCTTAACCAATGGTTCATTGCTTGGGTGGGGTCCATTTTACTTTTGGGATGATTTTAGGCTGACCTAGGGTCAATTTGGGTCGAGTTTGGTCAGCCACTAAAGCCCCATAGGTTGATTTTGGGTGTTTAGGCTTCACTTGGTTAAATGGGTTCAAGTTGGGTTGGGTTGATCAATTGGTCAAATTGGGTCAAACTAAGGCTTGAGTTAGGTTCAAATGATCATTTAGAGTATTTTGGTTCAAGTGATTTTGATTAATTTGGCTTAAGTTTGATTTTGGTTCATTTGGATTCAAATATGTCAAATAGGATAAGTTTATCAATTTGACCAATTTGACTAAATTAGCTTGGGTTATGTGTTGGTTCATATTTAATTGGTTAACTAAAAATGATTGTAGGCTTTGGTTTGGTTTAATTTGGAATTAATTTGGATTTTGGCCAATTTGACCCTTTAAGTCAATTTGGGCTAGGTTGGGTCAAGTTGACCAATTGGTCAAATTGGACTCAATTATGGCTTTGGTCAAGTTCAATAATCAATTTGGAGTGAATTTGAGCCATTGGTTGCAATCAATTTGGGTTAAATCATGATTTAACCCATTTTGACCTTTTAGGATAATTTGGGTCAGCTTAGGTCAAATGATCAATTAGACTTGGTTTGGCTCAATTAAGGGTTTGGTCATGTTCAATCATCGATTATGAATTGGTTTGAATCAATGATTTCAATCAATTTGATATATGGTGGGTTTTGGTTAGTTTAAGTTTCATTTAGGCTAAAGGTTGACTTGGTCAAAGGACCAAGTTGTCTTAGTTTGACCCAATTCAAGGTAGTTGATCACCCTAGGATGATTGTTAGTCATGGTATGAGGCTTGGATGGGCTTGGTTCAAACCGATTTGGGTTGAATCGGAACTTGGCTCATAAGGGTCCTTTAGGTCACTTTGGGTCAAGTGGGCCAAAATGGGTCAATTGGTTTGGTTTTAGCTTGATTCAAGTTTAGTTGAACTCATATATGAGCCTAGGATTGAAATATAAATCCAACTACAATAAATTTGGAGTGTAATGGATTTTAGCTCATTTGAAGTTTTCAAGTCAAAAAGGCTAACTTGGTCTTGACTTGGTTTAACTTGAGTTTGGTTTGATAATTATAATTTGTGTTTATATTTAGGTAAGTGATTGAAAGAATGATTGATTCAATAAGAAATTCATGGATTTTGAGTTGATTTGGATATCATTTGGCCAAGTTCAAGAAATAGCATAAAAGGATAAAATTGGAATTGATTTGATTTGGGTTTAGTTTTGGCTATTTGGATTTATATTTTAATTATTTTTGTAAATATAAATGAAGGTATAAATGATTCATGAGAAAATCACTTGAGTTTGGAGTGATTTAGAAGCAAATTTGACCAAAATTAAGGATATAGGTCAAAAGGGCTTAAGTAGTGAATTGATTTAGTTTGATTGGGTTTCATTTATATTTGTGAATATAAATAAAGAAATAATTTATTTATAAAGAAATCAATTTAGTTTGGGTTAATTTGGGTTGAGATTTGATTAAGATTATGGAGGTAAGTCCATATGGCTTAAGAAAGGTCTTGATTTGGTTTGATTAGTTTGATTTGATTTGGCTAATTTAAATTTTTATTTCATTTATATTTGTGAATATAAATGAAGGAATGATTGATTTATAAAAAAAAATCAATCAAGCTTGATTTAGTTTAAAGGGGGTTTTAGCTAAACATATGAAGGTGGTTCATATGGCTTAGGAAGGGATTTTGAAATTTGAATTTGATTTTGGGTTCTAGTCATTTGATTTGGAATTTGAGTTGAAATTTGATTTGAGAAAATCAATTAAATTGGGTTGATTTGAATTTGGTTAAGGTTAAGTCCATAAGATAAAATCAAAGGTCTTAGAAAGGGTTTTGGGGTTTGAATTTGATCATGGGTTTCAATCATTTGATTTGGGGTTGATTTACAATTTGGATTTGAATTTGAGGTTTGGTTTGAGGAAGGAAGCATGGATTGGGTCTAAGGTTATAGGGTAGGCAAGTTTTTTCTAAATCCCTAAGGCATGACCTATTCCCATGACTAATCATTCTAAGTATCTAGACTTAAGTTAAGTGTTCACCTAATCACTAGAAGTTTCTTAAGACTAAGGAGCTCTTAGTGTCTATAAGGGTCATAAATCTATGATGAGGAAGTTGAGAGCTCACTCCAAAAGTGAGGTCAACAAGCATAATAGAGATTTATTATAGAGAGATATTACAAAATTAAAAGAAACCTTCTTTGCATGGTTGTTACTCTTTATATATAGGGAGTGACATGCAATAACTGATTCTATAATAATTTAAATCTAGTGTAACTTGCATATTTGTTTGGTGCCCACTAATTTTATTTAGAGTTTTAGAGTTTAATTTTATGTTTAGTTTATTTGTGGATTTTTCATAATTTTGATTGGACAAAATTTTAACACATAGAAATTTTTTTTAATATATTTAATTAATTTTTTGAGATGTATTTTATGCATGACTCACAAACCGTCTTTACCATATTGTTGAGCACTCTTACTTTATTTTAAGTATATTTTTATCTATTTTTATGAGCATCATAAGTACAAAAATAAATGGTTTCTTATTAGAATTATATTTCTAAAAAAATTTGTACCTCATTGTAAAATTGAGTTTTTTGAAACCATTTATTGTTTGTTTCCTAAACCGTTTTCACCAGTGTATTCTAAATATAATTATCTAATTATTCACTATTTTTTCATAATTTTTAGAGTTGTCATGTATTAATTTTTATATCTTCACTTTTACTCATATTAATTCAGGCATATAAAACACACAGATGGATAATTTTATGAACAAGTGGATGAATATGAACAAGTGGATGTATAAGTAAAAGTGAAGATATAAGGGGTAAAATGAAAATATGAACAAGTTGAGTTATAAGTGGAAGTGGAGGTATAAGGAGTAAATGAGAAATTATAAAATAATCTAAATAAAGAAAAGAATTATTATTTCATGTTATCTTATTTTATTTCTAATATTGTATTGTTCACATTGTTGCTTATGTTGTCTTATTTTATTTATGATATCATGTTGTTTGCATTATTGCTTGATGTGTCCTTATAATAAATATTAATTTTTATATTGACACTGCACTTTATAGACACAACATGTGACTTGTTAAAATATTATTTTTAATTCATTTAAATTTATAAAATGATGTTTTTAGCAATTATCATTTTTTTTTATGTTTTATGTATTGAAAATTGTAGTAGATTTTGAGTAACCTATTGAGTTATGGTTACTCACTCTTATCTTATTTTCATACGTTATTTTATTAAAGGGTAAGGCTCTGATTGAGTAGAGGCTTTTGGTTACTAATGAGAGCTTGACTTTAGGTATATTTTTGTTTTATATATACTCTTTTGAATAGTATACATATTTTGTTGGTGAAAAAATTATACCATGATTGTTGTTTTATGTATAGTTGTGATATGATTACTATTTTTTACTTTTTTTTTTGATATTTTGATGATAATAGTGGCTCTGTTTTGTGTGATTGAAGAAAAAAAATTCTTCAAATAGATTTTGGATTTTTAACTAACTGTTACGTCTCGACACGATGTGACCCATCTTGATATAACAGTTTATATTGGGTTGGGTTGTGACATAACATCTGTTATAGCCGGAGTAGATAAATCAAGTAATGATGATTGAAAAGACTTCAAGATAAAAAGCACAATCATCTTAAATATATTAAGAAAATTCATTTGAAGGATGAAATATTTTGAACGATCTTGCTAAAATCTAGTCATGTTAATAGATCTTGGGTGATCTAACTAGCGTGTGATAAGATGAAACCAATACAATAATTTTCAAATATCTTGGAGAAGTCTTCTCCAATCTAACAAGTGAGTGAATCAAGTCAACATTCATCAAAGTTGACTAATCTCCAATTTGGCATTGGACTATCCTTTTTGACATTATTTTGAATCCTACTAAGTAGGATTCAAAATATAATCAAGTTGGAATTCAAGACATGAATAACTCTAATGTGGTATGTAGCTTGAGATGTTACATAAAGTGGAATAACTTAGATCATTTTATTGTCCCTTTTATTAAGATATTAAGATAATGATAATAAAAATGGTTTAAAGAATTATGAACCTATAGGCCTTTTTATTGTAGTAATTTAAATATATACATTTATAAAAATACATTAATTACAATAACTTCAACTATATCTTTGTGGTGTTAGACCATTAAATTAAATGGCTAGCCTATATTGACTTTGAGGCCTTAGTGCTTTAGTTTGAATTGATCTTAGGCCACTTTAAATGTTTAAAGCTAGAAGACATATTTTTGCAAATGATGAGATTATTAAATTATATCATTTGAATTAATGCGATTAATTACAATTAGACATTGATTAAAGCTCGTGGTCCCTTAATTTAGTGCAATGGCTTTGTTTACATATGAAAAATAAAAGAAAATAAACTCATTATTTTTAAAATATATTTCTATACACTAACAAGTAATTAAGTTCTTAACTATTTATATGAAATAAAATCATTTTATTTTCACCCAAATGAACAAATTATTAGGAAAGTGTTATTTATAGTTGACTATTGCATATATGAAAGACAAGCACATAAATCATGTGGGTTGCATCCATGTTTCAATTGATCCTAAATATTTCTTTTCAATCAACTTTGATAGTTTTAGCGTTCTAACTTAATGATTTCTAATTGATTTTCAATAATAAAAAATTTTAAATTTTCATCCCAAATCAATATATTATTTATTAAATTTCATTAGAAATCAATATATATATATATATATATATATATATTTGTAAAATAAAATAACTAAATCCACACTAAAAATTGAATCTTGAAATTGATGAAATTATTAAAATAATTGAACAAAAAATTATTATGATGGAGTTGGAACAAGAATCAAAGACTGAGCTTTAAAATCTTGATTTGATATCATGTTGTTGACACATAATAAAATATATTTCTTTTAGATATAAAAATCCTTTAAAATACTATAATATTATGCATAAATATATTAATTCTTATATTTAAATGATGTAATGAACCGATTCACTTTACAATCACCGGTAAATTTTCTCCAATAGCAATTAAATAAGAAACAATACGACAAATAAAATAAAATAAAATACATAGCCAGAGGTGATCAAACAAAATACATTAGAAATATAATGTGTGTAAAATGGCAATCTTGAGGATATCAAATTCCTTCATCCAAGTTTTGAAGATCCAATTCATGTTTTTTTTTTTTTTTTTTGGGACATTTTAATCTTTCATTCAACACTACCATTGTCGGTCCCAAGTCCGGATGTGAAAAGTGGAAGGTTATTAGGTAGTCAGCCAGAAACTTGTCATTATGATATGAATCCTTTAAATCATTGTGTTAATGCTAGACGTCCCGGCATTGTATGAATACGTGTGAAAAATGTGCTTGAGCAGCAGATGCAATGTTAAATAAGCAAGGGTTCTCACATTATGAAAGGATGCGGCAAAAAGTTAGTCCAAGAATAGAAAATTAGGATCTTGGAATATATTTTACGTAAATGATGGAATTAATAGATATTATGGTTCATGAAAGATAAATATTTTATATGTTCAAGAAACTAAATGGGTTGGGAGAAAGCCAAGGAGATTGATAGTTTAGGTTTTAAACTTTTGATTCGTAAAAGTTAAACTAGAAATGATGTAGATGTGATTATAGATAAAAGTTTGAAGGATAATGTTATAAACATTAATAGATGTGGAGATAGAATTATATCTTTAAAGATTATTGTCTTAATATCAAGATTATCAATGTTATAAGTGTATATGCTCAAGTAGGTTTGGAGGTAAGCAAAAATAATTTTGAAATGAATTAGAGGGATTAATTCAAAAATACCTTTGAAGAAAAAATTTATTGGAGGAGCTTTAAATGGACATGTTGGTAGAGTGATAGAAGATTTTCAAGTACATGGATTTGGGATATTGTATATTAGATTTTGCTTTAATGATTTTTATTTGCTAACACTTTATTTAAGAAAAGAGAACATATTATTACTTATAAAAATGAATCTAGTAAAACACATTGATTTTTTATAAGAAAAATAGATTGTTTAGATTGTAAAGATTGTAATTCTAAGTGAAAATCTAAGTACCCAACATCGATTGTTAGTTTTAAGATTTTAAGATGAAAGGTTGAAGAGAAAAATAAACAATTATTGTCCTAAATTAGATGGGGACAGAACAAAATAAAAATATTTTTAAGAGCAAGCTACAAGAGATTAGAATTTGGGATGTTAATAATAACATTATATGAAAAAAAATAGCAATTAAATTAAGCAAGTTCTAAAGATGCTTGGAGAATCAAAAGGAAAAGCTTCTTTTAATAAGAATAGTTGGTGGTGAGTGGCAAGAAAAGATAAAAATAAAAGTATTGTTATAAAACTTGGTTTAGATGTAAAACTCAAGAATTGGGAAATATATAAAGTGGCAGAGATTCTAAGAAAGCAATATATGACAAAAATTTAGTTTAGTGATTTATAGATTATGATAAAAGAAGGTGAAAGATGTATATAAGTTAACCAAAGATAAGAAAAGACATAGTTCAAGTAGGTGTATAAGGATGAAAATAATAAAATACTTTTTTAGAAAATGATATTGAAAATAGGTGGATGAGGTATTTTGATAAACTTTTCAATGAAGGATCTGAAAGTTGATTGATTTTAGCAATGCCTAAACAAAAATAGAGAATTTCATTTTACATATTATCGAAGTTAGTGAAGCTTTAAAGAAAATGAAATGTGAAAAAAAGGGATAATATTCCAATAGAAATGTGAAAATGTTTAGATCAAGAATTTATTGGCTTACAAATCTTTTTAATGTCATTTTAAAGACTAAAAATGTCGGATGAGTGGAGAAAGAGTTTGTTGGTTCCTATATTTAAGAATAAAGGTGAAGCACAAGAGTGCAAATTATAGAGGAATTGAGTTAATATGTCATACATTAAAATTATGAGAGTAATTGAGCATAGGTTACGATGTGATCGAAGTTTCTCACAATCGCTTTGATTTCATGCCGTAGATCTACTATAGATGATATATATTTGTTAAGAGGTTTGATGGAGAAACATAGAAAAGGAGGATCTACCTATTATATTTATTGATTTAGAGAAAGCTTATGATAAAGTTTCAAAAGATGTTCTTTGGAAAGTTCTAGAATAGGAGTTTATATTAGTCATTAAGGATATGTATATGGTATGTTTATTGTCACAAGGAGGATTGATAAAATATTTTTCTATTTCGTTGGATTATATCAAGGATCCCTTTATCTTTTTTTTACTTTAGTTATGGATGTTCTTACTAGGCATTTACAAGAAGATGTACCTTGTTGTATGCTTTTTCGATGACATTCTTCTTGTTGATAAGACTAGAGAGTCCAAATGAAACTTGTGGAGGTCAACATTAGAATCTAAAGGTTTTCATTTAAGTAGATCTAAACCCAATATATGAAGTGTAATTTTAATTGTAAGTTCTAATGATAGTTTGTGACATTAGGTGAAATCATTAATAAGAATGAGCATTTGAGATATTTATTATTGTTCAAAATGATGATGAAATAGATGAAGATGTTATTAGTAGAATTCAAGTTGGATGATTGAAGTGAGGAATGCATCGCCTATTATGTAAAAGTTAAACTTAAGGAAAATTTTATAAGATGGTGGTAAGACTAATGACTTATGGTGCGAATGTTGGCCAATAAAAGAAGCATAAGACTAAGTTAAGTGTTACAAAATGAGGATGCTTAGGTGGATGAGTGGCTTTACTCTTAGAGATAGAATGCAAAATGAGTATATTGGGAAAAATTGAAGTAGCTAGTGGTAGATAAGATTAGAGTCGTCTTGATTTGGCCACATAAAGTCGACGTCAGATGATTAGAAGAGTAGATGCATTAGATTTATATGTTAAGAAAAGTTGAGGTAGACCTAAGACTTGGTTAAGATGTATAAAAATGATCCTTAATATTTGATGAGAATTTGATACATAATAGGACACAATGGAGGCTAGCCCTCTGCGGATTAAGGCTTGTTGTTGTTATTGTATTTTAATCTTTCATTCACACTTAAAAACATACTTACAAATCACAAAGAAAAAAATTCATGAACAAGAAGAACAAAGCTCTTCAACACATCCAATCTCTCACTTCTCAATCTTTAAATATAAAATATGATTTATATTTTTTAGGCTTCCTTGTATTTTGTGACATTCTAATAATTATAATTCAAGAAGTATAATGGCATTCTTGTAGAAAAATAAAATAAAATTATTAAAAATCATATTTGTCAATTTTTACATTTCCATCAATAATAAAAAAAACATCTTATAAGCATGCATTCACACTAACATTATCACAATCAAACATCATCACACATATTCAAACTCAAATCATATAAATTAAAATGAAAAGAAAATCAGAAAATCAAACTTCATTCTTTTATTTATGCAGTTCTCTGGTCATCACCATCACTCTCACATTCAAATCCTGATCTTCACTGCCCTTCCTATGCTCCTTTGTTTGCCCCTCCCCTTTCCTCTGCTCCTCTTATCAAAGTATTTTCTCCTTCTCCCCTTCAGTTTGCTCCACGAGATTCTCCTGCGCTCACAACACCCATGAATCATTTCCTGTAAAGCAATCAGAGCTTATTTGTCAAGAAGTTTTGAGATACCTTAGCTTCTCTGGTCTCCACTGTCTTCTCGCCAGTCTCCTCTGTTCTTCCCTCTGCTCCCAAAGCTGTCTCCTTTACCTCTCCTGTTTTACCCTTCGCGTAATCCAAAGCAGTCTCTCCAGTATTAACAGTAATCTCCTTCGCCTTCACTGCCGCCTGCTTGGCGAGCTCAGCCGCCTTTTGTGCCGCGATCACAGCCGTCTCCTTTGCAAGTTCATACCCCTGCTTTCCCTTCTCCGCCGTGTAGTCTGCGGCCTGATATCCCTTTCCGGTGAGGTAATTAGTTCCGGCGCCGAGGCCATGGACAACGGCTTCTTTGGTATTTTGGAAACCCGCTGTACCAGATTCCTTGGCTTTGGCGTAGCGGTCTTCGGCGGATCTAATGGCGTCGATGGAGCTTTGCTGTGCTTGGGCTCTGTATGGCTCGATTTCTTGGGGAGATATGGTGGTCGTTTCATGGCTTGGCCGTTGTTGTTCTTCTTCGTTTGAGATGTTGTTGAACGTCTTTTCTGGTTGGGAGGCCATTCAGATTGTTTGAAGGGAAATGGAAGAGTTTGGTTTGAGTGGGAGAGGGAAAGCTGAGATTTTTAACGGTGAGAAGAAGGTAGGGGAAGGACAAATGGGAAGGACGGGTGAGGAGGAAGATAACACGTGGGAGGAAGCGTGTCGAGGTGGGGAACAAGATGAGGTGACGGGGATTTTTCCTCTAGCAACGCGCCATTGGTAAAATGAGATAAAAATATTTTTATAATAATTAGTAGATAACTATTATATACTACTAAATTACATTGAAACATAGAGCTGTTAGAGATAATTTTTATTTTGTTATATTTTATTTTTAAGTAAAATATATTTAGTGGTAATGATTATTTTTAAAAATATTCAAAATACTTAAAAGTTATTTTGAGTATTTTAAAAAATAATATTATTTAATTTTAAAATAAAAAATAAAAATATTTAAAAAATATATTCAATAAATATATTTTTAAAAATAGCACAAAAATAAAAATAAAAATAAAAATAATAAACAATTCCTTAATTTTTAGATTTCACCTGAATGGCTTATCCAATCAAATAAAAAAAAAGTTATGTGCAATAATTGGGCATAAAGAACACTTCAATTAAAATTGAAAACTTCCAAAATTATTTTATATTTTATTTAACTTTAATTTTAATAAATTCAATGAGACAAACCTAATGAAACTAAAAATCACATGAATTGAAATGCATTGTGATCATGAAACTCAAATCGAAGTGCACTGGGTCGAATTAAATTAGGTTTGATTAGGCTTACTTTTCCTAGTTGTGTGACATATAGTGAATAACAAACCTAGGTCATTACCTAACCTACTAGCATACAAACCCATCACAATCAAGCCATAGTTCTTCTCTTTGATGTGAGTCTAGACTACCTATAGATGGTGATGAGGTACTTCAAATTGTATTTTGCTTATCAGAAAAAAAATGCTTTTCCCAAATTTTATAATTAGGGATATTTTTTTCATCTTTTAAACATATATTAACAAAGAGAATTCTTCATTTATAAACAAAGCTATAACCTAAATTTAGAACAACCCAAATTTAAAAACCCCAATCAATTTTTTCTAACATTTTATCAACATAGACTTCTATCATTCTTCAATGGCAGTTCAAATTCTCTCACAATAGCTTATGTTTCCTTCTAATTATAAAATTATCATTCTTCTCATTCATTCATCATGTCAATCAAAATTTTCCATGATTCATTCTCGTCATTTGATGCATGTATTGACTAACATAATGCTTCATATACATCATCATCCATCATCATATGTCAAGTATCAACAAACACTAATTCTTATAAATCATCATCCTTCAAAGAGCTAGTTTTGATCAATGATGGGAATAAAATTATGAGTGATAGTATTCATTATTATCAACTTTTAACAAATGCCCATCATATCATGTTGTCAAACATGATCTTACAACTTTTAATGTTTACCACTCATCATTGATGACCAACTCAATCATTAACCATTACTGCTATTAATAGCCTTGAATGACTAGAATTATAGCATTGTCATCTAATCTTCACTAATCATGAGAAAAGTAATATTATAAACTATAAATCATATTAGTAAAATAATTTTTAATTTGGCTAGTATACATAATTATTTTAGAGGTTTTCACAAAAACTTTTGTGTATCATATTCACATAATTCTCTTTGTTTAATATGTATGTAGGGTGTTCATGCAAGTTAAGACATAAACACTAATTTTTAACATTCAAAATATTCAAGCATGCAATAGTTTGACTTAATATAAGAAATCATCTCATATATTTTGTTGTATAACTAATCATCGCCAACATATCTAATGATGAATAAGTGTAACTCCCATCACCATAAACTATCCCAATCCAAACCTTCAGTTAAAGAACCCTCTATTGTATTAAATTCAAGCTTGACATTCTCTTTATTCTTCAAAAATTGATCATTTAAGGTCATCATGTCAAAAACAATTAGATCACTTATTCCTTCACAATGAATCAAATACTTCCAACACTTGTGTAATTATCTCTTACCACCAATTTAAGGCCATGCCTCCCCTTTTACCACTCAATGATGCCCTCTACAACATAGTTAGCTCTAATCACCTAGCTCACCAAGCCTATTACCCAACAATTTTTGTTGTGAACCTACTCTCACTTCATGTTAATAATGTCCTTTATGACACCCTTTATGATAAACTATAGCTTCTGGCTTGGTGAAGTTTCCTCCGTTGGTGGTAGGTTCAAACTTAGCCTCGTTGAAATTTCAAAGAGCTCTCTCACCTCATTGATACTATTATGGGATTCATATTTCCTAAAATGGACCCATAGTTCATCTCTCTCTCTCTCTCTCTCTCTCTCTCTCTCTCTCTCTCTCTTGTAGGTTTCACAAGGTCAAGTTTGTTATAGTGTAAGATTCAAACATAATTAGCAATAAATTTTAAGGCCTTTATCAAGCAAACTAATTAATTCACAATAGTTCTTCTATCATTTATGAGTATAGAACAATCATTCATATTCAATATGTTTGATATATTAGTGTCCAAACGTAATATGCTTTTGAATTGATCATTTTTAATTCACACTTTATGCTAGATGATGCCAAAGCTGATGATTTTATCGTACCCCATTCTAATGGGAATCATGTTTCTTGTAATGAAATCATACAATGGTTCACCCAAGTCTTATAAGCACATGAATATATTAATATAAAACAAGTGTGCATACTCAATAGGCTAAGACATACTAGTTGAAAAATATACAATATTTATAGGATAATCATCTTTAATTTGCACACTTTAATCAAAGATGTGTAAGTTGATTTTATTATAATTGAGTGGTGACTTTTTCTTGTGGCACTCTTTTTTTTTTTTTTTGTGAATTTGAACATACTTGAACAAGGTTAAAAAAAAATTAACACAGAATAATTTCACTTAATTGAGTGGAATGATGTATAACACTGAAAAGCTTTTATTTGTTTGAAAGAGAGAGAGAGAGAGAGAGAGAGAGAGAGAGTGTGTGTGTGTGTGTGTGCGCGCGTGGTAATTGGTATAATGAGTGCATAAAAAATAGATATTTTTTTTATGAAATATAAGAGTTTAGCTTATTCTCTTATCAAAAAGTTAAAAAATTGTCACTTTTAAACTTAGATTTTTGTAAAATTGAAAACAATCATACTAATTGATCTATTTGTGTAAATTTTAATCATTCATTATCCTTATTAATCACATAGCTATTATGTCAACTTTTAAAAAAGAGAAGGTTCTTATTATGATTGGCCATTTGTAAGCAACAACTTTAGGAAGGTGATGGACATTGTGTGGGTGAGCCCTACCAACAGTTATTGCCTTCTATGATTTCATTGAACCATTCTATAGCATGTGGGGAGATGTTGACTTGGCTTGGTTCTTCCCCGCCATGTGCTACTTTCTTCTTTGAACAACTATAATTATTGAATTGCATAAAACACAAAAAAGTGTAAAGAGAACAACATTCTTTAGTAAAATTGATTTTACTAGAAACCCTGTGTTTCTCTTTTATGCTTCTCCTGGGCAAGTGTTTTCCTTGTAAGATTGATTTTAATTATTAAAATCAAGATTATGAAAATCATTGGATATAAAATTGGAAGCGAGAGAGGTTCAAGTTCGATGGTTCAATCGGAGTTGAATCGTGGGTTGAACCAGAGAGCGTAATAAATATTAAAATAATTAAATATATATCTAATTAAATGATATAATAATTTAAATATATGATAAATATATAATAAAAATAAATAGAAATTTATAAATAATATTACTACTAATTAGAATTTTAAAGGTTGCTATAAAGCTCATTTAGCTATAATTATTGTGTATTATAAATTTATATAAGTGTATTAAATATATTAAAAAATTATTATATAAGTTTATGAAAATTAGTATAAAATATAATAAAATTATAATTTAAAAAAATTATAGTTTGTATTAAAATTATATAATTTAAAATATAAAATTTGTTTTTAAAATTTTGTAAAATATATCTAACATTTAAATATTATTATAAAAAATATATTTTGTAATAAAAATTTAAAATTTTTAATATAAAAATTATTTTAAAACTTTATAAAATATAGCAATCATAAAAAAATAAAGCATATAAAATATTATTATAAAAAATATTTTTAAATAACTTTTTATATTATAAAATATAAATTATAATAAATATATAATTAAAAATTCAAATGCTATTCTTATCGATGTGAATCCGATTTTTTCGGATCAAAGCGGTCCGACCAACAAGTCCGATCCGATTTTCACAACACTGATTAAAATTGCTAAAGTAGAGTTTTGTATTGTTTATAATAATATGCTCATCATATTTTCGTATGAAAATATTATTTGGTGCATAAATCAGTTGGTATTTTGATTCAATAATAATAATAATAATAATAATAATAATAAAATAATAATATTGTACATGCAAATGATTTTTTTTAAATACATTTTTATGTAAATTAAAATAAAATCTTCATATAAACTAAAATTAATATTGTTATAGTAAATTATAGTGATAATTATAATAAAATGAAGAGTTATGAATTTAACCATGACTCCAAAGGTAACTTTTTTTATCCTAGTTTAGATATTCTATAAAAAAAAATTTAGAAATTTTTTTATTGTACTATATTACTAGATTTATGGTATGCTTAAAAATGAGAGAGAGAGAGAGAGAGAGATTATATATCTTTTATCATAATTTTAAATTTTGGTTATGTTTGTTTAATCTCAACATCTATAATTTCTAGGCTATCTCATGACTAAAATAAATTAAATTTATATCACCTTTCATCTTACTGTATAATAATAAATTCTTTAAATGATGAACCAAAATATTTTGCAAATAGATAATTCTGTTAAGTCACAAGCTTCTGATTTCCACCTTTTTATGCTTTAAGTAAAACTTATCATCAGATCTTCCATACTTCTTAGCGAACTGTTACTTGAATTCAATGAAGTTAATCTTAGATCCCAACTTAGATTATTTATAGCTTAAGAAAAACTTTAAATAAACTAAAATCATATCATTTTATTCAAGCCGAAGCAAATCATATGATGCTAGCAATATCATGAATGATATATATATTTCAGAGATTTTTTTCTGTTCTCTCTCCCACAAAAATATTTTTTTTTATTTCTCTCTTATTTTTTTTCCTTATGAATACATGAATATATCAGAATAAAATTATTGCATGAGAAAAGCATAGAGAAGCACATTCCAAGTATCAGGCAGACCAGCGAGGCACCAATGGCTACAGTCGTTTCCGGTGTGGACTCCATTGTATTTGGAAGGATGAGCGTCCTTTCTCAGCTGCGAGAGGAAAGTGATATCGAGCAGGGTGACTGAGTCTCGTGGAACTATCTCTCTCACTAGGGCTTCCTGTGGTGATGGCAGATATGTTGATGCATTCAACGGCTGTGATTCTCGTGAGCAACTCTTGAAGAAGGATTCATTCCAATCACTTCCACTAGTGAAAAAAAAAATAGAGAATATTATTTAAAGAATTTTGTTAAATATGGGTGGGGATTTAACTAAGGTTTAATTTGGTATTAGTAGTTTTAATAATTATGTTGTTTTTTTAAAAAAAAATTCAATGTGAGATGTAGATTATATGCAATAGAAAGTGCTATAATATATGTGCAATTGTCAAGTTTTTTCATATTATTTATCTCTATGAATGTAATAAAAAAGTATTATCAAATGAGGGTTAAGGTTTTTAAATTTCAGCTAAAATAAAAGGCGAGCATAATTTATATTGAGCTTATTTTGGGAGATCTCTAATAACTATGTGTTTCAATTCACCTATGCTACTAAACTCTCTTTTTTTTTCTTTGGAAAGATTAACCTTCACTAGACCTTTAACAATGTGAATAGCTTATTTCACTTGAAGAGATTGGTAGCTAAGTAAGGGTACTCGTCATTAAATTCATGAAATGAATTGAGGTTTGTATCGCTGATGTTCTCTCTTTTTGTAAACAATGATGATGAGATTCAAGATTACTTTACCTCAAAGAATGACTTGAGATAAGGTTGTTCATTATTTATTTATTTATTGTGTTGTTAAAATGGTTATCCTTTTCGTTCGATAAATGTTTGCTATAGAAAAGAGTTCAAACTAGTTAATTACAAAGATATTTTATAAATTACCTTATATATGCCAATGATTTGTTCATTTTATTCAAAAAAGTAAAAAGTAACCACAGGTGCCTATGGAGTAGTTGGTAGAGAATTTTCTCTCCAACAAAGAGACCCACATTTAAATCTCAAAAATAACCCACAAATTTCTAATTTAGATGTCACTAGGGCTCAACTTGAGAAAAAAAGTTATTGTTATATGGGTGTCAATAAGTCCAGTTGATAAAAGCCTTGAAAGTTATTGAGAAAGTCTTAGATCTGAATCCCACTTACTTCATAATAAAATTTCTCCTTATAAATTTGGGGTGGCAAGAAAAACATAAGCAAAGGCCATTCATAATTGATTAGAGTAATTTTACATTGTCATTGGACTTGCCACTTCCTCAACTCTTCTTTTACATATGAGATGCTTACAATCAAATCTACTTCTCTCCCATTCAAAAACATGAGTCTTTCTCTCTCTCTCTCTCTCTCTCTCTCTCTCTCTCTCTCTCTCCCCTCCAACATAGTTGTTAAGGACAACACTCTTCTTGATAGGATAGATCATTGTCTTTGGCTAGAAGCATAATTCTATATTTTGTTGGATGCCTCTAATTTATCAAAACATATTTAGCATATTTGTTTTTGTAGGTGTAAGTATTCCCTCTTATTCATTAGGAGTATTTATAAGTGGGAAAAAGGATAGGAAATTGAAACCCCTTATTAAAATTTTTAAAACTTTTAGATTTTTTTTAAAATGTTGTGATAGTTTTTAAAGTATATATAGCTTTTATTTCAATAAAAAATATATCTTTATGCTTTTAATGAAAAAAAAAAATCTATCAAAAAGCATTCCTTTTTTATTAAAAAAAATCAAATGATTTACACACTCAAGAGGGGGCTCCATAGCATCTTTGAAGTTCTTTAGGATTGTTTTCCAACATTTTAAACTTAATTTTGTTTCTTTAAAAATCCAACATAACTTTTAATATCAATTTTGAATAAATTGGAGAAGTTTCAAGTAAGCTTTTAATAATTTTTTAACCAATTGGTATGCCAACTATAGAAAGGATTTATATTATGATTGGTGAGATTTCTATTAGTTCATGAAATTAAGAGAGGTCTATATTAATATCCAAAGAGTGATTGTGTCTTCTATTTTTGAAATTTTAATTTTATGCCACAAATTTATTTAAAGCCATCAAGTATTTTCAAACGCAGGGATTTTAACATCTGAATATAGAGGATAGATGATATGCTAACAGAAAAATTCACTTGATCAAGGATGAATTTTGATATAATGTTTGAATCAAGTAGTTCTAAAAGTAAATTCAAGATTGTTCGAACTATGATTTTAACAAACAAACTCAAATTGAATATCTTAAAACAATAAATCTAATGACATCAAAAGTGATTCAATCTTACCCCAACTGAACTAAAATCCCTCAATGTTTTTTAGCTTTTCTAACATTAGTTTCACCATTCATCTTCACATCAAGAGCAAAACCAATGCCTTTTCCACCATAGAATAAATTTCGAGCCTTAGTAGTAACATAATGTTACCATCTTGTTCAGCCTAAACCCATAGTATAAGTGATTGTCTTTATATATATATGTCATTATGTAGAGCTTAATTGTGTCGATCAATCGGTGATGTACTATTGACTAAGAGCTTTTAATTTTTTTTTCTTATGTAAAGCTCCACGGTGCTATGGCATGGAGGTATTGACTTTATAGATAGAAAAGACAACGCCTTTGTGCCTGGAGGATAGCACCATAACGTTAGGATCTATGATTTATACTAAAAATATAGAGAAGTCAACGTATCGGTGTTGCAACAGGTCGTGTCATAACATTAAGATCTGGACAGCAAAAATATAAAATAGAAGACCCTAAAGGACAACGGTGTCAATATCATGGCAACACAACGCTATGGAATGACTGAATTCATATTTCGACAGTTTTCTATAATTTTTTTCAGTATTTTTTTGAATATTTTCTACATTCTCTTATGAGTGTAAGTGTAGAGCTTGTGCCCTAGAATTTGAAAAGAATGGAGATGCATAAGTTAAGTGTAATTTATATTATTTTACTCATTTTCTTCACAGTAGAATTTTTAGTGTGGAGTGGCTTTAATAATTTTTCGTATTGTCGAGTTATTCTAAATTAAATATGATGTCTTCTATGATATTGTGTTTATACACTTATGTATAAATTTTTGTTTTGAATATCTTTAATCTGATTCTGATACAACCTATTTTCTGAATTAGGTCGGGTACAGTGAGGATTGGGTATGATCTGGCTTGGTTTAGGCTAGTGCAGTGAGTTAACTCACTGAGTGTTGGAACCCGGCTGAGTGAGTAATGTCCATGGGAAAGGGTCTTCGAGTTGGATAGCCTTTTACCCTTATGTTGGATGCTAGCACCGATTGAGTAGCTTGGCCGTTTGGATCGGGAAGTTTAATCTCTATCCTTGGATTTGTTGTTTGATCATGTGGTTCTTGTTTCGATTTAATGGATTACGGATCTCTGCTTGACATTGGATGGAATCGAGCCTTTGATTGAGAATTGCCGCTTCTCGCTGGATGCGATTTGAATTAACCTAACCTTATACTTGCTTTGTTTCGCTTTGTTTCGACAAATGCCGAGCCGCCGAATGAGAAGGGAAGGACTCATGAGCTAAGGAGAAAGGAAGGAATCAGAGGAAGATGGCCGGCGTTTCACCGGAATAAGGGAGGTTTCCGGCGACTTCCACCGTGGGAAATGTTCAGGAGAGGAAGGAGAAAGCTCGAGACAGAGGGAGAAGAAGAAAACTAGAAACAGAGGAGGAAGATTGATAAGATTTTTTTGAACCCTTGTCCTTCTCTTCTCATCTCAATTTATATCTTTCTGTTGGTCTTGGATCTTGAGATTCTAACCGATTGCTGGGTTTGTTGGAAGTTTGTGCTGCTTCGCTAGACTGATTTCTGCTACTTATCCTTCTCGCTCTATAAGATGTTCCGCGCTTATTCCCGTTATACTTGATTTTAGTATGTCAGTAATCACTGTGGGATGAATTTAAGTTTATCGAGCCCAATTGTTATCTTTATCTGCTTATTGGCTTGTGTACCGGCATGTAACTGATTTCCTCGATAAAGTTCGATTTTTTGTATTTATTTATTTATTTATTTATTCTGCTTATTGTAAATCCCCGGTTTTGTTATTATCTTCTTCCGATATTTGTTATAATTGCTTGGGAATGTCAAGAAGTCTTTAGCCTTCTTCTCTCCCTCAGGTTTCTAATATTTCTCCTGATATTGATATTCATATCATTACTCCCTCCTTAATCGCCTCAAGGTCACCATTAAGACCGCCTTCTTCGATTCCCCTCGAATTCATATCTTAAGATCTTCACTTTATAGCAATCCTTTCCCCTGAACTACTCTATATTACCTTTGTAATGTGGTTGTATTGTTGGCTGTCTTATTTGGGAATTCTTTGTGGCCATTATTTGATATTGGGAAGCTTGTGCCTCAATCGCTTAGAATTCGGCATTTCTTATTTGCTATCTTTGATGGGGCTTTATAGAATATGATCTTAATTTCTGTATTGGATCTGGTTGGAGAGAATGTATCTATTCTGAGTCACTGCTGGTTCGGCTTTATAGAATTGGCTATATTTGAATTAAATTATACTTCTAGATGATGGTAATTATTCAAAACTATTTAGACTATTTATAATGACAATTATATGTCTTTGTCTTAACCCGGATTGAATGGTGATATTTTAAGCTTGTTTCCAAAGCCTCTTCTTGTATCCAATTCGGTTGAATATCATGTCAGTTGATAATCTTGGTCTTCATTGACCATCAAGGCACATAAGTTGGCTTGACATATATGCCTTTGTGATATTTTTCCTCACAATTAAAACATAATCCTTTATTTCTTCTTTCTTCTAATTGTGTTGGAGTCAATTTCCGGATGGGAATGTTTTGTTTATTCGATCACATTACTTTGATTGATTCTTTGGAAGTGTTGGCAAAGGTGGTTGATAACTTTGTGTTTTGCTTGTTGGGTTTGTTGTTCCGTAGTTTCTATCAGGAATTCATCGCCTAGCGTCCTCCATCGCTTTAACCTGGAAGGCTTCGTCAGAGGAACTAGCGCAATGCTCTTACTTTTTCTATCTTGCCTTAAACTAGATTCAAAACAACTCTGTAAGAATTCAGGTGGAATACCTGATATCTGGTTTGCTAATTCCTCAAATTCATATATAAATTCGCACAGTAGATTTCTTGTAATTTTGTAAGTTCACCCTTAAATCGCAAGGAGGGCCAAATCTCAATAACTTGCTCTTTAAATTGTATCCATGAGTGTAATTGGTGATTAAGATGCATCCATCGGTACCAACTTCTTTGGTCATCCATGTAGATGCTATTAAGAATTTCGGTCTTCTCGAGAGGCTATAATATTGAAAAAATTGTCGCTTTAAACAAACAACCTCAGGGTTTTCTCCATTGAATCTTGGCATATCAACTTTCACAGCCTATTGTTGTGTTGAGTTTGTTGTCAGGAGGAAAGAAAATTTCCAGTGATGAGGGTACATACGCGGATTGTTGTTGTTCTTCCGAGTACTTTCCAATTTTTCTTCAATTGATGAGAGTCTGGATACTTCATTTAGTATCGTTATCAAAGACATTTGCTCATCTGCTTTTATTCGCCTTCCTACACACTCCTCTATGGTCTCAGGTCTGGCCTTCGCCATTCAGATGATGTAGTCAACAAGAGCACCAATGATATGACCTATTTTTTGAATTAGTCGCACAAGAGGATTGGGTCCGATCCGCTTGGTTTAAAGTTAGGTATGAGTTAACTCACTGAGTGTTGGAAACCGATTGAGTGAGTAATCTCCATGGAAAGGCTGCTGTCTGAGCCGTTGGATAGCGCCTTTTTACCCTTAGCCATTGGATGCTAAAGACTGATTGAAGTGCTTTCTGCCGCCGCCGATCGGAAGTTTAATCTCTCCTGATTTGTTGTTTGATCATGTGGTTTTGGTTGGCTTCGATGAATTACATGTGTGGATCACGCTGCTAATTTGGACCAGCCTACTGATTGAGAATTACGCTCGCTTCGTCGCTGGATGCGATGAATTAACCTAACCTTATACTTGCTTTGTTATGCTTTGTTTCGGCCGAGCCGCCGACGCCAGAAGGGAAGGATCGCGAAATGAGGAGAAAGGAAGGAATCAGAGGAAGATGGCCAGCGTTTCACCGGAATAAGGGAGGTTTCCGGCGACTTCCACCGTGGGAAATGTTCAGGAGAGGAAGGAGGAAGCTCGAGACAGAGGGAGAAGAAGAAAACTAGAAACAGAGGAGGAAGATTGATAAGATTTTTCTAAACCCTTGTCCTTCTCTTCTCATCTCTATTTATATCTTTCTGTTGGTCTTGGATCTTGAGATTCTAACTGATTGTGTATTGGAAGTTTGTGCTTTGTCGTCCTTCACTGACTTCGATTTCTCCACTTATCCTTCCGTTTATGCAAGCTTATTCGTTATACTTCGATTTTAGTATGCTCAGAATCGCCTGGATGGATTTAAGTTTATCGAGCCCAATTGTTATCTTTATCTGCTTATCACAATCGGTACGTAATCTGATTTCCTTGGTTTTAACGTCTTTGTATTTATTTATTTATTTATTTATTCTCTGCTTATTGTAAATCCCTGGTTTTGTTATTATCTTCTTCCTGATATTTGTTATAATTTTTAATGTCAAATAAGTTTTAGCTGGCCTTCTTCTCTCCCTTGTGCTTCTAATATTTCTCTGGATATTGATATTCATATCAGATTCCTCAATTTGATCTCCCAACAATAGAGGGAGAGAGCCTCCTTGTTAAGTGTACAAACTTGTACAAACTGAAGACCTCTTAGCTTTAATTTGGTATTAAATTATACATTATAACTAAAAAAATGTTTAGCAGATTAAACGGAATATTAATATTTATTAAATTATGCCTAAAATTAATTCATTTAGTATAAATTTTTTATTTGATGAATATACTTTTTTAAAAGAAATTAAAATAAAGCATTTATGTACTTACTGGTAATGGGAAGGGGAGACTCCTTGATAGAAAACCTTCGTAGTTTCGGGATCAACAGTGGATCTGACCCAATTGGCCCAAGTAATTAGAGCTTTAGAGAAAGCCCTTGTCCGGTCCATGTCCTTCATTATTTGATTTCCATCTTGGATATAATCCCACCTACAACCAAAAAAATAATTAAATTAAATAAATAATTTATTTATTTGTTAATCATTTAAAAAAGAATCACATAAATATAAATTATGCAACATTTTGTTCTCAACTCCGTCAAAAGCTCGTTGTCAAACACTGATTCGTAAGCATGATTTCGCTTTACTGTTTAACGAACCAGCCAAACAAACATACATTCCAAAGCTCGATATATAAACGAGTCAAACATGAATAATCATTTGTCGACGTGTTACCGATGTCGAAATAAAAAATTATATTATATTATATTATATTATATTATATTTTTATTATTATTTATTACTATTATTATTATTATTATTATTTTATTACTATTATTTTTATTTATTAATATTATTTGTTAATATTATTATTGTTATTATTATATATATATACAAATACATTTACATATTACAAATGCAGATTTTAAATTTGCTTAAAACTTTGATATGAAAAGATGCGCTCAATACTCTCATATAAAAAAAAGCTTGTTCTCACATTTCGTTCGGCCAACATGTAACAACACAAACGTATTTCAAGTTGATATATAAACGCTGAACACAATAAAATAAATTTCAAACGAAATAAACATAACAGAAATTTCACGTTCTACTGCTTACACTATTCTCAACTATATATATTTTTTTTCTTTCTTCCTTTTTCTTTGTTTTATATTATTTTTAAGTTTTTATTTTTGAGCTAGGGTTTTGAGAAAAAAACTAGAGAAAGAGAGAGCGAGAGAGAGAAAGTACGGTTGTGTTGGTCCGGCGCGTGGCCACCAATGCCAAGTGTTAAAGATGAGCAGGTCAGCTGTGAGCCACTCCTCGCTGGCCTGTAAAGAGTCGAGCTTGAGGACTCGACCAATCTTCTCTATCACAATGTCCACAAGATAATGTGATAGGTAGTATGATACCGTAAGATTAAAGTCCTACAATCATTCAGAGGAGATAGAAGATGAATGAACATTTTATTTAATATCATAATAAATGAAATAAAATAAATATATTAAAATCTGTCTAAAGTGATATTGTCTAAAATAATATCCTGTCTAAAGTGATAAACATTACTTGAACTGTATGATGTATGTATGTATTCGCAAAATGATAATACGCCTAAAGTAATATTCTACCTCTGGTCCCAACAATATCACTTTAGATAAATTTTACTGTAAATATAAAAATATTATGATAATTTTAAATAAGCCAAATTTAAAAAAAAAATAGCATAGACAAATGAAAATGAAAGTATTATATATAGTATCATACTACATAGATAGAAGATGAATGAAAATTTTATTTAATATCATGATAAATAAAATAAATATAGAAATTATGGTAATTTTAAATAAGGCAATTTTTTAAAAAAGAAATTATTCCATATAGGCATAAAAGAAACACACTATATTTAATTGGTGGAATTCAAAATATTTTTAAAATCATCGACATATGGCAATTAAAAAATTCAAATAATATATTTGATTAATTTATCTCAAATTTAATATAATAATATATTATAGATTTGTACAATCATTTTAAATCTAAATATTAAATATTAAATGGAAAAAATTAAGATATTCATAATAACTTTTGAAATATAAGATATTAATATAAAACATATAAATTGTGATATCAAATTCACCAAATAATTATTTTATTAAAAAATACATAATTAATATTACATATCATAATTTTAAACAGATATTTTTTTTTCGCATTTTTTTTTTTTTGAAAATAAAAAATGATTGTATTTATTAAAAGTTAACAGCCAATGTTTAATGCACTCACGTGCTATCTATTATACATTGTCGTAAAGCATGGGCCCCACTAAGTTCCGACAAACTACCCAACCCTAAAGGCTATGTATCTTCAATAATAATAATAATAATAATAAAAAGTGCAAAACAAATATTTACACAAAAAGTTACAAAAAGGGTAATATCATTAAATAAAAATTAATATTTTCCTCAAATTAACATTAATATCCTATGCTTTTAAACGGTATGTTGTAGTGTTTCACAAAAATAGAATTAATTAATTTAAATTAGATTATTCACCAATAATTTACACCGACAACAATATATGCATGTAATTATAGATATAAAAGGAATGCCTTAACGCGCTTTCAAAATTTATATATTTACATATTAAATGCAAGAGATATACTAAATATAAAATATAGAAAAATAATGTTCTATTTTTATAATATATATTATAAAGAGTAATTATAAATATTTTTAAAGATATAACGATATTTCTTTTAAAAAAAACAGTACTTTTGAATTGAGGACCACTTTATCTATATCATTGTAGTATTAATGAAAACCAATTATTTAATTTATTTACATTTTGAAATAAGAATGTCACAATGATATTTAAAACCTTCTTTAAACAGACCTACATATATCATAACATGCAAATTATCTGTAATTACATGCATATATTGTTAATTTACCCCTCTTTACCCCTCAAATTATCTGATATACCCCTCTTTATTACATGCAAATTATCTGAACATTCAAATTTACCCCTCAAAAATTTTTGAAAAATATTTGAAAAAAAACTTCTGAAACCTATAATTGAGGGAGGGAGAGAGAGAGAGAGAGAGAGAGAGAGAGAGAGAGAGAGAGAGAGAGAGAGAGAGTGGGAGAGAGAGAGAGAGAGAGAGAGAGAGAGAGAGAGTGACCTCAAATAGGACTCCATTATCAAGAGGGCTCATCTTCGCATGCGGGTTAGCCGCATGCAACATACAAAGCAACGAATCATACATATTCAAGCTCAATGAATCCCCCACAAACAAAACCTTCTTTCCTCTGCACCTCCTCATCATCTCCATCCCGTCAAACGCAGGTAGGACGCACTCGCCATCCGGCTTCCACCTATACCTCAAATACTCCTCATCCGGCCTCCCGTACTTCTGGCAATCAAACTCTTTCTTATAAACGGGCATTTCTCCGAATCGTAAAGAGGGTACGACTCATCCACAACCCAGCTTCCGTTGAACAGATTGCATCCATCCGACCCCATGGCGAACAGAACGAGGCAGAGGAGGCCCGGCCCGAGACCCGAAGCCATGGCCCGAAAGGAGAGCAAGAAGAAGAGGAAGAGGAAGAAGAAGAAGATAGGTGGATTACTTCTGTTATGGGGTTTTTGATTTATTAAACAAGCCTTTATATCGCTTTCTTATGAATTGAGACATTAAAGTAGCTGAAATGTTATTTTCTTTGAAAGGAAATTAATCGGTCGAGAGAAATCAGCGACTTTCTGTTAATTCCGCAATTAATTTTTTTTTTTAAACATTTTTATAAGGTTTTGAATGGATCTGCGATTTGAATTTTTATTTTTATTTTTCATTTATGCTTTTTTTTTTCCTTTTTTATGAGTTATAATGAATATCACTGAAGTGATAGTTTTGAAAAAAAAAATTTGTGAGTGGTTTCTATAAAAATAGTAAGTAATTAATAAATTTTGAATGAATATTTTTTAGGGATTATCAGCTTCAATGTGTTAAGGTTATTTTGATAAATCGAAAATAGTAAAATTTGATAATTTGATGATTAAAATTAATTAAAGAGTAAAAGGGCAAGATAGCCGTTTTGGGAGTATAAGATTTTATTTTTATTTATTTATTTTTTTTTTATTTTTTATTTTTTTTTTATTTTTTTGAAATGAGAAATAGCCAATTCAGTAGTCTTAACGTGTAAAGTCATGTTTGACACGTTTAAGTTTGTTAAGCATTTATGTGAGATATTTACCTATTGAGTGTTGATTCAAGAATTGCCTCATTTGAAGGTGATTATACTTATTGGTTAAAGAAGTTATAGAGTCTCTATGAGATAAATAATTTATTAAAAGTTAATATGAATTTTTTTAAAGATATTGAACATTATTTTCTTAAACTAAATTATTCAAATAAACAAAATAAATTGTAATGCATATATATATATATATATATATGAAATATGTGTTCATATTTATGGATGTATTTATATTGTAATCAATTCCTCATATATTATTTTTATTTCAAATAAATCCAAAAACATCGAGATGGATCCTAATCAAAAACTTAAATAAATTTTTTAGAGCTATTTGCTTATTTGTAATCTTTTAAACATATAATTAGATCTATTGATGTATTTTTGTATGAATTCATCTTTATAGATCAAATTTTGATATGCATTAATTAAATCGTTGGTTTGAATCAAGCTAAATTTCAATATAATGTGCTGATAATCAAAATGAGTGGCTAAATAAGATATTTAATTAGCTCAAAATCATACAATCTAAATATATTAACACACTTAAATGCCAAAAAAAAGGTATATTATAAATAAATAAATAAAATCAATATGAGTCATATGAACTCATTTTTTACATGGGAAGAGTTAGCTTAACAAAAAAGAGTTTGGAGATTTAAAGAACTATAGAGTTTTGTCTAATATTTAACACTAACAACTCTGTCCAGCAATTGTCATTATTCAACTATCACTATTGTCTCATTATTGATGCTCTTCTATCATTATCTAATTAGGATCTTTTGATCATATTATGTAATTCAGCATAAAATTTTAAAAATATTTTCTAAAAATTATTCCCTACTTTTAGCATATCCCAAAGATGTCCAAACAATTTTTTAATGAAGGAGATAAAGGAGAAAAGAAGAACAAGAAAAAGAGGAGAACAAGAAAGGGGAGGAAGAGAAGTGAGGAAGAAAGAAAAGAGAGAGAGAGAGAGAGAGAGAGAGAGAGAGAGAGAGAGAGAGAAGAGAGAAAGCTTAGGTTTGGAGATCTTAAGATCATTTTTGCAAGAAAAGTTGATTGAAGAAATTGACCACTCAAGAAAAATTGTTGTTATTTTACTTCTATTTTAAGTGATTTTTCTCTTAAAGAATTTATCAATTTTAGTTCGATTAAAATTTATAAAATTCTAAGAAATTAAGATAGCTCAGTATTTTAAAATCTTTAACCACATAATTTTTAGTATGTCATTATTAAATATATAGAGGCATAATATTAAATTTTCATATGTAGTTTTTTTTCTTCTTCTTTAGTTATATGTCCAAATTTGAATTATATAAATTTGTCTTAAAAATTTTATAAATTTTTATCATGTTACACTGATATAATATGAATGGCATATATACTTACTAAAATTTATATATTATAATTTATATTATATGTAAATTAGCATATTGCTTTATTTTATGAATCTCACTATTTATGATTTGCATATATAAACTTAAAGTGACATAATAAGAAAAATATTGAGTATAATATAAAATATTTAATATATTATATATATTATAAAATATATGAACTTAAGAAAAATCAACTATAATGATTCAAAATTGTGGAGATAAGATGTCCTTATGTAGAAGAGTGAGCAGATGAGTTTTTCTTTAAATATAGATTTGTAATATAAACCCGACATATGGGATAGGGATATGACATGATATGTGAACAAGTTGGGGTATTATATCACTAATTACTTCAATATAATATGATATGATATGATATAGAATTATACTTAATGTATTATGATTAGTACATAAAGAAAAAACACATATAATTAGCCAGAGCATCTAACTTGTGTGGAATATCTATGATGATGGATATTTTTTAAATTTCATACTTAATTATATGAATTATATAAATTAATTGTTAATATAATGATAAAACATCATACACCTTAGTCATGATCTTGTGCATACATAATGACATAAAAATTTACATATTTAGTATAAATGAAATATTTTTAATGCAATCATACATATTATTCTATTGTTGTGCATTAAATGAAGTTGTAAGTTTCATGTAATGTACCAAGTTATTTAGTCTAGCCGTCCATATTTTCTCAACAGAAGACTGTTTATTTTCAAGAAATGGTTGTGGGACTTTAGACCAATTAAAGAAAATTTTTCCCAAATCCCCTTATGGATCAAGTTTCCTAACTTCCCACTATGTTGCTGGAATGAAGAGGGTTTCTCCAAAGTTGCAAGCAAAGTTGGAATCCCTCTGGCGATGGATAACCTCAAGGCCTCCAAAGCTAGATTTACATTCGCTTGTATCTGTGTTCAGGTTCGACCTTCTTCAATACTCCCTGATTCGGTAATGTTGAATTTGAATGGGGTGAAGTATGAACAACCTATTGTCTATGATTGGAAGCCAAGTGCTTATCCTAAGTGCTCTACTTTTTCCCACGACCATATGAGCTGCCTGTTAAACCCCCCATCCTACCCTCTTGCAGGGGAGTAGCAAAAGTAGGAGGCCTCAAACTTTACCAACTCGGCTACCTGCGGGTATTGTTTTTAACATTCCTAATGCTTCTACCACTCATAAGCAAGGCCAAGTTGTTCCTAATGAGGAACCTTCTTCCTTAGTTATGCAAGAAGCTTCCCCTGAGATTCTACCTCCTCATACCCTAACCTCACTAAATGACCTTAACCAACTCCTAGCTCAATCTCCCCCATTACTTGACTCTGATGAGCCAGACCCAGCCATTAATGAGGTGTTGTCGGATCCTCAACCCTCATCTATCCTTAACTCATCTTACTCCATTACTACCCGTTCGATAGATGTTTCTCCTCCTAAAACCTCTTCTACCAAAGCTCAAGATACTATACCTAAAACCTCAAGAAAGAATCCTTTGGAGAAAGAAGTTCCCAAATCCCCAAACAATGCCTCCTTCCTTGTCCAAAAGACAAAGAAGAAAGGTAAAAATCATTAAAGGTTTCCATGATACTCCCCAAACTAGGTTGTTGGAATGTGAGGGGGTTGTTAGAGGAAGGCTGGATTCGTGATTATGCTCGTATGGTCAAAGAATTCCACCTTGATATATTTTGTCTCTTAAAAACCAAGATCAATGTTGATTCCCTTGTGAATCCTACAGTTATGAAGAAACTAACCTTGTCCTCTTCTGAAGATAGTTGTGTCAACTTTAATCACTCTGTAGGAGATCGTATTTGGCTAAAATGGAACCAAATGCTCTCACTTTTCTCCCCATTATCATCAACTCTCAACTTATTCATGGGAAAGTAAGTCTCCCCTCTAACCAGACTCTCTTTGTTTCATGGATTTATCTCATAATGCAGCTAATGAAAGACTTGATCTCTGGACAACCCTTCGGCAAATCTTTACTTCTATGAATGATCCTTGGCTGATTCTCGGTGATTTCAACTGTATTCTTTATTCTCATGAGAAGTTGGGGAGTGGGGGGGGGACTCTCATCCTCCTAGCCGGTTATCTGATTTCCAAGATTGTGTTAATGATAATGGGTTAATGGATCTTTCTAGTTATGGGCTTTTCTTCACTTAGTCAAATCTTCAGGTGGAAAACCCTATCAAGACTAAGATAGACAGGGTACTGTGTGTCACACCCCAGATGACCCCCTACCCTTATATCCACTGTGTAATTCCTACTGGTTGAATAGTTACCCTACGTCATCCTACAAGGTGCCTTCTCCCTTATCCTCGGATCATTCCCCATTAATCATATCTCTAAATAATCAAAGATCCCGTGATACATTGGTTTATCTTTCAAATCATTGGGTTCATCTCCCTAATTTTCTGTCTATGGTCAAGGCGGCTTGGTCAAAATATGTCTATGGAGACCTTATTGTGGTTCTTCTCAAAAAGCTACAATCAATTAAAGAGGCATTATAATTTTAAAAGTTGGATCCCTCCCCTCTTGAGCAGCAGATATTATATCTTAAAGCGGATCGGGAGAAATATCTGGGGTTTCTTGAAAGAGAGCCCTCCAATGCTCATTATACACAATGCTTGTTTAATATTAACTCTAAATATCAGGAGGCTGTTAGAATGGAAAGTCTTTGGGTAAAACAAAGGGCTAAAATATCTTGGCTCTCCCAAGCTGATGATGACCTCAAGTTCCTTTAATGTTCCATAAAAGAAAGAATGAATAGCAATCAGATAAACTCTCTTCTGGTGGAAAGGGTACTATCACATCGCCTCCTAAAATGGTGTCAAGAATCTGTCATTATTATTCTAGCATTTTAACAGGAACTATGCTGATGAATTATCTTGTTTAGATGGCCCGGTAGGCTTGACTGCCCATTCTTCCATGTTAAAGGACACTGGTGATCCTATTACTGACTTGGAGATTATTAACTCTCTTCACAGTATTAATGAAGATAAGACTCTTGGGTCTGATGGTTTCACATCCAAATTTTTTACTCACTGTTGGGATATTATTGGCAAACAATTTTTTTAGCTGCTCATCACTTCTTCAGAAAGAGAAACTTCCTGAGACTTTCAAGCATAGTGCTATCACTTTAATACCAAAAATTAAATATTCAAATTCTCTCTATAACACTTTCTACAAAGTAATTGCCAAAGTCATTGCTAATAAGTTTAAGCCTCTTCTTCCCTCTATCATTCATCCTGCTCAGTCAGCCTTCATCAAGGGAAGAGATATAGCTGAAAATATTGCAGTGGCTCATGAACTTTGCTCTGAATTTTGGAGAAGACGATCTCAAAATCATTTTTGTGCTAAGATTGACCTCCATAAGGCCTTCGACAGTGTTAATAGAAAAAGTGTTATCCAGAGGCTGCTTCAGAAGGGTTTTCCTAAGCTTTTTGTGGAATGGATTGAAGGTTGTATTTCAGATATTCCTTTCTCTATAATCTTAAATGGGCAGTTGGAGGGGTTCTTCAAATCCTCCAATGGTCTTAGGAAGGGATGCCCTCTTTCCCCTTTCCTCTTTGTCATTGTCATGGACATCTTTTCTTGTCTTCTTGAGAGGAAAGTGACTGAATCTTCCTTTAAGCCGATTGCAGTCGGTAACTATCTTATCTCCTATTTGCTGACGATATTTTTGTTGTTGGTGAAGTTGAGGCCTCCTCTGTTGAAGCTCTAAATGATGTCTTGGGGTGTCTTTGTTCTCAAATGGGTCTTGAGGTGAATCATGCCAAATCTCACCTATGCTTCCCCTCTTCCCTCAGAATTGCTAGTGATATTTGTAATATCTTGAAGATGGAGGCAGGGGATTTCCCATTTAAGTACCTTGGCCTCCCTCTTATGGCGGGTCCCCTTAAATCGATTCACTTTTTAGCTCTCCTTGATAAGTTATCAAACTAGCTTGTTGGATGGAAAATCAAATGGCTCTCTTATGGGGGGTAGACTTCAGCTTATTCGATCTTCCATCAATAGCTATCTCACCTACTGGCTCAAGGCCCTTGTGATCCCTAAGTGCATCCTCAAAAAAATTACTTCTCTAACTGTTATATTTTTTTTCACCATGGGGTTGTAGTTAGAAAGTTGCACCCCATCTCGTGATTTAGGACTACCTTACCTAGAGATAAGGGTGGTACTGGGTTGGTCTCTATCAATACCCTAAATATCCTATGCAAAATAAAGGTTTTGTGGAAGCCCCTTCATAATTCTTCGACCTTAGCTGATTGGTGTAGAAACAAATATGATTTTATCTGGGAAAGGACTCAGCATTCTTTGGCTCTGTGGAGAGAGCTTCATGCGTGAGCTAATAGATTTAGAGGAGAGCTTTTATACTTTGTTGGAGATGGCAGCCGCTCTCTTTTCTTTGACCCCTAGTGCAATGATAAATCTTTACTTGAGTTATGTGGGATGGAATGCCTTCCCCTGATTAGCCTTCCTAAGAATTCTCTTCTCGATGGGCTGATTAGGAATGATGCTTGGGTAATTCCTGACTTATTTTGTAAGAGATTTCCGGGCTGTGCACATTTTATCAAGCAGATAGTCTTACACTCTGGGCATGATACTATTAATTGGAAAGGAGAGATTGGGTTTGGGAATAAATCTATCTTAAGAAGTATTTACGGTTCTCAGTCGTTGGTGGGTTGGTCGAATGACATTTGGTTTAAAGGTCATGCTATAAATTTTGTTGTTTTTTGCTGGATGGAAATTTTGAACGAGCTCAAAACATCTGATGTGCTTAATAAGAGAGGACTTGACTCTATCTTAAACTATACTCTTTGCAATGCTGAAAAAGAATCACATGTTCATTTTTTCTTTGGATGCCCCTTTTCTCTAAGCATTATCAAGACTCTCTAGCCTAATGGTAACTTCTTCCTTTTCCACCCGACTCTCCACTTTGTTCTATCAGTTGCGTCTCTTATGAATCACAAAGTCTTGAAGAGACTTTACTTGCTTATTGTGGCGGTTTCTGTCTACTCCATTTGGTGCAAGCGAAATAAAAGATTATTTGTAAATCAAAGCTATTCGCTTAATACCATAGCTCTTACAATCAAATCTAAAGTGGCTGCTAAAATTAGTCGTTGGCCTATTAAGGATTTCTGGCCTCTTGAGGTTAAAGAACGATGGAAGAATGGTATTGCTTTGGGAGCTGTTGTTCAATACCCCATCAAGTTTTTTCTCTTGTTGTGGTATTTAATTTGGGTTCGTCGGCTTTGCTCCTGGGTGTGCTGCTTTCCTCCTGCACTCGGGTTGTTCTGGATGGTCTTTGTCTGTCTGTTTGTTGTGTTGGTTGGTCTATTTTTTGGGCTGTAAATTCGTCTCCTCTCGACTCTTGTGGTTGCTAACCATTATTACGGGAGGGCTTTGTTTTCTGGGATGCTCCATGGATTTCCTTGTTGGTTGTGCAGGGGGGTATCATATGGACTTCTGGTTGCTTCGTTCTCCTCTAGTTGGTTGGCTGTTTGTTTCTGGGAGGGCTTGGGGGCCTTGGGCTATCTTGTTGTGCCTGCTCAGTTTGATGGGGTTCTTTCCCCAATACCTGAGATTTTTATTTTGTGCTTTGCTTGGTGGATCTTACGGGTTCTGGTTGGTTCAGATTGGCTGGATTCTATTGTTATGGCAGGGAAGTTGTTACTTTTGTGCTGGTTGACTCTTCTGATAGGGGTTCATGTTTTGATGGTGATTTGGAGCTGGTGCTTTTGGGTCCCTTTGTTGCTAGTGGGTTTTGAATGGATGATGATGAGATAAATGATGCTCGGTATATTACCTTGGCCATTGCAATTTTGGATGCTTCCTTCTGAATGGACTATATCTGCAACCTGGAATACACTTTCCTGGTGGGGTCCCGTTTCCATAATTATGATTCTCGTTTCCACTGGCGGACAGATGTCGTCAACTATCGGAAGCTCTTTTTGGGATTAATGGTTATTTGTCTTAAGCACTTGTTGGTGCCTTGTCTCTGAGTCCATTGAGTTTTTAGCTCTTATTAATTTTCCTTCTTTTGTCTTCTGATTCTTTTGGTTTAGGTGTTCCTTGATTCATGGTCTAGCATATTCTTGTAATTAGTTACATTACCCTTTGGAATGAAATTGGGCATATGCCCTCAAATTCTCCAAAAAAAGTTATTTACTCGCTCCTAATATATATATATTTTTTGTGAAAGAAAAAGAACCATCGAAGTGAGATCATAATCATTATTGATATATGTGTATTTTATTATTGATATACTTATTTGAAATTATGGAACAAGTATTTTATTAAAGATAATGGGAACACTATGATTATTATATATTAATGCCATGCATGTAAACAATTTACATGTAAGTACATGCAAATGAAATAATGACTTTTACATTATTGATTTATTTTTAATGAATTAGTGGCTATGTATTATATTATTTAAAAATATAAGAATGTATTTCCATACAAGTACTAGGCAAACTTGTTATGTATTTGAATTAATATAACCTCTTATAAGATATGAATTACATCAAGTGGATTGTGACACATTACTTAGCTTCAATCTCCCTACTGCTATCACTCAATCGTAATCTCCATACCATTGCCATTTGACTATAATCTTTTTACCTCTATCATCCAATTACTGTTATCTACTAACTTCATTTTGAATAACATTGGCATATATCATTATCTATAAAGTTGAAGCATGTCTTAAATAATAAATTTAATCTTTGCGAACTTCATAACCCTTCATGTCTAATAATATTAATGCACATCATTAACACATCTAATCACCGATAAAGTTGATATACATTGCTGACACACACTGTTATTTATAAGATTAATACACGGATCGACACTAATGTCAATATTTACTAACTTTATCATCTATAATTGCTCATATTGTTGGTATATATCATCATCAAAAAGTCATGTCAATATTAGTATTCTATTGAACTTCTTGATCTTTGTATTTTCTAAGAAAAATGATCAAATATACCATAAGAAGATATCTTAAAATGACTATAATGGCTAGAAATATCTTTAATTTTCTCAATAAATTTCATCATTGCAGATTAAGATTATTTTATTATACCAATGCCTTCTTCAACGACAAAAAAAAAAAAAAACATATTTATTATCTATGACATATATTAATGAAATCTTTTTAATTGGGTCATACCTAATATTTTCTAATTTTTTTTATAATTTTATATTTTTTGTAATATTTCTTTTATCAATATACATGTGCTAAACTTCTTTATAAAATAGATTTTTATCATCATATATATTTTAAAGACACAATAATGATTGCAATAGTTACTCAGAGATTATTTGAGTTTAATTTTATTTTTTATGTTATTTTTAAAAATATACTTATTTTTTTTATGTTTTTCTAAACAAATAAATCATATTATTGTTAAAAATATATTTAAAATAATTTTCAGATATTATGAGTACTTTTAATCATAATGATCACAATTAAATATATATTTTTAAATTAAAATATAAATAAAATAAAATAAAAAATAAAAATGATTCCATATTAGACTCTCGAGATAATTATTAAATTTGATGTGGATAAGCAAATCGAACGGATTTCTGTCATATCTTCATGTCAGGCGTTTTGTCCCTTCTTTAAAGGTCTAATAAGTATTAATTAATCATATATGATAATTTAAAAAACTATGAAATCACATATGATTATAATAATTCATTTAAGCTAGAATATTCCAATATTTGTAGCGCAAAGAAGGTATGCATTTTTTTTTTTTTTTTTTAAGGGTATCCACCCAACACTCCACCCATCTTATGGGTGCGGATGTCATTATGACTAATCCTCTGTCTTAAGCATCACATTCATCACCCACGATAATGGGCCTTTGATGTTCACTGCACCTCCCTGGAGAGATAACGCATGATTCGGCCACGCTCACCCACCAATCGAGCTAAGAGACGGTGGGTAAAGGAGTTATGCATTTATGTAATGAAGAATTTGTTTTTTTAAAAAAAATTAATAAGAGGTAGGCAGGAATGTTTAAAATTTTAGTATTTGAATTAAAGAATTTAAAATGTAATAGAAATTTTCAATAAATTTAAAATTCATCTTATAATTTATTTTTAGTCTATTTTAAATTCGTTCGATTTTATTAGAGTTTTGAATACACCTAAGTTGTGATGATTACAATCTCCTATAGTGGATCATATCACAACTATCTACCATTATTCATCGCTGTTGGCTATTGTCATCGCCACAACTGTCTGCAAACTGCCCCAATCTCTCCCAGACACTGCTCGTTGTAGCAAATAAACACTCACGATTATCACCACCAATGACACCGCCCATTAATATGATCATTATCTTCATTTAAAATTTGCATTATTTTTTATCTCAAAATAAAAATATAATTTCATACATGTATTTTACATCTTTTCAAATAATTATAAAATATTTTAAATATATTATATTTCAATACATTCTATTCTTTTTACACTGTATTTCTTCAGCAAACCAAACATCCCCCTAAAACTAAAATTAATTTAGGCCATAATGCAATTAATTTATGACATGTTGATTGCATTTAATTTAGTTTTAATTTCTACTCTAATTGTATTATGTGATTGAATTGTGAACATTTAATTATCTTTGGTGATACCATAATGCAAGTAAAGATTATAGCAAAATTTCACCTTAGTGACCCAAACATAAAATAATTTCAAGTACATGAATGGTAATTAGACCTAAGAATCAATTAAAATATATAATTTTGAATTAGTTGTCAAACAATTGTGTCAATTTTAATCATGATTAGATCAAATTGAATCAATTCAAATGTTAACCCCAAATAACATTGATCTAATTTGATCATCATTGCACCGCTAATAATTTCTTTTAATGGTAATTAGACCCATTTTTTTTTTAAGTCCAAATTCGCAAATTTCTAAGATTTTGTTTGCAGGGAGCGACATCTAACAACTGCTTACTCAAGATGCTCTCCGGCGTAATGAAATGACGCATGACACCACAACCTATTTTTTCATCTCGTCGCGCACTGCTGAGCACAACAAGGTCTTCAAACATGCAAAGAAACACAAGCATATGTATATATTCACATTCACAAATCCACATATGTTCGGACATATTTTGCGGCGCGCTGCAGTGCTGGGCAAAGGAACGGGGTTAGATATGCGATTGGGAATGCAAGATAAGGGGTGCGACGCCGAAAATCGAAGGAAGAATAATATATATATATATATATATTGTAATTTTTATTGCTATAAAATAAAAAAAATTGCAATATACTTTCAATGATTGGAAGTGACATTTAGAAGATTGGATAATACTTTCATACAAAAATTAAATAAAATTAAACCAAAATAAATAAATAATAATTCGGTGTGTTGTCGTTGCGTGTCATACTTTGTGATCTCGAAAAGACATCAGAGTTAAGTCTTCCTAACGATAATGTTTTTCTAAGCATGGATAAGTCTATGAGGCTAAGAATGAAATCAATCATTTTAATTCTTTCCCAAATTTCTTTTTTTTTTATTTGTATTTCTATGAGATAATTGTATAAAACTATAAGATATATTTATTCTTTATTATTTTGATTTTGAGTTTGCAATTTTATATATTTTTATAATGTCTCAATATTTTTAATGGAAAGTTATACCATTAATTCAAAACTCCATATTTTATCTATTTTAGCATTATTTTAGCGTTATTTTAGCATATAAAAATATAAAGAAACTACATAACTATCATGCAATTCTTATTCATTTACATAGTTAACATCTAAAATGTCATAATTACACAACACTTTTTTATACATAAAAAAGTTATATTTCACTTTTAAAAATTAATATAATGATATTATTAATATAACCATTAATAATTTAAGTATTATATATATAAAGTATTAGATGTATAAACACATTAATTGTTGTGGTGTGTATGTAAACAAAATTATTGTTTATTGAATATAATTTTACATATTTTCTCAAAAGTATTAATAATTACATAATGAATTAAACTCTAAAATCATCACCATAGATTTTCATCTTAAAATTTATTTATTATTTCTAAAACAAGAGGATGATATAATTACTTTGTCAAAATCTCATACAATCTATAATAGGGACATCCATCTGCACTTTAGATGATTTGGATAACTAATTTGTAAATTCAAATAATTTTGAATGACTACAAAATTAGATACCAAATAAAATATAAAATTAAATCAAATTAAATTATTTCAATTTGGTTTTAAATAAACAAAATTTAGCCATATTTAAACATATTTAAGACATTTATATTTATTATGTAGTTTTTATTATATAATTAATAAAAAAGTAATCAAAATTAAAAACATATAATTAAAAATACAATTTTTTTCATCTGTTAATCAAAACATATTTAAAAATTAAGTTTTACTTATACAATGCTTAAAAATAAAAATATATAAAATAAGTTTTGCTTTATTATTATTTAATTATTTTTTTTAGATTTCAACCACAACTTTATTTCACAAAAATCAGAGAATTAATTAATATTTAAAAGCTTCTACGTACTGCTCACGGATCACTTGAAAAATTAAAAAATAAATTAATATTTTGACGCATTATTTTAATGGGGATTTACAAACATATCACACAATTCTTATGTATTTATATATCTAACATTTAAACTTAGATATTTACTTTTCTAACACTTTTCTATGCTTAAAAAAATACATTTCACTTTCAAAAAGTGAATAAAATGATATTGATGTGATATTGAAAATTAGGATGTTATAAATTTAGGTGTTAAATATGTAAATACATAAGAATTGTGTGGTATGTATGTAAATCCCCCTATATTTTAATTCATAACCATACAAATAAAAAATTCTTAATGCTTCCTAAAAAAAATATTTTAATTTTTCAGACTTTTATCTTAATATACTATACAATAAATTTATTAGATATTTAATAAAACCCAAATTGATTTTTTACCCTGCTTTTGAATCAAAGAAAATTTCATTCTCTTCACAATTTTATTTAGTTATATATACTAAATAAAGAAAGAACAAAAAGAAATCAATAAACAAAGTTTTAAAAAAAATAGTTTTGTTAATATTATGATCTCTGCTTAAAGTCAAAGAAGCAGGTTAAAGTCAAAACTTACAGTAACAAAGCCTTTGTTTGTTGTGTATCAGTATCAGGAAGAAATCAAATAGAAAAAAAAAAAGTGAAAAATTAGAATAAAATCATCAATAATTCTGAAGAAAGCTCACAATTTCAATGGAGGGGGAGACCTTCACTCCCTTGTGCGAAAGAATTGATTGTTCTGTACAAGACACCTAATTCATAAATTTACAGCAGTTCGGTGAGTTGCAGAGGCATGGAACCTTGCATTCTTCGCCCTCATCGGCTTCGAACAGGTAGTCGTAGCTGCGAAGAAGAAAGAGTAACATGCAGAATGAATGCCGAGAAATAGGCGAAATCTAATTCAAATACGAGAGCGAAATAGAACAAAAAATCAAAGTTAAATTTCATAAAATTAAGAAAAAATGGGAACTTGATACGTTAGCTCATCTCCTGCAGATACATTTGTCTTCGCAATGAGTACAATCCGGCTTTGATCATTGCCTACACTCATAATCCTTGCATAGCAATTGGGCATGCACTGCATCAGAAATTATTCTAAGTAAAGCTGGCATTTTTATTTTTTCTGGTTATAGATGGCTTATATGGACTTACAGAATGATTAATTAAACGTGCTATATTTCCTTTACTTGTAGCGTCGATCACAACCTCTTCACTAATCTTGAATAACTGCAAAAAAAAAAACACAGTAAAAACAGTTTTATGCAATTAATCTGATAAGTAAATTCAATAAGAATAGCAACCAGCTTCAGAGAATTCTAAAATGGTGCCCTGAACATCTGTAAATGGCCAATTTAGTCTTAAGAGTAATACATTTCTCTAATTTAGTCCTCAATCGTATAATAACTCCGTATTATAAGACTTTTAACAAATATCAAAGCCTATGGTTTAGTGGCATTCGGAGTTTGAAGGCAGTCACCTTTCCCAGGGGCGCCAAGTTTACGAAACGTTGGGCCATCTCACGCAAGCAAACGCAACTTTGGTGGTATTGTAGAACGGAACGCAGCTCAATAGCATCCCCAAAAGTAGGGCTGAGAAATTAGCCTGAAGATCGTGGCTCGCTCGAAAGTCGACTTGAACTTGGGCTCGAATCGAGATTGACTCGAAGCAAACGAGCCGATTTTCGAGCCAGAAATGTGGCTCGAATTTATTTCAAGCCGACTTCGAGCCGAACCCGTGGCTCGCGAGCGAATCGAAGCGAACGGGCGGAGCTCCCGCCAGCGGCAAGAGAGCCGAAACAGATCGCCGTCCGACATTAATGACGGGCGAGATTAATTCCTAACGAGCGAACGACCCAACGAGCCGCTCGTTGCATTTCGAGCCGTTCGCTGATTTCAACCGCCCGCTTGATTTCGAGCGGCTAGCCGATCGGTCTCAAGCTCGATTCGACCGACTCGCTCGAACTCAAACTTTCGAGCCAAGATTCGAGCTCGAGCAATTTCGTGCATTAGCTCGCTCAAAATCGCTCAACACACCCCTACCCAAAAGGGTCCTAAATAGTTGATGAGATTGGCACATATGTAAAAATTATCATAGTTAAACAATAACTATAGAAGCACATATTCTCCAACATCAATTTGATCCACCCATCCCACCTAAACAAACACATAACAACATGCAAGCATGTTCGCGCAGGCGCGCTCATCGAAGGAGTGTTTAGACTGCTTCGTTAGGAGATGACTTGCAGATCAGTGCAGACAAATAGATCCTAGTAACTAGCTCTAATGAACAACTTGTATCTAATAGAGTATTAGAAACGAAAAGTAGCACTGAGCAAAAGAGAATATCTCACATAGCAATCCTTTCCTTCTGATCGGTACCGAGCCTCTCTTAAATTTGCAACACTACCACGCACTTGCTCACCACGGTACTCAAGGACCTGAAGATAAACACGAGGCCATAGATTAATATTTCATTTACAGCTGATTAATCAGATGAATATTTTGGATGAACGAAGTCCACCAACTGAATAAACAGCACAAACTTGATGAAACAAAGCCAATGTTTAGCAATGTTAACAGTAAATAATTGCATCACAAGTAGCTCTTGAAGGACACTAAATGACACCTGATGGAAGTTATATTGTTGTGGCATTCTCATTAGAACAAATGTATGAAGAGAACAAAAAAAAACAATGTAACGCCATTATGAAATATAGCATTTTTCAAAACTAAGAACTACAGCTTGAAGAGCAAACTAGAAATAATACTAGACGAGTTCAGAGATTACCATTTCACCTTCTTGAATATCCCTACGTGCAAACATGCCCCATCCATGTATTACAGATCTCCCAAAGCAGACCCTACTCTTTTCTGCTAGCTGGAATCGGGAAAGTGTGAATACAACCTCAATAAAATTGTATTAAGAAAAGTGCAGATATGCAGACTTGCCTGTAGATTGTGAAGGCGCTCTCTGAATGAGAAAAATGACTTGAGCTCCTCCTATTTAGCATTTGACAAAAATGTTAAAAAGAATGGACCTTCTCTTTAGAATCATCATATACCAAAATCTTAAAAAAGAAAACAAATTTAATAAATGTTGAGCGTTGCAGAAGAAGAATCACCATAGATGCATTCAAACTTTGAATTTCCTCCAAAGGATGAACACGAAATCCCATAAGATGATGAACAATAGGGTCTTCTTGCTTGCTCTGAAAAACATTAGAAAGTAAGTTTTGAAAAATCTATGAATAATTTGAGTAAAAGGCCAATAACAACACAGCTATAACTGTAAGTTGTCTAAAATACAATGTTGTTGGTTTAGAACATTAGTACGCTCATGAAAAGAAGTGACGATCCTAAACAAAAGCTAATGAAGAAACCATGTTTGTGCTCCATCAAGATTAGTTGAATAAAAGCACAAAATGATAGCATTAGAAGAAACATCAAACAAGCAATCAAATCAAACCTTTAAAAAAGATGAAAAATCATTGAGCCACATCACATAAGATACTCAAATTATTAATGTTGAATCCTCTAGACCTGCTAACTGTTATAATCCCACTAGATTGCTATAGTATCGGGAACCATATAATCAATGATTTGTATATCCCCTTGATTATGCAGATTGCCATAAATCATGAATTTTCTTTGATTACTGTTGTTCACAGACTGCTACATGTTGTCACATATTTACTTTTCCATGTATGGATGTACACATAACAGAAATTATGAGACGGGAAGCTGATTCCAATTGTTTAAGTGCCGAGAGAATTGAAACTTGAAGTTTTTTATAGGATCATAGAGGATTCTGAAGAATTTTTTATTTTAGGACTTCAAAAAAGAAATGGGACCCTGAATCATATAAAAATCAATGGACATTGAATACATAAATAAATTTTTAGTTTTTTAATTCTTGTGTATATGCTGGTTGAATGTGTATTCTTTGAGCACTGCACTAGTCTTGATGAAAACTCTTGAGCTATGTCTCCTTGTACTGACATAAAGCCTAATTCTTCCTTTTAGGTGCATATGATTAAAATTTGGTCAAGAATGATCGTATCAATTCCTTCTCACAATGTAAATATTAATCAATGCTTAAACTTGTTAAATGTTCATTAATTTTTTAGTATAATTTCAAATTTTGGCAACTATTAAATCATTGTTCTGAATAAAGAAATGTGTTTGTAGTTTTTTATGCTAAAACTGACAAAAACTTGCTAGAGTGAAGAGTTTGTAAGTTGTGGATTTTGATTTTTTTTTTTTTTTGTTTTTATTATGCATCTCATTAGAAATTACAACAACAAGTCTTTATCCCACTATGTGAGGTCGGCTACATGAATCATTTTTCTTCAATATATCATATTAGGTGTCATATTCTCATTTAATCTTGATAAATTAGGATCATTTTTTATTCTTCAAACTAAGCTTTTTTAGGTCTACCTCTACATATCTTAACAAAGGTCAAATCCATCTACTCTCCTAACTCGGTCGATGGACGGCATTTTTTGTGATCAAACAATCTAAGGTGATGCTCTCTAATCTTATCTGTCACTAGAGCTACTCCAACCTTATCATGTATATATTAGTTTCTCATTTTGCCTCGAAGTGTAAAGCCAATCATCCACCTGAGCATTCTCATCTCTAAAACACTTAATTTAATTTTATCTTCTCTTTCACTGCCCAATATTCTGCACCATAAAGCATTGGTCTCACTGCCGTCTTATAAAATTTTTCCTTGAGTCTAAGCAATACAATACTTTCCTATCACACACCAAGCCCGATGCATTCCTCCACTTCAACCATCCCCATACCAACCAACTTGAATTCTCCCCATCTAAATCACCATTACTTTGAACAATAAAAATTGCATAAATAAAATCTCAAATCTTTAACCAACCTACATCATATTATATCAAAGTTTAAGGATATATCATTATATTTGACTAAACATAGAACAGGTTAATTAAGTCAATAAAAAGTGAATAAAAGATGTTCAAACAACAACAACAACAACAAGCCTTTATATATCAAGTGGTCACATGAATCCTTCGCTCCATGTGTCCATTATGTGTCAAATTCTCATTTAACTCAAGTACTAAGATCATTTTTTATACATCTTAGCCAAGTCTTTTAGGTCTACCTCTACCTTCTTAACATAAGAATGCATCTACTCTCCTAACCGTCATCGAACACGCTTAATGTGGCCAAACCATCTAAGCGACTCTCACTAATCTTATCTGCCAGAGTTACTCCAACTTTTCCCAACATACTCATTTGATTTTATTTCTAAGAGTAAAGCCACTCATCCGAGCATCCTCATCTGTAACACTTAACTTAATCTTATGCTTCTCTTTTTTATTGGCCAACATTCGCACTATAAGTCATTGCGTGTCGTCACCATCTTATAAAATTTTCCCTTAAATTTAAGTGGAACTTTTCTATCACACACAAGCCGATGCATTCATCCACTTCAACCATCCAACTTGAATTCTACTAATAACATCTTCATCTATTTCACCATCATTTTGAACAATAGCCTAAATATTCAATCGCCACTCTTATTAATGACTTGCTCACATTGTCACAACACTACCACTAGAACTTCTACAACTAAAATTACACTCCATATATTCAGTTTTAGATCTACTTAAACGAAAACCTTTAGACTCTAATGTTGACCTCCATAATTCAAGTTTCTCTTGAACTCCCTCTCTAGCCTTATCAACAAGAAGAATGTCATCAACAAAAAGCATACACCAAGGTACATCTTCTTGTAAATGCCTAGTAAGAACATCCATAACTAAAGCAAAAAGATAAGGGCTTAAAGCTGATCCTTGATGTAATCCAATTGAAATGAAAATATTTTGTGAATCCTCCTTGTATTTGGACAACAAACTCTAGTATACATATCCTTAATGACTTGAATATAACCAATATTAACTCTTTTTTGTTCTAGAACTCTCCAAAGAACATCTCTTGAAACTTTATCATAAGCTTTCTCTAAATCAATAAAAAAGATGTAAAGTCAACAAAATCAAGTCAAGATTCTAAAGTAACACAACATAATTATCATGAAGATCTTATATTCCTACATTCAATAGGAGATTTAATCTTGAACAAATTTCAAGTTCGATTGATAATTTATAATTTTTTATAATATAATCACTTATTTAACAAAGATTGAATGCTCAATCGTTTAGGTAATATGTTGCAATAAAACAAAGGGCTGGCATAAAATATAAACTTAAGCAACAATATATGTCATACTAAGATTATAGGGACAAGTTGAATAAATAATTTTAAGGGATGCAAAAAATTAAATTCTAATTTTGGCATATAATGATAGATTTGTAAATCTGAAAATATGATTTGTCTCAAGACCATTTTGTCAACATTATGCATTTTGTCAAACATGTTAGGCAAGGGATTGGGGTTATCCGAAGTTGTAATTTATCAAGAACCCTAAATGCAACCCTTAACTAGATATTTGAATATTGAGGCATATTACAAGTAACCTATTAGTATTCAAGCATAATCAAAATTCCTAAAGAAAAATCTTTGACTCTTCTTAAATAAGTCAAACCTACATTGAAACCAAAATCATGTTCAATAGAATATGATATTATCAAAGAAAGTATAGCTAATGAATATCATTTTGAAGATAAATTAGATGAATATTCACAATTATAAATGGATTCTTTTTGATATTATAGATATTGAATATATGTCCACATTAGAACAAGAATATGAACTTGAATTTATTATTGGAATAGAATTCAAATTTAAGCCTACAAGTATGAGTTGACATTGGAATCAAAACATGAATGCAACATTAAACTTAAAAGCTTCCTTGAATTGGAACCTACTGAAAATGAAATTAAATCTTTATTTAAATAAGAACCAATATTAAAAAACCTAAAATTAAATTTAAATTTGAGATCAATTCTAAATTTAAACCTCAAATAGACATTGAATGAGAAACTACCATTGAACCTACAATTATATATAAACCTAAAAAGGAAATAGGAAATGAACCTAATCTTGAATTTGAATCTAAACTACACTAGAATATGAAGTTACAAATTAAAATTTTATCAAGACGCCAATATAGAAGTGCACAAAACATATTGTAGTTGATAAGTCGAATAATAAATTGATAAAGTAAATCTAAAAGTGAAAGACTTGTGCAAATTCTAATGAATTTGCCTCTGCCTCAATCTAAAATCAATTTTAATCTTGGCATACAATCTAATAAAAAGAGACTTAGTGAGAAAATGAAATCAAATCAACATTTCAATAAATTTATTAATAACAAGTAATAAAAAATAAATCTAAATTTAAATTAAATCTTTTAGGGTAGCTTTCTTTAAGAAGGTTTTTTTTATCATTTCATTAAATTTTACTAAGTTATAAATCATTATTAGTATCTCTTAGGATGCATATTAGCACTCTACTATTTTTATAACTTGTTTTATATCATAATTTCCATGATTTGTTTGCTTCATATGAATAGATTCACAAAAAAAAAATAACTTTCAATTATAAAAATTTTAAGTTCAATGTTTAGGTGAATAAGAAGCACATGGAATTCAAACCATATGAAAAAGTAATGGTCCACTTGAATCCTAAAAGACTTTCTGCAATGATCTTAAAGAAATTAAAAACAAAAAATAGGGTTATACAAAATCAAATAGTGCATTAAGATAAATACCTATGAAATGAAAATTTTGAGAAGCTCTACTATTATTCTACATTTTAGTATATCTAATTTGACTTTATTTCATGAGCATACCACAAATATTGCAGCTTCCTCTCTCTTTTCATCTCCTCTTTATGAATTCACATACAACATACTAAATGATTTTGTCCACTACTGATAGTGAATATCAAAGACTTCTTAGGACTCGAAATGGCATATTATTTATGATGATTCATGGGTTCTACCTTTGCAAGAAGCACAATAGTTATGCCAAAACATATTTGACAAATATAAAATGCTTAATTTGTTGAAACCAATTTCTAGTTAAGTAGATTGATGTGGAATACTCCAATTCCTAATTACTACAATCACAAGATTCATCATGATAGCTAACTTCATACAATCCTATGATCATTTATATGTTGTTGATTGCTACATCCTAAAAAGCCCTGTAATCATTGATTTGCTACAACATCGGGATCCTCTTGATTATATTGATTGTCATTGGTCATGAAATCGCATTTGATTAGACCTAGACTATTGCTAGTTGCTACCTCTTATTTTTCCTTGTGTGGATGTATATATATTGAAATTATGAAATCTAAAAAAGATTCATAATAAGAGCATTAAGAATTAAAACTTTAGCTTTTGATTGGCCTTAAAAGATTCTAAGGAATTTCCTATTTTGAGTCATTCACGAAGAAGAAATAAAACTATTAAGATAAGTAAAATCAATAAATATTAAGCATTGAAATAAATTTTAGTTGTTTCTTAACTCTTATGCCTGTTTAGTTGGATATATATTCCTAGATTGTTTCACAAGTATTCAAGATTACCTAGGGACGTGAAATTCCATTTACTAGTGTGAGAAATGGATCTTCTTTTTGAAGGATTTTCATCATTGATCATGATATTAATTTATTTCTTGTGCATGTGCATGAATGAAATTTAGCCTAGTATTATACATGTTGAATTCCTTTTTTATAGTGTAAATCTTAATCATTGTTAAAATTTTATATCCATATATTATCTTTCTTATGGAATTTCATATTTTGATGCGACTTAAATTTGGAATGCAACAATAATATTTGCAGTTTTTACATAAAAATGATTAATTATTGTTTAAGTTTGGAGCGGTAGTATGTGAATTGTGTTCTATGTGTTTTTATTATGCATATCATCCTACTGCATCAGTAAACCTTGGGCCCTTAATCATCCTATATCAATATGCACAAGCATTGCTAACAACGCCCATATGAAATCAAAACATTTAAAAAACACTGCAAAATCCAATCAAACAAACGTATCAGCCATTCAAATCAATAATCTTCAAGTCGCACAATCACCATAAATCTACCTAATTTTGTTTCAAAAGTACCAAACAAAGTTCCATCAGAGGAACAATGATCCAAAACATAAGTTTCATGATATGCCTTAATGAAAGTTTAGCTATGGTGTACCTTATAACCATTCCTGCTATAGATACGGCACCTTGCGGCTGAAGAAGTTTCTGAAATAACAGTTGTCATAGCCACACAATCACTGGTGGCTTTGCGAATCAGTCTGCAACCACCTTCCTTCTCTTTTTTATGTAATAAACTTTTACTAGAGAAGACTCCGAGGGGAGTCTGTATGATTAAAACGTTATCAAGATTTGGAATCCTGCATTAATTAAAAATAAATGTCTAAATTGTCCAACACAGAATACAGTTGACAATAAGGAACAACATTCAAGTAGCAGATTTAAATGCCTCAAACAGTAAAGCCAAAGTTAAAAAAACAAAAGAAATTCTACGGTAAATGACATGAAAAGTTCACCTGAACTGTCAAAAAGCTAAAATAAGTAGCAGCAAAATCAATGCTAGCTTGCACAAAAGAAGCATGCCTAGCAGATTGAAAAATGTAACTTAAAACTAAGAAAGCAGCAACAAGAGTTATACCTGTGTTGTGCACAATAAGAGATCATTTTTGTTATTTGTTTGCCATTCTTCACCAAGCAATGTAACTGCAAAAACAATCATAAAACTTTGATTCTCATCCCAGAACCAACATAAAAAGGGAAAAAAATAAACAATCTATAGCTAGAAAGAAATGAAATTAGAATGCATCTCAAAGCATGATAAAGAAAGGTACCTAATATGTTGACTCAGTTCATCATAATGATATCTTTTAAAACACGTTTTCTACCTTTAAATGGGATAAGGCAACGCCAAAATCCCCAGATTCAGTCAAAGGAAGTCATGCTCAACATATAATGGGAGTATCACCTTTACCAGAGGGATGAGTTTTTAAGAAAATATGTATCAAATGAGAAAAAAAACTATTTTATAGATAGTAGAATTCACGCTTAGTAAAAATGTAGACTTAAGTTGGTTTAGGATGTATGATAAAGGGCCTAAGTTTTAAAAACTCATGCAAGGATTAAGAAAGAAATAAGTAGAGCAAAAGTGACATGGCTATAAGATGCACAAAATAGAATTCACAACTCAAGAATTTGATGCAAGAAAATCTTATTTTTCCACTTTTCAAAAATAGCTTGTGCTTTTGACAAGAGAAAATCCTTAACTTTAATTTTGAAAGCAAAATCCTATTTTTCCATTTAATTTAACCCATACTGTATTATTTTAATTCAACTATTAATATATCACATCCCCTGGCTTCAAGAGTAGTGGAGATTGAAGATCCCTCCCCTCTTTTGTTTATGATACCTCATTCATATTCATTTCCTGTGAGAGAAGTAGAGATCCTATCTCGCAAGAAGAAGCGGAGGTCCCACCTCTACAGGAGAAGCAGATCTCTTTTCTCATCAAGAGATGTGAAGCTCTGTAGAAGCAGATTTGAGATCAACTATGCCCTACAAAATGAAGAATCTTCTTTGCCAAGAGCAGTGAAATTTGGTTTAATTGATGCTAAACATTAGGGAAGTCTATCATATATTACCCAAGGAAAAAGTAATGACCTCATACTACAAAAGTTCAATCTTTGAAGATAGATGCTGGAAATAATGTCATCCCCTTGATGATTGGTAACATACATTTTGAGTATATTTTCTTGCTTCAAGTTTTCAAGGCACTATGCTACCATCTTATCTTGCTTCTTTGCCATTATATCTGACTATTTTGTTTCCACAACCTCATGAGTGTTACAAAAGCTGCCATCCTTGTATTTTTTTTTAATGGCATAATTCAATATTTCCTTTTAGATAATTGAAATATGCTAGACTATAATATGATTATCTGATCATACATGCACTAATTACTTGACTTAATACTTGAGTTCAGTAAAGAAATTTAAAATTAAACTCATTCCTAGATATTTTGTTAAAATTAATTTAAATTTTATGAATTAGTAGCTATTTTTAGGACCTTCTAATGTCTAAATATACTTAACAACATTATTTGTTGATTTTGTTGTACTAATTAAATCAATCAAACCAATCGACCTATGACAGTCAACAAACTAGTTCCTCAACTGATCCAATTTTCGAAATATTGGTTGAAGATCCAAGAGATGTTCATGAAGCAATCCATCAAAATCCAACATAGAAAGCAAACTGCCAAAAAAAAAAAGCTTTTTTGTAACTCTTCAAGAATGAATTACATCGATCCCAAAAGAATTAGTGCAACACAAGAAGAATATCTCTATAATATTATAATTCATTTGAATTTTAATTTATTTAATTATTAGGATGGTTTTTATTATAAATTAGATGATACTATTGAAAGAGAAATACAAATTTTGATCAGATTTTAATTCAAATTAATTTGGTCATATTAATGAGATTTTATGGCTTATAATTAAATTAATCAATTATAAATGAAATTCTTTAAGAGATTCCTTCCCCAAAAATTCCCCCAATATCTCTCACATGATTTCACCCTTCAAATATCCCTCCTCCCTATTCCTCCCTCCTTCAGATTCTGCTCCAGTGACCGATGCTGCTACAATTTTGCTTGTATTGTCATTAACAATTAGAATTTAAGAAATATATAATTAAAGTAAAATTTAATCAGTAATTTGTTTAAACCATTATTAATCATATATTAGAACACTTTACAATCAATTTAAAATTATAATATTAAAATAAGTTTTAAGATTTGATAGATGTGTAATATAGATCATATAGATACATGTAGATTTTATAAAAAAGCTTCTATCTTTTTTTTGGACCTTTCTCTATTTTTTTACATATCAACTCCTTTAAACTTTGGAAAACATACTGTCTTTTATTAATGTCAAATGTGCTATGAGATAGCACATTTGGAAATGTGAAATTTTCTCTCATTTTGGCATAGTGCATATGAAATTGTGAATAGTCCCTTTCTACATGGCTTGAGTTTTTGAATAGAAAATACTTTTTCCTACCACCAAATAGAAAATTTTAAATTAAATTAAGCAATTGAAGGAGCCTCATTTTGTAATGAAGCTCTCTCCTTATGTTGAGCATGGTAGGTAGTATTCTCTCTCATTATGGTTGAATATATAGTATAAAGATAATATATAATTATAAACAAAATTCATGCTAATTTTAATATAACTTATTTGCTGCCATACCTCCATGCGATATCCTGCTCTTGCAGCACACATAGCATGATAGTAAGTGGAACATCTGTAGCATTGTGTGCAAGAACCATGCATCTGCTTACATATCGAACATGTCTGATGGGACACCAAAACATAAGCCAGCAACTCAGTTGACTTTAAAATCACTGTAGAAGACGTACATACAAAATTACTTTATAAATGGGCTATAAATCCCAAAAGACTATTTGCTAGTGACCAATTTAATCTCAAAGTATCAAATTGCTCCAATTTAGTCCTTGACTATACAATATTGATCCAAAGTGATCCCTTGAGGATAAAATTAGATCACTTTTGTATGATAGAAGAACTAAATTGGGTCAAATTGTATCACGATTTCAACATGAGAGATTATTTTGGATCAATTTTGTATAGTCATGAACTAAATTAAAGCAATTTGATACTATGCGACCAAATTGGCTATTTCCAAATAGTTGGGAGATCATTTTGGTATTTATTCCCTTTATAAATTATCTAATTCCAAGTTATCAGAGAGAATTGACCTTTGACAATGACTGTAATGGGATATTCAATAAACCAACAGCAGGCTCCATCTTCTCATCACTTGAGAAAGAGACTTCTGGTTGAAACCAAGCACATGTAACATGAACCCATAGTTCCTCAACATCAGTCGGCTTCAAAGCACCACCTAAACAAAAATATATTACAAAGTTAATGTGTTTCATATTAAAAAGCATAAATATACAAAAAAATTATCTTGAAAGTGAAGTGCATATGCATAAAGTATTAAACCATTGAATTTCATCAGCTATTATTATTTAATCAGGTATAAATTTGATGAAAATGAGATTGATTTATGTAGAAACACAATAACTGGACCATCTATTCCAAGAATGATAAGTAGCAGAGAAGTTCACGTCAGAGAAACGTTAGGATATCATATTTGACAACAAGCTCCATTTTCATAATTGTTTGGACATATTATACAATATATAATATTAGCGGAATATATTTATTTCAATGTAACTAATCACATTATATTGATTCAGCTGTTATAAATAGCAGGGTTCTCTATTGAAAAAATGACAAGTGATGCGGAATCTTATTTCCCATAATTTGATACAATCTCAGATTTTGATTCTGTCGCTAATTTGTTATAATTTTGACACCGCTAATCCAAATACAGTTCCCTATAGTTAATTATTACATTATACTTCCACTATTGTACCACTGATTCCCTACTCTACTTCACGCTATTCTTATTATAGCCATCTCTACCGAATAATCACGTTGTGTCACCTTTGTTGCTCTTTGATCCCATCAACTATTAATTCTAATTTTGACATTATGATTTGCCTTGTTTAGCGCATCTTTGATCGCTCAGAAAAAATACTTCGAAAATCTCCGCGTCTTTGATTTTTATTCAACCAGATTACCCCAATATTATATTAGGATTTATTTAAATCTGAGTTCTACTTCCTATGAACACAAGCAACTATAATTAATTACCTCTCTTACAACAATAGGAGAGTACTCTCGATTAAGGTTGAAAATAAGCATTAATCCTTAGTGTAAATCATGCTTGGTAGTGTGGTGTAGATGATTGTTTGGGGTAAAGAAGAGTAGTCTTCATCAAGATCTCATAGTTCCGTCATCTCAGGACTATAGTTGTTCAAGTCTATTAATATTAGAGAGCTATTAGTCGTAATGTCCAGGGAGTCTGATTAGCAGTTATAGGTTGCCTCATCCCAGGAATCCCAAGTAGCCTGGAGTTTTTATTGTGATAGTGTTTATTAAATTATTTAAATTAAACTTAACTTGTAAGTTTGTCCAATAATTCAATTTTATGAGTTAGATAGGATCACTATTAAATGAAGTTTGCATTACAGACATATGTTGGGCTTATATCTATTGAAATGTCTAATTGAGTTAGGCTTATATCCATTGGAAGGCCATGCATTTTTATGAGTGAAGTCTGCTTTGTAGACATACATTGGCCTTAAATCCATTCAAATGTCTTGTTTAAAATGATTGAAGTCTACTTTATAGACATACATTGGGCTTGCATTCATTGGAATGCTAATTATTAAGTGTGATATTTGCACAAACATGAATTAGGCTTACATTCATTGAAATGTCATGTTTAGAAGTGTGGTCTGCTTTATAAACAAATAAATAGGATTACATCCATTGGAAAGCCATGTCTGAAGTGCAATTAAAGTCTTCCTTGGGAACAATACTTGGGCTTACATCCTTTGGAATGCCAGGTGTTTAAATGTGATTAAAGTCTACTTTGCAGACACATATAAGGCTTATATCTATTGGAAGTAGGGATGTCAAAAAAGCTCGTTGTTCATGACATTGTGTTACTGCGTTAGTTACCTAAGCACAACAAACAAATATTTTAAACTCGATTTATAAATGAGTCGAACATGAATAATCATTTGTTCGATCGTGTTCGGCTCGGTTTAGCTCGAAATAAATAAATAAATATAATTAATTATATAAATTTTATTTAAAAAATAATTTATATCATTAAATATTTTAAAATTTTATATTTATTTAAATAATTAAATTAATTAATACAAATTTAAATCAAATAAGTTAAAATATATTATAATGAATTTTTTTTTTATTATGATAATATCATAGCCATCAAATTTTTGATCTGTGGCTAAAATTTAAACACTTCTAAACCCTACTCATATAAAACCCTTTCCTCAAGACGCACGACCCTAATACGTCGTCTTGGACTCTCGATCGATTTAGCTTAACAAGTCCATCACTTTCTACTTTCCCGCATTGAGTTGTGACTCTTAGTTGCAACGCCCTATAGAGTCGGACCTCCAAACACGATTTCTGGTTTTCTAGGGTTTGGTATCGGTCATTATTTTTTTCTTTTTATCAGGTTTCTACTTGGAACTCGGTAGACTTTGCATGTAGCATCATTCTCTTCACTCTTCTCCCTCACAATCTATATATTTCTATTTAATATGTAGTTTTTCTTGTTGATATGTGAAGTAATTAATATGAGGTGAATCTGGTGATTACTTTGGTTTCCTGATAAAAGCAGAAATGCTCTTAAAGCTTCTAGGATTTGTGGCTCTAATTTTTTATTTGTAGTTGAGAGTGTACATCCAAATATTGATTTATTTATTGTGTCCGGGTTTTTCAAAATCTCTGATTTAAGCTTCTAAATCATTAAGACATCAAGGAAGCTTTTCAAAATTTCAGTTATACAAGTTATGGATTTTGCTGTTTGATTTTTAAATTTAAAATGTGAGAAACATAGCTTGATGCCTGTAAGTTTCTCGAAAATTCCTTACTTCCACGGCTTGAGGCTTTTGTTGTTTGATTTGTAGATTGAACACCTTGGTAAACATAGCTTGATTCATGTACTATATATTGCTATCTCTGGTATTGAAATGCTTGATATGCTTATTCCCTGTAGGATACTCAAAGGCTCTGTTTTATGTAAATACTAGTGAATCTTCATAAAAGGTTTTTGAAATTTCTTTACTTCTAGAGCTTGAGGATTTTGGTGTTTAATATGTAGATGAAGATGTTAAAAAAAAAGCTGGATGTCTTTAAAATCTTTCTCCACCTTATACTATCCAAAAACTTGATGCTTTATTTTCAGCAGACCTTTTGAAATTGTTGTGAAAGCAAGTTTTGATTTAGGGCAACATACAGTGTTGTAAATTCTTAATTTGTGTTCAATTATTATTATTATTATTCAATGATATGATGCCCTTGCATTATCTAATTATGTTATGATGGTATCATGGTGCCTTAGTGACTGATTGACTGTGTTATACTGCAAATATATTATGGAATACTTGTTGGTATTAATTTGAATTGAACGCGAACAATCTAATTTGAAAGATTTTGACGTTCCAACGCTAACGGCGTGATCAATTTCGTAAACGGAGGTCATTTGGGGAACGTTGCGGCTTCCCGACCTCGATATGCACATAGGCGCTTTGACGACTCTTCTTCTTGATCAGTCGATCGTCAAATTGTTCGGGAAGTATATTCTAATTAATTTCGACGTTCTGAACACGATAACGAAGCTCGTTCGTCGATCGAAGGTCATTTACGATTTGATGTCAGCTTTCGCTCAATTTCGCGTTATCGTTTTGACCTCAATATTCGCGCAGACTCATCCGAATTGAGCGGGGACAATCTCATTTGAAAGGTTTCGATGTTTCGATGCTAATGACATGATCAATTTCACAAACGGATGTTGTTTGAACATCATTGCGACTTCCCGACCTCGGTATGCACGTAGGCGCTCCGATGGCACTCTTTGATCAGTCGACCGTCGAATTGTGCAAGATGTATATTCTGATTAATTTCGACGTTCTGAACTCGATGGTGAAATCCGTTCGTCAATCAGAGATCGTTTCACCTGATTTTTATTGTCATCGACTGTATTTCATCTCTGATTTGCGCACTATTGCATCTGAAGCCTGTCAAATTTGTATTGTGAACTCGACTCGACTCACGGCGCATGCATGGAGGTCAACACTTGAGCCACCACATACTGGTACTTTTAGTTATGATGCTATATATGATTGTTTATTATATTGAAATCTTCAGGATAAAGTGTCTACTATCACATTGAACAATGCTAACAATAATGACATTGTTGTTAATGCTCTTAAAGTTAATTTTCAGTCTAGAAGCAAGTTATATTTTTTTGGAACATTTTTTTCATATTAGATGTTGTGCTCACATCTTGAATATCATGGTTCAAGATGGATTGAAGGAGATTCATAATATAATTTATAAAATTAGGAAGTCGGTAAAGTATCTCAAAAAGTCTCCAGCAAGATTACATAAATTTGTAGAAATGGTCAAACAATTAGGAATTTTCACTTCAAAAGGTCTATCTATTGATGCCCCGACACATTGGAACTCCACTTGATGCTTGAATCCGCATTTCTTTATCGTAATATTTTTATGCATTATGCTACTCGAGATAACAATTATAGGTGGTTGCTTCAAGATTTTGAATGGATTAAATATGAGCAAATAAGAGAATTTCTAGCTGTTTTTCATAATGTTACTGAAATGATTTCTAGTTCTTATCCCACCACAAATATTTTTCATCCAACAATCATACATGTAAAGAAGTTACTATTGGAGAAATGCAACTCATCTGATGCATATATAAAGCAAATGACAAATGTCATGAAAGCTAAATTTAATAAGTACTGGAGTGAATGTAATTTACTTATGTCTATTGCAAGTATTAGATCCTCATTTGAAGATGAAGTTTATCAACTTCACTTTTCCTAAAATATACTCTTCTGTTGAATTAGAATCTAAGATTAAGATTGTTGAGAATATTATATGAGAAAAATATAATCAATATACAATCGATATTCCTAATAGTTCAGCAAGTGCTTCATGCTCTTCATACACACCAAATGATGCATCTCTCTCATTCAGTAGTTTTGATTGCATGCTTAGGTTTACTGATTTTGTTGTAGCTTCGGGTTTTGTTCAACCCTCAAAATATGACTTGCAAATCTATTTAGAAGAAGGGTTGTACATGTGCATGAATGATCAATTTGAAGTGTTTGATTGGTGGAAGATGAATACTCTGAAGTATCCATGCCTATCCAAGATGGCTAAGGACATTTTGACAATTCCTATAACAACAGTTACATCCAAATCAGCATTTAGTGTCAGTGGTAGAATTCTTGATGATTATAGAAGCTCTTTGTCCTCAAAGGTGATTAATCCACTTGTTTGTGTATCTAGTTGGATTAAAGGTTATCAAAACAATATTAAGAACCCACCGGTAAGATATAATTTCAACTTATTATATTCTGTGAATTCTGAAACTAAAAGTTTAATGTTCATATTAGTCACATACTCACCTTATGTGTTTTGCTAATTAATGATTTATTTATTTCAGCAAAAGTTCATGATAGAAGAAAACTTTCATGTGCCTTTTTCAGATTTTGAAAGCTCAAAATGAAAGATTAGTTGGTGACAAGTTTTGATCACATCTTCATAGTCATATGAACAATTGAACATTGAATGGTTTTGGTTTAATCTTCTAATTTCTGATTTATCAAAACTTTTTAAATCTTGTGGTTTGATACTGCATTTATATTATTTTATGTTGTTGAATTTTATAGTTTAATATTGTTATACTTCTGACATCCAACCTGAATCAGGCTGTCTTTTACTTCCTAAGTCGATCAAATCATAATTTATGTCTTTCTAAAGTAAGTGTCTTGCAGATAAATATGTGGGATTCATCAGATTTTATATAACTATTGTTTTTTATACTTATCTAATCAACAGTTTTTAAGGTTACGAGATATATCGATGCTAAAATGAATCACGGCTATGATGATAATAACATTTTGTACACAAGATGTTGTGTTTCAAAATTTGCCACCTCTTGATGAAAAGAGTATTTAAGGTATGTAATTTTAAGACATGAAATAGTAGATAAACTACGGAGATTTCCCTCATTTTAGGACTTTAGATCTGGTTCCAGGTTTTATAAAGCAAGCACGAGTTAATTACCTCCGCAGAGGAGAACTTTCGATCGATTACGTTATACTGTATAACAAGAAGGAGTTTTGGAATTGATTTATGAAATTTATTTAACTTAAAGCGGATGGTATGATTCATCCCGAAATGTCCCTAATCTACTTAATGTAGAGGAATGATCCAACCTTATCTGATCCTTTAAAGACAAGGTTAAAGATCCAGAGATGGTTTGTCAGGAGGTTTTAAAGGCACTAAATTTTAACAGATTTTTTTGCCTAATCAAGATATCCTATTCAGAACTCAAAGGCAGCATCGAAGATACGCAAGGCCATGAGTGATATAGTGAGATCATTTGGAGACAACCACCCTGGACTCCTGAACTACATCACGGAGATATCTTGACAATGCAAATGAGACACGCAGCTCCGGACATGAGATTGTTTGAGAATAAACATAATCAGACTTGATTGACTTCTCCCTTTGTAGCTAGATTTTTTAAATTTGTCACCTCTGACAAACAATTGCGATAGACGAGTTGGATTTTTAGCTTTAGGTTTTTTTTTTTTAACTTGATGATTTTCATTTAGTCATTTTGAGCTCAATAATTTATTAGAATTCTCATTTGGATTGATATTCAATTTATATTAAGTTGATTTGAAATAACAATCATAAGTATCCCTCCGCTTAAAATCTTCATCAATGCCATTATTTCAAGCTGATCCCGCCGACTATTAATTTAATAATATGATCGATCTCGTCATATACAAAATTAGCTCGATATTTTATTATGTTGAAGATATTATAATAACATCGATTTTCTAGTTTAATTGCGGCCCCAAGCACCAACTGTCACTAAAGATCCTCGCATTAAGTTTAAACATTCTGATAAGGTCGGGTCCATGTATTTAAGAATGCCTTAATTAACACATTTTGTCGCTATACCACGGTAATCCGGATTTTATATTATATTATAATTTGAAATAGCATATCACGATTTATACTTCCTTCTTCTTGAGAAATTCATTTATTTCGCTTATTAATAAACCTTCAAATTTATCACATACTTCTAATGAATTCACTACCTGATTGAAATGAATGGGAAAGTCAAGTATTCACTGAGAACTTGTTGCACTCAATAATGAGCCATTGAGGCTATCGTAGATCTCAGATAGTTCAATCATGGATTCAACTATGTTCATTCCAATTCACTCAATGTATGATATGATTCAACCATTTATTATGAAGCAACACATTTGATTTGTTGTCGTTGATGAACCACTTAATCAACTTTAATTTAGAATTCTACGATGAAGAAATCATATAATTAATATATATATCAATCTTAGTTTATTTCACGTTCCGTCATAACGCGCAATACATTGCCATCGATGTTGTTTGGCGTCACGCCACAAAAGTCAATTTCAATTCAAATTTGAGCATCGTCGCCGATCGCCGACGTCCGAAACTCGCGTCCAAATTGTACGCATAAATCTTTTTGATAGGTTTCGACATTTCAACGCTAACGGCGTGATCAATTTCGCGAATGGAGGTCATTTGGGCAACGTCGCGGCTTCCCAGCCTCGATATGCTGTCAACACGTCGACGAACTTCTTTCTTGATCAATCGACTGTCGAATTGTGTAATATGTATATTCTGATCAATTTTGACGTTCTGAACGCGACGATGGAATCCGTTGGTCGGAGATCGTTTCAACTGATGTTCGGTGACGTCGAGTGTATTTTAGCTCCGATTTGCACGCTGAAGCTCGTCGAATTCACTTTGTGAGCTCGACTTAACTTGTGGCGCATGCATGGAGATCAACAGATGCAACTTAACTTTGTTTTTCGGTTATTTATATAATAGATAATACACTTGGTTTAACTTCCTGATTAAGTCCTTCTTAGTTTTTTATTCTTCTGATTGGCTATCTAATTCAATTATGCCTGCTACTTCTGCATTATATCTCTATTGCTGATTTTCAGGATATTGTTGTGATAAGCAATAAATGATTATTTTTTAATCTTGAGATCATGAGTTTTTCATGTTTTTTGTTCTTTCTGTTGGTTGTCTAACTTCTTAGCTTGTAGTGTTGTTTCTTACACTATCTATCTTGATTATATTATTATACTTATGCTATTTTTAATTTAATCTTCTAATTTGTTGTTATTTATATCTTGTTGAATGTTGTGGTTTAATATTGCATTTATATTATTATATATTGTTGAATTTTATGATTTAATATTGTTATACTTATGTTATTATACTTATCTATTCAACAGTTTTTAAGGTTACACATATTGCACTTGGTGTAATGTTATAGAATCAATTGATGCTATAAGTAATAACATTTTTATAAGAGATGAACTTATTTTATTATTCTACCGCTTATATAATGATAATACACTTGGTTTAACTTTGTGATTAAGAGTTTTTCTTGCTTTTATTTTGGTTGTCTAATTCGGTTCGTACCGCCGTCCGCTACTTATATTTTTTCTAATTAGGTTGGTGCATTCGTGTATTTTATCTCTATTGTTTCTTGTTTTTTGTTCTTCTACATGATTTATTTCTACGATTGCCCCACGTCAGATTGTTTCAGATATAACTAATCTATACTTTAGTTTTTTATTGGCTCATTTAGTGTTGGTTTAATGATTTTTTAGCCGTACCAGACTCCCAGCCCATTTTTTTAATATTTTGCAATATATCTTGTTATTTTTTAATTTTCTTTTTAGTCATTTTAAATCCTATAAAATATATTCTTATTTTATTTTGCTGATTTATGTTTTTTAAGTATTTAATATAAGCAGCCAACAAGCTATAATGGCATCAATGATTGTTTGATTTAATCTACTAAGCCAACTAAGCTCATTAGTTATTTTTAATATATCATTTTTTTTGGTCAGGTTTACTAATAAATTATGCAGATTGAAGACAAAAATCTTAATTATACGATTAAAACATATGAAATGTTCATTTTTAATGGTGTATATGTATAAAAAGTAATGTAATTATCAATTTGTTTATAAATTATATCTTGTAATATTTGTAGAAGCATAAATGTACAGAGTAAATATTTGTGAATTATTGTATTTAATATTTATTTTATTTTTTATTATGTAAATGTTTAAAATATTCAGAATTCAAATTTTATTATTTGATTTGTATTTATGAGAAAATTAATATTTGATTGATGAAATTGATTGAAGCATTAAAAAAATTGATTTAAAATTATTATTATTATTATTATTATTATCAATTGTGTATCTGTGATTTTATTTTTATTAGTTTAGACTTTAGAGCTTATGAAATATAATTTTTTGTTCATAAATTTTTTTAAAATATTTAATTTAAAATTATTAAAATATATTATTTTTTAATATATATACAAGCTATTTCGAGCCGAACACGAGCTCTTAACAAACACGAATATATTTTTGAGCCGAATTCGAACAATGAGTTAACGAGCTATTTCGAACACGAGCTAATACAAACGAGCCGAACATGAACAGAGTCTCAACTCGCTCAAGCTCGGCTCGTTTACACCCCTACTTGAAAGGCCTATTAAATATGATCGAAGTTTATCTTACAAATATAAATTGGACTTAAAATATTAAAAAGCCATATGTTTATGTGATTTGATGTTTGTCTTGCAAACACAGGTTGAGCTTACGAAAGCCATATATTATGTGAGTTAATGTTTGTTTTATAAACACAGGTTGGATTTACATCTGTTAGAAAATCATATGTTTATGTGATTTGATGTTTGTTTGAAATACAGGTTGGACTTATATCTATTAGAAAGTCGTATGTTTATGTGATTTAATGTTTGCCTTGAAAATATAAGTTGGACTTACATCTATTAGAAAGTCATATGTTTATGTGATTTGATATTTGTCTTGCAAATATAGGTTGAACTTACATCTGTTAGAAAGCCATTTATTAATATAACTTCCATTTTTACGAACAATAGTTAGCTTTATATTTATTGAGTTATTTAGACTAATTTTGAGGCCCACCTTCTGGGCAAATGACTGGGCTTACATCTATTGGACATGTTTTAGCGAGTGATATTTGGTTTTGGACTTACATTCTTTTGGAATGCTGATATTATTCATTTTATGAATGTATGTAATAGACTTATATCCCTTTTGAAATGTCAATTATTATTCATTTTATAAATATATGTTTTGGACTTACATCTCTTTGGAATGTAATATTATTCATTTTATGAATATATGTATTGGACTTACATCCCTTTGAAATGTCAAATATTATTCATTTTATGAATGTATATTGGACTTATATCCCTTTGAACTGCTATGTGTTTAAATTAAATGAGGTATCCATTGGAATGTCGAAGTTTGCCTTGTAGATATACATTGAGCTTACATCCATTGGAAAGCCATATTAAATGTGAGAGAAGTCTATCATGCAGACGTAAACTAGGCTTACCTCCACTGGAATGCCAATTTGGATTGAACTTACATCCATTGAAAAGCCATTTTTTGAATAGTGTTTGCTTTGCAAACACATATTGGACTTACAAAAAATCATTTGTTACAAGTGAAGTTCACTTAGTGAATTAGCTTGATCAAGATTAATGTGAAATCCGCCTTGCAAATATAGATTGGACTTACATCCATTGAAAAGGCTAATTGGATTGGACTTCATCCATTGAAAAGCTACTTATAAATATTTAGATCGAATAAACTTATGTCTATTTGAAAGCTAGTTTTAAATATTGAAGTTTGTCTTGCAAACATGATAAGACTTGACTTAAATTCATTAAAATGTTAAATTAATTCTATAATCACTTCATAATTAAAATAATCTAATATTAGGTTATTTGTTTGTATTTGGATACTCAATATGTTATATTTGATCATTTTAAACAATCAACAATTATAGAGTTTATTGAATAATTAATGATCATTAATTCCACAAAATTTATCACATAAATGAATTAATCTTAATTTATTAGTATGTTAAATCTATTGAGAGAGTTAATTACTTAAGTTTAAGTCTTCAATTACTTATATTTAAGACCTTGTTATTTTAATGTGAGAGTAACAGAGACTAAATGAGCGTAATTTTAATTCAAATCAATAGAAATTATTTGTTATTGTTATTCAATAATTCATAACTCGGTCTTTTTTTTATTTTGATCTTAATTTTGTGTAAAATTTTTTAAGTCCAATAATTTTCACGGAATTTTGGCAACATAACAACTTAATGATACTACAATTTTGTGAATTTTAGTGCAATCGGACCTCTTCTCCCTTGCTCTAGATCCGAGATCGATGAAGGGATATGATCATCTCTTGTTGGACCCAAGATCAACGATAGATATCATAGTAAAAGATTTAAGTTTAATAATTTCAACAAACTTCCGATAACATAACAACTTAGCATTGCTGCAATTTTATAAATTTTAGAATGATCGACGCTCTTCTCCCTTGCTCAGGATCCAAGATCAACGAGGAATTGTCTTGCCGAATCGAAAATCTACGACAAAGGCCTTCATAAATTTCCCGACTGAACCTAACATCGACAGACGCAAGTCTTGAATTTTAAAACCTGTGATTTAGTTACTCTTAAATAATTTAAATTTCAAGTTAATTATTTTAATTTCAACAAAGTTTCATCTTGGCAATGATGGTTGTTTTGTAAATAGCACGATTGCATTCTTCTCCCTTACTTCGGACTGAAAATCAATGAAGGGATATATATTCATCTCGCACAAGACCTAAGATCGACGGTAGAGGTCTTCAATTTGACTTATGAAGTAAGAAATTATTTATAAAAATTTAGTTTCAAATTTTACCTAAAATCGGAACTCCAAAAGACCTTTTTCTCCTCTGTTAGACAAAAATGCCCTTATTTGCTCCTATCCAAGATTTAAGAAAGAAGAGGCAATATGGGGATTTGGACTCTATTTCATGTGAAATAGCCAATAAGGCCTCGGCTAGGGCACTTCACGCGACAGAGAGGCTCTCTCTTTATCTCTCCAACCGTTCTTGCTCTTACTTTATGCAATTTTGATGATGTGGAGAGCAGTCGATTTTTTTATTCTTTTTTTTTGTGCAATTTTCAGCTGCAAGTAGTCTTCTAGAAAACAAAGAATTAAATTTTCTATAGAAGAATTAACATTGTTGAAACTTATGGAGGATGTATTAAACCTTACAAGCTATTGACAAATTCTAAGAAATTTCTTATTTTAAATCTTTTATGAAGTATAAATAACATAAATAAGATATGAAAATTCATTAAATATTAAACTTTGTGATATGATTCATGTTTTTTCATGTTTTCTTCGAAACTTGTGTCTATGTTATGTGTATTATGTAGTATTTAAGTGCTTCAAAGGCAATGATGACCATTTAAGAGGTGAGTCTCCTCAAACCAACATGAGGCTTAATTCTCTCTTTCAGGTGATTTCTATCATTGTACTTATCATAATTTATTAAGCCATTGATTTATGCGTGTGATTGAAATTTTGTTGACTGATGAGAACTTTATTTGAGCGTGGAATGAATAAAGCGTTTTTTTATGTGAGCTTGATTATTGCTAAAATTTTAAGTTATTTTAATGCTTTTACTATAGAATTTCAATTCTTGGCAATAATTATATTATAATTTGGAATAGAAGCATGTTTGATGTTTTTTATTTAGAAATGACTAATTTTTATTAAATTTAAGAATTAGTAAACTATATTTTAAAATTTTTTACATTTTTGTATTATGCATGTCACCCTAGATTGCATTAATAACTTTAAACTCTTAATAGTTCTACATCAAATTAGTATTAGAGCCTATATTTGTAACATCATTCCAACTAGAGTAGTGCACAATGCTTGGGTGTCAATCAAATGTAATAATAAAAGAAATCAAAGTGCATTTTTCCACCATGATTAAAACTCTGCAATCAATAATACTTTGGATGTATATATAAACTCTAACTTGAGGGAAAGTTTTGAATAAAAAATATTAATTTAGGAAATTACTCTATATATAGTTAATGAAATGTGTTCACTTAGTTGTACATTGACATATTTTATTGATTCCTCCATCATAAATAGAGAAGCATAGAAGCTTCTTTTCCATCAACAATAATCTAGAAATATTAAAGTACCTTTCACTGGGCAAAGGCAACACTCTCGTTTATATTGAGGTTTTTCACATGCTCTGCACACCCAAGATGTGAAATCTCGAATGTTTTTTGCTCCATAGCATTCTTGGTGAACAGCTACTTGACACCTGGAAATTATATTGATAGACTAGTAATTTTTAAGTTTCTTTATAATTATGATTATTCAAGTACAACTTAAAGCAATAAAAATGGCGTCAATGCCTTCACACAATAAGATCAATCATACCCACAAATCTTAAATGTGAACGAAAACCTAATAAATACCTGTTACAAATAATAATCTTATTGTAATCCCAGTCTTCAACCCATCTACAAATTGCACATCGCTCAGTTGTCCATTTAACACAAACTGGCTCATATTCTTCTGCCAAGATGAAATCAAAATCATATTCAACTCACCATGTATTAACATTAATAACATAAATGGAGCACTATTGTTGCTACTATCAAAATAACTAAGCAAACCTCTACTCAAATAAAAGCTTTTTACCTTGTAAGAAAGCAAGCAATTTCTCCTTTCTCGATTTTAAAGATGGGTACTTAACATGATTTGGGAAGTGCACATCATAATGATCCAACTATAGAGCAACAATAGGGTGATCAACAAACCTAGAGGTCAAGCCATTAAAGATGTATTGCAATATCCATAACAACAGCTGAACTACAAAAATTCTCCAAGAGAAAACAGGCAATGGCTTCTTGAGAATGCTAACAATATAATGCGTAGATCATCAAGTATGTATGTACCCATTTTCCAAGCGCAAGCATCATGCTCTTAACTTTGATACTACTCTTCCACTTCTTGCCTCTGCAGCCAGTATGCCGCTCCCATTCACTTGGTGTTAGCTTCTGAAGCTTGCAAGAACCACAATGGCATAGTACCCTGCAGAGAGGCAATGTCATTCACATGGTTACAGGGAGTTCAAATATTGATCCAACATCTGCGAAGCAAAGCATGAAAACTTTGATAGTTTTGGGGAACAGGAGCATATATTGGTCAACATCTCCCAGTTAGCAGAGGGGGTACATAATTGCAATTTTTGACATATCTAAATAGCTAGACATGAATTGTAATACCTAAAATGAAAAAACAAGTAAATTTCAAAATTTTAAAGTATACCTATTTTTTGCATGTCTCTAAAATAATTATAAACATTTTTATAAAATTCTAGTCACCAAAATGATTATTTTCATATATAGAAGCTTATACAAAATATAATTATATTAATAATTATAAATTAATAAAGGTATTAAATTATTTTTCCTAAGTTTCATTTTAATATTACTGCACATTCAATTAATCTACTGTACTGAAATTATTGCATTCCAATAATCTTTCCCTGCATGGGCTGGATTAATGGGAAGGGGTTGATCAGTGGCTGAAGTTGAATATGAAATCATAAAGTAATTTACTTATATATTAAGAAGCCAACTTCAATTCCCCCATTTCCGGTTCATTACCTTGTTCCTCCTCTTTGTTGTGCCGTCACTCCCACTCGCGCTCGAAACCGGGAGAAGCAATTAGCAGCCTGGGAAGTTGCAGGCTTGGAGCAGCTGCTGGGTGGTCGATTAAGGGAATTAGGAATTACGGGTAACGGGAATGGATAGCAAGGTTGCTAGATGGCTGCTGGGTGGCCGATGAAGGTACCCGGGAAAAGATAGCAAGGCTGCTAGATGGCGTGCTGGGTGAATGAGCTTTATTCTTTCTTTTGTGATGTTTGTGATGGGGGATGTAAGCCATGGTTGTGGCTGCTGTTTGGGTGTGTGAGGGGTGACTTGGATATCTGTGTGGGTATGTAAGTCCACGACTTTGGGCTGCCAGAGTGTGGGTGTGAGTTGGTTGTTGTGCAGCCTTGGATATAAGAATTATTTATATCCTGTATTGGCTGTGGGAGATGTTGAGTAGCTGCCATGAGGTATGAAATTTCCTTTCAAAATTTATTTGTCTTCTTGTGCTTCTCGCAACCCATCTCCTTGCTGCTAATTGGGGTATGTATTGTGCAAAGAATGTAGGAGCAATTGTAGCTCCTTACTAAGTTGCAATCCTCTGTTGTTGTCTTTGCTTTCTCTTTAGCTGGTTACTACCGAAACCCCTCTTCCTTGTTGAGTGGCTGATTATAAGTTGCTGATTTGAATTGAGTATAATTAAGTAGCCAAAAAGACTATAGTGCTGAATTAAGTTTGGGGCAACAAGGAGTATTACTAGACGGCGTGAAGTAGATAGACGGTAGGGAATTAAGATAGTAGTAATATAATTAGTATACTAAAATACTATATAATTTATTTACTTTAATTAATTTGAACAAGTAAATCATATTTGGCAACTAGAAGGAAACGTATTAGTGGTATGGTTGTCTAATTACTCAGTATCGAATTTAGTGGGATCAGATTCAGATGAGAATACCATTTTAGATTATAAATATATTAAGTTAAATTGATTAAAATTTTAAGTATTAATAAGAAAATCCATGATTGTTAGACTGTTTATTCAAGGAGACGACAAGTACGTAGCATCATTGGCCCAAAAACTGTTAGTTGACACTATTTTTACTACTACTTTTAAATATTTTATATATTACATATAGATATTTCTATCATATCTTAAGAAATAGATGGAGAAAAAGTTGTAGAGGATTTAAGTTAATGTGTCATACATTAAAATTATGAGAGAGAGTAATTGAGCATAAGTTACGATGTGATATAATAGTTTCTCACAATCAGTTTGGTTTCATGCCAAGTAGATCTACTATAGATGTTATACATTTGTTAAGAGGTTTGATGGAGAAGTATAAAGAAAGTAAGGAGGATCTACATATAATATTTGTTGATTTAGAGAAAGCTTATGATAAGTTTCAAGAAATGTTCTTTGGAGAGTATTAGAAAAGAAAGGAGTTAATATTGGTTATATTCAAGTCATCAAGGATATGTATACTAGAGCTGTTACTTGTGTCCAAACATAAGGAGGATTGACAAAATATTTTCCTATTTCAATTAGATTACATCTTTAAGCCCTTATCTTCTTGCTTTAGTTATGGATATTCTTACTAGGCATTTACAAGAAGATGTACCTGGTGTATACTTTTTGCTGATGACATTCTTCTTATTGATAACACTAGAGAGGAAATCCAAGAGAAACTTGAATTATGGAGGTCAACCTTAGAGCCTAAAGGTTTTCGTTTAAGTAGACCTAAAACTAAATATATGGAGTGTAATTTTAGTTGTAGAAGTTTTAGTGATAGTGTTGTGACATTGGGTAAACAAATCATTAAAAAGAGTGAGTGATTCAGATATCTAGGCTCTATTATTCAAAATGATGGCGAAGTAGATGGAGATGTTATTAGTAGAATTCAAGTTGGATGGTCAAAATGGAGGAATGCATCTGGCTTGTTGTGTGATAAAAAAGTACCGCTTAAAATTAAAGGAAAATTTTATAAGATGGTGGTAAGTGTTGACCTCCACATATGTGTCATAAGTCAAGTCAAGTCCACAAGTCAAATTCGACGGACTTTGGAGGTGAGACGCCGGCAAAAAATATACGCCACTAAAATGGTCGAAACGACCTCCCGAAACGACTTCGTTGTTCGTAACGCCAAAATTGATCGAAATATAAATATTACAAAATCTAACGATCAATCTATTGCCGAGCTATCAATGTCGACACGATATCGGAAGCGCGATCGCCAAACAACCTCCGCTCGTGAACCGATCAGCGATGTTGTTCAAACATCGAAAACTATCAAATGAGACTATCCACGCTTAATTCGGACAAGTTTGTCAAAGGTCTGATGATTTGAAATAACAATGCACAAATCAAGGTTGAAATACACAAGACATCACCAAAATCAACTCAACCGACCGACGAATTTCGTTATCACGCTCGTAATGTCAACCGGTCGGAATATAAATATCAGACGACTAGATCAACGATCAAGCGCCAGTCACCAACGCGCACGCGATATCAGAGGCCGACGCAAGCCCAACGACCTCCTCCGCTCGCAAATTGATTGAGTCGTTAAACATCGTCATCAACTCTATTCGACTCATTGGACGAACCGCACGAAAATCAGTGGTCGAAAGCGAACACGCACTTTGAGCTAAATTGACTCAATTGACGCTTTGAATCAAACGGCCAGATCAAACTGACTACGCCATGCTTTGAACAACGGAAAAACCTTACATTGATATATCTATATTGATCATATGACTTTATCGGCGTAAAATTCACATTAAAGTCGTTTAATCCATTTAAAAATAAACCTAACCTAAATCCTCTCAAACCCAACCGCTTCTCCTCTGACCACCAAGCTGAAGTTCCTCTTCGCTCGATCGATAAAGCCGAGCACGACTCTTTCGAACGACGAGTTCTCATGTTGAAGTCGACGCACAACCGCTCCCTCCCTTCTCCAAACCGATCCCACTCTCCTTCTCCAACCGCTCCCTCCTCCCTTTTTTCTTCCCTTTCAAACCAAGAGGCTCCTTCCGATCTCCCTCATCCAAAACTACAAGAGCAAGCTCATCCTCCAAACCAATAGTAATTCTTTCCATTTCTTCCTCCTTTCTTCTTCTTCCTTTTAAAATGACTTTCCATTTTCCTCCTTTTCTTCTTCCTCCTTCTCCTTTCATTCCTCCCTCATTTCAAAAACAGAAAATCTATTTCCTTCCTCTCAAACCGAAAATAGTAATTTTTTCCCACTTCCCTCTCTTCCTTTTCGTCACTGGAAGACATCAGATCCTCCTTCAAGCTAGGAATTTCATCTTTTTTCCTCAACAATCAAACCGAATTTCATCTTACATTTTCTCTCATTTCAATCTAAAATTCTCTCATTTCCAAAACGAATTTCCACTTCATTTCTTCCTCTTACTTCCAAAATACCCCTTTTTCCAAATCCAATTGTCATTAATCTGGCCAGATGGGAAAGAACACCATCATGAGGGTTCTTCTCCGATTTCAGATTGACTCCATTACCTCTCCACTTTCGCCACAGAACCGGAGAAGCAACACCGCCACATGGGTTCTTCTTTCGGTTTCAGACGACCTCAGATTACCTCCATTTTGTTTCACCGCAACCAAAGAAGCAACGTCATCATGAGGCGGGTTCTTCTTTTTTTCTTTACACACTTCAAATCCGCCAGAACCGGAAAGAACACACATGAGGCGATTCTTCTCTGATGTCTAACCCCATTCCCTTGCTGATCATTACAATGCCCAAAAAACGAAATGAACATGTGAGATGTGAATGTGAATATATACGTGTTTGTGCTTTGCGGTTTGAAGGCCTCGTCAGATTAATGAGGCGACAAGATTTGGTTTACGGTCGCGAAGACACCGATCGCTATTCATAAGGGTAAAAGTTCAACATCCGTTAGATCGCCCCCCAAGTGAAATATCCAAATTTTATCTAATTTCAGACTTAAAAAAATTTTGAAATGAATACACATCAGACCGCATTTCTCTTCTCGATATTTCAAGACTCGCTGTCCATGCGTACGGGTGTGAAGACTAGGCTGTTATAGACACCACTCACGCCTGGAGCAAAAAGTCAAAACACTGCAACCCTCTATAGACGATGCCGAGATAAAATTTAAACTAAAATTCAAGACTTAAACAAATTCAAATGAAAATTACCTAAACTTAAGTCAATCGAAAGAATATATGACAAATATGAAGATAAATGTTAAATCAAAAAGAAATAAGGGAAGGGCAGTTAAAGAAAATTTTGAAAAGAATATAATACTCATTTAAAATGCAAGTAAAATTTAAGAAGGTTAATATTAAATTCACAAATTTAAGAATTCTATATCTTAAATAGAAAGAAGCTCTTTAATAAATTCCTCAAAATTAAACAAGCTTTAATTAGAATTTTGGAAGACTAATATTAAACTCATAACAAACTTACAATAAACTTAAAGTCTATAAAATTTGACATGTAGTTAAAGATGAATCCAAATTAGGTTTAATAACTCTTATACGAATATGGAGGTGATTATTATGCTAGATAATAAGCATGAGTAGGGTTAAAATAATAAACACTGAAATCAGGATAACTTACCAAAAATGATGTAAATTAAACATAATCAAGAGAGAATTACAAAACTCAACAACTAAGTGCAGTAATAAACTACAATCTAAATCAAAATGCCTTCTTCACCACCAAATTCAAACGACGCACGAACAAGCGTTAAGGATTCTTAAATACAGACGCCCATTAATTGAATGCTTAAATTCATGTGAGTCAATGAAGCATTTCCCGCTTAGTGTGACGGGTTAACAAAACCTAAAAATCTATTATAAGAATTTTAAATTATCGAAATATCTAAGAAATTGATTCTGTCAGGTGACAGTAGATCTAATCCTCTGTTAGCAGCTAAACAAAGCTGACAGGATCTAAAACTCTTAAACATATTCAAATTAATCTAAAGCTCTTAAACATATTCAAATTAATCTAAAGCTCTTAAACATATTCAAATTAATATATTTTCAAATCAAATTAAGTAGCAATCTAAAATTGCTTAAATAAAATTCTATCATTAAAAGCTTAAAATAAAACTCAATCTATCCACATTCTGCAATTGTTTGTCGAGGGTGACAAATTAAGAAAACTCTAGCCCACAAAGGAGCCAATGTCAAATCAAGTATTCTATTATGTTCACTCTCAATCAATCTCTTGTCGCGACATAACCCGCATCCTATCGCTGGCGCAGAGCTGATGAAGAAGATTACCCGTAGTCGACGTGGTTTGGCCACTCCATCATATTACGATCACGATCATATATATACCCCCAATCGTATTTGAGTTGTGAATCATGTAGATTAATGGGAAAACAAATACGCCTAAGGTAGACTTAAGTTTATCTCCTGACAAACACTACCCCGCGTACAAAGAATTTCTTGACGACATAATTCATGTGTTTTTGATAAGGATCCTTCCGGGTCGACTACCTCCTCAATTAAGTACCACTGACCCAGGATGACGGAACCATGGGATCTAGATCGAGCACGTCATCATTCCCACAACCATCCGGTTTAAGCTAAAATGATAAATTTTATAAATATAAATCTTAAACTCTATATACTACTACTATATGCTACGCATTTAGCGATCTAACGACTAGCCTTAATCAAAAGTTCCCTCTTACTTATTGAGAGGAGTAATTAACTATAGAGACTTGCGTCTATAAGAAACCTGAAACCAGATCTAAAGTCCTCGCAAAATGAGGGTGAAATCTCGCAAGGTCTTATCTACTATTTCATTCTCAAAATTACGACATATCAAATCACTCTTCAATTCAATATTGTCAGCATAAAATTTTCAAGCACGAGACATTAAATGATAATGTAATGTTGGCCAATAAAAGAGAAGCATAAGACTAAATTAAGTTGCGAGATGAGGATATGGATGAGTGGTTTTACCCTGAGATATAATAAAATGAGTATGTTAGAAAAAGTTGGAGTACCAGAGGATAAGATTATTAGAGATTCGCCTAAATGGTTTGGCCACATAAAGCGCCGGTCATCATGTCTTGCAGAGAGTAGATACATTAGATTTGCCTTATATTAAGAAAAGTAGAAGTATACCTAAAAAAACTTGGTTAAGATGTATAAAAAATGAACCTTAGTATACTTGACTTAAATGAAAATTTGACACATAATAGGACACAATGGAGAAGAAGGATTCATGTAGCCCACCCCACAGTGGGATAAAGGCTTCTTGTTGTTGTTGTTGTTGTTGTTATTCTGATACAAATAATTAGTTACACAGCCTATAGCTATGTTTTACTGATTTACTATAATTATAATCAAGCCAAATACATTTGTCATATTACACTATTATGCATATTGAAAATATTTCAGTACAGGTATTGCAAATAGCTAAATGAAAGGTAACACATACAATAAGGAAATGCCATAAAATTTCTATAGGTGGACTATTTTATGAATTTGCGCATGTAGACAAAAATTCTAACAAGATAGCCTATAACAGGAAATCTTAAAGTTCTGACTCTTGTCATTCAAGTTGGATCAGATCAATTGGGGTCAAGAGAGCTGTTGATATATAGTGTTGGGATGGCCAACTTTATCAGCAATTTTGACCGATGTACTGGATGACGACTCTTATATTTTACAGGAGTCAAACTTATACATATATAAATAACATTTTTAATAAAATAATTTGATTTAGAACTGAGCAAAGCTTCATAAAATCAATTGCCTACATATATAGACGTCTCAATTGTTTATTGCTTACATTTAATAGTCTTACATACTCATGTTCATTATTTATATGTATAAGCATGCATTTACTACCATTCAGTTCTTACACATACTAGCATGCCTTTACATGCACATTGTTTCTTCAGTCGTATATTGAATTTATTTTAGCACTACTTGTCTCGATAGACTATTAACTTACAATATTACATATTGACTTTCAGGCAAGAATGAGAAGGGTTGAGGCTTGATAAGCCTTTTGAATCATACATTTTTGCCGTACAATTTTAGAAGATTGTAAAGGCCTTTTAAGTACGTATAATTTACATTTTAATGTCTTTAGTTGCTATCTATTTATGTTGATGTTTGATGTTATACTCTTTCAAATATTTGATTTAAATATGAAATAATTAATAAATAAATTTGAAATGTAAGAGTTTGATTATGATGATTTGGTAAGATTCAGCTTTCACCTGCTTTCCCAAATTGATACATGTCGAGATAATTGGTGGAAGCTACGCCTGACTAAGTCGTTTCATTCTGTTACATCACAGACTAACACTGTGATAAAGAGGATCATTTGGGATGTGACATGAAAATGGTTGATGCCATAATTTATATAATACATGGATAAGAACCAAAAACATGATCTAACACTAGTTCAGTATGGCCAACTAATCAAAATATAATAGCCTTCAATTCTAATATTCAAAATGGGGATTTACATACATACCACACATTTTTTATATATTTACATACCAAACACCTAAACTTAATTTTTTGCATATATAACACCTAATTCTTCAATATCACATAAAAAAAACTATTATCACTAATTTTTTTTTAAGTGAAATACATATTTTTATTGATAGGAAAGTGTTATATATAAATAAATATTAAACTTTGGGTGTTTAATATATAAATGTATAAGAATTGTGTGATATGCATGTAAATCTTACTTTTTAAAAATAAAAAAGATCGCTATTGATTATAAGCACTAGGTATACAATGTAAATGGTTCATCACAAAGAAAGGGGATAGATTCAGATTGAATGTGTGGGCTCGGGGCCACATGTTTACAACCCAATCCAAGTATTCTCCATCTAAGCAAAAAAATTATTCATATATAAGTAAAGAAACTACATAAATGTGATTTGAGGAACAAATGGCTAGCAATCTGATCTAAATTAATCATAAAATAATCAAGTCATATCATTTTTTCATTAGCAGATAATGTCAGCAAATTGTGATTGGGATGCAATAGCGATAACCATGACATTGTTAGTTTGGAAGGCCAAAATTAGGTGAGTTTACAGATTTATTACGTTATATTGTGGATTCAAGGGTTAAAACAGATAAATCAAAATTTTAGTTATAATCTACTCAACCTAGGCTATATTAGACCTAAACCTTTCTTAATCATGGTCATAACCAACAACTCTATGGTGCATTTTAGTTCAGCAAGCCTGCATAAAAAAAAAAAAATTTCCAATGCCTGCATAAGTTTTTTCTTTTTTTTTTCTGATGCCAGCATAGGATTTATTTTCAAAGCCTGCATAGAAATTGATACCAACAATCTCAAAGATTCGTTGCAAGTCAGGCATTGTAAGTATTGTTTCTTTCATTCTTCTGGAAGTATTTCCTAAAATGAATTAGCATGTAGTTGAGCTGGAAAAATATATATTTTTCAATTTAACAAGCTGGTTTCTAGATCAAACAAGCTAATAATCAAAACAGATTAACAGTACTGTCGCAGTGCGAGATAATCTACACTCATTGATCAACTGATCCTGTATGATTCAACCCATTTGAAAGATAATCATCCAATTTTTAGAAACAAGAGACAAGATAGCAAGAGAAAAGAAGGGGTGTTGATATTCACGGCTCACGCCGTATGCAAGTAGAATTATGAACACTATTATCAAAAAAACATTCAGAAGAAAGTTTAGTGAATGTAATGAAATCAAAATCACATAATAATAAAATTTAGGAAGATTTGCATACATATCACACAACTCTTGTGCATTTACATATCTAACATTCCAAATTAAATATTTACTTATATAACACTTTCCTATATTTGAAATATGCATTTTACTCTAAAAAAGCAAGTAATAATGATATTTTTATTTGATATTGAAAATTGAAGCGTTATATATGTAAAAATTAAAATTTAGGCATTAGATATGTAAATACATGAGAATTGTGTGGTATGTATGTAAATATGTAAATCTCCCAAAAACTTAAGGTTAGATTCATGATGAGTTGAAGCTCACATGTGCTGCTCGACAAAATATGTCCCATTCACACCACAACAAACTACAGCTATCTCACCAGGTAGTGCATCTTGCAAATTGTCACCATCTCTGTTAGGGAGAGAGAATATTAGTCTAATAACAATATGAAATCATATTGAATTGATACAGATATCAACCTAAAGTCCTCATATAGAAAAAAGGAAAGCAAGGAGTAATTACCTGACTTGAGAGGGTTTCTTCTTTGCATTTGTTGATTCAACATTAAATTTCCGCTTGCACTCCGGACAGTAGTAGTCAGTGTTTTCAATATCCTTTGAAATGTGATGATATACTATAAGAACTGAACACATAGGAAATAGGATGGCCATAGTAATCCCAATGATAATTTAATGCTAACAAGATGACGACAAGCGAACCTTAAGGTCAGTAAATATTTTGTCACATTCTGCATGAACCCAAATTTGGCATCCGTCGCAACAAACCTATAATTTATGGAATATTTCAGGCAAGGCCTTAACAAATTTGCACTGGCATCACCATGAAAAACAAAGAAAAAACCATTTTGCCAACGAAGTAATTCAACTTACCCAACTACCACCATCTGTGTGATGCCAGATCTTCTTGCATATGCCACAGTATTGTTTTGACCTTAACAGCTGCAAAGATTGCAAGTGATGGCATAAAATATTTAAATTTCAGAAGATAGCCACATCACAAATCTATGCTAAGCACTGGGATTCTTGGGAATTTCCTAAAACAAGTTAATGAAAGAGCGATTTATACCTTTGCACAGTGCCTACAGACCAATTGTTCTGACATCAGTTTAGTCTTCTTTGTGCTTTTGGATTGAAGAATCAAACCACAACTTTGACATCGAGGTCCCGAATTATCCTCACCCTGAAGTTAAAAAGTGATCAGGTAAACTGAACATCTCAAGTGGATCTTTTTCTACATGAGCACGCATCTAAGATTAAGAAAACATGCCATATTTAGCCGGTAATGAAAATTTTGTAATGATTAAGAACTTTAATATAAGTTGAAAAATTGGTGGTAAAACGCACAATAATGCTCGAGCAAGGAATCATGACACTTCAAAAAAATTTCTGAACGAAAATCTACTATTACCATGCTAAATAATGATATATTGCTTTGAGATGATTTCCTGAAGTGCCATCCATAAACAGAATCAGAAAGAACAAATATTATAAAGTTAACATCTTGAAGAAAGCAATTTTCCGGTAAATGTAGTACACTGCACTAGTACCTCCATTGTTTCAGCCACATTTTTGAGATCTAATTGCATCGAATCAATTTCAGACAAAGATGATTTGAAACTAAGCTAAACTGGCTGTTCTGGAGAAAACTAGCCAGGATCAATAAATATATTCAGAAATTTCAGAGACCAAAATGCACTGTCCAAGCAGTCGTGGATCAATCTTGGGAAATCCCTGACCAGCATTTGTATGGATGGATTAATCAAGGGTTAGCTAGCACCAGGGGAGAGAAGCATTGGTGAGTCAAGCAAGCCAATCAACCTGGCTTACTTCTATTTTTTTCAAAATAAACTGCAGTTCACTCTGAAAATTAAAAAAATATATTTTTTATCTTTAAACATGGCTGCAAATCTTAAAAGATAATTTGTTTAATTTTACATCTATAATTGCTTTATGCTAATGTTTTGAATGAGCTAATTTTACTTGCATAAATTCATTTTAAAAATATTAAAATAACAAAACAAATGAGCAAAACCAAAGGCCAAAAATTCTACTACTGAAACTCCACAAAGGAGTCTGCAACCAACATCAAAACCAGCTTTTAGAACCCTAGTTTCAACCAAATAAAATTACAAATTTTAGATAATAAAAACTTGGTATCCCTGGATAACTTCATATTTCACATATCTCTTCATTCCACGGATCTATAGTTGTTGTATGATATCTGCTGCTCTTATAATAAATAAATAAAAAAAGCAACTGCCTGCAATCATCTTGCCTGTGTATGTGAATGGCATTCCAGGTCTTGGTTCGAGCCAGTAGTCTCTTGGATCCCACTGAGAACAGATTGATTGTACGCCATTTGCCCAGTCATACTCATTCCATCAACTTCACCTCCTACAAAACCATACTCGGCTAATAAGGCTTCCTCAATAGCCGTCCGGAAATCACTGGGTTTGCTCTTGTAGAGCTGCGTCTGTCCCTGAAACCTGACAGAAAAAGGGCTGATGGTTTACAACTAAAAACTAGTAAAAAAAACAAAATTGCATCGTTTCAGAGCTTAAGTTACAAACCTATCCAAATAATCTATGAATGGAAATAGCATCCCTTGTTTCACCCAGCCGTAGTCCTGTCCATGAAAAGTAAAATGGAACGAAATAAATCAGATCGGGAGATATACAATTCATGTTGAGACAGGAAGTTATACCCTTTCTTTTCCATTTCCAGAGAACCCAAAGAACATCACACAAAGAGCTCCAGGAATGCAGGAATTGAGGACCATAGCAGGAGCTTGCTGCATTGGGTTGATGACAATGGCAGGCCAAGCAGGATACTTCTTCCCAGATTTCGCCCAAACAACATCCCCTAGGCCAAAATCCTCTGGAATGAAGTAATCCTTCCGCCTTTGAACTATCTCTCTTCGCAAATTAGGCTCTTTACTAACTGGTTCGGGATAAAAGCTCGCAGGAACTTCCGTCCCCACAAAATTTTCAGAAAGAGAAGTGAGAGTACTTCGCGAGACAGAGTAATTCTTAAGACTAAAGTTTCTGCAAGCACTATGGTAGTCATCTTCCCTAATCAATCCAAGGGATTTAGATTCCGCTGGGACGATAAAAATGTCTCTTTTATCGCCAAAACTCTCTTTTTTACGGTATGGTGATTCTTCAACAATGCCGACATCCAGTGGAAAGAAGATATCCACTTTGTGGTTCTTACGACGGCTCCCTGCATCGCCATCGCCTTCGTCTTTGCCCCCACTTTCAACCTTGCACCGCTTTAGGCACGGCATTTGGCCCCTTAAGCTCCGTTTAATAATTTTCTTCTCCCCTGTAGTTCTCAGTAGGGTTCCAAGCTGATATTCTGATCAAGAAGAAACATCAGAAACCCTAATATACGCTAAAAAATAGTAAAGGAGATTTGGAAAGGGAATTGGATCACAAACCCTCTTTGCTTTCAGCCAATTTCCTCCTATGAAAGATATAACTTAGATAAATAAGCTCGAAAATGGAGTGGATAAGATATAAAGATGTGCTGATACTTATTAAACAGGATCTTTTACCTGTTGGCGAGTCAAGAAATGGCCACCTCCAAGCACGAGGGACTCAACCGTCTCACAGACGGCGAGCGCCGAATCCAGTTTTTTCGTTGAACTGGCGGGACTCGTGAGGAGGGAGAAATTCCATTTCGGAGTCGCGGGTAACAGTGAGCGAGCAGCTATAAGTTTGAGTCGAAGTTGGATTAAAGGGCTGTAGATTTTATCCAAAAAAAAAAAAAAAAAAAAAAAAAAAAAAAAGGAGGTGGAGATTTACATATCATAAAATTTTTATATTTAAATTTTAAATTTTAATTTTTAAATATATAAATATTAATCTTTAATATCACATCAAAATATCATTTATTCATTTTAAATATATTTTAAGTATAAAAAATATTAGATAAATAAATATCTAAATTATGTTAGATATGAATATAAAATTTTGATATGGTATGTATATAAATCCTCAAAAATATAAAGATATTTTGTCAGACCTAAATTTTATATTTATTTATATAAATAAGTCATAATAACAAAAAAATTAGCTATAAACAATCATTTTTCTTAATTTACAATACATGCTTTAAGTGAAGATGACGTATGATAAATGATGTGAAAGCAAAATTCTTCTTCGTGTTTGGTGAAAGTAATGGGGAAATTTTTATTCTTTATTTGTTGAAAAACTGAAAAATAAACGAATACAAAAACGGGATTTACAATTTTGAGCCAAGTGAGCTTGATCGGAGCGGAGCGAGCTGAAAAGGTTTTTTTTTCTTTTGAGAGCTGAGCCGGGAAAACATTTTTTCTTTTTATTTTATTTTTTCTAATTGAATCAATAATATTAATTTTAACTTTAATTAAAATAAATATTATTATAATTTTAATTAAGATTTAATAAATATAATTATGTTTATTCAAATTGATGATAAATAATTCATGATAAATCAAAAAAATAAAATAATTATTAAATTTTGTTTATTTAGTAAAAAAAATAATTAAAGAGTAAACTATTTATTAAAGAAAAATTATTTAATAAATAAATATTAAATCTTGATGATTAATTTATTTAATAAAAATTCTATTAATTAATTAATGTTTAATATAGTAATAAAATTATATATATATATATATATGACTCTCAAAATACCACTAAAAACACAAATCATGTCGAAAACATGATTTTGATAAAACCGATCGAGATCACTCACTTAAAATATCATCAAAATCTTTGGGACATCAATTAAATCCCAAAATACCTCAAATGTGAGTGTTTATAGTCAAATCGAAGGCTCGAGATCTAACGAAAAGATCTCATAATTCGACTTCATTTGGGCATCCAAATGCTCAAAATACATCAAATAATCAAATGAATCATCTGAGTCGTCCGATGGGAGGCATGTGGCTTTACATGAATTTAATAATGCCTCCTCCCATCTAAACAGTCTTCATTCTCACAATGCGAGGGAGCCAAGTGAAGAAGTGAAGCATAAGAGGAGTCAGAAGTGAAGAAAGAAGAGTCAGCAAAGAAGGGAAGAAAGTCAAGCAGGAAGATAAGAAGAGTCAAAGAAGAAAGAAGAAGCAAGGAAGAAGAAAGAGTCTGAAAGGAAGAAGAGGAAGAGTCCAGAAGAAGGAAGAAAAAGTCCAAGAAGAAAAAAAGAAGGAAAAGAGAAAAGTGAAGTGGAAGAGAGCTCAAGAAGATCCTCATAAGATCGCATTTAAAGAAGAGATCGCTTTACGGCCATCAACCACCCCACCAACCACCGTCAATCACTAATTTACTACGATTCACCGTTCTGATCTCCACCATCAAGAATAACAAGATCATCACATATATTCCTCTCATATGTAAATTCAATCCCGTTATCGTAAAGATTTTGACTAAAAAGACATAAGAAGTTTTATCTGATGTATTTTTCCCTCTTTTCGAGGTTTTCCACGCAAAAAATTTTCTTTGCTTAATTATATTTATCACAATAAGCTAACTTTCTCTCTACCATATGCTTAAAGACAACATATATATATATATTAAATTTGGGTCATTATGTTAATATAAAATGATAATATTCAAATTTTATTTATTTATAACACTAATAATTAATATCTTAGAAAATTTGTAAATTAATTACTAATAATTAAATATTAGAAATAAATTTTATTTGTATTTGATTTTATTTTAATATCTTAGAAAATTTGTAAATTAATTAATAATTAAATATTCAAAATAAATTTTATTTGTATTTGATTTTATTTATTTTTTTAATCAAGAAAAAAATTTTATTTATAATTTATCTATATTTTATTTGATAATATTTATTTTTAATCAATATTTAATTTATATATATATAATTTACAACCAAACGTAAAATATAGCTTATAATGATTTTATTTTACATAAACCAAACAACTCAGAAAGATTGTGAACTGATTCACTTACATCAGATATCTTTTACACTGCATTCTAAATACAGGCAACCAAACAGCCCTTAAATGTCGATGATAGAGAGATGATAACATGAGAGTTGGACATTGGCTATTTGTAAGCAATAAATAATATTTATCTCTCCCTCCCTCTCTCTCTCTCTCTCTCTCTCTCTCTCTCTCTCTCTCTCTATTTGTAAGCATTAAATAATATTTAATGGTGATAAGAAAATATTGAAAGCCCTCCTCCCCCCTCACTCTCTCTCTCTCTCTCTCTCTCTCTCTCTCTCCCAATCTATTTTCTTCTTCTTCTTTAAAATCATAAATACTAAATCTTCATCTCCATCAACTCATCATACTTTAATATTTGTATAACCTTTTTTCACATTATGATTTAATATTACAATATTAATATATTACTTATTATATTACACAATTAATAAGTATTGTATAACAAGAAAGATAATATGTTAATATGTTATGTTTTACATCAAACTTCAAAATTAATATAATATTTTTTTTACTATATGTAATTTGTTAATTTTAAATTTTACATTTTGAAACTTCAGATGAACAGAAATGCAAAACATTTTTTCTTCATTTAAGTAGCAAACTCAATCCACCTTAGATAATATTACAGAGGCATCAATTAAAACGCTCGAGCAAAGCAATATACTCAAGCGTACAATTCCGAGTGGAAGCGAGGAGAAACCCTAATTCCATCATCATCTCCGCTATCATTCCCGTCCACATCGAATCCCAAGCCGCTCATCACGTTCCTCAGCTTTGCTGCCGCAGCCAACCACCCATTTTCCGGCCACGTCGCGCACATCGTCGCCTTCCAACCCCTCATCTGACACTCCCCGAGAATCGCCGCCCCAAGTCCCCCCATCACGCTCCCCGACGGCAAGTACTCCCAGTCTCGAATCAAGCGATCCTCTCCTCGCTTCTCCGATGACGTTTCCAGCTTGAAACCCACCGCTTCATCCGTCAACGGGCCCCTGTAATTCTCCACCTTGATCGAATCCAAGATCAGCACTCTCTCCCCGCGGATCTCGCCGAGCAGCGCCTTCGCGACGGCGCGAGACCTCTCGTCGGAGACTCTCTGGTGAAAGGCAACAATGATGGCGGGAGATGGCTGGCGATCGACGGAGTAGATGTTGCAGGATTTGGAGGAAAGGGGGGTTTCTGGGAGGATTAGGGTTCCGATTAGGGTTTTACGGGGGATGCGGCGGAGGAGGGAGAGCGAAGGGGCGGAGATGGCGATGATGAGGAGTGAAGGAGAGAGGTCGGGGGGGTTAGGGTTTAGGCGGAGGAGAGGAGAAGGAGGGGGAGGAGATGGGATGGCGAAGTTGTCGAGGTCTTCATCAAAGAATCTTGACGGCGGCGGAAGCTCCGTAAGCACGTCTTCCATTTTCGCTGTTTTCGACAAGGGATTTGGTTTCCCAAACGCCCCGAACCGAGTAGATCGCGGAACATTTATATGGCCAGGTTCCAGCATTGCCCCTGGGCTTTTAAGGAATTATTCCCTGCTTTTGGCATGTATTGGTGTAAAATGGGACGATGCTGAAGGGTATTTTTGTCTCCATAAGGAACAACATTCTACCCAAGAGGATCTTTTAAGGAAAGTTTTATTCTAATTATTCATATGATATAATATGCCTCATTATATACATAATTAGTGAAAAATCACTATTATATGTGTTGCAGATGCTAAAATCAGGCCATGGCGGGCATGGAACAGCAGACGACGGGTCAGATCTCCAATGGACCTCGCGCGAATTCACGACCCGCTGCCCACATCTAGCTCCAGCCACCCGCTTTGGTCGCGATCTAGCCCGCCACGTTCCAATTCTACCGCCTCCGCCGCTTAATTCTCATGTCGCGACTGGATCATTTCGCTGATCTGTTTCAAATTCCATTGTCAAAATTCTCATTCAAATTTTTTCTGCCTGTCCTATTCATCTATTAAAGGCAGCGACATTTCTTCAAATATAAACTGCAAGATTTTTCTTTGCACTCGCTCTGTAATCCAACTCAAAATGGCAGCCCATAAATATACGCATGGGTCAAGTAACCTCGAAATTCGGCTTCATACATCTACACATATTTGTAGGCTGTGCATGCTTAACGTAGTCGTAATCTTTGTACATGAAGAAATGTTCTCTTAAAATATGTGGTTAATGGGCCTCTGATTTTATTGAAGAATTCTTATTTTGAAGTACTTACACACATATTTTTTGATGATTGAGATAATGTCATCAAAAATAAGAGGGGCTGATATGACCACGAAAATTCTACAATTGAACGAATCTTGATGTCAGCAAGTGTCGAGATTGAAGCGGTGAGATCAGCACTTAAAATATCATTGGAAACTTTGAGATATCATTTAAATTCTAAAAGCTCTCAAATATAGAGTGTTTATAGTCAAATCGGCGTCTCGATGAGGTTCAACAAAAGATCTTACAATTAGACTTCATTTGAGCATTCAAATACACAAAATACATCATATGATCGAGGGAATCATCATGAGCCGTCGATGGAGGAGTGGTGGATTTTGCGTGTATTTATAGAGGCGTCCTCCGATCTATAAATAGCCTCATTCCTCATATGAGGCGCGCAAGAGAGGAGAGAGCTCTAAAGATCCTCCAAACCTTCTGCCGTCACTCGGCGGTCGTCGACCAGCCGCCGTAGCCATTGATCCTTGTCGTCGATCTCGTCGGTCTCCATCATGATGACCTGATTGTTCATTGTTTTTCGCGGTGATTGTTCCATTCTGCGATAATTATTCCCGCATTTCTCGGTGATTGCTCATACGGTTCACCATCATCTGCTACTACTAGCAACTGTTACAACTTGAACGTGACTATATAGCTATTGTTGTCTGATTTTGGGATTCCCATTGTTATCCTTTCTCATATACAATTATGTAATCCCGTTATCGGGAAAACTTATACTCTAAAATAGATACATAGTGGAAGCTTTTCTTATAGGCCGTGGTTTTCCACTTTTGAGCTTTTCGCGTAAAAATTTTGGAGTTTTCTTGTTCACTCTTTAAATACATGTGTGTCTTTGGATTTCATAGGTAAAGCGAAAACTTTTACTCTACCCGGATTTTCTACGCATAGGTTTGGTTGTAGCAGTTGCTCCTTAACCTTGGCCTTTTTTTCCATGAGTATGATTGGAAAATCATAATTTGCAAGCTATATCTCTTCTCAATGTTGAAATATCCTCCAACTTTAACTTATTTCTTGGGATGATAATCAATTAGATGCTTAACATGGGTGATCTTCTGAGATTAAGAGTTGCCCCCCAATTTCCGACAAAATCGGAAGGAACAAAGTTTGATGAATCTTCATTCTTCGCTTGCGCTCTTTAAAAGCTTGAAATGCTCCACCTTGATGGTGGTTTTGATCTTGTTGGGAAACTTGGTATATACAAGATGAAATAATGGGAATCAATTTCCATGACGGTTATGCAAACCGTCTAGAAAATCGATTCGGTAGAGTAAAAGTCTTAGCCCGCTTGTGAAATCCATCACACACGGGTATTTAAAGAGTGAACAAGAAAACTCAGAATGTGAAAAACCAAAAGAGGGAAAAACGAATCAAAAAAAGCTTCCACTATGTATCTATTTCAGAGTATAAGTTTTTTCGATAACGGGATTACATAATTGTATATGAGAAGGGTTGACAATGGGAATCCCAAAATTAGACAACAATAGCTATATAGTCACGTTCAGGTTGTAATTTAGCGAATGATGGTGAAGCGTCGGGCAATCGAGAAATCAATTCAGAAATGGGAACAATCACTCTGAGGCATGGTAGAAGTCATCGATGGCGGCGGTGGCGGCAAATGATCAATGGCGATTGCGAGTTGGCGTGGCGAGTACGATGCTTGGAGGATCTTTAGAGCTTTCTCCTCTCTCTTGAGCTCCCATATGAAATGAGCTATTTATATGGAGAGTGGCTCTCATCTCCAACCACTCTTCCATCGACATTATGATTCCTGATCATATGAATTTGAATGCTCAAAATCTTTGGCTTTTAGAACGGACCTGATTATTATAAACACTCCATATTTGAGAGCTTTTTTTAACGATGTCTCAAAGTTTCCAATTTTAAGTGCTGGGTTTATTTCAAACACAACCCGTGGGCATGGCGCCCTAAATATCGCGTGGGTCCATAAACGCCAGCTATCGTATTCCGCGCCGACTTCAATCAGTCCGCCGACCATCGTCGCGCCAGACCATCGTCGACAATCTTCGCCGGTCACCACCGTCGGCGGTCATCTGCCTATCGGCGCCGGTCGCCGTTGACTACCGCCAGATTCACCGACCGCCCGTCGACCGACCAGTAGGTCCGCCGCCCATGCGTCGTCATCTCCTCAAACCATCCGCAAACCATCGCCGGCGGTCACCGCCATCTCGGTCATCCCGTATTGCTCGGCATGTCGCCAGCATTCACCAGTTGCCGGTTCTTTGCCGACACCCGTCGCCGCCAACCACGTGGCACCCATTTATATCACCGATCTCGCGGTCACCCACGCCTGCATTCATCCGTGACTACCGGTCGCTGCGTCATTACCTCGCGATTCTTGCACCACCATCGGCCGCCTGCCGGTCCTTCGCGACCATCACGGCATCTCTGGTCACCACCATCATTGGTTATCATCACTACCATTGCGGTCATCGTCGTCGACCGATGTCGTCGCCACCATCGTCGAGCATCTTCGTCAACCCCCGTCTCCGATGATCGCCTCAACGCTCGGTCGACGGCGTCAACGCCTCTTTCGAGGGAACCAGCCTCGTATGCTACAGTCTTGATCGCTCAGAACCGGTCGATCGACAGGCGATCAACGTCTCTTTCGAGGGAAAACCGAGCTCATGAACTACGGTCTTGATCGCCTCCAAACCGGTCGGTCCGGCAAGGGATCAGAGGAAAATGAACCTCAAATGAGCTAAAGGTCTTGATACGCCTCAATTCGGTCGATCCGACAGAGCGATCAACGCCTCTTCGAGGAAAGCCGAACTTGCATTATGACCCCATGAGTCTTGATGCGCCTCGAACCCGGTCGATCCGGCAATGGAGCGATTAACGCCTTCTTCGAGGAAAATGGAGCCTTGCGGTATGAGCTACGGGTCTTGATTTAGCCTCCAAACGGTTGGTGACAAGGCGATCAACGCCTCTTTGAGAAAATGAATTTTCGCCATGTGAATTACAGGTCTTGATAAGCCTCAAGGCAGTCGGTGAGCAAAGGCGGTTAGCCTCTTTCGAGGGAAAAGCAGAACCTCGCCGTATGAGCTACAGTCTTGTCGCCTCAGAATGACCTTCTCTCGAAGGAGAAAGGTGTCTTCTCCACTTACAGGGGTTTTATAGGCCCCAAGAGCGAAGAGTAAAAAAATCTAAAACCGCCCAAAATCACCTAAAATCGTTCAAAACAGGCTAAAGCAGAGGCCAAAGCGGGCGTTTTCTGCATGGCCGCGAACTTGAACCAGCCGCCCGTGGCCTTCAGCTTCATGGCGCCCGTCGATGTCGCGTAGGACCGTCTACGACCGTCATTATGCTGTCGCCATTGCCATTGTCGCCGTTCGTAGCGACCAGCTCGCGTTCGGCGTTCAGCAGATCAGCGACCAGCGCCGACCCGTTCAGCCGTTAAGCCTACGCGACCAGCCCACTCGGCGTCTAATCTCGCGACCGCGGCGTGTGCGGCCATCCTCCATTCTGGCGACCAGCGTAGCCATCTCGTTCACCGACTGTTCAGCGGTTGCCTCGTGACCAGCCATTGTTTTTGCGACCGTTTGTATCAAAATTGTCGGCCCAGATCCTTTCCTGACCCGTTCGTCTATTCGACCCACCTGAGCCATGACACATTTCTTGACTATAAATGCGCATTACTAGTAATTTCTTGTAGCCCGTTTCGTAATCCAACGAGCCTTGTGCTTTCATGAGCGCCCATAAATATCCGCATTGGTAACCTGAATTTTTTGGCTGTATCTACACATATTGTATTTGTGCATCTGCTTCCGTAGTCATAATCTTGTACTTACATTAAGATTTGTTCTCTTAAAATATGTGATTAATGGACCTGCAGATTTCATTGAAGAATTTACTATTTTGAAGTACTTATACACATATTTTTTGATGATTGAGATAATGTCATCAAAAAATTGGGGCATATGACCAGAAAAAATTCCTAGTAAAACCGAATCTTGATCTAGAAAGCAAGTGATAATTGGCGGTGAGATCAAGCACTTAAAATATCATTGAAAACTTTGAGACATCGGTTAAATTCTAAAAGTTCTCAAATATAGAGTGTTTATAGTCAAATCGTCTCGTGGCCGGTTCCAAGCAAAATCTTTACATTCATTAGCATTCAAATACACAACATCATATGATCGAGGGAATCAGCATGGCCGTCAGATAAAGAGGAGTGGTTTGGATTTTGCATGTATTCTGAGCGCTACTCTCCGATCATAAATATTCCTCATATGAGGCGAAACAAGAGAGGAGAGAAGATCCTCAAAAAGCGATCGTGCCTCGATGGTCGTCAATACCGCCCGCCCGTCGCGCCTGATCCCGTCAATCTCTGCACCGTCTCCATCGATGACTACCGGTAATTATTCCTTGCGTTTACGATTGATTGTTGCATTTACACGATGTCGTTTTGCAGGTGATTGCTCATACGGTTCATCATCCTTCTTACTACTGTTAGAGAGCATTATGACTATATATTGTTGTCGATTTTGGGATTCCCATTGTCCTACCTTCTCATCTGATGTAATCGGATCGGAAAACTTATACTCGAAATAGATACATAGTGGAAGCTTTTTTCTTGGTATACCAGTGGTTTTCCCTCTTTTGAGGTTTTCGTAAAATTAGGAGTTTTCTTGTTCACTCTTTAAATGTGTGTTGGATTTCAAAACAAAGGCAAAACTTTTACTCTATGTGATTTTTCTGATAATATGTTTATTTAAAGAAAGATTATAAAAACCTCCTTTTGGATAAACTTTTTGAAGAAATATTTCAAATATGATATAAATTTTTGTTTAAAGCTACAACATCAACAATAAACCTTAGTTCAAACTAATTTAAAGCCTTGCTAAGAGTTTTTTTATTTATTTAAAGCTAATTCTAACTAATTTAGCTTAAATAAAACTTAGTTCCAACTTTAGTTTGAATCGCTTGGGAGCATATCTTTTGTGATGATAGAGATAAGGAAAATAGGGGGTTGAACTTTGGCCGGAGAAGTTAGTGCAGAGATTTGGGAGAGTAAGAAACTGAGATTGAGGCGGTGTAGCTCCGAAGAAAAAATATTATAAAAAAGTTATTGAATCCACAAATTAAATTCGAATCAATTCAAACTAAATTCAAAATGCTTCAATTATAATAAATATTTTATAAATGCAGGAGATTATTTGTAATTAAAGATAATTTCATCTAATAAAAATTTTTAATCATATTTATTTGATTAAATATGCAATAAAATATTTGATCAATCATCACATAAACTCAAATTCTTAAAATATAATTTTTTTTATAGGGGGATTTACATACATACCACTCAATTCTTATTAATTTACATATATCACACCTAAAGTTTACTATTTACTTAAGTAACACCTAAATCTTTCAAATACATCATTTATACCATCCTACCTCTATTATGCTTCCGTGTTACTCGTTTGGGAGGGCCGTGAAACAACTTCGCTCCCGCGCATGGGAACTCCCTCTCGTCCGTTTTGAACTGGTGGGAAGATACCACTCAATTCCAGAACCTCTCGGTCATCTGCGAAGGAACTCCATTCTGCAAAGATCTTGACTCTTCAGTGGCTCTTGAAGGAAGAAGGAACTCCATTCCACTAAATCTTGGCTCTTCCATCGCTCAGGGAGAGAATACCACTCAATTCCCGTGAAATCTCTGGTTAGATGCAGAAGAAGGAACTCCATTCTAAGATCTTTGGCTCTTGGCGGCTGCTTGAAGGGAAGAAGGAACTCCTTTCCTTCGGCTCTTCCGTCGGCTTCAGGGGAACATAACTGTTTTCAGTAGAAGGACTTCTATTGTGCAAAATCTGCGCCTACGCATTTGGGGGTACGGTTTCCATCTATAGCTGAGCAAAAGCTTTTGAACTTCATGGCTCTATTCTATTCATTTGAAGTTAGATAAGTATTTCACTTATTTAGATGCTTTTTTTCATAGTTGGTAAGCTTTGTTCTATTCATTTGAACTTAAAGGCATGTTGGACAAAGATTTGGCTCTAGTGACAATCATATTTAATGGTTATTGGATCAAACTAAAAATACAGGCGAAGAAAGTATGAAGGGGAAAATAAAAGACTATAAAAGTACGAGATGTGCTAAACAATTTTTATTAGTAGAGAAGATTGAAGAGATTTGTCCTTGGTTAAGAGGATATGATTATGAAATTTATTATTATGTTTATGGTACATCTCCAAAGGAATACAAACTTATTAAAATGATAATGCAGTAATGAGCATTTTACAGTTATCTAATGAAAGTGGTCATGTTGAAGTTGTTATTTTAACAAAAGACGTTTCAAGTTATACTTTTGGGCCAGATATCGGAGTCATACCATGTGGTGGAGTAGATGTGATGCCACAAAACAAAGAAGGTTTGGATTGCAGGGACATGCTACAATATGAACATTCAAGCTCCGACAATGATAGCCAATTTTCAGATGAACTTGCTTTATATAATGAAGATCTATTAACTAGTCAAGTTGCAGATAATATATCATTAGTAGTTGGCACCCGATTTGATGATGCAATGAGTTTTAAGCATTTTCTTCGGTCTAAGGCGATTCATGAGAATTTTGGAGTGAAAATAAAAGCAAGTGACAAAAGACAAGTCATTGCCACTTGTGTTTATGTAGGGTGTCCTTGGAGAGTGAGAGCTTCTTTATGTGTAGATGGGCAAACATTTGAAGTATGCTTCGTTCAGTTACGTATTGCTTTGAAGTGTCCATGAAGCGGGCAACAAGCAATTTACATCTAAATGGGTTGCTCAACAAATCAAGATATAGTTAAAAACATCCGACATCCCTCCAAAAATAAATAAATGAAGATTTAGTAAGTATGGGCTATCACTTATATGAAATTGTGGAGTTCAAGAGAATTAGCACGAGACAACCTCTTTGGGCCAATTGATGATAGCTACAAGTGGGTCCCTACTCTACGGGAAGAGCTTATTAGAAGAAACCCTGGCTCTCACATTACTTATGAGTATGATATCATTGACAACTCATTCAGAAGATTCTATGTTTGCTTCAAAGTATGTATTGATGGTTTTCTAGTAGGTTGCAGACCTCTTATAGGGCTTGATGCATGTCATCTAAAATCAAAATATATTGGGGTGTTATTATCCGCGAATTCATTAGATGGCAATAATGGTCTTTACACTATCGCATTTGCAGTTGTTGAATCTGAATCTAAAAGCTCATGGCAATGGTTTTTGAAGAATTTGGCTGACTCTTTTAGTTGTGAGGTGGTTCCACTATCTTTTATTTCTGATATGGAGAAGGGCTTAGGAGAAGCTATTAAGTTTGTATTTCTGCTGAGAACATAGAGTTTGTATCGCCATTTGTGGAAGAACATGAAGAAATATCATAACTTTCAAGATAGCCACAAGATTAGAAACATTTTTTGGTTGGCTGCAAATGCATACACAAGACATGAATATGAGGCAAAAGTTACTGAACTATGTAAAGTGAGCCCTCAAGTATATTCTTATCTTCTAAATTTACCATATAAATGGTCAAGATCCCAATTCCTTCGTGAAATTAAAAACCACTACAACACTAATAACTTATCAGAGTCATTTAACTCTTGGATAGGAGTGGTTAGAGATAAACCAATTGTTGAGTTGGTAGACATGATTAGAGGGATGTTAATGGAACAAAGAGCTGAACGAAAGATGAATACATCAAGTTGGAGAGGTGAATTAGTCCCTGTTATTGAAGATTACATGCGAGAGATAACAACAAGAAAGGAATACTTTATTATTAGGCAATCTACTTCATACTCGGCAGAGGTTGAAGGGCATTCTGAAAGACATGAAGTAAATATTGAGCTAAAAGCAGTGTATGTAGATCGGCAAATCAGCCTTCCATGTATACATGTTGTTGCTTTCATCGGTTCAAAGGGCACCCACTATGGCCTTATGTGGATTAGTATTATCATGTTAATAGGTAATTTTAATTATTATGCATTTATTTTTGTTTGTATATTAATCATTTCTCATTCCATTTGTAGATACGTTATGGCTTATGATGGTGCAATATCAACTCTACTAAGTAAAAGCCAGTGGAGAAAATGTAATGATGATATTGAGATTGGGGCACCTAATACACTCAGACCAAGGGGGGAGCCAAGGAAGAGAAGAATAAAAGCTTCATGGAAAACAATACCAAAAAATACGAGGGTACACAAGTGTAGTTGGATGTTGGGGTCATCACAGAACACTTGCAAAATGCACTTGATGGATCAAACTCACAGATGCGGATGTAGACATCAATGCTTACGATTGACTATCATATCTTTGGGAAGTGAGAAAAGCTAGGTTAGAGAGGGCGCATGACGATAAAGTTGAGGCAATTGATTAATGAGAGTAATAGCTAGTGATAGCTTTCAAGGAGGAATTACATGTATTTTTGCACACATAAGAAACAATCGATGTAGTTTTTTTGTTGCTTCAAGTTCCAAGGATTGCATGATTTTTTGTAAACTTCCAAGTCAGACTATTTGAACTCATTCATTCTCTATTTTATATCTTTGTTTCTTCTAACTATTTTTGTTGCTAACATCTGGAAATTGGTGTTTTCATATGCAATTCTCATTGCGATGAATTATGCGAAATCCGGGCTTATTATTGGACTCTTACTCATAACTAACATGCTACCAATTAGTAATAGGATAATATTAAATATCTTTTTTCTTCTTGGTCTCCATCATTGGCATGACATTGTTCCAATGCTTTAGAGGTAAAGATCTAATCTTGCTTATTTTGGTATGAGATGGATTGTAAATTAGTTCATTTTATTTGATGATATGTTGTTTGTGAGAAGAAGAGTATTTGTTTTGCTGAGCATAGCTGAACCATCGTGTTGGAGTGAAACCTTGTTGCGGTAACTTTTTTTCTTCGGTCGGATATGATTTATCGATTTAAAGTGTTTCTTCAAACATCTACCGAAATGCTTGGAAGAGTGATGTTCTGTTGCAATAGATGCGGTATAAATATTGCAAATGTTGATGATAATCGGAAGATCCCGTTCGCATCACTTGCTTGTGATGTTACATTTACGCTTTTAGTTGTTAACTCAATAAACATCACTTGCTTGTGATGTTTATTGAGTTAATCTTTTTTAGAATTTGTTTAGCTAAGATAGCTTTTGCTTTCATAATTTTACATTCTTTAATTGAGAGGTCATGGTGGCTAAAATTAATGGAAGGAAAGTTTCATGAAAGATGCTTGATGTTTAGGGAAAATAGGGCATTGTATATTTCTTTAATCTTTAATCGTTGATACTTTTATTTATTACGATTGCATCAACAGACATGATTTTATTGTGCAGAGGATAGAAAACTTGAAATGGAACTTCAATTTGACTTTTGATGCATTGTACCTCGATGATTGTTCTATATTTATGCTTAATTTGATCACTTAGGCAATTAATTGTGGTACTTCTAGACTAAGAAAAGAGCTTCTTTCATGGATAGAGTTCAAAAGACATAAATGCAAGCATGTATTGCCATTCTAATAGGCTAGTCGTATTTGCCGATTTGTATCTTTTGGTTTATTCCTTTTGGCGTTAGTATTCTCAAATTTTTTTGTTGGTTAAGGAAATTGATTAAGAATATCACGATACCTTGTATCTGATAAACTATATTGGCCGTATCTTTTGAAATGAGATTAATCGCAATGTTTGATTATTGGGAGTTAGACATGTTTATTCTTATGTAAGTCTGCGGTCCATTAATTTCCCGATAATCTTCCATGAATTTTTTCTTATATTTTATGTATATATTTTCAGAAATATGAAGAGATTTGTGCTCCACAAACAAAAGAATTTTGTTACGTATTGCTCAATACATATTTCAAAGAAGAGGTATACAAAAGCCCCCCACCCCCAAAGCTTTTTCATTCCCTCGTTAGTGCAGATTGTTTATTAAATTGAAATGCCCACAAAACCTGCAGAGCGTTGTGCTTTAGGCACGCATTTGAGCCTATTCCCCTCGTTTGTAATCAAAGCTGTGCAATTGAACAAGTAAAAACCTGAATCAAAACCAAACCGTTTCATTAATCTGAATCCAGAATTAAATGGACACTTTCATTAATCTGCAACCTAACATTCCAATTCAAGATATCACATTGTAGGAGCTCAATATTGTTCCACACTCCTCATCCAAGTTCTTCAAACACTCCACTTGAATCAAATTCCTACAGCTCAAATCAACTGAATGAACTTCTAAGGCAAACTGATTTTGCAACCAATTTTTGAAGACTTCATTGGGTCTTAAGAAATGTATAAAAGCATCCATGAATTACACAACAACATGATCACTAAGTTTCTATGAATCTTTCCCCTTTCTTCTTAAACCAAAAACTCCCTTTAAGTTTCTTTGGAACGACACCCCTCAATTTGTTTTCGATTGCATTCTATCCGAGGACAAATAGATTAAAAGAAAAAATTACATTGGTTGAATAGATCTTCTTCTGTTAGTATAAACAATGAGCACCCTATAGCTCCACCAAAGCATAATCTATCTTAAATTTATACCACATCCTGCAACACCAAATATCTCACAAAAGATAACCAAAAAAGCAGAAAGTTTTTGGAAATATAAAGCCAAAAGAAAAAAGGCCTTGATGATTGCAAATTTATCACATTCAACCAATAGAGACAATATATAACAAAAATAAACTAGTTCCATTGAGATAGTGCCAAAATACATTATCCTATATAAATTCTGATCAATGATCTTCAAGAGACCATCAAATACATGATTAACTTAAGGATAAAAAACATCATTGCAATGATGATAATGAGCATTGCCAACATAATTTTGTTCTGAGATGCGATGGTCTCAAGTTTCTTCATTATGTTCTCCTGAAAAGCTCTTCCTTCAAAATCCATTTCATATACTTTAGGGTCATCACCATTTAACCAGATGAAATAACCACAATCATCTTTTGTACGATTTCGAGGACACCTTAAAAATTTCTTACCATAATTCCTTTCTTTATAGCTTGTGAATATGACACATTGTAAATTGCAACGACACAATACTTGATGTTCTCTCGAGAAGCCCATCGATGCGGATGATTGACTTGAGCTCATTTTGGCTATGTGTAATCTATTAAATAAAATTAAGAAAAAATAAATAAATTAGTAACAGTTAAGGACATTTAAATAAAAAAACGGAAAAATTACAACTATTACTCGATAAGGCTACGCAATCAGTGGACCCTTTAATAAATCAACTTAAATTTAGAATCATATAAAACTTCCTAAACAAATTACATACAAAAAAATTTCTTAATTAATTTAAGAAATAACAATTCATATGTACATATAACATAATTCTAAGGAAAACAAGCACTAAGCTAATAATTGCCACCTTTCAATGGAGACTCTAGATCGACATTGATTTAAGAAATCCATATGTACATATAACATGCTTGAATATATTTAGCTAAAGCATACAAACCATTCCCTCATGCTTGCTGATCCTTGCTCAAATCCATATGTACATATGTTCGTCTTTGGAAAACCGGGCCATGAGTAAAATTTATGCCTTAGCCTTGATTAGTCCAACATACAGTAATTAAAGAGCAACATGAGACACCTGCAATTTTAACGGAAAACCTCAAAAGAGGGGAAAACCTGGCCCATCAAGAAAAGATTCCACTATCCTTTTCGTGAGTACAAAATCTTCCCGATAACGGATTACAATTCTATTTGAGAAAGGGACAATGTGTAACAACGATCGCTTTATATAATGTTGGAGATGTCAGCTTCGTGGAAATGCGGATAATATATTACGCTAATGCTTGATCTGGGATCTTCAAGCTTTAGAGCTTTCTCTTCCTCCTCACTTCACTTTTCCTCTTCTTCCTCGATCGGACTCTTCCTCTTCTCTTCTTCCTTGCCTTTAGCTTCCTTCTTCTTCACTTGCTTGGACTCTTCTTCTTCTTCCTGTTCTGTTCTTGTTCTTCACTTGCTTCTTCCTTCTTCTTCACTTGCTTCACTTCACTTATTTTAGCTCCTCCATGTGAGGAGTGAGGCCTATTTATAGATGGGAGGAGGGGTATTCTAGTAAATTCGTAGTCCCCTCGATCTGACGGGCCGATGACTCCTTGATCATTTGATGTATTTGAGCATTTGGATGCCCAAATGAAGTCGAATTATGAGATCTTAGGCTCATTAGATCCCCAAACGCCGATTTGACTATAAACACTTCATATTTGAGAGCTTTTGGGATTTAATTGATGTCCCAAGATTCTAATGATATTTTAAGCGATCTCGATCGGTTTTGACTCAAAATCATATCGCTTTCGACATCAAGATTTGTGCTTGACAGGTATTTTGAGATATATCGTCTATTTTTGGATGATGACATTTAATCATCCAAAAATATATGTCTAAATATTCAAAAATAACGAAGTTGAAGTTCAGCTCCGCGTATGGTTTGCCATGTTGTGAGCTACCGCAGTACAAGGCCTGAAGGCACACTGCTTCATGCTAGAAGGCCGCTGCTGGGATAAGTGATCGGGTCGCGAGGAGCTGGTGCATGCATCGCTGGGTCACGTGGATCGCTACGGACCATGGTGCTGTTACCACGCGTCACGCCATATCGTAAGCGGGTTCAGCATGCCGCTGGCGGGTCATTCATGGTCTACGGCGCCATTCGCGGATCTGCCGGGCACGGGCCAGCCGCTGCGGGCCCGGTGAATGGCGGTTTTTGAGCCGCTTTGAACCGCTTTTTGGGTTTTACCGTTTTGCCCATATGGAGGGTTATACCCCCAGATGAGGGGAGAGGCACACCTTTCCCTCCCCTTTCTCTTGAGTGAGGGTCCTTTGAGGCCATCAAGAGTGCTCAAGGCCCATGCCGCCGTGGCTTCGAACACGGCCATCAGGACCGGTCCGTGAGGTGAGGGCGATCAAGGCCCACTGCATACCGGGTCGACCACCATCCCCGTTAGAGGATCGCGCTGCATACGGTTCCTGCACGCCACGCACGGCCCGTTGGAGGCGATGCACTGGATACGCCCGCACCGCTGGCCCCGGTTGAGGTATCCACTGCATACGTGGTTCCGGCGATCACCACGCCGGACCGTCCGCGTTAGAGGTGATCGCGCTCGGTGATACGCCACGCCACGGACCGCCCGTTAGAGGGCACCTGCGGATACGCCGGTTCCGCTTACCGGCCACGCGCCCGTCGTGAGGTGATCGCGCCCACGCAGATACTGGTTCCGCATCGGCCACGAACCGTGAGGGCGATTGGCGTCCCAGACGTCAGACCGCCATCACCGCCGCCCGGAGAGGCGCCGATACGCTGGCGCCGGCCATCGCCGACCGCCGTGGAGGATCAAGGCCCACGGTATATGTCGTGGTTCCGGCGACGCCACGCGACCGCCCGTTAGAGGCGATCGCGCCACGATACGCCGTTCCGCACCGCCACGCCGGACCGTCCGGAGGCGATCAAGGCCCACCAGATACGCCGTTCCGTTTACCGGCCACGCGACCGCCCGGGGCGATCAAGGCCCACTATACGCCGGTTCCGGCCGCCACGACCGCCCGGGGAGAGCGATCGCCCACGGTATACGTGGGTTCCGCACGGCCACGCCGGCCCGTTAGAGGCGATCGGGCGCGATACGCCGTGGCCCGGTTCCGCCTCGCCCGCATCGCCGACGTCCGTTGGGAGGCGATCACCGGAGCGGTCATGACGTCGATGTTCCTCTACGCCACATACGCGGTGCGAGATAACGACGATGGTGGCGGATCGGCGAGATGCGGCGCGGCCCGGCGATAGGCGGCGCGGTGACCGACCGATACGGCGACGGGTGGCGGGGCGATAACGGATCGACCTATCCGAGGTTGTTTGTCGAGCGGTTGCCGACGCAACCGCGAGGTGTTTGACCTATCCGGAGGTTGTCGCGGTTACACGTTAACCGCCGATCGCAGAAGTCCACAAGGTTTTGACCTTCCGGTTGTTGTCGAGCTTTTGCTCGATGACACGCGATGGAAGAGATCGCGAAGTCCTGACGTTTGACCTTCCGGGTTGTTGTCGGCTTTGCTCGGCGACATTAACCCGCATGGAAGATCGCAGAAGTACCAAGCGTTTTGACCTTCCGGTTATTTGTCGGCTTTTGCTCGACATTAACCCGTATGGAGATCGCAGAAGTCCACCAAGATTTTGACCTTTCCGGTTGTTTGTCTTTTGCTGACATTAACCCGCAGAGATCGGAAGTCCATCAAGGACGCTTTTGACCTTTCCTCTTGTTTGTCGAGCTTTTGCTCGGCGACATTAACCCGTGGAAGAGATCGCGAAGTCCACCAAGGACGCTTGACCTTTCCGGTTGTTTGTCGAGTTTTGCTCGACATTAACCCGTATGGAAGAGATCGGACGCTTTTGATCTTTCCGGTTGTTTGTCGAGCTTTTGCTCGATGACATTAACCCGCATGGAAGAGATCGCAGGAAGTCCACCAAGGACGCTTGACCTTTCCCCGGTTGTTAGTCGAAGTTTTCACCGATGACGCTAACCCGCATGGAAGAGGTTGAATCAATCACCGGGTAGTCGACGCGGCGAATGGCGCCGATGGCGGATGACCGCGATTAATGCATGGCGACCGCGAAGATTGCCGCTGATGGTCGGCGGCGGACCGCGACGGTCGGCGCGATGACCGCATAATAGTGATGACCGCTAAGATTGCCGCGATAAGCACGGCAAAGGGACCGCGACGGCGAAGAGCGGCGGACCGGCTATGGTTGGCTACCGGGTGGGTGGCTGCAAATGCAATCGGTAATGGTTGTCGACGGTGGCGACTGACGTCGGTAATCGGCGCGGATGACCGGCGACAATGGTGATGACCGCTAAGATTGCCATGGTCGGCGCAGCGACCGACGATGGTACGACGGTGGTGACCGGCGACGATGAGGATTTTTGACCCAAGGTTGTTTGTCGAGTGTTATCTCACGACATTAACCTCGCGCGAGTGGGTACAAAGTTTTTTTTTTTTTTTTGACCTTTCCGGGTTGTTTGTCGAGCTTTTGCTCGATGACATTAACCCGCATGGAAGAGATCGCAGAAGTCCACCGCGATGTTTTCGACGGCGACCGCCCAGAAGTTGGCGGGGATGACCGACGATGATGGTGGTGACCGGCGGAGATTGCCGCATGGTCGGCGGCAAAGGACCGCCACGTAGTCGACGGCGGTGACCTGGTGGCCACGACGGTTGGCGAAGTCGACGCCGACGGAGATCTTTGACCTATCCAAGGTTGTTTGCCGAGTGTGACTCGACGACGTTAACTCAGATGGAAGAGGTCCGATCAAGTCCCCTCGATTGATCATGTCCCACCGAGATGTAACATGAGTTGTATATTTCAAGTGGGAGGAAAAGTAAAGAAAAGCAAATCTTGTTAGAACAAAGTCGGAATTCACTAGTTCAATGATATAATCATAAGACACTGCACGGCTTTAAGAGAAAATGACAACAACAACCGCAACAACAAGCTTTAATCCCAGTAGGTGGGGTCGCTTATACAAGGATGAAATGACGACGATAAAAGTCATAATAATTATGCGAAGAGTTACCGATAATATTTTCAAGATTCTTAGTATTCCAAGTTCGAGGTAGAGTTTTTCCTTCGTCCTCGAGCTTGAACGTTCCTGGCTTGACCATAGCTATGACCACATACGGACCATCCCAGAGAGGTGAGAGTTTATTGCGCTGAGGGCCTTTGCCTGCAGCCTCGAGACTTCGCAGGACCAAGTCACCGACAGATATGGGACGAGGTTTCACTCTTCTGTTGAAGTGGCGAAGCTACTGGTGATAGAAGCACCGGCCATATCCCGAAGTTTCGTGGAGTAGTCTAGTCCGGAGTTTTTCTTCATTACTTCCATGATCAAAACCGGACTTGACTTGGAACCCCGATATCCACCAGATGATAGCTTCGCATCAAAACACAAGTTATACGGTGTCTCACCGCGGACGGGTGGCAGAGCCCAAAGAACATTGGGGAGCTCATCAACCCATTGCCCCGCCTTCTCAAGACGTTTTTTAGTCCTTTGAGTATGGTCCTATTGGTAACTTTGCCCATTAGTTTGAGGATGTGCTACGATGCGCAGTGAATGTGAAGATCTTTGCAAAAGGACGAAAGACTTTTCCAAGAAATTGAGTTCCATTGTCGCGATGATCTTTGCGGAAGAGATCAATCGACATATTATATTTTTCCGCACAAATTGTTTGGTATTTGCCTCTGGATTTTAGCGAGTGGTTCGCCTCTACCCATTTTGTGAAGTAGTCGACGGCTAGAATGATAAATTTTCGTCTCGATGCTATTGGAAAAGGTCCCATGATATCAATCCCCATCAGCAAAGGCCATGGGCTTTGAATGGATGAGAGTTCGATGCTGCATGTGAGGGAGGTTAGAATGCAATTGACAACTTGCATTTCTTTGTGAATTCAAGCCTTGTTTTTCAGAAATAAAAACCCTTGCCTCATGATTTTAAGGGCCAATGCTCTTCCTCCAAGGTGTTCCCCATATATTCGAGTGAACCTCTTTAACGCGAATCACCTTCAAGGTGGAAGGCATTTGAGATATGGACCGAGAAAGCTCGCTTGTATAGTTCACCTCCAATAATAGCAAAGTTTGAAGCTTTCTTCTGAGACAGTCATGAAGTTGGATCTTCGTGAAGGGTCCCTTCTTGTAGAAAAGATAGATCGGGTTTATCCACCTAACGCTTCCTTTCCTCATCAATAGTTTGAATTATCCATGGCCCCTTGGATACTAGGAAAATGTATTTCTTCAACATGCTTTCTCTAAATAGATCTCCGGGTGAGGTAGCTTTAGAAGAGCGCCAAGTATTCTTCTCTAGAGTATGTGGATGATTTGATGTGTCTTGAAATGAGTAAGAAGAGATTTTACCAAGTGGAGATATTGCACCGGAGGATTATGAGTATTAAAATCTCCTCCAACTTGGGAGGCTCGGGAGTCGGTGAATTACTAAGTTTTGGGCTCACAATGGCGAGTCTCAACCCTCATGAGAGCCTCATATTCGCCATGTTATTAGTGGAATTTTAAGCAAGTCCATACTGTGGTATTTTGTCGGGGAAACAAGTAGATTCCGCACCACCAAGATTCTCAAGCTCCATCAACGAGAGAGTCCATCGAGGAGATGAAAGACACGAGCAGATAGCTCTTCTAGAGTTGGGTTGGTGCATTCCACTATAAAGTCTACAAGTATTTGAGACTTTATGGCAGGCCGAGGTAGAAAATTTATATCAAATTCTCCAGTTCTACGACCATTTGATCAATCTTCCGTGATGCTTCGGTTTCGAAGATGGCCCTTAATGGTAAATCGGTAAACGCCGATGGTGTGAGCTTGAAAGTATGGACGCAATTTTCGACCGAGAAAATTAACGCAGCCACTTTATCCGCAAATGGATAACGACTTTCTATATCGAGAGAATTTTACCGTAATAAATTGTTGTGCCCCATCTTCTTCTCGACTAAAACTGAGCTTATGCGTGGGAAGAAACCGCAAGATATAAGTATAACGCTTTCTCCTTGAATAGGTTTGGATAGCGGGGGAGATGCTAGATATTCTTTTAGTTGCTCAAAAGCATACCGACATTCATCATTGAAAATTATTATTTTAGCTCCTTCAATATTTTAAAGAATGGCAAGTATTTGTCCCTAACGGGCTAGAAACGGATAATGCAGACCATTCAAACGTTGAACGCCTTTGATTCTTCTGAGGAATCATATCTTGAGAGCTTTGATTTTTCGTGGTTAGCCTCTATCCCACGGTGAGTTACCATAAATCCAAGAAATTTTCCGACGTAACCCCAAAAGCACACTTGGTTCGTATGTTATAGCGAAGGAGGTCAAAGCATGCTTCTAAGTCCGAAATATGTTGTGACTTTTCTAAGCTTTTCACTAACATGTCATCCACATACACCTCCATTGTGGCCTAGGTGTCTTTAAAACCTTATTCATGAGGCGTTGATAGGTAGCACCGATTTTTAATCCAAATGGCATGACTTGGTAACAATATAAACCTTTATATGTTTGAAACGTAGCCTCTTCATCTATTGGGTTCATCTTTATTTGATTGTACCGAATAAGCATCCAAAATCCGAGCATTTGATGTCCTGGATGTAGCCCACCAATTGATCGATTCGAGGAAGAGGAAAACTATCCTTTGGGCAGCCTTATTAAGATCGATAATCAACACACATCCTCCATGTTCCATTTGTTTTTTTAACCATGACAACATTTGCTAGCCATGTGGGTAATGCACTTCGTATGAATCCCGCTTCATGAGCTTGTTAACTTCTTGTTCAATAGCTCAAGATCGGGTGCAAAACTCCGCTTCTTTTGGATGATTGGTTTGAACGTTGGATTAATTTTGAGGAGTGCGTGATTACATTGTCGACCCTCAAGATATCTCCGGACTCCAAGCAAATATGTCTTGATTCTCGCAAGAAATTTATATACTTTTCCCTTTGTTCTTCCGAGAGTAAAGATCCCACTTGCACGCTCGTAATGGTTGGTCATCGATAATACTATTGAGAGTAAATCTTCTACAGGGAAGCTTTTGAGGTACTCTTTCATCTCGAAAGTTAAGATCTTGAAGGTGATGGAAGGCTGGTTGAGCTTGTCCGAGATAACATGATTGACTGCTGATTTCCACAAACCACCCCAACTCCACCGGGGTAGGAAATTTTATCTTCGATGAGGCAAGTGACAAGACCAAAATTGATTGGAGGGGCCTCCAAGATTGCATTATATGCAATCGACTTCACCACCATGAATTGTATTAAATGAGTCACTTGTCGAGGGAATTGAGGTAACAGGAAGAGTGATTGTCCCTTCGCCCATCGGGTGATTATCAAACCCATATAGTGGTCCGTGGTTGGAGCTTTTGCCTAGCTAGCCCATGTTAAGAAAAGTTGAGTAAAATAAGACATCGTAACTCCCATTATCGATCAAAATTCTTTTAACGTTATAACAAGGATCACCCATCCTACCGATGACAAGTGGATCTTGATGAGGATATGGACTCCTTCTAAGTCCGAAGTCATTGAAAGTGATGGAATGATCAATAGAGACTTCTTCAACTCGGTTCTTTGAGGCGTGAAGAACTTGATTATGTAGTATCGATCCTCCCGCGATTGTTTGATTTCTCCAATTATTTGATGATTATTTGGTTGTTTTTGTGATGATTGTCCCGTTGCCCCGGAGGTGTGTTTGTTCGAGGTGGTTGATTCTTCACAAACCACGTAGTATCCTTGTTGAATGAGTCTCTCGATTTCTTCCTTGAGTTGTATACATGCTTCAGTAGTATGTCCACGCCGATGAAAATGACAATATTGCTCGATTTCAATTGGTTTCAATGGATGCGCCACTTGATATGTTCTTCATCGAATAGCCATCGAGGTTAACACGAGATGTGTTCGGTGTGTATGTCTTTTCGGCCGAGGTTCACGTTGTTGATATGGGGGTCGTGGAGGGAGATCACTACCTTGTCGCTTTTGATGGGCCCGCCGGTCCACATTTCTGGGTGTTTTGCGTTTCCGATATTGTTCAAATTGTCGATGAGCATTAATAGCTTCATCACGGAGATTTGTGCTTCTACACGATGAACTAAGCCAAGATACGGACCGTGTCCCGCATTAATGATAATAGGCGACGAGTCCTCCAAGGAAAACTCCTCTTAATAGCGGTCTACCCGTGTATTTGGCGAGCTTCTAAAGAGAACCGGAAGTATTCTTTGAGTGATTCACCCTCGCTCGAATCCAAAGATGGGAGGAATCTTTAATGATTCTCCATTTGCAATGAACTGCTCCACAAAGAACTGGCAGTTCGTTAAAGGTATGGATGGATCCCCTAGAGAATAGAACCAAGTGCGAGCTTGCCTTTGAGGATGGAAAAGGCGACAAGCGGTGTGTCGAGGCTTCGTTGGATATGCATGATAGTCTGTAATGAATTCGATGTGTTAGGTATTGGGTGATTGCCCCATCGCATAGGAATCAATGCTCGGAAGCTTGAAACTACTGGATGTCGAAGAATGGTAAAGGTGAGGACTCCTCATAACGGTGTGGGTGAAGATGATTTCTATCTTGAAGGTGAAATTCATCTTGTATTAGCGTCATATCGTACTTGAATGTCATGATGTGCGGGATTAATGAGATGAGCATGTGTGAAGCTATCAACAACGTCGGTGGATTAGTAACGGTTGGTACCTTGATGGATGAGTGGAACTAGTCGAGGAGAGATCGTTACGGTCTCCATGCGGAGGAACTCCGTGTCGGGAGGATTAGCGTTTTGACCTCCTCAGGGAGATCTTGGGGAGATATGTTTGTCATAGTAGCGGTGTTGTAGTCCTTGCAAAAATTTGGATCATCTTATTTTTAGACTCCTCCATTCGACGGACACGATCTTCCAAAGAGATTCCGTTCCGCCCTCAACATGGCGTCCTTGGTTTAGGGATGGGTTTTGAGAATGGCCGGGAGTTGGAGCGGGAGGTTCCATTATGGCGAGTGTTGTGCGCCAACCATAACGTGGATGTTCCGCGAAATTGAGGTTGAAGGTTTTACTTCCCTGGCATGGCTATTGCGTCTTTGGAAAACCGATTCGGTAGAGTAAAATTTATGCCTTAGCCTTGTTGATTAGTACACACGTAATTAAAGCGAACATGAGACACTCAGAATTTTAGCGTGGAAAACCTCGAAAGAGGGGAAAAACCGCTAGCCGATAAAAGATTCCACTATGTATCCTTTTGAGTACAAAATCTTCAGATACGGGATTACAAAATTCTATTTGAGAAAGGGACAACAGCGGTGTAACAACGATCAGTTTATAATAGTTGCTGATGTTGGAGATCTTTGGGTAACCGGTGGAAATCTGGGTATAACGATGGCGGTAGGCGGTGGTGCGATCTTGCTCGGGGATCTTCAAGCTTTAGAGCTTTCTCTTCCTCTCACTTCACTTTTCCTCTTCTTCCTTGATGGGACTCTTCCTCTTCTTCCTTCTTGCCTTCTTGCTTTAGCTTCCTTCTTCTTCACTTGCTTGGACTCTTCTTCTTCTTCCTTGCTTTCGGGTTCTTGTTCTTCTTCACTTGCTTGACTTCCTTCTTCTTCACTTGCTTCACTTCACTTAGCTTAGCAGGCCCCTCCATGTGAGGAGTGAGGCTATTTATAGATGGGAGGAGGGGTATTCTAGTAAATTCATGTAAGGCCATACCACTCCCCTCGATCGGACTCAGGATGACTCCTTGATCATTTGATGTATTTTGAGCATTTGGATGCCCAAATGAAGTCGAATTATGAGATCTTAGGCTCATTAGATCGGCTCGTCGAGCCTTCGATTTGACTATAAACACTTCATATTTGAGAGCTTTTTTGGGATTTAATTGATGTCCAAGATTAATGATATTTTAAGTGCTTGATCTCGATCGGTTTTGACTCAAAATCATATAGCTTTCGACATCAAGATTTGTGCTTTGACTAGTGGTATTTTGAGAGCCATATCAACATATAACATGCTTGCATATATTTAGCTAAAGCATACAAACCATTCCCTCATGCTTACAGATCCTTGCTCGAAGAGGAATGTTATAGATATAAAATGTACATATAACATAAATTTATTTTCACAAAAGAGCTTTTCAAAGTGTTGAGCATTTAAATCCATTGTTTGTGGATGAACACTAATATCACAAATTACTCAATTCGATTACTCAATTCTTATTACTTTACCTCCTGTGCGGTGTTCTCGGTGCGATGGAGGAGGAAGGTTGTAGAAGACGCACCGATGCCAAACGAGAAAAGGAAGTTCGCAGATGGCAAACCTCCCTGCAATCAGATCTCGGTTCTGGGCTGTGCGTGCAAGGGTTCCAGTCGGACTGCGATGGAGGAGGAAGGTTGTAGAAGACGCGATGCGTGGAAAGGAAGTTCGCGATGCCAAATCTTCCGCAATCAAATCTTCACAGCGCTGCAAGGGTTCCAGTCGAGTCGCGAGGAGGAGGAAGGTTGAAGAAGGCGTCGATGCCAATCGAACTAGGTTTTGGGATGTGCGTGTCGTGAGATCTTTGAGAATGGACTTCCTTCTTAGGGACGGAGATGTTTCGGAATATAGTTGCTTCTTCCGCCAAAAGCAGGTGACGGGCGAGGAGTTCCACCCGAGGCGGAGTCGTTTGGCTCTCTAACACGGAAGCATCTGGCGTGATACGGCGTGAGGTAGAGTGTATAAATGTATTTGAAAGATTTAGGTGTTACTTAAGTAAATAGTAAACTTTAGGTGTGAGATATGTAAATTAATAAGAATTGAGTGGTATGTATGTAAATCCCCCTTTTTTATAATATAATGATTGCCATAATTCCTCAATTCATGGGCTTCAAATTTGATCCCAACCTCACTCGAACAGTGTTGATATGCCATGAAGCCGACCGGTTCGAAATCCCTCTGCCGGTCTACTGCGAACCCATCAGCGAAAGATGGTACCCGATAATCCGTTTGCGGCTCCAAAATGCCCTGGAGGGAAAGAAAATCAAAGATAAGTTGCATCTTGTTCTTCTTTCCAGTTCGAGTTCAAGTAATCGAAAATTGAAAATTTGATTCACAGAAATAAAAAAAAGAAAGAAATTGAAATCTTCTCTGCGAAAAATTCTTTGGAAGGGAAGAGTTGGAGTGCGGAGAAGAAGATGGGTTTTATTGTTATCTCCCATGCTCTATCACTCCCTCACTCTTATCAGTCGTCCAGCATGAAATCTCCCTGCCCCAATTCTGTGTCCAACCAATCCTGTAGTCTTCGTGTTTGCAGCTACTCGTCTCCTCTCCCGATGCTTTACTGCAGACGAAGCGCGTCCCGGGGCACCACGAGACGCTGGGCGGCCACAGAGGATGCCGGAGCCCGTGAAGGAGAACAAGATAAAGTGAGCTAGAGCTTCTTCTTTCGCTTCTGTGTTTTATTTCGCATCCGATTCGCAGTTTTGAGTGTCGATCGTTCTGTGCATCACCTGCTAGATCTCAGGTTGTCGTTGATTCAGCTGATTGTTCAACTGAGGATGGTTTCTTGCGAAGTTGAATGATTTCGTGATTGTATCATGCTATGATTGTATTCTTTGTACCAGATTAGAAGTTTAACTCGCAATAGTTGTTTCCTTTGATTCGTTTTTTATACTCGAGGGTTTCCTTTTTTGCTTTAGCCGTTGCAAGGTATGGGTACCTGAATTGATGTCGTTGCATTACATTCCTGGAAAAAAGCTTTCGTTTTTATCCTGCTACTCTGAAGCCGACTATTTGTCTTCCCAGTACATAAGATTAACTTCCAAGGCAGCTTGATGTCTTCCCAGCACCTAAGATTAACTCCCAAGGCAGCTTGATGTTCTTGTTAAGTTCATTTTGAATCTCTGTACTGTTTGGTTGTATAGTCACTTTTTTATTTTCTTTGGCATGTTTCTGCTGAAATTGCTGCTTATTGCTGCTCAAATTGTGTATTTAGGATGATCAGAGAGTGGCTCCAGATCTTGAAACACTTTTCAGAAGATTTTGGAAGGTAGCTTCCCCATATTGGTCATCAGAAGATAAAATCCAGGCCAGGTTAAAGCTTGCTGCTGTTTTCGCTCTCACCTTGGGAACTACAGGAATTAGTGTTGGGTTTAATTTCCTTGGTCGTGACTTCTACAATGCTCTTGCTAGTATGTAGATTCATTCTTTGCTCTGAAATCTTTGTTGCTAAAGCTTAATTAATTAACATTCCTTCTCCTTTGTTTGTTTTTGCAAGATAAGGATCAAGAACAATTTACAAAGCAACTTCTATACTACTTGGGAGCTTTTGCAGGAGGGATTCCGGTGAGCATATTGCTGCACCCTTGTAGGTATTGCTCTGTATTCTATTAAGTCGAAAATTTATGGTTCCAAGTTTAGTTTCAGACTGATAGCTGGTTGTGGAACTTGTAGCTTTCTTTATAAGTTTTTAAAGTAGATTCATCTCTTGAAGTCGTTCATTATGTTAAGCTCAAAAATTATCAATGAAGGGGTACCAGATGGTGCCATAACTTCTACCATATTCATAGGAGCTGTTGGAGCTATCTGCACCTGACAAAGTATTGAACATTTCTGCATAAATCCTTGTTTTATTTAAGGATGATTATTTGAAACATTTCTTCTCACATTGGCTGGGTTTGTCGTGGAAGTATGCTATTTATTAATACTGCTTAAATATTGTTCAATGGAACATAAATGAGCACAGTCATGGAACAGATTGTGGATGCAAGAATGTATTGCTTGAACTATTTCTTAATTAACAAAAAAGAACAATCCGTTGTAATAGCATAATGTATTAATGAATATGAGGAACAAGTTTTCCTTCAATGAAAATTTGTATATTTTTGTTTCGATATATCCAGTATTAGTCTATAAGACCCTTTCACTTAATCATTGTCAGCTTTTTTATTGAGTTTTTAAAAAAAAAGTAGTATAGCAAAGGGGTTGTTTGCACCTATGACAGAATTTTTGAAAACTTTTCAAATTTGTTTGTTTCATGTTTTAAGGTGCAATGTTTTGAATTTAAATTGATAGTTTTTGTTCTTAATCCAGAACATCTATTATAGGCTCTTGGTTTAACTAGAGTAGTGGTGATTCCTAGTGTTTATAAATCTTATTTACATGTAGATTTTTCCTCAAGGCTTTTTTAAGATGTTAACAGTTGCCTCCAATCATTTTTTTTTTCAGTAAATGTTTTCTGAAGTTTTAACTTTCCTTGTTTTACTTCATGAAATTCTGATCCTGTTGATTATCATCATCCTATCCACTCTATTACTACTAGTTTTGCTTGACTATATTTTAACGCTTTGCAGATCTTTGTCCTGAGAGATTATGCCAAAGACACTCTATCTCTAAGGTGGAGATCTTGGATGACAAGCTACTACTTGGAACGTTTTCTAAATAATCGTGCATTTTACAAAATTCAGTCTCAATCCATAATTGACAACCCTGACCAGCGCATCGTTGATGATCTAAGTTCATTCACTGGGACAGCACTTGCATTTTCTTTGACTGTTTTTAATGCAGCTGTTGATCTGATATCTTTCAGCAATATACTCTATGGAATCTACCCTCCCTTGTTTGCAGTTCTTATTGTTTATTCGCTTGGAGGTACTGCCATTAGCATGTTTCTTGGAAAGGTAACTATGTAGTTTATGTAAGTAGATTTGCTGCATTTACAGTCTAAGAAGAGCACCTACTGTTTCACGTGTTTTTCAGGGCTTAGTCAGCTTGAACTTCATGCAAGAAAAGAAAGAAGCTGATTTCCGTTATGCGTTGGTGAGAGTTAGAGAAAATGCCGAGTCAATTGCGTTTTATGGTGGAGAAAAAAATGAACAGCAGGTTTTGTTAGATCGTTTCAAGAGGGCTTTTGAAAATCTGAGTGTAAGTTCTCTTAGCATTTGAGTTACTGTATGGAGATGACATTGTTTTTTTTCTTTTCTTTAGCTTGTAACGGCATGTAGCTCTTAGTTATAGTTGTTGTTTGCCTATTTTTGCTTCAGGTTCTTCTTTTCTATCAGAGTTTGCTTCTCCTAATTGATTTAGCTACAAAAAACCCAGTTTATTTTTTTCTTTATCGTTATTGTTACTTGTTTTTGGTTTCTATACTTGACCAGCTTTGCAGAAGTCATCTTTGAATGTCACTCCCAGTGGACTAGGATTGTTCCTTCCTTCATGGGAGTACTTCAGTTAGGTGCTATTTTATATTGCATGTCGACAAGTCTTCCATGTATTGTTTGAACTTTTAAGTTATATCAACTGGCTGCATTTTGTTATCTTATCTTTAATAATGTAGCAAGGAAAATTGTTCATCAGATGTATTGGACAACTGATATATTAGTTGAATCAAACGTTAATGTAGCATCCATAAATGTTGTAATATACTGTTTTAGTCCCATTTGTTTATGTTGTTTCACTTAGATAGATTTACTCTTCATTGTCCATTGAGACCTATTTTTTGTTAACATTTTGCTCTTATGTTTTTTGCAGCAACTGTTGATTTCTTCTCGGAATCTTGAGTTTTTCACAAGTGGATACCGGTATTTGATTCAGATTCTTCCGGCTGCTGTAGTTGCTCCTATGTACTTCTCAGGAAAAATTGAGTTTGGGGTTATCAACCAATCTGTTTCTGCTTTCAATCATATACTAAGTGATTTCTCCTTGATCGTATACCAATTTCAAGCAATAAGTGCCTTTTCAGCCATAATTGATCGCTTAGGTATTTTTTTTTTCTTTGTGGTAGATGATAAACTGTCTCATCCTGCATTTCTGTCACTGATAACATGATGGACTATTGCACTTATCTCCAATTGCTGATTTCTTAAAGAGTTATTCAACTTTTTCATATTCATGACAACAATATTGATATGCAAAATCCATGTAAGAATTTGCAATATATATCTATTGCATCATAATCCTCATGCTTTAGGTATAAAATCTATTATATTTTATTATTGGTCTTACATTTCAACACTACTAGACCAAAAACATGATTTTTATGAATATTGCTCTTTTTTTCTGATTTGATGTTGTCATTAATGTTTGAGATTAAGGTAGGAGTTTTTAGAAGTTCTACTCCTGGAATTTATTATGGAAAGTTTAGTATTGAATCTCAGAGATATCATGCATTTGAGCTGAGATTTTATCATTTTAATCATAATGCTTGCAGTTCAGCTTTATTCTGGAATTACTGTTAAATAATGTTACCAATGTTGCCACATATTTGGTGTTATAAAAAAAAAGGAAAACCAATTGCTATTACTGAGCATGATAAACGTATTGGAAGTTCAAAAACATCAATTCAACAATATTTTGAGGCTCCAGAAAGTTCATACACACCTCAATGGTTTAAATAGTGAAATTTTCCGAGATGGAATAAATAGTAGAAGACAACTACCAGAGATTTACCTCATTTTGTGAGAACTTTATATCCTGGCTCTAGGTTTTTTTAAAGGTGTATGCCTATAACTCACCCTCTCACATCGAGAACATTTTCGATAAGACAATGATCAATCGCTAAATAAATAAGAGTATATAAAGAAATGAGCGAAGTTTGAATATTATGAGATTTATTATTTTCAATTAAAGCTTTTGTTTTTTGAAGCGCCAATCAAGATCCGGCTCACATCCCGGCCGCCGTGGTCCATACCCACTTAATAAAGGAGAAAGAATGACTAACCTCGAAAAGATCTTTGTACAGAACTTGACATTTATGTTGTTCAAGGTGTCCTTATAGATCTAGGTTGAAGTTTGTCTAAGGGGATAAATATAAGTCGACCTTAGCTAACATAGGGCTTTTTGTCCGATCAAATATATATTTTAATTCACAACTTAAAAGAAAGGCCGTTGGGAGATACGGCTATCGCGAAATGATTTAAATGTGTCATATCGACAAACTACTCTATGATTCTGCTATAACCACTATTATGTGGTGTCATTTAAAGAAACTACATATCATGACACGAGCCACACGCCCCTATTAACTTAAAATTATTTGAGTGTAAAATTTATATATTGATTAAATCGACTCTTCAAGGAAAAAGCCCCATCTTTATCATCACAGAAGGGTTGATAGATTTTATTTTAAATTTAAATAATTAATTTCATTTAATTTATATTTATTTTCTTCTTTTTATTTTTTATTTTATTTGAACAACATGATTATCTTATAATTGATTTAAGGTTGAATATATAATCATTAATTATTTAAAGCTTAATGACAACCTTTCAATCATATGACTATTGTTAGCTAATAGACATCATTAACTCACCTACTTAGAGGATGAAGTCTAAATTTATTTCTCATATTTATAAATGGCAAACCACAACTCAAATGACTCTGTAGAAGATCGGGTTTGAGACTTTCTTCTTGGGAGTTTGAACTTGAGATGTGTCAATAGATTTATCTTTTGTAATTATATGACAGAATTAGCTTTTCATATTTTATTAAATTGAAATTCTTATAATAATATAATCGAATTTTTAGATTTTGTTAACCCGGACCCGATCCTAAGAGCTAACCGGGGTGATTCTTTGCATCAAAATTTATAGTCCTCCAAACCTTATCAACTATATCTTAGTATAGAGGATCGGATATGAGACTTTCCTCTTGAGAGCTAGAACTTGAGAAATCACATTAACAATGATGTCGATAGATTTACCTTTTGCAATGAAACAATGTGAACGAGAACTTATATTACAAAACATTTCAACTTCGCATGACAAAAAGAAAGAAATTTTAAACTCTACAAAGGTGGGAATCTTATAAATCTGAAATTTCATCTCTTTCTCAACTCACATAGGTTTAAGGAAAGCATTAGAGTAAAACCAATAAATAAGAGTTATGCCCAAATGGAGTAGGACTGAAATTTCATCATTTTTTAATCATCTCAAACTCAATCAGATGAAATGAAACAATTGATCACAACATATAAGCAAACTTCACTTCATTCAAAGATATGAGAGAGGCAAAAGGAGAATAAAGAGGCTTTATGAACACTTTGCCTTCTCCTTCATTTTCTTCCAAGTTGGACAAATGAAATGACAAAGGATATCATGCTAAACATTAGAGGGCAATAATGTTTGTACATCATGGGATCTAGAGTTTTATTGCAAGTCCATCATATAATAACATAAAAGAAAACAGAATGGACATTCAATAATGAAACTTAGGTGATTTTGTCCTATGATTGTTTGTGGACAGCAAAATAAGAATTCTCAAAGTTCATAAGTCTTTGAATCATGCTCATCATTTCTCTTATCTTGGTTTGATCAACAAAAAGGGATGTTGAGAGTATAAATTTGAATGCATGTTCATCAATCACAATAAAATTCCTAAGCCAAAGAATCATGTTGGAATTGACATCTAACTCACATTAATATCATAAGAGGAATAACTTACAGAAACAAGAAATTCACATAGGAATGAGAGCTTTAGATCAATTTAAACTTCATGCACTTACTGATTTTACTTTGATGCCATAATGATCATAGTATTTATGTAAGAATTGATTAAGTATAAATATCGCATGACAAGCTTTCATATCAAATGACTACACCCTTCTCAAGAATTGGCAAATGATATGATTGGATGGCCATACACAAGTAAACTTTCAATTCCAAACAATAGGAGGAATGCAAGGTTAGATTCTCCTCTCTTTTTTTAAATTGAAACATTGCCATACTATATAAAGAAGAACTTGATTTGATAAAAGAAAAAAATATGAATGAGACTGAAATCATTTTACATAGAGCAACAAAGATAGTCATACCAAATCACAAAGGGTTCAAATCTTGTTGCCCCACTTTCTTATCAAAAGATCAAAGGTAGTATCTTCGTGGGCTCACACCGACCCTAGGTAAGAGAGTGGAAATTTTGTACAGAATAGTAGATAAGACTCCCGGAGATTTCACCCTCATTTTGTGAGAACTTTAGATCGTTCCAGTTTTAAACACCTATAATTATTATTCCTGAGAGAACTTTCGTAGCTAGTTCCGCTTAAAGCTTTATAAGAAGAAAGATGTGGAGTTTTAGAATTTAGATTTATGAAATTCATTATATTTAATTTAAAGTGGATGGTTGAGGAACATGATACGCTAAACGATCTCATGGTTCCGCTCCATCCTGCAATCTACTTAGTCGAGATAATGACCCAATCTGACCAAAAGATCCTATCAACAACGAAAGTTTACATCAAGAAATCTTTATAGACTGGTGGTGTTTATCTAAGAAACAAGTACCTACTAACATGTGCTTTTGCCTTATCAAGTATATCCTATGGTACAACTCAAAAGACAGTATTGGGAATATCTGAGCTACATTCGACCGCGATATAGGGTCATTTGAGAAAACCACCCGAGGATCGATCAGCGCATCATGACGCCACCAATTAAATGAGACATACGCCACGCCCCACGACATGAGATTGTTTGAGTAAACATACTCTGTACGATTGATTGGCTTCTTTTTTAGAGTTTTCTTAATTTGACACCTCCACAACAATAAGGTGAGTTGAATTTTTATTTAAGTTTTAATATCAATTTCACTGACATTTATAAATAATGATATTTTAAATTAATTGACGATATTTAATCTAAGTTAATTTTTAAAATTATAATCATATTTTGATGGAAGTATCCCCTTCGATTAAAATTATCATTTAACACGTCATCATCGTTTATTATTTAGTCAAATCCGAATTCTATTAATTTAATAATAGAGATCATTCATTATAATGTAATTAGCTTTCGATATCTTTATTAAGTCGAAGATATTATAATAACATCGGAGATTTTGGTTTAACCCTAATCTAAGATTCACCTCACAACATCCTCTCATTAAGTTTTCTTTCAAAGATAGTGTCGCCCATCTAGTTATTTATTGATTTCAACTTGAAATCTTACATGCATTTTAGAGAATTCAATATCTTCTAAAACATTTATACATATATCAACACTAGTAAACTAAACACAGGATTGCCTTACCATGCGGGTTATTTATTGATTTCAACTTGAATGCTTACATGCATTTTAGAGAATTCAATATCTTCTAAAGCACTTATATATATATATATCAACACCAGTAAACTAAACATAGGATTGTCTTACGATGCATATATAAATTATCAAATGTAAGTGCTTGCATAAATTTTGAAATACTCGAACTAGAAGATGATTTGCATTGTAATTTGTGCAAGATTCACGTCAATCTAATATTTTTTGAATGAAAATTGAAGTATTTGTGTTGAATAGAATGCATGCACTATTTATTTTGAATTTGAGTCGACGCAACTCCGCTTTCTAGACATGATTCGAGGCGTAAAAGATTTGAAATTAACGTATTACTTTTAACTTGATTCCCTTTAGATTCTTAGCAATATCTTTCAAAATTTCGCTTTATTTAGAAATTTGTTTGTAAATGACTTGAATATGCAAAGCGATTGCCTTTTTTTGTGATTTGAATATGCACGCGGGCGGTAATTATTGTTTTCATATGGTTTGAATATTGCTTGATTGACCCCACGAGGTTTCCAAATTCAACTATAAATATGAGGCAAGTTCAATGCATTTTCATTCAGATCATTCATTTCTTCAAAGTTAGAAAGTTGTGGTTCTCGCTAATTCAAAACTTATTTCGCTTTACTTCCTATTCATATTGTATGACTTAATTAAAATTATTTATCACTTATAAGCTTATATTTTCTTTAATTTAAATTTGAGTTTAAGTAAACAAGTTTTAATCGTCAAATTAATTCCATTTAGTACTCATTTGAGTCCCCTGTAAGTATGCAATTTTGACAAAATTTTGGTAAAGTTTCGGCAATATTCCATCATCGTCTTCAGAAGGCTACTGAGATGGGTCCTCTACCGACAAAGAAAGATTAGATAGGTGTAAAAACCACTACCATAAACTGTTTTCCCAATCGCCAAAAAAAAAATGAGTATTTTGAACCTGCAAGAAAATCATAATTTCTCCGCGAAAGAGAGCACTTAATTTCACAATATTATTATTTATCGTAACACATTATATTTTTGTAAGGACTAGCGATGAAATCGACGACAAAAACTGCAAACAAATATTATATATAATAATAATAATAATAATAATAATAATATTATTATTATTATTTTTTGTTTTAGTTTTTTTGTTTTGTTACTGTCTATCCCCTCTTTTTTTTATCTCTTTTGCCAAATTGAGAGAATTTTTTTTTTCCTACAACTCACGGCAAGAGAGAGAGAGAGAGAGAGGAAAAGAAGAGTAACTCTTTTTTTTTTAGGTCTTCTGTAGATCAAAGAGAGAGAGAGAGAGAGAGAGAGAGGGATAACTTGGATACCTTCTCGCATGAAGAAAAGATAAAAATGAATATATATATATATATATTTTATATATATATATATATATATATATATATAAAGAGAGAGAGAGAGAGATAGAGATGGGTTCAGCTATGGAGAACAAAAAAAGAAATAAATTAAAATATTTTTTTATTTATTTTCTTTTTGCATTCTGTAATCCGGAAAGAGAGAGAGAAAGAGAAAGAGAGGGAGAAAGAAGAAGGGTGAGAGAAAAGGGTTCTGCCATGAAGAAAAAGAAGAGAAAAAATATAGATTTTTTTCTTTTGCATCTGGAAAGAGAGAGGAGAGAGAGGAAGGAGAGAGGATTACAGAGTTATAGAGGAGAAACAAATGCAGTGGAGTTCATGAGATCTCGAGCCAAGACAAGAAGGGATAAGCATGCCATGGAGTGAGTTCTGATGGGAGTCGGTGTGGGAAGTGACAGTGAAGGGATAAATAGGGATCTGTGAGTAGTTCAAGCAAGGAGAAGACGATGGAGAGAAGAAATGACCGGGAAAAATCAGTGAGTTATGAGAGAAAAGAGACGAGACTGGAGGAATGCTACTGAGTGAGGAGGAATGCCAAAAAATGGAGAGTGTTTAGTTTTGGAGACGGGAAGGAGTTCATGCTGAATGTAATGGGAGAACCAGAGAGAGAGAGAGAGAGAGAGAGAGAGTGTATCTTTTGAGCTTTTTTTTCTTTCTTTTATGCAGCTAGCAAGGGATCTTCACATGGTATGGGTAAGCTGACTTTCCATTGTGGAGGGGGCGGTGGAAATAATTGAATTTAGCAGCTTAGGCGGTTCAGTAGATTTTGAGATTATTATTTTAGAAGATTTATATAGATAACATTTAATATTATTCTATTTATATATTTGTTGACCTACACATCCATCCCATAAATTGAAACGAGTGAATATTATAAGATCGATATACAACAAAAGACAATATCATGTGAAGCAAACTCAAAATACCTCAATTGCGGCCGAAATCGTTCAAAATATTGTGTGAATAAAATAACACAGATTCAACATAAAATGAGGATATATATATAATAAAAATTTTGAGCTCGACAAACGACAAAATGCAAAACATTATTTCAAAGAAAAAAAAAGAGAAAGAGAGACTACTCTTTTAAGGTAATGTACATATTATTCAAGAAAAATAGAGAAAAGTATCAAAGAGGCTGATTTAAGAAAATTTGACTAAATTAAAATTAATATAACTTGAATTATACTAAAAAAAATAAGAGAAATGAGAAGTTAACATGTACAAACAATCCATTAAAATTATATATGAATATTATCATTTTGGAGGCATAATTAGTATTCAAAAAAAATAAAATCAACTAAATTAAATTAAAACACACGAACTGTGAACAAAAAAATAAATTAAGATCAAAGTTAAATTATATTAGATTATCATATGAGTATATATATACTTTTATTTAGCGATGTGACTATTATCATTATAAAAAAAAAGAAGATGAAAAGAATTTTTAGTTCAACTAATTAAATCAAATCAATATTTACACAAAAAAAGGGTACATTCTTGATATTTCAAATCATCATACTTAATTAGTTAAATAAAAAATTATTTGTTGAAATTAAAAGAGATATAAAATGAGTAGGGAATATAAAAATGAGTTAAAGATATATGCATATCTTTAATGTGGTAAAATTAACAACTAAATGTTCATTTATTCATTTGAGTAATAACATTCAATTTAATTCTTGTTTGTGGACCTTGGTAAAATGAATATAGATCTAACAGATTTTTATTCATGCACATGTATTATATTATCCGTTTATTATTATTATTGCCTTGCAGCCACAATATAAAGAAAAAGGATTTTCTATAAAAAAAGAGGGAGTAAAATTAATCCCAAAATCACGAATCTAAGCACCAAATTCAATTATTTCCACCCCAAACCGCCTCCCTATTAATGGAAAGTCGCCACGCGACTTACCCATACCACGCATATGAAAGCCCTTTCCTATGTCCTTACTGTACACGCAAAGAGAAGAAAAGAAAGCTCAAAAGATACATACTCTCTCTCTCTCTCTCTCTCATTACTCTCAGACAACTCCTTCCCTCTCCAAACTAAACGCTCTCTCCATTTATTTCTCCTCATGCAGTAGCATCTCGTTCTCAGCTTTTCCTCGCTAAACTCATAATTTTCCCTCATTTCTTTTTCTCTCCATCGTTTCCTTTGAACTACTCCAGATCCTATTCTATCCTCTCCAGACTGCTTAACTTCCAAACCACTGACAATAAAGACACTATCACTTAACTCACTGCTCGAACATATATCCCTTCCTATCTTTTATTATCAGGCAATCTCCTAACTATCACATGATTTTCTCTCCTCATAAGAACGAATTAACTCTTCTTCCTCTCTCTCTTTCTTTAGTTTAGAATGTAAATGAAAAAAAAAAATTCTCTTCTGTTTCTTCATGGCAGAACCCTTTTCTCTCACCCTTCTGCTTTCTCCCTCTTTCTCTTCCTCTCTCTCTTTCTGGCTTACAAAATGCAAAAAAAATAAAAAAAATCTTTTAATTTATTTCTTTTTTTGTTCTCCATAGCCGAATCTCTCTCTCTCTCTCTCTCTCTCTCTCTATATATATATATATATATATATATATATATATCACTATGAACAGAGAGTAAAAAAATATATTTTTTTCATTTTATCTTTTCTTCATCTTTGGAAGGTATCCAGTTATTCTCTCTCTCTCTCTCTCTCATCAGAAAATCGAAGAGAGAGAGAGAGTTTCTCCTTTATCTCTCTCTCTCTCTCAGGAAAATAAAAAAAAATTCTCTCCAATTTTGGCAAAAGAGATAAAAAAAGGGGAAAAACAATAACAAAAAAAACTAAAATAATAATAATAATAATAATAATATTATTATTATTATTATTATCATTATATATAATATTTGTGATTTTGCCGATTCGTCAATCTCAAAAATATAATGTGTCGATAAATTATAATATTGTGAAATTAAGTAAGACGACTTTCTAGAGAAATCATGATTTTCTGCATACACCCTCACACGTCTTTCGGTGGGAAGACAGAGTTTCGTGGTCATAGTTTACACCACTTATACACGCGGCAGCCAATACAAGTAGCCTCCACGGAGACGACGCATTAATCGTCAAATTTCAAAATTTTGTCAAAATTGCATACTTATAGAGGACTTAAATGAGACTAAATGGAATTAATTTGACGATTAAAACTTGTTTACTTAAACTCAAATTTAAATTAAAGAAAATATAAGCTTATAAGTGATAAAAAATTTTAAATTAAGTCATACATGGAATATGAATAGGAAGCAACCCAAAGAAACGAAAGCTTTCAACTATAGAACCATCAGACCTACAACTTCGTAACACAATTGAATGAATCAATGAAAATACATTAACTTGCTCATATTTATAGAACTGAAGCTCAATATTCAATTCAAAGCATATGAAAACAACAATTACCGCCCGCGTGCATATTCAATTCACAAAAAAGATGAAAATCACCGCCCACAGGTATATTTAAGTCATTACAAACAAACTTCGCTGTCCAAATAAAGCCGAAATTTTGAAAGAACATCTCAAAAAAGAATCTAAAGGGAATCTTAAAGTAACGTTAATTTCAAATCTTTACACCAGGATCTATAATATGAGCCAAGTCGACAAAATTCTAATTGAATAGTGCATTCTATTCAACACAAATACTTTAATTTTCATTTAAAAAATATGAGATTGAGGTGAATCGCAAAATTATAATGCAAATCATCTTCTAAAATTTTCAAAATGCAAGCACTTACATTTTGATAATTTATATATGCATAAGACAATCTTATGTTTAGTTTACTTGTGTTGATATATGTATAAGTGCTTTAGAAGATATTGAATTCTCTAAAATGCAAGTAAGCATTCAAGTTGAAATCAATCAATAACTTGTATGGGCTCTGACACTATGTTGAATGCTTAAACTTAAGAGGACGCGAGTTGATTCCGGGTGAACGTCCGCATTAACAACTTTTAAAAATCTATTAATGTTATAAAATCTTGACTTATAAAGACATCCGAGAGCTAATCTATCATACAAGAGATCTCATCCTCTAAATTAATTAATGACGATCAAACAAATAAATAATAAACCATCGATGATGTGTGTTAAATGATAATTTTAACGGATGGGATACTTCCATCAAAATATGATTAAAATTTCAAAGCAAATTAACTTAGATTGAATATCAATTTAAATGCAGAATTTAAAATATCATTGAGTTATAAATATCTAAGTGAAATTTAATATTAAAAATTTAAAGTTAAAAATTCAACTTGTCTTCTGCAATCGTTTCATTTTTAACAAATTAAGAAAACTAAAGACACAAAGACCAAAGTCAAATCAAGTACAATATGCTTTCAAACAATCTACGCCGAAGTGACGCGACATGTCTCCGTGCATGCGTAGTATACGATGCGAAGCATGATCGAGTCTTCGACGCCATTGGCCAAACGACCACTATATCACGCGCGGATCAGTATGTATGTTCTCATGCTTTTTGAGAACCATGAAGATACTGATAGACGCGATCTTACAGACTTAAGCTGCCTTAGACACACCCCTGCGCCTACAAAGGATTTGGACGACGTAACCCACGTGTTCCGAGCAAGGATCCTTCAAGTGGTCGACTACCTTCTCTCGATTAAGTAGAAGACCACGACAACCCGGATGACAACCATGATCAGACGGGCGCGTCATTGTTCCCCCAACCATCCGCTTTAAGTTAAATATAATGAATTTCATAAATTCTAAATTCCATACGCTTATAACCTACGATAAGCAAACCTAACGATAGCCTTTAATCAAAAGTTCTCTCTCAACACACTGAGGTAATTAACTATAGGTGCTTATAGGAATCTAATCGATCTAAAGTTCTCACAAAATGAGGGTGAAATCTCTGGGTAGTGTCTTATCTACTATTCATCTGTCTTCTGAAAATTTTACCGACATTTAAACTAGTCTCTTCATCGAGAGGTCGGTGGTGAATTTTCAGAGCCACACTTGCATATTTCATGATTTCATGAATCTTATCACTATTAAGTTTATTTTAACATAATGATGAGTTCACCATTTGAAAGGATCCAAAACTAACTATCATGAGATAATGAAACTTTGACTTTCACAAATGAACAAACCAAAACTCATTTCATATGATATGATGATTATTTAGAGGCAATACATAAGGCAAACACCATATGAAATTCTATGCAAATGCTATTCATTAATGAGAAAATATGAAATTGAGATTATGTGGGTTTTATGTCATGCTCCCTTCTCATTTTAAATTGATTCAAGCTTTAGGGAATTGCCTAGTAACATGCTTATAACATGCTTAATGCAAAACCTACCCCAACTTTAGCTTGAGACAACAAAAACAATAATTTTCAACCATTGGAAACTCATTTGAAATTTGTAAATCAAACCTAACAATCTTTGGTTTCATACATATGCAATTTCATATATCATTTTCACTTCAAAAGGCATTAATTTGAAAGTAAATATAATGAAAAGAGTAAGTCTAAAGTCAAGACCTGAACCTATTTTCTCCTTTTCTCTTTCCTTTCACAAAATAAGCACATAGAGCATGGCTATATATGGACCAAGCATCCACACCAAATCTGATAATACATAAATTTGAAATTCTGGATTTAACCAAGCAATTACTCACATGACATCAAGATCCAAGTAGGAATCAAGTTAAACATGACTAAGTAATGCAAAGGAATAAACCATTTTGCTGATTTTCGTTTTAGTCCTTATTCCATAACTTAGACAGAGGCAAAACAATATATAGCATGAATGGATGTTTGATAACAAAGCAAGATTTGGGGTTCTCATTCCCACTTCTCATATAGCACACTGGATTCAAACAAGCAATTGTCCACATGACATCAAGATTCAAGTAGGAATCAAGTTAAGCATAGCTAAGTAATGAAAAAGAACAAATCACTTTGCTGATTTTCGTTTTAACCTTACTCCATAACTTGGACAAAGGCAAAACAGCATAACATAAATGTAAATTTGATGTCAAGGTAGGATTTGAGCCATGCAACACATAGGGTTCCTCATTTCCACTTCCAACCCACTCATATAGCACATAAAAGAGAGGATTATCAAGTCACATTATTCAAGAGAAATCCAAAGCCTAAAAAATATACAAGTGCTTGCATGCAACACGAAGCTTGGGCCATAAATCATCCCAAGCTTCAAATAAAAATCTCTAATCAGTTTTTAAGCATATAAAAGAGACATTCCGAAAATCATGCCATCTTAAAGAAGCCGGAAGATATGAAAATAAATAAACAATCGCAATCAAAATGAAACAGTGGGTCATACATCATCCCAATCTTTAGTCCATATCTCAACATTACTTTAAGCATGTAAAAGAAGAATTTAGCAAACCATATCATCCAAAGGAAACCCAAAATGCGTAAACATATGCTTAAGGTTGGATAGAAACGACCTGGAGCCTTTTGATTGCAAGAGAGGAGGAAGAAGAGTGATTCAAAACGGGTTCGCTAGGTCGCCAAGAGGAAGGAGCTCGGGTGGAGATTTTCGTGTGTGCCACTCGGCTAGAGAGGAAGGATGGACGGAGAGGGAGCTCCATTCCGGGTTTCCTATGTCGATTGGAACGGACGGGGAGGAGGAATGAGAGAGGAGCTTGGTTTGGGAGAGAGGGAATCGCATGAGAGTGAGAGAGGAAGCTCTGGACGAGAACAAGAGAGGGGATTGCATGAATGAGGGCTCGTTCGGTCTCGGTTTGGCATTTGGGTCATGGGTCCGATTGGTTACTTAAGTGGTGGCCAATGAGATTTACTGGGCTATAAGTTCAATTGGCTCATTAAGCGGCCAATTTGATTGGCTAATTCAGTAGCCGAGCCGGATTGAACGATTTGGACGCTAATTAGGCAGAGATTAGGGATTTAAGCAACTGTTAGTTGCTTAATTACAAATTAATAAGATAAGAACATTATTATTAATAATTTCATGAATATTATGAAATTATTTCTTGCGATGAACCGTATCGATATGAGTATCAATTTTGAAATTTTTGTTGTGTTGGACGCAATGACGATGTCCGTTTCGCAATCAAAGATCATTTTGACCATATCGGCGACGATCAAAGTGAAATTTGACTTAAATTGCGGGACGTCGCGTTCGAATCGCTCGACGTTCGCGTAAACTTTGTTGAATTGATTGTGGAAGGTATCGTTTAATAGATTTCGACAACAACGACGAATCAATTTCGCGAACTGAGGTCGTTCAGATGTCATCGAGGCCTCCCGACCTCGATACACGCGTAATTTTATTAAAATTTGATTTTAATTAATTGTCGGTTATTAATTGATTCGATATTTTTCATTTGAATTTTGATATTTTAAACACAATTACGAAGCTAAATTTTCAAATCGAGATGATTTTGATCGAATCCGATCGTTATTAGGGCAATTTAAACCCGATTCATGCGATGCTACTTTCGTTAATTATTTATTTTAACTTTCATGATTCATTTGACTTATGAACCATATGTGAAGGTCAACAGGTTTTAGAATATATATAGAAATAGTGTATGCTATACTTTATGATGTTGAGTGGCTGAATAGGTTTTACTTCTTTGATATTGAAGTGGCTGAATAGTTTCGATCATATGCTAGGAGGTAGCATTTTAGACAAGTTCATCATGTTAGAGAGAATCGCCTTAGATGGTTTGGTCACATAAAATGTTGGCCATTTGATGACCCAATTAGGAGAGTAGATGTATTAGATTCAACCTATATCAAGAAAGATAGAGATATACCTAAAAAGACCTAGTCAAGAAATATACAAAATTAGCTTGTTTTATTAGAATTAGATGATAAGCTATCTAATCCTGTATTTTTGTCATTGATAACATGATGGACTATTGCACTAATCTGCAATTGCTGATTTGTTAAGGTTATTCAACATTTTCGGATTCATTTCAACAATGTTGATATTCAAAATCAATACTAGTATTCAACAATATTGATATTGTTTTAAGTCTCTAATCTCCAATATTTTCTTTTGAAAATAAGTGATGAACCTCCTGAGAGATTCATTGGGTTCTTGCCTTATTTGCAGCAGAGCTTACGAGCTTTTCAATGGCTTCTAAGCGCTAGCAAACTATATTGCTAACATCCTTTTGAACTCGACGAAAGAGATTATGGTTCTGACTGGCAGCCGTGAGAACCACCTGAAGGTCGATTCTTTAAAAGTGGTGAAGAAGAGTAGACACCTCATCACATTATCCAAATATAATAAAGTTGTCGCCGACTCGAAGCAGGCTATATGATCAACAAGATTAGTGCGACCCCTATATGACTCTAAATGTGGAATCTTGAACTTATATGGGGGGCGAGCTTCCACAATCTTCTTGAAGAAAGCATTGGTTGGGTTTTCATACTCCTTTCGGGTGTCCTCTTCTTCACTCGCCTGATAGGACTTGTCATTGATCCTTGGTGTTCTGGACAGTTCCCTTCTCTGTTGGCTAGCTCGATGAGTTGTCGATCATGAGGAGTCTTCATTTTTCTCGGTCTTTTGTCTCCCACTTTTGGCCTTCTCCACGGCTGCCTGTATTAGACATGTGATTTTATCTTTCCATATTTTTTAGATTTTATTGTGTAACAAATGATTGAGTACCCAGCTCCATTCCAGCCCAGTTGTCCATGTCAATTGATCTATTTCGCTTTGCACCTTACTTTTAGTTATCATCCTCTTTCATGCTCACCACACTTGAAAGGATGTTGAATCTGATTTGTCCGTGGGCAACCTACTTAAGAGCTTGAGAAGTAGGATTCAAGCTGGTGGGACAGTAGAGAGGATGTAGAATAGTATGAGAGATTCTACTATATTAATAAATCTAAGTACAAATGATCCTTCTCCCTAAAGGAGGTGCTACAGTTTAGTGGGAAATAAATGATCTAAGAATGGGAAAAGGAACCCAAAAAGATAACGGGGGGTTACATGTAGTTGGTGTATATAAGAATGTCGAGTATATAAGAAAAATAACTCACTTGTGAGAGGCAAGTTCATCGTCATCGGGTAGTGAGTTCCCTTGGTTGAGAATCCTAGACTTTCGTGAGATGGTCTGCCCATCGTGAGCCTTGGATGTATGGTCTCCCTTGTATAAGAGAGCTCTCGGACCTGAGGCGAGCTACTAAGCATCAGTTGATCAGCAGAAGTTCTACTCCTTGCGTGCTCGCACTGTGTAGGATAAGTCTTTGCCCTTGAGGCAAGTCGTTGTGTTCTAGCTATTTCGACATGGATTGTCTTCTGGTTGCCTTACTGATTCGGTGCATATGGATCTAAAAATACCTTACATTATCTTATTTCCCATGATTGAGAGAAATCAACATATTTGCGCAAGCCAAGTGTCATTCATTTGTGATATATCATCTAATTTGACATGCTATCATTCCTATCTTGGTATAAACATTTCTACATGAGCTTACATAATGGGATCTCGTAAAGGCTTGTAAGTTGTACTTTCATAGTTGCTATGTCTCTTATGCTTAGTGTAGATATGTTTTTGAAGTTGCAACACTAAGATAAAAAAATAACTCGCCTGTGAGACCCAAGTCACCGCGGTCGAGTAGTGGGTTCCCTTGGTTGGGAATCTTGGACTTTGGTGAGATGGTTTGTCCATCATGCGCCCTGGATGTATGGTCACCCATGTATAAGTGAGCTGTTGGACCTGAGGCGAGCTATTGAGCACCAGTTGATTAACAAAAGTTCTATCCTTGCATGCTCGCCCTGTGTGGTGTAAGTCTTTGCCCTTGAGGCACGTTGAGCTCTAGCTATTCCGACATGGATGGTCTCCTAGCCTTACTGACGAGGCGCATATGGATCTGCAGATACCTTACATTATCTTGTTACTCATGATTGAGAGAAATCAACATATCTGCACAAGCCAAGTATCATTCATTTGTAATATATCATCTAATTTGATATGCTATCATTTAAGTTATACTTTCATAGGTGCTATGTTTCTTATTCTTAGTGTGCGTATGTTTTTGAAGCTTCAACACTAAGAAAAACTGCAATCAATTTGTTTGCAGTAGAATTCCTTGATCTAAATGTTTTATTACTATTTTATGACATGTAGTGCTTCTTCTAATGAAATCCGATCATCGTGTTTACAATCCTAAACTATTCTCTGAGGGGGTAATACATTGTAGAGATTTATTTTATAGAAATAATAATAATGATAATAATAATAATAATAATATTATTATTATTATTATTATTATTTTGACAAGATCTATAACAGCAATTATGTTGTTTTGATATTCAGCTGTTAAGACCATTCTTATAATCTTCATTCTGTCATTCATGATTAGTTTTAACTGGGTCTTGTAAGATAAATTGTATCGTTAAAAAGATTTATTTTATGTAGAAAGACATGATTTTGCCATTTTTTTGTGGTTTATATTGAATTATTTGGTTAATTTCTTGTTATGTTCCATATTTACGTATTTTGCCTCGAAACTTTGATGGGCGCTATGAATTTTTCTTTGTATGATTGCATTTTGTTGAAATCTGAGATTGGATTTTGCATATAGGCGAGTTTGATGATGTTCTGGATGGCTTTTCGAAGGATTCGAAGTCTGATGAGTCAGAAAAGATTATCCTTCAGCAGACTGACATTTGTGTTCTATCTTCCTCTATTTCTAACGGTTCAATTCTTCAGTCTCGTCATAAATTACTGGAGGTTAGTAATTTGACATTACAAACGCCAAGAAGTGGAGCTATCCTTCTTAAAGACTTATCTTTCGTAATCCATGAAGGCGATCACCTACTGGTAAGCAACTTTCTCTGGCAATTTTAGTTCGCATCATACAAATATATTTAACTTTCACTTTAATTTTATTTACTTTATAGATAACGGGACCTCACTTAGTGTGGGATAAAGGCTTGTTATTGTTGTTGTTGTTGTTGTATAGATAACGGGACCAAGTGGAAGTGGAAAAACATCATTCTTAAGAGCTCTGGCTGGTCTCTGGACTAGCGGTCATGGGAACATAACATTTTATGTGAAGGATTCTAATCATTATCAAGTATCTGCCTCATCAGGGACGAATTATTTACCTGAAAATGCATCAAAAGATGATGATCTTGAAAGCTACAAGCATAGGAGATTTGGTGGCCAAGTGTTTTTCATTCCGCAAAGGCCATATATGGCCTTGGGAACGCTTCGCCAGCAGTTGCTCTATCCAAAATGGTGTGAGAATTCACTTCCAGGTTCAGCTAACTCTAGTCATACTGGTATGTTGGCTGTTATCCTGTATCATATTGCATGGTGCTGTATTGGTTTCTTCTTGATTTCTTTTCTCTTTCATGAAAACAAGTACTATGACTTGAATCTAAAATGAAGGGGAAACAATCTATTTTCTTTTTTCCCAAACCAACCACGAAGCTCCGGCGCATCCAACTTCAACCAATTGAGTCGAATATAAGTCAATCAATTGGGTAATGTGTAAAGATTAAGATGGAAAATGAACTTCTTTAAGGTAAAATGGATAAATATTGTGTAAAAATATTTAAACCAGAGTTAATTCGTGCAACTGTAAACAGAAATGGATGAAAATTTCACTATTTAAAGCATGAATCTTCACTAATGCCTGATCTGAGGAGGGGCTGATGTATGTAGTCTTTCCTCTACATTGTATTGAGATTATTTATCTGATCTAAACCTACGATCTAGATCACAGTGGAGAAAATCTAATCCTTGATTCAGGCCCAACCTCCTGCAAGAATTAATGTAGAATATGAATTCATAAAGCTGACCCCGCCCTCCAAAATAATTTCCTGCCAATTTAAACCAGTTTCAAGTATTGCAACGAATAGCTATATTTCATATTATTGTTTTGCTTTGCTTCTGAATTCACATTATTATTATTTTTCTCAAGCATCCAGCTCAACTGAGATTCATGACATGCCTACTGTTGAAGATCTCATCAATGTGCTCAAGGTCGTCTCCCTCAGCGACATTATGTCTCGCTTCCAAGGGTTGGATTCTGCGCACGAATGGTCAAGCGTACTCTCGCTCGGCGAGCAGCAGCGCCTTGCGTTTGCTCGGTTGTTGCTTGCAAAGCCAAATTTTGTTTTACTGGATGAGTCCACAAGTGCCTTGGATGAAGCCAATGAGGTATGCATTGATAGCCTGTATATTTGTTTTCATCCGGCTGGTCAGCCATCTTCCACATAGAATGAACCTTTTATTTTATAGACATGAATATCATGTGAATCATCAAGTTGAAATTTCTATTCATAATCATTTAAAAGTCTTTGGGTTAGCGAAAAAAAGACTTAAGCACTTTGAATATATACAATGAAGAGTAGGTGTATGACAAAATGATAGATGAAATTAATGTAGAAGCATTATGCAAGAAAATGGGAGGATCAAAGTTGTATCATGGATTAAAATTATGTGATTGAATTGGAGAAATTATAAAGTGCGGCATTTGAGCCGCCGAGATTATTGTGTACACGAGCGACTACACAACAATCTGTGCACACAATTGTTGTGTACTCATATCATGTACATATCAATACGCAATCTGTACAAAACAATCTCGAGTGAATTGGTGCTAAACGAGTTTAACATCCCATGTAGCACAAATTCCGTAAAAAAATGGAGACTAAATGTTTGTAAAGCTGACCCAAATTACTGGAACTCTACTAATGAGGACAATAATGATGAACCTGATCGATGGCGGTGTAATTTGGAGTTGCTGATAGTAGACACTTCTAAAAACCTTTGTAATGAAATGATCCAAAGCATGTGTTTCTTTCTATAAAACAAATGTGACAGCTTTTAAATATATAATCTTCAGTTTTAGAAATAATTATTTATAAATACAAAAAGTATTACATTACTCCCTATCTGATCATTCAGTGTTCTGTGGAGCTTCCATTCTTACTAGACCTCACATGATTCTGCAGGCTCACCTCTACAGACAAATTGAAGCTGCAGGGATAACATACATCAGCATTGGGCACCGCTCAACACTCCTCAAATACCACAGTAAGCTTCTGAACATCTCAAAATTTGATCTTAACAACAACAACAACCAGCAGAACTGGCAACTTAAGCCCATCAATCAAGCCACCATTAAACCTGAATCCATACCAGCTTCTTGATCTGAAATCCAACAATCGAAACCCTAACTGGCGACGATATCAGAAGAGGCTGAAATGACTACTTCTATAGAACTATGCTAAGGCTGATGAGCCAAACCAGGAATTTCATTTGGTAGAGAATCAGAGAAGAAAATATTAGGTGCAGTTATTGCTGAATCCTGAACCGAGGTTTAGTTTGCAGCAGTGTTTTACTGATGGAGGTATCCATGAGTTCAAGATGATTATACAGAATTTCATTAAGAAGGAATCAAGAAAACGCTGATATATTTGTAGGTTGATTTTTATATAATATACATATTTTTTTTTCTGAATAATGTTTATAACAGTATTCAGTATGGAGAAGATTCTGAATTTTGGGTGTATATGGGATTTGTTTTCTTCATGTATGTATGTGTAGAGATTGGCTTCTCTACCTTTTTTTTAAATTTTTTTATTATACACTTTTCTAAAATGTTTTCAATCAAAATCATGTAATTGATTGTGATCTATAAAATGAAAATTATGGATTTAGTTCTATCAATGCTGATGATTATTTAATCATGCAATATATATATACTTATTAAAGATAATTTTATTTTGGTTGGTTTATATATATATATATATATATATATATATATGTTACATAATTTTTATATATTTACATATATAATATTTTAATTTTAATTTTTATATATATAACATTCTGATGTTCAATATCATATCAAAATATCATTATTACTAATTTTTTAAGAGTTAAATATATTTTTTTAAGCATAAAAAATATTAAATAAGTAAATATTTAATTTTAGATATTAGATATATAAATACATAAGAATTGAATGATATATAAGAATTGAATGATATATATGTAAATCTTTTCTCTTATTTTTTCTCTAAACAATCCAATGACCAGCTGTTTCTACCCTTGAATTAGCCGTTATTAAAATGGACAAAATAAAGTTCCCATGCACGTGAATGGTGCATTGAATGAGTTGATGTGAGTTCAAATCAAAGTTCTTAATGATCTTATTTTGTATATAATTAAATATTTTTATATTGATTTCTTATTTGATTTGGCTGTTTGATGAAAATGTGTTAAGATTAGCTCAAATTTGGCTGATTTCGACATTATGATCGGCTCATGAGTTACTTCTGGGCTAAACTCAAGTTAGCATACGATCGGATCGATCAAACTTCTTATTGTGTTCAAATCATGTAATGATTATGTTTTGTTTATGTGATTGTTCTAAGTATGGCTGAGATTTGAATTGAATCAAATGAACTCGATTAATTTTAAGCAAAGTATTAATGATTTCGACTCCTTATAAAGATTTGTAGCATTCCATTGAGTTTGTAGATGGTTGAATCACTCAAAAAGAATATTAGAAGGCTACGAATTAATCGAGCGAATGGATTTAGAGATAAAATGACACTGGATTATTGGGTTTAATCCGCTTAAACAATTTCCTTGATGAAATGTGATGATGGTGATGGTAGGAGGGGCCATCCATGGGTGTTAGTTTAGGTTAATAGGTTGGATTTGAGTTCGACTAAAACTTGTTCTATCTCGAATATATTTGATACAAATCTAATCGGGTTTATGATGTTGGTCAAAATATTTCACCTAAATCTAATGTGCCTAACTTACTTATTATATGAATCAAGCTATTTTTTGAATTAATATGATTGATCATAATATGATCCATTTAATCTAATTAATATAAGTCTAAACTAAGCTAGAATACATCAATTTGTAAAAATAAAGTCATGCTATTATTATTATTGTTGCATAGAAATCATAATAAAAGTAAAATTTCTTGTAAAATTCAAAGATATACACGATTTAAAGATTAACAAGAAAACTCTAAATTTTAATAGAAAATCTCAAAGAGGAAAAATCACTGACGACCCAATAAAAGCTTCCACTATATATTTATTTTAGATATAAGTTTTCATAATGATTACATAATCAGAGAGAAGAGACAAGGGAATCCTAAAATGAAGCACAACCATATAGTCAGTGTTTATGTAGTGGTAGAGATGATACGATACCAAGGCCGATAATCATGAGATTGATGCATGATCAGCGGCCTACGGCATGGTTGACGACCCCGAGTCACGAGCTTTGGAGGATCTTCGCTGACTTTCTCTCTCTTCTCTTGCCTCCCCTCATATGAAGAATGAGGTTATTTATGAGGAGTGACATCTCGTAAATATATGCAAAATCAACCACTCCACTTCACTTATTTAACTCAAAATGATTCCTTTGATTAGTTGATGTATTTTAAGTATTTGAATGCTCAAATGAAATCAAAATTATGAGATATCGTTAGATCCGGTCGGTGACGCCGATTTGACTATAAACACTCCAAGTTTGAGAGTTATTTAGGGATTTAACTGACATCCCAAAATTTCCAAGGATATTTTAAGTGCTTGATCTCGACCAGTTTGAACTTCGGATCAGCTTGCTTTAAGCATCAAGATTCGTGCTTCGACTAGTATTATTTTAAGTGCCATATCAATTATTATTATTGTTATCAAATTTTGAAATTTGTGATGCATTTAGGCATTTGTTTTTTATTTTATTTTATTTATATTTTAATTTGAAACAAATCATATTTGATGTTGACACTAATTTTTTAAAACACTCAAAATATATGAATTTTATTTTGCATGCTTTTTAAAATAATGTGATTTAATTTAAAAATAAAAATAATTTAAAAAATGTATTAAATAAACATGTTTTAGAGATAGCAAAAAAAAAAAAAAAAACAAAAAACAAAATTGATCCCAACATACCATTAATTTATAATGACATTTTTTTCTTTGACATATCTAATAAGTTTTTGTTAACTATACATTATATATAATATTATGCTGAATATTATATACTCATATTTAATATTTTTAAATATTAAATAGAACCCATATCCTATTATTTCATGATGCTTATAAAACTTTGAAGTGCGTAAACATATATAGTAAAATAAGTTGAATTTGTTCGTATAATTTTAATTAGCAAAGGGATCACTTTTAATAAGGTTCTAATCTTGTTTCGATAAACAATAACGGCTTCTCTGTTCACTTTCATTAATTATCTGAAAAATAATATATATATATATATATATATTAAAAATATATGCACTAAATCCAATTAAAAACAATATTGTTTTTTGTGAGAAAAATAATAGTGGTTTTTAAACTTTATAAATAGAAATAATATGTAATTATTATCGATTAAACGAATAAATTATCATATATCGATTGATAATTTATCAAGGTTTATAAACGAGCTCGAGCTTGAGTTTTTTTAAATCGAGTCAAGCTCGAGCTTAACAGGGTTTAAATAAGCTTAGTTCAATTAAATCAAAACTAATCTCGACTCGACTCGTTTAAACCCTAGGCCTAACACTAGGAATTATATTTGATATTATCAAATCATTTTTTATTTTTAGGAATTGACCTATCTATAATGAAAAGAAAAAATATTTATATCAAAATATTTTGATATAATTTTGTGTATGAATGAGAAAATATATAACAAATATTAGAATATAAATATTTAAAAATATATGACATTTAAATCGAAACAAAAAACAAATTTTATAATCATTTATCTTTTTCAATTTATATTTAAATATTCTCTATTTTTTGAGTATTTATCTTTTAAATTTAAAGAAAAAAAATATTAAGGTATCTTGACATAAAAATATAAATTATTAAATATAATCTATATCATAAATAAAGCAAAAAAAAAAAAAACCATTTTCAAAAATAAAATCTAAGATTCAACGGTGTAATTAACCGTACGTATATTTGAATTTTTTTGTTATTAATTTAATTAATTTTTAAACTTATATCTGATTTACGTATGCTTTTAAATCTGAATTTGCATATATTTAATTTATATTGATACGAAAATTAATCACAAGACGAATCTCATGATTTAAAATGTTTCATCACATTTAGAAACTTATCAAGAACACCGTCTGCCAGATAACATAAGAACATGAATATGCCGAACACTCGATCGTTTATCAGAAAAAAATGGATCTGATCCGAAATATAAACATATTTATATATCGAGGCTAAGATCCAACGAATCCAAGATCATTCCTCACATAAGGCACCCAGATCAAAAATAATCGGGGATCGCGATCGTTAGTGGGAGTTTTTCCAATTCTTATAAGCTCACACTCAAAATCTAAATAGCCATTCTCACCTTAGAGATAATCGATTGATAGGCTGAGAACCTCATAATGACTGACGATAAGACCACCTCCACCATAAATATAAGATGGAGCGCCTCTTAGAGATAGAGACTAAAAGCCACTCCTTCTCGAAGATCAAGAGGTGGCTTATCCTTTCGAAACTTCTCCTCAAATTGACATTTATTTTCTACACTCTAATATTGTATAAACACCTTCTTCTCCTAAAACGGATTAGCGATCAGATCTAACACATATGAAAGTTCTACAAAGTTTTTTTAACTTTTCCACGTGATTTTACTCTCATTGTTTGGATAATTTTAATGAAGATCTCATCTCTAATAAAAAATACACGCAAACAAGTGTATGTACATATATCTTAAATTTACATTTTGAATAAATAATTAATACGATATGTAATTGTATTTTGGACTCAAATGAATGTTTAATTGAACTATAATTCGTGATAAGTCCGGAATGACAGTATTCCCCTCGTCGGAGAGAAGTCGAGAGCCAGCTCAGCACCACGTACGAAATTTGACGTAACAATAAAAATATATAAAAATTATTAAATATATGTATTACAAAAAAAAAATCAAATATGATGAAAAATATTTAAAATAAAAAAAAGTCCAATATTTAACTGTGCGGGCGGTCGTACGCGAGGATTTTCTCAATTGAATTCAACATTCTCTTTTGAAAAAAATAATTAATGATAAAAGATAATTACAATTGTTAATAAATAAGATCGTCGTCCGTTTTGACGGACGACTGGCCAACCTTTTTTTTTTTTTTTTTTTCTGATTAATAGAACGGCGGGAGAGAGAGAGAGAAAGAGAGAGAGAGAGAGATTTTTTTTTTTTTTTTATAACGACGGGGAGAGAGAGAGAGAGAGAGAGGAAGATTTTATTTTATTAATTTTTTTAAATAATATAATTATTTAAAATATATAATTTAAAAATATTTTTTATAAAATATTTAATAACTAAATATTTATATTTAGTTATTAATTTTTATTTATATATATAATTAAATATATAATTTAAAAATATTTTTAATATATATAAATTTATAAATTTATTTAATATTTTTATTAATTAATATAATTATGTATAATATAATTTTTATTAATTTTTGTTAATATATAATATAAAAATATTTAAAATATATAAATAAATAAATAAAAAGAATAAATTATATAAATATTTTATAAACTATATAAATAAAATAATATATATATATACATATATATTTATAAATTTATTTAGTTATTTATATGTTTAAATTATATAAATATTTTTAAGTTATATAAATAATTTAAAAATAATTTTTATAGAATATTTTTAATTATATAAATAATATATATATATATATTTATTAATATAAGTCTAATAATAATAATAACAAAAATATAAAAAAATATAAAAAAATATAAAAAAATAAATAAATAAAATAATTTTTAATAAATAAATAAAGAAATGAAATATATATATATATATATATATATATATATATATAATATATATATATATATTATATATATATATATATAAATGAATAAATAACTAAATATTTTATAAATATATAAACTAAATATTTATATAATTTATTATTTATTTATTTATATTTATTTAACTAATTATATTTTAAAGAAATAAATATTTTTAAAAATAAAATAATATATATATATATATATATATATATATATATATATATATATATATATAACTATTTATTTATATATTTTAAATATTTTTAAATTATTTATATAACTTAAAAAATATTTATATAATTTAAATATAAAATAACTAAATAAATTTATAAATATATATATATATAATTATTTTATTTATATAGTTTATAAAATATTTATATAATTTATTCTTTTGTTTATTTATTTTATTTATATATTTTAAATATTTTATATTATATATTAAAAATTAATAAAAAATTATATATTATACATAATTATATTAATTAATAAAAAATATTAAATAAATTTATAAATTTATATATATAATTAAAAATATTTTAAATTATATATTTAATTATATATATAAATAAATAAATTAATAACTAAATATATAAATATTTAGTTATTAAATATTTTATAAAAAATATTTTAAATTATATATTTTAAATAATTATATTATTTAAAAAATTAAAAAATAAAATCTTCCTCTCTCTCTCTCTCTCTCCCGTCGTTATAAAAAAAAAAAAAAAAAAAAAAAAAAAGGTCTGTCTCTCTCTCTCTCTCTCTCTCTCTCTCTCTCTCTCTCTCTCCCGCCGTTCTCCCCGCCGTTACAAACCAGAAAAAAGTCATTGTCAATGGACGACTGACCGACTCTCTCGACGTCCGTCCGTTTGACGGACGACTAATTAATTATATTTTTTCGTTTTAAATAACTAATTATCATTAAGATTCTATTTTAAAAATAATCCTAATATGGTTAATGACGACTTAATCACATGTTTCAATTTGTTCCATATAATATTATTCTTATAATTTTAATTATTTATTTCAAATGACAAATTTATTTTAAAAATTGGTATAAATAAATTTGAATATATATTGATACATCCTCAAAATTAATCATCAAGACGAATCTCAAGTGATTAAATGCGATTTATCTAATCACCGATTTCAAGAATTACAAAACTGAATAGTATGAAACATAACATATCAAGATACCGATTCGAATCGAATCGATCAATTATTTGAGATGAAAATGGATCCCGATAAAATGGTCACAAAATACATATTTATAATGATCGAGGCGGAAGAGATAATACCCAAGATCACCCAATTGACGTCATTAAGGCACCATCATCAAAATACACCGTCGATGGATGATCTCAGATGGGAGTATTTGAGTTTTTCACTAATTTACAAGCCGCCACTCTAAAAAATCTATAACAGATTCTCACCCAGACCGAATTGATTTGAAGACCAGAGCTCGAGAACCACCACGACTCGACGACGCATCTATCACCACCGCACACCACCGCTCAAGATCAGAGCTCGCTTGAGATCACTCCTGGACTAGAAAGACCGCCTCTTTCTCCCAAGATATGCTCCGTAAGATCGCTCGCCGCAAACTTCTCCTCGTCGGAGTTGACCGATATCAGATTTTTCTACACTCTAATATTATTTGCCTCAAACACCTTCTTCTCAACTAACGAGAAGCGACCAGATTCTGAACACAATGAAAGTTTCAGACGGCAAGCTGGTTTTTTTCCTCTTAACGGGTTTTCCACGATAACCCCTCGTTATATCCCTCTGCACATAATTTTGGATAAGATCTCATCTACCTAATAAAATTCTCTACACATACATATATATATATATATATATATATAATTTAAAATTTATTTATTTAACATTTAAATTTCAAAACATACACCTATAACATCTAAAATATAAATATAAATAATATCCTTGTTAAAATTCTAACCACATCATCGTACCCGTTGAATTGGTTGTTTGTTACACCTGTAAACGAAGAAAATTTTAAAATAAATATGTTTTAGAATATAATTAGTAATTTAAATAATTTAAAAATAAAATTTAAATATAGGTATATTCATCCGTTTAACTAGACGAACTTTCTATTATACTTTATTAAACTTATAATTTATATAATCAGATACAAATAATTTAAAATAATAGTTATATATCATCTGTTTGACAACTTTATGTAGAGAGTTGCCGATAATAAATTATATCTATATTTAAATTTTATTTTTAAAATACTTAAATTACTAATTATATTTTAAATTAAACTTATTTTAAAAAAAATCAGTTTAAACTATTACACACATCACACTGTTCGTTCCCTCCTCTAGTATTCACTCTGGCAAGCACAACAAAGGCAATGGGATCATTCGAAAAATCCTCGACGATGAAAATTAGAAAATGCCGCCAGATTATGATTACGTACCTGCAATGACGCCACAACCTCTTCAAACGATCGCTTGGTTGTATAGTATTTTTTTAGAAGTGATAAAAGTTGATCGAGAACTATTATTGGAAATATGATTTGCTTTGCTGCAAGTAGTCCAGTGCCACAACTTCCTTCATTGTAGTTGGCGTTGCATCCACCTCATATCGGTTCTTTAGGAGGAGAAAATATTACATGCGGAATCTAGATGTAGATTTACGTCCGGACGTCAATCGGATCTCAACACGTGTCCACTAATAAAATATGATTTTTTTTTTATTTTATAATGTTGTAACGATGCCGATAACATTATTCGGACCCGACCCATTAAAATAGCAGGAGAAAATATTACGGACGACGATGCGGTTTCAGATTTCGAGCCTCAGAAAATTTAGGTATTCTCATTTTTTTGCGCAAAAATTTTCTTCGCCTCTCTCTCTGGATCTAACCTTTCCCCAGAGATTAGCTAAATCTCGGGCATTAAAAATCGAGGTATTATATCATCTTCTCCGTCTAGGCGACTCCATGAGTTATTTCTTCTTGCATTCTTGAACTTTAAAGATTTAGGATTTCCACATTTGTTTCGACCGTCGAATAGGAGCACATTTGAGTTCTTTAAAAGAAATGAGACTTTGGGAGTTTTTGGAGATGTTCTTAATGTGTACTCTCTGTACTACCATAAGAGTACATATAGAAAGCAGCTCCAAAAATCCCTAAATTCTTCAGAAAATATCTTCAAACAGCTTACAATAGAATGTAATGAACATACAATAAATCCCATAGTTGAAAAAAATTTTAAAAATGGGATGTACTTTCATGAGAGTACATAAAATATACATGAGAAATAGCTCCAAAACTCTCTCAAATTTTTCAGAAAATATCTCCAAACAGCTTATAATAAAATGCTAAATATATGATAAGCTCTACAGTTGAAAAAAATTAAAAAAGTGGGATGTATTCTCATAAGAGTATAGAGAGTACACATGAAAAAGAGTTTCAAAAATCCCTAAATTCTTCAGGAAATATCTCTAAACAGCTTACAATAGAATGTACTAAATAAATGACAAGCCCCACAGTTGAAAAAAATTTAAAAAATTGGGTGTACCCTCATGAGAGTACAAAGAGTACACGTGAAAAATAGCTTCAAAAATCTCCAAATTCTTCAGGAAACATCTCCAAAGAGCTTACAATAGAATTTACTAAATATATAACAAGCCTCACAGTTGAAAAAAAATTGAAAAAATGAGGTATACACTCATGAGAGTACATATAGTACACATAAAAAATAGCTCAAAAAATCACAAACTTTTCAAAAAATATCTTCAAACAGCTTACAATATAATGTATTAAATATATGACAAGCCCCACAGTTGAGAAAATTTGAAAAAATTGGATGTACCCTCATGAGAGTATAGATAGTACACATGAAAAATAAATCCAAACTTCTTTCAAATTCTTCAGGAAATATCCTCAAATTGCTTGCAATAAAATATACTGAACATATGACAAGTCCGATTTGAAAAAAAAATGGAGTGTACCCTCATGAGAGTATAAAGATTGCACATAAAAAATAGTTCCAAAAATGCCCAAAATTCTTGAGGAAATATCTCTAAACAGCTTACAATAGAATATACTAAACATATGATAAGCCTACAGTTGAAAAAATTTAAAAAAAAGAGGTGTACCCTCATGAGAATATATAGAGTACACATGAAAAATAGCTCCAAAAATTTCAAAATTCTTTAGAAAACATCTCCAAAGAGATTACAATATAATGTACTAAACATATGGCAAGCCCCACAATTAAAAAAATTTGAAAAAATGGGATATACCCTCATGAGAGTATAGAGAACACACATAGAAAATAGCTCCAAATTTCTCCAAATTCTTCAGAAAATATATCCAAATAGCTTACAATAGAATGTACTAATATATATGACAAACCTCACATTTGAAAAAAAATTTAAAAAATGAGGTGTACACTGATGAGAGTACAGAGAGTACACATAGAAAATAGCTCCAAAAACCTACAAATTCCTTAGAAAATATTTCTAAACAGTTTACAATAGAATCTACTAAACATACGACACGCCCACAGTCGAAATTTTTTGAGAAATGAGGTGTACTCTCATGAGAGTGCAGAGAGTACACATGAAAAATGGCTCCAAACCCCCTCCCCCCAAATTCTTCAGAAAATATCTCCAAACAGCTTACAATAGAATGTACTAAATATATAACAAGTCCCACAATTGAAAAAAATTAAAAAAATATGGTGTACCCTCATGAAAGTACAGAGGGGACACATAAAAACTTCTCTAAAAACTCCCAAATTCTTTAGAAAATATCTCCAAATAGCTTACAATAGAATGTACTAAACATATGAAAGCTCCACAGTTAAAAAAAATTGAATAAAATTAGGTGTACCCTCATGAGAGTATATAAAGCACACATAGAAAATAGCTCTAAAAACCCACAAACTTTTCAGAAAATATCTCCAAACAGCTTACAATAGAATGTATTAAACCTATGATAAACCTCACGGTTGAAAAAAATTAGAAAAGTGGAGTGTACACTTATGAGAGTACATAGAATACACATAGAAAATAACTCTAAAACTCTCAAATTTTTCAAGAAACATCTTCAAACAGCTAACAATAGAATGTACTAAGCATATGACAAGTCCCACAGTTGAAAAAAATTAAAAAATAGGGTGTACCCTCATGAGAATATAGAGAGTACACATGAAAAGCAGCTCCAAAGAATCCCCAAAGTTATATTGCAAAGAATCCAAATAGTATATGAAATATATATTACTGAAAAATATTTCAAAGAATATGAGTGATTGTTTCAAAAAAAACTGTATATTTGAAACGGTGGAGAAAATTTATCGATGCATTTATATTTAAGACATCTTTCGCTAAATTGGTTGTAATATTAAGTCTGCAACTTTCAAATTCATCCATCTTCACAATTCTTCCCGAATTAAAATGAGATTTTTTTATTTCTCTTCTCTTAGCTTAGTTCGTCTGAAAAAAAAATATATTATGCCCTAAATCTATTTATATATTATTTTTAAATTTCTCCCGCGCATTAAAACGACATTTTTCCCGCTGTTTTAATGGGTTGGGCTGGGCCGGGTCCGAATAACATTAACGGCATCGTTACTGCGTTATATAGTAAAAAAATTATATTTTATTAGTAGACATGTGTTGAGATCCGATTGGCATCCAGACGTAAAGTTACGTCTAGACTCAACATATAATATTTTCTTCTTCAAGAGACAAGTGTAAAGAGTGCAACCTCCCTATCATTTTCACCTTCAAAGTCAATGAAGCCCTTTGCAAACTTAATTAAAAAGGACTAAATTTTGAAGTTAAGGTATGGAGTAGGTAATTTTCAAAGTTTTGACCGTATATATATATCACTCAATTCTTATGCATTTAGATATATATAACATCTGAAATTTGATATTTACAAATATAATATTTTTTTTATACATGAAAAGATGAATTTCATTTTAAAATTAATGATGATATTATTTTTGATATAATATTATATATTTAGATTTACATAAGTGTGAAAGTTTAGAATTTAGATATGTAATTATATATAAATTGTGTGCTATTTATGTAATGCCCCTATAAATTTATGTAAAAGTATAAGATAAATATTAAAATGAGAGCAAAATTATTGAGCAAAAATAAAACATAACATACATTTATGCTAAATTTAAAATTCAGTTTATATATTATTTACAAAAACTTTTTAATGTGTTAAATTCTATGAATGATATATTTAATTAATTCCAAATTTATTTTATATTAAAATCGCAATATAACTCATCAATAAACTAAGATTTAAAATCGCAATATAACTTAAGTTAACTATTGCCTAAAATGCCATATCGAACAGCCCTTAAAAATGCTAAAATTACGAGAAATTTTTTTTTCTTTTGATATAATATATATATATATATATATATATATATATATATATATATATATATATATCTATATATATATATATATATATATGACCGAAAATTTCTCTAGTCAAGCACAAATCTTGATGCAAATTGTAAAATTTAAACGAGATCAAGACTTAAAATATCATTAGAAACTTTTGAGACATCAGTTAAATTCTAAAAGCTCTCAAATATAGAGTGTCTATAGTCAAATCGAGCGCCCGACTGGTTCCAAAGCCAAAGATCTTACAATTCACTTCATTTGAGTATTCAAATGCACAAAATACATCATATGATCAAGGGGATCATTTTAAGCCGTCCGATGAAGTGGAGTTGATATGAACACATATCCCCAAACCATCAGAGACCAAAGAATCGGAAAAGGCCAAATTGGCTAAAGACTTCATTAACAACTAGCCAAGAAGAAGATCCAATAAGCAGAGAATAAATCAATAAGTAAATAAATAAAATAATTAGAGAGGATTTCCCTATATAAAAGAAAATATCACAAAAAGACGACCCAACAGCTTACATGAAGATCAAGAAGTCTAACGCCATACATCTAAACAAGAGATTAATAGCATGAAGATCAAGAAGTATAACTAACTAAGCGGAGGCATGAATTGGTTACTGACAACCAAAAACCTTCAGAGCAAACAAACACTATAAATAGAGATCGAAAGGAATGAAAATGGTTGAAAATTATCTCAAGTCTTCTATCTCCTTCCTAAGTCTCCTCCTTCTTTCTCCGGTCTCTCTTCTCCCTCTAGCTCAATTCTCACGGTGGAAACCGAAAAAAACCAACAGACGCAAATCCCATCTCCTCCGATCCTATCTCAAGTTCCAGGCATCCTCAGGCCCTTTCTACGGTGGATCTTCTTTGGATCGACCATGCGGTGATCTCCTCCTTCTCCCTCCGATCTTCCCTCAGGAACCCTAGCGAGGAGCGAACGGCCTGAAAGCAGAAAGTAAATGAATTAGGGTTTACATTCATTTCAGAATTGAATACCGTCGATCTGCGGTTCTATCCGAGATCATCCAACGATCCGTGATCAAAATCTGATCAAGCTCGGACAACACCATCATAATCCTCACTAGAAGAAAGAAAGCGTGATCAAAACAAAGATCGAGAGATCACTTTCGATCCGATTTCCCAAGCAAGAAAGACCCAAATCCAAGGAGTCCATCCAACGGCCGAAGAAAAGGGCTGATCCAACGGATCTAAAGGCTCCCGACGTTCCTTCTATTAACTCGGTAGGGTTGACTCAATTGGAGGATTTCACTCGTTTGCTTATCACTCCCAGACCAATTGGAGCGATGTGAGCGAACTCAATCCGAAAGATTTAATCACTCAAGCTCCTGTTTCAAAGCTAATTACGAAATTAATCATCCTCCTAATCTCGATATTAATACATATCATTTGGTGCTCTCGTTGACTTTCCACATATCAAACAATGGCGAAGGTACAAGATATTCAGCAAAAACTATGGAAGAATGTGTCAACAGACAAAACAAAACTGAGGAACAAATGCAAGAATGTGTCAACCAAAAAACAAAGCGAGGACCAAATGCAATCCATTACCATGTTACTTAATGACGTATCCAGGAAGATTATCAACATAGAGGAAAAACTAGACAAATCCTCTCAAGCGGCAATCACGGTATGTAACTCATACCCAGAATTATAACTAATCCTCCTAGAAATCAACGCAACTAGACCAGTCAAAGTTGATATGCCAAGATTTAATGGTGACAACCCAAGGGGTTGGTTATTTAAGCGGTCAATTTTTCCAATATTACAATCTCAAGATCAGTTTCTAATTGCTTACGTATATGGACGACGCTCTTACGGTATCAATGGATGCTGCAATAAACAATTAATACATGGAATCTGTTCAAAGCAGGTAATTCAGAGGTTTGGACCATCACTCTATAGAGATTTAAGGGGTGAATTGGCTAAATTACAACAGAAATCCACAGTCCAAGATTTCTACAATGAATTTGAGGAGCTAGCCAATCAGATTTCAGGAATTCCCCCTGATTTTCTACAAAGTTGTTTTGTATCAGGTCTGAAACATGACATTAAAAGAGAAATAAGCATGAAACTTCTCTACAACAAGCTTTTCAATTGGCAAATTAATGGAAGATAGATTACAAGATGATATATCTACACCATATCTGATTTACTCCACAATGAACAAAGCGACCCCCCACTGCCACACCAACATTGGCTAGCCAAAATACACAACAAAGACCACAAATAACCATTCGGAAATTGACTTGCTCAATTGGAAGAAAGAAAAGAAAAGGTCTTTGTTTTAATTGTGATGAGAAGTTCTACATAGATGCAAATCAAAACTCTTTACCCTTGTAGCGGTCAATGATGAACAAGAAAATCCTTGATCAACTGAATCATGGCAAGAATCTTGATTTGAAGAGTTCACGAAATCAGTTTAAATGCCTTTACAGACGTCAAACCCTAGACTCTAAGGTTACAGGCGAGAATAGGCAACAAACAAGTTCAGTCGATTGATAGTGGATCAACCCACAACTTTATCCAATCTAAAGCGGCCAACTTCTTAAACGGACAATCACATCAATATCGCTTTTAAAGTGCTAGTAGGGAATGGAGAGACTACAATGTTCTGAGTTTGCTGTGCCTATTCAACTACAAGGACACACTTTTAAAGCAGATTGCTATCGCAAATGCAGGCGGTGGTTTTAGGAGTCCAATGGTTGGAACAGTTAGGTGAGTGCACAATGGACTACAAAAAGCTCACAATGAAGTTCTACCAAAATGACCAATTAATTCAACTACAAGGAGACACTTCAACCAAAATAGACAATATTACATTCCACCAGTTTACCAAATTACAAAATCGAGAAAAATATCGTTCTTACTTACAGTCGAGAAATTAATGAGGGAACAAGTCCATCATGATTTCACCATCTACGTAAGTATACAATGTATTAGAAAATTACAAAGCTGTTTTGAACCGATTTTGCCTCCCAAAGGGAGATTGATCACCAAATACTGCAACACGGAACTCAACTGTTAAGGTTAAAAACTACTGAATATCCTTATTTTGAAATAGAAAAAGCGATTAAAGACATGATGGACAGCATTATAAGAGAAAGTACAAGTCCTTTCTCATCTCCATGCTTATTAAAAAAAAGGATGGCACTTGGCGTTTTGTGTTGATTATAGAGCTTTAAACAAGTGCACCATACGATGGGTTTCCCATGCCAACTCACGAGGAATTAATGGATGAATTATATGGAGCCTTGTTTTTCCAAGTTGGACCTAAGATCGGTATCATCAAATAAGAATGGCGAGAAAAGACATTCATAAAACTGCTTTCAGAACACATGAAGGCCATTATGAATTCATAGCAATGCCTTTTGGGTTAACCAATGCCCCATCTACCTTTCAAGCACTAATGAATTCTGTGCTGAAACCATTCTTAAGGAAATTTGTTCTAGTGTTCTTTGATGATATACTCATATACAGCCAAACCTTGGAAGTACATCAAGAACATCTACAGATGGTATTAGAACAACTGAAGCAACACTCATTATATGTCAAACCATCCAAATGTTCATTTATTCAAAACAGAATAGAATATTTGGGACATATTCTTTCAGCTCAAGGGATAGAGGTGGATCCCAAGAAAATACAAGCAGTACAAGCTTGGAATATGCCAAAATCAATAAAAAAAGCTTAAGAGGATTTTGGGATTAACAGTTATTATAGAAAATTTGTCAAAAACTAAATTGCTTCTCCTCTTACATCAATCTTTGGCCAAACAACAATTCCATTGAATGAGATCAATCAACAACGAGATTCACAAAACTAAAAGAGGCTATGGTAACATTACCCGGTGCATTTCCTAATTTTACTATGCCATTTATCGGAAACAGCATCGGGACGACCATAGGGCTATGCTCGAATAATCACCCATTAGCTTATTTGGTAAAAGCTAAATCCTACCATGCAAAAGTCTTCAACCTATGCTAGAGAACTCTATGCAATTCTTCGGGTTGCAAGATGGAGACAATATTTACTAGAGCCAAATTTACAATCGAAGCGTCGAGAAAAGTATTAGAGAATTATTACGACAAATAATTCAAACCCGACAGAAAGATTTTGGTCAAACGGGGTATGATTATAGTATTGAATATAAATCGGGTATTACAAACAAAGCGGCAGATGCACTATCCGAAAAATGTTTAACACGACGACTTGATTAAGGATCAAACTCCTTAATGTCATTAAACTCTCGAGATATACTCGGCAATTCAATGGTCTTATGCGGAAATTAAAGAAACTACGTGTCTTGAACTACAAAAGTATACAAATAGCGCAACGAATTGTTTCCAAAACATAAATATCAGAGGACTAATATACTATAAAAGCAGGATTGTCATAGGCGAATCGATCTAAATCTAATTATCGAGAGTTACATTCTACACCAATGGAGGGCATATGGGAGTTCATAAAACATGGCTATAATTACTCAACAATTCTATTGGAAAAAATGAAAAAGATATACAACATTTCATAGCAACTTGCCCTATGTCAACAAATGAAATATGATACTCAAAGGCTGCGGTTACTACAACCTACACTATACCAACATTTGGGAAGAAATGGATTTTATTACGTCTACCAAAGTCTCATAACAACTATACTAGTGGTGGTAGGAGTTGTCAAAGTATGCACATTTCTCAGCCTTACCAACCAGTTTTACACTACATAGCCCATATATTTGTTTCAGACATTGTCAAATTGCATGGGATACCCAAAGGAATAATTGCTGATAGAGACCCTATATTCATGAGTAATTTCTGGCAAGAAATATTCAAACTCAAATTACTACATTAAGCCACGCAGTGCCATCATCCACGCAGACGGATGGACAAAGCGAGGTACTATGAGAATATTAGAACGATATCAGGAGTTTTGTTATGGACAGCCCTAAGACTTGGTTACAATTTATTCCTTGGGCAGAGTTTTCCTATAACACATCCATCAATACTTCAACCAAAATGACTCCTTTCCAAGCAGTTTATGGAAGAATTCCTCCTACATTAATTCCATATGAGGGCACTACAAGTACTAATCCAGAAGTAGACTCAGTATTACAACAAAGAGACCAAATCATACAGATCCTGAAAACAAATTTACAAGCCCAAAGCAGAATGAAACAAATGGTGATAAGCATAGGCGGACATTCAATTACAAGTCAATGATTTGGTATTGGTCAAAATACAACCTTACAGACAAATTTGGTGACAGAGAATACACCAAATTACAAAGAAGGTATTATGGACCTTTTAAAGTGCTAAAGAAAATAGAGCATAACTACAGTGGAACTACTACGACGGATACATAATGTTTTTCATATATCCATTAAAACCTTACAAAGAAGATACAACTATACATCCAAACACACTTATCAAATCAATTCGAGAAGGACAAATGATTATTAGACCAATCAAGATGTTGGATCATAGAACTATACTCAAAGGAGATCAACAAATCAAAGAAGTATCGATTGGGAAGGCTGTCGAACAGATAACTCTTGGATTTAAGAAGAAATAAAAGAAATTTACAATTTGACCTTGAGGACAAGGTCGGTCTGAAGGGGAGTAATGATATGAACACATATCCCCAAACCATCAGAGACCAAAGAATCAAAAAGGCCAAATTGGCTAAAAGACTTCATTAACAACTAGCTAGAAGAAGATCCAATAAACATAGAATAAATCAATAAGTAAATAAATAAAATAATTAGCTTTTACGGAGGATTTCCGGACTATATAAAAGAAAATATCACAAAAGACGGTCCAAGGCTTATTACATGAAGATCAAGAAGTCTAACGCCCGACGACATCTAAACAAGAGATTAATAGCATGAAGATCAAGAAGTATAACTAACTAAACGACAGGCAAGAATCTAGCAGTATTACAACAACCAGAAAAACCTTACAGCAAGTAAACACTATAAATAGAGATCGAGAAAGGAATGAAAAGGGTTGAAGAAATTATCTCAAGTCTTCTCGATCTCCTTCAAGTCTCCTCCTTCTTTCTCCGGTCTCTCTTCTCCCTCAGAGCTCAATTCTCACTGGAAACCAACACCAAACAGGCAAAATCCCCCCAGATCTCCTCGGATCCTATCTCAGTCGTTCGGCATCCTCAGGCCCTTTCTCTGGATCTTCTTTGGATCGACCATGGGTGATCTCCTCCTTCTCCTCCGATCTTCCCTCGAAACCCTAGCGAGCGAACGACGCGAATAGAGTAAATGAATTAGGTTTGATTCATTTCATCGAATCGCCGTCGATCCGACATGTTATCCGAGATCATCCAACGATCCGTGATCAATCTGATCAAGCGCCGAATACACCATCACGTAATCCACTCACTAGAAGAAAGGCAAAGCGTGATCAAAACAAAGATCCGGCAGATCACTTACCGATCCATTTCCCAAGCTGAAAGACCAAATCCAAGGAGTCCATCCAACGGCCAGAAGAAAAGCGCTAGATCCAACGGATCTAAAGGCTCCCGCGTTTCCTTCATTAACTCGGTAGGGTTGACTCGGTGAAAGGATTTCACTCTTGACTCAACCACCCAGACCATTGGAGCGATGTGAGCGAACTCAATCCAGAAAGATTTAATCACTCAAGCTCAGCTCAAAGCTAATTACTTAATCCCTCCGTAATCTCACGATATTAATACATATCGATGGTACGTTTTGCATTATTCTGAAAACTCACTATAAATATCATTTCTCTATGAGGATGCTGGAGAGAAGCCAGCAAGAGAAAGGAGAATTAAAGATCCTCCAGCTCAATCGTCATTTATTGTCAAGATGTATTTAGGCCACCATTAATATGTATGCCTCATCAACATTTCGAATCATCAATTCGTGAACATTTTCATCGCGTCACATCGTTTATTGTCATTCGCTTATTTTGTCCTTTACATTATAATTAATTTTCGGAAGATCTTAACTCAAAAGATACATATGGAAGCTTTTCTTGAAAATTTTCCCTCTTTCTTTTCACGTAAAATATTTATTGTTCACTCTTTTCACTGTGTGTGATTTGATTTCAATTAACTTTTTCTAATCTGGTTTTAGAACAATATATATATATATATATATATATATATATATTGAATGATATATATTTTTAATAATAATGAAGTTTTTTTTACACGTTTCCTGATTTTGTTTTTTTCTTATAAAACGTGGGACGAAAAATAAAGAGAAAGATAAACGGCATTATCGCCGGTTTAACCGGTGATAATTTTAAGTAATGTGGCAATTATCGCCGGTTAAACCGGCGATAATATTTAAATTTTATTTTAAATTTTATTACAGTTCTTAATAAATTTAAATTAGTATAAATTAACTTTTGGTAGCAATTATTGCTAATTAACCTGCTGATGAACTTTGTTTTTTAATTTTACAATTTTTACAATTCCGAATAAAGGCAATTAAATGTTAAATGGAATATTATATTTAAGAACTTTTACATATGCAGTTATCTTATTCTTCTATATTTATAAATTAATCACCTTCAATCTTAATTTTTCAAATTTACTTTAAAATATTAAAATTCATAACAAAAGCATAATACATATTTTTTATTTTTATAAAATTCTTAAAGATTTGATTGTGTCACATATAAATAGATTAATATGATAGTTTAAAAATATAAAAAAAGTGGTTAAATTATATACATATATATATATATATATATATATATATATATATATATATATATATATATATATATATATATATATATATATATATATATATATATATATATATATATATATATATATATATATATATATTAGATAATGATTAATAAATCAATGTTAAATATAAATGAGAAGTTAAATCAGACAATTATAATTAATTAGGTATTATTTGAAGATTAAAATTAATTGATCTATGAATATTAAGATAGAGATACATTCTATTTAATAATAATAATTATTATAACAAAATAAAAACATATTCTCACTACTTAAATTAGTGGCTACACTAGTAGTTGAGGTTTTTTTTCAAAAAAATTAATTTTATTTTAAATTAGTAACATTTTCTAAATGTATAATATTTTTTTTACATGCACTCATTTGTAAAAGTAGAAATATATGATCAATAAAGATATAATATATTATTTGATCAAAATCAAGTTGATATAAATGACACATCATCTTATAACCTATAAAACAAATGAAGAAAAAAAATACATCATAGTAATAAGACTAAATTATAGGATATTGTGTCATTGAAGTGGCACAACTTTCTTGTGTGCAGTGGCCTGGAGAATGCATAGGTCTATGTTATTGGTGATATAGCTCTAACATATTACCAGCTTCTCCCTCACTATATACTTTGTCGAATGCTTAGTAGAGCATTGAACAAATGTAGTTCTAATTTGATGCAAATCAAATGTCGATTAATGTTGATGATTTGTTGATACTGACATTGAATGATTATATAGGTGGACGATCCATGATTACAACATATATTGTATAGACATTAGAATGTACACCTAATAAATCATCACAATAGTCAAATCAAGATTGTCATCTCTTACCGATATTAATGGCATTATGACCAACTAATGTTGGACATCAGACAAATGCCTAATAACATCCTGCAGTGTAATGATCATCTCACTTACAAGCAAATAAAATGTGTTTATCTAGGACCAATGCTTAATAGATGTTAGTCATGTTTTGTTATAAAATGTATCTTTTGTCAGTATTATCAACCTAGTGTATTTTTTGCATAAGTTTTGACATTAACCGCACTCATCCTATTTTACACTTTTTTGAAGTTATCTCATAAATGCCTTAAGCTATGTCTATGTGCAGCCCATAAAAATATCCCAACATCCATGCATGATTCCAAAATGATAATAAAAATAATATAAAGATATTCTCTAGAGAATACTATGGACAATAACTTGTGTAGATTTCAAAGAAACCAAAACCATGAATTACTACCTTTAGAATCTATTATGGAAAAATTAAGAGAAAATAAACCACTATTTGCATTGATTTTTGAACTATAGTAAGTAAAATTTTATAACACTTCAGCAGCAAGAAGGTTTCATCTAAGATTACAATTCATCTACAGTAGACCCCTTCCATTAAAAGTCCAAATGCCCAAAAAAAAGTCTTTTAAATCAACATATATTATCGAATTCAATAATATACACAACTTTTCTTATAACTGAATATATTGCAATCATAAACCTATACAATGAACGATATGACTTCTCCCAACTATTAAATATATATTCTATGTTGCTTTACAATAACATCCCTTACCTTCATGTATGAAATCTATATATTAAATCAAACATCTAATTCACTTATTGTTTCTTTTGATTTTAGATACATCTATTAACAAATACTAAAGAGTATGAAGTAGCATATAAATTTTAAGCTAAATTAGTAGTGATCGATTAGCATAATAGGATGTATCAATTATCTCATAATTGAAGTCCTATAGCTTTTCAAGATCTAGTACAACTTCTTATGATGTAAATGCATAAATTTGTCGACAATAACTTTGTGGTTGCTTGTCATTAAGAATAAATTATAATATAATAATCATATTGGTGCAAGTTAAGATTATTGAGACTAAAATTAAAATGATTTAATTAAATTATATACTTTGTTTTTTGCACATTAAGTACATCTTCATGTATTTTTTTTCTAAATTAAAATAAGAATTTACTTTTATTAGGCAGCAAAATGTAGAAAATTGTTGAAGTTGTCTCATTTTGTTATTATTTTTTATACCTTAATATTCCCAAAACTTGGAACAAAGCAATATTGGCATATTCCCCTATTTAATTAAAAAGAAATCTTTATATTTGTATATATTTTATGTAGATAAAATTAGAATCATGCCATATATATATTTCATTGGATCATACAAAATTCAGAATAATTTTACCAAATTTAATTAAAAAAATTTCTACTTAAATTCAAAACACGCATTAATCATAATAAATACTAATTTCTAATTTAGTTGTTACTAAGTCATATTGATTAGAATTTTGAGCTTTGTTTTGTATGGCTTATGCTGTTTTTTTTTTTTTTTTTTTTTTTTTTTGTAGTCAAAGTTTTGGAAGATTATTTTTACAGCAACGTTTTTTTTTTTTGTGTTTTCTTACTACAATATGTTAAGGGAGATATTGGAAAACCAATGAAAAATCATCCGAAGAAGTCTTTTTTTAATTTGTCAATATGAAAATAGACAAAAATGTAATGCTCATTTTTTATTTATGAAATTGGAAAAAATTGGCCGAATAGTTGAAATCATAGAAGTAATTTGGTGTTCATTTGGGGTTTAGAACTATTTATAAAATAATTATTGTGTGGGCTAAAAAATTTATGTCGATAGAGTGAAAATATTTGATTCATAATTTTATATGAAAATCCAGTCAGACATATATGATTATAGATTGTTATAAGAAACACTATAATTTTTACATAAAAAATCTCAAGAATACGAGAAAAAACAATGGAGCCTTGCCTAGTTCATACCATTATGTATTTTGAGTTGCAAAGTTTCAATCTTCTCCTAAAATGAAGGATGTGAATTCACAAAGGTGTGAATATATAAAAGTTAGGCAACAATAGCCTTTGATTCAAATTACAATTGTTGTATAATGGTCAGTGTTGATTTTCAGAGGTGGATAATGGCTGTTCGTGATAGATGACTTTAAGCTTATAAGCTTCTTTCTCTTTCTCCCCTTTTCAGATGAGAATGATGTCTTATGGTACTTATGGAGGGATGGTTTGGTAACTTTAGCCAAAATCTCAAAACATTATATCAAACATTTCATATTGATTCTCTTAATCATAGATAATTTTTTTGATAATTTAAGTGTCTTAATGACTTTCGATTTGAGTGATCTTGGGCTCCTTAGATTTCTCACATTGAGCCGCTCGATTCGACTATTATCATATTATATTAGGAGATTATTTAACCATTCAATTAATATCTCAAAGTTTTAAACAATACTTTTGAAGGTTGATAGGAGCTCATTTAGATTTGGATTGACTCATTCTTGATGTCGGTGAATTCGTCTCATCAAAATATTTAATTTGCTTATAAATTTATTAAATTAGAATGTAATTTAACATATTAAATATACGTATTGCCTCTAGATTTATACTTAACATCATAAAATTTAATATGATAATTAATTAATAAAATTATTATGAAAATATTTTTTGAAATTAAACTATTATAGGTATCATAATTTTGTTTTTACAACTGCAACACCCCAAACTCGAAAAATTGCCCAAACAACTTAAACTCATTTCAAAACCATTAAAGTTTATTTAAGTAATCAATAAAATATGTTTATGATTTAAAAACTATATCACTAAATTATGTTATAAGAAGACCGGGTTTCCTATATTTAATGAAAAATAAAATTTCTAAAGCATGATCCCTAGCTTTCATATAATAGTCAATATATTTAATGAAAAATAAAATTTCTAAAGCATGATCCCTAGATTTCATATAATAGTCAATAAATGTCGTTAATTATATATATGTGTGTGCGTGTATGTGTGTGTGACTATTGATTATAGAAAGATGTTTAAATTTAAAAATAATTTTTTTTCCTGATTTTTCACCATATTTTAGCATTTATTTATACGTCATTTAATTTTTTCTAAATTATTATATTTGAGGTTACATTTTCTTGCTATCACATCCACGTGGCAAATCCTTAATCTTCTTACTAACTTTATTATATCAACCACATGTTTCATATTTCCTCACTAAAACAATGAATGAGAATTAATATTCTCACATCACATTTGAGATAAATTTATAGGTTTTATTTATATATATCAACTAATTAAAATCAGCCTTATCAACTAATTAAAATATTGAACCAATTATTTATATTACATATATTTAAAAGTAAATATAATGAATTTGAAACCAGCTTTAATGAAAACTATTTTTATTCGATTTTTAAAATTATATTTTGAATATATATATATATATATATATATATATATATATCCATTCTAGTCTCCATAGCCGCCAACTAGTATTAAAACCTTTTTTTTCAATGCAAAAGTCAACATTCAATCGAGCTTATCGTGGTTCAAAATCGCACGTTCGAATATATATATATATATATATATATATACCCTACAATAAACCAATAAACCTTATTATATATATACATACGCACATTTCTCTCTCTCTCTCTCTCCTGATGGGAAACTCCATAGCTTGCATCTGTCACCAAGGCAAGAGAAGCAAAACTGGCAGCCATGAAGCCACCGAAGAAATAGAGCAGAACTCACTGAAGAATCTCCAAATGTTGAAGAAGAAGTCTAAGTCGAGAAGCCATTATAAGGCCAGAAACAGAAGCAGCAATTACAGAATCCTCCCAACCAGCATTGCTGATCAAGAAGAAACAGATCAGAGAGAAGGATTCAGGAGAGTGAAGGTGGTTCTTACGAAGAAGGAGGTGGCAGAGTTATTATCCATGCTTAGAACCAGCAGCAGCCATGGCGGAGACACAGAGCAGAATCTATCTGAAGAGATTGAAGAAAGTGAGAGAATCGGGTGGACGCCATCTCTGCAAAGTATTCCAGAGTCTGAAGACTATTGATCTGCATTAAAGGTTATCGAATCAGTAGAGAGGTAGGAGGTGACTCCGGTCGCTCCTAACTTTATAAAAGTTCTACCTCTCTCTCTCTCTCTCTCTCTCTCTCTCTCTAAATTTCAGTCCTCTTATTTGAAATTTCAGATTATGTGAGAGCTTTTATGTAAATTTTGATCTATATATGTTCATAGCTCTCACTCTTTCTCTCTCTAAAGTGAAAATTTTTATTGTAATGAACGTTAATGAAAAAGAAAAGGTCAATTCATGTAAAGGAGGAATTATATCAAGTAAAGTTTTAATATTTTTATCATATTTGTATAAGAACTAATAAAAATTAAATTAGTTGATAATATTTTTAAAAATTATTATCTAAAGCCTTTTATAAATTTTCTATACTTATATAATGTATATGAATGAAACTAAATAAATTAGCAAAGAGGTTCATAAAGGATGAATTATATCGAGTTATTTTTTTAATTTATCATTTTCATATTTCATATTTCACCTCCTTAAAGATTTTAATTAAAATTTAATTTTATAGATAAAAGAAATGGCTAATTAATTTCCAAATTATTTGCTGCAAGAATTGTTAGAATAAAAAATAGAACAGCTCGACACATTTCATTTAATATAGAAAAAAACTTTAGAATTTTTTTGTTCTTAAAATAACAATCTTATATATTAATTAAAGAGAATAAAGTATCGATCAATTTTAATTTATATTATTTTATTTTATTTTCAGGTTATTTTTAAAAATGCTCAAAATAAGTTTTAGAAGTTTAAAATATTTTTTAAAATAATTATTACTGTCAAATATTTTTTAATTACATTTTAAAATATAAATACAATAAAAACAAAAAACAAAAAATAAAAGATAAAAGTGATTCCAAACAAACCTTTAATACATAATTTTTTTAAAAAATAAATAAATAATAAAAAATCTCAATTTTTCAAATCATAATATCTTTAATGAATTTTGTTTTCATGCAAATGTTATTTCTTTGTTTGGCTTGGCGAAAACAGTGCAAATATAATATAAATGTATATATATTCCTATTAATGAATTATGAATGTATAAATAATCGTAATTTCCAGTTGAAATGCTAACATAATAACAAAAAAGTCACCTTATAGGAAAATATAATATTATTTTGTAAGGATTAGTACATTGTTGTCTTCAATAAAGCTGAAAAAAATAAGTCATTAAGAGCTATTTCACCTTTGAGTTCTTCTTAAGAAAAAAAAAACAAAACCAGTTTAAATCTGTTGACTGAATATTTGTTAAAAGGGCTCTCAATAAATGTTATCTCATTATTATTTTTTATAAATATTTTTTTATTAAGTTTTCTATATAAAAACTCTTGTACCTTTCGAGTGAGATTATTTTATATAGAAATGTGATTCTTTGTGCATCACTAAGATAGAAAAATCTCACTCTATCACAACAAAATTTTCTAACATATAATAGAATAACTATAACATGATTGAATATTGGCTATAAGAATTAGTATGTGATACTCTTATCATATTCAAATGATATAAAATTATATAATCTGGCTTTACATGTAATATAAAAAATACTGAGCATGTAAGTTCTCAAATTTAGAATTGATATATCATTTTAAAATTTATTAATCAAGCATGAATCTCAAGTTAAAATATGTATACAATCAAATTAAACGGCTCGGTGAGATGAGTCTAATAACGCTATAATCGGATAAAATCGAGCCCAAATGAGCTAAGAACATGCCCAAAAATTACATATGAAAACTTCTAAATACTGACTGAATAATTAAATGACTTCCAAATTTGACATGATTATAGTCGAATCGAGTGGCTCGATGAGATGAATCAAACGAGCATAAGATCACTCAAATCGAAGATCATTTGAATGATCAAATCACAAAAAAAACTATATATGATCAAATGAATCGATATAAACCGTTTGATGGAGTATTTTGATATTTTGGCTATAATGATCAAAATGCACCTCTCAGAATCCAATAATTAGACCTCCATTCTTATCATAAAGGGATGAAGGAGCAAGAAGCGAACTTGGGAGAAAACTGAGATAGAGCTATAAGTTTGAAATTCGTCATCACCACCTTTATCGACGATCGCCACCTATTATCATCACCGACTGTCTCCAATAACCATTACAGCCCAACTACCGCTGCATAGCTGTTGTTACCTGATTCTGAAATTCTTATTGTCAGGTTTCCTCACATACAATCTTATAATCTCGTTTTTGGAAAAATTTAAACTTTGTATCCCAAAATAGATATATAGTACTGCATTTTTACTGGGTTAGGTCTTGTGATTTTTTCCCCTATTTTGGAGTTTTTTCACGTAAAAATTCTGGAGTTTCTTATTCTATTTTCAACTATGTATGTGCTTATTGGATTTCCATACAAAAAAACTAAGGCTTAAAATTTTACTATACTGCTATAAGTTTTCTTGCACGCAATAAAAATAAAAGAATAAATTACTTACATGTATAATATGCAAAATAATTTTCATAGAAAGTTAAAATTTCTCTCAATATGTATCATAATTTTACATCTTAATGTAAATTCATAAAAATATTTATTATTAAATTTATGATAAAATTTTAAAATATTTAGAAACAAATTATCTTTTAGAATTATTTTCTTTTACGTGCTATCTATTTTTCATACCACATTAGATATTATATTTATCTAATGTTAACAAAAATTATGCGGGAACATTTTGACCTATAAGAGAAAAAAAATCTGCCATTAATGAAAATTGTCAGCCTAAACCACCTAATTTTTATTTATTTGCACCTAACTATATTCATAATAACTAACAATGCAAATTTCAGCAAATTTTATTTTCAGTCAAAAAGAAAATCACCATATTATTGGTTTAAATGCATTTTAGCCCCTATGAACCTAAAATTTATAAAAATGCCTAACGAGATAACCATATAGAACCATAGAGCTATGTACGTTGACTGCAATTATGAGATACTCTATAATGCTTACACTTTAAGATTCACGCAGATGAATTCATACGAACCGTTGGATAAGCATGGAGATTTAGAAGGAAGACGACTCGGACCGGTAGGTATAATTAAAATCACATGCAACTACGTCTCATATTAATTTGAAATTTGGAAATTTGTAAGGCTATTGTTGACATTAGACCTAGAAATTGGGCGGGTTGGATTAGAACGGATCGACCCGATTAGGGTCATTGAAATACAATTAAATTTAACTAAATTTCAATTTGGGCCGATAATTTGGTTAAACATAATGATTTCTTATTTAATTAGATTTTAATGTTATGACAATTATAAAATTAAATTGATGCATACTTATTAATAATATTAAAGTAGTGATAATGATTCAATTCTTTTAAAGATTATTTCAGTATTTTCAATATATATATATATATATATATATATATATATATATATATATATATATATATATATATATATGAGAGAGAGAGAGAGAGAGAGAGAGAGAGAGAGAGAGAGAGTAGAAATCCTTCTCTTATTCATTTGAATTGACTTTCTTGAATTGAATAATTAAGTGGCCAATTTTGAACAGAAAAAATATATAAACTTGATTTATACTCAATAATTAATAATTGTGTAAAAGCAAACTTTAAATTCTTCATTGTTTAATTAATTTGGACATTAGATCGAACAACTCAATGTAACATTTGTTTCATATTCATATAATTAACTTCACCGTGTTCCCAATGAAGAAGGTCTGTAGACTTGAGAGGAGATGAGAGAGAGATAAACAGAGAGGTAGAGAGAGACGAAGAATAGAGTACCTCTATCTGGATAAGAATTCCTCTCGCTCACCTATTACAATGCATGGTGTTTCCTATATAGAGCAACAGTGCATGTGAGGAGGAGTTCTATCGCTGATCGTGAAGTTGGTTGCATGTCTTTGTGGTGTGCGTCGTTAGAAGAAGGAATCACCGATGCACGCGTGGTTGCGTTACATCCCGAGGTGGAGAAGATGAAACGATAGTGTTGTTAGCGTCCCTCCGAATGATCCAATGTTTGGACCGTGAGGTTTAGTAAATGGATGGATGGCGGCGGTTGGCGTGGTTTGGTGAGAATATCGCTATTTGGTCTTGTTGATAGGTGGTGAATTTGTATTTCTTTGCGCGATGTGATCATTATAAAAGTAGTCGATCTCGATGTGTTTCGTTCTTGCGTGGAGGATGGGATTTGTTGCGATTGCCATTCTTTGAGGTGTTATCCACGAATAATGGTGTAGCGTTGGAATTCGAGTTGAGTCTTGGCAACCAGGATTATTTCATTGTGGTGCAGAGCTCTATACTCACCGGTGGAGCGTGCTACGGTGTCTTTCGAACTTTCCCAGATGAGAGTTGGTCCGAGGAAGATGCATAATCCGGTGGTAGCGTCGGTGATTGGGTCTCCGTCGAATGAATAGGCTGGTTTGAGATCCCCCTGTGTTATAGGTAGTCCATGTTTAGATGTGCCTTGCAGATAGCGTAAAACCCTTTTAAGTGATTGAGAGTGTGTGGTGAGTGGGTTGTGCATATGTTAGCATAGGTGGTTGACAGCCAGGGCAATGTCCGGTCGGGTTATGGTAAGGTATTGAAGGGATCCAACGATATGTCGATATTGAGGTTGTTCTTTCATGTGAGGAGTCGGTGGCTCGGTTGGAGATGGTGTTGGAGCGCTTTACAATTTGTCATCCGTGCTGTTAGGAGCGAAGATGTAGTCAGTTTAGGTGAGGTGGAGTTTGTTGTTGGCGTGGTAATACGTGAATTGGAAGGTGGAAGAGCCAAGATCTTTAGGTTGGCTGGATTGGAGGTGTTGGAGGATGGAAGAAATGGTTTTGAATAGCGTGATGAGGATGTCGTCCACGTAAGGAGGAGGTAGAAGCAGTTGTTGTTGGATGTAAATAGAAGAAGCGAGGTGTGGATAGTCTAGATGTTTGAGGTGCTCTGGTGGAGTACCATTGGGATTATTTGAGACAGATTGCTTTTAGTAAACACATGATGTGGGAGTTAATTTCGAAAACCAGTGGTTTGATGTATATAGTATCTTGAGCCCTGGAGAAAGCGTTAGACGTCTGAACGAGCCATTGATGGTGGAGTGCTAGTGTAAGTAGAAGTCGGATGGTGGGCATTTTAGCGACTGGACTGAAAGTTTTGAAATAGTGAATCCCGTATTCTTGCTTGAAGCCTTGAGCCACTAAGCGAGCTTTGTAGCGAGCTATGGATCCGTCAGAGTGGTGTTTGGTCTTGTATGTCCATTTGCAACCTATGATTGTTTGATTTGCTGGTGGTGGGACTAATGTCCAGGTTGCTTGTTGTTGAAGTGCCAGAAATTCTTCGGACATGGCTTTCCTCCATTCAGCGTGTTTTATTGCTTGAGTGTAGCATGTGGGTTCTGTGGTGGTATGCTGGTGTAAGAGATCAAGAATGACTTTTAGTTTCCAGTGGCCTGTTTGAAGTCTAGTTTTCATTGGGTGTATGGGTGGTGGTATTGGAGCTGGGATGTCCGTTTCCGTTGGTTGTGATTTTTGGGGAACTTCGGTTGTATGAGTGGTGGTGATTGGTTTGGTTGGTTGGGGTGTTGTATGCTGCTTTGGACGAAGGTGAGGGATAGGTGTTAGGAGGAGTGGTGGTGTGACTGGTGGTTTGGATTATGGTGATGGTTCGGATGAGTATGGGAAGTGTGTTTCGTGAAATGTGACGTGACGAGATATCATGATGCGAGTGGTGGTGGGGTTGTAGCATTTGTATCCTTCGTAGGTTTGGGAGTAGCCGATGAAGATACAAAGGTGCTAGTGGAAGTTTGGTGTTTGTGGAGTTATGGAGGGAAGCAGTTGAGCAACTTTAGATGAAGTAGTTGGGGACTTTCTTGTAGAGAGCTTGATGAGGTGGCGGAGGAGATCTTTGTAGGTAAGCGATTGATGAGATATGCTTCTTGAGTCTTTGCGTCCGCTGGATGAATAATGCCATGGTCGATGAGGTAATTATGAAGTGTATTGATAGAATTACTCCACCGCTGCGGAGTGTTTTAATGGACTTGGAGAAGTGTGTTTGTATCATTTTATGTAGTTGTTGGAATTTGGTGGCTACTTCGTGTTTGTAGGTGAGGGGAAACATCCATGTGAATCGAGAGTAATCATCAATGAATATGACATAATATTTGTAGCCTTGTATTGAAATAGTTGATGATGGTCCCCATACATCAGAATGAATTAGATCAAAAGGATATTTAGTTTTACTAGTGGATTTAGGGAAAACAAGTTTATGACTCTTTGACTGAATACATACATGAGGGATGAATTTGATTGTATGAAGGTGCTTGTTTTGTAGCAGATAATTCGAGTGTCTTTGTATGGATGACCGAGCCTTTGGTGCCAAAGATTGGAGGAGGATGTCTGGTTGGAATGGAGAGCTTGTATTGTGTGATGTTGGGGAAGGAGTATAATCCGTTAGTACAGCGGCCCTTTAGAAGAGTTTGATGTGTTGTCCGATCCTTGATATGCACCTTATTGGCATTAAATATTATAGAGCAGTTATTATCTTTTGCAAGATGTGATACGGATAACAGGTTGTGAGATAGGTATGGTGCGTGAAATATGTGTTTTAGGAGAAGCATACGAGTAGGTGTGGGGAGGATGCCGTGGCCATGATGGAGGATAGGCGTTGTTTTGCCGTTGCCGACCGTGACAGATTGATTTCCGGAATACTCGGTTGGATTGTGAAGTGTGTCCAGGTTGTTGGTGAGGTGGGAGGATGCTCCGGAGTCCAATATCCATTCGGAAGGAGGCGACGTGAGATTGGCTTGAAGTGCTGAAGGAGGTTTGGAGGGGTAGTTTGTAGTGTCTGCTCGGTGCCAGCACGTCCGAGCCGAGTGTCCAACCTTGTTGCATATCTGGCAGCGAGGTGGTTCAGGATTGTTGTAGTTTGTTCGGCCTTTTGTCCGTCCCACGTCTGGTTGTGAGGAGTGTTGATTTTGAGGTTTACCGTGGGGTTTGTAGTGAGGTCGCCACGGTCTGCCTCGGTTGGCTTGAAGAGCGGTGATGGATGGGGTAAGTTCTTTGTCTTGGTCGGTAGATATGTTGATTTCTTCGCTACAGAGAAGAGAGTAGAGGTCGTCTATGTTGATTGGTTCGGTTCTTGTGCGTATTGCGGTTTTGAACCCGTGGTAGGTTGGTGGCAGTCCGTTGAGTGCATATAGGATGATGTCTTCGGGATCCAAGTTGGATCCGGCGGCGGAGATTTGATCGATCAGATTTTTGATTTCTACGAGGTACTTGGTCATCGGTTTGTCTCTAAGGGAGATGTGGTGAAATTCATTTTTGAGTTGAATGACCTTGGAACGATTTGCTTGATTGCAATCTCTTTGCTGAGTGGACCAAATGTCCGAAAGGTGTGTCTAGGTTTAGAACGTATGGGAGGATGGAGGGTGAGATGGTTGAGTAGAGTGCTGCCGAGAGGTTTTGATCAAAGAGCTGCCATATGTTGTAGTTGGGATTCGGTTGGAGTTGATTGTTGTTGTCTAGAGAGTATTGAGTGGGACACGTTGTGGTGCCTTCGAGAAAACTGATGAAGCCGTTTGCTTTGAATAGCTTGTGGATTTGAGCGCTCCATATGGTGTAGTTATCGGCCGTAAGTGTAGTGTTAGATTCTGCCTTCATATTTCCTATGAGGAATTTTAGAGATGGTGGTATGGTTAATGAGCTGAAGGTTCCTTGCTGGGTATCCATCGCTCGAGTGGGAGGAGGAGGAGGTTGACATTTCTTGCCCAGGTTAGAGCTCTGATACCATGAAGAAGGTCTGTAGACTTGAGAGGAGATGAGAGAGAGATAAACAGAGAGATAGAGAGAGACGAAGAATAGAGTACCTCTATCTGGATAAGAATCCTCTCGCTCACCTATTACAATGCATGGTGTTTCCTATATAGAGCAACAGTGCATGTGAGGAGGTTACGGATCGTACAGTGATCGTGAAGTTGGTTGCATGTCTGCCTGTGGTAGTGCGGATGCCGTTAGAAGAAGGAATCTGCAACGGTCTGCAAGTGGTTGCAGTTTTCTGTCCGGCGAGGTGGAGAAGATGAACAGTAGTGTTGTTACCCAAAACTAATTTTTTAAGAGAAATAATTAATTTGTTTTAAAAATCCCATTGAAGAGCCCAATGGGCCTTATATTTTTGATGGCTGCGATATACCGTTAAGACAAAGACTACATTGGAATATATGGTGCTCTCTCTCTCTCTCTCTCTCTCTCTCTCTTTTGGGATTTATATACATAAAACATAATTCTTGCATATTTACATAGCTAACACCTAAATTTTAATATTTACATATACAACACTTAAAATTTTACCATCACATCAAAAAATATCACAATCACTTACTTATACATGCATTAAAAAATATTATATATATACATATATAAATTTTATGATGTTGTAGTTGTAAATATATAAATTATGTGATATGACTACAAATGTTCTTGTTTTATGACTTAATAATTATATTTCTAAGCATCGAAATCAAGCTTCTACAATCTCATGTACAAAATGTTAACTTCGCACTTATTTCATAAGCTTACATTATTTTCTAATCATTATTGTTTAAGAAGACTAATTTCAACTTATTAGTTAGCATGGGAATTTACAATATGCCTTAAACTTTATTAAAATAAATTTTATAGATTTAAAATTAATTTTGAGATGAATAAAATATAATTAATTTTAAATGATTAACATATATGTCACTCATCATAAGGACAATAAAAAGTATAAAATGTATGCTAAACAAAATTTCACGAGGATGTCATTTTTTTTTTCTAGGATAACTAAGGGCTCGCTTAGGTCAAGTGAAGCTGCTTCAAAAGAAATTGGTGGCAGAAATTTACTATTATTGAAGATATAATTTTATTTAAAAAACTTAATTGAGAATCTACTGTGCTGCAGTTGTTTGTCTAGAAAAGACAAAAATGTCTCTATGAGCTGAATAATATGAAGCATAATGAAATAAAATAAGATAATTGATATTTATATATAAGCATAAGTCTACTAAATTACATTAAAAAAGTATACATCAAATAATAAATAATACTAATATTAAAATTATAAGTACAACAACTAATGCGATCAAATATTAAGCCATTTATCATGTTGATCAAATCGTTTAAATTTTTTTTCTATAATACTACCCTCCAAGCATGATCATTGTCTGAAGTGTTACTCAGGTATTCGTCAATCCATCTGAAATAATTATAATCATTTCTTGTTCTATTTCTAGGGCACCTATAAAATATTCTCTCATAATTTTCTTTTCTAAGTGAAGTGAATATATATCATTGCAATAAAATTCATTTCAGAGTTTTACAACCACTTTAACAAATGGCAAAGAAGGAACCTTTAGGTACAAATGATAGATTCATACAAGTGGCTTATCAAAGTGTAATGTATTACTTAGGTAAACACAATATAGGTGCTAGCTCCATGCCAAATAAAAATGACAGATCCATACATCAACGGATAATCAAGCAAACTCATACACATCGAGATGCATAATTTTATCATTCACACATGGACACTTATACGCATTATTAAAGTATGAGTTTGGAACACAGGTAAACACTGGAACAAGTGCTAAATGTATGGACAATTGTTAAATGTATGAACAAATGCTTGAAACAGAAAGGTTTGCACATGAATGCAGTCAAACTACTTGGAATTAAGTTGAGCCTTAATTTTGTTTCTTTCTTGGTGAACTCCAAGACACCATTGTTCACTTGTAATATCAATAATGAAAAGGCTAGAAAGTATTAAAATGATATAGGAAATGTTAATACTGTGAACATGTAAATGTCATGTGAATTCCTCCATATTTTCATAAAAATAGAGAAAAATGAAAAAAAAAATGAGGAAGGAATAGCTACCTCAAGAACGGAGGAGTTCGTCTTCAAAGAGCTATAGCCGCTAGAGAGAAAACTCTAGACTCGACAGGCTACCGTTGTACCAGATCCCTTCTAACACCCAAGGAAGAAGATGGAGAAAGAGGGAGAGAAAGAGAGCTAATGTGCGTTTGGAATAGAAGAAGGGAGGAGAAAAAGCTGCTACAGGCTATCGACTCCAAGAAGAGGTGCGGAGGAAAAGGCTGTGAGCGAGGAGAAAATATTATATGCAAAATCTTGATGTAATTTTTCATAAATACTCCAATCATATTGAGACGCGTGGCTCAATTTCTTTTAAATTTTATTAAAAATAATATAAAAAATTATTTAGAGTCACATGTCCCACATTCATTGGAGTCTAGATATATGAGGACTCAGCATGTAATATTTTCTCTTGAGCGAGTAGGCAATTTCTATCAAGGGTTTTGAAGGCACGGACGAGTCGAGGGATGCGGGCTGGATATAGGCAGAGGGGTATTTTAGGAAATGATAAAATAGAAATCAGTCACCGGTGAATCCCTCCGTCAAACCGTGCCCCGTGATTTGCAAACCGCCGGACATAAGCTGCGAACCAAACATCATCGCGCGGTGTTTTCCATCGTGCCGCATGTTTGCAGATATCCCAAACAAGTCCTAAGATGTAATGTTAAAAACCAAAAGGAGGCTCTCGCCATTTAAGATTTGAGAAAAATCTTATTAAAGAATGTATAATATGGTAATTTTATCTTTAAATTCTCTTGTTTTTTTTTTTTTTGAGAAATTAAGCCTTAAGAGCAACTAACTCACACACCCATACGCCTCGAACCCGCATCACAGCGATGAGAGCAGAACCCCCCACCAACAGAACGAACAGTCTCACACAATTATCTTGTAATCATGTATATTATAGAAATTTATTAAAATATATTTGTTGTTTAAAATTTTCATAGGAGTCATCTTCAAATCTGTGGAGAGAAAGAAAAGCAAGACCTATAGAATTGCCTCTTAGACGCCATGCAGATCAAGAATGTACTTATTCAGATCACTAAGGAAATAGTGTACTATCTTGAAAGACAGAAGTCACTATCCTTTAATGGACCTAATCACCTCAATAAGAACTCCTAAAGACGATGGGTGATATGTAGAGATTCTTCTCTACTTTATAAAAAAAGAGTTTATTTTAAACTGTGTTCGTTAAGTTCCCTCTAGGGGCAAGCCCCCATAATTAATTACATCCTAAGAAATAAAGATCCCTTGGGAAAGCTCTCGATTAAGGTAAATGATCGTTGTTTTTGAAGATTTCAATAGGAAAAGACTATCAATCGATTGGTTTATTTTTGAAAGATCAAATGAGATTGATCAAAGAGAGGGGAGTTATTATCGAAGCTAAAATGGAAGATAACTAGGAGATTCCCACGATGCTAAGAAATCTAGCGAGCATCTTACACTATTATATAGTTGAGTTTTATATTTTAGAAATTTATTTAGTTTATTTGAGTTGTATTTTTCATTATAAATTTAGGACTTAAGATTACTTAACACAAGATTAAGAAAATACCTAAAAGGTGAGAAATTAAGCTTATGACCCACAAATGGGAGAAGCAACCTCAAAACCTAAATTTAGGGTGCTTCGACGAGGGCCGGAAGCACAACTTGAATCTAAGATAAAAATGGGTAATTGGTTTGCCTTCACAAGAAAGAACAAATCATCCGATAACTTGGACTTACAACCGCCTGGGGGTGGCCGCCAACTAACTCCTATGATTTTAAATACATGTAGGCAAGTCTTTATTCCTATGCAAGATAACTAGATTATAATTTATTTAGAAAAAGACTAAGCCTTTAAACTCACTCCCTAAAGAGGCTAGATCATGTAAAGAGATATGTTTCAAATGACCTAAATCTAATGCAATTCAAATTTTATTTTGGATAATTATTTTGACTCAGGCTAATAGGATTCATATGATTAATGTATGAGAAAGAAGATTATTGGCCAAAATCAACGAGAAGGGAGGAGGAAAGTTTCCACTATGGCTCTCAAAGGTCAAGCCAAGTTTCTCTGGCAAAGGTGGAAGCCTCCCAATCAAGAGTAAAATAAGATGCATTTGTGCATGATATTATAAAAAAATGCTCATCCAGCTAAGGGGTTGATAATTCTTTTATCGTTATTTTAAACCTAAGTTTTAGATGAGGTTATGAGTTGTTTAATTTTTATTTGAGTTATTAAGTTGGGCAAAAGATTTATTTTTCTCTAAAGAGCCTAATCCACATCCAGGCCATACATAAAGCAAGAAAGAAACTAAAAAAAATCATGCACTTAATGCAACAGTTAAACAAATCATCAACCAATTTATGAAGCTAATCGCAAAAAGAATAAATGGTCGTTGTGGTTGGGCACCACCGCACAAACCCGAAAAGTATCAAATATAAGTAGCCGAGCTCTACCCTTATACAACCCGAATTATAAATGAATTAAATTACAATTAAGCAATAAATTCATTGTTATAGAGGTCTTCAAGCTTCATTTCTTCTTTCTTCTTTTCTTTTCTTTTTTCTTCTTTTGGTTCATTCCTTTAGATGGTTGGATGGTAGATGCTCCAAGGCTTCACATGGTACATAAGATAGGATCTTATGATCAATTCTCATCCTAATCCCCATAACAATCATTCCAAAATCTTAATTGCACAAATTTACATGAAAAAGAAAAGTGGAAATCTAACTAACACCTATAAAATAAAGGTTAGCTAAAACAAACCACATAAATTCCAAGCATGTATATTAGACTTATCACCTCACCCATGGGTGACTAAGTTCACTTGGCCTATGGATTATGCTTAAGGGTATAAAGCATCTGCAAGTAAAAGCATTTATATTTTTATTTATGATAGCGCCCCTTAAGCACAATCTCCTGCAAAAAAGAATAGTTAGACTAAGAACGTCTTACCATTCATTCTACGACCATACACCCTAACATCCAGTCTAAAACATATATCATAAAATAAAATAAAATATCAAACCATGCACCGACCTAACCTAAGACTAGAAGTGATGACTTAGGCTAATGTGTGTGCTTTGAAAGCTTATGTGGTATGCTTAGCTATGGCTTTATGTTTAAATTTTCTAAGTGTGAAGAACATGTTCAACTTAGAGCAGGGTTTCATTTAAGTTATTTAATTATTTTAGGTTGATTTTATTTCATATTTTGATTTGGTTTAAGTGGATTCTACAATTAATTACTAAGTCATGAAGAGAGGGAAAGAGAAGAGAACCTCTCTTTCCTTCCCTAACTTAAGTAATTTCTAAAGTAGATTCACATTTTAGTTTCATTTAGGTGAATATTTTGATTATATTTTTTTAATCAATCGTAAGTTTAGATAAACTCTAAACAAACCTATTTAAAAAAAAGATATTTTAAGATTAAATAAAATGAATCAAAATTCACATAACACACATTACTTCATTTCTTTCCCAACATATATAACATGCATATGAATAGACCTTAAGCATATCTATACATGCAAATGGAGTATTTAACATACTTTATGATGCATGCTAAGTAATTTATTTAAGAAAATTTAGAAGTTAAATATGTATGATTTTTCTTAAGTAGAAAGGGTTTTCCTTATCTAAATTTTCACATACACATATGAAAGTAAGAAATGCATAAGTGAGTACAGTGTCATTATTAACCAGAGCTGTAAAGTACAAAACCTACTTAGGGCTATTTAAAGCCTCGCAATCTCGAGGTTGTCCAAACTAATATACCACTTTTCTTAAATACAAACATATGTATAAAAGAAATGAAATGAAAAATAAGAATGCAAAAAATTATTTAATGGATTCATTTTTATTTATGCAATTTATTTATGCGAATATAGGCAACCCTTCTTAGGTGATAGCATAGGAATGAATAGGGTATGCAATTAAGTAAGTGTTGGATTCTTTTCAAATGAACCCTACATCTTACCAACTCTTATTCAAAACTATACTAACATAAGAAAGAAAGGAAACCTATGCTAAGCATACCTTTATAATATATCATATGCAAACTCATAATTAAAGTATAAGTAGCACAGTTTCAGATTTGGTATTTGATTTATATATTTTGAAAATAATTTGGACTTAGTAGTGATAATATACAATCATATTTCTACTTTAGCCAGCACATACAAATTTGATATAAAGTAAACAACTTCATTTTAAAATTTGAGAAATGAAATTATGAATGCATGAAATCACATGACATACAATTTAACATATTGGGGAAAGATTCAAAGCAATGAAAGCATGTAAAAAAACTCACTTCACTTAAATCCTAAAGACATTCTTATGAAATAAGAATGTTTAAAATAAATCAAAGTGAATTCAAAGTGATTTTTGTTTAGTTTTAAGTTTGATTTAATTTTAAAAAAGTGAGATGAGTTTGCTGTTCCTAACCCATTCCCACATGTGCTTAATATTTTTGTTTAATTTTTAGATAATTAAATCCATTTTTATGCATTGATAAGGTTAAGGTGTGAATTAAGTAACTTAATTAACCTTTACTTACACCACCTTAGAAGAATTAACTAAATAATTATGAGCCAATGAGATGACATAAAACTCATAAGAAATTTAAATTTATAATACACCTAATAATGAAAAGGCCTAATACAATTTGGCTCATAATTAAAAGCTAATTAAGCTAAGATATTTTGCTTAAGTAATTTCAAAACACCCTTTCACACATGTGAATTGGGTTTTGATTTCCTTAATTCAACTTAGGCTATTAAACACCTAAGCATCTACCCAAAGTAGATTAATTAAGTTCTGAAACTTTTTAGAATTTTTAAAAATTGATTAAGGGATAATTAATGAATTAACCCTTAATTAAGAGGAGATTAAAGAGAGAAGAGGGATTTTAGAAAATAGCTTAGGGAAAATGCCCCAAAAGTATGTCATAAATCTTCTACTTACTGGATCTGACCTTAATCAACCCTAATCATAAATAAAAATCACTAATCATACCCTAATTATGCTTAATTACATAAGGAGGGTAATTAAGAAAACCATATGCAATTTTTCTAATCAAGCCTTCAACAAATCCCAAGAAAATTAGGGGAGGTAGAAGTCATCCCCTAAAATATACCCAAGAAATTTGGGATTAATCATAGCTTAATTAAAGAGTAATTAGCAAAATAAACTTTCCAATAAAACTCAAATTCAAAGAAAAGAATAATTCAAAATTTATCAAAATTATATTTAAAATGATCTAGGTTATCTTTCTTGGAATTTTATTTTACATTTTTCTAAATTTTCTAGAAGGAGTTATGAATTTTGGAAGATTCTTAGGTTAATTAGGAATTAATTAAGCATTTCAACTAATCCTAACTAATCCATGGCTCACGGCGCGACACATGGTGACGGTGGTCAGCGTGCTTCACACGCATCACGCCGTGAGGGATTACTTAAATGTCACATCCCAAATGGTGGTTGGCAGCGTACGCGCTTTAATCCTTTGTCGTCCTATCAAAGATCAGACGGCCAGGGATCTCCCTGCATTTTAAAACGAGTAAAAGGAATTTTTAACGTGCAGAATTATCTCAGCCTTCCTTCTAAAACATGCGGATGGATGACTGAGATCTCCCAAGTTCTTCTCCTTGATCAACAGAGACTGTCCATGATCAAGGTGAAGATCCAAGCTCAATCTAGCATAGATTCCAATCAAACTCAACCCACACCATCTAAAGACAGAGAGCGGCAAATCCAATGGTAAAAAATTGATGGGGTAAAAATTTCTTTCACAAAACTTCACACCACATTGAGTTTAATGGTCAAAAAATCTCATACCTCACCGGAGGTGATCACCGGCATTCGATTCCCTTGGAGAAGCTTCTTGAGAGCCTCAGTTTGAGCACTTGAGGTTGAGTGGATCGTTCTATGGGTCACCTCCTCCTTAGTTTGAGCTCAACTTTGATCCAAATTCAATCCTCCCTTGCCTTTAGAACTTGGGAATGAACTTAGGTGAGCTCGACTTGGTCACCTAAGTGTGCTTGCAAAAGCTTGCAAAAGGAATTGCAATGGATTATAGTGTGGAAGAAGTTGGCTAATGGATTGAGCTCCCCTGTTTTCACTATTTAAAAAATCGAGAAATGGGGAATTGGCAAGAGCCCTAGGATGCTTGCTATCACTCTCTGATGGCTCCTAAGTCTTACTAGCACTCAATCGAATTGAGTAATGATGCATTTGAGCTTGTTTAGGGGGAGTATATCTCCCCCTTGAAGGATCGAACGACCGGTAATGGACTTGACGTTTTGATCCAATTGATCATACTGGAGAGTTTGTTTTGACTGTTAAGAGTGTGCAAATGGTCGGTTTGAGCCAAGGAGTGGATTTCCAACCTCCCATTTGCTTGAATTTGAGCTTGAGAGGGAGTTTGAATTTTCAATTTTGACCCATAGGGTCGGGTTTGGTCTAGGGACCAAATAGGCTGACACAAATCCATTAGGTTGGGTGCACCACTCTCTCCTAGGCCCCCTTAAGCTTTTAGGAAAGCCTCAAGTGAATGTGAAGAGGGTATGACCAAGTTATCCATGGGTTAAGCCAAAATTTATTCTATGGCCTAAGGGCAGGATGGTCATTTTGCTATTTTTCTACTTCGGATATGTTGGGTATGTGGATAAACTAGGTTTGGTCAAGTTTCATGAGATTTGAAATTCATTTGATAGGGTCTGACTCATGTTAACCCATTTAGGTCAAAATGGGTCAACTTGGGTTGAGACAAGTTCAAATGACCATTTGAAATATTTTGGTGGCTTTGATTTGGTTCAATTTTGGATTAGTTTTGAATTTGGCTCATATGGCTTCATTTAGGTCAAATGGGTCAAGTTGACCTATTTGACCCATTTGACCTATTTGAGGTAGGTCAATGGTAGTTTAGTTATGTATATGGAGTGGATTGGTATCTTTGTTTCTAATCAATTTGGGTGAAGTTCAATTATGGCTCAACATGACCCCTTTAGGTCATGTTGGGTCTAAGTTCAATTGGACTAGGTTATGTTTAGTTTGCCAATTGAGGCTTTGGTCAAGTTCCATAAGTGCTTTGAAATGGACTTGACCCATTAGTTTCAATCAATTTAGCTTAGATCAAGTTTTGACACATTTTGACCCTTTAGGTCAAAATGGGCCAACTTGGGTCAAGTGAGCCAATTGGGCTAGGTTAGGCTCAAATGTTGCCTTGATCAAGTTCAAACATAGGTCATGAGTGAACTTAGATTAATGGTTTCAATCAATTTAGCCTATGGTAGAATTTGGCTATGTTAGGTTTCATTTTAGGTTAAGTGTTGACTTGGTCAACCCTTAGGTTTGACTTGGTTTGACCCAATTTGATTGATTGATCATCCCATGATGATTGTTGGTCATGATGAGAGGGATATATGAGTTTGGTTCAATCTAATTTAGTTAGGATCAAAATTTGGCTCATAAGGGTACTTTAGGTTCCTTTGGGTCAAGTGAGCCTAAGTGGGTCAAATGGCTTGGTCAAAGCTTGATTTGAAGTTGGTTGATCTTGTATATGGGCTAATGATTGAAATATAAATCCATTTACAAGTGATTTAAAGTCAAATGGGTTTAGATCTTTTTGATAATTTCATATTCATAGGAAGAATATGAAAGGGTTTTGGGTTTGATTTTGGAACTAGGTTTTGATTGTTTGATTGGAGTTTGGATTTATATATGAGCTCATGATTGTAGAGTTGATTGAACCATGAGAGAAAATCAAGAGTTTGGTTTGATTTGAAGTTGATTTGGCTATGTTCAAGAATTTGACTTGAAAGGCTTAGGTTGGATTTTGAGTTGATTTGAGTTTGATCTTTGGAATAGGTTTTGATTGTCTGAATTTATATTTTATTTATATATGTGAATATAAATGGATCATAAGAAAATTTTCAGAATTTGAAGTGGTTAATCATGATTTGGGCTAATTCCATTAAGAATGATTTAAAGGATTTAGGAAAATTTTGGAGTTTAGAGTTTGAATTTTTGAATTTGGTTTGATTGATTTATATTTACATTTCATTTATATATATAAATATAAATGAGAATATAAAAGAATAATGAGAAAATCTCATGAATTTGATATGGTTTGATCGAGATTTAGGCTAAGTTCATTAATGATGAAAAATTAATGACTTAAGGAGATTTTTTTTAATTGAGAATTTAATTTGAGAGGTTGATTTGATTGATTTATATTTATATTTCATTTATATATGTGAATATAAATGAGAATATAAATGAGTTTTGAGAAAATCTCATGAGTTTGAATTAGTTTGATTAAGGTTTTGGCTAAGTCCATTAATGAAAAATTAAGGACTTAAGAAAAATTTCAAGGATTTTAAATTTGGAATTTAATTTGAGAGTTTGATTTGATTGATTTAAATTTATATTACATTTATACATGCGAATATAAATGAGAATATAAATGAGTTTTGAGAAAATCCCAAGGATTTGAATTGATCTTGATCATGATTTGGCTAAGTCCATTAATGGAAAATTAAGGACTTAAAGAAAATTTCAAGGATTTTAAATTTGGAATTTTGAGTTTGATTTGATGGGTTTAAATTTATACTTCATTTATATATGCAAATATAAATGAGAATATAAATGAATTATGAGAAAATCTCAAATATTTGATTTGGTTTAGATTTGATTTTCGTTAAGTCCTTAAGAGAAGATTAAGAACTTAAGCAAAATTTAGACTTAGGAATTTCATTGGATTTTGATCATGGGTTTCAATCATGGATTTCAATCATATGGAATTGATTTGAATTTGGAGAAAATCAAATAGAATTGATATGGAGTTTGACTTGAATGAAGAAAAATGAGGAATGGTTCAAACTAAGGTTAGAACATTTTCCTAACACCCCTAAGGCATGACCTATTCTTATGGCTAACTCTAAGTTTCTAAGGTGTCCACCTAATCGCTAGATGTGTCTTAAGACTAAGGAACTCCTAAAGTCTATGTGGAGTCTTATGTCTAAGATGGAGATGTTGAAAGCTCATTTTAAAAATGATATCAATAATATTTTATAAAAATAAAATTAATTTTAAAATAATGAAATAAAATTAATTTTAAATGATTATTCAAATAGTTAATTCATCTCAAAATAATGGACTTCATATAGAAAATCCACCCAAAATTTAGAAAACTCTTTCATCACCTCTCATGTAAAATAATAGTAGAAGAACATATGAATTAATCATATGCAAGCAAAACTTATAAAACATTCACAACAAATATTACTCTAAAAAAGATAATTCAATCACATACTGCATATTAATCTTTTTAAATATGCATTATTGTTCTCCTTTTATATTCAATACCCATCATATGTCTTCATGCAACTAAAATCTTATTAGGATATTGATAATTTCAAAAAAAAAAAAAAAAAACTAAATGAAGATGAGAGAATGGTCACACTAAAGATCTCAAATATAGGACATAAATTTATATAGTTCGATGAACTTTATATATATATATAATTATGGCATTGAATTGAAAAGGAGAAATATGAGGACAATGAGATAACCATTAATGAATAAAATTCTGATGTTAACAAAAATTATGCGGGAACATTTTGACCTATAAGAGAAGAAAATTTTGCCATTAATGAAAATTGTCAGCCTAAACCACCTAATTTTTATTTATTTGCACCTGACTATATTCATAATAACTAACAATGCAAATTTTAGCAAATTTTATTTTCATTTTTCAGTCAAAAAAGGAAATTACCATATTATTGGTTTAAATGCATTTTAGCCACTAGGAACCTAAAATTAATAAAAATGCCTAACGAGATAACCATATAGAACCATAGAGCTATGTACGTTGAATGCAATTATGAGATACTCTATAATGCTCACACTTTAAGATTCACGCAGATGAATTCATACGAACCGTTGGATTAAGCATGGAGATTTAGAATGGAGACGACTCGGACCGGTAGGTATAATTAAAATCACATGCACCTAAGTCACGCATTAATTTGAAATTTGGAAATTTGTGAAGGCTATTGTTGACATTAGACCTAGAAATTGGGCGGGTTGGATTAGAACGGATCGACCCGATTAGGGTCATTGAAATACACTTAAATTTAACTAAATTTCAATTTGGGCCGATAATTTGGTTAAACATAATGATTTTTTATTTAATTAGATTTTAATGTTATGACAATTATAAAATTAAATTGATGCATACTTATTAACAATATTAAAGTACTGATAATGTCTCAATTCTTTTAAAGATTATTTCAGCATTTTCATTTTCAATATATATATATTAAACTCTATTGTTTTATAAATTTTATACTGAAATGACAATCAATCTTAAAAAATAAATTTAAAAATATATGAAATGAAATTAAAGAGCTCTAAAGATGGTCATTCTCTCTGTATATATATATATATATATATATATATATATATATATATATATATATATATATATATATATATATATATATATATATATATATAATCAGGATATTATTAAGAGTAGAAAGCCTTCTCATGTTCATTTGAATTGACTTTCTTGAATTGAATAATTAAGTAGCCAAATTTGAATAGAAAAAAAAATCTAAACTTGATTTATACTCAATAATTAATAATTGTGTAATAGCAAGCTTTATTTTTTTTCTTGTTTGATTAATTTGCACATTAGATCGAACAACTCAATGTAACATTTATTCATATTCAAATAATTAACTTCACTAGGGGTATAAACGAACCGAGTTTGACCGAGTCGAACTCTCGTTCGTGTTTAGCTCATTTGAAAATTACTTTACTCATGTTCGGCAGAAATTGCTCATAATTTGAAAAATCTATAAGTAGGAAGATTTGAATTTGGGCCAATCATAATAAAAATTTTAACCACTAAGTCAAACTAACAACTATTATATATATATATATATATATATATATATATATATATATATATATATATATATATATATATATATATATATATATATATATATTATTCGAGCTAAATTAGGTCGAACATGATCGAATGAAAGATTGTTAATATTTAAACTGATATGACACTTAAAATACTATTAAAAGCACTAATCTTGATGTTAAAAAAGCGATCCGGTTGAAACTGACGGTGATCAAGCTCTTAAAATATCCTTTGAAACTTTGGGATATCGTTAAACCTAAATCTCTCAAATATGAAGTGTTTATAATAAATCGAAATCTCGAATGAGCTTCCAACAAACCAAAGATCTTACATCGACTTCATTTGAGCATTCAAATGCATACATACATCATATGATCAAGGGATCATTTTGAGCGTCCATGAAGTGGAGTGGTACGCTTTGCATGTATTTACAGACGCCACTAATCTATAATAAATCTCATTCCTCATATGGGGAGGCCAAGTGAAGGAGAAAGGGGACCAAGAGAGAGGAGAGCAAAGATCCTCCAAGCAACGTCGCCACTGACGGTCATCCACCGCCGCCACCACTACCGCCACCACGATCCTCGCTGCCGTCGTAACCGGTTATCATCACCGACCACTATCATCGGTCATCATCGTTAACATTGTCGTCAACATCGTTGTCATCATCGCCACGTCGCCAACATTGCCGCCAACATCGCCGTAACATCGTATCACAAGAATCGTTGTCCCTTTCTCATAGTACTGTAATCCCATCGGAAGATCTTGTACTCAAAACAGATACATAGTGGAAGCTTTTACCAGCTGTTTTTTCCTCTTTGAGATTTTTCACGTAAAATTCGAGTTTTATTGTTCACATTTTTATACGTGTGCCGGATTTCACACGGCTAAGGCAAAATTTTACTCTATCGCGAATCGGTTTTCAAGACGCAGCTTACCGCCTGGGAAGAGAACCCTTCAATCACAATTCCTTTGAACACCTCGTTATGGCCATAATAAACACTGTAACGAGCCTCCCGCTCCAACTCGCCACTAAACCAATCCTCAACCAAGGACGCCAACCTTCGCCTCACTTCCCCGATAGGCATGACCTGTGCGCCGAGAATCTCTTTAAGATCGATCTGAATGGAAGAATCTCAAAATGAGATGATCCGACTTTTAGGAAACTGTCACTACCAAAAAACACATCTCCCCAAGATCGATCGAGGGAGGTCAAAATGCTAATCTGACGCCAAGTTCCTCCGTAGAGACCGTGATGCTTTCGACACCGCTAGTTCTACTCATCCATCACGCGTTCAACCACCGCTAATCCAATTATTGCTTGACATTCTTCTCGCCCCGTCTTTACTCACATGTTATACGTAATTATGACGCTTAATGCAAGATGAATTTCACCTCCAAGATAGAAATCATCTTCCCTCACCGCACTATGAGAATCTCACCTTTAGGGTTATTCTTCAACATCCTATTTCGTTGGTTTCAAGCTTAACATTGATTTATGATGGGCGACCCACATGAACACATCGACCATTACAGACTATCATGCATATCCAACGAGCTCGACACACCGCTTTGTCGTCTTCCGTTATCCTCGGGACAAGCTCGACTTGGTTCTACCTTCCAAGGGAATCCATTCATACTTTGATGAACTCGCCAAGATTTTGTAGGTTCATTGCAAACCGGAGGATCATCAAAGACTCCTCCCATCTTCCAGATCCACAAACGAAATCAAGGAATACTTCCGAGGTTCTCCTTAGCTCGCCAAATACCTGAGTGTAACGAACTATTAAGAGGAGTTTTCCTTGGAGGACTCCGTCCAGGGCCTTTTTACTCGTCACTAATGCGAGATACGGTCCGCTTATATGCCGACTTGGTTCATCATGTGGAAGCACAAATCTCTGCTGATGAGGCTATTACTTCCCATCGCAAATAATTTGTGCAATCTACAGGAAAATGTAAAAGCACCTGTGGAATGCGGACCGGCATCTATCAAAAGAAGCAACAAGGCAGTAGTGATCTCCCTCCACGACCCCATATCAACGATGTGAACCACGACCTGAAAAGGAATACACGCCATTGAACACATCTCGTGTTAACCTCCTAATGGCTATTCGAGATGAAGAAAATATCAAGTGACCGCATCCACTGAAATCAAATTCAAGAAATCAAGAGCAATATTGTCGCTTCCATCGAAGTCGTGGACATACTACTGAGACATGCAAACAACTCAAAGAAGAAGTTGAGAGACTCATTCAGCAAGGATATCTACGTCGATTTGTGAAGAATCAATCAACTCAAACAAACATACCTCTAACTAGAGGGCAACCAGGACAATCATCACAGAAATAATAAAATAATCATCAAACAATTGGAGAAATTGAAATAATTACAGGAGGACCAATACTATATAATTAAGTTCTCATTACCATCTCTGAAGAGCCAGAGTTAAAGAAGTCTCGTACCGATCATTCCATCACTTTTAATGACTCAGACTTAGAAGGAGTCCATGTTCCTCATCAAGATCCACTTGTCATCAGCGCAGGGATCGGTGACCCATGCTATAATGTTAAGAGAATTTTGATTGACAATGATAGTTCTGTTGATGTCTTATTTTACTCCACATTTCTTGCCATGGGCTGTTAGGAAAAGTTCCAACCCAGGAGACCATTATATTTGATAATCGCGCAGTAGAGGGACAATCACCCTTCCTGTTGTCCTTGCTGAATTTCCTCAACAAGTGACACATTTAATCCAATTCTTGGTGGACAAGTCAGATTCGACATATAACGCAATCTTTGGAAGGTCCCTCCAATCAATTTTCGGTGCAATCACTTCAGTATCTCATCTTAAGATGAAGTTTCCAACCCCGGAGTTGGGGTGGTCTGAAAATCAATGTAGCAATCATGCTACCTCGCAAGCCAACCACGCTTCGTGACCTTGATCTAATATTTAATTTTCGAGATGAAGAAGTACCCCGAAAGCTTCCGTAAGACTTGCTCTCTGTTGTATTATCAGATGATCAACCACCACGAACAGTGCAAGTGGGATCCATGCTCTCAGAAGAACAAAGGGACAAATACATATACTTCTTGCGCAGAAATCAAGACATCTTCGCTTGGAGTCCGATGGATATGCCGGGGGTCGACCCCAATGTGATCATGCACTCCCTCAAGATTGATCCAACATTCAAACCGATCATCCAGAAGAAGCGAAGTTTGGCACGCCTCCAGAAGCAAGAAGTTAATAAGCTTGCGGATTCATACGAGAGGTACATTACCCTATATGGCTAGCAAATATTGTCATGGTTAAGAGAACAAACGAGATATGGAGAATGTGTATTGATTACACTGACCTTAACAAGGCTTGCCCGAAAGATAATTTTTCTCTTCCTCGAATTGATCAATTAGTTGATGCTACATCTGGACATCAAATGCTGCTTTTTGATGCTTACTACGTTACAACCAAATAAAAATAAACCCAACGGATGAAGAAGCTACAGCATTTCAAACATATAAAGGTTTATACTGTTACCAAGTTATGCCGTTTGGATTAAAAAACGTTGGTGCTACCTATCAACGCCTTATGAATAAGGTCTTTAAAGACCTATTAGGCCGCACAATAGAGATATATGTGGATGACATGTTAGTGAAAAGCTTGGAAGAATCACAATATATTTTTGACTTAAAAATATGCTTTAACCTTCTTCGACGTTATAACATGCGACTCAACCCGACCAAATGCGCTTTTGGGGTTACATCGAGAAAATTTCTGGTAACCCACCGTGGGATAGAGGCCAACCCCAAAAAAATCAAAGCTCTCAAAAAATATGACTCAAGAATATTAAGGAAGTTCAACATTTGAATGGACGAATTATGGATTATCCCGCTTCAGCTGCCTGGGATAGATACTTGCCATTTTTTTAAAATATTAAAGGGAGCTAAAATAATAATTTTCAATGGACCGATGAATGTTACCGCTTTTGAGCTAAAGGAGTATTTAACATCTCCACCCTACTATCCAAGCCTATTCAAGGAGAGATGTTATACTTATATCTCAGCCTCTCTTCCCAGCCGATAAGCTCGCTTTAGAGAAGAAAGTGGAATACAACACCAATTTATTATGTCAGCAAAATTCTATCTGATATAGAAAGTCGTTATCCACTTGCCGATAAGGTGGCTCTGGCTTTAGTTTTCTCAGTGCGAAAATTGCGTCCATACTTCCAAGATCACATTATCGACGTTTACACTCATTTACCATTAAGGGCCATCCTACAGAAACTAGAAGCATCTGGGAGGTTAATCAAGTGGTCTGTGAAATTGGGAGAGTTTGATATAAATTTTCTACTCACCGCTATAAAGTCTCAAGTACTAGACTTTATAGGAATGCACCCCAACTCTAGAGGAGCTATCTGTTACATGCCTTTCGTCTCCTCAATGGACCCTCTATGTTGATGGAGTCTGTGTGAATCTTACTTATTTCCCCCAGAATATCCTGTAGTATGGACTTCGCAAAATTTCGCAACTAATAATATGGTGAATATGAGGCTCTTATAGCAGGTTGAGAGCCATCATGTGAAGCTCAAGACTTAGTGATACCGACTCTCAACTTGTTGCCTCCCAAGTTGAGGGAAACTTTAATGCTCATAATCCCACACAATACCTCCACTTGGTGAAGTCTCTTCTTAACCATTTCAAGACACATCAAATCATTCACATACACAGAGAAGATATTGAGATGTTCGCTAAGCTGCTTCATCCGCTACTAGGATCTTTAAGAGAAGCCATGTTGAAGAAATATATTTTTCGAGTATCCAAGGGTCATGGGTAATTCAAGCAATTGATGAGATAAAGGAACATTCATGGATGGACCCCATCCTGTCTTTTCTATAAGAAGAAACTCTTCCTAAAGACCCAACTTCTGCAATTCGTCTTCAAAGACAAGCTTCAAACTTTACTATTATCGGAGGTGAACTATACAAACGAGCTTTTTCTGGATCGTGCCTCAAATGCCTCTACCTTCAGAGGTCGATTACGCATTAAGAGAGGTTCACCCAGGAATATGCGGAGAACACCTAGGAGGAAGGGCGCTAGCCCTTAAAATTATAAGGCAAGGGTTCTATTGGCCTACGATGAAACAAGACTTGAGTTCCAAAAAAATGTGTTGTCTTGCACTTTAACCTCTCTCACATGCCGCATACAGAGCTCTCATATCTTCAAAGCCCATGGCCTTTTGCTCAGTGGGGGATTGATATCATGGGACCTTTTCCGATAGCATCAGGACAACGAAAGTTTATCATTTTAGCCGTCGACTACTTCACTAAATGGGTGGAAGCCAACCACTAAAATTACGAGGCAAATGCTAAATAATTTGTTTGGAAAAATATAGTATGTCGATTCGGTCTTCCTGCTAAGATCATCACTGACAATGGAACCCAATTTACTGGAAAAGTATTTACGTCCTTTTGCAAAGATCTTCATATTCAGCTGCTACATACGGCTGTAGTACATCCTCAAACTAACGGGCAGACTGAAGCTACCAACAGGACTATACTCAAAGGACTAAAAACACGTCTCGAGAAGGTCGGGGGGCAATGGATTGATGAGCTTTCTAATGTTCTTTGGGTTTACCGCACTACATCGTACACCTGAGACACATATAACTTGTGTTTCAACACGTAAGCTATTATACCAGATCGGGGTTCCAAGTCCAAGAGTTTAATTATTCAATCATGACGAATGAAGAAAAACTACGACACTGACCTACCCCCTCAAACTCGTGACATGGCCCTACAACCGCTCTATCACCAAAGGGTAGCTCGTCACTTCAACAGAAGAGTAAAATCTCATCCCATATATGTTGGTGACTTGGTCCTACGAAGTCTGGCAAAGGCCCTCAACGCAATAAACTCTCACCTCTTTGGGATGGCCCATATGTGGTTATAGCTATGGTGAAGCCAGAAACTTTCAAGCTCAAGGATTCAGAGGGAAAAATCTTACATCGAACCTAGAACACTGAGAATCTCCAAAAATATTATCAGTAATTCCTACTGCATAATTATCACAGCTTTTATTTTATATCGTTTATCATTTCCTCTTCGTGTAGCCAACCCTACTTAGTAGAATAAAGACTTGTTGTTGTTGTTGTTGATGTTGTTTTCATTTTCTCTTAAAACTCATATCTGTGTTAAAATCATCTTTATCAGTACACAACTTATCAGAGTAATGAATTTATAACTTTCTTCTTACAAACTTGTTTCTTCTTCATTTAATCCTCCCACTTGAGAAATATACAACTCACGTTATATCTCAATCGAGCATGATCAATCCCAAGGGGACTTTCCACCTCTTCCATAAGTGTTAATGTCATCGAAGACTCTTACAAACAAACTAGGATGGGTCAAAAGGTCCTTGGTGGACTCACACCTCTTCCATACAGTTAACATCATCGCAAGACTCGACAAACAACCTAGATAGGTCAAAAGGTCCTTGGTGGACTCCTCACGACCTCTTTCATACAGGTTAATGTCATCGAGCGGAGACTCTGACAAACAACCTGGATAGGTCAAAAAATATGAGGATTCAATTCAACCTCATCCGCAGTGTTTAATAATAATATTCACCAATTACCGATAGGTAAAAAATAAAATAAGAGCGTATCATCTAAAAAAAAAACTTTGATAGCGTAACATGATGATATAAGAAAGAATCAAGATTCGATACACACTAATAACAATACATATAAAAAATGCATCCAAGTGATGCTACATCATATCAGATATCAACGCCCTCCTCACCACTAGAGATACTCTGGACTCACTCCCAACTCCTTCATCTCCGAATGGATGAAGAGTCTTCGATACTTGGGAGACGATTCTCAATACTACCCGGCCTTGCATGCGGATTTCTTTAGAACCCTGATGAAGCCCTCCTCTAAACATTGGTGCTCCAAGTCCTTCACTTCAACATCAAGTATATGATTACGAGCTCGAACATGGTCTTGAGTTCAAATAAGCCGGAGTTCTTAAAGTCTTCCACCACCTTCAAGGAGATTTCATTTGCTCGACATTACATGCTCCTTCTCAAAGACGATCGTAATGTTTTCTTCTCAGTTGAGAGCTCTTTCTCCACCGCAAGTGCCTTGAGTCTTTTCTCTGTCCGACGAGTCTTTGTCCTCACCTCAATCAGCTCATCACGAGTGCGCTCACCTCGACACGGAGAGAAAGAGAAGTCGACATATCTAGCCGCACTGGCCACTGATCCTCCAAAGTCGCCACTTCGCTTTTAATACTCATCTTTCGCTCATACTCGCCTTGCAGATATTTTATCTTCATAAATTCAGTATTCCACTTATCTAAAGCGACACTCAAATGAGCCATTTGCCCTAATGTTTGAGTTACCTATAAAAAAAATCATCATAAATATTACACAAAAGAAAAGAAGAAGAAAAGAAGAAAGAAGGGAAGACAACGTACCAATTCATCTGCTCGTTGACGCCCAGTACATATGTGATTTAACACCTATTCGTGAGAATGAGAAACAAACTCCCCATCATGAGTTGACTAAACTCGAGGTCAACTAAACATCTTCTTCACAGATATCCGACGTAGTCACTTCGATGTCTTCTTTTCTTTGGGAAAAATATTGCCCACCCCGATTTCATGACGCTTCTTGAAAGAACCCTATGAATATGAGGAGACCTTTCATCACCTTTACTTGATCTCTTTAATGGAAAAGAATGAGATCTCCCATCCTGGATAGAAAGGCCAACCTTGAACATTCTATCTTCAACTATATACTTTCCAATGTGACGTAACTCATATTGCAAGCTTCCTACATCAGGGATATTGAGAGTTGTCAGGATCTCATTCTCCAACATCAGCAATGGATCTGGAAGTTCATTCAATCTTCTCCATCTCTTAGGAAGGCCCCACTCATTTTTCACAAAAAAGAATCCATTAAACCAATTTCTAGATTGATCGCTTTATTCAATTCTTTATAGTCCGATAAGAAACACGCCCCTGGGTATCACATGTAAATCACATTCGACACAAGTATTTGATGTTCAAAGTAACACCTCCCTCAAGGATACCAAACCGACGATGACAATTAAAGCTCAAAATGAAAACTGTGACAAAGCTACACCACATATTTTGAATATCTCAATCAACTCGGGAGCCAAAGGGAATCGCAGTCCCGCACGAAGAATCATCTCAGAAACAGTATAGTACCCTGGCGGAGGTGAATGGGCTCGATCAGACTTTTTGGCAACAATGGCCACCAACTCATTAGAGAAGAAAAACTTTATGCGGAACACCATTAAACTATCTGATGTGAAAGTGGATGGTATATCGTCAAGCCACACTATGTTTCTTCCGCCATCACCCCGTGAAAATACATAATAAATAAAGAGGGAGAAATGACAAAAATATGAGAATTTTGTAAAGCAACTCACTCACCCCAACGCTTGGCGCCTTTTTTGACTCTCACTCGGATAGCTTATGATAAAATTTTTCGCCACGACAAAAAAAGGATACATATACATATGAGAAAAGACAAAAAAAGAGGAGAGAGAAGATATTCCCCTCTGATGATGCTCATAAATTACCTGCCAAACTTTCTGAGTCGTTTAAACGATAGTTCCTAGCTAACGCTCCCTCGCCATCTTGGCGGTTATCAACTAATGAATCATCCATTAAAGTCGCGAGAAATCAAATTTTCTAACAGAAAAAGTTGGAACCGCGGGACTTGATCGCCTCCAAACCCGGACGGTCCGACGAGGCCGGTTGACGCCTCTTTCGGGGAAAACTAACAACGACGTAGTACGCGCCTTGAACGCCTCCAAACCCGGACGGTCCAACGAGGCCGGTTGACGCTCTTTCGAGGGAAAACCGGAACAACGACGTAGTCCGGTCTTGATCGCTCTAAACCCGGACGGTCGGCGTCGGCTGACGCTTTCGAGGGAAAACCGGAATAACAACGTAAGTACCGTGGGTCTTGATCGTCTCCAAACCCGGACGGTGGGCGACACCTCTTCGAGGGAAAACCGGAACGATGTGTATCGCGGCCTTGATCGACTTAAACGAACCACTCAAGAAGAAGAGCACCCATCACGCTACGCTTCTGCCGTGAATCAGCCCGCCCGACTGCCGCATATGGCCGCGGGCCGCAACCGCGGGCCCACGGGTCGCAACCGCTTCGCCCGGCTAAGCGCGGATGGCTGAATCGCCGCCCACGGGCGACAACCGCCCGATCAGAGCCAGCGAACCCGACTGCGCCAACTGCCAGCGACCCGTCGACTCGGCGCTGAATTCCACCACTCCGCTGCTCACATGACGATCTTCCGGCCATGGCCCACGATTCACGACGCACCAGATCGCCTGCTTCAGCTGAGCACCTACGTCTGTTCACACCCACCGAGTCTACACACCACGGCGACCCGCCACCACACACGTGGTGCGTTCATGCGCCTGACTCTCGTGACTTGGATGGGTCCACCTCAAAATCTTCACCGATACCTACATGCATTTATGCATCGCTCTTAGTAGTCATAATATTGTTCATGAAGACTGTTTCTCTCAAAATGTTAATGACCTCAAATTTCATTGAAGAATTTGCTATTTCAAGTATTTGATATATATTTTGGATGATTGAGATAATGTAATCCAAAAATAGGGCAACTGATATGACACTTAAAATACTATTACAAGCAAATCTTGATGTTAAAAGCAAGTTGATCCGAAATCGAGATCAAGCTCTTAAAATATCCTCGAAACTTTGGGATATCGCTTAAACCCCTAAATAGCTCTTAAATATGAAGTGTTTATAGTAAATCGGCGCCTCGATGAGCATTCCAACAAGCCAAAGATCTACTCAATTTCATTTGAGCATTCAAATGCACAAAATACATCATATGATCAAGGGGATCATTTTGAGCCGTCCAAGTGGAGGTACGGGTTTTGTGTATTCTGACGCCACTCCTCCAATCTATAAATAGCCTCATTCCTCATGGGGGAGGCCAATGAAGGAGAAAGGGGACCAAGAGAGAGAGAGAGAGCTCTAAAGATCCTCCAGACAAACGCGTCGCCACTGGCCGGCCACAACCACCGCCGCCACCGCCACCGGCCAACCTCGTTGCCACAACCATCGGTTATCATCACCGACCACTATCGTTTGGCCATCATCGTTAATATTATCCAACATCGTTGTCAACATCATCATTAATATCGATCAACATCATCAACATCGTATTACAAGAATCGCTGTCCTTTCTCATATGCAATTCTGTAATCCTGATATCGGAAGATCTTGTACTCTGAAATAGATACATAGTGGAAGCTTTTTATTGGGCTAGATCCCGTAGTTTTTCCCTCTTTTTGAGATATTCTACGTAAAAAATCTGGAGTTTTATTATTCATATTTTTTATACCTGTGTGTGTGCAGGATTTCACGATGAAACTAAGGCGAAAATTTTTATTCTACCGTAATTAGTTTTTTAGCACGCAATAAATTTATTTATAAATCGATCATAAAATATTTATTCATATTCGATTAATTTAGTTATAAATCGATCATAAAATATTTATTCATATTTTTTATACTTGTGTATGTGCTGGATTTCACGATGAAACTAAGGCGAAAATTTTTATTCTACTACAATTAGTTTTCTAGCATACAATAAATTTATTTATAAATCGATCATAAAATATTTATTCATATTCGATTAATTTAATTATGAATAAGCGGAATACGAGTTGTTCACTAAATTTTACCGTGTACCCAAAACTAATTTTAAGAGAATTAATTAATTAGTTTTTATAACCCCTTTGAACGGCCCAATGGGCCTTATATTTTCGATGGATGCGATCTACCGTTAAGATGTTTGCGGATCAGCCCTTAACCCTAAATGGTTATGAACAATGATTTATAAAAACAAAATGAAGTTTAGCATTTCTCGTAAAATTTTAAATTTATTTTTTTAAAAAGAATTACCTATTTATAATTTTAAGGTGAATAAATCTTTTCTCCAGCCCGAAATAAGTAAAAAAAAAGGTTCTTAATGGACTACATTGGAATTTATGTTGCTCTCTCTCTCTCTCTCTCTCTCTCTTTGAAATTTATATACATATCACATAATTCTTGCATATTAATATAGCTAATATATAAATTTTAATATATATATATGATACTTAAAATTTTAACATCACATCAAAAATATCACTATCACTTATACATATATTAAAAAATATTATATATATATATATATATATATATATGAGTTTAGAAAATGTTATAGTTGTAAATATATAAAAATTATGTCGTACGAGTACAAATGTTCTTTTTTTATGACTTAATAATTATATTTCTATGCTTCTACAACCTCATGTACCAAATGTTAACCTCGCACTTATTTCATAAGCTTGCATTATTTTCTAATCATTATCGTTTAAGAAGAGTAATTTCAACTTATTAGTTAGCATGGGAATTTATAATCTGCCTTAAACTTTATTAAAATAAATTTTATAGATTTAAAATTAATTTTGAGATGAATACTTAAATGATTAACATATATGTCACTCATCATAAGGACAATAAAAAAAAATATAAAATGTATGCTAAACAAAATTCATGAGGATGTCATTTTTTTTTTTTCTAAGATAACTAAGGGCTCGCTTGGGTCTTGTGAAGCTGCTTCAAAAGAAGTTGATGACAAAAATTTACTATTTTTGAAGCTATAATTTTATTTGAAAAATTAATTGAGAATCTACCGCTACAGAATTTGTGTGGACAAAAAATATCTATATAAGCTGAATAATATGAAGCATAATGAAGTAAAATAAGATAATTGATATTTATATATAATCATAAGTCTACTAAATCACATTAAAAAAATATACATCAAATAATAAATAATATAAATATTAAAATTATAATTATAATAATTAATGCGATCAAATATTAAGCCATTTATCGTGTTGATCAAATCGTTAAAATTTTTTTTCTCCAATGCTACCCTTCAAACATGATCATTGTCTGAAGTATTACCCACGTATTCGTCAACTTATCTGAAATAATTACAATTATTTCTTATTCTATTTCTAGGACACCTGTAAAATATTCTCTCATAATTTTCTTTTCTGCGTAAAGTGAATATATAACATTACAAATCACAGTTGTAATAGACAGCTTTGGAGGAAATTGAGATCCTTAAACTCATATTTTTTTAGAAGTATTTTTTTTTTAGCAATAAAAATATTAATATATATTTTACAATGAGATTCCTCCAAATCACCAAGCATTTGAAATATAACTCACGGTTTAAACAATAAAATTCATTTCACTGTTTTACAACCACTTTAACAATTGGCAAAGAAAGAACTTCTAGGTACAAATGAAAGATTCATACAAGTGGCTTATCAAAGTGTAATGTATTACTTAGGTAAACACAATACAGGTGCTAGCTCCATGCCTAATACAAATGATAGATCCATACAGCAACGGATAGTCAAGCAAACTCATACACATCGAGATGCAGAATTTTATCATTCACACATAGACACTTGATATGACCCTGAAAATTCTACTAAAAGCGAATCTTGATGTAAAGCACCGATCAATCAAGATTAACCGAGATCAAGACTTATTATCAATCGATTTAAACATTGAGTGTTTATAAATCAATCGCCTGACGAATGGATCTAACAAGCTCAAGATCTCATAATTTGACTTCATTTGAGCATTCAAATACACAAAATACATCATATGATCAAAAAAATCATTTTGAGCCATCCATGGAGGAGTGGTTCGATTTTATGTTTTACAAAGACGCTACTCCTCCGATTTATAAATACCCTCATTCTTCATATGAGGGAGCAAAGAAAGAGGAGAGCTCTAAAGCGAAAATTCTCTGGCATAATCGTTAATTTCAGCCGTAACACTTTGTTACAACCAGCCGGTATATCATACCGCCACCGCCGATCTGCTTTGCAATCTCCTCGTCCGGTCCACTGACCATGTCCGCCTCATCGCCGGCCATCGCCGTTAACCATCGTCTCATCATCGCTGACCTACGACGCTGGCCATGCTACCAATTACGCCATTACCGCCACGATCCTCGCCTATATTCACGGCCACCATCCCGACGACTTTCATCATCGCCATAACTCCCTCATCATTATTATATTGTATATTGATTTTGGGATTTATTGTCGCCTTCTCATATACAATTTTGTAATCCCGTTATCGGGAAATTTTGTATTCTAAAATAAATACATAGTGGAAGATTCTTACTGGGTTAGGCCCCGTGGTTTTTCCCTCTTTTCGAAGTTTTTCATGTAAAAGATTATGGAGTTTTCTTGTTCACTCTTTAAATACTTATGTGTGTGTTGAATTTCACAAATAAAACTAAGGCATAAACTTTCACTCTACCTCAACTGATTTTTTAGCACTCAATGCAACAACACTTATACGTATTATTAAAGTATGAGTTTGGAACACAGGTAAACACTGGAACAAGTGCTAAATGTATGGACAATTGTTAAATGTATGTACAAATGCTTGAAACAGAAAGGTTTGCACATGAATGCAGTCAAACTACTTGGAATTAAGTTGAGCCTTAATTTTATTTCTTTCTTGGTGAACTCCAAGAATAGAAGCATTTACCTCCACGACACCATTGTTCACTTGTAATATCAATAATGGAAAGGCTAGAAAGTATTAAAATGATATAGGAAATGCTAATACTGTGAACATGTAAATGTCATGTGAATTCCTCCGTATTTTCATAAAAATAGAAAAAAATGAAAAAAAAAAATGAGGAAAGAATAGCTACCTCAAGAACGGAGGAGTTCGTCTTCAAAGAGTTATAGCCGCTAGAGAGAAAACTCTAGACTCAACAGGCTACCGTTGTACCAGATCCCTTCTAACACCCAAGGAAGAAGATGGAGAAAGAGGGAGAGAAAGAGAAGCTAAAGTGCGTTTCGAATAGAAGGAGGGAGGAGAAAGAGCTGCTATAGGCTATCGACTATTGGAAGAGGTGCGGAGGAAAAGGCTGTCAGCGAGGAGAAAATATTATATACGGAGTCTTAATCTAACTTTTCATCAAGACTTCTATCATATTCAGCTCAATATTTTTTAAATTTTATTAAAAATAATATAAAAAATTATTTAGAGCCACATGTCCCACTTTCATTGGAGTCCAGATATATCGGGACTCCATATATAATATTTTCTCCTGAGCGAGTAGGCAATTTCTGTCAAGGTTTTGAAGGCACGGACGAGTTGAGGGATGCAAGCTGGATATAGGTTGATGGGTATTTTAGGAAATGACAAAATAGAAATCACGGGCCGCTGGTGAATCCCTCCGGTCGCAACTTCGCGATCGCTGTGCCCCAGATTTGCAAACCGCGGGACATAAGCTGCGCACCAAACATCATCGCGCAGTGTTTTCCATCGCGCCGCATATTTGCAGATATCCCAAACAAGTCCTAAGATGTAATGTTAAAAACCAAAAGGAGGCTCTCTCCATTTAAGATTTGAGCAAAATCTTATTAAAGAATGCATAATATGGTAATTTTAACTTTAAATCCTCTTGTTTTTTTTTTTTTTTTTTTGAGAAATTAAGCCTTAAGGGCAACTAACTCACACACCCATACGCCTTAAACCCGCCTCACCGCGATGAGAGCAGAACCCCCCACTCTTGTAATTATGTATATTATAGAAATTCATTAAAATATATTTTATAAAAATAAAATTAATTTTAAAATAATGAAAAAAATTAATTTTAAATGATTATACAAATAGTTAATTCATCTCAAATAATCGACTTCATATGAGTACCATAGAAATTCCACCCAAAATTTAGAAAACTCTTTCATCACCTCTCATATAAAATAATAGTAGAAGAACAAATGAATTAATCATATGCAAGGAAAACTTATAAATCATTCACAACAAATATTACTCTACATTAGAAAATTCAATCACATACTGCATATTAATCTTTTTAAACATGTATTATTGTTCTCCTAAAAATTCCAACAAAAAAAAAAAACTAAATGAAGATGAGAGAATGATCGCTATAAGTGTCATTTTCTTTATTTTTCTGAAATAAAATAAAATTAAAACTTTTCAAACCTGAAAAGAATTTCAAGCAACTCAGCCTCTCAATCTCAAACAGCTCTTCTAAACGCTTTCATAGTAAACATCAACACTGAACATTCAACCGCTGCTAAGATTTAAACTTAACAGCGAGTTAAGCCTCTGCAACTACTTGGTCGCCGGAGTTTCCGAAGCTCTGGAGCTCAGGTGCTTCCATGATGCTCTCGAGGGTCGGCCGCCATCTCCGATCATCTTTCGACGGCGGCTTCTCGGCCATTTCTGCAATCAGAGCTTGCAGATTCATGAGCTCGGGTTTCTTCTCCATTTTCTTCATCAACAACTCTAACTCAGCTCTTGTCAGAATCACTCTAACCTGCAACACTCTCTCATCTATTTTCTTTTCAGGAAGTCTTTGATCACATCTCTCCATGCAATTTCCCATCGACTAAAGTCTGTGATTGTGAAGATGAAAGACGAGGCTTTCTTTCTTTTTTTCTTTTTTTTTATTGGGAGAAGGAAATATAATAAGTTAACAGTCTGAAGGGAAAGGTTGGTGATGATATATATTTGTGTGTGTGAAATCCTAATGTAATTTTTAGGATTTTTATATTTTTTTTATGACAAGTTTCCATGAAATCCGAGTATACATACTGGAGAGAAAATTTAAGTCAAGAAGTAATTATCTAAAAAATAAAATTGATAGGGGGATTTTTTAGTTATTTGATATATTTTAAGATTGATGTAGCTTTTTCGTACGAACTTGAATAAGATAGTATCATATGACATTTAGTCAATACATAGATAATATGTATTTGCTCTGAAGAGTTATGTATGTACTGTGAAATGCTATATATTATTGTGTAGATAGATATTATATATTACTGTATAGTTAATATTATATTAATACATTATAATACATAACACTTTACAACTAATACACAATAAATGTGTATTGACTGGATGTCACATGACGTTATATTATTGGAGTCCAGATGTAGGGCTACATCTGGACTCATGTAATAATCTCTCTAAAGATTAATGTTGTTTAGTTGCTTGCATTTGAAGTATAAAGTAAACAAAATATATGAATTATAAGTAGTAAAATTTCAAAGTATTTCGAGTGTATTTTGAAATGGTGATCTGTGGTGTATTTGGAATTCTTCAAAAATAGGTGAATTTCAAATGCTTCGTAAAGTGAGAATGACCACCCTGCCTGCTACTACCAGTCACCGACCATCCACCGCTGCCACCCCCTCCACCACAGACCGGCCACTAACATCGACGACAACTCCTGCTATCAGCCACCACTACAACCACCTCTAATCTCAAAAAATATTTTACATTACATTCATTCACCAAAAATTTAAAAAAAAAACAAAATCATATATTTGTAAATTTTGAACTAAATAATCTAAAGTAATTCAAATACATTACATTCTATTTAAACTATATTTTTTTAACATTGCACTCTTTTTTCACGCAATCAAATAAATTATGTATTGAACTCATCTTAAAATAAAATAAATAATTTAAAAAGTATTTCAATCGTATTTACATTTAAAAAATTTAAGATAGTTTCATACATATATCATCTAAAATTGGATTAGTTTTGCTGATTTGAAAATTAAGGTAGTCAGTGTCTTTGTTTACAAAATCTTAATCATATTATCATTTTTGTTATAAAAAATAATTTATAAAGAGTTCCTATAAATAATTTTTTAAAAAAAATTTTATTCCTGATTTTCAATCAAGAACGTGGTAGAGCAAGTATTAGGGATCTGTAATCTTGTTTCAGAGTCGCAGATCTCAACTCTACATCGCTTTCATTAGGTTCTATTGTGCTTTTTAATTAATCCTATGCCCATTCGGTGCGTCGGTGAAGGCGAAAAATTTGCAAAATATATTATTTAATTTAATTTTTTTTTGGGATAGAAATTTTATTTAACTGAAAATATAAAGATTATAATATTAACTGCATTTTAACTTTTTTTTACGTTTCTACATGATTAATAGGTAAATATTTTTGTATTACTTCGTTAATTTTTTGTTTTTTGTTTTTTCATTTATCTCCAAAGATGAGTTGCGGATAATAATTTTAAAAATTTTAAAATTTTCTTCACTTTAAATATTTAGTGTAATCGAATTTCACAATAAAATTAAAGGTAAACTTTCATTTCTGAATTGATTTTCTAACACGCAACAAGATTATTATTTTTTAATTATATTTGATGAGTGCTTAATAAATTTCATTACATGAGTCTCGAAGAGAATAAATTTATACAAATTTTAAGGCATTTAAAGCACTTAAAATACTCAAAATAAGTTTTCAATATTTTAAATATTTTTAAAAATAATTATCACTAATAAACATATTTTATTTCAAATCAAAACATAAATAAATTAAAAGTAAAATAAATAAAAAGTAATCCCAAATACCTCTTAGTAGAAGAATTTTTTTATTTCATTTTGCAAGCCTAATAATCCTTAATATAAAGTATATATAGATCTTATCATAAGATTTAATAAAGACCCATTACACACTAACATTAGGTAAACTACCTATTAAATATCATAACACCTATTAAGGCATAAGAGAACTAAGACTTGTTATATCTATTAACTTAACCTAATGACTAATTATATTTGTTGACCTAACAATTGTTCTATATCATGCAAAAAAAAAATTTTGATTTTATTTTTTATTAGAAGTATAGAATTAATCTAAATGTCTACTTGAGCTCATGTGTAGAGAGAGACTTTAGGTTTAGTCCAATATCAAATAATAAAAGATATATTAATTCAAAAAATATAAAATAATGGACTTAAATCATACAATTAAACTTTTAAATCTAAAATAGAATTGATCATTTATATATTAGATCTAATTTTTTAATTCACTCAAGCTAATTAATGACTATCATTATATTATATTAATTTTGATAATCATATCATAGAAAATTAACATTATAATTAATGAGTTCTCATAAATTCTTGGTGTTCACACAAGATTTATTCAAAGAGATGGATATCATAAATGCTTGATTTGTGGGTGTTAAGTACATAATAGATTTAGAATAATTGGCCTAATCTCAATATAACCTAAATTAGTCCAAAATTGACAATTATAATTGAAAGCCAACTCAACCACCTCTCATCTAAAGATATAGCCCCAAATTAAGATGGCAAGAACTATAGAAATTTATAACATTTATTTACATATCACTCAATTGATTATAATTATTAATTTGCAATTCTTTTTTAAAGTAAATTTTAACTAACTAATGTTAGAACAAAGTAATATTTCATTAATTTGAATATTTTATTAGTTTTAGGGTTTTAAAAAAAGTTTTAAAAGTAGAGCAATAATTTAGAATCTCTTAAATATATTCTATCAAACTACAAAAAGTTGAGTGTGCTAAATCAAACTAGCAAAGCATAATCAATTATTTTGATAAAGTGTTTATAATAAAACTATATAAATTAAGATGAAATATAAAATTGAGAGGCTAGGTGTCCTATTAAGTTTTTAGAAAAGCAAGAGTTCCTAAGTTTTTTGAATTAAAAGACCTGTTTTTTTTTCATTATTTGCAATTGTGCCCCTCCAAAAGAACATATAATGATAGCCCCTAACTAATTGTGCCCTCTTAAGGTTCATGTGATGATAAGCTAGAGCTTAAGTTGAGCTAGCTCTTGAAATAAAGAGTCGTTCCAAAGCTTGCTTAAACTTAACTTGTCAAATCATCAAGCTCGGCTCATGAGCTATTTATCGAGCCGAACTCGAACTGGCTCACAAGTCAGCTTGACTCACTCCTAATCCACACAATTATCAATCTCATGGGAATTTTTAAATAAAAGAACTTAACATCTATCATTGTGCCATCTTAATGTCCAAACAACTCTTATTTGTTATCATTTCTCTTGAGAACAATTAGAAAATTAGTTAATCAAATTATTCACTAACGAAGATATTTTTAACAACCCTAAGACAAAAGACAAACAAAAACAAATGGAAGCTAATCAAAAGAACACAATTTGAATATAAGCACAAAACTTCAGTCAGTTAAATCTTAAAGACCTGCTGAATAATATTTTGAGCCGATCAAAATTCTTGAATGATGTAAAAGCTCAAAGAAATAGATGGATAAAGAGGTAGATGATGAAGAGTTTAGGACAAATCTGAATCATGCAACAACATTGAAATTATGAAAGCAAGAAAAAGAACGAGAAAGTAGATATAATAAGCCATAAGTTTCTGAGCTCTGACAACAAACACTTCGACGATGCTCTGATGATAATCAGAATCAAAGCTTAAAACATCAATTTTTTAACGACAACACCTCCCAGATCTACTTAGTAAATGTAAAACATTCGGTATAATCTTCATTAAACACTCAATCGCTCCAATCAAAATTTAATGAAACAAATATGGCAGTTCAAAAAATGTGAATGAGTTTCTGCTAAAAATATAATTCTCATGAACAAGAGTGCCTTACTGGTTTATGAAAAGCATATCATCACTATGTGACAAATAAGCATATGACTATATAAGTCTCAACTTAAAAGAATATGAAATGAAAATCAGGATTTTTGTAGCAGCAGCATTTGAAAGTGGTTGAATTTTTAATCAATTTGAGTGATAAGCAAGGCCTCAACAGATTAATATTACTCACATTCATTCATTAAAGTTCACACACACTACACTTATAAGTAAAAGCAATTATGTGTTGCGGAGTTCATCTGAAAGTTTAATTCTACATATTTCAATGCATAAATTTCGGTATCATCAACTGGATAAGATAGTCCAGAAGTCCTAATTATATCTCCTTCAAGCTGTTGGATCTTCATTAAAAGTTGCTTGCATGCTTGCAATGGTCGACTATCATTCAGTTCAATCATAACAATAACCAAATTTAAAATAGGTTAAATGTACTGAATAGATTAATAAATTTTTGTGAGTCATTTAATTTACAAGTAGTTTGAATATTGAGTGCCTATTAGATAACCACTAAATCATTGTATGTCTTTAAATATCACCCTTTTGGGAGTATCTGGACATCAATGAAATGAACTAAACCCTTATTGTGATTCTCTCTTCCTTGCCCTTCCAAAACCCTACATTTTATGTAGCCACTAGTGTCCTCAAATTGATTTTTATCATATGATCATCTCTTAGGGTCATGACAACTTGACTTCAATTTAAAGGATAAGAGAAAATCAATAACTTTGGTTAATGCCATATTAAGTGGAATGAAAAAAAATACATATGTAAAATAATTAAATTGAGTTTAGGAATTATTACCCTATTTTTTTAATGTGGTTTTTATTATTTTTTTAAACAAGGTTTAAAAATTTAAGAAAGGTTTTGAGGTATTATATGTCAAGAAAAAATTAATAATAAAAATATGATAGATGTTATAGCAGAAAGAGAATTGAAAATATAAAATTAATGAGATGAAAAGGATTGGTGATAAGATGACTGTTTATATGATGATTATTGATGAGAATGTTACAAATATAATTAGTGCTTACGCTCCTCAAGTTGATTAGAAGATGAAATTTTAATTTGGAAGAGAAAAATGAACCTTTAATTACATCTAGAAAAAGAGTACATATTAAGGGGTGACATAATTAGGCATATAAGCAGGGGCAGACCCAAACATAATTGAGGGAGCCAATTGCAACCTAATTTCTCTTATATGAGATATCAAATTTTTTATTTGCCTCTCTTAAAGATTTTATTTGCCTTTTTTACTTTTATCCTAACATAAATTTATCCCTCCTGAAAATTAAGGCCGGTTTCACCCCTACATATAAGTTCTAGCTAGATTGTCTTATGATAGAATGCATGGGGAATAAATAGAAAGAAATGTGATGAAAAAATATACTTATAGTAGCATCAAAAACAAATAAATACTATAGGAAATGAGAAGAAAACTTGGCAACTTTTTAAAAATAGATCCAGCAAATCACAAATACGGCTATCAAGGGAAAGAGAATTCTTTATAAAATAATTCCAATAAAAAAATTGACAATATAACACTGAATACTAGTTAGGCTATATATATATATATATATATATATAGGATTTAGATGAAGTTAGACTCATTAGAAACAAAAATAATACAATATTAGTTAAAAATGATAACATAAAGGAAAGACAAAATATTGCTTCTAAAATTGCATACCTAGTATATATAATAAATTTAAAAGAAAAAATTTTAGTTCTAAATATATAATAATTGAAGTGTCCACCTCAAGACGTTCTTCTAATTTTTTTTTTCACCTAGACCATTAAAGCGTAAGCTTTGAGGCGATTTTTGGGCACCTCATGGTGAGGCAGGCCGCAAGATGTGGCAGGTCAAACACGTCTTCAATGCATGGTGATAAGAAAATACCATAGAGAAGCACTATAAAGTTGCAACTTGGCTAACTATGTTTTATGTTTTTTTAGGAGTTGAGCAAAATTATAAGATCATGATATCCAAATTAATCAATGTAGAAATAAGTACCATAAAATGTAATCATAAAATTAGTGTTGCAGGATTAAGGATGAAAGATGGACAAAAAATAACATAGATAAATGTTACATAACAGATTAGCATAGAATTGATTAAACACTCACATTGCAATTGTTAGAAATAAATGGAGAATAATGGTTCATAAAACAAACAATAAATAGTTCAGATAAAGCTGATGATGATAATGATGATGATATATGATAAAAAGTTGGAATTGGTAGTATGACTTGTTTTTGGGATGGCTTCAAAATTCATCTCTCATGGAAAATTACCCTAATGCCTATTCAAGCAAAGTATTTTACAATTCAGAGATATCACTCATAAAGAAACTGATCAACCTGCAAACTATGGCTGGTGGAAACAAGTTTTGTTGTATTAGCTAAACAAACCAACTAAATTACTAAGCCTGGCTATGAAATCAAGTTACAAATTAGAAATAGCAATTTCTTAAAAAACTCACAAAGATGAAAAAAGGAGAAGAGAAAATGATCTTCCAGCAGACAAAAGAACACTTGTTAGGTTGGTACAAAAGGCCAAGCATACTTGGAAGTCACCATTCTTTAGTCTACCAGTTCCATTTTAACTTAGCTTCATGATTTTAATGATCAGATCCAAGTTTTTTCCATCTAGAAGCAATCAGAAAATGTAAGCTATCTCATATAACCAAAACGTAAGTAATATAATAGTCTTTAATGTCATCACCAGCAGTAAAACACGAATATCATAGATAGAAGATTACAACACTGGAATTCTAGTTAGGCATCATATAGCATCAAACCTCTAACATTTTAGTCTGAAAAAATAGAAGGAACGTTAAGTTATATCTACTATATATTTACCATCTGTTTGCAAGTCCACAAAGATTACAAACCACCTGCAGAAGGCCTGGATACGAACATGAGGTGTTCAAGAGGGAAATTTTATGACAATCTTTGCCTCTTCTTGGCAAGATTTTCAAAGAGCCCTTGAACATCTGCAGATGTAATTGGTTTAGACGTGTCGAAAGATTCCTGCATAGTTAAAACGCTAATAGTTAAACTAATAATCCAGTAAATGCTCAAGTCAAACTATCAGTTCATATGCTCAATTTGTTTAAGTTAAAACAATCACAAGTCACCCGTACAAAATTAGTCTAAGATGCAATGGAAAACAAGAGATACTGGATTCATATAGAAAGTGGGATACGAATGGATCAAAATTAGGGTATCTTAGGAAAAGAGTGATGGCACACTTGTCACATCAAAAGTTTCTAAAATGACCAATGGCCGAGTGGGTGTTAAGAACCTCTTTTAATCATAAAACAAGGTGATCACTTTCCACAAGAAATGTGATGCAGGAGAACGCTGCTTCCTGATAAAATGCAAGCCATAGAAGCAGCGCATGAGGTTTTTCACCCTTTGGCCCCAAAGATGGGAGAATTTCTTTGCAGAAGGATTGAAGCTCTAGGAATGTGGTACTTCTACAGGGCTGCCTAACCGCATCTGATCCTTTCCAAATATTGGAAACTCTGATATTGTCCTCAGAGTCTTAGATACCCCTCATATGGAATCTACATTATCTCAAAAACCATACACATATATCGCAGATCCATAATTTTTTCCATGTGTCATCATCATCGTTAGCATCATTCCAACTAATTAGAGGTAGCATATATAATTTAAAATTTAAAAGCTTCAGCAAGAGTAATGGCATGCCATTAATTTTGCAGATGGGATAATGCAGTGTGCTCTACCAGTACGATTACTGTATATTCTTCATTCATGTCATAATACAAGCTATAGTTGCACATATCCAAATATAAAATGCATGATTGTTTGGTTCAACTCTACGTATAGTGACATTTATTGATGGTAATTTGCATCTACATAGACATAAGCATGAATATATATAGAGCCCGCACACAGTTAATCGTTATTTACAATGTGCATCTCATAATAGTTATGACTTTTTCAAATAAGTCATTACATTTAATCTCTATTTCATCAACCACTTTTAAGCACTTGATTAATAGAAAGTTCTATCAGAATTTAGGTCCAGTTGTAATAATATTTATTGATGGTATGTTGATATTTTAGGACGAGGTGGATTAACTATTCAAATAAGAAAGGATATATATTTATGGTGACTTAAATTGACATATAGCTTCTAGAATGATTGGCTCTAAGATGATTCAAGGCAGTCATGGAATAGAGATTAAACTGTAAAAAAAGAATTTATACTAATTTTATTGTAATTTAGAATCTTAGCTAAGCACATATTTTATGAAATGAGACAAGTATTTAATTACTTCTAAAAATGGAGATACCTGGCTACAAAAAAAATTATTTGAAGAAAATAAATCATTTAGAAAAGATTGTAGGGGTTGTTTCACAACTTAGAGAATTTAACTCAAGTAGAATTTAGTAAATCCTGTAAATCCGGATTTCATAAATTTTGAGATGGTTAAATTCTAAACTATTTTGGGATGACAAGTATTAAATCCAGTTAAATCTTATGAAACTATTTGGCAACTTAATTTAGAATTTAAGTCTATTAATATAGATATGATTTAAATAATAATATTTGATGAAAATATTTGAAGAATGTTTGCAAATACAACAAGATATTCGTTTTATAATTACCTATACCAAATTGATCATTAACCAATATTAATATTAACTAATTAATCATTAATTAGTTATTAACTGTGTTAATTAATCATAAGTAGAATTTTATTAAACTAATTAGTGATTTAGTATCCACTAATTAACCATTACTTAATAATTTACTCAATATAAAAAACTTCAAATTATGAAAATTAAATTAAAAATGCCTTTTATAAAATAATATCTTCATAAATCATAATTTAATAAATTATAAATTTATTAAAAATAAGAATTTTTAGATACGTAACTTAGATCACAAATAATTTTAATTTAATTAACTTAAAATTTTCTATGTTTAGTATTTAACATAAGCACGAACATACTGTATGTGAAGAAACAAAATAATAACAAAACTCAATAACTCAAATTAGGTGTAGAGTAATGCCCTTTAGTTGAAGAAAAACCAAAACTGCAAGTCTACAGGAAACATACTGCAATTAGATTTCCCTCAACGTTTCATACAAATGATTTATTTAAAAAATCCCAAAATTTTAAAAGAAAACATTTAATCAATAAGCTAAATAATAATACCTAAACACTTTGCACATCTAACGATACCTAAAAACTTTGAACATTGCACTTCTAACTAAATCACTATTTTTTGGTTGTAGGTAAAGCGAAAAATGGAGATGGATACTTGCAGACAAAGAATAGACCACACATGGGTATTCTTTCCCCTTTCCTCCCCTTCACATGCTTCTTTCTCTTAAATCTCTTAGATATATCGAACAACCGGATTTAGCAAATTCAACATTTAGGGGGCAAAACAAAGTAGAAATAGGATATAAAATTATAGGGGATTTATATTGACCATTTGGGAAGATTTTGCCTAAATCCAGCATAAATCCTTCATTAAATCTGCTATCAAATAGCCCTTTAATGAAACATCATAATGAAGTTTAATCATATAATATAGAATATTAGTTATGGATGATAACTTAGAAGCATAAAAAATAATTACCCTAGCATAAATTGGTGTAATTTGAAAGGTGAGAAAATATTAATCTTAAAAGATGGGTTGGTACAAGAGGTAAATTGAAATTCTTTAGATGAGTTAATAACAATGTAGGATAATATAGCTAAGTCTGTTAGGAAGATTGACAAAAAAGTTTTAAATGAATCTAAAAAGGAATCATACAAGGCAAAGTGAGATCGTATAAGAAATTATTTAAAAAAGATACTTAAGAAAATCATAGAACTTAAAATACATACTATTGAAGCTTTATATAAGAAAGCCAAAAATCTTATAAAGAGGACAATGAGCAAAGTGTGGGATCCGAAAATTTGCCACCTAACTCTTTTGGAATAAAAAGAATTGTTTTAGTATCGGTGAAAATTTCGGATGAATAGTAGATAAGACACCAGATTTCGTTTTCATTTAGAACTTTTATATCTTCTGTTATATAGACAAGTTCTATAATTAATTATTCCTCCCAATCAGAGAAGCACTTTCGATTAAACAAAATCGTTAAAGAAAAAGATATAATCGCGATGGAGTTTATAATTTATGAAATTTATCATTTTATTTAAAACTTTTGTGGACGAAAGCGCGATCTAGATTCATGGTTCATTATCCCGGTCATGCGGTCATTCAGAAAAGGAGGTAATCTAACCCCATCAAGGATCTTGTCGAACACATGTGCCATCCAAAGTTTCAGACTTTGAGGTTTTGACAAATATAAGTCAACCTTAACATATAAGCTTTTTTGCCCAACCAAATACATTTTACATTTCACTTAAAGAAAAAAGCGTGAACATACGGCCGCAATGAGTAATTTAGTAATTTCATATCAACAAACCACCCATTCAGAGCTCGGTCAGAATCATTTATGTGATATATCAGCAAAATCACGCATGAGGACACGTCACATCCTATTTTAGAAATATTTGAGTGAAAATAAGTATGATTTGATTTGGCCGTGAAGAAAAATTTTCTTAATTTATGACAAACAAATATGGAGGGTGGATTGATTTTTTAAGTTTTAATTTAAATAATTAATTTCAATTTTCATTTATATTTTTTTTATTATTTTATTTAAAATTTTGATCATTTTATGATTGATTTAGAGTTGAATATATGATCATTTATCATTGAAATTTTAATTATAATTTCTTTCTCGATCATGTAACTAATAATTAATTGGCCTTCTACTGTCGATTTTCTACAAGACGGCCTAAATTCGTCTCTCGAAGTATAATCCTTCAAATCTTGACTCAAATAAATAGGGTTTGAGGCAGACTTTTTTTGAGAGTTTAATTTCATAGTTAGTAATCGATTCATATCTTATAATTATATTTAATTAACTTCTCGATATTATTAATTTGAAATTCTTATAATATCAAAATTTTTAAGTTAACTTACTGTCCAAGACCAAACCGGGATGTGTAGATTCGTTTTTTGCTTGTATCTAACTTGTATATGTTTAAATGTTTGAATATTTCAACACACATACCAAGACTGTTTCTTAAAATTATGAATGTGAATATCAAGTAGTTGTAAAGGCCAATTTTGCAAGTTTATCTCCTTTTTTTTAATATAAATTTTTAGATTTTGTTAACCCTATTACCATTCTAAGACCAAACCAAAATAGATCGCCAACTTTGACTATCTTCGAGATCGGGATCTAGATTAATTATTTCAAGATCTATCATTCTCCAAACCTCACAACTCTAAATTGTACATGTAGAATCGAGCTGAGACTTTTCTTGAGATTCAACTTAAGAGAATACATTAACAATGATGTAGATTTATCTTTTCATTTTTTACGCGAATTAATTTTCTATATTTTATTAAAATTGAAAATAGATATAATGACATAATTAGATTTTTAGGTTTTGCTAACCCGACCATCCAAGACCAAACCGAGATATGTAAATATACGTTTCTTTCATTTCATTCGCCAGATATGTCATTTTTTAGCATTTAAGCTATCAATACTTCACCATGCATACAAGTATATATTCTTTTTTTTTTGTACATCGAATGTCTAAGTCAAGATATGTTTTGATGTTTACATGATGTCTAATTACGTATAAGCTTTGATACCTAAAATTATGTTTTATCAAAATATGAATTTCAATCTTTCAAATGTTTATCATGATCAAGTAGATCTATTCTATAAGATTATCGCATTATGTTTTTCAACTATATTGTAGAAGATGATTTATCTAAGATATACATACTCTTTTACACTTTCAGATGCCCTCAGTTGTTTTATAAGAATGTGAATACACATTACAAACTAATTGTCATATAAATGATATAAACTTTGATTCTTTCAACCACTTATCATATCAAGAGATCTGTTCTTTAACAAATCAAGTACCATTTTATAAAGTATGAATTCTTTTCATTTTTAAATCAATATTAAGCAAAAGAACATTGATTCATTAAGTCATGATTTCATTTAACTCATATTAATGGCATTCAAATCAATATAATGAGATAACACTTCAATACGCTGCCGAATCATTTCACTTAAGATTTTAGATTTAAGACTCACATTTGTTTCCTTAAATGACATATACACGTCAGATTCATTATTCTCTTTTAACCACATGAAAAAAATGTGGATCTAAGAGAGTTTTACTTCGTCTCTTAAGATGTCTATTTTTTTGAACTCATTCATATATAAAGATAGACATACTTATAAAGTACGCTTTAAATCATATCAAACATTGAGTCACATTTTCATTTCACCCATTCAATAAGCATAATCATCACTCAAAAAAATGAATTTGAACTTTAAATAAATAATCACATACGTATGAAAATTCGTGTAACAACGAACCAAATAATGAGTAAATATATCAGAATTGTCATATAAGATGAATGAATTTAAAGAAGATAAATAATTATATGATATACCTCTTTTTTTCAAGTACTACATTTCACATTATTTATTTACTAAAATTTTGACAACCTCCGTCATCCCCATAGTGAGTCGCTTCGTGAGACTGAGCCCCACCACGCCAAGAAAGGTAATGTCGTGAGACACCTCGAGAAAATTTATTTGCCCACCAAACCAAGAAAGCGCGTGGGTTAACACAACATAAAGATTTCACTACCGATGGAGAAAACGTGAACGCACTTATATATAGAATTTCTCTGTCATGTTGGAAAAACATGAGCATATACTTATATAACAGTAAATTTTTCTACCATGTTGAAGAAATATGAGTAGGTACATATATCAAATTTCTTTCATGTTGGAGAAACATGAGCATATACTTATAACAATTTTCCCTACCATGTTGAAAAAACTTAAGTACTTATATCAAGTTTCTCTGCCATGTTGGAAAAACATGAGCAGGTATTTATGAAGTTTCTCTCATATTGGAGAAACACGAGGATTTATAAAGAACAAATTTCCGTGTTGGAGAACATATAAAGACTTATCACAAAGTTTTCATCATCAATGGAGAAATGTGAGACTTATAAGATAGAAGATAAATTTGCATTCACATGATATATGAAATTAAAGAGATACATCATTATAAAGATCATTTTCATCATTTCAATTGAATTTTATGACATACGATAAGAAACTATAACATAAACTTTTAATTACAAATTTCTAAATCAAATTTCATATTCAGATATCAAATGATAGAATAGACAAGTATGAAAAGAAGGATTAAACTCAAAAGCCAATCATTCCTTTCTTCCTCTTAAAGATTTTGCATAATGTGTCATATAAAATATAGAAATGCCTTTAAAACTTGTTTTCGATTCCCAACTCTATTTTAAATATGTACAGATGCTTAGAAGTATCATTTCATTCAAATAACTTAAAACTGAAACATAAAAGGAAATAACTTGCATAGAATTTTAAAGCTTAATCCATGCATCATTTCAAACACTTCTCCCATATTTCTAATTTTACTTTGCACATATGTAGGAAGCTCAACAAGAGTTGATTCATTCAAATAGTCAAAATTGAACCTTAAAATAAGAAAGTTTTTAAACTTGAGCCACACAACATCTCTAAACATCTCAGTATTTCTAGTTTAATTTTCAATAAAGAATTCCGAAACATTATTTCACCCAAACAATGTAAATGAAATGTAAAGAGAAAGCTGCTAATAGGATTTTGAACTAATCAACACCCCAAAATCCATTTCCAAGCCAAGGTAACAAGAATGAAACCCATAAAGGAAAGAAAACAATTTCAGATTTTGGAATTTCACAACAACGAAGGCCTTCTATGCTTTTAAATTTCAGATTTCATTTTTTTTATATAGGTAAGAAAGACAATTTCAGCAAGCATTACTTCCTCCAAATGATGAGAACATAGGATTAAGGATAAGAAATATTTGCATCTAGCTTAGGAATTCCATTTTCTACCCTATGTAAAATCATTTTCAGAAGATAAACGATGATATCCATAGGAAAACAGCAACATAATATTTGGGTCATACATCATCCCAATATATTTTCAGTAAAATTAAAAATCATAAAATCCATGCATGATAGAGAATAAAACGAGATTTGGGTCATACATCATCCCAAATCCTTAAAAGAAACTCTTAGCATAATCCCAAGCATAAGATATAGCATATTTAACAAAACCCTAATTCTCAAAAGCACTTTAGTGTATGAAAATAGGTTTAAGGTTAGAAAGAGATGACTGGAAGTGTCGAACGCTAAGAGGAAAGGAAGAAAAGGATTTCGGTTTGCTTAGAAAGAGCAAACGGGTCAAACGGACGGAAGAAAGGGTAGAACCGCGCGTAAAGCTTCGGCCGAGAGCAGGAAATGAGAAAGGAAAAATCGCGAGAGAAGGGAGACCGAGAGCAGCAGAGGAGGAAGAAGAATTGCCAGAGACCCAAGAGTAGCGTGCGGGAAATGCCGCCTGCGTATTGTTTTCGACCTTTAGGTTAAATCGCCCTATTAGATTGGTCGCCTAAACGGTGTCCAATAGGGATTAGCGGTCAGCTATTTTAATTGGAGGCTGATGATTAGGATTAAGAGATTAAGAGATTAAAGGGCCGCTAATCTAATTGAAAATTAATATCATTTCGCATCAATTCTGAGGAATTTATTTTATGCAATAAACCCTAACAATATGGGTGTTAATTTTAGTTGTTTTCATTGTGCCGAACGCAACGACGTGATCGATTTCGCGATCGGAGGTCGTTCGGACGTCATCAGGGCTTCCCGACTTCGATATGCGCATAATTTCATTAAAAGTTGATTTTAATCATTTGATCGATTGTTAATTGATTTATATTTTTATTTAATTAATTCTAATATTTTCGACGCATTATGAAGCCAACTTGTCAAATTAAAGCATTTTAGATCGATTCTGATCGTGATTAGGGCATTTTAACCTCTAATCCATTTAATGAATTTCAAGTGGTATATAATTGTAAGTCAACACAAAATAAATTAAACAAACTTTTATGATTCATATAATAAGCTTAATATTGAGAAAGGGGGGATTAGGAAAAGCAAAGATAATGGAATCTTAGTTAAAGTTAAAGACATAAATAACATATTGAAAAGATCACTTAAGAAATTATCAAATGAGAGTCTTAAGAAAGAAAATATCTTGAAAGAGTAAAATTAACAAAATTAATGAAGCATATTAGAAAGTAATCCCAAGAAATGATGGATTTAGCTCTTAAAAACATCACAACAACAACAACAACAAACCTTTATCCCACTAAGTGGGGTCGGCTATATGAATCCTTCGGCTCTAAAAAACATCTTCAAAACAAAAAAGTTAGATTCATAAGAAATTTTTATGAAGATTTAAAGAGTTATGGTGGATGTTGCATTGGTGTGATACCCAAAACTTTCAACTAATTTTTAGAATTAAGAGAATGTCAAATAATTTGAGAAAAAATATTTAAGCACCTAATATTTATAATTAAATGAGATGTTCAATATATAATTAAGGAGATATCAAAATTATGAATCATACAGCAAAGCTATAAGAGAGAATAATGTAACATAGATTCAAAAAATTATATCAAGTCAAAGAATCAACTTAGTATCACCCAAAGATTTACAAAACTAATTTTAATGTTAAGACTATTAATACATAAAATATAAAAAAAACAAGAAAAGAATCTTCACATGATTTTATTAATTTTTAGAATGCATAAAATCAAATAGCACAAGAACTAATTTAATGGCATTAGCAAAGAAAGATGTAATTAACACATGCTTAAGTTATTAAATATATAATATGATGATGTATTAATTAGTATTAGAAGTGATTATGAAATAATTAAAGATTGTCCAATTATATTATGATCATTATTATCAAAAGTAACCCAATGCTCTCTTAGGTGCATTAGATGAGACAAGGGAACCTTTGAACACCTCCAACACCTATCTAGTAGACATCATCACTAAGGAGCCACCTAGAAGAGCATCTTGGTATAAGGAACTAAGCACTTGAGAACTCGCAATTATAATGCTTTTTTAAGCATATATAGCATATTATGAGATCAAAGGCTACAAATCTAATGATGGTGTAGAGAATATAGTGATAATAAGATGAAATAAATAATAGCTAAAATTAGTTTTAGCCATATGTTATGGCAGCAAGAAGCTTAGATTTTTATATGCTTGTTTAATCTTGAAACGTAACATTTGGGTCATATAAGCACTTTATTTAGACAATTGATTTAGTAAGGTCTTGGCATTTCAATATTTGAAATGACACAAAACTTAAAAAAATATTTTTTACTACATTTTCATATTTTATTGTGCTAGTTAACAAATTTACTATCCAATAAAAATTATCCAAATTAAATAAGTGTTTTTTAGTGTATTTGCTCAAGCAAGCGCCTCATACGTTAAATAGCCAAGTCCTCTAAAGGACACCTAGAACTTATGACAATATCAAGTAGGATTACATCAAAGATCTAAATTAACTCAAATCTTTTTGTATAAGTTTTGGAGATACTTATAAAAGATATTCAAAGAGGGGTACCATGATATATGATTTTCATTAATGAAAATTCTAAATGGTGACAAATTTAATTAAAAAAAGTGGAATATTAACACAACGGATAAAATAATTAAAAGATAGAAAAATTAAAATTACTAAAACATAGACAAAGTAGATAACATGCAATTTTGATGGGTGTGTTACTAATAATTATCAATCAATGTTCTTAAATTAAATGATGATACTTGAATTAAATGAGAATTTACTAATACAATCAAGGATTCATGTAAATAGTAATTAAGTTAAAATGAAAAGTAATGCATAATTGTGATAGGTTTAAATATATATTTATCTATCATATAGGAAAAAAAAAGATATATTATTTCAATGACGTCTGAATCATTTATGATAACCTTTATGTTTGGAATGTCTTATCCACTAAGGTTCTTTTCTTTATAATTGAGAATCTCAAGTGGCTACTCTTCACAAGTGAGGTAAGAACATAAATTGAGTGATTCATATTGTATCATATGAGTTGGGTATGAGATACATACTATCTTATAAATGTCGATTAAAAACTAGTTCAAAGTTAATCTTATATCTTTTCAATGACGTCCTCCTTAATATTTCAAATTGCCTAATATATTTCAATTACCTCTTATCCAATATTTACAATTGACTTTAGTCAATGACACTTTCAAAAGCATTTAAGTTGTTAAAAGCCATTTGTGGGCTTGTTTGGCCTCTAGATTATGGTTTCTCTTCACAAGTGATGTTAGGGCCTAAATAGAGTGGTTCATATTGTATTATATGTGTAGGGTATGAGATATATGAATATCAATTAAAACCAGTAGAAATATAAATATTATATATTTTCAATCAAGTCCTCTTCAATATTTCAAATTACCTTAATATATATCAATTTCAATTTGGGTCTTATCAAAAATTTATAAACTACTTTAATCGACGACACTTTCAAAAGCATGTAATCTCCTTCCTCTTATATCTCTTCTATTTTAGTCTACGTAGCTTTTATCCTCACTTTGAGTTGTTCAAATCCATTTGTGGACTTGTTTGGCCTTTTAGATTATTTGATTTACAAGTTTGGGTCCCAATAGTCATCCTTCCTAGTATCTTCCAAACAAATCAAAGATCAAAACTTCCTATCTATTTTGTGGGTCATTTTTATACTTGTGTGATAATTTTTCTTATTGGCAAATTAAATCAACATGAGGTATTCAATACAGCCAAGATGTGGCATTTAATTAAATTTTCTCCAAAACCCATTATAAATGATATTAGCATATCTTCTAGAATTTATATGGTAACTATCATTGATTCTAATAATTGTTTTCTAGTTTAGCATTAGACATGCTAAATCATAATTCGATTCCAACGACTTCTTGTAAATTATACCAAAATATATTTGAAATATCGCTCTCTAACTACTATAAATGTTAATGGCACTCCATGAAAGCTTATGAGATCTTGCAAGGATGTATGAGATAGTTCTTTTAATGATTAGACATCTAAATTAACATGATGTTGATTTACTCATACCATAGGCCATCACCTAAATGTCATGATCCTTTTTTCATTTTAGGTAATCCACAATCCAAATTCATAATGATATGTTGTCACTTGCATATCAAAATTTATAATGCTCTATGAAAATTCTGATTTTTTATGTTTGTCCTCAGCTTCTTAACATATTTAGCAATTATCTACAAAGACTGCTATGACATGCTTTATTTTTGGACACAAAATCCTTATTTCATATGTTTAGAGCATTTGTTTTGGTAAGATGTATATTGTATTGTACCCATAGTATGGGCTTCCCTCAACATTTCATTTATAATCAAATGTTATTTTAGTGTACACTATGCTTATGAAACATCAACATTGTGTCATCATCCATCTTGAAGTGAAACTTTTCTCCTTTTTCAACCTTCTATATAAGCTTCCTTTGTTTTGCCAAGATGTATATTGTATTGTACCCATAGTATGGGCGTCCCTCATCATTTCATTTATAATCAAATGTTGTTTTAGTGTACACTATGCTTATGAAACATCAACATTTTGTCATCATCCATCTTGAAGTGAAACTTTTCTCCTTTTTCAACCTTTCTATATAAGCTTCCTTAACGCAATGCCTTTTGATTGGAAACTTTTGATCCTTGATGTTAATGCATGGTTAAGTAATTTAAAAATAAGTGCAACTGTAATCTTAGCCAGTCAATTTTTTCTATATATTTTATACACCTAAAAATACGGCAAGCTATATTTGTTGCAAAGTTGACTCAGAGTATGTGGTTTCTCAGTGTTTGTACTTTGTATAAATAATTGGTAATGTTGCTCATAATCATCTATATTGGAGTATATCCAAATATTATCACCACCATAGAATCAACATATCCTATCTATTTAAAGTCAGCTTATAAATCCTCAATTTCTATTTATTAATTGGTAAGTGTTGTCAAAGGTGTTAACTATCTATTTAAAGTCAGCTTATAAATCCTCAATTTCTATTTATTAATTGGTAAGTGTTGTCAAAGGTGTTAAACCTACTGCATAAATTATTTTTAAATCCCATATATGTCACCTTTATTCTACCCATTTTTCTCATAACCAACATTAATTTTATCAACACATGTAAGGAGTGCATTTTTCACCCTTTATTGTACATAATCTAAAAAACCTAATTTATTTTTTAACTACTTTATCTTCACTAAATATCACTCCAACTATTCATAAAATATAATAATTTAATAATTTATCCTTTTTAATCTTGTCATATATTCATCTTAACATTCTCATTTTCACCATATTCAATTGTTATTAATAGCTCTTTTCCTAACTCAATACTCAAATCTACACAAAACCACTTACAGGATATATATGTCAGTCAAATGCAAGAGTTCTTATTTTACTTGAGTGATTTAAATTTGCCTCTCCACCAATCAGATTTTTCACAATATGAAAAAAAAGACTAGCAAACTTTTTTTTATTTGGCTTCTCACTAGAAAGATAAATGCTAACTTGAAAAGCTTATAGAGCCTACGCATACTCAATAACCATTTATTAAGTAGTGGAACTCATCAAGTTCATTGTTATATATCAAATCTCTCAAGTAAAAAATGAAGAAATTCCATGGCTAGGATGTGAGAGATCTCTGGTTAAAAGCTTATTATGTAATTCTGCACTAGGATAGACGCACCATAAAAAGCCATCTAGATGTAAGAACTTAAAGATCACATTTTTTTTAAAAAAGATGCATTTTTTAATAATATTTTGCTCTTATATGTTTAAGAAAACATGCAAAGATGCTTTAATAATGACTAATTATTCAATGCATTGATGAACCTTAAAGTCAGAGGATAGCTAGAGTGTTCCTTCAATGTACTTAGGCTTCAAGGTATGAGAAAAAGGATATTGATGACGAAAAGCTGCAAAAGTAGCAAAAAGGCTCAATACTTCTATTCACCGTAGCATGCAAAATTGCACCCTAATTACTACAATATTATTCGTACTACTAGTCAACCGTGCAGAGCATGAATCATCATACAGATATGCAAAACCTACTCTCAAATTGCATCACTCCTCTAGATTCTGTTTTAAATAAACTAAAGTATGAGTTATACTTCTGTTATTATGTGTAACACAGTCAAGCTTCATTTCAACAGAAATTAAATAGGAGTCAATAGAATATCGCTAAATCTTCTAAAGTACTGCTAAAAGCCAAACTTCACGTCATGCCAACCAAGCTTTCTTACCAGTGACCAAGTTTCTTGCAAAACACCCTCATATAGGAAGATTTTCTTGAAATTATTTAAACATACAAGTAAACCAACAAACACTTCTCCAACCAGATTCTTATTGGTATCACCCCAATCCAATCCATTATCCACCATCGGAGAAAGACCCATCCAATTAAATGTCATTAGATGACCATTTTTAATCATTTTGAATAAGGGCAATCCTGGTGCCCTAGTCTTCTCCACCACTTTTACAGTATGCATTTTTTCACAAAATCCTCACTGCACTCTACTATTTGCCTGATAAAATTCTGCATATGGTACAAAATAACTAGAATTCAACACCTCTGTTTCAGAATATAATATAACGTTCCATATAGCGTAACTAATTCAACTTTACCTTATACAAATAATGCAAATGGTCCTCATCAAAACAATAAACTTACAAAAAGATGCGGCTTGACAAAATAAATTGTATAACTTGAAAATTATTTTCTCTTGAGAATATGAATATAATAATCTAGATTTTCCTTATCTCACACAATTCTACATTGAACTTGTCCAAATCCAATCATCAATTCATACTATGCTTAAACATGCGAACTTTTAGAAACATAAACATTTAAAAAAAAATACTACTTTCAACTACAGCATTAACATCAACATCAATGCCAACACTATTAACCTTATTCCAACTATATAGGTTAGCTTTAACGAATCCACATTCTTCTTTCATTTCAACTAACAATTGCATGAGATAAACCTATTATAAGTTTTAAAACTTTTATTCATATTACCTATACCCCAATTTTTCATTTACAAAAAACAGTTTCTCACTTTTCTCCTAAAAAATCTACACACCTAAAACTAAAAGTGCTTCAATTAAAGTTGATATTTTTATGCGCCTAAGTACCTTTAGTTTGCATTTCAAATATCATGCAAAACGAAACTAAAAACCCTGCAAAAAAAAGGGCTACTTCAAGCATCTTTTCTTTGAAATTAAAAAAACTTCAAGCTTAGAAGCAACAATGACTGTTCAACAAGATATTCAATAATATAAAATAACAACAATAATAATAAGCCTTTATCCCAATATATGGGGTTGGCTATGAATCCTTCTTCTCTATTGTGTCCTATTAAGTGTTAATTTTTCATTTAATTTTAATAAACTAAGATCATTTTTTATACATCATAACCAAATCTTTTTAGGCCTACTTCTACCTTTCTTAACATAAGGCAAATCTAATATATCTACACTCTTAACTGAGCTATCAAATGACCAACGCTTTATGTGATCAAACTATCTAAGATGACTCTCTCTAATCCTATCTGTCACCGGAGCTACTCCAATATTTTCACATATATATTCATTTTACATTTTATCTCTAAGAGTAAAGCCACTCATCCACCTAAGCATCCTCATCTCTACAATACTTAACTTAATTTTATGACTCTCTTTTATTGGCCAATATTATGCTCCATAAATCATTGCAAATCTTACCATAATTTTATAAAATTTTCCCTTAAGTAGACTAAGTGGTACTTTTCTATCACACAATGGGCCAAATGCATTCTTCCACTTCAACTATCCAACTTGAATTCTACTAATACCATCCCCATCTATTTCACCATCATTTTGAACAATAGACCCAAGATATCTAAAACATTTACTCTTTTAATGACTTGATCACCCAATGTCACAGTCCCACCACTAAATCTTCTACAACTAAAATTACACTATAAATTCAATAATATAAAACAAAAATTCAAGGAAGTACTCTAGCAACGTCAAACTACATAAGGTTTTGAAAAATGCTATCATGGTCAGTCATACTACGGTATATACTGAAAATAATTCTCTGAAAACGTAAAATAGATGTAATTTGCACATAGGAGTTCATCATAGAAAAGACCTAAAAAAACTGGAAAAAGAATGATACCAAAAGGAATGAAACTCATTCTTTAAGTCATTAATGCCCCTCAGAATTTCAATCTTTTGCACGTGATCCAGCTTTTCAAGGAAGTTCATTTCATCCCCTTCTTCTTGTTGTAACTTCATATCTCTCTTCTGCTTTGCCATTTTCTCATATTCCTCAATGGAATCCTCCTTGTCAATCAAGCAATAAAGACCTTTCTGAATGTAGAAGTTACTGCAAGTAAAACACCTACAAAGAAGATCTCTCCATTTCTTTGACAAAAACATAGGTTTCTTTTCCAAGTCAAATGCTGCACTGGATATATCCAACCCAATAATGCATTTAACTTTTGAAGCCAAACTGTTGCTGAATGCTTTCTCATCCCCACACCCACAATTTTCCAATGAGGTTTCCCCTTGTTGTCGAACATTATCATACATCTCTTCAGTCTTGGAATGCATGTTAGAAATATTCATCTTGTGCTTACAATTTTCTGATGAGGTTTCTCCTTGTGGTCGAACATTATTATCTGATATCTCCACACTCATGGGATGCATGTTTGAAATATTTATATGGTCTCCGGAAACACAGTTGGTATCAACAATGTTTTCAGGATCAGTAAAAGCAGAAGTCCCAGCTTCCAAAACTGTTTCCTTACCAGATAACACTAGTTCATTCTTCTGACTTTCTATAGCCCAAATTGAAGGAGGATACAGTTTAAGGAATGAACAGGTAAATGCACAGTCTTGGCAAATGAAATCCTCATATAAAGGCTCCCCTTCCTCATCTCTTGGTATCTACAATACAAGCTAAGAGTTATTATAATTTAAATAAAAGTTAATAGACCAAAAAAGAAGAAAATACGAACAAATTAAAATAATCCAGGGTCATCACACACTTTTGGGTATCATATGGAAAAAGGTGAAACGTTCCACAAGTTATGGATTTATAACAATTTAGAAGTTCGTCAAGAAATCGGCGAGTGAATAAAAAATGGTTAAAAGATAAACAAAACCAAATAAATGTAATAGCTGGATAATAACTTCTAAAACAAAAAAAAAGAGATTATTGGGAAAAAAAATTACGACAAGAGAGTTCACGTGAATTAAATACCTCTTCTGTGGAAACAAGACCAAGGTGTTTCTCATGAAACCAGTCTTCACAGATATAGCATTGTATCATCTCAACCTGTTCCTGAGATTCTGGATCAGGATAAGGCCGTGCACATATGCAATAGCGGCCTTTAAAATTGTGATTGTAAGCATTATCCACATTCTCAGGTTCCTTATTAGGACAAAGTTTGCAAGAAAAATCCCCAAATTTTGAATTTCCACAGTCGCATCTGAACTTTCTCTTGGTCCATAGCTCCACAACCTAATAAAAACAGTAATGAAACTTAGCATGCTAATCAGATAGCAGGAGTTGTCACTGGATTGAACCTACTTCGGGAAGCATCAAATACAAAACACGATCTGCTATAGCAATGGTGCAGAGCAACTGCATAGAGATTCCTTAATAGGTTTCTCGTGAAAATAAATAAATAAATGCATCAATCATATGCAAACTGTGTTTGAATGTTTGTCATTACATCCCGAAAAACTTTCATGGATTATTTCTAAAAAATGTGCTATTTGTAGATAGATTATTTCTTGATTTCACGTTTACACACATTTTCAACAAAAATGAATACTAGAAGCTTGCAAAATAGTTTTGGTACAAAAAATTGTTTTATTTTTTAAAGAAAACTTCCTTATTTCTTTTCTAAAATAAAATGTAAATGATACTAAACTATATAAGTAACTCAAAATTCCACTTTAAAAGCATGGATTTGAGACACTAATACTTCTAAAATGAAATTCTCAATTGAAACCATGATTAACAACTTTCCCTGCAAAGATTTTGAAGGTTAGCAATGGCAGGCAATGAAAACTTGACCAACATTCATCTTTTAAATCCGATGATTCCAATGACCAAGTTCCATAAAGAAAAGGGCATGATCAACAAAATGGCTCAAATCTATAATGGTATTAACCTAGTGATTTCCCCAAGTGTCAATCTAACAGCTTCAGAAATCTCAAGAATGCTCCTGATACTGACTGCTACACAATTGATTTAAGTGAGCATTGTTCTTTTAACAAGGAAGAGCTTCCAAAGAAAACTAATTATAATATGATGTTAGATTTAAGCTATACATTATGAAGGGCACATGTGTGCGCATACACAATTTTACAGTTGAACTAATAGAGGAGGGATTCAAGGTAATGCCTTCAACTGAACCATAAATTTTCATCCTCAAATGATTCCTCATGAATATAAGTGATGTATCCCATATGAATAAGAGACCCATTAACGAATTTGAAATGTGGAATTTTATATAGGTAGCTAACGATTCACATTTAAAGTTGGATATACCACAAAATGCAGGATCTCTATCTGCCATGCCACTACATAGGAATAGATCATACATTCAGAAATTTCTTGAAAAGCCTCAAATGCATGTTTACTAAAATAAAACCATGTTAATAGCTAAACTGTAGTAGAATGTGAGTAAAGTGTTTCTGTCAGGAACCCAAAAATCAAAACCCGGGACAACAAGACAGTTAAATCCCAAAGCTTATCTTCTGCCGCATTATCCTGGTTTAATCAATCTCGTCATAAAACAAAGCCAAGTATCAAGAAGCTATAACATGAAGAAGAACAAGGCGAAAGACAATTGATTCTCTTCTTACCTCGTGCCCATCATGGCAGGAGAGACTGCAAGCCGTGCAGACCCCAGCGTTTCCACTTGGAACGCAGGTCAGGCAAGAGAAGATCGCCTGCCTCTTCATATAACCATTGTCATAGGTACACTCCTTCCCCTCATCACCTCCCAGCACCAAATCCGCCTCCTAGGGTTTCCAACCAGCAAGTTATTCCGATCAAGCCCAACGAAAAAAATCAGTAATGACAAAAACTCCACCGAAAACACAATACAGAACAATAAACGATTCCCACTCACCAGCTCCTCCGCCTCTATTCCCTCAATATACTCCTTGATCGTCACCGTCTGCTCTATGTCATCCTCGAACGCTTCCGCCATCTGTTACTGTAAAACAGTTTCAAGCCGAAGTCCGGGGTCGTGCGAATCAGGGTCTGGGGAAAAGAAAAGTAAAACCCTAGCTCCAGCAAAGAGCGAGAACAGCTGAGAGAGAAACCCTAGGCAAGGATACGTGGGTGCGAAGCTGAGATTGATGAGGTTTTAGGGCACGTAAAGAATCGGAAATGGAGGAAGGATTTGAAGAGATCAGCGAGAGAGATCATGTGAAGGTTTGGGTGGGAGAAGTGGTTCTGGTCTGTGAGACTCGAGCTTGGTTACTTAAAAAGGAGAGGCTTTTGCGTCAGAATCTTTTCCCGCCACACACCAAATTGTTTTAGTGAGCTTTTTCTTAGCACGTGAGAATAGTTTGTATTTTGGTTGAGATTAAGGAAGAAATTCTTTTTAGGATTTATTTGACTGTTTTTTTTTTTAAATATTGAATAAACTCATCTCTTAAATTTAGATCTCAAAATTCTCGAGAAAGAAATATTACCTCAACTAAAATATTGAAGCTCAAAATCCTATTTAACTACTTTGAAATTAAAATTTTATTTAATATCATGTATTTTAATAGATATAATTTTAAAAAATATTGTTAAGATCTTGATATTAAAATTTTAAATTAAGCTCATATTTCATCATATAAAATTTAATGTATATATTTGTTACTAAATAATGATTCATTTTCATTAATTTTGAGTGTAAAAAAAATCATTAATTTCAAGAGAATTATATATATATATATAAATTAATATTTATATTTAATTACATTTAATGACATGATAAATTTGAACACCCTCATTATTTAAAGATATACCCAACATCAAATCTTTAGCTCATTTTATTTAGAGTGATAATTCATAAGCAATATTGATATGAGAAGCAATGCATCAATCTATCATATATCTTAATATCATTACAAATTTTATTATGACATCAAAAGATTTAGAGATTTTATTTTAGTGATTATTATGTGCTGAAATATTCACAATAATATAAAAAAAATTTATCAATTTTAGTATTATTCAAAAAATCAAGCACATATATATAATTAATTAAAAGTAGCTCATGATAAGCATGATATTTATTATTTTTTTCTCTACAAAATTAGGTAAGAGAAAAATCATGAGCTATAGCCTAATGAAATAGTTCAATTATTGTGAATCATATAAAAAAATATCTAAAATTTTATATATTGTTACTATATAATAGACATATTATGAAATATTACCTATAACATAAAGGAGCAATGGGGCATTAAAGCTATCATTAAGAAATAGTTGATTGTTTGCTTAATTATTTGTTTATGAGGGGCATCAATAATCAATAAGATAATCAATAACCCTACTAATGATAATCCATGTTAGCATCAGTAGCAATGACCAGTACGACAAAATTGATGTTGATATCGATGATGGATGTTTGCCTTATCGGTAAAAATAAGGAGCCTCAATAGTGGTGTCGATGATAAGTAGCAATAGTGGATGCCAGCTTCTAAGCATTTACGTTTAGTAATAATGTTAGAATTTTGTGATATTAAACTTGTTTGATTTATCTCAACAAAATAAATATTTTAATTATAAATTTGTTGAAAATATAATTCATATGATTTAAAATATAATTTTTAAATAAATTAATTCAAATGATGATATAGAGATATATATTTAATCAAGTGGGTATTCAAATGTTGCACTAAATATGATTGTGTTTCTTCTCTATGTACTAAGACAAGAGTGAGAGATAGTTTATATGAAGAATGATTTATTTTAAAATGAAGGTCTTTCATAATATTACAAAATTCTAATGTTAGGAAAGTACTATCTAGTGATCTGATAGTTAAATTATTTATTCAATTAAGCTGAAAATTGATTGTTAGAATAGTTTTCTACATTCAATTCACTTTTTTTTTAGAATTTTTTAAAGTCTTGAAGTAAATGACTTATGAAACATTATAAGTTTTCAATTTGTTATGTTTGCGCTTTATTTATGTTTATTAAAAAATGGAAAATAAGTGAAAGGGCTCATATTCTAGTAAAGAAAGAATATATTTTAAATAATAATAATAATTATTATTATTATTATTTTGTTGAGACTTAGGTCTCTATCAACCCCATAAGCTAGCTTATTAAAGAGAGATTTGTTCTTCTCTTATAAACATAATAATTATTTCTTATATTATCCAGATGGAACTAAATCCTAACAATCTCTCCCTTCACACATTGGGTCATGGAGCTCATTCATTCAATACCGGAACCAAGGAGAGCGACCTCGGATTGCCTTACCTAGTTGCTAACCAAATATATTTCCTTTAAAATATGACCATGGACATGCTTGATATCCACATTGATCTCAAGCTCGGAAGGTCCATGGGTTAAATCAAAGCCCTACTATATAAGTTTTCAATTTATTATGTTTGCACTTTATTTGTGTTTTGAATCAAGCAAAATGGAAACTAAATGAAAGGGTTCATGTCATATTGAAAAAATAAATAAATATAAGAATAATAATATTTTTGTTGATGGCTTCTCGAGTTGAGATTTTTATTTTTTATTTTTTATTTTTGCATTATAAACTTAATAATTGTCTCTCTATTGATCTCACTTTTGGAGTGAGTTCTCAACTTCCTCATGATAGATCTATGACTCTTATAGACACTAAGAGCTCCTTAGTCTTAAAACATTTATAATTATTAGGTGAACACTTAACCTAAGCCTAGAGACTTAGAAGAGTTAGCCATTGGAATAGATTATGCCTTAGGGATTTAGGAAGACTTGCCAACTGTGGTGAATTTTTTATTATTTTAAAGAATGTATACTTCCATCTTCACTCTATGTGAGATAAAATGAAGATATAAACATACTTCTCCTCTCTTTTTTTCATTTTGGACACCACGTAGATCTGCAAATGTTCTTTTTGAGGGTGATCGGCTATGACATTGAGGAGAGGTGTACTGTCTCGAAAGATAGAAGTCATCACCCTAAAATGAACCTAATCACCTCAACAAGACTTCTAAGAACAATGAGTCTGCATATGTACTACAGATTCTTCCCCTACTTTACAAGAAAAAGTAAAAGTAGGATTTATTTTAAACTGAGTTTGTTTACTTTCCTACAGCGGCAAGCCCCCATAGTTAATTACATCTTAAAGAATGAGATTTCTTAGGAATACTCTCGATTAAAGTAAATGATAGTTGTTTCCAAAGATTTTAATAGGTAGGACTATCAATCGATTAGTTTATTTTGGAAGATCAAATGGGATTAATCAAAGTGAGAGAGTTATTATCGAAGTCAAAGAAAGATAAGTAGAAGATGCTCACGATGTTAGGAAACTTAGCGAGCATCTAAAACTATCCTATATTTAGTCTTTATATTTTTGAAACTGAATTATTTATTTGAGTTAAATTTTTATTAGAAATTTAGGGCTTATAGTTTCATAATACAAGGTTATAGAAATGCTAAGAGATGAGGATTTATGCTTATGACCCATAGAAAAGAGAAGCAATCTTAGAACCTAAATTTAGGGAGCGTTGGCGAGGGCCAAAAGCATGACCTAAATCTAAGGTGAAAATGAGTATTTAGTTTCCCTCCAAAAGAGAGGACAAGCCACCCGACTGCTTGGACTTACAACCACCTAAAGGTGGCCGCCAATTAACTCCTCCTACGATTTTAAATTAATGTAGGCAAGTCATATGCTTTATGCAAGATAGCTAGACTGTTATTTATTTTAGAAAGATACTAAGTCCTTAAACTCACTCCCTAAGAGACTAGATCATGTAAGTGCATGAAAAATGACCTAGATTTAATGCAAAATATATTACATGTTATTTTCATTTTTAGACAATCATTTCACTCAAGCTTATAGGATTCTTATGCCTAATGCATGAGAAGTAAGATTATTGACCAAAATTAGCGAGAAGGGATGAGGTGTGTTTCCACCATGGCTCTCAAAGGTCAAGCCAAGTTTCTCTAGCAAAGGTGGAAGCTCTCCAATCAATAGTGCAACAATATGCTTTTATGCATGATGTTATAAAAGAAATACTCATCCAGCTAAGGGGTTGCTAAGTTTTTTATCCTGATTTTTTAACTTAAGCTTTAAATGAGATTATGAGTTATTTATTTTAATTTTGAGTTGATGAATTTAGTATAAAATTTATTTTTCTCTAAGAGCTTAATCGTCATCAAGGTCATACATCAATTAAGGAAGAAACTAGAAAAATATACCATCTTAATTCATAAGCTAAACAAAACATCAAATATTTTATAAAGCTAACACAAAAGAATAAGAAGTCATTTGGCACCATCAGAGATAAACTAAAATAAAGCCTCTACCCTTATACAACCCGGACTACAAATGAATTATTTTACAATCAAGTAAAGAAATTCATATTATGGGAGATCTTCATTTCTTCTTTTCTTCTTTCTTATTTCTTCTTTTGATTCCTTCTTTTGGATGGTTGGAAGGTGGTTGCTCCAAAGGCTTCACATGATACATAAGATGTAATCTTATGACCAATGCTCATCATAATCCCCCATAACATTCATTCTAAAATCTTAATTGCAAAAAACACACAAAAAAAAAAAAAAAACACTAAAGAAATAGATTAATAAATAAATAAATAATTAAAGCAGCATATATATTGGACTTAGCATCCCGCACATGAGTGATCAAGTCCACCTGGCCTATTGGATTATGCTCAGGGGTATAAGCACCTGCACAGCAAAAATATTCATATTTTTATTATAGGGCCCCTTAGGCATAATTCCCTGCAGAAGATAATGATTAGACTAATTCGTCCTACCATTCATTCTACGCATATACATCCTAACATCCAGACTAGAAATAATACATTATAAAATAAAAGCAAACATCAATTTACGCACCGCCCTAACCTAAAGCTAAAAGTGGTGACTTAACCTAATGTGTGTGCTTTAAAAGATTTATGTGGAATGCTTATTTATGACTTTAAGGCTTAAATTTTCTAAGTATGAAGATGTTCAACTGAGAGGGTGGTTTCATTGAAGTTGTTTAGTTATTTTGTGTTGATTTTATTTTGTATTTTATTTGGGTTTAAGTGAATCCTATAATTAATTACTAAGTTTTAAAGGGAGGGAAAAGAAAATAGAACTTCTCTTTCCTTCCCTACCTTAAGTAATTTCTAAAGTAGATTCATATTTGATTTTATTTAGTGAATATTTTATTATGTATTTTAATTAATCATAAGTTTAGATTTTCCCTAAACAAACCTATTCAAAAAGAAAGATATTTTAAGATTAAGTAAAGTGAATTAAGATCACAAAACACATCACTTCATTTCTTTCCCAACATGTATGTCATTATGAATGCATCCTAAGAATATCTATATATATAAATGGAAATGTTTAGCATACTTTATGATGAATGCTAAGAAATTTTACTTAAGAAAATTGAAATGCTTCAGGATGCATGGTTTTCATTAAGTAGAAAATGGGTTTCTTTTATCCATTTTTCATATGCACACATGTATATTTGAAAGGCATAAGTGAGTACGACGCTATTGTTAGCACCAAGGGTGTAAGGTACAAGACCTATTTAGGGCTACTTAAAGCCTCACAACCATGGGGTTTTCCAAACTAATATACCACTTTTCTTAAGTACAAACACATGTATAAAAGAAATGAATGGGAAAGAAATATACAAAAAAATATGTTTATTTATTTATTTTGTTTATGCAATTTATATGTGCAAGTGTGGGTATCCTACGTAGGTGATAACATAGAAATGAATAGAAATGATATTAGGCAAGTGTTTTGTTATTTTTAAATGAACTATACACTTTGCCAATACCCTATTTAAAACTATGTTAAAACAAAAGAGAAGGAGAGCTATACTATGCACATCTTCATATTTATATCCACATGCAAGCATATAAATAATTATAAGTAGCACACTTTTAGTTTTAGATGCTTAATTTATAGATTGTGAAAATAGTTTTGCATTTAGTAGTGATAATAGGCATTCATATTTTTATTTTAGCCAAAACATGCAATTTGACATAAAGAAAATATTTTCATTTTTTTTAATTTGATTTTTGAAAAGCATGAATGCATGAAATTCATATGACATACACATGTAACATATTAGGAAAGAACTAAAGTGATGAAAGCATGTAAACACATTTACCCTAATTAATTCTTAAAGACAATCTTATAAAATAAAAAAGTTTAAAATAAATCAAATTATTTTTAAAGAGGGTTTGATTTTGTTTTTGAGTTTGATTTAATTTGAGAAACATGAGATGAGTTTGCTATTCCTAACCTATTATCGCATATGTTTGTTGTTTTAGTTTAGTTTTTTAGGTGATTAGATCAATTTTATACTTTGGTTAGGTTAATGTATGAATTAAGTATGTTAACTGCTCCTTGCCTATACCACCTTAGCATACTTAATCAAATAATTATGAGCTAATGAGATGACATAAAACCACATAAGAATTTTAAATCAGCAATACACCTAGTAAAGAAAAAAGCATATTACAATTGGCTCGTGATTAATGATTAATTAAACCAAGGGGTTTAACTTAAGTACTTCATAACCCCTCTCATACATATGAGTTAAGTTTTGATTTCCTTAATGTACTTAGGTTATTGAACACCTAAGCATCTATCCAAGATAGATTAATTAAGTTCTGGAACATTTTAGAATTTTATGAAATTAATTAAGGGGATAATTAGTGAATTAACTCTTAATTAAGGTTGGATTAATGAAGAAAGGAGTTTAAGGAATATCTTAAGGAAAGTATCCCAAAATTATTCTCTGAATCTCATATTCACTTAAGAAAAACTTAATTGATTCAATCAAAGAGTTAAACCACTAATTATACCCTTCATTAAGCTTAATTACATTAAGAAAGTGATTAAGGAATAAATTAGCAATTTTTTTAATTAAGCTACCAATAAATCCAAAGAAAATTAGGAGAGGTAAGAGTCATCCCATATTACAAAATTGTATATGAGAAGGGAACAATAGCTATGTAGTCACGTTCAGGTGGTAATAGTTGTTAATGGTAGTAGATGATGGTGAACAGTGAGAAACAACGACTGATGATGAAGGTCTCCATGGAGACCCAGAGATCGACACGGATCACAGAGCCGGCGGATGACCGTCAGTGGTGGTACAATTGTGTGGATGATCTTCAAGCTTTAGAGCTCTCTCTCTCTCTTGCTGCTCCCCCATATGAGAATGAGAGGTTATTTATAGATTGGAGAGTGCCTCTGTAAATACATGCAAAATCAACCACTCCACTTCATCGAATGATTCCTTTGATCATTTGATGTATTTTAAGTATTTCAATGCTCAAACGAAGTCAGAATTATGAGATATTGGGCTTGTTAGATTCGGCTCTTCAAGACGCTCGATTTGACTATAAACACTCCATGCTTAAGAGCTATTTATGGATTTAACTGATATCCCAAAGTTTCTAAGGATATTTTAAGTGCTTTATCTTGACTAGTTTCAACTGAGGATCAACTTGCTTTTGACATCAAGATTCGTGCTTCGACTAGTAGAATTTTCAGTGTCATATCAATAATAAAACTCAAATATAGAGAAAGGCACTATTCAAAATTCATTCAAATTATTTTTAGAATATTTTATGTTCAATTATCTATCCAATACAATTTATTTCATATTTTTTGATTTTTTAGGATTATATATGAATTTAGAAAATTTTCATGGTTAATTAGTGATTTAATAGCCTTAATTAAATGTTTAATCCACATGTGGCCGATGTACGCTTTCCACGCGCATGGGGTTTGATATTAAAGTAGTCACATCATAACGCCATGTCAGCGATGATGCTATGCTCTTTCTCCTCACCCGTCCGATCAAGATCGAGCGGTTGAGGTTAAAGCTGTGGATCTAAGGGATTAAATGTGAGATCTACGTATCTTAAATCATGGTCGTCCATCCAAAATGTGTGGATGGATGACCCATGATCTATCCCTATATTTCTCTGTGAAGAATGGACACCATCCATCTTCTAGGGGATGATCCGAACTCGATTGAGCTTAGATTGATCCTAAAATTTACCCACACCATCTAAGCACAAAGGCAAACACATCTAATGGCTAGATTTTCATGGGGTTAAACTTTACTTCACAAAGGACCAAACCATATTGAACTTAAGCTCGGTTTAATGGCTAACCTCATCGGAGGTGATCACCGATGCTTAATTCCCTTGGAGATGCTTCATTTAGTGGAGACGAAGCTTTGTTGAAGTTTGGAGGTCTTAAAATTGGGAAGATCCTCTTATGGGCCAACTCCTCCTTAACTTGAGCTCAGTCTTGATCAAGGATGGTCTTCCCTTGCCTTTGGAACTTAGGAAAGAGCTTAGGAAAGTTCGATTGAGCTCATTGATGGAGCTTGCAAAGGGAATTGGGTTGATTTGAAGTGTGGAGTTAGTTGAATTTTCAGTGAAGCTCCCCTATTTTCAAGCTATGAAAACTTAGAAGATAGAGTTTGGGAAATGCTGAGCGAGCTTAGAGAGGCTAGGAAATGACTCCTCCGGCTTCCTATTACTTAACCAAATTAGGGAATGATGGATTCAATTCAAATTAGGGGAAATATATCTCCCCCTTGAAGGATCGGACGACCATGCCTTCACTTACCATTTTGATCCAATTGAGCTCATGCAATGGGTTGTTAGGCTGTTAGAGGCTTGCACATGGGTTGTTTTGGCCAGAGGGGGGAAATGGGAAAGTGGTCATGTGTTTAATTGAGTAGAGGAAGGATTTTCATGTGCTCAATTTGAAGGAGGTGGTCAATTTTGACCTTGGGCTAGGTTGGGTTGACCCAAACCCATTGAGTTGGGTGCACCACACTCCCTAGTGTTCACTCGATCCACTAAAAGGGTGCCAAGTGGCTATGAAGAGGATTTAACCAAATTTTAAGTGGATTTGGCCAAAATTTACCCTTTGACCTAAAGGTAAAAATGTCATTTGGCTTGGATTTCAATTCGAATATGTTTGGTATGTTTGAAAAATGGGTTAAGTCAAGTTTCATTAAATTTGGAGTTGGTTTTATATGATTTGGCTCATGTTGACCCATTTAGGTCAAAATGGATCTACTTGGGTCAAGTTGACTAATTGGTCAAATTGGGTCAAACCAAGGGTTGGGTCAAGTTCATATGACCATTTGAAATATTGGTGATATTGGTTTGATTTAATTTGGTTTATATTTGGTTTTGGTTCAATTGAGTTCATTTAGGTCAAATGGGTCAGGTTGATCAACTTGACTCATTTGACATATTTGGGTTAGGTCATGGGTTAGTTCATGTTTGGTTGGTCATATTAAATGGATTGGTATCTTTGTTTCTAATCAATTTGATTTATGTTTGAGTTTGGCTCAATATGACCCTTTAGGTCAAGTTGAGTTCAAGGTCAATTGGGCTAGGTTAGGTCTAGTTGGCCAATTGAGGCTTTGGTCAAGTTCAACAATCATTTTGGAATGAACTTGACCCATTGGTTTCAATCAATTTTGGCTTAGATCAAGTTCTGACACATTTAGACTTTTTAGGTTAAGTTGGGTCAACTTGGGTCAAGTGGCCAATTGGGCTAGGTTAGGCTCAAATATTGAATTGGTCAAGTTCGAACGTTGATCATGAATGAGTTTAGATCATTGGTTTCAATCAATTTGTCCTATGGTGGATTTTAGCTATGTTGGATTTCATTTTGGCTAAGTGTTGACTTGGTCAGCCCTTAGGTTTGACTTGATTTGACCCAATTTGAGTGATTGATCATCTCATGATTATTGTTGATCATGATGAGAGGCTTAGGTGGGCTTAGTTTAATCCAGTATGATTAGGATTAGAATTTGGTTCATAAAGGTACTTTAGGTCACTTTGGGTCAAGTGAGCCTAAGTAGGTCAAATGACATGGTCAAAACTTGATTTGAGTTTGATTGAACTCACATATGGACTTGTGATTGAAATATAAATACATTTGTAAGAGGTTTGAAGTTAAATGAGTTTTGATTCATTTGGCAATTTCAAGTTCAAAGGGTGAGCATGAGTTTGACTTGGGTTTGATTTTTGAATTGAGTTTTGATTTGATGATTGAAGTTTGTGTTTATATTTGGATTCATGATTGAAGGATTGATTGAATTATGAATAAAAATCAAGGGTTTGACTTGATTTTAAATTGATTTGGCTAAGTTCAATATTTTCACTTAAAAGGCTTAGGTTGGATTTTGATTGAATTTGAGTTTGATTTTTGGAGTTAGTTTTGGTTGTTTGAATTTATATTTCATTTATATGTGTGAATACAAATGAAAATATAAATGAGTTATGAGAAAATTTCAAAGATTTGAACTAGTTTGAACTTTATCTAGGCTAAGTACTTACGAGGGAATTAAAGCACTTAGGAACAATTTGTGATTTGGATTTGAATTTTGGATTTAGTTTGGTTGATTTGAATTTATATTTCATTTATATATGTGAATGTAAATGAGAATATAAATGGATTGTGAGAAAATTTCATCAATTTATGGTGGTTTTGGAATTGATTTAGGCTAAGTCCTTAAGAGGGAATTAAAGACTTATGAAATATTTTGAACTTAGAATTTCAATTTAGAATTTGATTTGATTGATTTGAATTTTTATTTCATTTATAAATATTAATATAAATGAGAATATAAATGAGATAAGAAAATCTCATGAGTTTGGATTGATTTGAATATGATTTAGGCTAAGTCTTTAAGAGGGAATTAAAGGACTTAAAAAAATTTTAAACTTGGAATTGAATTTTGGATTTCAATCATAAGTTTTAATCATGGGTTTTAATCATGGGGCATTGATTTGAGTTTGGAGAAAATCAATTAAGCTGAAATTTATTTAGGTTTTATGTCGATTTGATTTGGAGTTTGGCTTGAAGGAAGGAAGTAAGGAATGTGGTTCAAGCTATAGGGTAGGCAAATTTTCCTAACACCCCTAAGGCAAGACCTATTCCTATGGCTAACTCTTCTAAGTCTCTAGGACAAGGTTGAGTGTCCACCTAATCACTAGATGTGTCTTAAGACTAAGGATCTTTTAAAGTCTAAGAGGAGTCTAATGTCTAAGTTGGAGGGGTTGAGAGATCATCCTAAAAATGAGTTCAACACCTACCATATAGCCTTAAACCCAATCCTTGCTTCCTTACTCAAACTAAACCTCAAATTCAAACCCAAATCATAAATCCAGTTCCAAATCAAATGTTTGAAGCCGATGATTAAATTCAAATTCCAAAACTCTCCCTAAGCCTTTGACTTTATGGATTTAGCCTTAACCAAATTCAAATCAACCTCAACTCAATTGATTTTCTCAAATATCCATTTAATCTCAAATCAAATTCCAAATTAAATCCAACTCCAAATGATTGAAACCCAAAATCAAATGCAAATTCCAAAATCTCTTCCTAAGGCATATGAACTACCTTCATATGCATAGCCAAAACTCCCTTTAAATAAATCAAACTTGGTTGATTTCCTTATAAATCAATCATTCCTTCATTTATATTCACAAATATAAATGAAATCTAAATTCAAATAGTCAAAACTAAATTGAACTAAATTAAATCAAATCAAGACCTTTCTTAAGCCATATGGACTTACCCCCATAAGCTTAATCAAATCTCAGCCCAAATCAACCCAAACTCAATTAATTTCTTTATAAAGAAATTATTCCTTCATTTATATTCACAAATATAAATGAGACTCACCCTCCAATGACCAAAAATAAATCAAACTAAATCAATTCCCTACTTAAGCCCTTTTGACCTACATTCTTAAATTTGGTCAAATTTACTTCCAAAGCACTCCAAACTCAAGTGATTTTCTCATGAATCATTTATATCTTCATTATATTCACAAATATAAATGAAATATTAATCCAAATGGCCAAAACAAACTCAAATCAAATTAAATTTCTAATTTTAGGCTTTTTAGTCAATTTTTTGAATTTGACAAAATGATATCCAAATCAACTCAAAATCGATGGATTTCTTCATGATTCAATCATCGTTTCAAATATAAACATAAACTATAATTACCAAACCAAACCCAAGTCAACTCAAGTCAAGCCCACGTTGACCCCTTTTGACTTGAAATTATCATATGAACTAAAACCCATTTAACTCTAAACCAATTACAATTGGATTTATATCTTCATCTTGGGCTCATATATGAGTTCAACTAAAATTGAATTAAGCTAAAACTAAACCAATTAGCCCATTTTAGTCCACTTGATCCAAACTAGCTAAAAGACCTATTTGAGCCAAGTTTTAATCCAACCCAAATTGGATTGAACTAAGCCCATCCAAATCTCATATCATGATCAACTACCTTGAATTGGGTCAAACCAAGTCAACTTGGTCCTTCGACCAAGTCAACCTTTAGCACAAATGAAACTTAAACTAGCTAAAACTCACCATATACCAAATTGGTTGAAACCATTGATTGAAACCAATTCATAATCAATGATTGAACATAACCAAACCCTTAATTGAGCCAAATCAAGTCCAATTAATCATTTGACCTAAGTTGATCCAAATTGGGCTAAAAAACTAAAATGGGTCAAATCATAATTTAACCCAAATTGATTGTAACAAATGGCTCAAGTTCATTTCAAATCACTTATTGAACTTAAATTAAAACCACAATTGAGCTTAATTTGACCAATTAGTCAACTTGACCCAACCTAGCCCAAATTAACCTAAAAGGTCAAATTGGCCAAAAATCAAAATTAATTCTAAATTAAACAAAACCCAAGATTATAATCATTTTCAACTGACCAATTAAACATGAACCAACATCTAACCCAATCCAATTTGGTCAAATTGGTCAAATTGGTCAACTTAGCTCATTGAACCTATTTGAATCCATTAGCTTAGCTCATTGAACTTAGCTCATTAAACATATTTGATCTATTTGAATCCAAACGAGCCAAAATTAAATCTAAGCCAAATTAATCAAAATCACTTAAGCTAAAACTCTTCAAAACATCATTGAACCTAACCCAAGCCTTGGGTTGACCTAATTTGACCAATTGGTCAACCCAACCCAATTTGAACCGAAATAAACCCATTTGACCAAATGAAGCCAAACCACCCCAAACCAACCCATGGGACCCTAGGAGCTGGCCAAACCCAACCAAACTAGTCCTAGATCACACCCAAACCAGCCCAAATCTAAGTGGGACCCAATCCAAAAAGATTAACCATTAAATAAGCCTCCCCACATTGGATTCTTTCCATAAAAAGCCAAGTCCACTCTTCTATCACTTAGGCAGCCATCTAAGTGCCAAATGGGGTGCACCTAAGCTTCCTAGCCCACCCAGACCAACTAGGATCAGCCATGGACCAAGGGGAGTTAACCTCCTCCCCTCTTAAGCCAAATTGAGCACCCAAAGGACCAAGCCAACCCAATCTCCCCAAATCTTGTCTTGAGCTACCTGCCACCACTTCCTCCAACTTTAGTGTGCCACATGGAGCTGACGGAGACCCCTCCAATTCCTCGACGGTGGCGAATAATCATAATTATAGGGATGGATTCCGTCCATCCATCACACACGATTGAGGGGTATACTCCGTCAATTCGAGTGATAATTGTCATGATTCACATTCTCTGAGTTTCTTGAGTAATTTTGAAATCCCTCAAAGCTTCCTAGAGCACCCCAAGCCTCCCTCGATTAGCCATTATTCTCTACGTGTGAAACTGAAATAAGGGAGACCTCTCTTGATTCAAACCCACCCATTTCTCAACCAAACTCTAATTAAACTTGCACACATCGTCACCACACCTAATCAAAGCCAAGAAAATCATCCCTTGAGTTTTAAAGACACTGAAAGCCATAATTCGATCAAGACCGAATACCAAATAGGAGGAGCTTGGTCCATAGAGCAATCTACCTCAAATCAAATCTCGTGCAACTCAACAGGGTTTCGTTTCTACCAAACAAAGCTTCCTTAATCATTGGAACCATCGGTGACAAGCTCCGATGAAGTAATTTCTCAAAACCAATCATTGAATAAAAATAGTTTGGAGCTTTGTAAACGAAATTTTCATTTGAACCCATCCTAGTAGTTGGATCCTTGTAGATCCTTCGCGCGAAGGTGTGGGTTGAGTTTAGAGTGGATCCATCCTCGGGTGAGCTCGGATCAAGCAATCAATGGTGGATGAGCTTTGTCATTCATCGCTCGTAGAAAGATGGATCATGGTCCATCTATTCCGCGTGATTGGAACAGATGGTCATGATCAAATCATGCATAGATCCCTTGATTAATCCTTTATAACTGTGGATCTAATAGTGGTCATCTGATCTTAGATCGAACAGTCCACGGGAAAGCATGTTTGCCACAATCTGAGTCAGCGTTCCAATGTGATAGCATAAATAGCCTATCTTATCGTGCCACGTGGAAAGCGTGCCACGTCAGCAGCCATATGGCATCGATGGGATTATGGCTTTAATTAGGTTAATTAATCCTATTTTTTAGCCCGAAACTTCTAAAATTCATAACTACTTAGAATAATATATATATATATATATATATATATATATATATATATATATATATATATATATATATATATATATATATATGAGGATCATTTTGAAGATATTTCAGAGAGGAATTCATTAAAATTATTATTAATTAATTTTGAGTAGTAATTTTTGCTTTTGCTTAATTAATGTTTAATTAAAAATTTAAATGCCTAATTACTCTCTGATTAATTATCTAATTAATCTCAAACTTTCTAGAGATGCTTATGGGGATGACCTCTGCCTCCCCTATTTTTCTTGAAATTTATTGGATAGTTAATTAAGGGAATTAATTGATCAAGTCTTAATTACTCTCATAGCTTAATTAATAATAATTAAGCAAATGAAGGTGAATTAATTAATTAATTAAGCTTATTATCCTCTGTTAACAGTGAGAAGTTTTAGGGAAGTGGTTTGGGTTCACTCCTTATAACCATTTCATTAAGCCTCCTACTAGCCACTCAATTAATCAATTAAAACATGAGAGAATCTAATTATTTTATAGCCTAATTGATTGTTTGAAATGACTTAGGGATTAGGATTGAGGCCTCGTCCTTGATCTTTTTCCCTAAGTTAATTTCATCATTCTTATTAAAGGCATAATCAAATGATTTAACTAACCAATTAAGAGCTTAATTAAATTAATTTAAAATCTAATTCATTCCTAACTTTGATTAATCAACCTTAGGTAGCTCTTTAGATATTTAATAGTCTAAAGAAGTCTAATGAAATTATGGTTAGCTTACATGTGTGATAAAATCATAAAAGTAATTAATTAATTCCCTTAAGCTTAATTAACTATTAATTATGAGCCAATTGCATTAGGCCCTTTTCATTCCATAGGAGCATTTCTAATTTACTTTTCATATAGTTGCATATCATGTTGGCTCTGTGTTACTTTACTTCTTTTCAATCATGTTAAAATGTTATATGTCACTTGATTCATGCATTCATCTCTTTCAAAAAAAAAATAATTAAATAAAAATGATTTTCTTTATGTCAAATTTGCATGTGTTGAATTAATTAAAAATATGTGTGGCTATTATGACTATTAAATCTCAAATGTATTTGCAAAAGCTTATTAATGAATGATCAAATATATTGTGATTTCAATTATGTATACATGGGAGGTGTATGTGAGTATAAGCCTAGTGTATAAAGTGAAGTCTCTTGCTTACATTTATATGTTGATTTGCATAAGTTTGAATGTTAATGGGTATATTAGTGACACCCTGTGATGTGCTTTTAAGTAGCCCCAAGAAGATTCTTACCTCACTCCCCTGGTGCAGAACAATGGCGATGTACCTGTTTGATTTCATTCTTATGTATTTTGACATTTGAATTTGGGATAGAGCTTTGATTCTCTTACACAAATAAATCAAATTCTACTTTTGCATGATTTTCTATTCTCATAGTTGTTTATACATTCATATATATTTAAGAATAGTGGATATATTAGTCTGGACATTCTGGGGATGCACAAATTTAAGTAGCCCCAGGGAGGTCCCTACCCCACTCCTCTAGTGCAGAACAATGACGTCGTACTTTCTTAAAACTTGTATACATTTAAATATGTGTTTAGCTAATGAATGAAAACCCCCCTCTTTTCTATTGAAAAGACATGCATTCATATTTTGTTCAAGTGGTTGGATTGATTAGTCATTTGATTTAGAGTTCTTTTCTTATGCTTTTGTATAAGAATTTAGATAAAGCTTTAATTTAGTATGACAAAATAATTCAACCAAATGAAACATCAATTCCAAGTACATGTACTTACATTCATCATTCAAGTGTGATAAGATATAAATTATATGTATAAGTATGTTTAGGACTTAATCATATACATGCTATATATGATGGAAAGAAGTGAACAAACATGTATCATGTGATAGTAGTTCATTCCAATTAATCTTAAGATGTCTTTATTATTGAATGAGTTTATTTAAAGTAAACCTAAACTTATGATAAATTAAAATATGTATAAGCCATTTACGAAAGAGAATTGATTAATTAATTTGCTTTAGATGTGACTTAAGGTAGAGATAAAAGAGAGTGGTCCTCTCTTTCTTTCTCTTTATAACACTTAGTTATTTTGTATAGGTCAAATAAAATAAAAGAAAAGACTATGTAAAATTTATAAATAAATTAAAGCATTTAAATTGAAATCACCCTTTTATAACTAAATGTCCTTCATACTTAGAGAATGACAACTCTAAAGCCTAGTTAGAACATATCACACAAGCATTAATACACACATATTAGATTAAGTCACTATTTTTAGCTTTATGTTAGGGCAGTGCATGGTTTTGATGCATATTTATTTTGTGATGTATTGTTGTAGACTGGATGTTAAGGTGTATGCTTAGTAGATTGGATGTTAGGTTGTGATTAGCCTAATCATATTTTCTGTAGAAGATTATGCTTAAGGGAGCTTAAAATAAATATAAATATTCTCTTTTACAGGTTGCTTAACCCCTAAGCATAATCTAAATTAGGATAGGTGGACTTGGTTTCCCATGTGCAGGGTGTTAAGCCCAAATTATACATATAAGTGCTTGGGTTGCATGGTGTGTTTAGCTAACACTTATTTTGTAGGTGTAGTTAGATTTACTTTTTCTATTTTTGATGTAATTGTGCATTAGGAAATTGGTTAAGTGTTATGAGGGGTTAAGGTTGAACATTGGTTAGAAGGTTTAATCATGGGGTGCCATGTGATGGCTAGAAGCCTACCAAATCAAATGAAGTAAATCAAATAAAGAGATGAAGAAATCATGAAGATATGAAGACCCCCCATAACAGTTATCATTTATAATTTTTAATTATTCTTTCATATATCGGGTTGTATAAGGGTAGAGCTCGGCTACCCATCTCCCTTTTTGGGTTGTACGACGATACCAGACCACACTTGCCTACTATTCTTTCACGTTGAGTTTATAAATTATTTAATGATTTGTTTACATTGTGTAATAGAAATGTCATGTATTTTCTTAGTTTCTTCATATATGGTGATTTAATATGTCGTCTGGATCCACTTAGGCTCTTTTAAAAAATTAATCTTTATACCCCAACTACAACTCAGAAATAATTTTCTAAATAACTCATAACCTCATTTAAAGCCTAGGTATTAAATCAAGATAAATGAAAGATTTAGTAACCCCCTAGCTGAATGTTGTATGCTTAATATCATGCATATCATATTATTTCACACTTGCTAAGTGAGGGTTTCTATCCTTGCATGATAGGAGAAGACTTGACCTTTGAGAGTCTCATATGTGATAAAAATTACATCTTTCTCTCTGATTTAGCCAATAACACTATTTTATCATGCATTTAGGCATATAAAATTACATAGCCTTTATCAAAATGAAGAGTCTAAAATCAAATAAAATTTGATAAAATTTCATTATACTAAGTCATTATTCATAACACTCATGCTCTAGTCTCTTAGGGAGTGGGTTTAATGACTTTAGTTTTCTTTCTAAGTAATAACAGCCTAACCATCTTGCAAAATATATGACTTGACTATATAATTTTAAAATGTAGGCGTTAGCTGGCTGCCACTCTAGCGGTTATAAGTCCAACAGTCGGGTGGTTTACTCTCTTTTATTAAAATAAATAATATATTCATCTTCGCTTAGATTTAGGTCATGCTTTGGCCCTCACTAAAGCTACCTAGATTTAGGATCTGAAGTTATTATTTTCCCTTGGGCCACAAGCATAAATCATCACCCTTTAGGCATTTTCACAATTTATGTTGTGGAATCATAAGTCATAGTTTTCTAATAAAATTTCAACTCAAATACATAATTTCCCTCAATTTCAAATATATAAAGCCCAACCATAGATAGTTTGGAATGCTCACTAAGTTTTTTAGCATCATGTTCATTTCCTATTCATCTCCTTTTGGCTTTAATAATAAGTCTCTCCTTTGATCTATCCCGCTTGATTTTCCAAACATAGTCAATTTATTGATAGTTTTATCTTTAAAATCTTTAGTGATAATAATTACCTACTTTAATCGAGAGTATTCTTAAGAAACTCACCTTCCTTATGATGTAATTAACTATAGGCTGCTCCCGTAGGAACTTTAGAACCCTATTTAAATTAACCCTACTTTATTCATCCATGTAAAGTATGAGAAAAATCTTTGGTATATTCGAAGACCCATCATGCCTTAGGAGTCCTTATTAGGTGATTAAGTCCATTATAGGGTGGTGATTTCTATCTTCCGAGATAGTGCATTATTCCTTGATGTCGTACCTGATAATCTCGATAAGTATACCCTCAGATCTGCATGGCATCTCCCTCATATACACATAAACTAAAAATAAACACCACAGATTTTTCTAGCGACTTCGCTAGGAAAGTTTCCTCTCTCCATCTCTAGTAGACAATTGTTATCTCCAAGCATTGATAGTGGACTTGTATTTCGCATGAGCCCAAGATTATCTTTACTTCTATTGGCACTTAGTTTATTTCATTCTTAAGCAAAGCTAGTCAACATTCTCTAGGTTTTAGGACATCACTCTTTGTAGGTCTTAGAACCCCTATCGAGTTTCCCAATATGTGAAAAATCAAATTAACTAATAAAAGGAGATGTTGAAAATTTAGAACCTCCTTACCACTAGCTTGGTGAGGCAAGCTTCATTCTAATATTTAAGAAAATAAGCTCTTTTGCAAAATGTCACTTTCCAAAAGTACTTTTTCAAAATTCACATAACAAATGATCTTGCACAAAATTCATAATAAATTTTCAAAAAGCAAAAAAAACCTCATGTAACAATCTCCATGATTGTTACATGGAGGTTCTTTTTAAAATCAAAATCAAAATCATTTTTCAAAAGCATCTTTTTGAAAACAGTTATCTTCATTCAACATACTCAAATTTGTTGAATGAAGATCCTATCTTCAAATAAAATCATAACATAAAATTGAAACTCCATTTAACATATTTCACACATGCTAGACTAGGAGTTTCTCTCTTTATCAAAATAAAAAAAATAAAAAATCACACCTTTGAAGATAACCACCTTCATTCAATATACTCAAATTTGTCAAATGAAGATCCTATCTTCAAATAAAATCATATCATAAAATTGAAACTTCACTCATCATATTTCACATATGCTAGGATTGAAGTTTCCATCTTTTCAAAAGCAAGAGATCACACACATGGAATCATGACATATTTTAGACTCTATTTGACATACCCAAATTTATCAAATGAGAGTCTCATTTTCAAAATTCACAAAATAAATTGAACTCTATTTAACATACTCAAATTTGTTAAATAGATTTCCCCTCTTTCAAACAAATTATAATCACATTTGATTCCTACTTAACATACCAAATTTGTTAAGTAAGAATCCCATTTTTCAAAAAAAAAAAAAAACATTCGCATTTGATTCTTACTTAACATACTGAATTTGTTAAGTAAGAATATCATTTTCAAATTATGTCACATTTGATTCCCACTTAACATACCAAATTTATTAAGTGAGAGTCTTATTCTCAAAATATAAATCATATCACATTTATCTTCCACTTAACATACCAAATTTGTTAAATGAAAGTCTCATTTTCAAAAGTAAACAAACACAAATCATAATCACACCTGGTTCCTACTTAACATAGCAAATTTATTAAGTAAGAATCTCATTTTCAAATCATAATCACACTTGACTCCCACCTAACATACCAACTTTTTTAAGTGAGAGTCTCATTTTTAAACACATATCAAGCATATTTGACCTCTACTTAACATACCAAATTTGTTAAGTAAGAAGCCTCATTTTAAATCAACATATATCATGCACATAACCAATCTTCACAAGCAAATATACTTTCACAAAATCTTCAAACATATAATCAAAACCTCTTCTTAGCATACCTAAATTTGCTAAGTAAGAATCTTTCAAATCAAAATTTTTAAATAATATACATAACACAAATATCTTCAAAAGTCTCTCCAAATATTCAAACCCAGACCAACCTACTAAAATAGGTTGAGTATGGGTTCTAAATCAAAATCTTATGGCAAAGTCTCTCATTCAAATATCAAAAATCTCTCCAAAAATTAAATAAACCCACTTAGCATACCTAAATTTGTTAAGTGTGAGTTCAAATTCCAAATCCAGTATAGAAGTAAATGATTGAAGGTAAACATCAAGGCAAGAGTCTGACTTAATTATATTTCAACAAATGCAATGGTTTCAATGCAGTTAGTCAATCCAGCTTTTAGTTAGTATAGTGATCATGGCTCCTAGCATCTTCTCTTTTCCCTTTAGTGTAGACCTAGCCTTGGATCAGGCCAATTTCACCACTGATGCCGCAAACTGATCTTTTTCAGTTGTGGCTTTGATGGGGTCCTTGTTACCTGTGAGGGGGCAGTCCGCACAACCATTAGTAGGGAGGAGGTGGCGGGACAGATGCCACTCATTCACTTGGATATCTCATCTAACTCCAAGTTTCATCAAGAGGAAGGTCAGTGGTTCCACCCCATCCGCTAGTTTGACTGTCAGCTTGCTCTTCCATAGCTCCAACGAGAGCTGCTACCTCCTCGTTGGTCACCCCAAAGGGGAAGGCTATCTTAGCCTCTGAGATAGTCTCCTCCACTTTTGAGGTAAGTACTAGTTCCCGCTCTGCCTTGCTCACTCGTACTCAGTGATGCAATAAAAATCAAAAGATTAAGTGGGAGCACGGGCGAGCAGCCAGAGAGCTTGATGCTGCTTCACACATAACTGATGAGGATTCTCCCCGTGAAACCTCTCAACTTCTGAGTGGCAATAGGTTCCACCCCCTCTCAGCCTCAGATGGAGAAGAAGATTATTGGAGGATTGCTGGTTCTCCTCCACCACCAGCATATCATGAGACACTGGCTAGGGAGCATAGAAGGCCCTACGCCAGACTTAGGACTGTTCTACACTAGGTTGACAGAGTATACGAACGCTCGGAGTTCAATTCCTTGTTTGATTTATGATCCATGATCCCTAAGAGTGTTAGGGGGCAGATCCATAGAGATTGAGTCACGGAGGCTTGAGTATCTACCAAAAGGGAGAGAGCATGAGGTATGCTGCAGCCGCCTCCGCCGATGGATTTTCCATCATCGCCAGTGGTCGATCATTTAGATAACATTATTCACGGCAACGGCACTGTGAGATCCTGTTGAGAGGTAGATGATGTTTCCATCACACCGCTCCCCTCTCACCACCACCCATACAGCTCGCAGCATCTACCACTCCCACTAAGGTTCAAAGCCCCATCCGGGGAGAGATATTCCCCTATGGTGATTTGGCTATTGCCTAAGGATCCCACTCCATCCATTCCACTGAGTGAGAGAGCTCAATGATCCGCCCCGCCAGTGGTTAGAAAGGAGTGGCGACCCAAGAGCGTCATCGTCGCACCACCTCCATCGCAACATATAGAGATAAAGAGGGGACCAGATATAGACACGATCCCCATGACAGTTGATCCTCTCAGTGAGGAGGGCATGACAGTAAGCAGTGTCTATTGCATTCAGGGAGAGGAGCATAGTTTTATAGCTAGCAGTCAGCGGATATTTATCTCAGCTCAGCCAGGCATAGTAGATCGGTCACTAGATGACATATTAGCCGATTACTTTACTAAGAAAAGGTAGATTTTTGGGAGTGACTGCTCCAATTTGGATGAGGGCAGGGCCAACTTCGACCCTGATAAGGATGACATGTTAGATGGTACAACCAAGGTCTACAAGGTTGACACTCGGGGATCCTTACAGCAGGATCAAAATAGCCAGGAAGGTGTCATGCTCGAGGAGGGTGACACTTCTCACTCGACTCAGTACATCCTCTACCAGCTCAGACAAAGAGATGATCACATTAATTAGATGGGGAAAAAGATTGAGGAGTTGATGGCAGTGGTTGCAGATTGCAGAACTCTGATCAGCCACGCTTTCTCCATGATAGCAATTCTAGAGTTAGTACATACATTAGAGCATCCCAGGTGCACTCCCATAGAGGATGATGCTGGTAGCTTGTATAGGAAGGTTACAGATGGCACCTCCATGCATGAGAAGGATATCAAGCACATGGTAGAGCAGTAGATGAAGGAAGTGATAGCGCAAGCTTGGGAAGCTCATATATTCCAAAAAGTAGACCATACCTAGAGGAATTTGATGTAGTTTAATACCCTAAGAGTTTCGTACCACCTTCCTTCAAATTCATTGATGGCAGTGGTAGTGATGCATTAATGTTCAGACTTTTTATCAGCAGCTCAGCAGGGGTTGCATTTGATTGGTATGTCAAATTGTCCAACAGTTCAGTATGAACTTTTGCTGAGTTGGAGAACCTCTTCATCAAGAGGTTTGTTGGAGCTCATCAAAGAGTGAATGTAGGCGATCTTGTTATAGCGACATAAGTCCCCAATGAGTCTCTTATTGATTATATTCTCAAGTAGCACAACTTGAGCAGGAAATGCGAGCTGCAATTGTCCAAATAGCATGCTATTAAGATTCCTCTCAAGAATATTCATGGCCCAGTCGCCTTCATGCTTAAGAGCTTTACCATCCGAACATTTGAGAAACTAATTAACAAGGTGGCTAGCCTAAAAGAACAGGCTAAACAGTTGCCCTTTCCTGACCAATCATCTTGGCCCAAGCCACAGAAGGTGTTCGAGAAGAAGCCATGGACAGTTGTGTTAGTGGATAGAGGGAAGCAGCCAGTCAGAGTCCAATATGAGAGACCCCAAGCATAACAGCCTTCTTTACCACCTCCTCTACCACCACCTCGGCCATCATATCAGTCACTATAGCTGCCATAATGGCCATTCCCGCCACATCAACAGCCTACCCAACAACGATATTTTTACCTTTTGTCAGGTGCCTAAGGCAGTTCAAACCTCCAACACCAAGGAAGGCTTGTAAGTTTCCAAAGATAGCTTGAAGAAGGTGGCATCCCAACACCAGTAATTCACCTTACTTTCCTGAGATAGTTTAATGGTGCAACCACCATTCGAGTCTAGCACTTCATCCACAGTTGTATATACTACTTCTTCCATCACTAGCTACTGTTTTACCAGCAGGAGTGTTGTATCAGCAGACAAGGGAATTAAATCCCTTACCCCACTTATTTTATTAGATTTATATCATGTACATCCACTTAAAAAGAAATTAATGAAGAAAGCTTTCACTTACATCTTGTCCACTTCTGATACTTTAGTTTTATTCATCTTGAAAACTCTCCAAGTCTAGAAAATAATAATAACAACTCCAATCATTCCAATCCACTCTCTTCTGATTTAGAATCAGGCTTTCCTTTTCTGAATCATTTAGGTTTACCTCTTGAGATTGACTTGGAGTCAATTGACTCCAAGGATCCCATAGGAGAAATTTTTGGTATACCTGATGATAAGGTAGAACTTTCAAAAAGTTCATCATTCCAAGAATTCACTGAAGTCAACTTGTGCAGTGGCAAAGTTCTACCTCCTAGGGTAGCACCTCTCGATAAGGGTAAACAAGTCATTAGTTTTAGTGAGCAGGTATCCCCTCCACATGATGCTCCACTTATGGATATGCTTGTGGAGGATTAAGTCAAGATTGATTACAATGTTCTAGCACATCTTAGAAAGTTTTCAGTTAAATTAAGCATATATGATGCCCTTATTTTATCCAAAGAGATGAGGAAATCTCTAATCAAGGCTCTTCTTGACCTAGAGATATGCTTAGCTCAGCTGACCGCTACTGAAGAGGAAGCACACAGCCCAAAGGATATCTTAGGAGTTACATTCAGTGATGAAGACTTTCTTCTAAGAACATCCAAGCATAACTGCCCTCTTTACATTACACTGGACATTGGCAGATATAGGATATCGAGAGTTCTGGTTGACCAAGATGCATCAGTCAATATTATGAGTTTAAAAATCCTTGTCTACTTGAGGATTGACATCTCCAAAATCCAAAAAGAGAGCATGATGTTGAGAGGATTCAATGAACAATGCGAGAGGGCCTTATGCTCCATAGTGTTGCCATTAGAGATAGATGACTGGAAGATTGAAGCTAAGTTTCATGTCATAGACTTGGATACATCTTTCAATACTTTGCTTGGGAGACTGTGGATACATGAGAACAACACAATTCTATCCTCTCTACATATGTGCATGAAGTTCATGAAAGGTGGAATTGCGTACTGTGTCGAAGGAGATCTCAAGCCCTTTATAGTTCATGAGATCAAGATATATGAGGATGCAACCTATTTTCTTCCCCAAAATCAACAAGTCCAATCGAACATAGTTCTTGGCAAATCTAGTCAAGATCCCCAAGAGGGACAAAAAGAAAGAAAATTAAAAAAAAGAATAGAAAAAGAAAAGAAAAAAGAATTAGAAAAAGAAAGTAAAAGAGAGCGAGACATGGACATAAGGGAAGATGTAGAGCCTGACATTAGATTCCACCCACAATTTGTTATTCCATTCGAACATATAGGTAGGATGACCTTACCTCCACCAAGCAGAGGTAGAGGATAACTTAGAGGCAGCCCCTGAGGTGGAAAGCCTCCCTCCTCCCTATTGGCCACCCAATAGGAGGTATGTCCCAGCCACCAATAGTACACCTGCTATCCACATAGACTTAGAATCTAGTTCAGAGGATGAGTCTTATGTGGTTAACACGCCACTCTTCTCAATAGTAGATCCCTTTTGAGGTGATGTTGGAGCAGGATAGTGATGAATATCGGGCTCCAAAGCAAATGATAAATGTATTTAAGTCTGCATATGAGACAATCAGGAGTCAGTTGAGAACTTTAGCTCTAACCCCACTCTCTTCTTAGAAAGTTGAGGGTTTGATAGTTAAGGAAGCCCCAAAGTCATCCATAAATGGGAAGACCTATAGATTATTTTTGGGAGAATCATCCTCAAGTAAGGAAGCTGATGTAGAACTTGAAGATGATTCATATAAAGATCTAATATAATTACCTTTTGATTGATATTTGCCTTGTATTCTTAATTTGGCAAAGAAGGGATTAATCCCACATACTTGGTTACTTAGTCTAAATACAGGTCAGACTACTTTGAAAGGTTATGGGATAATCAAAGCAAACATCCTCAATCAAGACTAAGACTAGGATTTGACATAGTGGGTCCAGTCGATGATGATAATCATTGCCTAGTCATCACAAATCATTTGGAATCTAATATTTTCTTTTCAAATTATGTATGAGGAGGTTTGTTTAGAAACTTTAGATAATTTAAATGATCTTGAATTCAAAGATGCACTACCAGAGTTTGAAGAGAAGATCATATCAACCATTGATGAGCTCAAAGAAATTAACTTGAAAATTGAAGACAATCCACATCCGATATACATCAATTCTTTGTTGAATGATACTAAAATCGATAACTTAGTTAGGCTATTGATTGTGTTTAAGGACTGCTTTGCATGGAGTTATGAAGAAATGCCCGATTTATCTCTTGATGTAACATTCTACAAGCTAGCAATATATCCTAGTGCTAGCCATATCAAGCAAGCTCCTAGACACATGCGATTAAACATTGAACAACATGTCATTTTTGAAGTCAAGAAATTGATCGATGCTGGCTTCATCAGGGAAGAAAAATATTATACCTAGTTGGCCAGTGTCATTTCAATTAAGAAAAAGAATAGTCAAATTTACATATGTGGCGATTTTAGGGATCTGAATAAGGCATGTCCTAAAGATGAATTTTCACTACCAATTTTGAAATTGATGGAGGAGATTTCCTCATCTCATGCAGTATTCTCTTTCATAAATAGATCATCTGATTATAACCAAATTATGATTGCCCCCGAGGATGAGAAAAATACTACTTTTTGAACCTCGATCGAAATCTTTTGCCATAGGGTCATGCCTTTCAGCCTTAAAAATGGTGATGCTACATACCAACGGGCCATGACACAGATCTTCAATAAACTTATTCATCATCAGGATGGTTGGTGCATTGGTCCATTATTTTATCATAGTTTGACATCACTTTTGCACCCCTCCATGCGGTGATAGGACAAACACTAGTGGATATCTTAGCAGCACACCTACTTCCTGCAGATTTTTTTGCTTAGTGACTACCTCCATGATGAACAAATCATGAACTTAGGAAACACTAGCATTCACCATTGAGAGATATATTTTTGTGGTGTGGCTTCATTTTATAAATTTGAAAAACCATGATCTACTCTTCTAGGAAGGGCAGGGATAAGAATAGTTCTCCTAACTCCAAACTGTGATGTGATGAGATTTTCATATCATCTGTCCAATCTATGCATAAATAACGAAGCCGAATATGAGGCTCTGATTGTTGGTATGGAGTTAGCTATTATACTATGCATCCAGAGTATCAACATCTTTGAAGATTCTCAACTAGTTATCAACCAAATTATTGGGTCTTATAAAGTTCTGAATCCTAAGCTCCATCACTACCACAAGTATATTATGAAGTTATTGGCTTAAATCTCGGACGTTATTATTTATAAGATTCCTTCAGGACAGAATGCCATATCAGATGCATTAGCCAAACTTCTCAAAGAGTTGGCATGTTTGGAAGATGTGTCCATACTAATAAGGGTCCAAAATAGACAAGTCTTATCCCTTGTTAATGCTAAACTTATCGAGAGATTCTCTCTTGAAGGGGATGTTGTCATTGTCAAAAAGGATGATGAGTTGGATTGGAGGTAATCATTCATGGATTATTTAAATATGGGCAAACTATCTCAGGAGAAGTCATTAGCACATCAGGCAAAGCAGAGAGCCCTTTTCTATGTTCTCGTAGATGACACCTTGTATCAACGGTCCTTCGATCATATGTGATTATGTTGTTGTTGACCTCACTTTTGGAGTGAGCTCTTAACCTCCTCTTCTTAGACTTAAGACTTTTCTAGACACTAAGATTTCTTTAGTCATAAGACATATCTAGTGATTAGGTGAACACCTAACCTAAGCCTAGAGACTTAGAAGTGTAAGTCATAAGATTAGGCTATGCCTTAGGGTTTAAGGAAATTGCCTATCCCATAGCCTAAACCTAATCTAGATACACTTTCTCAAGTCAAACCCAGACTCAATTCTCAAATCAAATCTCAAATTCAAATTCAAATTCCAAATCTAATTTCAAAATTTGACTCCAAATGATTGAAACCCAAAATCAAATCCAAACTCTAAAACCCCTTCCTAAGCCATATGAACCATATTCATAAGCTTAGCCAAAACTTTTCTTAAATCAAATCAAACTCAATTGATCTCTTTATAAATCAATTATTCCTTCATTTATATTCACAAATATAAATGAAATCCAAATTCAAATGACCAAAACTATATCAAAAATCAAATCCAAACTCAATCTAAACCCTTTAAGCTAATTCTTTGGACTTAGCCAAACTCTATCCATATCAAGTCAAAACCAATGAATTTTCTCTTAAATCAATCATTCATTCAATTATCTACCCAAATATAAATGAAACCTACAACCATCAAATCAAATCTAAACCAACCCAAGTCAACCCAACTTAGTCCTTTTAACTTGAAAATTTCAAATGAGCCAAAATCCCTTAGACTCCAAATTGATTTTCGTTGAACTTATATTTCAATCTAGGGCTCATATATAAGTTCAACTAAATTTGAATCTAACCAAAACTAAACTAATTGACTCACTTAGGTGCACTTGACCTAAAGGACCCATTTGAGCCAATTTGTAATCCAACCCAAATTGGATTGAACTAAGCTCACCAAAATCTTAAACCATGATTGGTGATCACCCTAGGATGATCAGTTGCAATCAATTGGGCCAAACCAAGCCCAATTGACCATTTGATCTAAATTGACCCAAATTAGCCTAAAGAACCAAATCGGGTCAAATCATGATCTAACCCAAATTGATTGTAAACAATGGCTAAAGTTCATTCTAAATTGATTACTGAACTTAGCCAAAGCCATAATTAAACCCAATTTGATCAATCGAGCCTAATTGGGTCAACTTGACTCAACCTAGCCCAAATTAGCCTAAAGGGTCAATTTGGCCTAAATCAAAATTAAATCTAAATTAATTCAAACCAAAGATCACATTCAACTTCAATTAGTCAATTGAACATGAATCAACCCATAACCTAAGCTAATTTGGCCAATTTTGATCAAATGGGCAATTTGGCCCAAAATGACCCGTATGACCCAAATTGGGCCAAATCCCTTGAACCAAGCCAAAACCCATTGGGGGATAATCAAATCCAAACCCCATTTGGGATCAGCCCATAACAAATCCAACCTATTTTAAATCCCTTATGAATACATCCCCACATAGGATTCCACCTAACCTCATTTAATTCCTCCATCACATGCACTTAACCCCCCATCACATGTCCCCAATATTTCAATTGAATAAATCTGATCATATGACGCAAGAGAGGACTTTGGAGCAAAAATCCAAAGTCCTCAATCAATCTTGCATCCATCACAACCACCCCAACTAGATGGCAATCAATTTGGAGCCAAAAAATTCAAAAATATTTTGAATTTTCGGCCATTATAAAAAGAGGAGAAGATGAGGCTTGAAATCTCTTCCTCCCATTACTATTCAGCTCCCAAAAACTCCCCAAAGCAAAAGGGAACCCATCCCCCACTTCGTTTAACCACTTTGAGCTCAAATAATACAAGAATTTTTTCTTCCGGTGAGGCGACGATAAACATCGGAGAAGGGCGTTCAAGAGCTAAAGATTACTCAAGCTTCCTCACATACATGATCTCCCTGATCTTCACCGAAATCATCCCCTGAGGTAACTTTTGTCAAACCATACCTTAGAGTTTGCATATTTTGTATTAAATTTCCCGATCTAGGAATTTCTTTAAAAAATCCAGCACTTTTATTTTAAATCATCCCAAATAGGAAAAAGAATTTTTTCGGTGCAAATTGGCACGAAAATGGATCCATTTGGACAAGTTTTGGCCTAAAAACTTTCATTTTTTTAAAAATACCCACGAAAATCGTTCACCGTCAGAACTCACGATCCGATCCGCGGTTGGAATCGGCTGATAATCGTTGTGCGTCGGACCTCCGTCGCATGATCCGAAGCTTTGGAGCGCGAAGCCATATCACGGAAATGATCGATCGATGGTTTCGGCGGCTCAGATCGATCCCGATCACGGATCGCATCGATTCGACCATCCGATTTGTGATCGGACGATCCAAAGCGAAATGTCTTTCCCTCCCAAACGTGTGTATATATATATATATATATATAATAATAATAATAATAATAATAATAATAATAATAATAATAATAATTTAAATCATAAAATTTCAAAAATTCATAGAAAATAAAATACTTAATAAAAATTGCAACGAGTGGATTCTTCTATCTGAGAGAAATCCAACAAACCCAAAATACGAAAAAGTTACTGAGTATTGTGAGCGTAATTTAGGTTTTAGTGAAAATCATATTTCATTAATTAAGCCAAAAATATAAGTCAGATTAAGTAGAGATTTCTAGATATTGAAACTAATGTTAAAATACACCTACAATAAAAATTTCAAGTTAGAACAACTTCTGGATTTGTTGAATTAAATTTTTAAATTTAGATTATCAATTTTAATAAAATAAATTAAATAAAAATTCAAAAATTTACAAAAATCTTCAAGATGACTTAAATCACTTCAATTGACATCTAGGACTCTTAAGAAAAATGATTTGATCTTCTAAATCTTAAGAAACCCAAATAAACATTTAAGATTAGAGTTTAAACAATTAAAAGTTAATTAAAATATAATCTAAAAATAACTCAAATATTAAATCAAAAATTAGAAATTGAATAGCATTCATTAAATCATTAATCAAACTTTAAATCAGAAAAATATCATCTTTAAAGGAGATTAAATTAAATATGATTAAATCTATTTAAGTTAATAAAACTAAATTAAATGATTAAATATTAAATCAAACTCAAAATCCAGCAAACTTAGAAAACTTTAATAATTTGATACTAATCGAATTAAACTAAATAAAATTAAAGCAAACTTAATTAATCTATGATTAAATCACATCCATTTGGAATGAGATAATTAAATAACCATTGAATATTTCAACCTAATAACTAAATTGAACATGTTAATGAAATCAAACAAGCATAATAAATAAATCAAATCAAGTAAAACCCTTATCATAAATAATCAAACTCAGTTAGTCAAACATCTAATTAATGAAAATTTAATAAATTAATCCATCATCTTAATTAATCAAATTAATTTAAATAAGTTACATTAAAGCTAACTCTAAGATTAAGCTTAAATCAAATCTAATTAAATTTAATAATCACACCCCTAAACTAATTAAGTTAATTAAATTAATCATGAAACCTAAACTTAATCAAACATAATTAAGATGCAATTAAACACTAATCAAAATTTAAATTAAACTTAAATCATTAAGTCATTAATCTCTAATCAAACAAACCTTTAATTCTAATTTTGACCTTAATCAAACTTAATTATTCAAACATCTAATTAATGCAAACTTAATAAATTAATCCATTATCTTAATAAACCAAATTTAACTTTATAAATCAGATTAAAGTTAATTCAAATTAAATACTTAATTAATCTATTAATTAATTTAATCACACCTATTAAATAAATTAATTAAGTAACATTAATCATATTAAACTTAAGCTTAATCAAACATAAAAATTAAATGATAATCAAACCCTAATTTAAACTTCAATAATTAATTCATCAATTACATCATTAACTCAAATAAACATGAAATCAAATTAAAAGTTAAACAAATATTTATTTAATTTAATCATACTTCTTAAACAAACTAATTAAGTTAATCAAATTAATTACATTAAACTTAATTAATCAAAATATAATTAAATATTAATCAAAACATAAATTAAACCTAAACCATTAAGTCATTAATTACATCATTTGTCTAAAAAATATGAAACTAAATTAAAAAAATTAAACATTTATAATTAACATAAATACACTTATTAATTAAACAAATCACATAATCACATTGAACCAGCATAGACCAATAAAGCTAATTAAATTAAATTGAATCAAATTAAGTTAAATCAAGAAAGATTCTCATCAATTTAATATAAAATCAAATCAAATCTCATTCAACCTACTTAAATAAAATAAACTAATTAACTATCCAATATATGAAATCAAAATACAAACCAAACTTTGATGAACATGACAAATGGATGTGATTAAAAATAAAATCCCAACTATAAAGAATCAAACCCAATTAGATTCAAAAATAAAATCTTAATTAATCTAATCCAATCAAACTACAAATAAATGAACCACAATTGAATTAAATAAACATAAAGTTAAATCACATAACCATGATCAAAGAAAAGAATTAAATATTTAAAAGGATATTGAATTATCAAGATTCAATTAAATAAAAATACCTAATATAAAATTAATCAACCAAAAACACATGAACTTAAACAAACTTAAACTCCATTAGACATTAAGGATATTGAATTATCAAGATGCAATTAAACTAAAACATCTAATCCAAAGAATCAATTAATCAAATACTTAAATAAACTGAAATTCTAAATTCAAAATCAAATGAATTACACAAATTCAAATGGGCTAATCAAGATACTTAAGGACTTTAGTTAGATTCCTTAGGAATTAGGATAAAGAATAAGGTGAGTCCTGTCTATAGATGGAATTCATCCCACTCTTCATTCTTGAGAATCTAAATATCATTTCAACCAAATAAAACTGAAATAAAAATGAAAATCAAATCATTAAATCATTTAGATTAAAATCACCCAAAGGTAAAATTTAAATTCAAACTTCAAATTGAACTTAAACTAAAGAAGCCTAGTAAAGTCTTACACAAGCCTAAGCACACACATTAGAATACTAAGTCACTTCTTCTAAGTTGCATTGTATGTATGATGTTGTATTTTATTTTGTGATATAATATTTTAGACCTGATGTTAGGTGTATGTTTTAGATCTGGATGTTAGGCTATTAATCATATTTTATCTGGGTTGTGCTTATAATAAAAAAAAATATAAATGCTTTTATCAGGTGTTTTAGCCCTAAGTGTAACCCATGTTAGGACAGGTGGGCTTGGTTACTCATGTGTGGGTGCTAAGTCCAAATTATTCATATAACCGCTTGGGTTGTATGGTGTGTTTAGCTAATATTTATTTTGCAGGTGTAGCTAGATTTACTTCTCCTATTTTTTGATGTAATTAGGAATTAGGATTAGTGCTATGGGGATTAGGATGAGCAGTGACCAGAAGGCTTAGTCCTGGGGTACCCTGTGATGCCTTGGAAATCAAATCAAAAGAAAGAGAATGAAGAAATGAAGAAAAGAAGACCCCCATAGCATATATATTATTTTTGTAATCCGGGTTGTATAAGGGTAGAGCTCGGCTACCCATATTTTCTTTTCTCTTTTCGGGGTGTACGGCAAAACTCGACTGCACTGGCTTTTTATTCTTTTACGGTAGTCTATAAAATTATTTGATGTTGTGTTTAGATTGTGCATTAGAACATCATGCTTTTCATAGTTTATTTATGATTGATGCTTGAATGTGTGGCCTCGATGCGGTAGGCTCTTAGGATAAAATTAATTTTTTTACTCCAATTAATAACTCATAACTAAAATTTTAAAACAATAGCCTCACATAAAAGCCTAGGAATTAAATCAAGATAATAAAATATTTAGCAACCCCTTAGCTGGATGGATGAATGTATAATATCATGCATGCCATATTATTTCACTCTTGTTAAGAGGGGGCTTCCATCCTTGCCAGAGAATCAAGGCTTAACCTATGAGAGCCTTTGGTGGAAGACACCCCTTTTCTCCTTTTGATTTGGCCCATAATCAAATTCTCATGCATTTAGGCATATAAAATCCCATAGCCTGCATCAAAATAAAAAGTCCAAAAGAATCAAATAAATTTGATAAAATTTGTATTAGATTAAGTCATTAATTCATACCACTCATGCTCTAGTTTCTTAGGGAGTGAGTTTAAGGACTTAGTTTTCTTTCTAAATGAACAACAACCTAGCCATCTTGCAAAACATAAGACTTGCTTGCATGGATTTAAAGCATAAGAGGAGTTAGCTGGCTGCCACTCTAGGTGGTAATAAGTCCAGCAGTCGAGTGATTTATTCTCTCTTGTGGAGGTAAATCATATACCCATTTTCGCCTTAGATTTAGGGCGTGCTTTTGTTTTGTACCAAAGCTCCTTAGTTTAGGAATCTGAGGTAGCTGTTTCCTTCAGGCTACAAGCATAAATTCTCACCTCTTAGGCATTTACACAATCTTATGTTGTGGAATTATAAGCCCTAGCAATCTAATAAAATGTCAACTCAAATAATAAACTCTCTTCAATTTCAAAAATATAAAGCCCAATTATAGGGTAGATTGGAATGCTCACTAGGCTTCCTAGTATCATGAGCATTTCCTACTTTCTCCCTTTGATTCCAAAACAAGTCTTCTCCTTGATCTATCCCATTTGATTTTCTAAAATAGCCAATCCTTTGATAGTCTTAACCTTGAAATCTTTGGAGACCCTAATTGTCTACTTTAATCGAGAGTATTCTTAAGAAATTCTCATTTCTTAGGATGTAATTAACTATGGGGGCTTGCCTCCATAGGGAACTTAATGAACCCGACTTAAAATAAACCCTACTTTACTTTACTATATAGGAAAGATCTGTATGTTCAAGACCCATCATGCCTTAGGAGTCCTTATTAGGTGATTAGGTCCATTATAGGGTGGTGATTTCTATCTTTCGAGATAGTACATAATTCCTTAATGTCATACCCGATCACTTCAATAAGTACCTCCTAAGATCTGCGTGGTGTCCCACACCCTAAAAATAAACACCATAATTGTTTGGACAAACACGAAGCCCATAAGATCGTGATTGAGGTATACTCATGCTTATGCAGAGCACATCAATCCAGTTCGAAGACAAAAGCCAAGAATAAGATAATAGGATACTACTGGCCTTCAATGATCACAGACTACATGGACGTAGCTAGGAGATCCCATAAATGTCAGGTGCACAGTGTAGTCTTACCCCAACCACCCAACATTCTACATCCTACATTGGTCTCATGACCATTTGAGTGTTGGGGTATCAATATAGTGGGTCCGAATGATCCTCCTTTTTCAATGGTCATTGGTTCATTCTAGCTGCCACAGACTACTTTTCAAAGTGGGCGGAGGCAATCTCCCTCAGAGAGGTCACAGTTCAGCATGTGCTCCAATTTTTTCAGGAACCATATTATATATAGGTTTGGAGTACCTCGATGAATTATATGTGATAATGGTACTACATTCAATAGCACCAAAATCAATAGCTTTTCCCAAAAGCACATCATAGATTAGAGATACTCTACCATCTATTACCCGAGGGCAAATGGCTTAGTAGAAGCATTCAATAAAACTTTAATCCAGATATTAAAGAAGACACTCAACGATAATAAATGACAGAGGCATGAGCAGTTAGTTGAAGCTTTGTGGGCTTACCGCACCACATACAGAACTCCAACTCAATCTACCTCATTCACCTTAGCGTATGGGTCTGAAGAAGTTCTATCATTAGAAGTGCAACTCCCATCATTAAGGATAGCTATGGGTAGTAAAATCACAATAGAGCAGAACACCAAGTTGCGGTTAGAATAGCTCAAAGGTTTGGAGGAGAGACACCTTCGGGCATGCCAGAACCTTGAGATGTACAAAGACAAAATAATTTAAGGTTATAATAAGTTGGTCCGTCCTAGTGCTTTTCAAGTAGGAGAACTTATTTTAGTTCTAAGGAGACCAATTATTGCCCGTCAAAAGATGGGAGGCAAGTTTGAACTCACTTAGAAAGACCCTTTTGCCATAGAGAAAGCCTACCAAGGAGAATCTTATTAGCTTATAAATTATAAGGGAGAGCGCACAATGCTTCCAATCAATGGGATCTACCTAATAAAAAAATTATCCATAAATCTTATTTCAAATCAATTGTCGATAAAATTTCTTTCATCTTTAACTCCATATCTTCATATTGGATAGGAATATGTTTGCTTGTGAATCTGCCACGATGTGTTTAGGGTAGGTGTAAGGAACCCAGGCGGCATCCTATCCTTTAGTGACACAACACCAACACAACCTACACATAATCACATAAAATAAATATATATATATATCTTTTGTCTTGGACTATTTTAATGTGGGAAAAAGCCCCCTCTCGCACTCACTCATTAGCTGCTCTAGGTCGGGCTGACATGCTACCTTGCTAGTGTGTCACCCCAATGGTTACTTGTCCGGTAGATGTAAGTCTACAAACTTTCTTCCTAACTTGTCCATTGCAAATCGATGAGCACCTTGTTAGTTTGGCAGGCCTTACTGCGCATCCAGTAAGCTACCTCATGTTGACTTTGTTTAAGAGGATGTAAGCCTACACGCTTTCTTCTTGAACTAACCATCATACACTGATTGGGTCAAGTATATTTAAGGCTTAGGATAAGTCCCCCAGTGACTCCTTTCCTCCTAACTACTTCAAGTCTAGGTCTAGTCCTTGCACGGGACTCCCCAGTTGGTAGTCACCCTAGGTAGGATAGCACTTATCTCATCGATGATAGACTATCTCGATGATCATTTCCATCTGTAAAGATGTAAGTCTATAAGCCTTCTTCTCAGATTGATTGTGGCAAATCGACGGACACCTTAGGTTGGTTGGTTATCGCCATGCTGACGGCGACCCACTCGGTGAAAACACCACTCATGGCAGATGTAAGTTTACAAGCATTCTCCCGGAGTTGGCCACCATATACATATAGGATTTTTTTTACAGGGTTTTGGACAAAGCCCCTAGCGACACCTCCCCTATGGGCACTCTATTTGGATCACATCCTTAGCAATTCCATCAGGCACTACCCTGGTTACTCTTGGATTGGATAGTCCCCCTTTCCCAGTAGCCACCCCTTTGGATGGAGAATTTGTCTCGTGGATATGTAGATTCTCTCTTAGTCCAGTAAGTCTGAGATAGGAATAGGCTGATATAAGCTCATTCTCAGTGTGATCTCTTGCACACCAACATGATCCACATATAAACACCGTATTCACTTGTGGATCAACAGCAAAACCCCCAATGGTACCTTTTCCCAAGCAAACATCATATCTTTAGGGAAATGTCAACAAAAGTCCCTATAAGAATCACCTGAATACTTTTGAGTTGAGATAAATCCCCAAATCAGAACTCTCTTGGTAGTCTCCCTTAGGTCGGGCTCAATTTGTTGTGCCACCAACAGGTCACCTTGGTGGTCATCCTTGGTTTGGAAGATATAAGTCTACCACATATTCTTTTCAGCATGACTATTGCACACTGATTGACAACCTTAGGTCAGGTTAGATTTGTTGTGCTATCAATCAATCACCCTAATGGTTTCTTGTTTAAGAAGTTATAAGTCTACAAGCTTTCTTCCTAACTTGACCATTGCACACCAGAAGACACCCCTTAGGTTGGTTAGCTCTATCCTGTGGTCGATAAACTATCCCTTTGGATTTGTAAATCTAAGACAGTAATAAGCTGATATTAGCCCCTTCTTAGTAAATCCATCGCACACTGATAGGGTCCATCTAAAATTAAATTGATCTTGACTATTCTTGAGTCGATGTAAGTCCACAGCGGCATTCACTCAATAGTCGCCTTAGGTCAGGTTTGATTTATTGTGCTATCAACCGATCACCCAAGTGGTTTATTATTCAGGAAGTTGTAAGTTTACAAGCTCTCTTCCTGACTTGACCATTGCACACCGAAAGATAACTCTAAGGTTGGCTAGTACATGGTCAGTAGACTATTTCTTTGGATTTGTAAATCTAAGACATGACTAATGTGATGTTAGCCCCATCTTAGTAGATCCATAGCTCATCGACATGATCCATTTTATCAAATTACCATCCTTCCCTAGTGGAATCCAAATTAAATCCATCTTATTCCCAACATATCTGAGATCATATCTCTAACAGATGTGCCCTCAAAACTAAATCACATCCTCCCCCCCCCCAATGGAATCTCAAATCATAAAAAATATTAAATTCTCATCCCTAATGGATGCCCCACCAATTAAATCAAATCAAATTCCTCCTTACTGAGGCGTGAATCATAGCCTCTCCCCAATGGAGCCCTCATAAAATCAAACAAAATCAAATCCCTATCCCTAGTGGATAATCTGAATCTGCTTCCAGTGTAAGGTTCATGTACTCATCCCCAGTAGATCTTTTCTCCCCAAGTCATATCAAACCAACTCAAATTCCTATCCTTAGTGGATAATCTAAACATGCTTCCTTAGTGGAAGGTTCACATACTTGATCCCCTCAGTGGATTCTTCCTTCCTTTCTTATTCCATTAGCATAAGTTGAGTTGCATTGCACTAAAATCTTGATTTTGTCTACATCTCAGGTTTTAGAGTAGATCATTTTCATTAGTACTTACGATCCTTCAAACGTTATTGATCGTCTCGGTCAACACAAATACATGTGGTGTGTCTCATCAGTTACACCACACCTATTAGACACCCTTTTGTTGATCTCACTTTTGGAGTGAATTCCCAACTTCTACATCATAGATCTAGGACTATTGTAGACACTAAGAGCTCCTTAGTATTAAGACACTTTTATTGATTAGGTGAACACTTAACCTAAGCCTAGAGACTTAGAAGAGTTAGCCATAGGAATATATTATGCCTTAGATATTTAGGAAGACTTGCCTACCCTATAGCCTTAAACCCATTCCTTGCTTCCTTCCTCAAACTAAACCTCAAATTCAAAACCAAATCATAAATCAAATTCCAAATCAAATGATTTACGCCCATGATTAAATTCAAATTCCAAAACTCTCTCTAAGCACTTTGATTTTATCTTATAGACTTAGCCTTAACCAAATTCAAATCAACCTCAACTCAATTGATTTTTTCAAATATCCATTCAATCTCAAATCAAATTCCAAATTAAATACAACTCCAAGTGATTGAAACGAAAAATCAAATGCAAATTTAAAAATCTCTTCTTAAACCATATGAAGTACCTTCATATGCTTAGCCAAAACTCCCTTTAAACCAAATCAAACTTGGTTGATTTCTTTATAAATCAATTATTCCTTCCTTTGTATTCACAAATATAAATGAAATACAAATTTAAATAGCCAAAACCAAATCAAACTAAATCAAACCAAATCAAAACCTTTCTTAAGCCATATGGACCTACCTCCATAAGCTTAATCAAATCTCAACATAAATCAATCCAAACTCAATTGATTTCTTTATAAATCAGTAATTCCATCATTTATATTCATAAATATAAATGAGACCAACCCTCCAATGACCAAAAATAAATCAAACTAAATTAATTCTCTACTTAAGCCCTTTTGGACCTACATCCTTAAATTTGATCAAATTTGCTTCCAGATCACTCAAAACTCAAGTGATTTTCTCATGAATCATTTATATCTTCATTTATATTCACAAATATAAATGAAATATAAATCTAAATGGTCAAAACCAAACCCACATCAAATCAAAATTTCAATTTTAGCCTTTTTAGCCAATTTCTTAAACTTGACTAAATGATATCCAAATTAACTCAAAATTCGTTGATTTCTTTATGATTCAATCATTCTTTCAATCATTGTTCCAAATATAAGCATAAACTATAATTATCAAATCGAACCCAAGTCAACTCAAGTCAAGCCCATGTTGCCCACTTTTGACTTGAAATTATCATATGAACCAAAATCTGTTTGACTCCAAACCAATTGTAATTGGATTTATATCTTCATCCTAGGCTCATATATGAGTTCAACTAAACTTGAATCAAGCCAAAACCAAATCAATTGACCCATTTAGGTCCACTTGACCCAAAGTGATCTAAAAGATCTTTTTGAGCCAAGTTCTAATCCAACCCAAATTGAATTAAACTAAACTCATCCAAATCTTATATCATGGTCAACAATCATCCTAGGGTGATCAACTACCTTCAATTGGGTCAAACCAAGTTAATTTGGTCTTTCGACCAAGTCAACCTTCATCCTAAAAGAAATGTAAACTAGCCTAAACCTACCATATACCAATTGGTTGAAATCATTGATTCAAAATCGTTCGTAATCAATGATTGAACATAACCAAACCCTTAATTGAGCCAAATCAAGTCCAATTGACCATTTGACTTAAGTTGATCCAATTTGGCCTAAAAAGCCAAAACGGGTCAAATCATGATTTAACCCAAATTGATTGCAACCAATAGCTCAAGTTCATTTCAAATCACTTATTGAACTTGACCAATGCCACAATTGAGCTCAATTTGATCAATTGGTCAACTTGACCCAACCTAGCCCAAATTGACCTAAAAGGTCAAATTGGCCAAAATCCAAAATAATTCTAACTAAACCAACCCAAAGCCTACAATCATTTTCAATTGACCAATTGAACATGAACCAACACCTAACCCAACCCAATTTGGTCAAATTGGTCAAATTGATCAACTTAGCTCATTTGACCTATTTGAATCTAAATGAGCCAAAATCAAATATAAGCCAAATTAATCAAAATCACTTAAGCCAAAACTCTTCAAAATATCATTTAAATCTCAACAAAGCCTTGGTTTGACCCAATTTTATCAATTGATCAATTGAACCCAACTTAAACCCAAATGAACCCATTTGACCAAATGAAGTCAAACCACCACAAACCAACCCATGAGACCCTAGGAGCTAGCCGAACCAGACCCAAACCAGTCCGAGATCACACCCAAACTAGCCCAAATCGAAGTGGGACCCAATCCAAGGGGATCAACCATTGGACAAGCCTCGCCACATTAGATTCTTTCCATAAAAAGACAAATCCACTCTCCCATCACTTGGGCAGCCATCCAAGTGCCAAATGGGGTGCACTAAAGCTTCCTAGCCTACCCTAGAACAACTAGGATCATCCATGGACCAAGGGGAGTTCACCTCTCTCCTCCCAAGCTAAACTGAGCACCCAAAGGACCAAGCCAACCCAATAGCCCCATATCTTACCTTGAGCTCTCTGCCACCACTTCCTCCAACCTTGGTCTGCCACATGGAGCTGTCAGCGACCCCTCTGATGCCTCATTGATGATGAATTGATATAATTTCTAGGATATATCCTGTTCATCCATCACACACAGTTGAGGGGTATACTCCCTCAATTCGAGCAGTAATTGTCACGATTCACATTCTCTGAGTTCCTTGAGTGATTTCAAAATCTCTCAGAGCTTCCTAGAGCACCCCAAGCCTCCCTCGATCGGCCATTGTTCTCTGCGTGTGAAATCAAAATAGGGGAGACCTCTTTTGATTCAAACCCACTCATTTCTCAACCAAACTCCAATTAAACTTGCACACACTTTCACCACACCTAATCAAAGCCAAGCAAATCATCCTTTGAGTTCCAAAGCCATCGAAAATCATACTTCGATCAAGGACGAATGCTAAATAGGAGGAGCTTGGTTTATTGAGCAATCTACCTCAAACCAAAGCTCGTGCAGCTCAACAAGACTTTGTTTCTGCTAAACGAAGCTTCCTCAATCATTGGAACTATCGGTCACAAGCTAGTGAGGTAATTTCTCAAAATTGATCCTTGAATGAAAATGGTTTGGAGCTTTGTGAAGGAAATTTGCATTTGATCCCATCCTAATCGTTGAATCCTTCACGCGAAGGTGTGGGCAGAGTTTTGAGTGGATCTGAGCTCGGGTGAGCTTGGATTAAGCGATCCATAGCAGATGGGTTCCGTCTTTCATCACTTGTAGGAAGATGGATCATGGGACGTTCATTCCACATGATTAGAACGGACGGTCGTGATCAAATCATGCATAGATCCCTTGATTAATCTTTTGAAATCACGGATCTAATCGCAGTCATCCGATATTACACCGGATGGTCCGCAAAAAAGCGCGTTCGCCATAATTCGAGTCAGCGTTCTAACATGACAGCTTAAATAGCCTATCCTGTCGCACCACATGGAAAGCATGCCGCGTCAGCAACCACGTGGCGTCGACGGGATTAGAGCTTTAATTAGATTAATTAATCCTATTTTTAAGTCTAAAACTTCCAAAATTTATAACTAATCCTAAAAAATCAAAAAATAATAAATGAGGCCTCATTTTGAAGATATTTCAGAGAGGAATCCATTAAAATTATTATTAATTAAATTTGAATAGCAATTTTTGCTTAATTAAGGTTAAATTAAAAATTTAATTAGCCTAATTACTCTCTTATTAATTTTCTAATTAATATAAAACTTTTCAGAGACTTTTAGGGGGAAGACCTCTGCCTCCCCTATTTTTCTTGGAATTTATTGGATAGTTAATTAGAGAAATTGATTGATTAAGCCTTAATTACTCTCTACTTTCATTAACAATAATTAAGCAAATGAATAGTGGATTAATTAATTAATTAGGCTTATTTTCCTTTGTTAATAGTGAGAAGTCTTAAGGAAGTGGTTTGGGTTCACTCCTTCCATTTCATTAAGCCTCCTCATTTATTTCAATTTAATTAAAGCTTAAGTAATTAACTAGCCACTTAATTATTCAATTAAAACAAGAGAGAATCTAATTATTTCAGATCCTAATTAATTATTTGAAATGACTTAGGGATCGGGATTGAGGCCTCTTCCTTGATCTCTTTCCTTAAGTTAATTTCATCATTCTAATTAAAGGCATAATCAAAGGATTTAATTAACCAATTAAGAGCTTAATTAAATTAATTTAAAATCTAATTCATTCCTAACTTTTATTAATCAACCTTAGGTAGCTCTTTAGATGTTTAATAGTCCAAAGAAGTCTAATGAAATTATGATTAGCTTACATGTGTGAGAAAATCATAAAAAAAAATAATTAAATCACTTAAGCTTAATTAGCTATTTATTATGAGTCAATTGCATTAGACCCCTTTCATTTCTTAGGAGCAAGGCTAATTTACTTTTCATGTGATTGCATATCATGTTGGCTCATCATTAATTAGTTAATTAACTTATGGTGATGTAGGTAAGGATTTTAGTAATTGATTTAATCCATACCTCAACCTTATTAAGCCATAAAATCAATTTAATCGCTTTCAACTAAATCAAACTAACTCACACATGAGGAATGGGATTATGATTAATAAACCTCTTTCACGTTCCTTAAATCAAATCAAACATGAGATCAAAAATGACTTTAAGAAACTTTGGTTTATTTTAAATAAGCTTGCTTAATATGATTTTCCTTAGGAATTAGTTGGATCGAATGAAATTATATGCTTGTGTTGATGTTGTATGTCACTTGATTCATGCATTCATAACTTTCAAAAGAATTAATTAAATAAAAATGGTTTCCTTTATGTCAAATTTTGCATGTGTTAACTTAATCATAAATATGTGTAGCTATTATCAATATTAAATCTCAAATGTATTTTCAAAAACTTATTAATGAATGATCAAACATATTATGACTTTAGTTATGTATACATACGAGGTGCATGTGAGTATAAGCTTAGTGTATGAAGTGAAATCTCTTTATTACATCCATATGTTGACTTGAATAAGTCTGGGCATCCTGGGGATGCACAGCTTTAAGTAACCCCAATGAGATTTCTACCTCAATCCCCTGGTGCGGAACAATGGCGACGTAACTGTTTGATTTCATTCTTATGTGTTTTGACATTAGAATTGGGATAGAGCTTTGATTCATTTACACAAACAAATCAAATAAATAAAATTCTACTTTTGCATGATTTTCTATTCTCATAGTTGTTTATACTTCACTCCCCTGGTGCAGAATAATGGCACTATACTTGCTTAAAACTTTTATACATTTGAATATGTGTTTCTAATGAATGAAAATCCTCTTATTTTCTATTAAAAAGATATGCATTCATATTTTGTTCAAGTGGTTGGATTGACTAGTCATTTGATTTAGAGTTCTTTTTTTATGCTTTTGAATAATAATTTGGATAGAGTTTTAAATTAGTATGTCAAATAATTCAAACAAATGAAACATCAATTCCAAGTACATATGCTTACATTCATCATTCAAGTGTGCTAAAATATAGATTGTATGTATATGTATATTTTGGACTTAATCATATGCATGTTATATATGATGGAAAGAAGTGAACAAACATGTATCGTGTGATAGTAGTTCATTCCAATTAATCTTAAGATGCATTTCTTATTGAATGAGTTTATTTAAAGTAAACATAAACTTATGATTAATTAAAATATGTAATAAGTCATTGTTGACCTCACTTTTGGAGTGAGCTCTTAACCTCCTTTTCTTAAACTTATGACTCTTCTAGAAACTAAGAACTCCTTAGTCATAAGACACTTCTAGTGATTAGGTGAACACTAAATCTAAGCCTAGAGACTTAGAAAGGTTAACCATGGGATTAGGCTATACCTTAGGGCTTAAGGAAATCACCTATCCTATAGTCTAAACCCACTCCATATACACCTTCTCAAATCGAACCCAAATTCAAATCTCAAACCAAACCTCAAATTCAAATTTAAATTCCAAATCTAAGTTCAAATTTGACTCCAAATGATTGAAACCCAAAATCAAATTCAAATCCTAAGACCCTTCTTAAGCCACATGAACCACATTCATAAGCTTAGCCAAAACTCCCTTTAGATCAAATCAAACTCAATTTATTTCCTTATGAATCAATTATTCCTTCATTTATATTCATAAATATAAATGAAATCCAAATTCAAATGACCAAAACTATATTGAAAATCAAATCTAATCACAATCTAAGCCCTTTAAGCTAATTCTTTGGACTTAGCCAAATTCTATCCAAATCAAGTCAAAACCAATGAATTTTCTCTCGAATTAATCATTCATTCAATTATTTATCCAAATATAAATAAAACCTATAATCATCAAATCAAATTCAAGTCAACCCAAGTCAAGCCTAACTTAGCCCTTTTGACTTAAAACTTTAAATTGAGCCAAAACCTATTGGACTCCAAATTAATTATCATTGAATTTATATTTCAATCCAGGGATCATATATATATTCAACTAAACTCAAATCAAACCAAAACCAAACCAATTGACCCACTTAGGTCCACTTGACCCAAAAGTGACCTAAAGGACCCATTTGAGCCAACTTCCAATCCAACCTAAATTAGATTGAACCAAGCTCACCAAAATCTTCCACCATGATTGTTGATCACCCTAGGATGATCAATTGTAATCAATTTGGTCAAACCAAGTCAACTTAGTCATTTGACAAAAGTCAACCCTTAGCCCAAATGAACTAAAACTAGCCAAAACTCATCCTCTATCAAATTGATTAAAACCAATGATTTGAATCAACCCAAAATCAATATTTAAATATGACTTGACCATAATTAAGCCAAACCAAGCCCAATTAGTCATTTGATCTAAGTTGACCCAAATTAGCCTATAAGATCAAATTGGGTCAAATCGTGATCTACTCAAATTGATTGCAACCAATGGCTCAAGTTCATTCCAATATGATTATTGAACTTGACCAAAGCCATAATTGAGTCTAATTTGACCAATTGATCAACTTGACCCAACTTAACACAATTGACCTAAAGGGACAAATTAGCCAAAATTCAAATTAAATCTAATTTGATTCAAACCAAAGACCGCATTCATCTTGAATTAACCAATTGAACATGAATCAACCCATAAACCAAGCCAATTTAGCCAATTTTGGTCAAATTGGTCAACTTGACCCATTTGATTCTAAATGAGCCAAAATCAAATTAATCAAACCAAAACTCTTCAAATTATCATTTGAACCTAACCTGAGCCTTGGTTTGACCTAATTTGACCAATTGGTTAACCCCTAATCCGATATGACCTAATATGACCCGTATGACCCAAATTGAGCCAAATCCTTTCAAACCAAGCCCTACCCAAACCCATTTAGGATCAACCTAAAATCAACCCAACCCAATTAAATCTCTCATGGATCCTCCCCCACATAGGATTCCAACCAATCTCATTTAATTCTCCCTATCACATGCATTTAACTCCTCCCCAACATGTGCATTCAATGGAACTGATCATATGACAGCAAGAGAGAAATTTGGAGCAAAAATCCAAAGTTTCAATCAACCCATTATCCATCCCAACCAACCCAGGCAAAATGATAATACTTTGAAGCCAAAAAATTCAAAAAAAGATGGATTTTCAACTACTATTAAAGGAGGGGGAAATAAGACTTCATTTCTCTTCCTCCTATCACTATTCAACCCCAAAAGCTCCCCAAAGCAACTAGTCACCACTTCCGCACCTCTCTTGAGCTAAAAACATCAGGTGGATTCCAGCGAGAAAATGGCAAGCACAGGAAAATACATCATTCAAGTGAATGTGAATGCTACACTCATTCCAAAACTTTGTCTTGCACTTAGGAGCTCGCTCAAATCTTCACTGCCACCGAAAACTATCCCCGTCGAGGTAAATTTTACCAAACTTTAGCCGACCTTCGGATTTATCATTTTTTGTGTTCATTTTTTTTATAAATTTAAGAATCTCCCTTAAATAAACCCTATATTTTTCATTTTATTTGATCCCAATATGAAGTAGAATTTTTTTGAAGAAAATTGACGCAAAAATGAGCTCAATTAGACCTCATTTTGCATTTTTTTGCATTTTTCCCGTCGATTTTGCCTGTCGGTGAGCACCAGCCGTTCGATCCCATGTTCAGTGGATCAGATGACTCATATCACGTTGGACCCGCATCCTTCCAACCCGAACACACAATCGCTTCGATTCTGGATCAAACTGCATCATTTTCCAGATCCTTTCCGCCACGTCGGCATCGGCGGCGTCAACCGTCGCGGTCGCGTCTGCGGCACCATGCACCCAATCTAGCGGCACCATGTGGCATTGTGTTGCCCCGTTAGCACCCACGCGGCACTGATTGGGTTAAGTGGGAAAATCACCTATTTTTTTATTTTAAAATTTATTTAAGTATCCTAAAACTTTAAAAGTTAATAAAAAAAATATTTAGCAAAAAATTACAAATAAGAGCTTGTTGGATTCATCTTTCCAAGAGAAATCCAAAGAACTAAAAATTTTCAAATTTCACTTAATCTTTTGAGCTTAATTTAGGTTCTAGTGAAAATCAAATTTCATTATTTAATCTAAAATTACAAGTCCAATTGAAGTGAAATTTTCAGATATTTAAACAAGAGTTAAAATACACTTACCATAAAAATCTCAAGTGAAAATGACTTCTGGATTGGGAGAAATTAAATTTTAAATTTTATATTATCCATTTTAAATAAAATAAATCAAATAAAAATTAGAAATTTACAAAAATCTTCAAAGTGGCTTAAATCACTTCAGTTGATATCTAGGATTCTAAGAAAATAATATGATTTTTTGAATCCTAATGAACCCAAAAACAAACACTTAAGATTAAAATTTAATCAATTATGTAATTAATTTAAATATAATCTAAAAAAATTTTAAATACCAAATCAAAATCATAAATGATGTAATACCCAAATGATTGGTAATCAAACCTTAAGTCAGAAAAGTATCATGTATCCCTCAAATGAAATTGAATTGAAACATAATTGAACTTAATTGAGTTAATGAAATTCAATTAAATGATTATATTTTTTAAATTAAACTCATAATTAAATAAATCAATGAAACTTTAATGTAAAATCAAACTAATCTTGTTAAACCAACACCAAGTATTGAATCATAATTATATGAAACTACTTAACAGATTAAAATAAATAAAATATTAATTAAGCATTAAATAAACTAAAAATTAAATTGAATAATAAACCAATTCAACATAATCATTTGATATTAATCAAATTAAACTAAATAAAGTTAAAGTAAACTTAATTATCATATGATTAAATTACATTCATTTGAAATTAGATAATTAATTAGCCATTAATACATAAACCTAACAATTGAATCAAACATGAATGAAATCTAATGAACATAATAAATGAAGAAAATTGAACCTAACTATGATTATGAATAATCAAGTTTAATTGAAATAAAAATAAATAATTAAATCTCCTAATCTAATCAAATGATAATAATAATAATCCTTTAATTAAATCAAACTTAAGTAAAATACTTAACTAAATCAAATCATTCACATGCGAAAAATTAAGTCATTAATTAAACAAACTTTTAATTAATCAAACATCTAATTAATGCAAACTTAATGAATTAATCTATCATCTTAATGAATCAAATTAATTTAAATAAATTACATTAAAACTAACTCTTAAATTAAGCTTAAATCAAATCTCTAATTAAATTTAATTAATCACACCCCTCAAGTAAACTTAATTAATTATTAATCATATTAAAACTAAGCTTAATCAAACATAAATACAATTAAATACCAATCAAATCTTAAATTAAACATAAATCATTAAGTCATTAATTTCATCATTAATCTAAATAAATATAAAACTAAATTAAAATTAAATAAATCTTTATTTAATTTAATAATTAACAACACACTCCTTAATTAAACTAATTACCTTAATCCAATTGAATAAATAAACTTGAATTAATCCATCATCTTAATGAACCAAATTAAGTTTTTAAAGCTAGATTCAAATTAAACACTTAACTAATCTACTAATTAATTTGATCACACATCTTAAATAAGCTAATTAAGTCAATCAAATTAATCATATTAAACTTAAACTCAATCAAACATAAATGCAATTAAATACTAATTAAAACCTAAATTAAACATAAATTATTAAGTCATTAATTACATCATTAATCTAAACAAATATGAAATCAAATTGAAAATTAAACAAATCTTAATAATTAATATAAATACATTTTTAATTAAGCTGATTACATAATCACATTGAACCTAAGCAAACCCATAGATTAATAAAGCTAATCAAATCAAATTAAATCAAATTAAATTAAATTATGAAAGATTATCAACAATTTAATATATAATCAAATCAAATCTCATTCAACCTACTTAAAAAAAGAAAAACTAATTAACTATCCAATGTATGAAATCAAAATACAAATCAAACTTTGATAAACATGACAAATGGATGAGATTAAAAATAAAAATCCTAATTGAAAATAATCAAACTCAATTTAGAATGAAAATTAAATCTCAATTAATCTAATCCAATCAAACTATAAATAAATGAACCATGATAAATATAAAATTAAATCAGTAACTATAATCAAAGAAAAGAATTAGATATTAATTTAAAAGGATAATGAATTATGAGATTTAATTAAACGAAACATCTAATCTAAAATTAATCAATCAAAAACACATGAATTTAAACAAACTTAAACATCATTAGAGAATAAGGATATTGAATTATCAAGATTTAATTAAACCAAAATATCTAATCTAAAATTAATCAATCGAAACACATGAATTTAAATAAACTTAAACTTCATTAGAGATTAAGGATATTGAATTATCAAGATTTAATTTAACCAAAACATCTAATTCAAAATCAATCAATCAAATATTTAAACAAACTCAAATTCTAAATTAAATCAAATAAATTACACAAATTCAAATGGGCTAATTAAGATACTTAAGGACCTTAGTTAGTCTCTTTAGGAGTTAGGATGTATAATAAGGTGAGTTTTGTCTACAAATGGAATCCACTCTACTCTTCATTCCTGAAAACCCAAACATCACTTTAACCAAATAAAAGTGAAATAAAAATGAAAAAAAATCATTAAACATTTAAATTAAAATCATCTAAAGGTAAAATTTAAACAAACTCAAACTTCAAATTAAAACTTAAACTAAAGAAGCCTAATAAAGTCTTGCTACACGAACCTTCTTTTCACACACTAGAATACTAGGCCACCGACCTTAGAATAATGCTAGGTCGATGTATTGATTGTATATATGATGTTGTGTTTTGTTTTGTGATATAATATTTTAGACTGGATGTTAGGATGTATGTTTCGTAGATTGGATGTAAGGCCGTTATTAGCCTAATCATATTTTCTATAGGGGGCTGTGCTTAAGGGGTCGTTGTAATAAAAATATATATAAATGCTTATGCTGTGCAAGTTGCTTAGCCCCTAAGCATAACTCATGTTAGGACAGGCGGACTTGGTTACCCATGTATGGGGTGCTAATTTCAAATTATTTATATAACTGCTTGAGTTGTATGGTGTGTTTAGCTAACATTTATTTTATAGGTGTGGCTAGATTTACTTTTCCTACTTTTAATATAATTTTGTATTAGAAATTAGGATTAGTGTCATGAGGAATTAGGATGAGTAGTGGCAAGAAGGCTTAGTCTCTAGGGTGCCCTGTGATGTCTTTGGAATAAATCAAATCAAAAGAAAGAGAAGGAAGAAATGAAGAAAACAAGACCCACTATTGGTTAAAAATTTCTATTGGGAGTTGCCTTCAAATCTGTGGGGAGAAAGAAAAAGCAAGTTACTATAAAAATTGGTATTTTTAGGATGTCACGTAGATCCATAGATGTACTTATTCAGGTGATCGAGCACATCATCACGAAAATAGTGTACTATCTCAAAAGATAAAAGTCACTACCCTTTAATGGACATAATCATCTCAATAAGGACTCCTAAGGATGATGGGTCTGCATATGTACCAAAGATTCTTCCCTTACTTTACATGGAAAAGTAAAGCAGTATTTATTTTAAAATGGGTTTGTTAAGTTTCCTATAGGGGCAAGCCCCCATAGTTAATTACATCCTAAGGGACAGGATCCCTTAGGAAAACTCTCAATTAAGGTAAATGATAGTTGTCTATGAAGATTTCAATAGGAAAGGACTATTAATCGATTAGTTCATTTTTGAGAGATCAAATGGGATTGATCAAAAGATGGAGTTATTATCGAAGCTAAAATGGAAGATGAGTAAGAGATTCTCACGATGCTAGGAAGCCTAACGAATATCTCAAACTATACTAAAATTGGGTTTTGCATTTTTTAAATTGATTTAGTTTATTTGAGTTATATTTTTCATTAAAAATTTAGAACTTAAGATTCATTAATAGAAGATTAAGAAAATACCTAAGAGGTGAGGAATTAAGCTTATGGTTCACAAAGGAGAACAATAATATTTGAATTTAAATCTAGGGAGCTTTGGTGAGGACCGAAATCATAACCTAAATCTAGGAAAAAAAATGGGTAATTGGTTTGCCTCCAGAGAAAAACCACACAACTTGGACTTACTTGAGGGTGGCATTTCTCTTACAATTTTAAATACATGTGCGCAAATCTTTATGTTTATGCAAGATAGCTATTATTCATTTAGAAAGAGACTAAGTCTTTAAACTCACTCCCTAAATAGTAGATCATGTAAAGGGAATGCTTCAAATGACCTAAATCTAAAGCAATTCAAATTTCATTTTACTTTTATTTTGGACAATAATTTTGACTTAGGATAATAGGATTCATATGACTAATGCATGAGAAATAAGGTTATTAGCCAAAATCAGCGAGAAGGCAGAAGGTGAGTTTCCACCATGGCTCTCAAAGGTCAAGCTAAGTTTCTCTGGAAAAGGTGGAAGCCCTCCAATCAAGAGTGAAATAAGATGCATGTATGCATGATATTACAAAAGAAATGCTCATCCAATTAAGGGGTTACTAATTCTTTTATCTTGATTTTAAACCTAAGCTTTAGGTGAGGTTATGAGTTATTAAGTTGGGTAAAAGATTTATTTTTCTCTAAAGAGCCTAATCCACATCCAGGCCATACATAAAGTAAGAAAGAAACTAGAAAAATCATGTCACTTAATGCAAAAGCTAAATAAATTATCAACCAATTTATAAAGCTAATTACAAAAAGAATAAAAGGTCGTTGTGGTCGGGCACCACCGCACAATCTCAAAAATATCAAATATGGATAGCTGAGCTCTACCCTTATACAACTCAAATTACAAATGAATTAAATTACAATTAAGCAAGGAATTCATTGTTATGAGGGTCTTCAAGCTTTATTCTCCTTTCTTTTTTTTTCTTCTTATTTCTTCTTTTTTTTCTTTCTTCTTCTTTTCTTCTTTCTTCTTTGGTTCCTTCTTTTGGATGGTTGGATGGTAGATGCTCCAAGGCTTCATATGTTGCATAAGATAAGATCTTATGACCAATGTTTATCCTAATCCCCATAATAATCATTCTAAAATTCTAATTATACAAATTTACATAAAAAGGAATAGTGGAAATCTAACTAACACCTGCAAAATAAAAGTTAGTTAAAATAAATCACACAAATTCCAAGCATGTATATTGGACTTATCACCCCACACATAGGTGACTAAGTCCATCTGGCCTATGGATTATGCTTAGGGGTATAAAGCACCTGCAAGCAAAAATATTTATATTTTTATTTATGATAGCGCCCCTTAAGCACAATCCCCTGTAGAAAAAGAATAGTTAGACTAAGAACATCATATCATTCATTCTATGACTATACACCCTAACATCCAGTCTAAAACATATATCACAAAATAAAACAAACATCAAATAATGCATCGACCTAACCTAAGGCTAGAAGTGGTGACTTAATCTAATGTGTGTGCTTTGAAGGTTTGTGTGGTATGCTTAGCTATGGCTTTAGGTTCAAATTTTCTAAGTGTGAAGAACATGTTCAACTTAGAGGAGGGTTTCATATAAGTTGTTTAATTATTTTGGGTTGATTTTATTTCATATTTTGATTTGGTTTAAGTGGATCCTATAATTAATTACTAAGTTATGAAGAGAGAAAAAGAGAAGAGAACTTCTCTTTCCTTCCCTAACCTAAGTAATTTCTAAAGTAGATTCACATTTTAGTTTCATTTAGGTAAATGTTTTGATTAAATCTTTTAATTAATCCTAAGTTTAGATAAACTCTAAAAAAACCTATTCAAAAAGAAAGGTATTTTAAGATTAAATAAAATGAACCAAAATCTACATAACACACATTACATCATTTCTTTCCCAACACATATAACATGCATATGGGTGGACCCTAGGCATATCTATATATACAAATGAGAGCATTTAACACACTTTATGATGTATACTAAGTAATCCATTTAATGAAATTTAGAAGTTGAATATGCATGATTTTTCTTAAGTAAAAATGGTTTTCCTTATCCAAATTTTCACATACACGCATGAAAGTAAGAAAGGTATAAGTGAGTACAATGCCATTGTTAACCAGAGTTGTAAAGTACATGACCTACTTAGGGCTACTTAAAGCCTCGCAACCTTGGGGTTGTCCAAACTAATATACCACTTTCCTTAAATACAAATATATGTATAAAATAAATGAAATAGAAAAGGAAAATGCAAAAGTTATTTTTTTATGCGATTTATGTATGCAAGTATAGGTGGCTCTTCCTAAGTGGTAGCATAGGGATGAATAGGATATGAAATTAGGTGAGTGTTAGGTTCTTTTCAAATGAACCACACACTTTACCAAATTCCTATTCAAAACTATACCAACATAAGAAAGAAAGGAAACATATACTAAGCGTAGCTTTATATTCTTTCACATGCAAGCTTATAATTAAGGCATAAGTAGTACACTTTCAGATTTGGTATTTGATTTATGTATTTTGAAAATAATTTGGATTTAGTAGTTATAATAGTCATTCATATTTCTACTTTAGCCAACACATGCAAATTTGACATAAAGTAAATAATTTTATTTTAAAATTTGAATTTCAAAATTATTAATGCATGAAATCACATGACATATAACTTAACATGTTGGAGAAAGATTTAAAGTAATGAAATCATGTAAGCAAACTCACTTCACTTAAATCCTAAAGGCATTCTTATAGAATAAGAAAGTTTAAAATAAATCAAAGTAGTTTTCAAAGTGATTTTTGTTTAGTTTGAAGTTTGATTTAATTTTGAAAAAGTGAGATAAGTTTGCTATTCCTAATCCATTCCCACATATGTTTGATATTTTTGTTTAATTTTTAAACAATTGAATCCATTTTTATGTGTTGATTAGGTTAAGGTATGAATTAAGTAACTTAATTAACCCTTACCTAAACCACCTTGGAAGAATTAACTAAATAATTATGAGCCAATGAGATGACATAAAACCCTTAAGAAATTTAAATATGCAATGCACCTAATAATGAAAAGGCCTAATGCAATTTGGCTCATAATTAAAATTCAATTAAGCTAAGGGGTTCAACTTAAGTAATTTCAAAACACCGTTTCATACGTATGAATGAGATTTTGATTTTCTTAATTGAACATAGGCTATTAAAAACCTAAGCATCTACCCAAGGTAGATTAGTTAAGTTTTGGAACTTCTTAGAATTTTCAGAATTTGATTAAGATAATAATTAATGAATTAACCCTTAATTAAGAGAAGATTAAGGAGAGAAGAGGGGGTTTAGGGAATAACTTAGGAGAAATGCTCTAAAAATATTCCATAAACCTCTTACTTACTGGATCTGGACTTAATTAACCTTAATCATAGGTTAAAATAACTAATCATATCCTAATTATGCTTAATTATATAAAGAGGGTAATTAAGGAAATCATATGTAATTATTCTAATCAAGCTTTCAATAAATCCCAAGAAAATTATGGGAGATAGAAGTCATACCCTACAACATACCCAAAAAATATGGGATTAATCAGAGGCCTAATTAAAAAGTAATTATCAAAATAAACTTTTTAATAAAATCCAAATTCAGAGAAAATCATAATTCAAAATCCATTGAAATTAATTTTAAAATGTTTTAGGTTTAATTATCTATCCATAGAATTTATTTCACATTTTTCTGAATTTTCTAGCAAGAGTTATGAATTTTGGAAGATCTATAAGTGAATTAGGAATTAATTAAAGTATTTTACTAATCCTAACTAATCTAGCTCACGTGTGATGGCGGTCAATGTGCTTTACACATCCAGGATTACTTGAGTTATTAAATCACGGAGGTGCGTGTGCTTTAATCTACGTCAATCAAAGATTGGATGACCAAGGATCTCCCTGCATTTTAAAAAGGGTAAAAGGATTTCTAAACGTGCGGGATTATCTCGGTTGTTCATCTAAGATGTGCGGATGGATGATTGAGATCTTCCAAGTTCTTCCCCTTAATCAACAGAGACTATCCATGATTAAAGGTAAGATCCAAGCTAGATCTAGCATGGAATCAAACCAAATTCAACCCACATCATCTAAAGACAGAGAGCGGCAAATCCAGCAGTCAAAAATTGATGGGGTGAAAATTGCTTTCACAAAGCTCCACACTACATTGAGTTTAATGGTCAAAAAAATCCATCCTGAGGTGATCACGGTGCTCGATTCCCTTGGAGAAGCTTCATGCGGTTGAGATGAAGCCTTAAGTTTTGAGCACTTGAGGTTGAGTGGATCCTCCTGGGTCACCTCCTCCTTGCTTGAGTTTGGCTTTGATCCAATTCAATCCTCCTTGCCTTTGGGAATGAACTTAGGTGAGCTCGACTTGGTCACTTGTGTGCCAAAGGAGTTGAAGTGTGGAAGAAGTTGGCAATTCAATTGGCTTCCCCTATTTTCACTATTAGAAAAATCTAGAAATGGGAAATTGGCAAGAGCTCTACGATGCTTGCTATCACTCTCTAATAGCTCCTAGGTCTCACTAGCTCTTAATAAAATTCAGGAATGATGCATTTGAGTTTGTTTGGGGGGAGTATATCTCCCCCTTGAAGGATCGGATGGCCGCAAGCTTGTGTGTCATTTTGATCCAATTGATCATAGGCTGAGGGCGGCTTGATCAGTTAGGAGTGTGCACATGATCAATTTGAGCCAATAAGTGGATTGTCAACCTCCCATGTGCTTGAATTTGAGCTTGAGAGGAAGTTTGAATTTTCAATTTTTGACCATAGTGTCGGGTTTGGTCTAGGGACCAAATGGGCTGACCCAAACCCATTGGGTTGGGTGCACCACTCTCCCCTAGGTCTTCTTGAGCTTTTAGGAAAGCCTCAAGTTAATGTGAAGAGGGTATGACCAAATTACCTAGGGGCTAAGCCAAAATTTGTTCTATGGCCTAGGGGTAGGATGGTCATTTTGCTATTTTTCCACTTTGGATATGTTGGGTATGTGGAGAAACTAGGTTTGGCCAAGTTTCAAGAGATTTGGAATTCATTTGACAGGGTTTGGCTCATATTGACCCATTTAGGTCAAAATGGGTCAACAAGTCAAGTTGACCAATAGGTCAAATTGGGTCAAACCAAGGTTGGGTCAAGTTCATATGACCATTTGAAATGTTTTGGTGGTTTTGGTTTGATTCAATTTGGTATAGTGTTGAATTTGGCTCATATGACTTCATTTAGGTCAAATATCAAATTGACCCATTTTATTTGACCTAGGTCAAGGGTAGGGTAGGTTAAACTAGGTTAGTCATATGGAGTGGATTGTATCTTTGTTTCCAATCAATTTTGGTTAGGTTCAATTTTGGCTCAACATGACCCCTTTAGGTCATGTTGGGTCTAAGGTCAATTGGACTAGGTTAGGTCTAGTTGGTCAATTAAGGCTTTGGTCAAGTTTCACAAGTGATTTGGAATGGACTCGACCCATTGGTTTGAATCAATTTAGCTTAGATCAAGTTTTGACACATTTTGACCCTTTAGGTCAAAATGGGTCAACTTGGGTAAGTTGATCAATTGGGCTAGGTTAGGCTCAAATGTTGACTTGGCCAAGTTCAAACATAAGTCATGAGTGAATTTAGATCAATGGTTTCAATCAATTTGGCATATGTGAAATTTGGTCATGTTAGGTTTCATTTTGGGTTAAGTGTTGACTTGGTCAACCCTCAGGTTTGACTTGGTTTGACCCAATTGATTGATTGATCATCCCATGATGATTGTTGATCACTATGAGAGGGATATATGAGTTTGGTTCAATCCAATTTGGTTAGGACTAGAATTTGGCTCATAAGGGTACTTTAGGTCACTTTGGGTCAAGTGAGCCAAGTGGGTCAAATGACTTCATCAAAGCTTGATTTGAAGTTGGTTGATCTTGTATATGGACTCATGATTGAAATATAAATCCATTTACAAGTGGTTTGAAGTTAAATGGGTTTAGATCCATTTGACAATTTCATATTCGAAGGAAGAATATGAAAGGGTTTTGGGTTTGATTTTTGGAATATGTTTTGATTGTTTGAATGGAGTTTGGATTTATATATGAGCTCATGATTGTAGGTTTGATTGAATCATGAGAGGAAATCAAGGATTTAGCTTGATTTGAAATGGATTTGGCTAAGCTCAAGATTTAGGCTTGAAAGGCTTAGATTGGATTTTGGGTTGATTTGAGTTTAAATTTTAGAATTGGTTTTTATTGTTTGAAATTATATTTCATTTATATATGTGAGTGTAAATGAGAATATAAATGGATCATGAGAAAATTTCAAGGATTTGAAGTGGTTTAATCATATGATTTGGGCTAAGTCCATTAAGAAGGATTTAAGGGAGTTAGGAAAATTTGGAGTAGGGTTTTGAATTTGTTAAATTTGGTTTGATTGATTTATATATATATATATATATATATATATATATATATATATATATATATATATATATATATATATATATATATATATGAATATAAATAAGAATATAAAATAATTATGAGAAAATCCCATGACTGATATGATTTGATCAAGATTTAGGTTAAATTTATTAAAGGAAATTTAAAGGATTCAAGGAAATTTTTAAATTGAAATTTAATTTTTGAACTGTATTTGATTGATTTATATTTACACTTCATTTATATATGAGAATATAAATGATAATACAAATAAGTTTTGAGAAAAATTCCATTAGTTTGAATTGATTTTATCAATATTTGGGTTAAATCCATTAAAAGGAATTTAAAAGATTTAAGGAAAATTTCATGAATTGATTTTGAATTTTGAATTTGATTTTATAGGTTTGAATTTATATTTCATTTATATATGTGCATATAAATGAGAATATAAAAAAGGTATGAGAAAATCTTCAGAGATTTGAATGGGTTTGATTGTTTTAGGTTAAGTCTTTAAGGGAGGCTTAAGGACTCAGGCAAAATTTGGACTTAAGAATTTTTTATGGATTTTGATCATATATTTCAATCATATATTTCAATCATGGAGTTTAATCATGGAATTGAATCATGGAATTGATTTGAGTTTGAAGAAAATCAATTAAGATTGATTTGGAGTTTCACTTGGAAGAAGGAAGGTGAGAAAAGGTTTAAGCTAAGGGTAGGAAAGTTTTCCTAACACCCTTAAGGCATAACTTATTCTTATGGATAATTCTTCTAAGTCTTCTAGGGCTAGAGGAGTGTCCACCTAATCACTAGATGTATTTTAAGACTAAGGAACTCTTAAAGTCTAAGAGAAGTCCTATGTCTAAGATCGAGGGGTTGAGAGCTCATTCTAAAAATAAAGTCAACACCCCCATACAATGTATTATTTTTTTTTATAATCCGGTTGTATAAAGGTAGAGCTCGGCTACCCCTCTTTTGGGTGTATGCACCGAACCCCATGGCCTTTTATTCTTTTACGGTAGTCTATCAAATTGTTTGATGTTGTGTTTAGATTGCGTACTAGAACAACATGCTTTTCATAATTTCTTTATGATTGATATTTGAATATGTGGCCTAGATGCGGTAGGCTCTTAGGATAAAATTAAATTTTCTATCCTATTAATAACCCATAAATAAAATTTTAAAAATAACTCATAATGTCACATAAAATCCTAGGAATTAAATCAAGATAATAAATTTTTTAGCAACCCCTTAGCTGGATGAATGAATGTATAATATCATGCTTGTCATATTATTCCACTCTTATTAAGAGGGGGCTTCCATCTGTGCTAGAGAATAAAGGCTTAACTTGTGAGAGCCTTTGATGGAAGAGTGTCCCTTTCTCTCTTGATTTGGCCCATAATCAAGTTCTCATACATTTAGGCATATAAAATCTTATAGCATGTGTCAAAACAAAGAGTCCAAAAGAATCAAATGAATTTGATAAAATTTGTATTAAATTAAGTCATGAATTCATACCACTCATGCTCTAGTCTCTTAAGGAGTGAGTTTAAGGACTTGGTTTTCTCTCTAAATAAACAACAGCCTAGCTATCTTGTAATGCATAAGACTTTCCTACATGATTTAAAACGTTGGAGGAGTTAGTTGACTGTCACTCTAGGCGATAATAAGTCCAGCAGTCGGGTGATTGATTCTCACTTATGGAGGTAAACCATATACCCATTTTTTCCTTAGATTTAGGTCGTGCTTTGGCCCTCGCCAAAGCTTTCTAGATTTAGGATCTGAGGTTGTTGTTTCCCTTTGTGGGCTACAAGAATAAAACCTCACCTCTTAGGCATTTCCATAATATTATATTGTGAAATTATAAGCCCTAGTAATCTAATAAAATGTCAACTCAAATAATTAACTCTCCTCAATTTCAAAATATAAAATTATGGGTATCATGAACATTTCCTACTTTTTCCCTTCGGATTTCAAAAGTAAGTCTTCTCCTTGATCTATCCCATTTGATTTTCTAAAATAGCAAATTCTTTAATAGTCTTAACCTTGAAATCCTTAGAGACCCTAATTGTCTACTTTAATCGAGAGAATTTTTAAGGAATTCTCATTCCTTATGTTATAATTAACTATGGGGGCTTGCCTTCATAGAGAACTTAACAATCCATAAACACTTTACTTTTCATATAAAAGTATGGAAATATCTGATATATTCAAGACCCATTATGCCTTAGAATCAGCATTATATGGTGGTGATTTTTATCTTTCGAGATAGTATATCATTCTTTAATATCGTACTCGATCAGTTTAATAAGTACCCCCTAAGATCTGCGTAGTATCCCATATTCTAAAAAATAAACACCACATCCATTCACTAAAGAAAATTGATTAATTAATTTGCTTTAGATGTGACTTAAGGTAAGGATAAAAGAAAGTGATCCTCTCTTTCTTCTCTTTATAACACTTAGTTATTTTGTGTAAGTCAAATAAAATAAAAGAAAACACTAAGTAAAATTTACAAATCAATTAAACCATTTAAATCAAAATCACCCTTTATAATTAAATGTCCTTCCTATTCAGAGAATGACAACTCTAAAGCATAGTTAGAACATACCACAGAAGCCTTAATACACGCACATTATATTAAGTTACCATTTTTAGCTTTATGTTAGGGCATTGAATGGTTTGATGTATGTTTATTTTGTGATGTATTGTTATAGACTTAATGTTAGGGTGTATGCTTCGTAGATTAGATGTTAGGTTGTGATTAACCTAATCATATTTTTTGAAGGAGATTGTACTTAAGGGGCGCTTAAAATAAATAAAAATGCTCTTTTTTGTAGGTTACTTAACCCCTAAGCATAATCTAAATTAGGACAGGTGGACTTGGTTACCCATTTGCAGGGTGCTAAGTCCAAATTATGCATATAACTGCTTGAGTTAAATGGTGTGTTTAGCTAACACTTATTTTGTAGGTGTAGTTAGATTTGATTTTTCTATTTTTGATGTAATTATGCATTAGGAATTTGGTTAAGTGTTATGGGGGTTAAGGATGAATATTGGCCAGAAGGTTTAATCCTAGGGTACCATGTGATTCTTAGAAGCCTACCAAATCAAATGAAGTAAATCAAATAAGAAGATGAAGGAAGCATGAAAATATGAAGACCCCCCCATAACACTTATCATTTATAATTTGTAATTATTTTTTCATATACCGGGTTATATAAGGGTAGAGCTCATCTCTCTTTTCTTTGTCTGGTGGTCCTTGTTATTCTTTCATGTTGAGTTTATAAATTATTTGATAATTTATTTACATTATGTAATAAAAATGATATGTATTTTTCTAGTTTCTTTATATATGGTGATTTAATGTGTGGCTTGGATTCGCTTAGGCTCTTAAGAAAAAATTAATCTTTCTATCCCAACAACAACTCATAACTAATTTTCTAAATAACACATAATCTCATTTAAAGCCTAGGTATTAAATCAAGATAATTAAAAGATTTAATAACTCATTAGCTAAATGTTTGTATATCATGCATGTATTTCACCTCCATACTTTGTCTCTGTGGTGAAAAACACATCTTTCTCTCTGATTTAGCCAATAATACTATTTCATCATGCATTTAGGAATATAAAATCCCATAGCCTTTCTAAAATGAAGAGTCCAAAATTAAATAAAATTTGATAAAATTTATAATAGACTAAATCATTATTCATACCACTCATGCTCTAGTCTCTTAGGGAATGGCTTTAAGGACTTTAGTTTTCTTTGTAAGTAATAACAGCCTAACCATCTTGGAAAATATATGACTTGACTATATGGTTTTAAAACATAGGAAGAGTTTGCTGGCTGCCACTCAAGGTGATTAAAAGTCCAGCAGTTGGATGATTTACTCTCTCTTATGGAGGTAAACAATATACACATCTTTGCTTAGATTTAGGTCGTGCTTTGGCCCTCGCTAAAGCTCCCTAGATTTAGAATCAGAAGTTGTTATTTCCCCTCGGGTCACAAGCATAAATCCTCACCCCTTAGGCATTTCTACAATCTTGTGTTGTTGAATCATAAGTCCTAGTTTTCTAATAAAATTTCAACTCAAATATATAATTCACCTCAATTTCAAATATATAAAGCACGAACATAAGATAGTTTAGAATGCTCATTATGTTTTTTAGTATCATGAGCATTCCCTACTATCTCCTTTTGGCTTCAATAATAAGTCTCTTATTTTGATCTATCCCGCTTGATTTTCCAAACATAGCCAATTTATTGATAGTCCTATCTTTGAAATCTTTGGAGGCAACAATTGTTTATTTTAATTGAGAGTATTCCTACGGAACTCACCTTCCTTAAGATTAATTAATTATGGGAGCTTGCCCCCATAGAGAACTTAAGAACTCAATTTAAATAAACTCTACTTTATTCAATCATGCAAAGTAGGGAAAAATCTCTAGTATATTCGAAGACCCATCATGCCTTAGGAGTCCTTATTATGTGATTAGGTCCATTATAGGGTAATAATTTCTATCTTTCTAGATAGTGCACTATTTCTTGATGTCGTACTTGATCATCTCGATAAGTATACCCTTGGATATGTGTGGTATCCCCTCCCCCCCCACATATACACATAAACTAAAAATAAACACCACACTCTCACACTTTCAATGAATCCCAACAATATTCACTTCACATGTCGGTGGGAGCCATTCATTCAACCCAAATGAGGAGATTCTTTATCTTACCCGGTATGATAGAAATCCTCAACATGGACTAATCCGCATGATCGAACCATGGGTCCAACACTCCAACATCAAGGTCTGTGAGCTAAATCAATTTCCACTCTCGCTCAATGGGTGTTGTTATTGTAACCTTAGGTCATGATAGCAAACTGTTAAGACTATGATATCAAAAGCTATCTCACTGGGGTGAGATTTTTCTTCATCTTATAAACATAATGATTGTCATTTCTACTATTGATGTAGGACTAAATCACAATAAATTTCATCTAAAATTAAGAGTTTATAGTCATATCAAGTATATATATATATATATATATATATATATATATATATTAATATGAATAAAATCATAGTTTGATTTTCCCTTCTAAGACTTTCCAATGTTTGATAGCATACGGACGACCAAAGAGTAGACAAATACCAACTATTACAAAACTACCCAATATTTATAATAGATTGGCAACAAGTAACAATGCAATGCTAGTCTAAATAAACTTATTATAAAAGATTAACTGAGGATATTAAATTATATATATATATATATATAATTTTTGTAATGAAATTTATTCACTTAATTTTATGTAATTTTTTACTTGATTTGCTCACTTATCAAGTATAATATTATTAATTTTATCAAGATTAATACATGATTAAGTTTTTTTTATTAAAACACGTAATTATCCACTTACTTCGTCTTAGTTTCATTCATATATATTTATCTTTTCACCTTGAAAATTAATTTGTCATCTTCTACGGCTCTTAAGGGGCTGTTTGAGATCAATTTTATTTTATATTTTTTATGTTATTTTAAAAATATATTTATTTGATATATATATATATATATATATATATATTTTAAAAAATAAATAACATTGTTTTAAAATGCTCAAAATATCTTTTAGATATATCGACTATTTTTAAAAATAATAATTATCACTAAATATATTTTACTTTGAAACCGAACATAATATAAAATAAAAAATAAAAAGTTAAAGTGATCCCAAACAATTCCTAAGTTAACAAAGATGGACCTTCCCACACCACATTTTAAGGGCCTCTTTGGAATCAATTTTATTTTTTATTATTTATCTTTATATTATTTAGAAAAATATATTTGTTTAGTATATTTTTAAGTATTTTTTATTTTTTTTTATTTTAAAAATTAAATTAAATTATTTTTAAAAGTACTCTAAAAATATATATTTTTGAATGTTTTGAATGTTTTATCATCAAATATATTTTATTTTAAATCAAAATATAAATAAAATAATAAATAAAAAGATCCCAAGCGACCCATGAGGGACTGAATTTAGGAACTTTCATGATGAAGCAATAACAAATTAACTACAAATCTTAGCTGACAATCTAAATCAAGTTTACCTCAATATTTAAACACACTTTGTTAATCATAAAATAAATTATCTACTCCAAATACAAAGTATAATTTATAAATATATATTAAAATAGCATTTATTGTCCTCTATCAACTCTCCCTTTCCAACAATTTTATCCTATTGAATTGAAATATTGATAATTTTTAAAAAAAGAAATTTAAATTATAAATATAACAATCAAAAATTATATTGCATCATTAAGAAAGCAAATTAGAAACCCTAAACACTAAATAAAAAAATTAAATAAATAAAACTACTAAGATGTAAGATAATAACTCAAAATAATACATGAAATAATCTAATTTAAACATTAATGAAATGTAGATAAAGAATACAAATATCATATAAGTAATGGAATAATCAACTCTTTTTAACTAAGAAAAGAATGTCACTTTAACCTTATAGAAGGAAGGGATAAAGAAAACAATAAAGCCATTAAGCTAAGTATGAGGAAGAGATAAACTCTCCATTTATATTATAAACTATAATGCCTACTACCTAACAAATCTTGCTCATGAAAACCATGCAATGGCATGGGAATGAATACCAACTATTACAAAATAATATAAAAAGTAACCTTTATGAAAGTCTATGGCAAGTCATATAATTAGATAAAAAATAAAAATATCATACATAAAAGTGTTAACTTCTTCGTCATTTATCTTTCTATATGAAGAATCTTCGATGATAAATTACTACAAAATCGTTATAATTCTTTAATAATACCTTTTCTTAAGATAAAAACACTTTTCTTCAAATATATATATATATATATATATATATAGAGAGAGAGAGAGAGAGAGAGAGAGAGAGAGAGAGAGAGACATCAAAGATAATATAGTTTAAAAATGAATTTAAATGTTGTTTAAACTTCATGATATCACTAATGTGATGAGTGAGATAATTAATTCTAAAGAATCAAGAAGAAAGATGATAAATCAAAGTTATAATGATAAATTATAAAAAGTATAAAATTGAATAAAAAAATTATGTGGTATAACCTTTAAATTATATTTATTTTGAAAGATTAAAAAAAGTATGATTAAAAAATATATTTCATTTAAAAAAAATTATGATGGTAATATTTTTTGATGTTGAATGAAAGATGTAGGTGTTATTATGTAAATATTAAAGTTTTTTGTGTTAGATACTATTTATTTTTATTATCTATAGAAGTCTTACGTATAAAAAAATTCTATAAATAATAATATTTTAAGTGTTACATATGAAATTATCACCAAATTAAAATTTTAAAGAGTACTTGAAGAAATTGTTATATTTATATTACTATGTCAAATCTATAATGCTTGAACATAAACATAAACATGAGACAACATAAATATAAAAATACTTTTATTATTAAAAAATAATGACAGAGACAATCATTTGATATTTTATTTTAATTTTTATATTTTAAAAATTAAAAATAGTGTATGAAAATTAAACAAATTAAATGAAACATTAAGAACATTGATCTTTCTCATATATTGCACAGTACTTATAAAAATATATAAATATCATATCACAAAATTCATATTTATTTTACACTTTCAAAAATACATCATCTCAACAAAGAAAAAAAAATTACAGTTCAATTTTTTATCAAAATTATGTAATTAATTAAAAATGTAAGATTTGTTCAATCTCATCTTTAACAATATTTATTTAATTCACGAATTCTTTCTCTCACAAAATTACAATTTATATAATTTATTAAATTAGTTCAAAATAGATCTTACCTTTAGTCAAAATTTTATGATAATAAAATTTTTGGTTTGATAAATCAACAAAAAATATATGAAAAACGTAAAATATTTATAATATAAATTAGAAAATTTTTAAAATTTTTTTATTAATGGAATACAGTGTAGACACTTTTATTTTTTTTATTATTTTAGAGTATTTACATAAATAATATATATATTTTATATATTTATATATCTAATATTTAAATTTATTTTTTATATTTATAAAAATAACATTCAAATATTTAATATGACATCAACAATAGTATTATAATTAATTTCTTAAAATGAAATGTTATATAAAAAATAAAATTATCTTTATATATATATATATATATATTATATTTTAAATATTGGATTTGTAAATAGATAAAGAAGATGTGCTAAGTCTGTAAATTTAACAAATACTAGTTCTGGACCTCTGGTCGAACAGATGTCGGACATGCTGAACACCTGTTCGACACTGTGATATATTACTCTCGGCGTGGGCGATACTGTCTCGCAAACAAAATATTTTCCACTTCTGCCACAAACCTTGGTACAAAAATGGCGAACAAGCTCCACCGCCTACTTCTTCCGCTTCTTGAAACCCGATTAGGGTTTACGGGAACGCCAGCGCTTTCGATATCTGCGACGAAGAGGGCTTTCGGTTCTACCGGCCGTCCGGATTCACAACGAGTTGCAGATGATATTTCATCTCATCCTCCTGAACTGCTGACTAAGGACGGAAGAAAATTGAATGATAGTACGATCCAAGAAGAAGAAGAAGAAGAAGAAGAAGAAGAAGAAGAAGAAGATAGCGTTTACGTGAACAAGGAGACCGGAGAAGTCTGTGGCCCAAGGGGGCCTGAACCAACACGTTATGGGGATTTTGAGCGCAACGGTCGGTGCTGCGACTTTTGATTAATATATCAATCAAAGGTAGTATAATCCATTAGTTTGGTTTTACTGATTTGCAGTGCATGTTCTTTTACCATAGATGATAAAAAAAAAAAAAGATGATGGGAGTCATCACTAATAGTTTTATTTTGAAAATTGGTTTAAAAATCCAGTTTGTCAGAGAGGATAGATGAGGCATGTCAAGGAGAGTCTAAAGGTTTCTGTCCATATGCTTAATGGTAAATACTTAGTCATAGGAAAAAATAAGGCTGGAATAATTATAAATGGATGGTTTAACATTTGGAATATCATAAATTTTTTGGTCGGTCATAGTGAATTTCTCTTTTTGATATTAACAAGCAAGGAAGATGCTTGGATGCTAATAATGAAATAAATATTTTTTTGTGATATATGTAGCAAAAGAGTTTTATAAGAGATATTGCAGTTAGAAGGGATATTCAAGTAGGCTGTTTTAAGATAATGTTGGCTTCGGTATATTTGTAATTATCTGAGATCAGTCATGCATGTGGAATAGGAGTCTTTACACATCCTTAGAATCAACTTCTTAAATGAATGAAATTTATTAGCCCTGCCACTTTCAAGGCTGTGTTTCTATTGTTTGTAGTTATGATTTAACTCTACCTTTGGGATATTTTTTTCCTTTTTTTAAATATTTTTGCTTGTTGGAGCGTGCATGCAGTACTGATGATTTATAAGGTTGACCATAAAGATTAACTGCTAGTTTGAGTTTCTAAAGAGTTATCCTGATTGTAAATTACAAATCATAAAACAACTATATGAATCTTTCTTCTTCATTGTGTCCTAGTAAGTGTCGAATTCTCATTTAATTCTAATAAAATAAGGTCATTCTTTATACATCATTCTAACAAGTTTTTTTTTTGGTCTACATCTTTCTTCTTAAGAAGAATCTAATACATCTACTCTTCTAATTGGATCATCAGATGGTCGACACTTTATGTGATCAAACCATCTAAGATGACTCCCTCTAATCATATTTGTCACTAGAGCTACTCCAACCTTTTCATGAATATTTTCATTTCGCATTTTACCTTTAAGAGTAAATCCTCTTATCCACCTGAGCATCCTCATCTCTGCAACACTTAACTTAATTTTATGCCTTTCTTTTATTTCCCAACATTCTTCATCACAAGTCATTGCAGGTCTTACCACCATCTTATAAAATTTTCCCTTAAGTCTAAGCATTATTTTTTTTAATTACACAATATGCCAAATGCATTCCTCCACTTCAACCATCCAACTTGAATTCTACTAATAACATCTCCATCTATTTCACCATCATTTTGAACAAGAAACATGAGATATTGAAATGTTCACTCTTTTTTAATGACTTGATCAACCAATGTCACAACCCCGCACAAGAACATCTACAACAAAAATTACACACTATATATTCAGTTTTAGATTTATTTAAATGAAAATCTTTATACTCCAAGGTTGATCTCCATAATTTAGAAAGTTTCTCTTGAGCTCCCTCTCTCTTCTTATCAACAAGAAGAATGTCATCAACAAAGCATACACCAAGGTACATCCCCCTGTAAATGATGGTGGTGGGTAACTTTTGTGAGATTTAGTGGTATAAAATGTCATGGATCTTTAGTTTAATGTAAAGATGAGATCTGAAGTTTTTGGTGAGATGTTGAGGGGTTTAATATGGTATTCTAGTGGAATTTTCAAGACTAGTTTTGATTGAGCTAGTTTAAGCTGATTTGAAAGATCTCTTAAAGAGTTTTATGTGGTGTAAATTGCTAGAAATAAATATGTATGAGTAGCTTAAAAGTTTGGTGGAGTTTATAATGGTGTCGAGGATAGGGAACGAGACTAGGTCTTAGTCTCACCTAGTTTGGCTAAGAGCTTTAAGTGAGACTTTGGAGTGGATGTGAAGCTTGGAATGTGTGATGGTGCTAGTCCCAATGGAAGATAAGGTGTGGAGAAAGACTTAAGCAAATTAAAAAAAAAACATTAAGCAAGTAAAGGCAAATATAAAGTGAGACAAAAGATAACTATCTAATCTTACCAAAGAAAAGTAAACTTGGGCCACTAAGCACCAAGCTAGAGAAAAGAGCAACACTTCACTTAAAATATTTCATTTAACAATTGAAATTACAAAGCGTTCTAACCCATATTTATAGGCATTACATGATCTTAGGGCTATCACTTTTGGAGGGAAAAAGTGGAGGAAAAAAAGAAAAAAAGAGAGGGATTAGTGCCATTTATGAAATCAATCACTCATTTTTAATATCCCTTTCATATCATGTCCAGCCATACAAATTTCTAGATGAGAGATTAAAATTAAAATACATTTAAGATGTTCTAGAATATGGCTCTTTATTGGGCTTTAGCTTAGGCTCTTATAGTTGAGCTTATTCTTTTTTCTCTTCATTGTGCTTTAGTCTTAGCTCTTGTAATTAGGCCTTTAATTTGATTTTCTTCATGATGTGCTACATCAGTAAATGCCTAGTAAGAACATCCATAACTAAAGCAAAAGGATATGTGCTTAAAGCCGGTCCTTGATGTAATCCAACTGAAATAAGAAAATATTTTGTAAATCCTCCTTGTGTTTGGATACAAGTAATAGCTCTAGTATACACATCCTTAATGACTTGAATATAACTAATATTAATTCCTTTGTTTTCTAGAACTCTCCAAAGCACTTCTCTTGAAACTTTATCATATGCTTTTTCTAAATCAACAAATATCATATGTAGATCCTCCTCACTTTCTCTATACTTCTTCATCAAATCTCTCAAAAAATGTATAACATTCATAGTAGATCTACCCAACATGAATCCAAAATGATTTTGAGAAACTTTTGTATCACATCGTAACCCATGCTCAATTACTCTCTAATGATTTTAATGTATAACACATTAACTTAATTCCTGTATAATTTGCACACTTGTGCATCACCTTTTTTCTTTAAAAAAAGAACCAACAAACTCTTTCATCATTCATCTGACATCTTTTTAGTCTTTAAAATAATATTAAAATGATTAGTAAGTAAAAAATATATTTGATCTCCTAAGCATTTCCGTACTTCTGTTGAAATATCATCAGGTCTTACTCTTTTTTCACACTTCATTTTCTTTAATGTATCTCCAACTTCAATTTTATTGATATGATAATAAAAATAAAATTCTCTATTATTGTTTAAAGTACTAAGGTTGTTAAAATCAATCGTATTCTCTTATCCTTCATTGACAAGATTATTAAAATATCTTATCTATTTATGTTTGATATCCTCTTTTAAGAAAAACACATATGATTTTCATCCTTAATGCACCTCACTTAAACTAGATATTTGTTTCTTATATTTCTTTGCTTGGCTAACTTATACATACATCTTTCACCTTCTTTGATATCTACTATATTGTATAAATCATTAAAAGTTGATTTTTTTGCATCGCATATTGCCTTTTTAGAATCTCTACTAGTCACTCTATATCTTTCTCAATTGTCTAAATTTTTACCTTTACATTAAGTTTTATAATAAAATTTTTTATTTCTTATATTTTCTTGCATATTTTGATTCAAAGATCAACTATTTTTTACTAAAAGAAAATTTTCTTTTAATTCTCCAAGTATATTTTTTTACAACTTGCTTAATTTTAGCTATAATTTTTTTTCACATAATATTAGCTTTCTCATGAACCTCCAAAATTCTAATATCTTGTAATTTACTTTAATTTTTTTTAATATTCTTTAAGTGTCCATCTAATTTTAGATAATGATTCAATTTATTTTTCATTTTTTCAATTATTTATCTTAAAATCTAAAGCTAATAGTCGATGTATTTTATACTTTCACCTAAAATGACCTTATAATTTTTACAATCTAAACGATCTATTTTTTGTTAGAAAGTAATTTATTTGTATTTTACTACATCCATTTTTATAAGTAATAATATGCTTCATCTTTTCTTAAATAAAATATTAGCAACTACAAAATCATAAGTTATGTCATGGCCATCATGAATGCTTTTAAATTCTTCTATGACTTTTCCAACATGTCTATTTAAATCCCCTAATAAATACTTTTTTTAAGAGGTATCATTTATATTAACCCCCCTTAAGTTATTCTAAAATTTTTCTTTTGAGGTTATATCTAAATCTTGAGAGCATAAATACTTATAATATTAATAATTTTAATGTAAATAATAATCTTTAAAACTATAATTTTATATTCAATCATATAAATATTTACAACATTATCCTTCAAAATTTGATCTATAATCACAATATCATTTCTAGTTCGATTCTATGAATACAAAGTTTTAAAACCTAAACTATCAATTTTCTTGGTCTTCTCCTAACTTTTGGTTTATTGAATGCATAATATATTTATCTTCCTATGGACTATAATATTTATTAATTCCATTAATTTACCTGTAAGAGTACTTATATTCAAAGTTTCCAAATTTAATATTTGTTCAATGGACTAACTTCTTTGCCCGCATCCATTCAAAATTTGGGAATCCTTGCTTATTTAACACTACACTTGTCGAATGTACTGCCTTTTGCACACTTCTCTAGATTCATGCCATACATATATGCTTCAAAGAACCCTAACATTAACACAATATATTAAATGTTTCATATCATGATTTTTTTCGATAAGTTTTATGCTGACTATTGACTACCTAACACGACCCTCCACTTTTCAGTTCTGAGACTTTCGACCTGATAAAGACAATGTTTATAAATTACAAATCATATTGAAAAATTTTCTGAAACAAGCTGCGTATGATTTTATTTATAATTATTAATTAATCTTCAGTTGATAATGTTTTCACTTTCCAACTTCTCCAATGTTACAACTTTAGCTTAATAGCAAGGTTTTAATATTATTGGGATGCATGATCCAATTGGTGACTTACCTGGTCCATGCCATGGCCAAATATGTGACATGGTGGGACATTTTGGTGTATCCGTTTGTCTACAAAATGGTCCATCCTTCTTTTTTTCCCTGCTGAGCAGCACATATAGCATGTTATGAGTCATGACTTGGAAGTTGCAATCATAGATGATTACTTTACAGGTTTGCAGGCTTTTCTAAAATCCAGCTAATGAATCGAATTCATTTAATATGAAGTGTCCACAGTGTCTCGCTTAAGTTTTCATTCAATTTTTCTTGAAATTATTGTACGTTATATTTATTTTCTTATAACACTAAAAAAGTAATTGTTGTTCATTTATGCGGTGTTTGGAGGTCATGCAAGAGGTCATTTCAAATCTCTCTCTATCTTTTTTACAATTCAGTGAACTCAAAATTAATTTTGAGTTAGATCAGAAATTGGTTATTTAGAGTTGAGGCTCAAATCAAAAATTAATTGATTTCAAGTCGTTTTTTGAGTTGAGCTAAATGTGTAATTAATCTAGAGAGGGATGACACATTGTTACATTCAATCACTTGAGTATGATTTTCAAGGTGCATTATGTTTTGAGAAAATGTTAAAAGTTCTTGTATTTAAGATGGCTTCTACATATTTAGGTAGTGCATCATTTTGTTAAAACAATAAGTTGAATCTATTGTCTGTACTGTATCTTGTAGCGTTATAGTTAATATTAGCATAGCGGGGAAATCAAGTGCTTCTACTTCTTAGTTTAAGTTCTACTAAGGCATGATTTAAGTGTTGTCAAATTGGTCATTATGCTAAGATGTATACAAATTGATGATTTTGCTAATAAGTGTACAAGTAGGAACTTGCATATAAATATGTAGGATGAAATAATAAAATCAATGATGTTCATGATGTTCATGAATTTGATGAGGAAATTAATAGTTCTATGGATGCTTCAGTTGATATTTTTTTGAATATCATTTTTGTATCTTAGCTACTTCTAATGTTTGTTTAATTGGAATGAAACTATAATTATGTGGAGAAGCTTTGTACTTGATAGCGTGAAATGTTATGTCTAAATCTGCCTTAGATTGTATTACCTTGAAACCTGAATCACATTCACAATTATATATGGTGGCATTTACGCACCTTTACCAATTCCATATAAACCATGTTTAGGACATATACTAGGTTTAGGATGAGTACTCATTAGACAACTATAACAGTTGGAGCATGATCAAGAAGAACTTTATCAATCACTAGAAGCATGCCCACCTCAGAAGTCAAACATTACTCTGTATTTATAGTTGGGCAATTTGTACAGCGGGCTCACTTCAAAGAACATACTAATATAATTGACAAAATTGAAAGAAGACAACAATGACCATAGCAAAGGTTAGACACTGATCTTGACTTCATGGTAGAGAGCAGAAGAATATGTTATGACTATGTTGGAAAAATCAGAAGACATCTTTAACAGATATATTTTTTATTTGGTATATTAATGCCAGACTCGAGAGTGTAGTTTTTTTACCACAACCATAGTACCCAAAGCCTTAATCCACTAGCAGGCAGAAGTAGAGGAAGCCTCTGTCCCCTTATTTTATTATCTTTTATCTTTATTTTCTTTATTGTATTAGGCTTTTTATTGCATTGGGGACAATGCAATATTAAAATGTGGGTGGTAACTTATAAATTTGGAAATTATTAAGTATCTTGCTTTGTACTCCATGGTAGGCCTTTCTGTTTTCCACATGTTCCTTTCAATAAAGTTAACACGTCGTAATTTTCAAATATATATGCACAACCTAAAAGTCAAAGCTCTACGAAGGCAGGTTTGTCAACATGTTAAACGTTCTGGTAGTATTACTGTAAAAACGCCAAATTTCAAACGAGTGAACGGTAATAGCAAGCTTCCGGAGATCCCGCAAAAGGATTACGGTTCTTTCATAGTATGCTGCACTGATTTTAAAATTTTGAAGATAATTTCAAAGTTTTTAAGCATGGCTTACACTTTAAAGTGGATCACTTTTAAAAAGACTCATTTTATATAATGTCATAACTCAATGCATCTTATATTCTTAAACTTTATTTTAATGAGGTTAAATTAATGAGTTTCTTGAAATAATTGCTTTATATCAAAATTTAAAATTATAAGTTATTTATGGAGAACTCCATAAAAAAATTGGAATACGTTTAACTTATATTTTGAGATGCTTGCCACTTACAAACTGATTAAAAAATTAAGGTAATAGATAGGTGCTTCGGTGATTAATTATTTTGTTTGATAAAAAATTCAGTATGGATGGGGTTTTATATTACTTATGATTGAGTTTGTACATCTTTGATAGAGGTCTACTGACATGGATTCATTTGAGATTGTTATAAGTTTTTGCTTATAAAGCTTGTTGATCTTACAAACTTTTTTAGAAATTCCAAGTCTAGTGCATTTGTACAATCACTCACATAGCATATGCATGATTTACATGAGAACAACCACAAAAATTTTAATATGATGAAGATTACAAGTTAATGTGAACATGAGGTATGGAGTTTAAACATGGTGAAAAAAAAATCATGTTATATTTAAATTTAAAAAGGCTTGTGTTTGGAACATCGGAAAAATTAAACTTGGGAAAGGCATAAAATTTTGTAATAGTTTTGAACTAAAATTCATAAAGTGAAAATATCAAGAAATTATAGCTTTATTCTAATTTTTAACGTGCTTGATTTGACTTTATTTCATGAATATGTTGCCAATTTCTTTAGTTCTTCTCTCGTTTCACCTTCTCATTATGAGCACACATTAGTGGTATAAACGAGTCGAGTCGAGTTCGAGCTACATTGAACTAGAGCTTGACTCAACCACCCAGCATTTGGCTCGAGCTCATAAGGTTAGCTTGAGCTCGGCTCATTTTAAAACCATTAAGCTCAAGCTCGGCTTGTTTGCTCGTCTTTCTCCCTTTACTGCTTTGCTCCGTGAAGGTAACCCTTATCTATCCTCTTACCTCTCTTTGCACGCTTTAGTGTATAAATCATATTTACTAAATTCGAGATTTAAGAAAAATTTGAAGAGAAATGAGATTTAAAATAGGAATTAAAGTTGCCATTTTTGCTATTTGGAAGGATTTAGGTTAAATACTGCTACCCATCTAATGTGTGTGTGTGTGAGAGAGAGAGAGAGAGAGAGAGAGAGAGAGAGAGAGAGAGAGAGAGAGAGAGAGAGAGAGAGCTTGCTGAGAGGAGCCGGGAGGAGTTGAAGGCAAAATTGTGAAGCCTGCCATTTAGGTATTCAACCAGAGATAAACGACGAATGATAATGAGGACTTGTTAATAAAAAGCAAGCAAATCGACAAGTATTCAAGCCAAGTCAGAGTGAAACTCAAGCTCAAGTTCATTCATCTAATGAGTTATAAATTGAGCTCGAGGTGCAAGGCACCTTAGCCTAGTGGTTGAGAGCTTTGGCTTTCATACAATATGTCTTGGGTTCAAGTGCTTGCACATGCTTTGTGTGTGTGAATATGCGATTAAATTCACTCAAATGTCTCAAAAAAAAAAATATATATATATATATTTGAGCTCGAGCTCATGGCTCGATAAGATGAGCTCACGAGTTCATAAACGAGTCGAGCTTGAGCTGGCTCGCGAGGCGTTTCGGCTCACTTACACCCCTAGCACACATCCAATATACTTTTACACAATTTATTTTTGAGGATATTTTGGATGATGATATGATGTCCACTGTTGATTGCAAATTTTATAGATATCTTGTTCCCTGACAATATATAACTATTTGTAATGACTTATGGATTACTTTATGGGATGCACATGATTATGCTTTGATTCGCTTGATGGGTATCAAATTGTAAATTCATATTCATTAGAACCAAAATTATCAAAAATGAGGTATTTGATGAAAATCCATGCCTTTAATCTCAAATCTATGGTGCAGCAATATGGATTCTGGAACATCTAAATAAATGCTATATATATATATATATATATATATATATATATATATATATATATATATATATATAAAATCACAATTCATATAACGATAAATTTAATTTTTTTCTATAAGAAACAAAAATAAGCTTCAGAACGAAAGAGTAAATCTAACCTAATTAATAGTGAACAAAACTAAATTTTTTTATTGCTCTTTGAATCTTTCATAGTTCTGCCATTCTTAGCATTCTCTATTTCACTTAACCTATGACATGCATCGTCAATACGCATATATCTATTTATTTTGATATGACTAGTTGATATGGTGCGACACATTTAAAATATAGATTTGGCATGCGTTGTATCCTTTATGTATTAGACACTACATCATACATCTTGTTGGAAGCATCACATCGAGCAGTGATTTTAGCAAAATTTATTTATTTTTATTAGTTGATTTATTTGATTTTATTTTGCAATTTCTATGTTTGGAGCATGCTTTTAATGATGGCCCTAAGATAGGGATGTGTTTTATGTTTTATGTTTCTTATCATTAGATTGATTCATTTAGTTAGGTATGATTTCAATTTAGTTCATTTGGGGTTAAAATCTAACAATAAAATAGATGATTTTCAAGGAGCCGCATGTTCATGTAATTTGAGCTTTCTAGCAGCAATCCTCATGGGATTGTTTCATATTGTTATTAGCTTACGCTTGAATTTTAGTCATCTGATTGATTGTATCCCCAAATATTTTGTTGTTTAATAGTGCCATTAGCAATATTTGGGGTTTGAATTTTTGGTAATTAGGATCCGTTTTGAGCAGCTTTCTCAGAGCTTTGCTTTCTAAATAGCTGCCACAGTCAGCTTTCAGATAACTTTACTTTCGAAATAGCTGCCAGTCCTATTTAGCTGCCAACTTCTTAATGCTTTTCGGACATATTTGCGGGAAAAATATATATTTTTTAATTAGATTTATTAGAGTGCGATAACTATTAGAAGTTATTCAATTTTTTTAAAAGAAAAACAAAAGATTATAATACCCATAACAATTAAATTAATATTTTATTCATAATAACTCCACAACACCTTTTAAGAAAAATTGTAGCTGCTCCATATAGTCCCTTAGTGGTAATTCTCTAATTGTTTCTGATGACACCGCTCTTGGTTTTCGACAAAGAGTTATGGGTTTTAGGCAAGACTTAGACTGTTACTTCTCTTTGAATAAGGCTTATGAGATTTTGGATGGTAAGTGTTGACCTACAATTATGTGTCATTTAAAATTAAGTAAATGACAAAGAGGTTAAATGCCCTAATCACGAAATTAATTAAATTGATTTGATTTGAAAATTCGCTCATAATGCGAAAGCATCAAAATAATTAAATAGAAAATATCAAATCAATTAATGATCGATCCAAAAATTAAAATTAATTTTTAATGAAATTATGCATATCAAAGTCGAAAAGCTCGACGATGTCCTAAACGACCTCGCCATAAATTGATCGCGCTGTCGTCGCCGAAACGTCGAGACCTATCAAACGACGCCTTCCGCGATCGATTCGGCAAAGTGTGCACGAACATCGGTCAATTCGAATGCGACGTCGCATAATTTAGACCTAATTTCATCCCGACCGCCGTCGACGTTGTCCGAACAGCCTCCGATCATGAAATTGATCGCAGTTCGCGACATTAAACAACTTAAATTGACACCCATATATAGTTTAGTGCATAAATTAATATCATATAAAATAATATTAAATTATAATTAAAAATTACTATGCTAATCTCTAAATCCTCTAATCTTTATCTAATCCATCGCCTTCACCAATCGAGCTGGATTTGGTTAAACGAGGCGACCTCATTCGACATTTCCTCTCGTTCTCTCGCTTGATCCTCTCCTCTCTTCGCTTTGCCTGAGCTCGACGACTTCACTCGACGATCCTCCCTCTTCTTGTTTACGTTCGCCTTGCTTCTGCTCGCTTTCCCCGATGGGTTTCAGCAACGCTTCTCGAGAGAGAACTCTCGTTCTCTTCACTCTTTCTCCTCTCACGATTCTTCCTTCCTCTCTTCCGTCTCACACGCACAAGTGAAGAACCGAACTAATCATGAGCCCTACCGACCCCTCAGATAAGCCAACCGAAACTCTCCTTCTTCTCCTTAGAAATCAACACCTCCAGTCGTTTCTCTCCAACCTTTTTTTCTTTGTGCATTTGGGCATTCAAAATTAGTAAGTGAGCTTTATTTTGTTCTTAAATTACGCTATATTTGAAATGGGTTTTGATGTTGTATGGCCAAAACCCTATGTTTATATTTTGTCATCTATGAAATTGCAAGCATGTGTTTGAAATTTCTATTTGGAGGATTTTGTTGTCTGATCTCACTTGCTACTGAAAATGGGTTTTGGATGTTGTATGGCCAAAACCCTATGTTTATATTTTGTCATCTAAATTGCAAGCATGTGTTGGCTGAAATTTCTTTTGGAGGATTTTGTTGCCTAAATCTCACTTTATGAAAATGGGTTTGAGATATTTTTATGGCCTAAACCCCATGTTTACATTTTGTTATCTATGAAATTGCAAGTGTTGGTGAAATTTCTATTTGGGGATTTTGTTGCCTAGATCTCACTCTATTGGAAATGAGTTTGGGATATTGGGAAATCTATGAAATGGCCATCTAGAAATGTAATACATGCTGAAATCACTTTCTTTTCTTTATTGGGGGAGTCTATGCCATGCCGCTACTTCCTTTAGATTTCATTTGCTATACCTCTTGCATATCTTTCGCATACTTGCCTATTTCTATCACTTAATATTTTATTACGGCAATGAAATATGAATCAAATATGAAATTTCGATTTGAGAAAGGTCTTACATGTAATTAAAAGTTACAATTTGCTATTTGAATGCTTCAAATGCAAAATTGAAATAAATGATGAATGACGTATAGACGCTATGTCTTTAAATATGTATGCAAATATATACATACGCAAACGCAGTTTCTAAATATGTTATAAGACCGCTCACATTGTTCCAATGCGCGGGAAACTTGTATTGTACTGCTCACGCTTGTTCCAACGCGCAGAAATATGCTTGTTATAAAGATTCACATTGTTCCAATGCGGAAACTTGGATAAGTGCACGTTGTTCCAACGCGGCGGGGAAATACTTATAAGTACCCGCTCACATTGTTCCAATGCGCGAAACAGGATAAGTACTGCTCACGCTTGTTCCAACGCGGGCGTGGAAATATGCTGCTATAAGTACCGCTCACATTGTTCCAACGCGCGGGAAACTCGACTGCTCACGCTGTTCCAACGGCGTGAACCGCATGATAGTATTGCTCACGTTGTTCCAACGCGGCAAGGAAATGCAATGGTTATGAACCCATGCACGCCTTTCGGCGGGCAAATAAATTACGAGGTGTCACGACACCTACCATGCACGCCTTTCTTGGAAGGCCTAGTCTCAGCCCCTATGGGGATGACGGAGGTCACAAATTTCTAAAAAAAAGAGGTGAAATGTGTCATAAATGCTTATACTTTAATTTCATATACATGTGAATGCAAATTTATTACTCTATGCTTATAGCACCCGCTCACATTGTTCCAATGCGGAAACCCGTGATAAGTACTGCTCATGTTGTTCCAACGCGTGAAAATCTGAAGATCTTCTTGCTCACGCGTTGTTCCAACGCAGGAAATGCCAGGTCTAAACCCATGCACGCCTTTCTTCTGCAGGGCAAATAAACCTGAAGGTGTCTCACACCATGCACGACGCCTTTCGGTGGTGGAAGGCCCCCTCCCCTCTATGGGATGACGGAGGTTGCCGAAATTTTCTTTAAAAAAAAAAGGGGAGTTAGAAAAGAAATGATGAAATGTTTAGGTTAACATATTGGCTTAAAATGCTTCTTTAGGTCATATATGAATACTTATGCTTCAATCTCCATATAATGAAAGCTATCCTATTTGTGGCAAATATGACATAAAGTGGACTCTATCTAGCTTGACATGTAGTGAAATACACATTAAACATATGCTCAAACATAAATACCTCCCCTACTTTACTTGCCATTTCCACCATGATTTATATACATACATGAGACATAGGGAAGACTTGAAGCAAACACATATGAAATGAATCAAATCTATCATATGACATGACATCCATCATAAAAATACCAAAAAAAAATGGAAAATTGCTAAAGGAAGGAGAAGGGTAAAACTTACAATCTTTATGACACAACTTAGCTTTACAAGCTGAGAGAACTCAAACTTGTGAAATCAAGGGAGAGAAGGAGAAATGAGAGTAGGAAGTGTGTGAGGATTTTATGAGAAGGAATTCCTCTTATTTATAGATTTTCTAGCCTCTTTTCTCATCTATATCATCTTGACACATATGGTGCCTCATAAAATGCATGCAAGGAGGTCATGTTAATGCCATTTGTCATAACATGCACATGCATGGACATGTGGCATGCCCTCATACACTCTCAAAATAATTGCCCAAATTCATTTTTTTTTAGGCTCATACATATGGTCTATGCCTCTAAATCAATATTTTCACCCTTATGCTCATGATTTTGTTACATAAGGAGGTGATCTTGTCAAATCAAATGCTGCTCACTTTAGTCTATTACCTTACTTATGATCATATGGGCTCCAAATCAATTATTTTCAACCCCTTATGCTTGTTGATTTTGCATGGAGAACTATTAAAATCAAATTAATTTCTTTTAGGCCCATTACCTACTTATGATCATATGGGCCTCCAAATCAATTATTTTCAACCCCTTATGCTTCTGATTTTGTACATAAGAGAAATTATTAAATCAAATGCCTAAGCTATTTTAGGCCATTACCTTATGATCATATGGGCCCAAATAATTATTATTTTCAACCTCTTGTGATTTGTTACGACGATCTTGCAAAACAAAATGCCTTAATAACTTTAGTTTATTGCCAATATGGTCATATGGGCTTCCAAATCAATATTTTCAACCCCTTATATTTGCTGATTTTGTTACATAAGAGGATCTGCTCAAAACAAATGCCTTAATTCACTTTATATTGTATATATTATAGCTTCCAAATCAATTATTTTCATTTATGTTTCTGATTTTGTTACATAAGGAGGTGATCTTGTCAAAACAAATGCCTAAATCCACTTTAAGCCTATCCTTTACATATTATGATTATATAGCTCAAATGATTTATTTCATTTCTATATCCTTGCTCATTTGTGATTTAAAAGGTCATTTGTTCAAATGAACTATTTAGCATATCAATCAAATGCTTATATCTATCTTATCTGATCCACACTGCTTGAATAAGCTTAAAATGCTCAAATTCAAAGATGAGAATAGATCTTATTCCTTGGTCTTCTGACCGTCCGTTAACAAAACCCAAAAAATGCCATATTGAAACTTAAACTTGCAAATTGAACCTACATTTCAACTAGACATTTACATGTCCATACAACATTTTAAAAGAAGATACTCATGTATGTTGAAGTGTTCAAACAATAGGACATCAAGTTAGGTATAAAACAAAAGAAGATGTTATACTTCCGGTTTGGTTTTGACCGTCCGGTTAACAAAACTCAAAATCAAAATTGACATATAAACTCAACTTAGAGACATTCTAATGTCCATACAATTAAAGAACAGATATATATCCGTATGCATGTTGGAGTAAATACTAAGTCAAATAAAAGAACAGATGCTACATAATCCCTTTTCTTCTGACCGTCCGTTAACAAAACCTAAAAAATTTGATATTATAAGAATTTCAAATTAATAATATCCGAAGAATCATATAATACAAGATATGAACCAATTAAATAGCTTCTAAAATTCAAATTCTTAGAAGGAAAGTCCCAAACCCGATCCTCTATGTTCAAACTAGAGTGGACAAGGTTTTGAAGGATTATACTTCTTGAGATAAATGAACCCATCCTCTCAAAAACCGCAGAGTAGACAAGGTCTATCAATTGATATTAACCCTAGGATCGAGAAGGGTAATTATAATTAAAATTTCAATGATAAATGATCATATATTCAAATCTAAAATCAATCATAAAATGATCAAAATTTAAAGAAAATAAAAAAAAATATAAATAAAAAAAATGAATTATTTAAATTAAAACTAAAAAAAGATAAAAAAAAATAAAATCAATTCACCCAATTGTTTTGTCTTGACAAATTAAGAAACTTTTGCTCACAAAGAGCTAATGTCAAATTAAATACATAACCTTCACACTCAAATATTCCTAAAGCGTGACGTGGCGTGTCCTCTGTCATGGTTTTGCTGATGACACCACATAAATGGCACGACCGAGCCCTCTGACCGGGTGGTTCGCGAGCAAGACCACTAAATTACTGATACCGCAGTATGTTCCCCAACGCTTTGCTCTTTGAGTGAAATGTAGAATGTATTTGGTTGAAAAAAGCTATGTTAGCTAAGGTTGACTTATATTTGTCCCTTAGACAAACTCCACCCTGTGTCTACAAGGACACCTTGACGACGAACCCATGTGTTCGACAAGGATCCTTCGGTCGCAATTAATTACCTCCTCCTCGCTAAGTGGATCGCGATGACCGGGATGACAACCATGGGATCTTGACGGGCGCGGCCATCGTTCCCCACAAAAGTTTTAAATTAAAATAATAAATTTCATAAGTTCTAAACTCCACTCATTTATATACTCGTTCTTTAACGATTCATTGACTAGCCTTAATCGAAAGTGCTCTCTCGATTGGGAGGGTAATTAACTATAGCTTTATAGAAACCAAACCAGATATAAAAGTTCTCACCAAATGAGAACGAAATCTGGTAGTGTCTTATCTACTATTCATCCGCTTCAAATTATCACCGACACTTAAACAACTCTTTCCTTTCCAAAAGATGTCGGTGAATTTTCTGATCCCACATTTCTCTTGGGATAGATTTTCTTTCCATCTTTGCTACCAAATCTAAGTTATAATTTGCAGTGGAGTATAAAAAAAAATGAAATGAAAATGAAATGAGAAATGATAAGTTAAACTTGACAAATTCAAAGTTTTCTAAATAAAGTCTTAAGTCATTTGAGATTTTATTTAGTGCATATGCTTAGTGTGTTTTATCTTATCGTACCCATATTTTTGGGAAGTAAGGTGATAGTGCAATTATTTTTAATTGCTAATTTTACCTTTAAATCTGGAATGGCTGAACACAACACATCGTTATTTAGCAGGGCGCCAACATCCGTTGCTTAACGCCATCATCAATGCTCGAAGCACCGGAGCTACCATCCAGTTTGGTAGCGTGGATTTCCACCATCTTGAACGAAAAGTTGCTTTTTTCAAGTGTAAACTCGTCTGCACGCCATGTGCGAATCGAAAAGGCTAGTCATGACCCTCCAGTAGGGTCACTTCAAAAGAAACAATCAGGCTCGCCCCGGAGACAAATCATGAAGAGGGTCAGCGACGCCTCTTTTGTCCTCGAATAATGCAATCACAATTCGCCGGGTTGATGTCAAGCTTCTTCATCCGAAGAAAAAGGGAAAGAAGAAAGAAATCTAATGCTCAACACTTCGCGTCACTAACCGCACAACCAATGAAAGAGTGTTCACCCACAATCGGTTTGATAACCTTATGGGTTAACCAATGCCTACTGGTCGATCAAACGGACCCTGCCGCGTTCCAGCCTCCTCCTGAAACCAAACTATATCCCACGAGTGCATCTGCCCTCCAAGTAGAGAGGGTTGATGAAAAGAAAATAAGGTGCGATCGGGCTTGACCGCCTCCAAGAGACCTCATCCCGCAATGCCGGACGCCGACCACCCATGTCCCACACGGTGAACATTGGGTGACACTTGCCAGAATCAATCCACCAAAGGTCGGAAAGGTAAGATATGGAGGCTGGCCTCAAAAAGAAATTCCTCAGAGAAAGGCATGGCGTGACATCGGTGTGAATTCTGAGATCCCAAACTCAAAAACATGGGAGCAAAAAGAGGGCCCCAATGATAAAGGATATGATGTACACCTTGGAGAATCCCGTGGGATCCCGCCATCAATTAACTTCATCCCATCATGAGAGGTTAACTGATCAAGCCTCTAACTGAAGAAATTTCGATTCCACACTTGGAATCGGAAGTCCATGGAGACCGATAAATGTCCAAAAGGACAAGAAGAAGAAGAGAAGCAACAGTTGAAGTAGTGTATATGGTGCAATGGGTGATATCTGTAATATCAACTCAAAGGCAGACACAGTATTCTCCCTCAACCTCAAGAACAACAAAATGTTCAAATAGGAAGCATCCTCCGAGTCTTGAGAGGAACAACAAGAAGAGAAGAAGAAAGGGAAGAAAATCCCACCTTCTCTACCACTTTAATGAGAGACAAATTCGGATGAAAGCCAAAGATAAAGAAATCGCTCAAATTGAATATGAAAATGAGAAAATGATGATGACCGCAATGATGTTAATGCAGAGAGGCTGCAGTCCAACACCCCCAAATAATCATCAAGCTCTCATGACAATCCTCCCACATGCTGGGTCCAAATTGATCTGCGAGATTTACGAGTCACTCAATAACCTGAATATACAATATATCAAGCGATGTCTCAACGATACTATCTTAAATGAGAAGATCAAAGTGTATACCGGGCAAGAAGTAAAAAATTAGTAGCAGGCCCATATCTCGGAGTGATCAAATTTCATATCCAAAGCGATATTCAATGCCAAAGTTCAATCTTTTAAATGGTAATCCCAAGCGATCTAGCCCAATTCAAAGCATCCCACAAACAATGGGTATGCATTATTATTCAATCGAGTTAACTTCGAATGGTATGTTTGAGTTATCAAATGACTCAATCAAACTTTGAACTTGAAAATATGTTCGTTAAAAGGTTCATACAAAAAAAGACAACAATTTGATCTCGCTTTGAGAAGAGGAAGAAAGACGAATCGTGACTCGATATATCACGCGAAATATGAGTATGAAATGTGAACAACAATTAGAGGAAGAGCATGCGATCCAACTGCTGATGGGCAACATCGATGATAAGATGACTTATCTTCAGATTACCAATACATTTCAAGAGCTACTTGATAGGTTAAATTTGAGAAATTAAATTTATCCCGTCTGGCCGAGATAAATTCAAAAGAGCAAAAGCTCAGACCAAAGAAAGGTGAAACGATTTCACCTCATACAAGAAGGATGTGTAAGCTAGCTATAACGAAAAGAAAAGCTACTGCATCAAGAAAATCAAGAGCCATTCAATCCTCGCCCCACCACCCAAGCTCATACTTGAGGTAATGAGGTCGCTCAAGGTGAGCGACCAAAGCAAATAAGAGCGAATGACTCAATGGCCCCGACCCTAAAAGAAAAGCTGAACAAAGAATATTCTTTTAAGAGGAAAAGTGTGGCCAAATTGTTTAAACATGCACTCAAAGTAGGTCTCAACTACTAATGTAAAAGACAAGAGGTCGGACAAGCGATAATCCTAATTAATGTCCATATCATGGGTGCTCGCCATCCTGAAGATTGCTACATATTCAAAGATTGGCTAGAAAATATAAACGGTGAATTCACATTATCTGACATTGAAAGGTCCAAGAAAGAATCCAAAAGTAATCACCTCATCTCCGACTTATCAAACGATAAAGGCAAAAAAGAAGTGGTCGATGATGAAGGATGGCAGCTTTCTAAGAAGATAAAAAATGTTGAAGGCATTCCGTGTATTGGAAATCACCACTGAGTGCTTGAGTTGAGACAAAACCTAAGCTATGGGAAGGCTAGTTCATCTCACGAAAGACATAGCCAAATACCGCAAGGGAAGGCTAAGAAACCCAAACAAAAAAAAATAAATTAAATAAAAGAAGAAGCGAAGACAAAATGTTACTACTACTATTGATGGTCAACGTAACACAAAAGGATCATCAATAATATGGAAGATTATGTACAATCGAGCGACCCTATCACGCTGGAATTCATTACGAATCTTCGTGATCAACGAAGAAGGGAAGATCAAGAACTTCTAGCTTGATGATCCATGAAGTTGATAATGCCTTAGAGGAACTGTTTCCCGATGAAGATCAACCGAGCTCACCGTATCAACAAACATGAAAAATATAAATTGATTCAATCTTCTAGTCTATCATTAGATGAAGGTAGATTCAAAGAATCATCCAAGATTGACGAAAGTAGCTTCAAGTACTGGAGTGGTCGAGCTACATCCCAACAGAAGAAAGAGCCAATGAATAAAGATAAAAGAAAAGAAATTGAAGTCAATGAAAGAGTTATCCCTAAGGATTCAAATAAGAAGCCTTCATCAAAAGGGTTCAACTACAATATTCTATCCCATCTAAGAAAAATTCGCGACTTAGATACAAGCACTTTAATGTCAAGATCTCGTAATACCTTAAGCTCTCAAAGGAAAATTCAAGCATATTTTTTAACGTTGCTAATGGAGACCTTGCATGTTCAAGAGCCTCCAACCGCCACATTTTCAAGATGATCTAATGCTACGAAGCACAATCGCCTCTCAGCAATAAAAGTGATGAAATTATAATACCGCATGGATCTTAATTGATCCGCCTCCGAATCTTATGAACTTGAGAACTCTTAGATGGCTATCTAGATGTACAACATCCGGACGAGATAAAGTCATGGTTCAAGGTTTCAATGAGAAGGAAAACTATCGTCATTCGCCCTCTCTTAAATTGAGACCTACAGAAGCCAAATTTCATGTGATCGATGCATACTTCATTCGAGCTCTTACGGTGGTTTTCATAAGTATGGCATTGTCCCATCTACATTGCATCAATGCGAAATATACAAAGGATGGAGAAGAATGCCAAATTGTGGGCGACATGCAACCTTTTGCAGTGCATGAAATGAAGATTTATCAAGATGCCAGTTATTTCCTTCCGAGGGATCCAATATTTGTGGGTACATTACTGCTAAATCCTCTGAAGATTAGTCATATTGGAAATTACACATCATAATATGAATAAGCTCCCAGTGGATACCTGTCCCAAAAATAAAAAAAATAAAAAAAATAAAAAAAAAAGAAAGGAAGGCCCGCCAACTTGCCCGTCCGATAGGAATCCGCACGAGCCGATCAATGCACTTTATAATATAAATTAATTTCAGCAACAATTTTAATTAAGATTTCTTTTTTTTCAATTGAATTGGCTCCACATCCAATAGAATAACAGATGGGATATAATTTAATTGGATTTAAATTTATTCATACTAGCTTATCAATAACTATGAATTAAGCTCTAATGCTTTAACATAAACTTAAACCTGAGACAACATAAATATAAAAATACTTTTATTATTAAAAAATAATGACAGAGACAATCATTTGATATTTTATTTTAAGTTTTATATTTTAAAAATTAAAAATAGTGTATGAAAATTAAACAAATTAAATTAAACATTAAGAACATTGATCTTTCTCATATATTGCACAGTACTTATAAAAATATATAAATATCATATCACAAAATTCATATTTATTTTACAATTTCAAAAATACATAATCTCAAAAAAAAAAAAAATAATGTTCAATTTTTAGCAAAATTATGTAATTAATTAAAAATGTAAGATTTGTTCAATCTCATCTTTAACAATATTTATTTAATTCACGAATTCTTTCTCTCACGAAATTACAATTTATATAGTTTATTAAATTAGTTCAAAATCTTACTTTTAGTCAAAATTTTATGATAATAAAATATTTGGTTTGATAAATCAACAAAAATATATGAAAAATGTAAAATATTTATAATATAAATTATTAAATTTTTAAAATTTTTTTTATTGATGGAATACAGTATAGACACTTTTACTTTTTTTTTTTATTTTTATTTTAGAGTATTTACATAAATAATATATAATTTTTATATATTTATATATCTAATATTTAAATTTATTTTTTATATTTATAAAAATAACATTCAAATATTTAATATGACATCAACAATAGTATTATAATTAATTTCTTAAAATGAAATGTTATATAAAAAATAAAATTAACTTTATATATATATATATATATATATATTATATTTTAAATATTGGATTTGTAAATAGATAAAGTCGTTTGGTTGCGTATTTAAAATGCGTAAAGTGAAATACTGTAAAGTAAATGTTGAATCGAATACTTTCTGTTGTTTTTATGAAAGTAAATATAATGTAAATTATATTTTCGTTTGAGCATGTAAAGTAAAGTAAATATAGTTGTGAATACTCTTGTATATTTTTAGAAATTAGTGAAATTTTTTTCATTAATTGAAATATTAAATAAATAAATTAATTATATATTAAAATATAAATATTTTATAAATAAAAATTTATTATTTAGTTAAAAAAAGATTATAATATATTTATTTTAAAAGTAAAAAATTGAACAATATGATGAATATAACCGATAATTAAATTTATTTTAATGATATCATTATTTATTTTAAAATATTTTTTTTTTTATTTATAATATATATATATATATATATATATATATATATATATATATATTAAAAATTACATAATCTTTTGGTCAAATAATGACATAAAAAAATTAAATTACAAGATGAGAGAGCAAAACAAGTATTTATATATCCAACAAAGTATGACAAAAATCAAAGCAAAAAATATGAATAATGAACTCAGTATTTGAAAAATCGTATGAACTCCAAATTCACAAAAAAATAAAGAAACCAAAAGAAACGAATTGTAGTTGTTCAAAATGTGCTAACTGAATGTTTAAGCAGCTTCATTGATAAGTTCTCATGATTAATAACCTTCCAACATATTTGTAACATATTTGTAAATTGTAAACATCAAATTACTCTTTGTGAGTTGTAAAACATGGTACAAACAATGGGATAAATGTTAACGATTAATTGAATCAATCTATACTTCTCCATAATTTTCTCGTTGAAGACGCCGGTCCGAAAAAACTCTTCAATCTCACGGGAATTGAATGTTTTGATGCATGACATTTCGCATGCTATGGTTATGCGGTTGTGGTAGAAGTAAGCTGGTGGTGAACTAGGAATCCTTTAAATTTAAGTCCTTATCAAACCGCAATGTGTGGTTTCCCTTGCATTCTTGAAAAAGGAGAGAGAGAACGAGTTTCTAACATATATATATAAACGCAAGCTCAATTCAAAACTCAAAATTTTTTCCTTAAAAAATCAGAGAAAGATTTCAAACTAATTCTTACGCAAACAATAATTAGAAAAGAGCTTATCCAATTGCAAGAACAAAGAAAAAGAAAAAAAGTAACAATTAACATCCAAAGCAGGTCACATGAGCAAATCACATCTGCCAAAGTATTTTCTCGGCAATCGGGTTGACAAAGAAACATAGCTCACTTTATAAACTCAGAATCAGAAACTCTATGCCTCAACAGATTCAAAAATAAAAAATCCCATCGCCAAATCTAGAACAGCAACAAAATCAGAAATCCAAGAGAACATCTACGATTTATTTTTAAAACCTAATCAACCACCAAAATCACATACCAAAAACATAAAGAGAATGAGAACAGATTCCATATGAAGATTTATGAAAAATGAGAATATATGTGAAACACTACTAATAACTCAAGCAATGTAATGAACCATACTCACCATGTTTATGACTTTATAGAATCGTGTACTAAGATATAATTGAAAAGTCCACGTAAGAGAATAGTCACCTAAAGACCAAATAAGTAGACTCTAGACCATTATGGAGACAATAATAAAAAGCAATGACGCTTTTGTATGATGAATTTCGATCATCTCAATCACCCGAGCTGCTTCCGTATCAGGTAATAAGCCTTGTTTTTGCATATGCTTATCTGTTTGGTTCATTTGTTCTGGATAGCAGAGTTACCTGTGAATACAGCTCCTTCACAGCAACCCAATGTCTACCATAAGAACTTCTGACTCCACTTCCACTGTTATCGAACAACTTTTTTTAAAATTGATAAAATTTGCATAAAAAAACATGTAGGTTAGCCTATTCAACATTACCGATGTAGCTGGAAGCACTTTAGCTTTGTCAAAGTTCATCAAAATTCCGGAATCTTCAGCTAATTAAATAAGTAATAAACATCAGAAGAAAACTAGGTTCACAAAGAACCAAAAAAATTCTTAAAATTTATGGGTACCTTTATTATTAGTCCATGGGCATGAAATCTTCAGCTTAACTATGAAATTTGTGAATTCAAGTAGCACACTTATCATGTCATCCAATGCTGTAGAAGATTGATGCACTCCAGCTGCTATTAAATTGGCAATAATTCTTATTGATTGGTTTACATAATCAATATTTAAATCCCTATCAAAATTAACATAAATAAGAAGTTCAGTGATCCATAAAAAAAGACATAACTAGATACAAATTTACATGTAGAACGCTTCTATATAACTACATAAACAACACTCGCCAAACAGACACTTTTTCCTACACCCAAACAGAGATAAACACAGTGATGAAGATACAACTAAAGATACAATTATCGGTATTAGACGAGTTCCTTGTGCAAAAGGGAAAATAGAACCACAAAAGCCAAGAAGTACCTTTTCTTAACAACTTGCAGTGGCATTACCTTTTGATTCACGGGGTTCAGCTTATAAAAGGCATATGGGCAATTGTCCCGTGTCATAGTGTTGAAGATACAACTAAAGATACAATTATCGGTATTAGAGGAGTTCATATAGAAGAGTCTACAACAAAAGCAATGACATCCTCCTAACTACCTGAATTAGGGTCGGTCATATGAGTCTACAACAAAAAAAGATAACAACAACAGCCCCCATAAGCATGTCAATTGAAGCATTAATGGACTCTGCAAATCATCTTACTACATGTATTGCTTGGCTAGAAATTTAAAAAACATTAAATTCAAAACAAATTAAACATTAAAAAATTACTTTTAATAACTAATATCATCTAACCAATCGCATAATTTCAGATGACTTATTTAAATCTAGGCAAAAATATTAAAAATAAAAGACTGAAAATGGTGATTCTGATGATTAGGTAGCTCAAAAAAAGTTTTTATAATAACTAAACAGCACCGTGAGCGGTTGATATTCCAACTTGCAAAATACCAAACCAAATGACATGATCAAGAAACCCTCACCCTTTCCTTTGCAATGAAAGTGGCATCACAAAACAACAAATAAAAAATGTAACATATACCAAACTTATCATTTACCTAATGAAAGTACACCATACTGCCCTATCACATTCCATCAAGATCACCAGCTAAATGCTTCATAATATAAAATCCAACCCTTTTACTAGCACAAGACTCAAACAAAACTTATCTAGAAGAGCATAAGCCAAAAACACACCTCAAAGCAACGACAAGTGAAAATTTAATGCAGGTTGAAAGGTCAAAACTTTGCCTTATGAAATAAAAATAACATAAACTAAGAAGATCATCTCATACATGCGGTTCGCCATATAATATTAATTCAAAGTAAGCAATCAATAAACTCGACACAATCTCAAACATGAATCATCATACCTCGCTAATCAAAAAATTAAGAAATCTCCTAGAATCCTTGTACAAGATTTAAACTTTTTTCCGTTTATTTGGTAAAGAAAAGACCTTGTGGTTTATTTGGTAATCAAACAAGGTGGAGAAAAAAAATCAAAAGGAAACCGAGTTGTGTAAGAGAGTTGAAGGCAACCGAGCAAAGCGAGAAGGAAAGTTTAGGAACTTTCAAGTATCAATCCAATGTAGAGAAAAGGGAGAAAAAGGGATGTACCTAAACTTCGGATACCCCAATTTTGCGACAAGGTTACGTGGTCTACCGATCGACAAGTAGGAAAAGAATCGATGAATTCACCTCACGCTGAACTCATGCCGTCAGGACTTCTCTCAAGGGTATGCAAAAGGCGCTAGAAAGCATATGGGGAAGACATGGAGACGAGGGGAGACGAGAGTCTGCTACGTAACAACTGTGACTTCAAATCGCCGATTTCGGGGTATTCGCTAGGAAAATGGCTTGGGAAAGTAAAACCAAATAGTAAAATTTAACACGAGAATTACCAGAACAAACACCTGAAAGTAACAATTACGGATAAAGTGAATACGGCATAATAACGCTAACCAAACCCCCAAAGAAGATGTGCTACGTCGTAGAATTTAACAATTACTAGTTCGGACCTCGGTCGAATGATCTGACATGCTGAACACTTTCGACATCGTGATATTACTCTGGCATCTTTCGCAAACAAAATATTCTCCACTTCGCCACAAACCTTGGTACAAAATGGCGAACAAGCTCCACTTCTTCCGCTTCAAACCCGATTTGAGTTTACGGAACGCCTGACACTTAAGAGGGCTTGGTTCTACCCGCCCGATTCTACAACGAGTTGATGCTATTTCATCTCATCCTCCTGAAGCTGACTAAGGACGAAGAAAATTGAATGATAGTACCATCCAAGAAGAAGAAGAAGAAGAAGAAGAAAATAGCACATGAACAAGGAGACCGGAGAAGTCTCGTGGCCCAAGGGGCTGAACCAACACGTTATGGGGATTTTGAGCAACGTCGGTGCTGCGACTTTTGATTAATATATCAATCAAAGGTAGTATAATCCATTAGTTTGGTTTTACTGATTTGCAGTGCATGTTCTTTTACCATAGATGATGGGAGTCATCACTAATAGTTTTATTTTGAAAATTGGTTTAAAAATCCAGTTTGTCAGAGAGGATAGATGGGGCATGTCAAGGAGAGTCTAAAGGTTTCTGTCCATATGCTTAATGGTAAATACTTAGTCATAGGAAAAAATAAGGCTGGAATAAATGGATGGTTTAACATGTTTTGGAAAGTCATTCATTTTTTGGTCGGTCATAGTGAATTTCTCTTTTTGATATTAACAAGGAAGGAAGATGCTTAGATGCTAATAATGAAATAAGTATTTTTTTTGTGATATATGTAGCAAAAGAGTTTTATAAGAGATGTTGCAGTTAAAAGGGATATTCAAGTAGGCTGTTTTAAGATAATGTTGGCTTCGGTATATTTGTAATTATCAGTCATGCATGTGGAATAGGAGTCTTTACACATCCTTAGAATCAACTTCTTAAATGAATGAAATTTATTAGCCCTGCCACTTTCAAGGCTGTGTTTATATTGTTTGTAGTTATGATTTAACTCTACCTTTGGGATATTTTTTCCTTTATTTGTTTTTTTTGTTTGTTGGAGCGTGCATGCAGTACTGATGATTTATAAGGTTGACCATAAAGATTAGCTGCTAGTTTGAGTTTCTAAAGAGTTATCCTGATTGTAAACTACAAATCATAAAACAACTATATGAATCCTTCTTCTCCATTGTGTCCTAGTAAGTGTCAAATTCTCATTTAATTCTAATAAACTAAGGTCATTCTAAATACATTCTAATCAAGTCTTTTTTGGTCTACCTCTATCTTTCTTAACATAAGAAGAATCTAATACATCTACTCTTCTAATTGGGTCATCAAATGACCGACACTTTATGTGATCAAACTATCTAAGATGACTCCCTCTAATAATATTTTCCACTGGAGCTACTCCAACCTTTTCATGAATATTTTCATTTCACATTTTATCTCTAAGAGTAACGCCACTTATCCACCTGAGCATCCTCATTTTTGCAACACTTAACTTAATTTTATGCTTCTCTTTTATTGACCAACATTCTTTGTCATAAGTCATTGCAGGTCTTACCACCATCTTATAAAATTTTCCCTTAAGTCTAAGCATTACTTTTTTATCACACAATATGCCAGATGCATTCCTCCTCTTCAACCATCCAACTTGAATTCTACTAATAACATTCCCATCTATTTCACCATCATTTCGAACAAGAAACCTGAGATATTTGAAACGTTCACTCTTTTTTAATGACTTGATCACCCAATGTCACAACTCCACACAAGAACTTCTACAACTAAAATTACACTCTATATATTCAGTTTTAGATTTACTTAAATGAAAATCTTTATACTCCAAGGTTGATCTCATATATTTTTTTACAACTTGCTTAATTTTAGCTGCAACTTTTTTTCACATAATATCAACTTTCTCATGAACCTCCAAAATTCTAATATCTTGTAATTTACTTTTGAATTTTTTTTATTAGTATTCTTTAAGTGCCTTCATCTAATTTTAGGATAATGATTCAATTTATTTTTTATTTTTTCAATTATTTATCTTAAAATTTAAAGCTAATAGTCGATGTTGGGTACTTATACTTTCACCTAAAATGACCTTATAATTTTTACAATCTAAACGAACTGTTTTTTGTTAGAAAGTAATTAATCTGTATTTTACTACATCCATTCTTATAAGTAATAATATGCTCATCTATTTTCTTAAATAAAGTATTAGCAAGTACAAAATCATAAGTTATGTCATACATCATGAATGCTTTTAAATTCTTCTATCACTTTTCCAACATGTCTATTTAAATCTTCCCTAATAAATACTTTTTCTTTAAGAGGTATCATTTATATTAACCCCCCCCTTAAGTTATTCTAAAATTTTTCTTTTGAGCTTATATCTAAATCTACTTGAGGAGCATAAGCACTTATAATATTAATAATTTTAATGTAAATAATAATCTTTAAAACTATAATTTTATATTCAATCATATAAATATTTACAATATTATCCTTCAAACTTTTATCTATAATCACGTATATACCATTTCTAGTTCGACTACTACATGAATATTAAAGTTTAAAACCTAAACTATCAATTTTCTTGGTCTTCTACAACTTTTTTGGTTTATTGAATGCATAATATATTTATCTTCCTATGGACTATAATATTTATTAATTCCATTAATTTACCTGTAAGAGTACTTATATTCAAAGTTTCCAAATTTAATATTTGTTCAATGGACTAACTTCTTTGCCTGCATCCATTCAAAATTTGGGAATCCTTGCTTATTTAACACTATATACGGGTGTCGATGCAGCGGCCTTTGCACACTTCTCACTGTTTTCAGGCCATACAGCATATTGCTTCCAAGGAATGCCCTAGCATTAACACAATATATTAAATGTTTCATATCATGATTTTTTTTCGATAAGTTTTATGCTGACTATTGACTACCTAACACGATCCTCCACTTTTCACGTCTGAGACTTTCGACCTGATAAAGACAATGTTTATAAATTACAAATCATATTGAAAAATTTTCTGAAACAAGCTGCGTATGATTTTATTTATGATTATTAATTAATCTTCAGTTGATAATGTTTTCACTTTCCAACTTCTCCAATGTTACAACTTTAACTTAATAGCAAGGTTTTAATATTATTGGGATGCATCATCCAATTGGTGACTGGCCTGGTCCATGCCATGGCCAAATATATGGGCATGGTGGGACATTTTGGTGTATCAGTTTGCCTTCAAAATGGTCCATCCTTTTTTTTTGTTGCCCTGCTGAGCAGCACATATAGCATGTTATGAGTCATGACTTGGAAGTTGCAATCATAGATGATTGCTTTATAGGTTTGCAGGCTTTTCTAAAATCCAGCTAATGAATCGTATTCATTTAATATGGAGTGTCCACAGTGTCTCACTTGAGTTTTCATTCAATTTTGTCTTGAAATTATTGTACGTTATATTTATTTTCTTATAACACTAAAAAAGTAATTGTTGTTCATTTATGCGGTGTTTGGAGGTCATGCAAGAGGTCAGTTCAAATCTCTCTCTCCAGCTTTATATCTTTTTTACAATTCAGTGAACTCAAAATTATTTTTGAGTTAAATCAGAAATTGGTTATTTAGAGTTGAGGCTCAAATCAAAAATTAATTGATTTCAAGTCGTTTTTTGAGTTGAGCTAAATGTGTAATTAATCTAGAGAGAGATGACACATTGTTACATTCAATCACTTGAGTATGATTTTCAAAGTGCATTATGTTTTCAGCAAATGTTAAAAGTTCTTGTATTTAAGATAGCTTCTACATATTTAGGTAGTGCATCATTTTGTTAAAACAATAAGTTGAATCTATTGTATGTACTGTATCTTGTAGCGTTATAGTTAATATTAGCATAGCGGGGAAATGAAGTGCTTCTACTTCTTAGTTTAAGTTCTACTAAGGCATGATTTAAGGTTGTCAAATTGGTCATTATGCTAAGATGTATACAAATTGATGATTTTGTTATTAAGTGTACAAGTAGGAACTTGCATATAAATATGTAGGATGAAATAATAAAATCAATGATGTTCATGAATTTGATGAGGAAATTAATAGTTCTATGGATGCTTTAGTTGATATTTTTTTGAATATCATTTTTTGTATCTTAGCTACTTCTAATGTTTGTTTAATTGGAATGAAACTATAATTATGTGGAGAAGCTTTGTACTTGATAGCGTGAAATGTTATGTCTAAATCTGCCTTAGATTGTATTACCTTGAAACCTGAATCACATTCACAATTATATATGGTGGCATTTACGCACCTTTACCAATTCCATATAAACCATGTTTAGGACATATACTAGGTTTAGGATGAGTACTCATTAGACAACTATAACAGTTGGAGCATGATCAAGAAGAACTTTATCAATCACTAGAAGCATGCCCACCTCAGAAGTCGAAACATTACTCTGTATTTATAGTTGGGCAATTTGTACAGCGGGGGGCTCACTTCAAAGAACATACTAATATAATTGACAAAATTGAAAGAAGACAACAATGACCATAGCAAAGGTTAGACACTGATCTTGACTTCATGGTAGAGAGCAGAAGAATATGTTATGACTATGTTGGAAAAATCAAAAGACATCTTTAACAGATATATTTTTTTATTTGGTATATTAATGCCAGACTCGAGAGTGTAGTTTTTTTACCACAACCATAGTACCCAAAGCCTTAATCCACTAGCAGGCAGAAGTAGAGGAAGCCTCTGTCCCCTTATTTTATTATCTTTTTTATCTTTATTTTCTTTATTGTATTGTAGGCTTTATTGCATTGGGGACAATGCAATATTAAAATGTGGGTGGTAACTTATAAATTTGGAAATTATTAAGTATCTTGCTTTGTACTCCATGGTAGGCCTTTCTGTTTTCCACATGTTCCTTTCAATAAAGTTAACACGTTGTAATTTTCAAATATATATGCACATCCTAAAAGTCAAAGCTCTACGAAGGCAGGTTTGTCAACATGTCAAACGTTCTGGTAGTATTACTGTCAAAACGCCAAATTTCAAACGAGTGAACGGTAATAGCAAGCTTCCGGAGATCCCGCAAAAGGATTACGATTCTTTCATAGTATGCTGCACTGATTTTAAAATTTTGAAAAAATTTCAAAGTTTTTAAGCATGGCTTACATTTTAAAGTGGATCACTTTTAAAAAATGACTCATTTTATATAATGTCATAACTCAGCTAATGCATCTTATATTCTTAAACTTTATTTTAATGAGGTTAAATTAATGAGTTTCTTGAAATAATTGCTTTATATCAAAATTTAAAATTCATGAGTTATTTATGGAGAACTCCATAAAAAAATTGGAATACGTTTAACTTATATTTTGAGATGCTTGCCACTTACAAACTGATTAAAAAATTAAGGTAATAGGTAGGTGCTTAGGTGATTAATTATTTTGTTTGATAAAAAATTCAGTATGGATGGGGTTTTATATTACTTATGATTGAGTTTGTACATCTTTGATAGAGGTCTACTGACATGGATTCATTTGAGATTGTTATAAATTTTTTCTTATAAAGCTTGTTGATCTTACAAACTTTTTTAGAAATTCCAAGTCTAGTGCATTTGTACAATCACTCACATAGCATATGCATGATTTTCATGAGAACAACCACAAAAATTTTAATATTATGAAGATTACAAGTTAATGTGAACAATGACGTATATGGAGTTTAAACATGGTGAAAAAAAATCATGTTATATTTAAATTTAAAAAGGCTTGTGTTTGGAACATCGGAAAATTAAACTTGGGAAAGGCATAAAATTTTGTAATAGTTTTGAACTAAAAGTGAAAATATCAAGAAATTATAGCTTTAATCTAATTTTTAACGTGCTTGATTTGACTTTATTTCATGAATATGTTGCCAATTTCTTTAGTTCTTCTCTCGTTTCACCTTCTCATTATGAGCACATTAATTAGTGGTATAAGCAATCGAATGAAGTTCAAGCTACATTGAACTAGAGCTTGACTCGACCACCCAGCCTTTGGCTCGAGCTCATAAGGTTAGCTTGAGCTCGGCTCATTTTAAAACCATTAAGCTCGAGCTCGGCTTGTTTGCTCGTCTTTCTCCCTTTACTGCTTTGCTCCGTGAAGGTAACCCTTATCTATCCTCTTACCTCTCTTTGCACGCTTTAGTTTATAAATCATATTTACTAAATTCGAGATTTAAGGAAAATTTGAAGAGAAACGAGATTTAAAATAGGAATTAAAGTTGCCATTTTTGCTATTTAGAAGGATTTAGGTTAAATACTGCTACCCATCTAATGTGTGTGTGTGTGTGTGTGTGTGTGTGAGAGAGAGAGAGAGAGAGAGAGAGAGAACTTGCTGAGTGCCGAGAGGGAGCCGCGGGAGTTGAGACGGAGTTTGAAGGCAAAATTGTGAAGCTTGCCATTTAGGTATTGGACCAGAGATAAACGACGAACGATAATGGGGACTTGTTAATAAAAGCAAGCAAATCGACAAGTATTTAAGCCAAGTCAGAGTGAAACTCAAGCTCAAGTTCATTCATCTAATGAGTTATAAATTGAGCTCGAGGTGTAAGGCACCTTAGCCCAGTGGTTGAGAGCTTTGGCTTTCATACAATACATTTTGGGTTCAAGTGCTTGCACATGCTTTGTGTGTGTGAATATGCGATTAAATTCACTCAAATGTCCAAAAAAAAAAAAATTTGAGCTCGAGCTCATGGCTCGATAAGATGAGCTCACGAGTTCATAAACGAAGTCTAGAGCTGGCTTGAGGCTTTCGCTCACTTACACCCCTAGCACACATCCAATATACTTCTACACAATTTATTTTTGAGGATATTTTGGATGATGATATGATGTCCACTGTTGATTGCAAATTTTATAGATATCTTGTTCCCTAACAATATATAACTATTTGTAATGACTCATGGATTACTTTATGGGAAGCACATGATTATGCTTTGATTCGCTTGATGGGTATCAAATTGTAAATTCATATTCATTAGAACCAAAATTATCAAAAATGAGGTATTTGATGAAAATCCATGCCTTTAATCTCAAATCTATGGTGCAGCAATATGGATTCTGGAACATCTAGGGCACAAATAAATGCTATATATATATATATCATAAAATCACAATTCATATAACGATAAATTTAATTTTTTTCTATAAGAAACAAAAATAAGCTTCAGAACGAAAGAGTAAATCTAACCTAATTAATAGTGAACAAAATTAATTTTTTTTATTGCTCTTTGAATCTTTCATAGTTCTGCCATTCTTAGCATTCTCTATTTCACTTAACCTATGACATGCATCGTCAATACGCATATATTTATTTATTTTGATATGACTAGTTGATATGGTGCGACACATTTAAAATATAGATTTGGCATGCGTTGTATCCTTTATGTGATGGAAGCATCACATCGAGCAGTGATTTTAGCAAAATTTATTTATTTATATTAGTTGATTTATTTGATTTTATTTTGCAATTTCTATGTTTGGAGCATGCTTTTAATGATGGCCCTAAGATAGGGATGTGTTTTATGTTTTATGTTTCTTATCATTAGATTGATTCATTTAGTTAGGTATGATTTCAATTTAGTTCATTTGGGGTTAAAATCTAACAATAAAATAGATGATTTTCAAGGAGCCGCATGTTCATGTAATTTGAGCTTTCTAGCAGCAATCCTCATGGGATTGTTTCATATTGTTATTAGCTTACGCTTGAATTTTAGTCATCTGATTGATTGTATCCCCAAATATTTTGTTGTTTAATAGTGCCATTAGCAATATTTGGGGTTTGAATTTTGGTAATTAGGATCCTTGAGCAGCTTTCTCAGAGCTTTGCTTTTCTAAATAGCTGCCACAGTCAGCTTTCAGATAACTTTACTTTCGAAATAGCTCCCAGTCCTATTTAGCTGCCAACTTCTTAATGCTTTTTGGACATATTTGCGGGAAAAATATATATTTTTTAATTAGATTTATTAGAGTGCGGTAACTGTTAGAAGTTATTCAATTTTTTTAAAAGAAAAACAAAAGACTATAATACCCATAACAATTAAATTAATATTTTATTCATAATAACTCCACAACACCTTTTAAGAAAAATTGTAGCTGCTCCATATTGTCCCTTAGTGGTAATTCTCTAATTGTTGCTTCTGATGACACTGCTCTTGGTTTTCAGATACAGTGAGTTATGGGTTTTAGGCAAGACTTAGACTGTTACTTCTCTTTGAATAAGGCTTATGAGATTTTGGATGGTAAGATGCTAAGAGGACATAGGATATAAAACTTAAAGCTGAAGTTGATTTCTTTTAAAAACTTTTTAGGCTTAACTTAAGCTTGAATTGAGTTAATATTCCAAACACATCTACTTTGGTATGATGAACTTGTAACTAGATGTCTCGCGACGTGCAAATGATTATTTTTTGATTGAATCATAATTTATTCTTTAGTTTTTAATCTTGTATGTGCAAGTTGGATATATAATTCATTCCAATCATATGATTAATTTGTTTCGGGAAAAATCATCTTCTCGTAGTCACATGAGGCCTAAATTTCTTGGTAAACTCTTTCCTTGGTGGGATTTTTTTCCTCATAATTTATGATTGAATTGTTAGCGCTTTTGTTTTAATTTAATTAATATTCTATTTGTGACGATTAAATTACAATTGTTTGTTATTTCTATGTTGTTAAAATTTCGTGCTAATTTCATTGGATTTCTTGATCAAAATACTATTGTTTGTGTTCGAATTTTTGTATTTAAAGTTTTGCAATCTAAAAAAAAACAATCAATTGATTTATTTGGTACTTTTTAATTGGGGTGTTTTCATAAATATCACACAATTCTTATGTATTTACAAATCAATGCTTAAATTTCAATTTTTTTATATATATATATAAATATATAAATCTCAGTCTTCAATATCATATCAAAAATATCATCATCACTTATTTTTTTAAAGCGAAATACACATTTTCAAGCATAACAAAGTGTTAGATAAGTAAATATCTAATTTTGAGCATTAAATATGTAAATGCATAAGAATTATGTGGTATGTAGGTAGATCTTCCTTTTTTTTATTTATAAATTTATGATTTGCATCCATTCATTATTCATTCTATCAAGGTTAGATTTTGTAGAAAAGCCACTTTTATCTTCATCCTACATCACTCAATAACATGTCACACAGATGAATTTTTATTGCAGTAGCCATCCTGCCTTTCATTATAATCTAGAAAGTCTTGTGTTCCAATGTAATCAAAACATCATCTCTGCAACTATAAGAGCTAAAAGTTTCATGCATCAATCTCTCTCTTTAGATGCCACATTTGCTGGAGCTTTCTGCACAGATACATTTATGCATCTAATCCCTAAATTTTCATATTTACATGAATAGCTCCCAAATCTATTACATTAAAAAATAGCATTTTCTTTAATTTCTTAAATTTAAATGCACCTTTACATACCCGAAAAAGTGTTATATTTATAAATATCAAAGCTCAGTTGTTTCTTGTTATGCAAATTTTCGTTTTATATATATATATTTTTAATTTTTTGTTAACTTTTTATAATGCTCCTGCACAAGATTATCAAGTCCATTCATCTCTGCTTCAAGTTCTGAGAACTAAAGTTCACACATTGTTAATGTTTTGCAGGTCCGTATTTAATCTCAACTTGTGGGTTACAGCATGGGTTATTATGATTATAGATTATGCTAATCTCAGTAAGTTTGTTACCAGCCACTATTTTAATTAGCGAGATATTATAATATTATCTGCAAAACTGTTGTGGTATTTAGAATAATAATTTCTGCAAAACTGTTGATCAAATGCCCATTTATATACTGATAAGTTATTATTACCAGCGAGTGTTTTCTGTTTATGTATTCTCATAAATTGCTAATTAGGTTGCTTTAAAGGTTAAAAATGGTGCGCAATTATATGTATGTATATATATATATATATGAAATTTTTTTTCTTTCTTGAAATCTATAATTTGATGGAAGCTTTGGCTTCTTGGGTGTCCAATCATTCAACCTTGAATTGTTTTTTTTTTTTTTAATTTTTTATTTGGACATTTGTGCTAATTTAGTATTTAATAATATAATATATGTGTAAGATTTGAACTTAAGATATCTGGATTGAAAGTGTAAGTTTTCAATCACTAGGCCGAGGTTCTATTTATTTGCAGGATGTTTAACTTTTAATTTGTTATTATTTAAACGGTACCGATAAGTTCTAGTTAGTCAGTCGAACTTCGAGCTCAAAAATTTTCTGAGCTCGAGCTCAAGCCTGTGGCTCGATAAGGTTGGATCGTGAGCTTATTAACGAGTCAAGCTTGAGTCAGTTTGTGAGCTAGCTTCTCACTTACACCCCTAGTCTCTACACACACATACACTCTCTCTCTCTCTCTCTTCATATGCTCATAGAATCTTATACTAATAGAAGAGCATGGCTTGCATTCATTTTAGTCATGCTTATCAACTTGGCCGAATCTCACACAAAGACTGAATGCGGTGTGGCGCGAACGGCGTTCGGCGGGCAGGGATCAAAGCCCTCGTCCCAATGCTGTATGGCTGTGCGTGCAGTGAAAGAGCTTTCACGAGCGCCAAAAGGTCATAGAAGCATCTGCGATTGCCTTCAGAAGCTGATGGCTAAGATCGGAAGAATCGATCGTCGTCGTGCTTCCAACCTCGCTATTAAATGCAGAATCCATGGTTCAATCATTCTGAACGGCAATAAGTTCAGCTGCAGGAATTAAGCTTCTGTTATGATAGAGTCCGCGATGAGAGTATGATCATGATAAGTTTATATAGAAGCATATATCAGGCATGTATGAGTAAAATTTTTATAAAAAAATAAAAAATAAATAATTATCTTAAAATTTAAATATAGTATAGTTAATAATTGGAGAGAGAGAGAGAGAGAGAGAGAGAGAGAGAGAGAGAAATTTTGGCTAAATTAAAATTTTAAATTTTTTAGAAAAGAGATTTTGGCTTATTAAAAAAAATGAAGGATTTTTGTATGTATCATAGAATTCTTATATATTTACATATTTAATATTTAAATTTATTTACATGTATAACAGTTAAATCTTTAATATTACTATCATTAATATTTAAGAGTGAGATGTATTTTTTATTTATCGAAAAGTATTACATATGTATATATTATATTAGGTGTTAGATATATAAATATTTGTATATAATTGCTTTAAAAAAATGAAATTCTTTGATTTCTAGTGTGGGCTTTTCAATCAATTGAACTGGACTGCACCCAGATTGAGGTTAGGCCCAATTGAGTGATGGGCCCATCTCTGAGCCAGTGGCTGTAATTTTACAATTTCTCCTAAATATATATATAGGGAATTTCTTATAAGATTTATTACTTGTTTTTTAGGATCAATGATATTTAAGGGCTTTTATTTTATTATAGAGATCATATATTTGAGAGAAGATATATAATGTTTTGAGTGTTTATATAATAATTCTATTTTTTAAAATAAATTACATTATTTAAAAAAATACTTAAAATAAAATTTAAATATTTTTAATATTTTTAAATATAACTATTAATGTCAAATATATTTTATTTTGAATCAAATACTAAGAAAACCTAAAAAGGAGATTTATATACATACCACATAATTGTTATGTATTTACATATCTAACACCTAAATTATAATTTTTACATACAACACATCAATCTTCAATATCATATCGAAAATATCATCATCACTCATTTTTTAAAAGCAAAATATATCTTTTTAAGTATAGGAAAGTGTTAGATAAGTAAATATCTAATTTTAGATGTTAGATATGTAAATGCATAATAATTGTGAGGTATATAGATAAATCTTTCAAAATAAAAATGATCCCAAATAGTCCTTGATGTGTTAGCTTTGAATTAATTGTTAGCTTAATTGGTAATAAAAATCAATGAGGAGATTGAGTGGATTGGTATGAGAAAAAGAAATTACAAAAATAAAAACAAAATAAAATGAGCTTAATAACTTAATAAGACTCGAATGTCAAGGTCAAAAAGGTTATATATTATCAATTCATATCTTATCCTGTTGCACCTAAGAGCATACAGTCAAGATCATCTTATGAAAACTTGACTCATCAATTTCGGGTTATATTAATTTTTAGTTCTTAGCTCTTTATTTGGCTATGATTTTATGAGGGTCAAAATAATTCAATCTTTGATAATGAAATTAAAATGATTGTGACAATGATGAATTTTATGATTGAAATTAGAGTGAACTCCTATATAAGTGTTCTTTGCCTTAATCATTTGGTTGATGTTTTGTTTTATTCTCGGATAATCTGGGTTTGAATTTGAGAAATGCATGTGTATAAATTTGTCATAAAAATGACTCAAATGATAAAAAAAACTCCTATATAATAATAACAATATTAGTAAAATAACCTTTTTAGATGATGACATCATGAGCAAATGATTGCTCTCTCTCTCTCTCTCTCTCTCTCTCTCTCTCTCTCTCTCTCTCTCTCTCTCCTTCAACCACCATATTGTTGACATGAGCCATGAGCAATGAACAGACATTCACATGCATTTGTGCCTTCATTGTTGACTTAATCAATGGTCCCAATCTTCTCTCCCACACAAACCTTCCCTTCAAACAAACCATTCAATCAGCCACTTTGACTGAATATTGAAATATGAGATATGTAAAATGAAATAATTGATAAGAATGAGTAATATACTTTGTTTAAAATAAATGGAAACAAAAATAGAGAAAAATATCTTGCAATAATATATATATATATATATATATATATATATATATATATATATATATATATATATATATAGCTTTTATTGATAATTTTTTGAAACAGTAAGTTTAGCCCAATTTTATTTTAGAAGCACAATTTTGAATAAATGTGATTGAATAATTAGTCATTATTTTCCTATAAAAATATAATAAATATTTATATGTAATTATAAATACTTATAGCGATGTAGTCAATGGTCATAGTCTTCAAGAAGAAGTTTCACAAACAAGTTTGGCTAAAAGAACTTTCTAGTTGAATAATCATATTATTTAATAATTGCTTACAAAAAAATTATTTCCTACATGTTTATTATTTTGGTTTAGAGTTTATGATTAAAATATTATCAATCATTGTTTCTCTAAAAATATAAAAAAATTGGTAATTTTTTTTAAACTAAGTATCATTAGAAGCTTAATTAGGTAATTAAGTATTATTAAAAAAAATTAAGAATAGTTATAGTCGTCCAATTAGTGGGTGACGCACGACTCGACGTGGGCATTGGCGTGCGTTAAATCACCACCCAGATTGGGCGGCATCGTTAATTTTAGTTGTGATTTGTGTGAGATGAGTAACGTCCGCGGTTTAGCTATGAAGAGAACCGTGATTTTCACGTATACATAGAGTTCCGTACTCATCAAACAAATCTTAATTCTTCAATTTTTGTTCTTCTAAAAAATAGAGTAATAAACCTACTTTAAAAACAAAGAAAAAAAAGTGCAGTTTAAACTTGAAATGGTTCGTGACCGCATCAAGTTGGTAATAGTTTAATGGATGACAATTATATGAAGTTAACAAATTCATTTCAGAAATGGACAAATAATAAGAAATTCATTATGATATAACCAAATTTAACGTGTACATGACTCTCAAGTTTGTAATAAAATAGATAAATAAAACGTAGCGAACAAAAGTATAATATCCTAAACATCTGCCTCGTCTGTGTCGCACCACTCTCGGTGTGTCTTGGTTAGGTGCGGGATGGGCGATCACGTACGATGGTGGCCCTATTGCAAGATCCTCGGTGTGCATATATCGTGGTGGAAGATAGGTGGGTTTGTGACTCATATGTGATATGTAGAAGGACTTGGATCGTGAGTAGATGGCAACACTCCGGTCATGGTGTGCGACACCCTCAGAAGATTTGTAATATGTGTCACCAATATGTACACGATCATCCAGTCTCTGCATGCTCATCGTACTATCAACACATCCTAAGGGGTGATCATCCACAAAGTATGGTGAAAGATGTCCGGTATGCGATATGCTCGCACACAAAAAATAATATGTAAAATTAGCACTTACATAAATATTGAATTCAAATGAATACTTATATCAGGACTTACATAAATACGCTCCACTAGTGCTTTGGCGTAGTAAGTGGTCAGAGGATCTGTCGGGGCGGCCAAAATCTGAGCCGATCGAAACCATGTCTTGGCTAATAATCTTCTATCCATCCTCATCTAAGCCTTGACGAGGCAATCCTCCGCTCCCGGCAAGAATGTATGGTGGTAATCAACCCAGTCGACATCCGCTTTACCTCGACCATCGACCCTTTTGAAACTAGGGTCAACTGGGAATACATCTACTCTAGGAATAAGGCCAAACTGGCACAACACTCTATCTGGTAAATGCCACTCAACCCTCTTCCAGCTGATAAGAGGGACTCGTGCTAACCATATGTCAGAGCCTTGAGCATGTATCTGATAGATGTGTTGTGATCTGCTTACTATACGGCTCCCAAATCACCTGCACATATAGTAAAAATTATGTTAAAACATAATTTGTATTATAGATATTTGAACTAAAGTGTTATCTACAGATCCAACCTGTGTTTGCCCTGAAACCATCTAGCTCATTTTACGTACCGCAACATGCATTTTCGACGAACATACTTCTCATTCATCGCACACAAATTATGCAAGATATATAGAACATGTAGTCGGCCCCATGAATATGCTCCCAAGCCCAAATCAAGGAGGTGTAGGCAACTATGTTGGCCTGTTGGGCTGTCGACTCGTCGACTCCCTATACTGGATGAGCTAGAAGCTGCTCCACCCATGACATCATGCTAAAGGAATCAAGGTCATCCGTGGTAAATCGCGGGTGGTCCTCGAACCCGAAGTATCGAGCGGTAAAAGCGACCAATCGAAATAAAATATAAGCGCGTGATGGAAGAACTCCTCGTGCTCAGACTTGTGTATGACTCCCCATAGAAAGTCCACCTGAGCCACCTCAGTGGCATGCATGTCTGCGCGTCACATCCATCTTGAATCGACGACTGCCGGTGATCGGATCATGATACATCACGTCTGGTAAGGGGTGTCGTCCCAACAAATCATCGCAGCAATTAGGCAAAGCGTGTCATCTCTTCCCCTCACCAATCACAATCGGGCCTATGATAGGTGGCCCATCAACCCGTAGTCCCAGGATCATCGCCACGTCCTGGAGCATCACAGTCATCTCACCTACAACAAGGTGGAAGGTATTGGTCTGCGGAGACCATCTCTCAACCAAGGCGCAATGATGATCTAGCAGATAAAGCGGTGGAACAGTCGCACACACTTTCAGCCGCGATGAATCGTCACGCGTGATGGGTCACTCCTTCAACATAAGTAAGTGTGACCTCAAATGCGTGCTTTGAAAAAAAAATAATGTCACTAACCAAATAAAATAAAGGTAAGCAAATGCGAAATAAAAATAAAAATCACTTATAGTATCGGTGGCGACGCCGTCCATGCGAGGAGGCAATGCTTGGGATGAACCTCGACGCGTGTAGGCTCCAATGGTGGGGTGGCCTCCCTAAACACGTCGTTAATGTCAGGCGGCGGGTGCTCCTCTGCCATCGTACATGTCAGAAAAAGAAGTGCAAATATAATAGCGTTAATATTGTAAAATCTAAGTAGAAGACAACCGGAAAGAGAAAGATAAGCATTATCCTATGTACAAAATCTAACAGCCTATAAGTAAAAGAAAAAATGTACCATCGACTGTTAATATTATGAGGGCACAATAACCTATAGTGATCAGCTGTTTTGCATATGTTACAAGTTCTGCTACTGTTACCTATATTTTCATCCATTGTATTTTTGAATCTATTCGTACGAGGTCGGCATGACCTTCTGTGAACGTTAGGTGGTCCTCGACTAATCCATGCTACTGAGATGGCCAATCGATCACGGTAGAGTATGAAATTCATTTATGTATGTCAACATATATAGGTGTAGAGTGTAGTATCGTGACACACACGTGAGATGGTTCAACCATCAAAATTTCAATGCAGCAATCACATGTGGGAATGGACAAAGATAAATGATCGTTCTGCCACAATTACAATGACAGAGGCCATTATCTAGCAAATCAACTCTGAATGATCGGCTGGACCTGTCAAAAACTTGCATCTCACGTGGGTTGATGTTTACAGGTTCAGGGAAATGCATAGCCTCCCTTTCAATATGTTGTAACAGTGTGGACATCCTTTGAGTATAAATAGACAAGCTGACTTCCTCTCGCTGAGTAGCAGTGGATAACCATTTCATGACAAGGCTACTAAGTTGTAATAGATATAGATGATTAAAGCACGAATCGGTAAACCTGCCCATTTTGAGACACCATTAAAATACTCAGATGCATTCATCGTCATTGTCTCATAACACATACACCATCGTGCACAACACATACACCATCGTTCACAAGGCTACTAAGTTGTAATAGATAACAGTGATTAAAGCCTGAATCGGTAAACTACGTGCCCATTTCAGGACACCATTAAAATACTCAGATGCATTTATCGTCATTGTCCCATAACACATACACCATCGTGCACAAGAGACCATTTAATAGGGTCACGCTCTACAAGCCAATTGTACGCTTCTTCTTTAACATTTTTAATATCTAACATTAAGCTTACGGCGAATATCATCGTTATAGCCATATACATTTTTTAGCATAGAAACTCAACATTACCAATCCCCAACCTGCATACGACCTTTTTAAAATTTTCACGCAAATGATGCAAAAACTGCGCCTGAAAAATCTCTTTGCATCCGTAACAAAACAACATGTTTATCGGATATTATGCACAAATCACGTCCCAGAACGACGCAACACATCATGCAAAGAAGAACCACAAAATCAACATTCTCGGACTCCACAATAGCGAAAATAAACCATTATTATCATTGATTCTACATTAATAATGTACCATGATACTTGCCCAAAAAAAAGTACCATCTAAGCTCAAGGCTGACTACTCCATCCCATTATTGAAGGTCCAAAGGCCCAAAAAAGTCTCTCGAAATCTTTGCGTAATGGTAGATTGAATTCGGGCGTAGGGTAAAGTACTACAAATTGATTCCATATAAAGACTGAGAGTCCTATAGGACTCTTCCCAGCTGTCGAATATTGCTTTTATTGCCTTATGTCTGGCATTCCAAGCTTTCATATACAAAACTTTAACATTGAATTTCGACTCCATTCTACTTATAATCTCTAGGCTTGGATCAATCGGTGCACGATCACGGTATGATGAAGTACGCTATGAATTTTGAACTACACTGTCGATGACCGGATGCACTTACTGCATTAACACATCTATGATTTTTACCAACTCTTGATATTCTCCAAGCACCCCCTAAGCGTCTGCTATTGCTATAATGCAAACGCCACTTACAGGGTCTTGTAGGACTATCGTTCTGTATACATACAACCGTGTAGTTCTTCTGGTTAGAGGTAATTGTTTGGAATTGAATATTATTTACTTTGCACCACCCAACAACAGAAAATTGCAGACTCCGTTTACTTGCAAAACACATACCTTCAACAAGGTCATTTGGAATTTCAATTTCATCTGTTAGGGCAGTTTCGTCGGATGGGTCATCAAAGTAAACATCGTTGTCCCACTCTCTCGTAGTTTGACATATCTGGACATACTCGTTTATGGATAACATATGACTCTCACTGTCAATATTATGAAATGAGTGATTTTTAGCGGTTATTTGTCATATTCTTAAGCCGCAGCTTCGACTAAATAGTCATCATCACTAATATCTTGCTCGGGCCCTACTGAGCCACTACTCATAGTCGATACTCATCTTCATGCGGCACTCGAGGCACATACGGTTCATCCGACGATACGATCGTCGCGCCACATAACTTATTAGTTGAGCAACAAATTATCATATTAATTATTACAAGTATAATCGGATAAATGTTGATCATATACTACCTGAGAATCAACTCATCAAAACTGCGTTGTATCCCGGTGCTGCGATGAAATCGTATATCGTTAGCGATTTATCTACTGACCTTACTACTGGATCAGCTGATGTGGATGCAATATTAACATCTTCCACTTCAACATACAACACCAACATCTGACGGGAAGCTTCATCAAGTGTAACTTCGCAAACACATCGTCAGATATTACAAATGCTATAAATTCGTCACCCACTGCATAACGACCTGTTAGAGTGACTGTGTGACGCTCTGGATCAATGTGCAAGATTCTCATAATTCGTTACTTCAATTCCAATAAGGTCGTGGCCTTGAGAACCTTGGCGACGATTTCAACCTCCACGTAACTTGGGTGACGCTCATCGATACTTAGTTAGCCTCCATAGAAAAGGATCAGAAAAACAAATTCTTTATTCATTCTTGTCAAACAAACTATATATATTTAACAATTAGCGCCTACACATACAACTCAAATCCCAAACAAAAGTCTAAAAATACTACTCAAATTCTTACCATACATACTCTATTACTTTATAAATTGATAGAAATAGGGATTTACCGTGAGTTTACAAATAACGACGGGGATGTGCGCAAAAACAAGTCGAATCCGCCACAGGAAACTTCCCTGAACAAAATGGAGCCGCCGAAACCGTCGTCGGAAGCTAATGTTGGCTTCCAAACCCTGCTATATGAGAGAGGAAAGTGTCGAAAAGCGCGGTCACTGAAAAATAAGTTTATTTCGAATACCCAAGGGAGACGGCACAATGCAAGGGTTGGAGATACGCCGACAGGTGCCGAGAAGCTCCGATGTTGCAAGAACGGCGGTCGGATGGGGATGTTGCGCGCTCGAGCTCGATATCGCGGAGGAATAGCGAAATCAAACAAACCTAGGACCTCATCGGGTATAATAGTGTTAAAGTCGCCCAATTAGTGGGTGTGACTTGACGTACAACGCATACGTCAGTCGACGTGGCATAGCCGTCCCTAATTGAGCTATACCTATTCTTAAATTTTTTTTAATAATACTTAATTACCTAATTAAGCTTCTAATGATACTTAGTTTAAAAAAGTTGCCAAAAAAATTATTTTTAGTTAATTTTTTATCATTACATCAAAATTTATGAAATATGATTAACATTTACATTATTTAAAATATTTAAAAGTAAATATAACTATATATGGGCATGCTTAATAAAAAAAAGTGCTTTAACTTTTTGCAATCATAGCAATTAATAGTAATATTTCTTCAAAAAATTATGATTACAATATATCAAATATAATTAGGGAGTTGCTTCTAGTCACATTTTTTATTTTCCAGAAAAAGGTAAAAATATAATACTTAATTTAATTTTTAAATAATTTGATTTATTTCTAGAGATGATTTGACATTAGTGACAATATAGAAATTGCAAGTGTTGTCACATTTTAAAGAATTTATGATTTAAATCAATCAATTTTCATTCACATATTTTATGTTAAAAATGATATTTAATCATTCATTTTCAGATAAAAAAAAATGTAAAGTTGTTATTGTATTGTCAATAATCATATGACGGTGAAATAGATGGAGATGTTATTAGTAGACTTCAAGTTGGATGGTTGAAGTGGAGGAATGCATTTGGCATGTTGTATGATAGAAAAATACCACTTAAATTTAAGGGAAAATTTTATAAGATGGTGGTAAGACCTGCATTGATTTATGGTACAGAATGTTGGCCAATAAAATTAAGTGTTGCAGAGATGAGATGCTCAGGTGGATGAGTGACTTTAATCTTAGAGATAAAATGTGAAATGAGTATGTTTGGGAAAAAGTTGGAGTCGCTCCAGAGGTAAATAAGATTAGAGAGTAGATGGTTTGGCCACAAAAAGCGTCGGTCGTCCGATGTCCCGGTTAGGAGAGTAGATGCATTAGATTTGTCTTATGTTAAGAAAGGTAGAGGTAGACCTAAAAAGACATGATTAAGATGCATAAAAATGACCTTAATATAATTGAATTAAATGAGAATTTGACACATAATAGAATACAATGGAGACGAAAGATTCATGTAGTCGACCCCACTTAGTGAGATTAAGGCTTGTTGTGTTGTTGTATTGTCAAGAATCATATAAGTCATAAAAACCATAAGTAAAAAACATTTACCTTAGTAATACTTTTGAGCACTTTTGTTTCACTTTTATTTATACACTTGAGAAATATTTTTAACATATGATTGAAAATAAGTTATTTTTTTATCAATCAATATTATTATTCATGAACTAAATTTTAGAAATTGAAAAACTGTAATTTATTATCAATTTATTAAATTCAAAGATTTGAGTAATTTTTATTATTTTAACCTCTTTAAAAAAGATCAGTATTTTATATAAAATACAACAGTACAAAAATCTAATGTAAAATTTTCTGAACATTAATAATCATTTTCAATTGACTATATTTTAGATCCACATAATTCTTAAAAAATACTTTTTGAGCATAGAATATTTTAAAATTCTTGCTAAATTTTAATTTTAGTATCATATGAACATGCACTTTTATTGGGGTGCATATATATATATATATATATGAATAAAGATAATTTTGATATGATGTTAAATATTTACATGTTATTTATGTAAATATCAAAATTTTACTGTTGAAAATATTAAGAATTATGTGATTTGTATATAAATGTTCTTTATAATTTTAAATATATATATATATATATATATATATATATATATATATATATATATATATATATATATATATATATAATATTGAGTAGTACCTATGGAAATGATGATGGAGATTCAGTGAGATCTTAAAACATAAAATAGACAATTATATGAAGCTATCAAAGCTATGAAAGACAACTACAGCTTGCACTGACATTTTGCTCTGCCACTTGTAGTAATTTGAAAGAGAACTCTTCCTTCAAAGAGAGCCCCACCCTACATTTCAGCTCAAGCTTGCTTTGACATTTTGCCCGAATCTTATAATCTTTTTTTTTTTTTTATTCCATTTTAGTCGTCTTGAATTTCATTTGAATTAAAATCAATTTTTTTACTATTAAATTTATCTTTTTATTTGCTAAATTTTTTTTTATTTTGACTGTTTTTTTTTTTTTTTTTTGCAATTTAATTTAATAGAAATGATTCTTATATGTTCAATGCAGCAGCTATTCCGACGTGATAGGAAGGGGTTTGGGAGAGGGGGGACCCGATTCACATTTTTTGATATTGAGTCGGACAGTATATATATATATATATATATATATATATATATATATATTGACTATTTCAAAATTCAAGAATTTTGGCCGACATATATTCTAACAAATACACAAATTTTAAAATGTTTTATTTTACATTCTTCTTTTAAATCCTTAGAGAATACTTCCTCATGGAATTTCAGTCCTAACATAAATCATTTAATTAATTAATTAATGGGAGATTTGCATACATACCACACAATTCTTATGTATTTACATATCTAACACCTATATTTTTACTTATCTAATACTTTTTTATGCTTAAAAAATTTTAAAATATAAATGAAGTAATATTTTTAATGTGATATTGAAGATTAGAGTGTTATATATATATGTAAAAATTGAAATTTAAGTATTAGATATAAATACATAAATTGTGTGGTATATATGTAAATCTCCCTTAATTAATTTATGCTTCAAAGTACAAAAATATGAAATTTTTTTTGTCACAATCATGTTTTTATATTACATGTGAAATGATTGAATGAGAATCTTTCATTAACATATACTTAAAAACCATTACTTTATAGCCTTCTCCACCAATTAACAGTCTAATTATCGCTAATTACATGATTTAAAAATCATTAAGATTATACCCTTCTCCCTATAAATAGCTAGCGACCTCCATAGCAAGTTCCTTAAACCAAAACGATTCTGAAAGGCTACAGAAAAATAGCTATGGCAGAACCAGCAAAGGAAGTCTATTATGTTTTCATGAACTATGATCCTCAGTATGAGCTTCTTAGGCAGGATCGGTATGTATTATAGATACTTTCATATATATTTTTTTATTTTTTGTTGCTTAAAAAATAATATTTATCTTCTTTTCATAAAATATTATTAAATAATTGTTTTCTTTTAATTTTATAGATCTAAGAAAGGCATTCAACTGCTTAACAGATATCTGAGCAATAAGCACAAGCAGTTTTTAGCTAAGCTTCTGCTTCCAAACTCCTACAAGAAGAAGTCCTCTTTGGCCATTGTTGATGGCTTCGCTGTAGAAATAACACAAGAACAGGTACTGCAATTAATATATATATATATATATATATATATATATATATATATATATATATATATATATATTTAATGGATTAAATTGGTTTTTAATGTGCAGGCAGAAATAATTAGGTCTGCAAAGGAAGTGAGGGTGGTAGATAAGAACATGGAGCTTCCAAGTGGAGCTTAGTGATCCCTAAGCTATTATATTTATTTTGTCATTTAGGGTTTGTACTTTGCTTCAGTTAATTAATGTATAAACTATATATGGTTTTGGAATAAAGTATATTATCGTCAAAGTTTATTTATATTTAATGATGAATTAATTGAAGGAAAATTATTTTTCTACGATCAAAGAAAAAAAAATAGGGAAAGAAAAGGGGCAATTGCATGCATAGCGAGAACATGCATGTGGTCTTGATTCCATTTGATTTGACCGGGGTTGATGATGACTTTGAAGTCAAGATCTCATAATTTGGCATACAAATATTGTAAATTAATAAATTAATAGTAGTTTATTTTATTAAATTCTTTAATTTTTATATAAAAATTATAATTATATGATGTTTCATAACATCATAAAAATTTTAACATTTTGATATCAAGAGATTTAGAAAAAAAAGTTGATTACTTATATAATTATATGATTATGCATTAGTTCGTTCAAATTGAAAAATCGAACTGAATTGACGTTATTTGGTAAGTTGGATTCAGTTTATAAACTTAAGATTCAGTTTTTGGTTGTAAAAACTAAGGGGTAGTTTATTATCACTTTTTTTTATATTTTTATTTTATTTTACTTAAAAAATAAAATATATTTGATTGTATATGTTGAGAGTTTTAAAATAACATTATTTATTTTTAAAAATAAAAAATAAGATCACATAAAAAATATTCTAAACAAATATATTTTCAAAAACAACTTATAAGCTATTTGATTTTTTTGTTTGTTTGTTTTAAGTTCACTTAAAAAAAGATTTGTTAAATAGAAGAAATTGTATAAATAAAAATAATTAAGAAATCAAATGTAGATATATAAACTTGGTTTTAAATGCTTAGCGGCTGTTTGTGATCAATTTTATTTTTATTTTTATGTTATTTTTGAAAATATATTTATTTAGAATATTTTTTATGTGATTTTATTTTATATTTTCAAAAATAAATAATATTATTTTTATAAATACTCAAAATATTTAAAATATATTTTGAATATTTTTAAAAATAACAAATAGAATCAAATAAATTTATTTTTAAGCAAAACATAAATAAAATAAAATAAAATTGCAAAATAAAAAACAAAAAATAAAAATGATCTCAAACGGCCTCTTAGTTATTTATATAAATTGATAGATTTCTATATATATATATATATATATATATATAAACAAATATTTATTATTTATTAAGGACAAAATGGAAATGAAAAAGTGAGGAATGAGGTGGATAAGGGTAAGTTGTTTTATTTACAATATTTATTTTATTAAATTTGTTTTATTTATTACTATGAGGAGAAAAAAGGCAATTCATGCACAACAGTACATTTAGCACTTTTTTAGGTTTCCTATTTTAGTAAGTCTTGTACTTCTATATCTAAATATCATTAATTTAAAACCATATTATTTTCTGATAATCAATTTATCTAACCAGCTTTTTTTTAATGCACATTTAAATCACAAAATAATTATTTAAAACTATATTATTTCTTCTTAGATATCACTGTATATATTTTCTCTAATATAATCATTCTCTATTTTTTTAATATTTTATGGGGCATATCACATGTTTTGAGATAAAATTTTTGTGTTCTAGAAAATTCTAATAAAAGTTCTTTTTTTTAGAGTACATATTTAAAATAAAATATAAACTTATTTTTACGTGAAAAAATCTCAAAAGAAAAAACCAGAGCTCGATAAAAGCTTCAATATTATAGTGAATCTTATCTTATTAAGTATATGAGAAATGAAGATTCTTAGAATAGATGTTAACAAGTTACAAATGTTGGATTAAGACTTACTTTTTAGTTATGATGATCAACAATGGTCAATGAAGATCATAATATTAATGGAATGGTTGGCAAGTCAGTGGTTTTTTGGAGGATCTTTGATCTCTCCTCTCTCTTGCTTGCCTCCTTCTTTTTTCCTCATGAAATGAAATGATATATATGGAAGTAGCGTCTAGAAATACACAAAAGTCTGCTAAACTTAAACATAAATGATCCTTAATCATATGATGTATTTTGTGATTTGAATATCAAATGAATAAATTGTAAGATCTTTGGCTTGTTGAAAGCGGCTGAGACATTGACTATAAACACTTCATATTTAAGAGTTATTTAGATTTAACGATATCCCAAAGTTTCAAGGATATTTTAAGAGCATATTTCATACAACATCAAGATTAGTTTAACTAATAGTATTTTAAGTGTCATATCAAAAAGATATATATATATCTCATCAGATTATAAGATATTTAAATTGATTATCGTAATACAAATAAAATGATTTATTTTTAATTAATATTATTTAATTCAAATAAAATATTTTCAATAAAGTTATGTAAATTGTCTTATTTATAGGTGAATTATCTTAAATTTGAGTATATAAAAAAGAATAAGAAGAGAGATCTGTTATGGGAGCTATACATTAATATGGATTAAAGATCACATTTTTTTTATATAATCAACTAATTAAGTATAACTAATGCGGTGTTAGTATAATTATTAATAAACAAGTTGAGCCAAGTTTTAGTTATCTTGGCTTAGCTTCATTCATTAACCAAAATAAGATTAGTGTCCAAGTTTAGTTATGAATGAATGAGTGTAAAATGATAAATAGAAGAAACTATGGGAGAAGTAATAAGAAATTAGATACGGAAGAGAGATATAATCTAAACATAATTTTTTTATTAATATTATGATTAAATATTAAAATTTTAATATATTTTAAGTGTATTTTATATTAATTTTGAACGAGTAGACACATAAGTTGATGAGTTGAGTTAGTATAAGCTTAAGTTTGACTAAATAGTTCATTATGTTTGACTTATGACTTATTTATCAAGTCAAATTTGAGCTAGCTCACAATCTAGTTAATTTAGTTTCATCGCTATATAGTATATTTTGGGAACATTAAAAAATATTCAAATTTATTTTTATCTTTATTTCATATGATGTTAGAAGAAAATATCACATCGATGTGCTTTTTTTTTTTATGACCATAATAGGGCATTCAAAGTCAAAATTATATTTTTATGCATAAATGAATGTGTTTGTGTATAGGAAAATTCACATTGGTAGAGTAAACCAATTTAACTTTTTGCTTTATATGAAGATTTGGCACACACAGAGATAATGAAAAAAAGAGCATGGGGACACAAAAACTTAAGAAGAGAAAAATTATAAGGTTAGCTTAGTTGAAATGTTTTAACTAGATGAGTGTTTGTTATAAATAATTTCTCATCTCCAAAATTAGAGAAGATGAGCTTACAAGAGTTGATTTATGATGAAAAATGTCATAGAGTTAGTAAATTGTGCTTCGTTCACGATGGTGGTCTAACAACAACGGTCGGGTGGTGATCCAATATAGTTGTTCAAGTGGTAGTTTGAAGGTGATCGGTAGCTAGGTAGCGATTCGACAACATTAATGGGGTAGTGGACCGATGGTAGTTTTGCGAATGTGATCGAGTGGTGGACTAACAATAGTGATCGGGTAGCAATCGGGCTTGAATTATTTGGCACACCTAGTCGTCGCCACTAGCAGTAAAGACCACTATTTGATTAATGTCGCTAAGTCACCATCATTAGTCCATCGTTGGCCACCCTTATCGATTTGACACCTAGCCATCATAGTAGAATCACCATTCAGTCATCATTATCCCACTATCGTTTGCCCATCATTATAGGATCGTCACTAGACCGCCATCATTGGATCTCTCGCCGTCGTGAATTAATGCCTCGACTTTCATCATCGGATCGCTGCTCAACCAACGTCGTTGGACCTCAATTTGATCACAATATTTAGACATTGTCCAGTCATCACCAACGGATTATTACCCGACCACCATTGTTAGACCACCATCCGACCATTGCCATCAAATTGCTAGTTGTCTTGTCATCATCATCGGATCGCCGCTCTTCTATTGATGTTGGGACACTACCATTGGTCTTTTGTATGACCACAATCACTGGTTCATTGCTTAATGCCATCACTAGTACTTTGCTTGACCACTATTGTCAAATTATCATCAACTACCTTCTTTAGTCCATTGTCTATTCACCATCACCAAACTGCCAATGATGAATTGCCTCTTAGTCGGCAAACCATCACCATTCTCTATTTAATGTTGTCTGATCATTTTCATCATATATTATTCTAATAATTGGCATTTGTCTACACCATCACATGCCCATTCCATTACTTTCATCATTGCCAATAACTTTAATGCATGCCACTACTTATATGATCAATGGATATTGTTGACATATGTCATTGCGTGTAAGGTTGATGCACACTGCTGACACATATCATTATTTATAACTTCAATGCAAGCAGTTGACTCGTAGCATTAAAACTATTCTCTATGATTCATATCTATTATTTTGTATCGACTTTCCTAGTTATAAGAAAGAGCATCATTTGTAACTAATAATAAATATCAATGAAAATATTTAAAGTAGGCCATACCCCATATTTTTCTCTCTTTTGTGTGTTTCCATATAAAAAATTATGTGTCTTTTACTACTTTTTTTTATCTACTTGTGTTGGATCTTCTCACAAAACTAAAATGTTAAATATATTTCTTTGTTGCCACAAATATTCCTTTACGTAGCGTGAAAATGAGTGTAAAATAAAGAAATAATTGAAAAGAATTAAAAAACTAGTTTTTGAAGAGAGATAGAATATGTAAATATTTTAATAACATTATAGTTAAATCTTAAATTTTAATATATTTGAAATATATTTTATATTAGTTTTTAAATGAGTACACTCTTAAACATTCAAGTTGAGTTAGAATTAGTTCAATTTTGAATTATTAGCTTCTTAAGTTTAGTTCATAAGTAATTTATCGAGATAAACTCAACTATATCATAAATTAATTTATATTTGTTAAATGTTAAGAAATATATTATGTGAATTTTAAAAAAATAATATTCAAATTTTTTTAAAATTTTTTCTTAGATGATGTTATATGGAAATAAAACATCCATGTGCATATTTTGCCCCAATCTTAAACCTAATCAATTGTAAAATGTGCACAAAAAATCTGGCCATAATACAGGTTGTGGACTAATATTAGAAGGCCGAGGGCCCATATACTGAATATGGGCCCGACTTGATATCAACAGGCGGGCTAATAAAACCTCAAAGAACGTAAAACTATAGGTAACTTTGATATTGGAATTTCTTAAGTCTTTTTAGTTGCTTCATAAAATTATTGTTGTATTTTTATTTAATAAAAATATTGTATTATTACTATTATTACTATTATTTTCTTAAAATAACATTCCATATATAATAATAATATATATATATATCATATAATAATATATAATATATATATAATATATATATATATATATAATATATATAATAATAATAATATATTATATACATGCATATATTACAATAATATGCATTATACATACATATACATATATATGCTATATATGTAGTATATATACATAATAATTATACATATACGTTAATAATATATAATATATACAATAATACGTAATATATATGCATATACATGTATATTATATATATAATATATATATATTACATAATAATATGTATATATGTATTAATATATATATATATTTATATATGATATGTATATGTAATATATTATATATATATTATATAATATAATAATATATACATATATATATATATAATAACATATATATATATATATATACATTCTATATATATATGTATATACTATTATAAAAGTGACTTGTGTTTCTCCTAATATGAAATCCTAGCCTTTCATCTTTCTCAATGTTACGATGATTTGATGATTTCAATCATAGCCATATAAAAACTAATAGTTAATATTAATATTTAATTAATTAGTACATATTAAATAATAAATTATATTAATTGATGTTATATTAAATGATGCTTGAAATTTCACATTTTCAAAATTTTGAATTATTTTAAATTAATTAATGAATAATAATTCGAGCATTAATTTTCCATGTAAAAATAAATTTTAAATCTATTTATTAATTTAAGAGTGGCCTCCCCTTAAATTCAATCAACATAGTATTTTGTTATATTTATTAATTATTTTATAATCTATGATTTTTCATATTCCCACACTCTAAAATATAGAATATTTTTATGAGACATTAAAATGTGTTATTTGTGTCCCTTGAATAATGAGTTACAATTTATATTCGATAATTTGATAATTATGTATTTCTTAGGCTTTGTTGGTAAGGCTTCATTTATTTGCTTGAAGATATTAAATTAATATATTTTAGAATATCAAGATCCTTAATTTTATAACTCTTTATTAATATTCATTTGATTGCTCCTAAAAAGAAAGATTATTTTAATGTGTGATATGTTTAATTTAAAAAATTATTTTATATTTGAAAAAGTTTATTATGGTGAGAAGAATTAATTTAAAATCTATGTTGAATTATAAAATTAATGAAAAAATGTCAAAAAATTAATCATTTGTTTGACTTTTGTATCTTTTAAAATATTTAAAATATTTCACTTTTTTTAATATAATAAAACCTGTATACATTATTTCAAATTATTTTTTCTTTATGTATGTCACATTAAATGCATTCTATCAAATTTTATAATTCTAAAATATTGTACATTTGTTTCTTGCACATATTCTTTCTTATGTTCATTTTTTATAAAAGTGATAATTTTTAAATTAAATCCAACAAAGCTAATTAATTTATTTTTATTACTTATTTAATGAAGATAATTAAATAATTAGATATTTTTTAAAGTATGTGTAGCTTTCATTAAATTAATTTAAATTATATTCAATGGAATGACACTTCTTTATGAGAAAAAAATAATAATCCCTCTAATATCATGAGTATCTATATAATATATTTTACATGATATCAACTTTTAATTAATATAAAATTATCTACATTGTTTAACCATTAAAATAAATTCATGGATTATATGTCATATTATTGCCTATCTAATTCATTTATCTCCTTTTTTTTCTTCTAGATAAATCTTATTATTATTATACTATTAATTTTACATCAATCAAGTGTGATTTACAAATTATTTATTTTTAAATTTTATAAAATCCGTTGTAGATTTATGATTCTTTAATTTTACATATATATGATGAAATTTACACATTGTTTTTTTTATATTCTTATTTACAATTTATAGTATCTTTATATATATATATATATATATATATGTATGTATGTATGTATGTATACTAAAATTCTTGAATATTTATTGATAATTTTTTATATTTAATTTTTCTAAAATAATAAAAAAAGATATACATATTGTTGCGTGCTAGAAATCCAGCACACATACAGATATTTAAAGAGTCAACAAGAAAACTCAGAATTTTTACGTGAAAAATCTCAAAAAGAGAAAACCAGGTGCCAAAAAAGAAAAGCTTCCACTATATATTTTTTTTAGAGCACAAAATCTTCCGACGGATTAATTGTATATGAGAAAAGAACAACGACTATGTAATACATTATGTGAGAACAATTCTGGTAGTAGATGATGACAACAACGGCAAATGACCGACCATGAAGGTCGCATGATGAGACCGGCAGGCGACGACGGCGGCGATGAGGACTAAGGTATCCACATGGTTAACCACCTTCGAGCGCATGATTGTGCTTGGAGGATCTTCAAGCTTTAGGCTCTCTCTTTCATACGGCTCCCCATATGATAATCTATTTATAGATTGGAAGAGTGACGCTCAGAATACATGCAAAACTCGTCCAAATTTCATCTATGACTCACAATGATCCTTTGATTTTGATGTATTTTAAATATTTGAATGCTCAAATGAAGCCGGAATTTTGAGATCTTGGGCTAGATCCTCGCCGAGATCCGGATTTGACTATAAACATTCCATATTTTAAGAGATTTTTAGGGATTTAACTGATATCCCAAAGTTTTCAATGATATTTTAAGTGTTCGATCTCGACCAGTTTCAACTTCGGATCAGTTTGCTTTTAGCATCAAGATTCGTGTTTCGCTTAGTAGTATTTTAAGTGTCATATCACATATAATTAAAATAAGTTTGATTAGTAGATCTCTTCAACCTATCACCTTAATATGAGAAACTAGATGCAATTTTCTTCTATAACAAGTTACAAATTTGAAAGATATACAAAATTTAAAGTGCATAACAACTCATTAGTATTTAGATTACAAAAAAAATCACAAAATTTAGATATAATAATCTTTGTTTAATTTGACACTGATATAAATAAATTCCTTTTTGATCTTACGCATTAAATAGTATCTATGATTGATTTTCAACATTTATCTTTACATCTTATTTAACTTAAATAAGGATCTTACATTTAAGATATTCTCTTATTAATCCCAAATAAATTATGTTACATAAATAACAAAAAAAAAAAATATAAAAAATTAAACTTTACTAATCTTTCAATCTACTTATCATTCTCCCTCAATAATCTTGATGTATATTGAGTAAATATCCATTATTTCGTTCAAATTTTCTCTATATATTTTTTTCAATAGATATAATATTAAAAAAATTTATAAAAGTGATACTATTACATCTTATTTATCTACTTTCTCTTATAATTTATTTTAATTATAATTACTTATAATCATAAGGTTTATAAAAATTTAATTAAAAATATATATTGCAAAATTTAATATAATTATATTTTTATTTATAAAATTTATTTGTGTACACTTGAAATAATATATATATATATATATATATATATATATATATATATATATATTAGTATTCTGACAAAACACCAATTCTCAATCCAAATATATCGACAAAACTGAAGCAAAAGAGGCAATTTTTTAAAATTTGTATTTTTTTTTTTAACAAAATATCAGGGAGAAGTGAGAAGCCGGGTCTGATTCAATGAACGAGCTCCTAAAGGGTCCCATTAGCGGTTAGCCGGTCTTCCCTAGAAATCGGATAACCAATAATTGATGATGACAATGACGTCTCACAGGGTCCGGATGCAATGCACCGTACCCGTTAACTTGTAAGATCCGAATCATTCTTAGGAGTTAGGATGATAGACTGATGCTTCATTAGGGCAGCAAAAGAATCGAGCCGAGTCAAGAATATACTTAATTGAGTTCGAGCTCGTTTATCATTATCGAGCTCGAGCTCGATTAGTAATTTTATGATGGCGTTTATGCTTGAACTCGTGCAATAAAAAATTTGTTTGAGCTCAACTCAAATTTATTCACAAACTTGATTTAAATTAGAATTAACGAGGCCGTTAATAATCAATTTATTTGATATTTTGATGAAATAAATAAGTTTTAATTAAGTTTTAATTGAGCTTATTTGTGAGCATTTTGTTGAAAAATATATATAAGCCGTATCAATTAAAGTTTATTAAGCCAAAAAAAATAAAATTTAAAAAAATCTTGTTCAAAAATAAGTCTTAATCGAGTCGTAATTGTGCTTAATTAAGCTACTTAATGAGCTTTAGGAGGTTTAAATGATATTTTTTATGAAAATAAATGAATAGAATAATAAAAATTTGTTCAAATTTGTTCATTTAAAAAATTGTAAAATACTAACTGCAATTATCTGTTAAAAATAATTGTAAAATTATTATGAGATTTTTTTTAAAATTATCTCAGGTATTGTAATTTTTGTTGAAAAAAGATATTAATATTATTTTATAATATTTAATCATATCATTGTAAACAGCTCATTCTAATTATAAAAATTTATTTTAAAAAATCATAGTAAATATATATATATATATATATATAATCGATTTTTTTTATCTCAATCGAAAAATAATATAATAATCGTGAGTACAATATGAGTCAGAATAAAGTGTCACTCTTCATGTACTGAATCTTATCCACAAGCTTTTTTTTTTTTTGGTATAATTTTATTATTTTTTTTTTTTAATCCATATGATGGTTATCTTCTTCCATAAAAATTCCTAATAAAGCACTAAAAAATGTTTTTTTTAATTATTTTGACTTTTTAAATTATTCAAATGGAAACAAGTAAAAAAAAAACTCCTAGAGAAATTCTATTTTGTTGGATAAATTGATCCTTTAAATCCCATCTTATGAAATTCTTTACATTTTTTTAAGAAATAAATTTTTAAAAGTGACATATTTTAAAATTAATTAGCAAATAAGTAATATTATAAAATAAAATTAAAATGAATAAAAATATTCTTTTAGAGGGCGTTTTCTATGTCAAACATTGCAACCACGTAGGATGAATATGCCCATTAAAAAATATTCTTTTAAAAGTCATTTTCTTATAATTTAATTTGAATGTTTTAAAACTATATCATATAAATATAATACATAAATAATTAATTAAAATAGTATTATCCCCTAAAATGATCCTTTCCTCAATCCACTATCTTGCTAAATTAATTTATTCTAGACGCGAGATTTTCGTCAGAGCTCAAAAATTATCCAACACACAAGTGGATATGAACACGGTTATAATGGAAAACCCGTGGAAAACCACGGCTCTGCTTGTAGAACTTTCACCATGTGTTCAAAGATACGCCTGCGTTAGTTCTAGAAGGTGTTTGCGGAAACAATATTCAGTGTAGAAAATACAATATCTCAACTCCAACCCGGAGAAGTTTCCCAAAAAGGGAATGGATCTTCCTGAGCAACCTCGATCTTCGTGAGAAAGGAGCGAACCGGTCTTTTCTAGTCCTCGGGGCGATGAAGCTCCGATCTTCGTGCACAAGGTCGTGGTGCTGGGATCGCTGGCCAAGGTCGACCGGAGGTTCTCGAGCTCTCCTGGTCTTCAAATCGATGGCCCCTCTCTAAGGTGAGAATGAGCTCTATTTATAGATTTTGGGAGGGTGCCTTGTAAATTGCGTGGAAAACTCCAACCACTCCCATCTGACGGCCCATGACGATCGACGGTGTATTTTGATGATCCGGGTGCCTTAATGATGTCTAATTGGGTGATCTTGGATTCGTTGGATTCGCCTGACGAGCCGCCGACCGACTATAAATATGTCGCTTTGGTGACCATTTACGGATCAGATCCATTTTCATGCCGATTGATCCGAGTCGATTCGAACCGGATCGATTACGCTGATGTTGCTACGTTCGCTCATCGAGACGGCCGCTTGATAAGTTGCTGAAATCGGTGATTAGATCAAGCATTTCAAAATGCCTTGAGATTCGTTTGATCGATTAATTTTCCGAGACGACGCCGCTCTCTATTTTTGGGTGACATTATCTCGCCATCCAAAAATATATGTCAAATACTTGAAAATAGCAAATTCTTCAATGAAATTTGAGAGTCCATCAACCGCGATTTTGAGAGAACAGATCTTCATAACAAAGACAATATTATAACTGGAAGCCGATGCGCCGCAAATATGTGTGTATGCGGGCGAGATTGAGATTACTGATCGATCCGAGTCAGAGCTCACGGTGTTCAGGCGGCTCAGTGGCGCGCCACGGGCGCTGGCGCGCTGCTGGCCATACAAGACATGTCCGCTACAAGACGCTACAACGTCACCGTCGGGTCTCTGGTCGCGGATCTGACGCTATCGAACGTCGCTCGGCGGTCGGCTGGTCTACGGTAATCGAACGCTGGTCGGGTGGCGCTGGCCAGCGGCTGCCATGACGGTCGGTGGTTTCACCACGAGGCTGCGCTGGTCGTATGGCCACGCCTGGGGTCGGCGGCATCTGGCGGGTTTAGCTCAAATTGCACGGCCGGGCGCGAACCGGATCCGAGCTGCTGATGCTGCTGGCGCAAGACGGCGTGGCAGGCTGGGCGCTACAGCTGGGCTGCTGCTGGCGGCACAATGGGCTGCAAAGGCTACACTGCGGCCCACGGGTCCAACGCTTTTGAGGCTTTGAGCTGCTTTTTTTTTGCCCCTGGCGGGTCTATAAAACCCCATTAAGGGAGAAGGCACACTTTTTCATCTCCTTCCTCTTAGAGTGCATACCTCCTGGTGAGTTTGGGCACTCTTCTTGGATCAACCTCTACCTCCTCATCTCCACCAAGCCAGAGTGTGTAACCCTCCCCCTGGTGGGAGTTTGGGCACTCTCCTTGATAATTTTCCTCGATCATGAAGTGGGTGTTCAAGACTCTTTGAAAGAGACACGTCCACCCTTGTAACGGAGGCTGACGAGGGAATCTTCTAAAGATGGGAGATCAACCCGCCAGATAATGTCATGGCCGGCTCGCCTCGACCGTCCGTTAGAGGCGATGAAGGAGACGATAACCGGAGACGGGGGTTGACGATGACGCACGACGATGGTGGCCGGCCATAGTGGTCGCGACTGTAGTCGATGATGGTGACTGGCGTCGGTCAGGATGACCGGCGATGATGGTGGTGACCGGCGAAGATTGCCGACGATGGTCAGCGGTAGTGACCGCGACGGTAGTCGGTGACAATGGTTGACGGCCGACGGGGGTGTGGTCGGCAACGGCGACGAGACGAATGGACGAACAAGCCGCCGAGCAGTGAAGATTGTCACGGCGATCGGCAGCGGACCGCGATGGTATTCGACGGCATCGGGCGCCGAGAATGGGCGATGATGACCGGGCGATAATGGTGATGACCGGGCGATTGCCGGGCGACGGTCGGCGATGGACGGCGAAGGTAGTCGGCGCGGCGCGGTGGTTCCGCCGAGGGATCTTTGACCCTGGTCCGCTGTCGAGTGTGACTCGGCGACGCTAACCTGTATGGAAGGTCAATGAATGCCGGGATCGACCGTCCGGCGGTGTTTGTCGAGTGTTTGCTCGACGACGCACGCGTGAGTGTATAAAGTTTTGACCTATCCGGTGGTTGTTTGTCGTGGTGTGCACGACGCAGCGGCGGAGAAAGCGTAGCCTATGAGGATTGCCAACTTATCCGTTGTTTATCGAACGTTACTCGACGGCCGCGACGGTGACCGCTACAGCGGGTTGTGGTCGGCAAGGACAACCGACGGTAGTCGACGGAGATGATGACCTGAAGGTCGGAGATAACCCGGAGATTGTCGCGATGGCCGGCGGATGACCGGCGGTAGTCGGCGACTGGTTACGCGACGGGATCTTTGACCTATCCGAGGCCGCTTGTCGAGTGCTCAATGACGCACTGTGGAAGAGGTTGAATCGGCCAAGATTTTGACCTATCCGGAGGTTGTTTGTGAGCGACTCGGCGACGCAACCTGCATGGAAGAGGTCGAGTGAATCCGCTAGGATTTTGACCTATCCAGGTTGTTTGTCGAGCGACTCGGACGCAACTGTATGGAAGAGGTCGAAGAATCCGCCAAGGATTTTGACCTATCCGAGGTTGTTTATCTGAGCGCTCGGCGATGTTAACCTCGGCATGGAGAAAGTTGCGCCTATGGGATTGCCAACTTATCCAAGGTTGTTTATCGAGCGCTACTCGACGACAAACGACGAATATATTTATGAGGTTCTCTAACCTCTCGATCTATCCGGTTGTGTCGAGCGCACTCGATGATGTTAACTGCTTATGGAGAAAGTCAGGCGCCTATGAGATTGCCAACTTATCCGTTGTTTATCGAGCGCTACACGACGATGTTAACCTGAGTGAAGATCTCAAGAACTGCCGAGGATTTTGACCTATCCGGTTGTATCGGAGCGCGACTGGATGATGTTAACGCATGGAAAAGTCAGAAAGCCATGGAGGATTGCCAACTTATCCGGGTTTATCGAGCGTTACATGACGCACGCATCTTACTGGGTTGTGGTCGGCTGATAACCACGATGAATGAGTGGCGATGACCGCGGAAGGTGCCAGATAACCGCCGAGATTGTCGCGGTTACGGATTTAATCGACGGTAATGGCGACGGGTTAACCGACGGGGATCTTTGACCTATCCGGTGTTGTCGAGTGTGGCGACGTTAACTGCAGGTGTGGAAAGAGGTTGAAATCAACTGGCATGATTTTGACCTATCCGAGGTTGCTTTGTCGGCGCGACTCGGGCTGACGCTAACTATGGAAGAGGCTCGAGTTGAATCCGCTAAGGATTTTGACCTATCCGAGGTTGTTTATCTGAGCGCGACTGGCGATCGTTAACTCAGATGGAAGATCTCGAACACCGGCGATTTTCTATCCGTACGGAGCGCTATCACGATACAATCTGGGAGAAAGCTGTGAGGTGATGTGAGATGCCAACTTATCCAAGCCCTGTTATCGAGCTGCTACTCGACGATGTTAACTCATGGAAGAGCCTAAGTCCACGGACCTTTTGACCTATCCGGTTGTGTACCTGAGCTGATGATGTTCGTTATGGAGAAAGCAGAAATATAGAGGATTGCCAACTTATCCAAGGTTGTTTATCGTGAGGCTATTAATGGCCGCAACCTGTGATGAAGATCTCAATTGAACTCCGAGGATTTTGACCTATCCGGTTGTGTATCTGAGCCACTGGCGATGTTAACTCGTTATGGAAAGTCAGCTATGAGGATTGCCAACTTATCCTTGTTTATCGAAGGCCGCGCAACTTAAGAGGTCGCGGAAGTCCACTAAGGACCTCTTGACCTATCCTGCTGATTGCAGCTGCAAGTCGCGATCCATGAAACCCCTGTCGTGCATCAACTAGTTGGTCGCATATGGGCTATCTTTGGGCATGCACGCATCGCGTAGTCGGCGTACATTCTCCAGAACTGCTGGTCTTATGACTAACACCACGTTAGCCAACCGTGGGGTAGGACTTCAATGAACTCGACTTCCGTAAGTTTGGTGATTTTCCCATGACCGCAATCGCTCGTTTAAGGTTCTTTTCTTCATCACCGGCCAGTAGGTTGAGTCAACTTTGAGGAGTAATGACTTCCGCCCGTAATATCGAGCGCGCCCGTGCAAAGATATCTTGATTTTACGCGAAAATCTACGTATTCGATTTCGATCAAGAGACAAAGAACGATCCCACCTTCACCTTTCGCGATGGATCAACTTCGAGATAGAAGACAAATTACATCTTCAACCGGAGAAGCCCTTTCGAGGCATCCTCATCTCGTAGTGTTCTCGATGTTGAGGGTTACCGACGAAATGGTCGGGCTTGTTTGATATAAGACGCCATATCTGCTGATTCCCACTTACCACCGATGCCACCGGTGTCGGAATTTCATCTGAGGTGAGGCGATGTGATCAAATATAGACCGGAGAGGTCTCCCAAATATCAGACGCTGACTCGACTTGACTACAATAAATCAGTATCAAGTGGGTCATGGTTCGGGAAATTCTCCAAGAGTTACGGAAGACCGATTGTCCCTTCCACTAATAATGGTCATTATCAAATCCATACAAGGACCGCCGGTTGAAGCTTCTCTTTCTATACCCATGCTAAGGAAAGTGGAGTAAAAAAGAACATCAACCGAACTCCCATTGTCGACAATATCCTTTAATATTGAAGCATGGATCACCGACTCGACCGGGGGATCTTGTGGGATGCGGCCCCTCTAGATCTAAATCATCAAAGGTGATAGAATGGTCAACCCGAGACTTCTTCGGCTCCGCTCAAGGGCAATGAATATTTGGCTGATAACACCGCCCTCCCGCAATTGTTTCTATCTCCACCCATGCTTCCTCGAGTTTGCTTTTTCGGACGAAGGTGGTTTTTGTATAAAATGGCCTAGATACTCGACTTTCAATCTCTTCCTGGTGGCACTCTACAAGGAAAGTGGCGTAATTCTCTCGATTTCCAATTCCGTTTTAAAGGTCGCACTGACGCTATCCTCTTCCGAATAGCAGAGATGTTCGATGACGGTTGAGAGTCAGATATTTCCTCTCTCGATTAAGTCATCCGAGGTCGCCGAGGAGGTTTTGGGGAGGTTGGCCTCTTCTTTTCTCTCGAGATGTTTGAACATCACCTTTGGGAACCTTCTTCCGCCACGCCGGGTGGTTCAAATCAATGAGCACCGATAGCTGGCCGAGATTTGTGCCTCTATTCGTGGACCAGTCAAGATAGAATGGACCTCTCCGATTAATGATGAATAAGTATCCCCGGAGTCCTCCGAGAAGCACGCCTCAAAAGTTCGATCTACTCTGTATCTTCGCTTGAGGAGAACCTCGAAGTATTCTGAGGGACTCTCCATCGCTCGCGGATTCCTGAGAGATGTGATGAACTCGATGATTCTCTTGTTCGAGAACTGCTCTACAAAAAATCAAGCTCTCCAAATGATCGGACGGACCCTTAACAGAATAGAACCAAGTACGAGCCTGCCTTTGAGAGTCGGAATACGACACAAGACAGATCATTTGCAAATGTGCATGATCGCTCAAAGTGATCGATATGCTCGCATGACCACGCATCGTGGTCCATGCCGGAAGCTTGAATTCCGAACGGGTATCATGAGATGATCTCGCCGAAGGGACGAAGTTTGGAAGAGGCGGAGAATGGATCATTCATTGTTCACGGAACTCTTCCCGCACTCGAAGTTCATCGCAGATAAGGTGACGGGAGTTTCACCCACGGCAGCCATTCGGTGGGGTGAGTAGAACCGGTATCCGTAAGTTCAAAGATCCGGATGTGGTGCCAAGGGTTCTCTACTTGATCCGCATTCCTGCAATTTCTCGTGAAGAAACTGATTATGCCGAGGCCAACCCGTGGGCTCTTCCAGCGAACGCTTTTGGCCTCTCGCAGAGTCAAGAATTTCGCCTCGGGAATCCTCCATCCTTGAACGATCTTCCCAAAGAGGGGCCCCTGACCCTCACCCGGGACGTAAGTCTCATGTAGAGAAGTGTTGAGACTCAAGGCCCTGATCCCAGAATGAGGAGCTGGAGCGAAAACCCCGCTTACCAACCATATTGGAGATATAGCAATGGGGAACCGATTCCCACAGACGGCGCTAAATCATAGAGAATTTTATTCCTAGATGGGATCTTCGTCAGTAGCCCAAAAATTATCCAACACACAAGTGGATATGAACATTATGCGGAAAACCCGCAAGGAAAACCACGCGGCCTGTAGAACTTTCACCATGTGTTCAAAAGATACAGTCGCTAGTTCGAGAAGAAGGTGTTTAAAAATATTCCGAAAGTGTAAAATACATCGGTCAACTCCAACCCAAGAAGTTTCCCAAAAAGCGGCAGGAACGGATCTTCTGGGAGCAACCTCTTGATCTTCAGGAGAAAGGAGCGGAACTGGTCTTCTCTAGTCCTCTGGGGGCGATCTCCTAAGTATGCTCGATCTCGTACTTCGGCTATGGGGACGTCACACAAGGTCGATCCCACCGGTTCTCGTAGCTCCTCCTGGTCTTCAACCGATTCCCTCAAGGTGAGAATGAGAGATTTTGGAGTTTAGAATTGTGGAAAACTCCAACCACCATCTGACCCAAGGCGATCCCCTCACATCGACGTGTATTTTGATGATCCGGGTGCCTTAATGATGCTCCAATTGGGTGATCTTGGATTCGCTTGGATCGCCTTGACGAGTCCCGATCCTATAAATATGTCGCTTTGGTGACCATTTGGATCGATCCATTTTCATCGCGATAGCTTGATCCGACATTCGAAGTTCTGACTGACTGCTTGATGTTACAACGCTCTCATTGAGACGGCCGATCCGTAGTTTTAAATCGCGATTAGATCGAAGATTTCAAAACGCCGAGATTCGCGCTGAATTTTCCGGCGACGATCAACTATATTTTAGTTAAGAAAAATAAATGAGTGTTTATAAATATCCTCTAAAATCCTCTTTAAAAATATTCAATTTATCTCATGCATGCCCTATTTTTGTGGGCATAAGGTCAACATCTAGTATTTTTTTTAATATATATTTCTTAGTGAAGTAATTTCATAGTCATCAGAAGAAAATCAAAGAGCTGCAACCAATTTTTAGGTGAGTGTAATTCAAACTTTTTTTTTTTTGCATATTTTATTATCATTTAAATTGATATTATAATGCATTAATATTAATGTAATATTATTATTAAATAATATAGAGTAAAATATAGCAAATGTAGTAGATTTTTTTTTCTTTTGAGCTACATTTAAAGAGTTATTTTTAATTAATTATTATGCATTATATGATATAATTTTAAAACATTCAAATTATCTTATAAAAGTTTTATAATCATACATAAAAATTATTACGTGCTAGAAAATTTATAACGGTAGAGTAAAATTTCATACCTTAGTTTTGTATGAAAATCCAATACTCACACAAATAGTTGAAAATATAATAAAAAACTCCATAATTTTTTATAGAAAAATCCCCAAAAGAGAAAGAAATCACGGGGTCTAACCTAATAAAATGCTCCACTATATATCTGCTTTGGAATACAAAATTTAAATCTTTCCAATTAACGAGATTACAAGATTATCTAAAGACGATAATAGAATTAAAATCAAGTAACAATAAATACGTATACAATGCAGATAATGGCGATAAATTATATATACAATGCGATCAATGATACGATTGATCATGCAAGAAAGACCGATAGAATTCCGTAATCAGAAAAATAACCACGAAGTGAATCGTGAATAATGTTGTTAAATAGCGATAATAAAGCGATGACGACTAAATGACGACAAACTTAACTTCTAACTCTCTCAATTTTCTCTCAAGCTCTTCTACCCTCTCATCCCTTTCACGACAAGATTTTTATTTATATATGATTAAGAGCATTTATTTTGATCATGTAATCTCAAAACACTCATCTGGTTTATATGATTCATTTGATTATAAATAATTTTTTAATAATTTAATCATTCAAATAACCTTCGATTTAAATGATCGTCTCATCTAGCCACTTGATTTTACTATAAATACACCAAATTTGAAAATCATTTGATCATCCGGCCAATATTTCGAAGATTTTATTAATTTTGAGTTTGATTTCAACTCATTTGAGCTCGATTTGATCCGATTCTAATGGTATTAAACTCCTCTTAATCATTTAATTTAATTATATACATAACGTTTAATTTATAAATTTTAAAGAATATATCAAAATGATAATGCTCTCATAGAAGATATTTTCATTCTAAGTAGTATTTAAAAAAAATGCCCTTTAAGAGTTCATTTTCTCTCTTTTAAAATTATTTTATAACGTTGCTCCTTACATTGATTAATTTTAAAAATACGCTATTTTAAAAAAAATTTCCCCTTTCGGAACACTGAGTTGAGTTACATAAGAAATAATACTATTACTGTCTATCCAAATTATTTGACATACAATCAAAGAACGCATTAATAATGTTTTTTTAACAAGAAAATAAAATTTCACCTTTATTTTGTAACCATCCAAATCAAAATTAATGAAATAAAAGAAAATAATCTGTAAAATAAAAGTAAAAAAAAAAAAACCGATCCCAAAGCTCACTTTTTTCGTAGAACAGAATACTTCAACTTATAATATTTACAGTGCTTTTCTTCTGCAAATTGCAACCATTCAGCTCACATCACAGTTTCTCTACCTTTATTGCATTCTAAAAGAAACCAGTACTGGAAAAAGAAAGAAAACAGAGAATCAAAGACCAACTGATCAACCATTGGGGAAGATAACCAGTCAGAAAATACCAGCAAAATACTCACTAAATCACTCCCATCAGCAGCCATTTCTGCAGCTCCTTCAGTTGATGATGAATCTGTGGCTATGCCTCTCTACAAGCATCATCAAAGATCGATGGGCTCCGTTCGATCTTCCATGGCGAGGCGCTCCGACACGTCGGCGAGAGACTTGAGGTTGCATTTGATCAGTGCCTCGACAAAGAAGCAGGTCTCGTCCTTCGTGTTCCCTTCGGGCACGTCGACGACGAAGGACTCGATGACCAGGGTTCCCGGCCTTCCATCGATGCACTCAGGGTGGACGGTGATGATCGATGAGTAGTTCTGTAGCATGATGAAGATAAGAAGTGAACAATAGGGAAGTGATCCTTCCTACAAGGGGATTTAATTACACGCCACACCACAGAATTCTTATGTTTTTTTTTTTTTTGAAATGGTTATCCACCCAACACCCCACTCATCTTGTGGGTGAGGATATGTGATTATCCAGCTACATTCATCAAACGCCACACGGATTTCGATTTATCATAGGCACTTGCCTCTAGAGGATTCACTCGGTCGCGGTTCTGAGCACGCCCCCACCAATAAGAGACGGTGGTTTCTTATGTATTTATATATCAAACAGTTAAACTACAGGATGCTTAATTGACCACCAACGAATGCTCCTTGATGCTGTCCATTGAAAAGCTTGATTCTTGTACCAGTTCATATCAAATTCCTTTTTTTGGATCTAAAAAACGTATGCCTTCCTATCAAATCCAAGTATAATTTTTTTTCAAAAAAGGAAATTTTGGATCACAATATCCTAACTTTTATTCATAATGAGTATAAAAATTGTTAGATTTGTTCTGAAACATAAGAAATCAAATAAAAATTGTATTACATTCATCTCAAAAAAAAAAAAAAAAAAAAATTTCGAAATCCATCTCGACTAAAAAAATATATTTAAAAGGAACAATTTTTTCCATTAGAATTTGATTCCTAAAGGCCGCCTATATGCTAGTCAGAACACTACAGGTCCAAATCAGAGATGCGTGCGTGCAGATTAAGGCCGATCTAGTAATGCAATAGCTAACTCTGTGAACTAAGATCATTAAAAAAAAGATTAGATCCACTAATCCATGTCGGAAGCACCTATGAAAGGAAACAAAAAAGCGATAAAGAATTGATGGCAGATGCAAATAATATATAAAAATGGCCAAAAGCATGTGCATCCAGCCTAGAAAAATGATTCCATGCCCACGAAATTTGGCTCTATTGTATATTGGAAGTAGTAAAGTAGCAGATGCTTTAAAGAATATAAGAAAAATGGAAAGCAGAGGTTGGAGAAGAAGAAGATTGAGAATCATTCTTATAAGCAAAAAGCATTTTAAACCCATATCTGTCGTTCATTATCATGGCATGCAGGTGAATTGAAGAACTATATGGAGAAACTGGAAAAAAAAGGAAAGAAAGACGAAGTAGTGATCAAAGTTCATTTAACTGAACTCGTGATCTGATAAAACAAAGTTGCAGAATTCGATGGCTGAGGTCTGAATCAAACCTGCAAGCGATGATCCCCTCCGACGATCTTGATCCCAAATATGTGTTCATCGTCGTCAAGTAGCTCCAGCCTCTCAGTACTGGTAGTAGCCGGAAGCCCTGACTTCACATTCACTTCCCTTACGCTTCCAATTTCCAAATCCCCTTGAACCATACATCTACTCACAAAGGGCTTGTACTTCTGCGGCTGATCAAATCTCCTCACCAGAGACCATACCTTCAAGATTAAAAAAAAAAAAAAAATCGTAAGATAGCTCAAAAATCCATCAAACCTGAAATCCAATCCCTACATCGATCCGATGATCCGAGCTTATCTCATAATAAAAATTTACTAAGAGATAGGAGTCGAGGTCTCACGAGGTGAACCGGGGCTTTGATGTGCTTGATGAGAGCGGAGCTGCACTGATTCTCTATCAGCTCATGCCTGTGATGCCTTCGAACGTACTCCGATTCCATCGTCCTGCACACGCTCAAGCTCATATCGTCGGCCCACCACCCGCCGCCGCTGTTTCTTCCGCCAACAGCCGGATCATCGGACCTCCCTCTTGCCCTGCTCTCTCCCACCATCCACTCTTGCCGAATCGAACGATGCACCTGTCTTCTTCCCCTTCCCTTTCCCCCTTCTCTCTCTCTCTCCTTCTCGTTCTCCTTATTCTCAGTGGCGAGACTCCAGGCTCTGATCGTTTCAAGACTCCACCATCTCCTCCAAGAAAAAAGCTAACAAAAAAAAGTTTTTTTTTGGATGAAGTCCACTAGGCCGCAACCAATTTGCAATCCATCAAAACTGACCGTACATAATTTATTATGCGAGACAGATAACACACCGTCCGATTAAACAACCGCTAATCATAGGCACTAATTGTCGATGCTTTGTGGTATAATTAACGGCGGGAGTAAAAGTCGCATAAGCTCTTTATGCGATTGCGAATATCAGTACATATACGGATCTTCTGACTTCGACCCCACTATTCACGCATATTATCATTTTCAGCATCTATTAGGAAAATGCCTATGGGTTTTTTATAAATTACGTAGAAGCCATTGTCTGAGATTTCAATATTTGTATATATATATATATATATATATATATATATATATATATATATATATATATATATATATATATATATATATATATATATTGAATAATATAATCATCACTTTATATGAGAACACATTTTAATTATGCATAAATCTTGGGTCCGATTTCGGCTCAAATAAAATTTATAATTATAAAAAGGCATATTTATTTAAATAAAACAATTTGTGAAGGAGATTTAAAAAATGCTTTTATTGTCATATTTTTGAACAATTTTATTAAAAATATTTAATAAAATAACATATATTTTTAGAAAAATTATTATTTCGCTTAATTCTATGAGATGTCATTGTATTAAAAAAAAGTTATTAGTTTAAAAAAATAAAATAAGAATCAGATATAAATTTGATTGATTTATATTATAAGAGGAATGTGAACGGATTTAGCATCAAATATATATATATCAATATATATTATTTTAATTATAATTTATTGAGTATTATTATAAAGAGAATATTACTGGATCGGGTCAAACATCGAGTGGATGATAATCAAAGAGACCAAGTCCATTCGGGTACCGGACACGATAATTAACACGACTTAAATAAAAACATTAAAATTATAAATGAGAGGAGGGGGTTACTAGTGATAGATTCACATAACTAAGAATATATTTGAGATAATTATAATATATAGTGGTGGTGAAACTATTATAAAAAAATAATCTAAAAAATTATTATGAGTATTATAATTTATTTTATTTAAAAAAAATATATCGTAATTTTAGTGATCACATTCTATTAAATCAGGTTAAAAAAAATATAATTTTTTCAACTTAAATTCTCCACAATGCATTAAGAATGTAATTTCTCAAATTACACGTGATATATTTTCGCACTGCACAGTCCCATAAGTCTAATTATTTCATTTATATAAAAATATTAAAATCATGATCATGAATAGTTCTGAGGAGGATAGGTGTCAAAAGTTCATTTAAAATTCAAAGCTTTTACGTCATTCATTCGTTAAACAATGAGTTAAACACGAATATTTTCAAACTCGATTTATAAAATGAGCAACGAATAATCTTTGTTGATCGTGTATTCGTTGGCTAATTTAGTTCAAAATAAAAAACTATATTATATTAATAATTATAGTACAACATAATTACATAATAAAGGGAAAATATGATGCATAAAACTCCTATTGAACTAGAGTGAGATTAATTTAAGCATTATTATGAGAGAATTTTAAGATTGAGGCTTTAAATTTTTTTTTTTTTTTAAAAGATTTGTTTGTACTATAAAAATATTAGCAATATATTTGGATATATTTTTTAAATTTTAAATATTTTTTATTTATATGTCATTGATAGTTGTTATATCAAATAAAAAAAATTCTCTATAGAATCAATGAAAGAATTCTAAGAAATCAAAATCACTATATTTAAATAGCATTCTCAAAAATAATAGAGATAAGCATACATTATAATTGTAGCTCTTTGATTGTAACTCTTTTTGTATCCAAACATTGTATTTATTTAGCACCTAAAAGTCATTCATCATTATCCGTTCCATAGATATATACATGTAATTATTTAATTATATTTAGTTACATGTATCCGAATTCCAATTTTATATTCTTTCCTTTCTAAGAAATAAACCTCATTGTATTATTATGTTAAAGGTTCGTGTTTTCCCCCTTGTAGGCAACAATTACTAATTTTATTTTATGTTTTTTTCTTTCTTAGGGTCTGTTTTAGATAGCTATAGCTGTTTGAATAATCCGTAATAGAAGTGCTGTATAAAAAGTTATGATGAGTGTTATATATATATATATATATATATATATATATATATATATATATATTATTCTAAAAAAATAAGATAATAATTTTGAACAAATATATCCATATATAAACCTTGTGTGTTACGATAGTATCTTAATATCTTATCATTCATTTTAAAGACTAAATAATTAAATAAAATCTACATAGCATTACTCATAACTAGGGGTATAAAAGAGTCGAGCTTGAGCGAACAAAACTCTTATTCGTGTTTGAAGTTTGAAATTTGTTTTATTCATATTCGCCTCATTTATATATCGAGCTTGAAATATATGTTCGTGTTCGGCTTGTTTAGTTAACGAGCCGAATGCGAGCTATTCGGGAATAACGAGCTTTTTTAAGCTACCTATATGATTGAACACAGCCAATATTTTATATATAACAAAATTTTAACCACTAAAGTATTTATGATATGTAAATGCGTTCGTATGTATATATAAAGATAATAGTAAATAATAGTAATAAATAAAAATATAGTAATAAAATAATAATAATAATAATAATAATAATAATAATAAATAAATAAATAATAATAATAATAATATAATATAATATAAATTTTTTTATTTCTAAAATCAGCGAGCATGAGCGAACCGCATCGAACAAATGATGTTCATGTTATTTATATCGAGAAATGTCTGTTGTATTCTCGTTTAGTTAGCAGAGCAAGTGAACACGAGGGGGTTTTTTGACAGCCCTACTCATAACATATTCTATATAATACATATGGACATAAGCTTTGTTGCGAAATTCAACACACACACAGATATTTGAAAAATTAAATAAGAAAACTCAGGAATTTTTATGTGGAAAACAGAGGGAAAAATCATAGGGTAGCAGAAAAAACTATATATATATTTTAGTACAAATTTTTATGGGATTACAATTGTATATAGAAAGCTCCCCTCAGTGCAACCTATGCTGGTTAGGTTATAACGATTCTTGATGGTAGTAGATGATGGTGAAACGATGGGTCAATGACCAAATGATAGCCGGAGAGATATGGGCGATAATTACGGCGGGTGACCAATGATGACCAGCGGCAGATTAATGATGACAATGATGATTGATGGTTCGGTCAGCAGCGGTAAAGATAAAGCAACCAGTGGTCGGAGCAGCGGCAGCGTCGGTCAGCAGCGATCAGAATGGTGTGGTAATCGGTGTAATAATACGGCAGCAGTGGGAGCAGCGAGACCAGCCGTGGTGGCAGCGACTACGGCGATAGTTAGCGGTCAATGGCGTCAGCCAGCGTCAGCAACAACCGCAGCAGTGGTTAGCAGTGGTAAGCGCGTCGTATCAGAGATAGCCGGCGGCAAATATATAAGATGATAGCCGGTAGTGGTTGCGCGACAGCCGTGGTGGAACGCAACGATGGTTGGTCAACGGCGATATGGCGGTGGCCAACGGAAGTTGGCTTCAGGCGGAAGTATGCGATTATCTTAGAGATTTTTAAGTTTTAGAGCTCTCTCTCTTCTCTTTTGGTTTTGGCTTATTGAAGAATGAGGGCTATTTATAGATTAGAGGGTGTTTCATACATGCAAAATTGAACCACTCCACTCCATGACGGCTCAAAATGATTCTTTGATCATTTGATGTATTTTAAGTATTTGAATGCTCAAATGAAGTCAGAATTATGAGATCTTGGGCTTGTTAGATCCGGCTCGTCAAGACACTCGATTTGACTATAAACACTTCATGTTTAAAAGTTATTTAGAGATTTAACTGATATCCCAAAGTTTATAATGATATTTTAAGTTCTAGATCTCCGCTAGTCTCAACTTAGGATCACCTTTCTTTTGACATCAAGATTCGTGCTTTGACTAGTAGTATTTTCAGTATTATATCAGTTGTCCCCCTATTTTTGGATGATATTATCTCAATCATCCAAAAATATATATGTCAAATACTTGAAAATAGCAAATTCTTCAATGAAATTTCTTGGTCCATTATATTTGAGAGAAGCGGGTCTTCTTGGGAGCACAAGTGGCTGAAGCGAGGTGTAGATGTGTATGTATCTTGAGTGCAAGGGACTATGGACCAGCACTTTCTGGCACATGCTGACGGCGTCTGGCATCTTGCGCAGCGTATGAGCAGAGTGGGCGAAAGGCGGAGGCTTCAGTGGCGGCCTTGGCAGTCTTGATTCTTGGTGTGCGCAGTCTGCGCTTCCAGTAAGCCCAGGCTAAGCCGCCGATGATGATTTTTTTGTCCATTTCATGCGGTTTTCACCCATTTTTTGCAGTTTTTCTTTGATTTTTTATCTTTTTGCCCCTATAGGGGGTCTATAAAAACCCCCCTAGGGCCAAGGGAGAAGGCACACACCTCATATGCTCTAGTGTTCCTCTTCTTCTTAAGAGAAGGTCGTTCGGAGGTGATCAAGGTCTGCAGTTCATACGGTGAGGCTCCGGTTTTCCCTCGAAAGAGGCGTCAGTATCGTCGGATCGAGTTTGGAAGGCGTAATTCATCGAGGTTACGATTTTCCCTCGAAGAGGCGTCAACTTTCTCGTCGGACCGGCCGGGTTGGGCGATCAAAGTAGTTCATACGAGGCTCCAGTTTTCCCTCGAAAGAGGTGTCGACATCGGAGGTGATCAAGGCGTAGTTCATACGAGGCTCGATTTTCCCTCGAAAGAGGCATCAACCTCGTCAGGTTTGGAGGCGATCAAGGCGTTGTTCACGACAATGCTCTAGTTTTCCCTCGAAGCGTGTCATTCGGACCGGCAGAGTTGGTGATCAAAACCCGTTCATCTGAGGCTTAGATTTTCCTTGAAATAGGCATCAAGGAACATCAAGCACAAATGGTTCATCTGAGCTCGGTTTAACCTCGAAAGAGCGTCAACTATCTCGTCGGATCGACGGTTGAGGCGATCAAGGCGTAGTTCATCTTTGCGAGGCTCGATTTTCCGAAAGAGGTGTCAACTATCCTCGTTGGACCGATGGGGCAATCCCAGTTCATACGGTGAAGTTCGATTTTCCCTCAAAGGTCTGTCGTCGGACCGACCAGGTTCGGAGGCGATCAAGGCCTGTAGTTCCAACTTCTTCTTGAAGGAAATTGGATTTTTTGAAACTTCAATAGATAGTTCAACAGTTGACAACTGCCCAGATTGTGAGAAAATGTCAATTAAGAACCATCATTGAACACTTCGGAAAGTCGATAGATAATTTGAGTATCATTCTCCATGATGTTACTGGCGTTAACTTGCATGGGCGGGGTAGAATCAAATTTGAGGACCATCGAGGTTGTTTGTCAAAATGTTACTTTAACCATAGAAGAATCGAATCGAATTTTTGACCCATCCAGGTTGTTTATCAAAGTGTCACTTGATGGCGTTAACTTTGATGGAAAAGGTCGAATTGAATCTGGCGAGGATTTTGACATATTCAGGTTTTTTATCGAGTGTTACTTGATGGCGTTAATGGAAGAGGTTGAATTGAATCCGGAGGATTTTGACTGTCAAGGTTGTTTGTCAAAGTGTTACTCGATGCGTTAACATAGGGAAGAGAATTTGAATCCGGCGAGAATTTTGACTATCAGGTTGTTTGAGTGTTACTTGATGGCGTTAATGGAAGGTCGAATTGAATCCGAGGATTTTTTACATGTCAGGTTGTTTGTCAAAGTGTTTTCGATGACATTATGGAAGAGAATAATGAATCCACTAAATTTTGACCCATTCGAGGTTGTTTGTCGAGTGTTACTCGATGGCGTTAACGAATGGAAGAGGAATTGAATGAAGAATTTTGACCTATTCGAGGTTTATCGAGTGTTACTTGATGATGTTATGTATGAAAGATGTCGAATTGAATCCGAGAATTTTGACTATCGAGGTTGTTTGTCGAGTGTTACCGATGAAAGTTTGTTTGGGAATTAGATCGGAGGATTTTTACTATCGAGGTTGTTTTGTGTTATTTTCGATGGCGTTAAATGGAAGAGGTCAAATTGAATCTGCTGAGAATTTTTGACCTATCTGAGGTTGTTTGTTAGAGTGTTACTCGATGATGTTAACCTGTATAGAAAATGTCGAATTGAATTCGCTGAGAATTTTTGACCTATCCGAGGTTGTTTGTCAGAGTGTTACTCGATGACGTTAACCTGTATGGAAGAGGTCGAATTGAATCCGCTGAAGATTTTTGACCTATCGAGGTTGTTTGTCAGTGTTACGATGGCGTTAACTATGGAAAATTGAATCGTGAGAATTTTGACGCAGGTTGTTTGTTAGAGTGTTACTCGATGGCGTTAACTTTGTAAGAGGTCAAATTGAATCGAGGATTTTTACGTCCGTTGTTTGTCATTGTATTACTCGATAACGTTAACCTGTATGGAAGATGTCGAATTAAATCCATTGAGGATTTTTTACCTATCCGAGGTTGTTTATCAAAGTGTTACTCGATGATGTTAACTTGTATGGAAGAGATCGAATTGAATCCGCTGAGAATTTTTGACATATCCGAGGCTGTTTGTCAGAGTGTTCCTCGATGACATTAACCTGTATGGAAGAGGTCAAATTAAATCCGTTGAGAATTTTTGACCTGTCTGAGGTTGTTTGTCAGAGTGTTACTCGATGGGCACTTATGGAAGAAGTCAATTGAATCCAGAGGATTTTTGACTATCGAGGTTGTTTGTTAAAGTGTTACTCGATGGCGTTAACGTATGGAAGAGGTCAAATTGAATGGCGAGAATTTTGACCTATCGAGGTTGTTTGTCGAGTGTTACTCAATAGCGTTAACTGATGGAATTAAATCCGAGAATTTTGAGGTTGTTTTGAGTGTTACTCGATGGCGTTAACGCTGTATGGAAGAATTGAATTCGTTGAGAATTTTTGACCTGTCTGAGGTTGTTTGTTAGAGTGTTACTCGATGACGTTAACCTGTATGGAAGATGTCGAATTGAATCCGTTGAGAATTTTTAACCTGTTCGAGGTTGTTTGTCAGAGTGTTACTCGATAACGTTAACCTGTATGGAAGAGGTTGAATTGAATTCTGACCCATCGAGGTTGTTTGTGAGTCTTGATGGCGTTAACAGAATGGGTCAAATCAAAATATTTGTTTGAGCTTGTAGCCAAAGTTGCTCTTTGATTTTTGCCTTTCTCATTAGTATTATTAACTTGTTTTTCGAATTGATAATCAATTAGATATCCAGAATATTGATTTGGATAATCTTTTGAGATTAAGAGTTGCCCCTAGTCTCCAACAAAAGCTGAAGGATCGAAGTTTAATGAATCTTCATTCTTCTTATATGTTTCTCGAGAGTAAGATTTTTTTCACTATATAGGTGGTGCTATTCTGAACATAAAGTCAGATTGTCAACCATTGTGAAGATGTTAGGGAATATTCCCACAGATGGTATCAAATTGTTCGTCTTGAAAATGGATTCGTAGAATAAAAGTTTATGCCTTGCTTTGCGAATCTAACACCTGTGTTTGAAGAAATTAGAAAGAAAAATCAGGGCAACAAATTTTCACTATGTATTTGTTTCGGAGTACAAATTTTACCAATATGGGATTATAGAATTGTATATGAGAAAGCCTGACAACCTGAGTCAAGTAACAACAACTATATAGTCATGGTTAGGTTGTAACGATTCGTGGTAGTAGATGATTGGTGAAAGCGGGTGGCCAGCGGAGATGGCGGCGATGAGGTCGGCCAGCGATGGAACGATAACGGTGATGATGACAAGCAGTGGTTATGAACAATGAATTGATAGTTGGTGGTAACGGCCGGTGGTCAGCAATGGCAACCGAACGCGGCAATGATAATCAGCGAGGATAGCAAACCGATGATGGTATGATATTAATGACTAATAGCCAGCGATAGGCGTTAATGCAGCAGACCAGCGTGGTATAGTGACCTCAGCGGCAGCAATCAGCAACGAAGCGTAGCAAAACCAGCAATCAGCGTCGCAGCGGCAGTAATGCGATGAAATGCAGCGTCGTAATCAGCGAAATAATGCCATAGTTAATAGTGATGGCGATGAGCAGGAGATAGTGGTTAGCAGCGCCGGCAGGGAGTAGTGGCGCGACCAGCGGCGCCAGCGATGCGGCGGTCGCGGTGGTTGGCGGCCAGGTCGACGACCGTCAAATGGCCGATTATCTTGAGGATTTTCAAGCTTTAGAGCTCTCTCTTCTCTTTAGCTTGCCTCACTCTGAAGAATGAGAATTTATTTATAGATTAGATGAGTGACGTTTCTATAAATACATTCAATATCCGACCACTCCACTCCATCGGAAGGCTCAAAATGATTCATTTGATCATTTGTTGTATTTTAAGTATTTGAATGCTCAAATGAAGTCAGAATTATGAGATCTTGAACTAGATCAAGACATTTCGATGCTCGTTATTTTAAATTTTAGTTAGTTTCGATATCGAGTCTTGGGGTTTTAAACTAGGATCAACTTTCTTTGAAGATGTTTGATTAGTAGTATTTTTTATATATATATATATATATATATATATATATATATATATATATATATTTAGTAGATATATTTAGAGAGAATTTAATTTAGTTTAGCAAAAAAATATCAACTAATTTAAAGAAAAATAAAGCCTTGAGCTTCACTTAATTATTTATTTTAAAGATTCATATATATATATATAATATATATATTATATATATATATATATATATATATATATATATATATATATATATATATATATATATATATTAAATACATATAAATATCTCCAAATAATCATAATAATATTTTTGTGACTTCTCAAAATTAACTTCTTCTACTTAATTTAAGTGATAAAATGAATTTAATTTTCACAAAGGGAGTAAATTGTTTTTTTTTTTAAGTGGTAGTTACCAATCACATCTTAAGACAAAAGAAATCAATTCTCACAAGAAATCCTCATATAAAATAATCAAATATATAAAAAAAAAAAATCAATGGCATCACTATCACCTGTAAAATCAAAGTATGTCAGAATCAATATGGAAAGCTAAAATCCTAAACAAGCATAAATATTGCAATCAAGACTTCATCATCATGATTATATTAAGATTTCAACATTTAAATAAATATGTGATATAAATTAATAAAAAAAATTATTTAATTTATCACTCTTTTTTTTTTTTTTGGAGGAATCTCGTTTCTTGGAGAGTAAGGTTCTTAATTTGACTTAAAAAGAATGAATGTTTTGGGGAAAATTAGGTCAACTGTTGGTTTGAATTGAGCTCTAAAAGTCAAAAGGTCTTGTTTTGTTAAATTGTCAAGTTTAATTTGTATAATATCAAAAAAATAATTTATACATTTTTAATGAGCAGATGATAGATCGATATTTATAATAAAATTATTATAATGGTTGGAAGGGAGATCAAATCCTCTCACCTAAGAAGTTTGAGGGTCAAAGTTTCAAAAGATATATGACTGAATTTTAGGAGTACTAAAATTTATAATGATGTCAATAGAATATATATATATAATTCTTAGTATATTTTATATTTTTATTACAAATGAGAGCAAAAGGGGAAAAAAAGCCTCTATATTAGGTGTGGGTTTATTTTGGGTGTATATATTTATTTTTAATGTATATATATATTTGTATTCATATAAATATGCATATATGCAACTATTTTTATATGTTTATAAATATTTGCAAATGTCATGTATTAGGGATGATGAAACAAATAGCGATATAGATTGAGTTTATCGAATACATCAGTAATTAGTTCATATTCAACTCAAAAGCTTAAGCTTATAAACATTTTAGTGTAATGAATTAGAGTTTTGACTTCAATTAAGATTTATTTCAGGCGTTATGTGTGTGAGTTCTGAATAAATTTACTCAAATATTGCCTCTCCCCCCAACTATTAAATAAAAAAAGAAACTTTCTAATGTGTAACAAACTAAAAAACCCTAATGCATCTTAACAATCTTCTCTGCAAGTGAACTCTCCACCCCTAAACTTTAACCCTAAACTTTAACCATAACAATCTGTCAAATAGACTTGGCATTTAAGAGCCCACTCAATAAGAAGATAATATTACGTGCGAAGTTTACATGCAAAGTTATGTGTAGACTCCAATTAAAATATGACACGTGTAATGTCATACTTAACTTTAAATGATAAATTAAACTAATTTTGAATTGGATTTGACTTTAATTGAAAATTTTAACTTATTTTGATTGATATTTACTCTTAAATATAGGTGTACAATGAATAAAATGGAGTACACAATTAGTGTACACCATATATTTTATATATAATTTATTATTAAGGGATTTAGAGATGTTTGATACACATTTGACCTATGACTTAATTATTTAATTAAGAGTACATTGAGTGCACTAACTATATTACTCATAATGCACTCATATTATACTATATTTAGAATGTTCTAAATACTTTTAAAATCTTAGGGGAAAAGAAATGAAGTATAATCACTCTAAAGTTTATTATATGTGAAATCTGCATGTATCAGAACTCCGCTCGTAATATTTTCTCCTTAATGAGATGAATATGTTATGAAAGTCGCCCACTCTCAACTTAGGCGAGAATAATGGATTGGCTAAGACTCATATATTGCTAAATGTATGCATGATACACTATATTCTACTCATATTCTCTTTAAATTTATTTTATCAAAATTTGAATTGCAATGTCTGAGATTGGCCTCTCATTTCTCATTACATTTGTTAGAACGATGATAAAATCTAAAGAATTTTAAGAAAATTTTTTAGATTTATAAAAATATCACTGCACTATAGTACCATTTGAAGTGCTATATTTTAATTATATTTAAAAAAATTAATAAAAAAATATTTCTCAATCTAATCTAACTACTTATAATAGTGATCAAAATATTATTTAACTTTTATAAAATTAAAAATAAAATGATATGCTCATAACTTTTTCATATAATAATTTTTACAACACACTCCTATGCTTCTTCATATAACTACAGTAAAATCTATCTAAAATGATATTAAATGATAAATCATCTCAATTTTCCAGATGATCTTGTATGTCTTGCATATAAAATAATAAACTGCAAAATAATATCCTCTCGATCCGATAATGTCACTTTAAATAAATTTTACTATATAATTATTCCAAACAAATTATTAATCCAAAAAATATTAAAAAAAAATTTTTTTAATCAAAGGATAGCAATATATTCTAAACATTTTTTTTTTGCCAAGAATAAATTTAAAAACTTCATACAATAAGCAGTTTAGGGCAGAGTAGACGGATCATACTCGGAATTTATCTTCTAAGATATAGCTTTGAATGAACGGGCACCAAAAATTGCCTGTACTATTTAGTATATAGAAAATTTCTCATTTATTAATATGGGTGTAGTTTTTTATTCCCTTTCATTTTAAGAGGCTATTTAATTTGAGTATAAAGTGAAATAAAATAAAATAAATCTAATATTTTTTAACTTTTTATATATTTGGTATGATGCAAAATAAAATTTTAAAATAAAATGAAATATTTAAAAAAAAATATTGAAAACATCATTTTTAGGAGTTATTTAATTGCCTGAAAAAATAGTATAAAAAAATATAATATATTTAAATTACTTTAAGTTATTTGATTGAAAACTCTATAAATATATGAGTTATTTTTTTGGTAAAATAAATAAAATGTAAAGTATTTTTGAGGTTGTGGTCGATGATCGACGACGTGGACAAGGGTGGCAGACAAGCCGTCAAATATATTTTTCGATATATTTGGAATTACGGTCAAAATACTTTATGAATTAAATCATCAAAATGACCATTCTAATGCATTTAAAATACACTACAAATACATTACAATTTTATTACGCACCATACCTAAACACTCAAAAAGTTAAATTTCACGTTTAATTTATTTTTTTAAATGTACAAACGAAATGTATTTAAAATTGTCGATTTGAGTGAATTTCAAATAAAGTTGTAAAGTATTATGACTACGCCGCTCACTCACCATGCGTGATCGCCTCCGCCTTCACATGATAATTGTGTCATCACTGATTCTCGAGACCACCACCACTACATTCTGATCATTAACACAAAAAATACTTTACATTTTATTTATTCTACTAACAAAAAAAATCATATATTTATAAAATTCTCAACCAAATAATTTTAAAATATTTTAAATACATTACATTTACTTTATACTACTATTCTTTTTCACGTATTCAAACACCCCCCTAAAAGATGAATATTTTAATGTAACATCCAAATATTTTTTTTTATTTATAAAATTAAAACAAAAAATATTTAAATCAAATTACCTCGTTATGTGTTCAACGGTGCTATATAATGAAACTTTAGCACATCATTGAGAGTGAAATTGTTTTTTTTTATGATTTTCAATATTCGAGTAAATGAAATTCTAGATTTCTAATCTCCCCTATATACAAATCAGTCTATAAAAAAACGACTAATTACAAGTAAAATTTTTAACAAAATATTTCGTGCAAATATTTGAAATTTAGAGGAATGCTAAATGAACTAAAGAACACTGTGAAATCCGACAATTCTACAATTTAAAAGTAGCAACAATAGAAGAAATTTTGAATAATTAGAATATAATACACATCTAATCATTAAATATTTCCCAAATTTGTGGACACTAAGTAGTCCAGTTAATAAAAATCTTAGCCTACATTATAATAAATTTTTCCTTACAAATTTGAATAAAAAAAATTCCCGTAACTATAAAACTCTATTTACACTAAAATTCAATTTATTTGTAATTAATGTTATAATAAATTTAGTTATAATTGACCACATATCTTACTTTCAATTAACTAAATATTTAGAATATATTTCCAACTTAAAAAAATAATAAAAACTAGCAGCAGCAGCAGCAGCTTAATAAACATTAGAAATAGTAACATATACCGTCCAGAGATCTTCTTGCGATTTTCCTTCCCAATGAACAAAATTTGCATGATAACGATCTGCTTAAGAGGACTGACATCAAGAAATGAGCTTCATTTGAACTGCAGTATCACCAACCTGTTCATAACAAAATATACACAAAAAATTCATTAAAAAAGGGGCACGGGGTCTGCTTTATCAGTCCTCTCTCTCTCTCTCTCTCTCTCTCTCTCTCTCTCTCTCTCTCTCTATATATATATATACCATATGCTATATGTAATGGTGTAGATAAGGTATAATCTACTGCACTCTGAACAATTTCAATTGATAGAGTTCAACAAATCATAAAATCATGCATTTCAATGGGGACCTTAGCTGTGCTTTTATCTTCTTGGAAATGTTAGCTTGATGTCTTCTTCTTCTCAAAAACAATGTATTTGATAGTAAAAGATAGAAGAAGAATGAGTTGAGTGCATTGGAAAGGTACAGATCAGCGAACAAAGTATTCAAAGAATTGAGAAAATGGATAGAAGAATCATTTCCCATACTATACAAAACATTGTGTGAGGCATGAGCTTTAAAGTTGAATGCGCTTGCAACGTACAACCAACTTGCGCTTCAGAGGGACTTCAAGGACCAATGTTTCTACAACATCATTTCGAAGCACATACCTCACTGGCACACTGCAACTTCTGTAAAACGACTCACCGAGAAATCAAAAAGCTAAAAAAACAACGCTTGTAAATTCGGGAATAAACATATTACTACTGAGAACACAGATATTCATCTTCTTGAAGAATAAAACATAATTGATCTCAATGGTCACACTGGATTTTGAGCAAAATCAAGGTTGGTGGCAGCCATAAGACCAGCAGACATCACCAAGCTCATTAAAGAAAAGGAAACGCTGAGAAAAGAGGACCAAGAGAAAGCAAGCCATGCATTTCTAAAAAAAGAACCAATAACAACATAAAGACTGGGGGGGCTTGACCACTATCATCTAATCACCACAAGCAGTCTCCATTGCCACATGGAAAATATACATTAGATGGAAAAAAATGATGAAAGATATTGATGTGGAGATAATTTCTCACCAACCTTAAATGGAAGTCAAAATCTACCATATGGATTTATTTCATGTGCTTTTCATGCATTCCAAAAAAATTTACCTAATCTCTAGAAGTAATTTACCTACCGCATAATGCAATCTATCCAATCTCTATAAATTTGTTACTGAACACCTCTGATCATTACATAAGGAGATAGTTGCATAGCATTGAAGATCACTCGTTCTTCTCCTTCGTTCAACTAAACGTAGAGATGGAAGTTGTAAAAATGACTAATGAAGTGAACGAGATTTAGTAATATCGATCGGTGTCATATAGAGGCCTTCTCAACAGGGAAGAGGCAACTGTTAGAAGGATTGGTAACCGTTAAGATGGTTTGACGCAGAAGGCAATTGGCTTTCCTCCATCTCCAGTGAGCCCAACTTTAAAACTTGCGGATGCATTTCATATATAAAAAATAAAAATAAATAAATGTATACAACTATGTGTGAGCTATGTTGCTTCTATCTTCCCTCAAAATGACCAAAAAAAGGATAAGAAAGACTTTCACCACCGATGTTATTCCATACAAAATTACGTTGTAATGAGCAAAAAAAAATAAGTAGCTTTGTTGATCTTTAGGCACGTAGTGAAAGATCACCTGATGGAATTGATACAAAAAACTAAGATTTGGCCATGTCTAGGTTGGTTCCTCCAAGTATCTTCATGTAGGCTTTATCAGAGGTAATTTATGATGCTTAGGTTGTTACCTTTAATAATGATCCCTATCATACATCCATGGTTCAATATTATGCTTAATAGGTAACAAGGCTTCTAATTTAACTTGAGTGCAATCCCAATGCTCAAGATAATGCCTAACTACTTTGAAGAATTCTCCTAGTTCATTCCTGATGATCACTGCTAAGCAAGCACAATGAGATTGAAGAAGAGCTACATCCACATTTGCTTTGATCCATCTGAAGGGGAGATGCCACGAGTAGTGCACCCCAGTTAGTGTAACTAATGAAGGAATTAAGTTTGATTGGAGAACAAATAAGTGAGAAAGCATAAAAGAAAAGGAACCATTTGACGGTAACTATATCTAACATGATTTTTTATCTTTGAAAGAGCAGATAATTATTTCAATGTGTAGCTGCCGACGCAGGTGGATCTCTTGGAATGATATAAACTCTCATATTCTTTTCCAAATATTCTCAATGTAAATTATTATTATTTCATTATAATTATAGTCATTGCTCTCTAGCACACTCTCTCCCTAACAAGAGAAAGCAAGGAAATAAGGTAGTTCGAGAAACCTAAGCATCATAAACCACCGATGTATTCCATACAAATTACATTGTAATGAGCAAAAACAAAAAAAAAAAAAGCTTTGTTGCAGTCTCTAGGCACGTAGTTGAAGATCACTTGATGAAATTGATGCAAAAAATTGAGATCTGGCTCATGTTTGGGTTGATTCATCTAAGTATCTTCATGTAGGCTTTGTCAGAGGTAGTTTATGATGCTTAAGTTGTCAACTACAACAACGATCCCTTCATTTCATACATACATGGTTTAATGATATGCTTAATGGACAACATGGCTTCTAATTAAACTTGAGTGCAGTCCCAATGCTCAAGACAATACTTGATTGATCGCTTTGATGAATCTCGTTCATTTTTTATGAAACCAGCATAATGATTATCACACCTAAGCCAGCACAATGATGATCACCCATAAGCCTTGATCCATCCCTCCATAAGTAATAGTGCAGCCCAGTAAGTGTAACAAGTGAAGGAATTGTGTTTGGTTGGTCAGGAATAAGTGAAAGAAAGAAAGAAAACTAGTTAAATGAAATATATATATATTTGAGGGTAACTAGATGTAACAAGTTTTTATCTTTGATAGGGCGGATGTTTATTTCATCATGCAGTTGTATTGCAACGAATGTGATGTTCAAATAGTTTGGGTTGCCATCATTTTTTATGCAATATTATATGAGCACAACCTCAACCATCTTAAACTATCTAGTTGAAATATTAGGCCACAAATTGTGTACTATCGCAAGATTATCTAAATGGTCTCGCATTTCTTCTCAATCTTGAATTTGAATTTCAAGAGTTGCACTGTCCTCTTCACCATAAATAATTATGAGTGCAACGAATGTGATGTTCAAATTACAACAGTTTTATGAGGAATTTATGTGCAAGAGCTTCTCAAGCATGAAATTTTCATCTATATAAAACTTTTTGACCAAAGCATTGTTCCATGGAACAGATTGCAGCATTTCGTTCAAGTTGTCAAGACAATTCGAAAAGCTTATTCGTACTAAGATCATTTGGATGAATGTCAAATGGATTATTCTTTATAGATTAAAAAGAATTAATTAATAACAAAAAATTTCCTAAGAAGAATTATTTAAAAAAAATTGTGGGTGAAATTTATTTATATTTATTTCTAAACTTCAACAGAATTGATATTGACTACATTAAAAGTTGGTGTCAATTTGATCAATTAATTTGAATTAATTTAATAAAATTTGAAATAGACTCAATCAACCCAATCTCATGTAAGTTAATTTATATTGAATCTTTTTAAAAATCTGAAAGTGGCATATAGATCGAGCATAAATATATGAGCCACATATAATTTAATAATTTGAACAATTTAAATATATAGGTGACCTGTTGCATTCGAGTCCGACTCAAATAGAGTGAGCTCGCATAGATAGGTGCATGCACGTAAACACTCACATAGGGCCATGAAGCTTCATGATCTTTGATCATTCTTTTGTGCACCTACCATATTTTTTTTTTCTATGAAAAACTTTCTATGCCATGCTAATGACATCATAATATATGGTAAAGGGATTAAGTTAATTTGTTTTGCTTCCTTTTCAAGCACATGTAATTAACTAGGCAACCAACTGATGGCCGTGTTGTAAAACAAAGATGAAATAACACCGACAGGACCAACAATCTAATACCAATACCATTTATAATATATTGTCAGATGCAACCATTTGTATTTATTTTTATACTTGCACAATACAGAAATCTCTTAACTGTTGTTACATACAATTTCACCTTATTATAAAAACAGCAAGCCCAGAACAAACAGATAAGAAAAGCTTTCTTTTAAGCCGCAACTAAATTGTAGCAATAGAATCTATGCTTGACAAGATATTGAGCAAATTCCATATCCAAATATCATTAACCATGAAATAACTGTTGTACGCAGCCTTACCATCACATTACAAAAAAATAAAAAACTTTTAAATGACCCAAAACCATGAAATAACTTTTGCGCCAAATCATATCTCTAAAGCAGAAAATCCGTTTAGAAATAATTGATCAAGAATCACAATCAACAACAGATGATAAAACAGATCAATATGGCTAAACGAAACAGTAAAGAGATGTTTCTGCCAAGTAAAGAAATCAAGTGAGGTACGCTTGAGATAAAACAATCAACAAAGATTGTACGTGTAAAGAATATAAATATTTCTAACAAGATAATAAGCTGCCAATGGCACAAGGTTTTCAGATATTAAAACAAAAAACCAAGCATGAGATTGTTTACATAAAAAAAAGAAGCCTGAAACAAAAATTCTCTTGCCAAAAAAAATAAAAAATGAGTCTTAAACAGCAAGATAACAACCAAGCATATATAAACAACACTCTGAAAAAATTACTAAGGTTACTCCAAAGTGCCGAATTACTAAAACAAACTACTACTTAAATGCTCATATTTAAACACAACAAAAAAGACTGAAGCGAACACTGCCTTTGTAGGGTCTCAAGTCCCAAATATGGAAAGTGAAGGGTTGCGTTAGGCTGTCGACAGCCAACGTAAAATTTGTTGAAATAATCGTGATATGAATTCTTTAAAATATTGTGTTAATGCTAGGACATCTCCTGGATGCAACGATATATATAAAAGTGTGCAGTGCAGATCAAGCTGCAATGTTAAATAAGCTAGGGTTTCCACATTATGGATAGATGTGGGCAAAGAAGTTAGTCCATAAAACTAGAATTATATTAGGAATTTGGAATATAGGTACTCTTACAAGTAAATTAATAGAATTAATAGATATTATAATTTATGAGAAGATAAATATTTAATGTATTCAAAAAACTAAATCAGTTGGGGAGAGCTGAAGAGATTGATAGTTTAAGTTTTAAACTTTAGTATTCAGGTAAGAGTTGAATTAGAAATGATATGGTTGTGATTATAGATAAAAGTTTAAAGGATAATGTTATAACTATTAATATGATTGAAGATAGAATTATAGCTAAAGATTATTGTTGATACTAAGTTTATCAATATTATGAGTGTTTATGCTCCTCAAATAGGTTTGGATGTAGGCTCAAAAGAAAATTTTTGTAATGACTTAAAAAGATTAATATAAAAGATACCTCTGGAAAAAAACATGTTTATTAAAGGAGATTTAAATAAACACGTAGAGAAATGAAGATTTTAAAGATTAAGAAGATGAATGGAATTAATAAAAAAGATAGGATTATATTAAATTTTATTTTAGCTTACAATTTTGTATTTATTAATATTTTATTTAAGAAAAGAGATGAGCATATTATTACTTATAATAATGGATTGATAAAAAAAAAATCAATTATATTGTAAAGTCATTCAGAGTGAAAGTTTAAATATTGAGCATCAACTGTTAGTTTTAGATTTTAGGATGAAGAATTGAAAAATAAAAAATTAATCAAATTATTGTCCTAAGATTATATGGAGGCACTTAAAAAACACTAACAAAAATATTTTTAAGAGCAAACTACAAAAACATAAAATTTTGAGATGTCTATAAAAAAATTAATATTATGTGAAAAAAAATAACAAGTAAAATTAAGCAAATTATAAAAAATATGCTTAGAGATTCAAAAAAAAAATCTTCTTTTAGTAAAAATAGTTAATGGTGAAGTGAAAATGTGCAAGAAAAAATAAAAAATAAGAAACTTTATAACAAAACTTGCTTTAGATGTAAAAACTCAAAGAATTGAGGAAAAAATATAAATTGACTTGTAGAGATTCTAAGAAAGTAATTGGTGATGCAAAAAATTTAGCTTTTGATGATTTATAGATTAGATATCAAAATGGTGAAATATGTATGTATAAGTTAGCCAAGCAAAGAGATAGAAGAAGTAGAGATGTAGTTCAAGTGAAATGTATTAAAGATGAAAATCATAAAGTGATTTTCTTATATAAAGATATTAAAAATAGATGGATGGATTATTTTGATAAATTTTCCAGATGAAAAATTTAAAAATACAATTAATTTTAACAACCTTAGTACCCTAAATAAAAATAGAGATTTTTTTTAATGTTGTATTACTAAATTTGAAATTGTGAAAGCTTTAAAGAAAATGAAGCGTAGAAAAATAGTAGGACTTGATATTCCAATATAAATATTAAAATGCTTAGGAGATCAATGAATTTCTTGACTTACAAAACTTTTTAATGTTATTTTAAAATCTAAAAAGATGTCAAATGAGTGGAGGAAGAGTTTATTGGTTCTTATATTTAAGAATAAAAAGTGATGCACAATAGTGTGCAAATTATAGAAGAATTAAGTTAATGTGTCATACATGGGAGAGCATAATTGAGCATAGGTTATGATGTGATACAAAAGTTTCTCACAATTAATTTGGTTTCACGCCAGGAATGGATTTATAAATTTGTTGAGAGGTTTGATGGAGAAGTATAGAGAAAGTAAGGAGGATATACATATGATATTTGTTGATTTAGAGAAAGCATATGATAAAGTTCCAAGAGAAGTCCTTTAGAGAGTTCTAAAAAAGAAAAGAGTTAATATTGGTTATATTCAAATCATTAAGGATATGTATATTAAAGCTGTTACTTGTGTCCAAACATAAGGAGGATTAACAAAATATTTTCCTTTTTCAGTTATATTACATCAAGGATCGACTTTAAGCTCATATATTTTTGCTTTAGTTATAAATATTCTTACCAGACATTCACAAGAGGATGTACATTAGGATATTGATGGAGGTGAACGTTCTTTCTTTTTGTGAGATTGAGAAAACTTGAGTTTTGGATGTGAGAAAAGAAAATATGTTGGATAGCTAGCGCTCCCACCAAGGTTTGGCCACCAAGCTCTCAAACCACAAGAACAACTCAAATAATTTTTAATTGCCAAAATATCTCATTTCATTCTAGCAAAGAGGGCTATTTATAGTCATTACAAATATCTTTAAAAAAAAAAAGAATTCAAAACATGAAGGAAAAGGTGAGTGACCACATTAATGTAAAGCATTAAATTACCTTATTATTTTATATCATCCACCCATTTCACATATTATTATTTTATGTGGATTCAAGCATCTCACATGTCATGCTTTGAATTTTTAAATTCAAAACTCTAAACCTGAAGTTTCTAAAAGAAAATTAAAAATTACATAAATAAAAAAAGATGAAATTATAAAATAGATCTTAGCAGATTAATGAGCTAAGCCTTCTTCTTTCTTGAATTTTCTTGACTTTAGCTTGAGATCTTGTAAATAGACTTTGAGCTCTAATTTATGGATCTACATGATGTTCTACATCAACTCCCCTGGGCTCAATTGAACTTTGCTCCATAAAATTGAAATGTAAGAAATCTTCTACTAATTGTGGGGCTAGAGTCTATAAATCAATACGGATCAACCATGTGTCTTTAGCTGGTGGCTTATTCTTTCAACGAACTAGAAAATAATATTCAAAAGCTGGATTAATGGGTGCTTCCCGATGATAATATAGTCAACTTCAAAGAAATAAGGCTTCTACGAGTACGGTGTTATATCTCTTACTAAAGAGTTAGACTGAACAAGTAGAGGTTTGCTAATTCTTCATATGATAGAATATCTTCAATATTAATAATTAGATGAATGAGCATATCAGTAGGCAAATCAAACTAATAAGCATTAGTTCCAAATTTCTTAAGAATTTTAAACGGACCACAAGCTCGTGCATGTAATTTCTTATACTTATTGGTTTGATAATGCTCAGGATGAATGCGAATCAATACATAATCACCTTCTTTATATTTTTTCATTGAACGATTATGATGTCTTAGAAGCATAATTTTCATTACTTAGAGTAATTTGTTTCTTATATCTTCATGGAGGCTTTGAAAATCCTTAACAAATGAGAATGCTGCATCAGAAAATATATGATATGGTAAGTTTACTACATCTATTGGTCATCGTGAGTTTTGACCATAGATTATCTCAAATGATGATTTTTTTGTAGTTCTAGAGAACAGTACTATTATAGGCAAATTTTAAGGTTAGTAAATGTAAATCCCAATTTCCTAAACTTTTACCTACTAAGCATCTAAGCAAAATTCCTAAGGTATAATTGACTACTTCGGTTTATCCATCAGTTTGTAAGTGAAAGATAGGAAAAAAAAAATTTTAATTGGTACCTAATAATTTTCATAATATTTTCCAAAAATATGAGACAAACCTAATATCTCTGTCAGAAACAATGGTTAAAAGGAGACCATGGAGTCGCACTAGTTCCTTAAAAAAATAATTTAGCTATATAAAAAGCATCATTTATTTTTGAACAAGCCAAAAAATGAGCCATTTTTGAGAACATATTCACTACAACAAAAATGATATCATGTCCTCCAGCTGTCTTAAGTAATCGTAGAATAAAATCTATTGATAGGTCTTCCAAAGTTACAAGAGTAAAGTATTATCAGGACCTTTATTTGATAGTTTTAACTGCTTAATTAAACATACTAATTTTTTAGCATCACATTTAATGAAGGCCAAGAAAATCTATTTTCTAATAAACATATGGTCTTATCCTTTCCAAAATGACCATACACCTCCAACATGTGATAAGGAATTCTAAGAGAAGATCGAGGAATGCATAGTCGTTTTCCTTTATATAAATATTCATTTGTTATCAAGAATGTTCCTTATAAAGTTATTGATTTATCTAAGTGTTCAAGATAAATTACATGAAAGTTAGAGCACACAATATAACATTTTTAATTTTATCAAATCATGGGATTTTCAATTCTAAAGAATTATTAAGTTTACCATGGATAAAGCATCAGCAGGTTTATTCTCAATTTCAGGCTTATGCTTTAGAATAAAAAAATAGTCTTGTAAAAATTCAACTCATTTTGCATGCCTATGACTTAATTTTCGTTGAGTATTAATAAATTTTAAGACATGATAATCAGAATTAAGTATGAATTATCTATGTAAGAGATTATGTCGTCAATGCCTTAAGTATAGAATTACTACATAAAACTCCATATTATAAGTGGAATATTGTTGATTTAACTTTTCACTAAAGAATATTATAGAATGATTCTCTTGACTTAAAATTTCACCTATCACAATTCCTAAAGCATCGCATGTCACTTCAAAGGCTTTAGAAAAATCAGAAAGCCTAAGGATTGATGCAGAAGTGATAAAAACTTTAATTTGCTCTAAAGCTCCTTTATGCATTAGGAGTCTAACAAAAATTATCTAATGTCAGTATATCGGTTATCAGAACAGCAATGGTACTAAAATTCTTGATAAATCACGAATAAAAAGTGGCTAAATAATAGAAGCATCTAACTACACTAAATCTTTTAGGTGATGGAAAATATAAGATTACTTTCACTTTAGAAGGAACGGGTTTAAGTCCACTAGTAGATATAATAAAGTCTAAAAAGATTACCTCAGCTTACAAAAAAAACACATTTTTAAATTAATGTATAACTTTTCTTATCTAAGTATTTCAAAGACTTTTTGTAGGTGTTGTAGATGCTCATTTTCACTTGGACTAAAAACCAGAATATTATCAAAATACACCACCAAAAATTTACCTATATATAATTTAATAACGATTCATTAATCTCATAAATGTGGAGCATTTGAAAGTCAAAGGCATGACAAGCCATTCATAAAGTCATCGTCTTAAAAGTCATCTTCCACTCATCTCCTGATCTAACCCAAATTTGATGATATTCACTTTTTAGATCAACTTTAAAAAAAATTTGCTCCTGAGATTAAATCTAACATATCATCTAACGGGATTAACCTATATTCGAGCAAGTAATTTTATTATTGCTCGACTATCAACACACATTCGCCATGTTCCATCTTTCTTGGAGTAATGCTTTACGACCGTGGCTAAGACTCTTGAATAAAACCCTTTCTTAATAATTCCTCAACTTGTCTTTAATCTCAACATGCTCTAGGTTCATCCTATAATGGAATAAGAAGAAGTCGAGAACTAAGAACTCAATAGCATGTTGAATGTCTCTTAAAGGAGGTAACTCATCAAAAAACTCATTGGGTGCAATATCTTTAAAATCAGAAAGAAAGAAAGAAAGAGACTACAATAAGTATATGAGTCTCATTAGAGTCTGGTATGACTTCTTTTACATGTAATAACTGAAGGGAAAATGGATCAGAAAAAAATTTTCGTAAGACTCCAAAACCTATTATTTCTAACTTTGGAGTCAAAGAAGGAAGAATAGATGTTTTAAAGAAAAAATCAGAAATAGTAGTATTAATTATAATAATAGGATTTTCTATGATAATTAATTGAAGTTTGATATGTTTCTTCAATAAAAGCTTAGATTGCAAGTCAAAAGTTTTTTTGTGTGGCGCTATGGAGGGTGTTTTTTCTACTGGCTTTATTGGCAAGAGTTTAATAGTCTTATTATTATGTTTAACAATATAAGTATTTTCTCTATCATAGTCATATCATATAGTCAAGGTTGTCCTAAGAGAATATGAGCGATGTCCATAGGAGAACATCACACCAAATTTGATCCTCATAGCTTCCTATTTTAATTGGAACTAAACATCGATTGGTGATGGGAAGAGATGTAGTATGACTTACCCAACTAAGATGAAATGTTTCAGGCTGAGGTTCAGATTTTAGGTTCGCTCGAGTTAAGGTGTGTGTTGAAATGATATTCATAGCACTTCCTCCATCTATAACTAGCATATATCTCTTTTGTTACACAAAACATACATGCTAAAGATATTCTTTCTCCTCCAATCTTCTGCCTCATTTTTAATTACAGTAAGACATTTCATCATATTAACCTGAGGGTCCTTAATTAATTCCAATTATTCATCAGATAATGGGATGTCATCATAAGCTTCTTCTAAATTATCATCTATTGGGTTTTCAACTTCTTCTAAAAATAATATTTGAGCTTTACATTGATTTTGCATATGACCCTTTCTATGACATTTAAAATATATTACTTGCCTAGTTCTCTTAGAGTTCCCTTCAATTGAAATTTTAGGCAAAGGGGTTAGGCAAATTGGATGGATGGGTCTAACAATAGATCTATGGAATGAAATAGAAGGTACTTGACTTTTAATTTTAAAGATGGAAGCATATTTTTTTTTGTTCAACCAATAAGTCATAATGAGATGCTTCCTCTAAAGATTATGAGTCAAATAATTCAACTTCATTTCTAATGTCAATCCTAAATCCAATAACTAATTTATTGACAAATTGTCAATCATTATCTGCACAATCAGTTCTAAAAATTAGATCTTCAAAAATATTCAAGTATTCAGTTACAAGATGATTACTTTGTCTCAAAGTTAATAATTGACTATTTAGCTTCTTATCATGATGCTTAGGACAGTACTTTGCTCTTAACATTTCTTTCATTTGTATCTAAGTGAGATTTGTCCATCCTAATCTTTATTCTTTAGCCAAAGTATTTATCCAATAAATTTTAGCATGTCCTATCAATTTTATTTTAGTAAAAATAATCATTTGATAATCAACCATTTTATACTAATCAAAGAAGTTATTCATTTGAACTAACCAATCGTTAAATTTATTTGGGTACGTATACCATCATAAGTTGGGGCTTCTGTTTTAACTCTTCGAGATAAATCATTAGTATCTTCTGTAGTCTTAAAATAATTTTCTCCCCTTTTACCATTTCTAGCAATTGATGGTCTTCTAAGTGGTTGGTTTTCTCTATAGTTTGGATATAAATCTTCTTCGTCTATCCCTATAGGCACGGTCTAAGCAAGTATTGGAGGAGTTGGTACTTTATTATTTTGTAGATGAGCTTTAAGAATTTGTATTTGTTCTTTAAGTTCTAGCATTTGATTCTTACTTTCTTCTAATATTTGTTTAATTTTTAATTCATTGTCATGGATCCTAAGATCTAAGGCATCAACTAATCTAGTCAAATTTTCAAATTAGTCCTGAGAGATAGATTTTGATGCCATGAGATTTATTTTTTAAAGTAAAAATATATATATGAAAAGGGATCAAAGAAAAAAATGAAATAAAATAAGCAAGCATAATATAATTATAAGAGAACTTTCAAGTGATGAGGGGGTATAAAACCACTTAAATCACAAGCTCTCCTTATACAGTTTAAGTCTTTTTGATAAAGTTCTATTTAGCTTTCAAAATCACCAAGTTACACTTATATCATTATGCATTCAATTTTTATTTATTATTTTTTTTATGTAATAAAAAAAATGTTCACATTTATCAAGCCTCTTTTTTTTAAGAAAATAAGTTATCATAAGTTAATCAGAGAAATTTATAAAATTAACCATAAACAATAACAAAGATAATAAAGCAAGCAATTAGATTTTGATTTGCTCTAATAGCTAGGTTGTTTTTAGGGTGAAGAACTACCTCACTAAGAAGTTCTCTTAATTTTTTATTTTTATTATTTTTTTTTTGCGGGGGGCAAGGGGTGCGCAAATTCACATAATCAAAAAATGATTAAATTATATAATGAAACTAATTAATTAAAATTTTATACTATCACCATAAACTTACAAGCAATATATATCTTTACAAGCTACTAATATGTATTTAAACTATCATATAAAAGAAAATTAATTAACCTCACAAGTCCAAAAAAAATTCACAAGTATGAAGGCAAGTCCATCACTTGAGATGCTCCCTTTGTTGAAGCAACTTTTTGACCGAAATTACTCCTTCCAGGCTTCGCTCTGATACCAAATTTGATGAAGATGAACGTTCTTTCTTTTGGTGAGATTGAGAGAACTTGAGTTTTGGAGGTGAGGAAAGAAGATATGTTGGATAACTAGCGCTCCCACCAATGATTGCTAAGGTTTGGCCACCAAGCTCTCAAATCACAAGAACAACTCAAATAATTTATAATTGTCAAAAGATCTCCTTTCATTCTAGCAAAGGGAGCTATTTATAGCCATTACAAATATCTTTCAAAAGAAAAAAATTCAAAATATGAAGGGAAAGGTGGGTGGCCACACTAATGAAAGATTAAATTGACTTATTATTTTACATCCACTCATTTCACACGCTATTATTTTTATGAATTCAACCAACCCACAAAGTCGCTTTGAATTTTTAAATTCAAAACTTCAAACCCAAGTTTCTAAAAGAAAATTAAAATTATATAAATAAAAAAAAAGATGAAATCATAAAATAACCTTAATTAAGCTAAGCTTTTTTTTGAATTTTCTTGGGCTTTAGCTTGAGATCTTATAAATGGACCTTGAGCTTTAATTTCTGGATCCACATAATGTTCTATATCAAGTATGCTTTTTGATGATGACATATTTTCTTATTAATAGGACTAGAGAGAGAGTCCAAGAGAAACTTGAATTATGGAGGTCAATCTTAAAGTATAAAGTTTTTCGTTTGAGTAGATCTAAAACTGAATATATGAAATGTAATTTTAGTTGCAGAAGTTCTAGTGGTGATGTTGTGATAGTAAGTGATCAAGTCATTAAAAAGAGCAAGTGTTTCAGATATTTCGGGTCTATTGTTCAAAATGATGGTGAAATAAATGGGGATGTTATTAGTAGAATTCAAGTTGGATGGTTGAAGTGTAGGAATGCATTTGGCTTGTTGTGTGACAAAAAAGTACCGCTTAAACTTAAAAAAAAATTTTATAAGATAGTGGTAAGACTTGTAATGATTTATGGTACAGAATATTGACTAATAAAAGAGAAGCATAAAATTAAGTCAAGTGTTGTAGAAATGAGGATGCTTAGGTGGATGAGTGGCTTTACTCTTAGAGATAAAATGCGAAATAAATTTATTCGGGAAAAAGTTGGAGTAGCTCTAGTGGCAGATAAGATTAGAGAGAGTCGCCTTAGATGGTTTGGCCACATAAAACGTTGGCCATCCAATGACTTGATTAAGAGAGTAGGTGTATTACATTTGTCTTATGTTAAGAAAGATAAAGGTAGACCTAAAAAAACTTGATTAAGATGTATAAAAAATGAACTTAGTTTATTATAATTAAATGAGAATTTGACACAAAATAGGACACAATGGAGAAGAAGGATTCATATAGCTAACCCCACATAGTGAGAAAAAGGTTTGTTATTGTTGTTGAAAAAGAATTGAAGCGGAAAAGGAGTTAAAGTTTAACAATTTCACACAACAAAGAGTAGGATGAATAAAGCAAAAGAGACTGATGATCAGAAAGTGGTGGAAAGCAAGTTAAAGGCAGATTCAATTTCGTGATGGAAGGTCCACATTACTACTCATGCACTGGGCGAGTGAAACCACCTCATTGAAAATGAAAAAAAATACAATTTCGTATAACAAAAAAGTAAAAGTTAGAGTACAATAGAATGAAATTCATGGAGCACTTGCATACCATTTAGGGATGGATTCAACTCCGCTAGAGTTTCATCACATTCCAAGAGTATTCATATGCTAGAAGATGCTGGTCTAATTCAACATCCCAAAACAAAGGAAAAAATACAAAAAACATTAAGAATAACTTAAGGAAAATGCGAATAGTTAAGTACCAAAACTATTCCTTTTCTTGTGCCATCTTTTTTCGTATCTCATGAGCTGTATTGAAGATACCCAGTGTTGGTGTGTTGCAAGCAAAACATTTCTTGTTCTTTGAATGATGCTGCACATCAAAAGTATAATGGCAAAAGAATGTTTAGCTTTAATAATAGAATAAAAAAGTGTTAACAAGGCATATTCTGTTGCTTTTTCTATCTTTAGTTTCAAAACATCAGTTGAAAATGCAGAAAAGAAAGCACCCAAAGTTTTCCAAAAGAAAGCGCACAAAGTACTCCTTAAAAAGTCCTCGGTAATAACTACCTCATTCGCTGGTCTAATAAAAAACAATAGAATAGCAGCATTAAAACTCTTGTTCTTGAGCCAAGACTAGAAGTCTCTGTTAACACCAAAAAATGTTTACTTATTACTGGCAACTGCAGGGAGAATGTAGCATTTACATGGCATTGTCCTCAAATATTCAAGAGGTGAACCCTATTTATAACCTGTCACAACTGGATGCATGAGGAGAATGTTGATCTTTGAAAAGAGTAAGTTTTACTACAATTTTTAACTTATCCTCAATTCAATATTAAAAGGACATACATGTATCCGTACAAGCACATGATAAAATTAAAAAGAAGATAACTCACCTCTCTGACTTTTAACATCTACTCCATTTTCCCCTGATTTAAATCACACGTTACATGCAATAAGGCCAGTAACTCGACATTTTTGTGGTAAAATGTGGAGGATGGTTAATGTGGTTTGCTGTCTTCTATTTTCATAGCTAAACCAAGCCTATTAAGCAAACGAACAATTAAGATGAAGTAAAAAAGGGGGCTTAAAGACAGCTCATGATGATTTCAAGCAGATTTAAGTAGCTCATCTTAAGAGCTTTAGCTATCTCTGTAAGATAGCTCCTGAAACTAAATGTCATAGAATAAGATGGTCATTCTGATATAAACTTCCTCAAGTACTTGAAATAAGGCTAATGATAATGATGATGTAGATGTTTGGCTCATTGTTAACTGAAATACTGTCTATATAAATTGAGGCATAATACATCCCTAAAAAAGTATTAGTTCTGGATTAATTTCACTTGTCCAACCAAGACACCAAATTCATGCTTACTCAATTTTCATGAAACCGTGGGACATCAGTATAATGATCTTTATAAATCAACATTATCAAATCAACTCAAGAATCATGAAAACACTTCAATCAAGCCAGAAGGGATCAATAGCAATCTTGAAGCCATCAACACAAATCCGACAACCCAATGGAGATGCCCAAAGACACTTATCCCAAGGTCTAAGGGAATTCATCCATTCATCAAAAGCCCCTAGTAGCACAATGATCAAATGTCAATCTTAGAGATAGCATATCAGTCCTAAACTCACCAATCAATAAGAGGACTAAAATGCCCCCAATCAAAGAACATTTTCATTAACTATGAACCTCCAAGACAAACTATCTCCCCCATCAACCGTTTATTTCTACGAAAGCACCTAACTACTCATCATTCACACCACCACAAATGACCCTCACCACCCATGAAGAGAAAAGTTCAGTATTTTAAATTCAATCCAGGATTTTGATGCACACCCCAAATGGTCATGACTAATAAGCAAAATACTTGAGACTTGACAAGAAAGAAAAACAATCTATCCCAATAAACTTTAGTTAAAATCATCAGATCCTTACCCAAGAGAATATTAATAGAATTAAATTTGATACAACTAACTCACCGGTCATTAAAAAACTTGCTCAGCCTAACAAGAATCCATTTGGATGATTGCAGGCGCCTCTCAATTATTTAAGAGTAATTAAAGTATTTGGGTGTACCAACTGACATTGCAAAACAGAGAAACCAAATTAAATGATTCATTATTTAAAAGAAATTCATACATCTTCCCTCTAGGCCATGATTATCCATTCTTCTTTAAAGTGTTACAGCACCCAAGCCAATGTTTCATGAAAGAAATTACTTAATAACTTTTGAATCATACTAAAATGCTGATTGAATCTTAAATTCTCTCAGAATCTACTCAATTAAATCCCTGTTACTCACCATCTTGATTCACATCTCTACCCTATGCTGACAATTTACTTGTAGATAAAGACAACAATAGTGAGATAAAACTCACTGAAAACTCTTAACAAATTAGCACATCAAATTGTTCAATATGATCATAACAAATGCTCAAAATTCAGACAAAGTATTTAAAAGGGTATTATTAGTCATAGCTATTGTACAATATCAAACATTCATGCTGCCACTTATCATAATCATGATCTATTAATGTTCAAGACATGTAGCATTCTTATATCTACCCATATTTGGTTTCCTTGTCATGTTTTTCATTCAGTGGTTTAGGATTGAGCTCTAGGACTTGCAATACTCATATTAGAAGCTTTCACCTTCATAATACCGTCAATTACCATATGAGAGTTAATATTTAGCTCGAGCCCATCAGCCCAAATTATCATATATCAGTACCTTTAAGCACATTCTTACTTGACATTCATGATCTTTTCTTATTATTCAATCGAATGATAAGATCACACTTCATAGTAAGATATCAAAAATGTATATACAATGGATAATTTCTGAGGAAAGACTACAAATTCACCTTAATAATGCTAAAAAAATGTTACAATAATAATGGTTAAGAACTCCCAAATATAATCATGAAGAATTGGTGAAGTCAAGCTCAATATCCCTCATAGCTCTCATCACTCACCCAACTCTTTTATTCATCTATGATAAAGAATTTACATCCTCACTTTACCCCATAAGGTTCAAAAAGTAATAATAGCCTTCTCTAAATAGCTTACCAGCAGATTTTTAGCATGCAAGAAAAAAATCTATGATGAAGATCTTCTCAAGTGGAGTCTCTAATTTCTTGATTATGACAAATACTATCATATCATTAGGCTACACAGTCTTAGCCACTAGATAAGGCCTCTCAATAGTCAGCAAGTGTAGAAACTTCATATGTGTTATTTAATTATACTACTTCCACATGAATGGTCCTATTGACTTAGTTTGTGCTAAATGGCTACAAAACATATTGCTTGAGCGACAAAATATAGAAGAAATCATGCACTTTATTTAATTTTGTTGTAAAGTCAAACTATTCACAATCAAACTAACACACTCAATGATCTTAAAAGGTCCAATACAATTAGTATTGAGCTTTCCCACTCAATCTAATCATTTGACTCCCTTGATCAGACCAATTCGTAGGCAAACTTGATTACAAACAATAAAATGGACATCTTTTTACTTTGAAACTTGATATTCAGTTGATCTTGCACCATCTATAACCTTTCCAAACCTAACATCCAAAAGTGACTCTCTCCAAGTTCAACTCAACACAATAGTGACATGCATCTTTTCCCATACAGGACTCCATAAGATGTCATTCCAATGTTTACGTGATGATTGTTGCTTATTAAAACTCTACTAATGGAAAATGTCATCCCTAGCTATCCAAAATCAAGAATGCACAATGTGTAGATTTTCAAAAATATGGAATGTTTGTTCAGCATGACAATCAATCTGTAAACTAATCTATAATCTGGATGTAAATCAACTATATCCATCATATACAATGGTGTGTCACATCATATGGTCAGAGATAAACTTGAGCAAGATTATTTATTGTTTGTGCTCGTCTACTTGATGAAACTATAAATTACTCTCGGTGAAACAACCTACGTTCACCCAAACAATATCATGTCCCATGATAGTCAAGATATTTGATCACAAAGTTTATCATTACATCATCCCATATTCATGTTGGACTGAGCTATCGATAAACATTGTAAAGTTGCATTCGATCTTTGATGTTCAAGCTTCACCACCTAACAAGTATAGACGTCATTCTTAAGTCCAAGCCACTAGAATTATTACTTCAAATTGGAAGACACCATATTGACTGCAAAATGGGCAGTATATTATGCTTGGCGTTTCTTGTAAAATGGTTTATCTCCAATTTCCTCTAATCAATACAGAGAGTCATACTTAGAACCTAACAGATTTATTGTCATCCTCTTAAAAATCTTCTCAACTTGTCCTTCGGCGCGTAAATTCAATTTAAACAGTTTGAATCTTCCACTTGAGTTTTGGTTAGTTGTTGATATTTAGAAGTAATGACCACCTCATTCAACAAACTAATCAGAGTATTAGAACAAATTTATTATAAGCACATCAACAACCAATGTTGACTTTCTGAAAGGAAGTAATAAATTGTAAATCATAGTCCTTAAATAATTGCAGTCATCATCTCTATTGCAAGATGAGTTATTTTTGAGTAAATAAGTATTTCAAGTTCTGAAGGTTAATAAGTATGTCATATCGAACACCATAAAATGATTGTCAATAACTCCAAATCGTGTGTAATTTCAACTATCTTGGTGTGTAGTCACTTTGATTGTGTTGCAACTCTTCAGTTTTTTTTAGGAGTTTTCAATTGTCAAAAATCCTTCATGTATGTGTGTATTTTTGAACTTCATTTTTTTCTGAAGTAGTCAGGTCAATGAGATTACATTCTAAGAAAATGCATGAAAGAACCTCCTATAACATTTGGCCAATTCAAGATAGCCTCAAACTTCTAAAACACTAGTTGGTTTCGCCAATCTAACATAGTGGCGATCTTCTGAAAGTTTGCAAATACCTATAGCACTAACAACGTGACTTCAAAAGATATATGATAAACCAAAAAGCAATTGGACTTTTGCATATACAATCCAAATTGTAAATGTGCTTCATGCTTAGTTATGTCTCACAAGTAAATTACAACATCATTTGTGATGAATATCACAAATCAATCTATATAAGGTTGAAACATTTTATTCATTAAATCCGTTAATTTTTTTGGCACATTTGAAAATCCAATGAGCATAACAATGAATTCATAGTGATCATATCATGCCCCAAAGATTGTCTTTGACATAATCTTCTCCTTGACTCTGGATTGATGATATCACATTTGGAGATCGATCTTGGAGAATATTATGGCACATTGCAATCGTGCAATTGCTTGAATATTGTGACATAAAACAAAAATGAAATTAACTAAAAAATTTTTTACAAAACATGAGAAAAGATAACAAAGAATATTTATATATATATATACGTGTATGTGTGTATATGTGTGTGTACGTATATATACAAATATGCATGTATATACATATATATCTATATATGTATGTATGTATCCACGTATATGTATGTGTGTGTTACCTTCACGAATAATGCTCTGTTGTAATCATTTTCTTAATAATCTAAGTCAACCTTCTCTAAAGATGATTGACCAAGAAGAATCCATGAACAATATTTCACCATGAGTCTGCTCTAAGTGTTGAATCTCCCTTTTCTAAACAGTCTATAACCATGAATTAGATCTCCAATACAAAGAAGCATGTTTCCTTGCTAAAGTTAAAAGAACTATATTCCAAAAAAATAAATCTCATTTATTCATCCTCCCATGATAGCTATAAAAAGAATATTCATAAGAACAGACATATGATGAATCAAGACACATGAGGAGAATTCAAATGGGTTACCAACTATGGGAAAAGGACTTTGCATTGACTGTGAGAGGAGCTTTAGTAGTCATTGATGATTTTTTATTGTAAAAAAAATGTTTTGAAAAAGGGGGAGAGAGAAAAGTTTAAAATGCTGTAGATCTCATTGAGTTGATCAAAATTAATTATTTGCTTATGGTCAAAATACCAAAACATGATTATGCAAGAAATTGGGTTGGGTTTGGCCTCAAAGATATTAGTGTCAAGTTTTGGTGATCATGGAAATTGATGAGGTCTGGGATCATTGGCCAAGTTATAATAGTATGCCTCATGTCTCAATTCAGACTCTTAACTCTCTTATAATGATATTATCCTTGGTTACATATAACTAAAATTTCTACAAATTAGTCTTCAAAAATGCTCCTATATCAGCTTGTTTATTTCTAGAAGGAGATGCTTGTTCTAATTGATAACTTTATTTAATTCAATGTAATAACACAATCTTATACTGCATCTTTCTTCCTTAGTTATAAAAATGGATCTCTCCATGTCGAGTAACAAGGATGAATAAACTTCATAAATAGTTTTTTTTTTGTAATTGAGTCTTTAACTCCTACAACACCATCATTATTATTCAATAAAAGGCCTTGAAATTTGAACAGTGCATGGCAGAATGATCAATCGAGTGGTAAGTTGCTCTAGTTAACAGGAAACATGTCTAAGTTGTCACCAATAATAAATATATTCTCCGATTCAACTATCTCTTGGCTTGCATATCCCAATTGAACTAAGCTTGAAACCATTTCATCATAAGTCTATTAACTTGGATGGCCAAAATTTAAAAAAAAAAAAAAGGAGATTACTCAATTCTTTCCAAAGGGAGTGGAACATGGTTGATGGACATTCAAAAATTGACATTTTTCTCTCACCACTCAATCCCAACATGTTACTAAGAAAAAAAAATCCATCTTGAGTGTGACAACTTGGTCAAGGGTACAAAAACAATGAAGAGGAAAATGCTTTGCGACCATGGAGTAAGTTTCCATGCACATATAAGAATATTTCAATTTTATTCTGGACAACAAAACAAGAATACTAGTATTCAATGGATGCGACTCAAACCTAAACTTATGTCATGTAGCCTTAGAAATGATAGAATAATATGCACCCAAAGTGAACAATGTAATTATAGTTGAGTCATGAAAATACATCATACATATCACTAACCTTGGCTCTTCTCAAACTTCTTGTTGGGTTATAGCAAACACTCAAGCAATAGCAATTGAATCATTCCTTCCAACAAGGTGTTTGAACACTCTAATAGAACACCATCCTCTACTCAAACCTCTCCATCAAGAAGTTGCCTCATATGCTCACGAGTGCAAGATAGATCTAATCAGAAATACATAAGGCAATTTCACACAATATGCCTAAATAGTAAAGTCAAAAGTCTGTTAAAAATATCAAAAGTTTCCTAAGCACTCTTCATCATGATCTTAAAAACTTCAAACAAGTCATGGTGCTTGCACTCTCCTTGGGTAAAGAGCCACCTCCCTTTCTCAATTCCTTTTATCCTTTTTATTGATTCCCATATGTCTAAGTTGTTTTAAGTGCATTCTTGATCATGAAAGTTTGTTCCACCATCAACTGATAACTCATGAGTTGTAGTGGCACTAAGAGTTATCTCTCCCAATTTCCTAAGAAAAAGAAAGCATATATGTTTCTCATAAGGGGCCATCTTCAACGCATATCAAGTCGAAGTGGTGAATTTTGTTTCATAATCAGCCACAATAATGTCTCTCTATGCCAATAGACTAAACTATAAATCCATTTGACAATATGCAATGACCAGCATGAACTTATTTTAGAAAGCCCACATAACATCCTCTAAATAAATCACATTATATGCTCCATCATTGAAGCCAATATGCTTCTACACCATCTAGCAACACTTGACATCTCGTATAAATGTAAAAGCTACTTAAGTTATCTTCCTTGTAGCAAGACAATCTCTAGTTGGCCAAACCTCAACTTAAAATGGGTTAGTCATCTCAACAAAATGTTTTGGTTGCAACTTCATAAAGCATTTTAATCCATAATCTTGAGTCTTAACCGTACTAATTGGATTTGTGATCCTCCAAGTGCCTAAAAAATTAAAGTGCATAAGCCGTGCATTGTTGACTATGTCCTTGTCATCATAGGCGTCATTATTCCCAATGCTAGCTTATGGTACTATCCCAGTCAACCTCAGAGCATTGCTTTGAAGGATAGGTTCAACTCCATTTTGTCCAACTTCTTGTTCAAATTGTCATTTTCATTGCGAGGTAAATAGTTCATACTATCCCATCATATCGCTATTGATACATGGTTCGTTAGTGATCTTAAAGCTGCTCATACTCCCCAAACATCTATGGACCTAATTTTATGATACAAAAATGTCATACATGCTCATCACAAATGATAATCATCCTCAACGCATGAAAGAGAGAAACAATCACTCTTGGGCTAGAGAAATAACACTTAAGTAGCCTAACCTATTTAAAACATTGGAATTCCTACCCAAGAAAATTTGAATAGAATTACCTGATCCAAAAAACTTGGTTTGATTAACTAGAGCATTCTAGAACTTGCTCAATATAAAAAAAAAAATCAATTCAAATATGATTATAGCCATCTCACAACCACTATAACTAATTAAAGTATTTAAATATATAAATCAACCTTTCATAATAAAGTAAATTAAAAAACTTCATAACTTAACATAGATTCATAAATAATGTCTTTAAGCCACAATTGTTCATTCACCGTAAGGTGTTAAGGTACCCATAATAATATTTCATAAAGAAAACTAAATAATAACTCATAAACTAAGTTACTTGAATGCCTAACACATCCTAGATCATTCTACATCCAACCACCTCAACCTCTCCTACTCATCCTCTTTATTCTCATTCCTACCTTGTGATAACAAATTCCATATAGATGAAATCAATAAAAGTGAGATAAAACTCCATGGAAACTCTCAACACATTAGAATAGAACATATGAGATAGCTTAATATGATCAAAATAAATACTCAAAAGTTTAGAAGTAAGTTATTTAGAAATGTTCATATGAGTCATGACAATTATACAACATCAGTCATCTATAAAATAATTTGTCACAATAATGATCAATTCATGCTCAAGCCACACATCATTCTTATATCATCATATATTAGTCTCTTTATTGTGATTTTTGTTTGAACTTCGAAGCCAAGGTCTAGGATTTGTTGATCCTCCAACCCTCTTAGTTTTAATAACTTCCATTACGAGAGTTGTAATCATCTTAGGCACATCGGCCCATTTTATCCTATGTTTGTATTTTTAACATAGCCTTACATAGCATTCACATTCTTTACTTAGTCATATGCTAACCTCACAATTCATAACGATATATCCAATATGTGTATGTAACAAATACAACAAAAAAAAGACAATGCTACCACAATCATAAAGCAAACAATATTACCACACTAATAAGTTAAGAACTTACACCTTAACGTAGTAACAAAGAGCTCATGAAGTCAACCTCAATATACCCATAGCTTTCCTTACGTGCCAACTTCTTTCTTCATGCACAATAGAGGATTGGCATCATCCTCGCCCTACCTCTTAAAGCTCGAGTAGTAATGGCCTTCTCTCAATGACTTGGGCTCCTATTTTTAGATGTGATGGAAAAAATCTATGATAAAGGACTTCACAAACCGTGTCTTTAATTTCTTGATTTTAACACAAGTAATAGCCTTCCATATCTTCAGGTTACTTACCCTTAACAACAACGTAAAGCTTCTAAAAAGCCATGATACATGAAAATTTCTTATAAGTTCTTTAATTTCGTTGTTATAATCCATGTGAATAGTCTCGTCATCTGATTTAGTTTGTGTTGAATAACAAACTAAGATGGGAGCCACAAAAGTATTTTAGTCAAATACGAAAATCCATCAAATATCTCGGCAAACGATCCTCTTAAATCTATTTGGCACATCTAATTGGCTATTTATCAAAAAGCATTCAACCTTATAGAGTCATTCATGAATAGATTTACATCCACCATACAAACAACTTCTCCACTCAATCTATAAGAAACCATCTTAAAACCTAATAAAACTGCTCGCCAAGTATTATATGAAGTCAACGACTCCTTATGAGTTGTCACGACTTCAATCCTTCTGGCACTAAACAGAATCAAACCAACTAATCCAAGATTTGGCCAATTTTTTTGGTTTTTCCACCATTCTTAAATCAAAATAAGGAATACATCAACTTTACACTTTAGGTATTACAACTAGACCCCTTCTATTCTTAGAAAAAAAGGGCTATTGTACTGAGTCATTTCCACTCATTTCTTAAGCCTTCAAATCAACTTATTGACTTCAAAGTGTATTTTTGGGAAACATTCATCAAGGTAAGCTCACATAATTCTTTTTATTGTGTGTGCACATGAAACAAGTTAACAATATGGTTACAATATCCTAAGAATTTATTCTAGTTCCCTTCTAGCATGCAAGTGTTCTTGTTTGGTAGATGATAAAGCATACAATAACATTTATAATACCAAAAAAGCAATTATGGGCTTGAAATATTTTAAGCACCGAGATGGGATGTGCAAATGTCCAAGCCTTTCAACATCTCATCAGCCAATATTCTCCCTTAGAAGGGCTATTAGAGTTGTGACCTCAAGGCTATGACCCAAGAACTTGAGCCTTAACTAAAGAAACTATCATCTTATCAATTTCTTTCACCTTTTTTTAGTGGGCTAACTATATTTACTTGTCCATCCTATTCTAAAATAGTAACTTATTATTTTTTTAAAATTCTTCTCGTAGACATGAATGAAATCCCAAATGATTTGGCCAATGACTAGTGATAGCTCTACTTTCATTCCAAAGAATCATAACAACAAGACATTGCTAGAATTAGTGGCTAAGCCGTTAACTTTTTTTAGCTGCCACCTCAAAAATACAAACTCGATCATAGATAAAGGGTTTGTTTGGAGTAGCTGTAACTTTTTGTAAAGCTGGTTATAAAACTATTGTGTGAAAACACGCTTTTTGAAAAGCTGTTGTGGGCATTACAAATATTTTCTTTTTTGAAAATTTCAAACAGCAGATTTCTGACAACCACCACACTCTAACAGTTCTGGTTCTCAAAAACAACTTTCACCACAAAACTTTCTGAAAAATAGACAACACAGTTGCGATTACTCTCTGAAAAGCAAAGAAGCCAGAAAGCTATTCCAAACACACCCTAAAGTTGTTAGAGCACAATTAACCAATAGGTTTAAATTATTGCATACATGATAGTATTGGTCATAATTCATAAAAATCATATGTAATATTACTAAGAAAAGGAAGTATTAAAAATTACACCAATAAGAGATACTACACTATTTGAAGAACCATATGTGTTGTCAACAAGGGTGTTCAAGTGTGTTATGAATTCTTCACCAATGCCGCTTTCCTTAAGTGAGCAGTTGAGCTGAGCTAATGCTCTTCCAAACTATTCAATATCCCCTCTATTTAATTCTTTCATAGATCAAATATGTTCTCACTTATATAATATATCATTTAGATGAAAATTATTGATTCAATTAATTTCACAACCATCATAACTCTTCCAAATAAAACATGAATCCAAAAGCAACTTAACCCAAATGCTGATCCAAAGACCCTACAAACGATCTTTCTGGAAAATAAACCCCAAATTAAACCTAGCTTCCTTATCAATAAAGCATCACAATGATTCATGCAAAAAAATAAAAAAATAAAAAAAAATCATTAATCCAAAAGAACCTGCATACCTTCAAAGCACAATGTTCACAGAAGTAGTGCTTGCACTTGGTCACAACTGGATCCTCGAAAGGTCTTCTACATATAGAGCAAGCAAACGGCAAGTCATGGTTGCCATCTTCATCATCATCATCACTTCCACCACGTCCGTCCTCCCCACCGCCTCCCATGGCCAACTCTCTCTTCCTCGCCTTCTCTCTCTCATCCCACTCCTTCTCCATCTGCCACCCAGACTTATAATCGCCACGATCGTGCATAAATTTACACGAATCGCCATAACCACAATAACCAGTCTCCTTATAATCCTTACAGATGTCCGGCTGGTAGTCGAATCTTGCCGAGACCCGAATGTGAGCCGACGCGCGGAGAGGGCCATGCGCACCGCCGGCCTTCTCGCCGGCAACCGTCTGTTCGCGGCGGAACCCAGCCTTGTAATCTGTGTAACCGTGAATGCCATGGTAGACATTCTCGCTGCTTGCCTCTAACACAGATTTCCCCTTGAGGGACTCCCCCGCCCGTTTGAGGACTCGTTCACGGATCGCGCGCGCGTCACGATCGAACTCCGTCTCGGTCTGCAGGGAGGCAGTGGCGCGGCTGTCATTCTGAACCTGGATCAGCTTGGACGACTCGAAGTGGAAGAGGTCGGCCTCGCTCTTGGGCTCGGCTTCCCCGTCATCGTTACCCGACAACTTTGACGAGGAAGTCGTGGTGGAGAAGTGGAGTGCTTTGTCGGAAGCTAGGGTTTTTTTGGGTCTTTGAGAGGAAAGGGAATTTTGGGGCTCTTGGTCGGCATTATCATCGTCTTCGGTGGATTCAGGGGCAGTTCTCTTACGGATGTTCTTGTTCCGAGAAGGCTTCTTAAAGAAACTGCAGACGTCGCCACTCTGATCGGCCATTTCTGATGCCGGAGTAGAGTCCGGGTGGTCAAGGAAATATTGACCGGCGGATTGAGTTTCAGCAGAGGTCGACGTAAGCCCGTGATTCAAGCTGGACTTGGATACACGATCATACGAGGCTAGGGATGTATATGAGAGTAGTAAATATGAGTCTGTATTATATTAATTAAATTTATTTTTTTTCTTAATAAATTTAAATTAAATTTTAAAAAAAGTTCACTTTTGTTTATTAATTTTTAATCAAATTGAGCCAAATTTAAGTTTAAATTAACCCTAATTAATTATATATTTTAATGTTAAAAATTAAATATATAACTTAATTATTAGACATAATTAGATGTATAAAATTTAATAAAAATTAATATAATTCATTGAATATTATTTTAAATATTAATATGAAAAAATTTAAATCTATCCCTCTATCTATTTACTAGATATTTTTTATAATATATACATTTAATAATATGCATAAATTTTAAAGTGTATAGAATTAAATTATTAAATAAAAAATTAAGCAATCATAAAATGAACATTTTATTATATTTTTATTGAGTTATTTATTAAATAATAAACATGCATGTTCACAAGCTTGAATGAACAAATCGTTTAAACTTGTTCATTTATATGAATAATTTTCAAAATTATGATCAATATTATTGAATTATATAAATAAATAAATATAAATATAAACATATATTATATTCACAAGTATCTAGCTATTAATCTAAGTACACTATTCACTTGCATCTCTTTATGAGGTCAATATGTTGAAGAGGAACTTTAGCTAAGAAAGGAGATAAAAGGAAATTGGAGTCATGCATAAGAGAGATGGAGATTTGATCATATGGACATCAAACTAAAGAAAATAAATAATTTTACATGTATTTAATGGTAACTTGTCTCGAAGTAAACTCAGTATAAAGCATTCCTAATACATGAATTTTAAAAATACGCATCCCAAATTTGGTCTATTGCTTATTGCCCAATGTCATCAGCCACTTGCCCTTATTGCTATTTATCGCTGTAAATTGTTGTCGTCATCAATCGCCTGCCAACGCTCATTATCATCATCGCAGCCAATCATCGTCACTAATCTTGCTACCATTAACCACTACCACCATCATTGAGTTTTATAATGAATTCACTTCGAACTACACATAAAAGATGATTTTCTATATTTACTTTTTACTAAATCGAATGACTAAAAAATATTTCAAATGCATTATTTTTATGTTTCTTTTACTCTAATTTCTTTTATAGCAAAACAAATAGTCCCTTAGTGAAATTTGTTTAGTGGTTGTTTGGTTGCTTGAAAAAAGAACATAGTGTAAAAAGAATGTAATGTATTTAGATTAATTTAGGTTGTTTGGTTGAAAATTCTATAAATATATGAGTTTTTTTTTTCTTGGTAAAATAAATGTAATATAAAGTATATTGAAGGTTGTGGCGAGGTGGTGGCCAAGCATGATGATGACTAATGGGATGATGACTGATAACTTGCTTGATATGTGGATTTAAGAAAAATACAAAATAAAGCATTATCATTTCCAATTAAAAAATTCCATTAATGTTTATTTCTACCTTTTTGATATTAAACTGCTTAGTTTTGTTCAATGGCACTATATTGTATACGTGATGTCCCCATGTATTTTTTTTTAGTCAAAATGTATTTAATTTTCATTATCATACATGCAATAAAGAACTAAGAAAGATTTCAAACTAATACCATTCCACATTTAGGAGAACAATACTTTGACAATTATAATATACTATAATTTTTTTTTTCTATTGGATAGACCCAAGTACACCTAACATGTTAAGGATTTTTTTTTTTTTTTGTATTTTTTTATTATATTAGATTTTATATTGTTTAATTTTATCATTATATAGATATTATTTATGGATTATTGGGAATTATATGATATAATAGACTCTTTAGGAATATATATTTTATCAACTTCAAAATCAATTTAAATTAAATTTGTGTAGCCTTAAAGAAAAATATTTTTAGTTAGAAAATTTTGTTTATATATTAAGCTTGTCTGCAATCAAATCCTCCAACTAATTTACACCCATGAGATGACAAATTCATATACATATAATAAAAGCTTCATTTTAAGGACAAATATATCTTCATTCAAATTATGTTCTTAAGTATGGAGCACCCAATTTGTTGGTATGATTTTAATTTGTACATCTTATGAAAAGTTTACACACTAATGGTCTGTTGAAGATTCTACTTTTTACAAAGTTGTGTGGGACTTATAATTTTTTTTTCAAAAAAATTAAACAGTAGCTTTCTGACTGCAACCGCAGGGATATGTCAAGTTAAAAAACACTGTTTTCTAACCGTAGATTCTTCAAAAAGCATGCGAAATATAGTGTCTCAAACAACATTGCGATAACGCCAAATGCACATTAAGTAGCAGCAATCTTAATCCAAATATCATTGTAAGTTCAATTGAATAGCTCATATTGCATATAATTAAACTATTTCATTCAAGTTTTTCGTAGACATTCATTGTGCATCTATAAATTGTAAATCTTTCATCCTTCTATATTTATTCCATGCAAGTCATATGTATAAGAATCTATGTTTTTTGGCTTTTGATAATAGTATTACCTTTAGATGACACAACTTATTGTTTTAAATAGAACATCTCATAGCCAAGTTGGGATGAAAGCCTTTGTGATCAAGTGATCGCAAGCTAATAATTTAAAATGACAAATCTATAAAATCCTAATAAAGTTATTTTCACCTTTTTCTTGAATTTTTTATTGATATTTGTCATCTTCTTTAAATCATTTATTTTTTATTTGACTTTTTGTTAATTCAATGATTACATTCATGTAAGTTTTCTATATAGAGAGGCCATCATCTCTCATGATTAAAATGATTCATTCTTTATTTTGTATGCTGACTTATTTCAAAGTATATACTATATATTAAAATGATTTTTAAATCACAATCTATCCCATAATAATAACTTATTCAAATCTAAATACATAATTTTTTCTATTTCCTTTTGAGAGACTGATCAACATAAATTATTTACTTAATTTTAAATTGACTTTTGACTTTGGTGATATGACTTATGGCTTAGGGGCTGTTTGATTGCGTGAAAAAGGAAAACAATGTAAAAGAATGCATTGTATTTGGATTACTTTAAGATTGTTTGGTTGAAAACTCTATAAATATATGAGTTTATTTTTTATTTTGGGTAAAATAAATATAATGTAAAGTATTTTTGAGGTTGTGGCCAGACTGATAGCGATGCGATGACCGTGGATGTGAAGGCGGCGGTGTGCATTTGTCTGACGGTATGGCGGTGAAGCGGCTGGTGGGGCAGGCGGCCAACCCATAACACTTTCACGTTGGTAGGTGTATTTGAAATTTGCCTAAATTAGGCAAATTCTAAATATACCAAAAATGACATTTGTAATGTATTCTAAATACATTACATTACTTTAGAAATATTTTGCATTATGTCAAACACTAAAAAAGTTAAAACCACTACATTTACTTTACTTTATATGTGAAATTCAAGCAACCAAACAACCCCTTATATGGTGAGATATGACTTATTGACATGGGCACTAGAGGATGGGGATACTAGGGGTACGTGCCCCCATTAGCCTCAATATGAATACGAGATACGGAACACGCGTGATTTAAGTATTAGTTTCAAAACCTTGACTTTTCTTCCACCCTTGGCGCATTTTTGCTTTTCTAAATCTCGTGAATTCGTCGGCCTTGCCCTCGTGCCCGGACCTTAGTGTGTTTCCGTCACCGGATCGACTCGGACTTACGAAGCCTCACACCGGCAAAGGTAACCCTCATCTTTCCTCCTAGTATTTCGCCCTCCGCACACTTTTGCAAGTTAAGGGCTGTTTGGCTGCAATATTCTAGCAGGATTTAAGCCGGATTTATCCTAAATCCAGCCAAACAGTATTTTTGGAGAAGTTAAATCGGTTGCTTTTGCAATCCTGTTAAAGCCGCTTTCGCAAGTTAAATCAGGATTTGCTAAATCCAGTTGGTAGGTGGTTTACGAGATTTAGAGAAGCAGAAGCACGAGAAAGAGGGTGGGAGGGAAGACGAGGATTACCTTCGGGACGCCTCCCTTCTCTTTTTTGGGCACTAGCAAAGATGAAGGGTTTTGAACGCTGAAATCCCCTCAATCTCTTCTCCTTTTTGGGTTTATTATTTTGATTTTGATTTATTTTTAATTTATTTTAATAATAATTAATTAATATATCACCTTAGATTAATTATAATTTAATGAAATTAAATGTAAATAATATTGACTTATTATTTTATGAATAATTAATAGATTTATAATCAATTGGTGTATTATATTATGATAATTATATTAAATTAATTTACTTATTGATATGACACTGAAAATTCTACTAAGACACGAATCTTGATGTCAAAAGCAAATTGATCCTCAGTTGAAACTAGTCGAGATCAAGCACTTAAAATATCATTTGTAACTTTGAGATATCATTTAAATCTATAAATAGCTCTTAAGCATAGAGTGTTTATAGTCAAATCAAGCATCTTGACGAGCCAAATCTAACAAGCCCAATATCTCATAATTCTGACTTCGTTTGAGCATTCAAATACTCAAAATACATCATATGATTAAAGAAATCATTTTGAGTCGACCGATGGAGAGGAGTGGTTCGGATTTTGCATGTATTTATAGAGACACCACTCCTCCAATCTATAAATATCCCATCATTCTTATGAGAGTAGACCAAGCAGAGAGAGGAGAGAAAAAAGCTTGAAAATCCTCCGGTATAATCGTGTCACCACTCGGCGGTTACCATCCGTTGATTACCAACCATTGCCGTCGCGCCGTACCCGCCGATCCTTGCCATCGTCAATCTCGTCGTCGGTCATCACCGGCCAGCCATGGCCTCGCCGGTCATCGTCGTCGCCGTCGTCATGGGTCATCATTCGACCGTCCGGTGAATATACCGCATCATCGGTCCGCATCCGATCCTCGACGACCATCTTCGTCGGTCACCATCCCGATGACCTTCATCGTCAGTCGCTGACCCCCGCTGTTCACCATTACTATATGGTTATTGTTGCCTGAATTTGGAATTCCCATTGTCAATCATTATCATATATAATTTTGTAATCTCGTATCAGAAAAACTTATACTCCAAAATAAATACATAGTGGAAGATTTATCGGTATGCTGATTTTCCCTTTTTTGAGATTTTCCATGTAAAATTCAGTTTTCTTGTTCATCTTTAAATACTGTGTGTCTTTGGATTTCACAACAAAGCGTAAACTTTCACTCTACATATTTGGTTTTCGCATAACACTTATGATTAAATTATTTATATGTAAATAAAGTAAATAAAAACGAGAATAATTATGAAAACATTAACATTCTTATCTCTTTATATAATTTTTTTTTTGTAAATTGAATATATATTTAAGATAGAAGAATAAATTTTTTGATACTTTATAAAGCATAAGTTAAGTAGTCAACTACTATACAAAACTTTTTATATTATATACATTCTTCAAACATTAATTTTTATAAACAAAGATAAACAAGCATATATTTTTAAAATATAATTTTATTCAAAATAATATTGAATATTTCAAGACAAAAATATTCATAATTTATTTTGATATTATCACAAAAATTCAAATATTATGCATCTAACTTTAATTAAATTTTATTCACAAAAAGAGAATTTTTAATTATTAGTCTCATTAATTATTTTAAAATAAATATAATTGATATTATTTATTCAAAATCAATAATATCTATTTTTTATCGTTTAGTCAATTTGCATTACTTCACAATTAAATTTTATCCTAACATATCTTCTTTTCTTTTAATTTATATTAGGTAATCTTATAGGAGTAGAATTTTCAAAAATATCTCTCACTCGAATAGTATTTATAATCGATTAAGGTATATAAATATTTTTTATTTAAAAAAGATCGAATGTATGTCTTTTTTTGAAAATTTATTGATTTGTTGTTTCTTAATAAAAATCGATGGTATGACTTTTTTAAGAAATATTATTGATTTATTTTTGAGTACAGATCAATTATATGCTTTTATTTTGAGAAATTATTTTTTTTTAGAAAAAGTCGTAGATGTACCTTTATTTAGTTCTTCGAAATATGATAAAAAGTATGTCTTCTGATTTCTTTTGTATATTAATCTTCAAGATTTTACATTAATATTTTAATTAGTTTTATAATTAGATATGGAGAGATAATTTAAAAGAAAGATAGAACAAGATTGAGTCCTGCTATTCACATATTATTATGGTGAAAGCTGTAATACAAAATCTAAGCAAGTGCAGACAAAATTCATGCATTCTATGAGAAAAATAATATAATTATGTCAAATATAAGTGAAAGATTTATTATAAGTGGAGGTCAAAAAGATATGCTCAAGAAATCATAAATTTACACTAATATCAAATTGAGTTATTTTATTTTGTTATTGATATGCAATTTTAGGAGCTTAATAGAATATTTGATAATGTCAATACTGAGTTACTTTTATATGTGGCATGCTTGAATCCATGTGATTCTTTCTCAGCTTTTGATAAGAAAAAAATATTATATTTAATAAAATTCTATCTTACAGATTTCTCAAAAGTTGACCTTATTATTTTAGATAGTCAACTTGAGAATTATATTATTAACACGAAATTTAATAATTCATTTTTGAAGTTGAAAGGGATTGAAGAATTTGCATAAAAATTAGTAGAGATAAAGAAAAATGATGTTTATCTGTTGTATATTTGTTAATAAAGTTTGATTTGATATTGTTAATCATTATAGTAACTGTTGAACGAGCATTTTCTATAATGAAGATCGTAAATAATCGTTTGCGCAAAAGAATGAGAGATTCTTGGATGATTCTTGGATGAATGATTGTCTTGTTAGATTTATTGAAAAAAAATATATATAAGTGTGTTGACTAAGAATTGATTATACAATGATTTCAAAATATGAAGATTCGGAGGGATAAGTTATTAATGGTATGTAATGTGAAAAAAATTATGTTATTTTAAAGTTTTATTATTTTATTTTGTTATATGAGTTGCTCTATTTTTAACTTTATATAAAAGAAAAAAAAATTTTATCTTATTGTGCCCTCACTAAAATAAGTTTCTAGATTTGCCCCTGCTTATTGAGCATGAGAATTTTCTTCCTCTAAAATTCTTCTAAAATGCATAGAAATAAAATTTATTTATAGATTTTTATAAGGTATTCTTGATATTTCTATCATAAACTAAGACACCTCATCAAATGATATTTATTTTAAAATATTTGAGTTAATATAATGATAAAGTCACATATATAAATCTCTTAGACACCATATTAATTTTCTAACTTCTCAGAATATTTTTAATACCAATATATATATATATATATATATATATATATATATTGAGATGAATGGAGAATTTCACAATTTATAAGATTTATTAATAATTAATGATCAATTTCAATTTCATATTAAAATTCTTATAAAAAGATGTATACTTATTCATTTAATTTATATGCTCATTTCTCCATTAAAAATTTTGTGCAATAGAAGAGTTAAAAAGCTCCTATATAATTAAACATGGTCAACTTTCTCTTCACAGCCTTTATGACGGACTTATACGATAGGTGATAGGTCTATAGCTGAAAATATATTAAAATAAATAAATTTATACTTTAATATTTTTTTTCCTTAAAATAAAATATCTATATAAAAAAGTTTTAAAATAATTTTTTGACTTTATACTTAGCTAAATAACGATATCTAATCAGTTCTTCGGGATATATATAATTCAAATTAAAACTATTTTGGTTTAAAACAACTCAATCTCGAAAAAAAAAGAAAATCAATTGGCAAAAGCTATAATTATATCAAAGGAATTGATACGTCCTCAGAAAATTAATCTGATCAAGCACGAATCTCAAGGCATTTTTAGAAACGTTGCGATCTAAGCACCGATTTCAAAGAAACTTACAATAAACTGAATGGCCTCGATGATAACATAACAACATCAACATACCGACCGAGCTCAATCGACTCGGATCAAGCTATCGAGCATAAAATGGATCGATCCAAATGGTCACAAAACGGACATATTTATAGTCGATCGAGCGCCGTCACGAATCCAACGAATCCAAGATCACCCAATTACATCATTAAGGCACGGATCATCAAAATACACCGTCGATCGGGGGATCGCCCGCCGTCCGATGGGAGTGGTTGGAGTTTTCCACAATTTACAAGTGCCACTCCCAAAATCTATAAGAGCTTCATTCTTACCTTAAAAGGGACCGAATCCGATTGCACTGAGAGCTCGAGAACCACTGGCCGATCCGACATCTATCATCATGCTACCACCGTGCTCAAGATCGTGAGATCGCCTGGGGACTAGAAAAGACCCACCGCCTTTCTCTCAAGATCAAGAGGTTGCTAAGATCGCTCGCCGATATTGGGAAACTTCTCCTTGGTTGACCGATATATTGTTCTAATATTGTTTCCCAGAAACACCTTCTTCTCCAACTAACGAAGAAGCGACCAGATTCAACACATATTGAAAGTTCTAGACGGGCAGGCCGTTTTTTTTTTAACGGGTTTTCCACGATAACTGTTCATATCCCCCTTGTGTGTTGATAATTTTGAAATGACGAAGATCTCGATCTACCGAATAAAATTCTCAAAGACGCAATCGCGCCGTGTGCCAGCAGGTTCGCCACGTCGCCACGCGTTCAAGGCCTTTTACGGGTTCGCGACGTCGGTTGCGCTGCGACGTTCATGCCGCTACGTGGCGCCATGCATCAAGGCCGCTTAGCGACGCCCATGACCAGCCGCTGACCGCTTAACCGCCCGACTCGCCATGACGCACAGCGCCACGCACTCATTCCAGGGAGACCTCCTCAGTAGCAAGGCGCTGTATGCGCCGTCATACCATGCGCTACGGGCGCCTTTTCAGCATATAGGTCCTAAACGCTGAAACTTCCGAAGTGTCAAGGTCCATAACCTCAAAATATCACTCACATATACTTATCGCATTTACTCTGATCGTTTCTTTCAAAGTTATAATATCGTTATGAAGATTTGTTGGCTTGATGGACTCTTAATTTTCATTTCATTAAGTATTTGGATATATTTTTGGATGACGAGATAATGTCACCCAAAATATAAACGACACGTCGAAAATTAATGATCACCAATCTCAAGCATTTTAGAAACGCCGCGATCTAAGCACCGATTTCAAGAACTTACAAATCAATGCCTGATGAGACTAACATAACAACATCAAGATACCGATCCGAGCAATCGACTCGATGCTATCGAGCATAAAATGGATCCGATCCGCCAAATGGTCACAAACGGACATATTTATAGTCGATCGAAGGCGGCTCGACGAATCCAACGAATCCAAGATCACCCAATTCGACATCATTAAGGCACGATCATCAAAATACACCGTCGATCGGGGATCGCTGGGCCGTCGATGGAGTGGTTGGAGTTTTCCGAATTTACAAGCTGCCACTCCCAAAATCTATAAAGCTCATTCTTACCTTGCAGAATCCGATTTAGACCAGAGCTCGAGAACCACCGAATTGACGCCGACGATCTATCACCGTACCATGAAGGTCAAGATCGAGAGATCGTGGGACTAGAAAAGACAGCCACCGCCTTTTCCTCAAGATCAAGAGGAAGGGAAGACGCCATATTTGGGAAACTTCTCTTGGGTTGGAGTTGACCGATATTGCTAATATTGTTCACCAGAACACCTTATTCAACCAACGGTAGCGAGACGTATTTTTGAACACATAAAAAGTTCTGGCTGACGCAAGTGGTTTTTCCTTAACGGGTTTTCCATATAACCCTGTGTTCATATCCTGTGTGTTGGATAATTTTGAGCTACAAAGATCTCATCTACCGAATAAAATTACAGCAAACATGAATATTGAAAAAAAATAAAAATATTTTGATACATATTATTTTAAGAGGGGACTATTTTTTATATGTTTCTTTTGTTTTAATTATCTCATGATATCTCTCAATAAAATTAAATTAATAGATAATATAATTAAATTATTAAATAAATATAGTTAAATGAACAGATAATGCAATTAAAATATTAGATATTCATAATAATTTTATAATAATTTTATTTATGAGTGTCTAATAATTTGAAAATATTTGTTTGATGATTTTGCTATAATATTTAATATTTTAATTTTATTGAAGGATATTATGTGTAAATTTATCGTAAAAATGACCTCATCATTTTATAAAATATATAAGGATATCATAATATAATATTTTAAAAAGTTTTTTAGCCGAATTTGCTTAGTTGATCGCATGAACTCTATTTATATATTTGATATATATATATATATATATATATATATATATATATTCCTGTACGATCTAAAGTTGATTAGAAATACAAATATTTATAATTATTTTAAAGATAAAATATTAAATAAATAATAAAAAAATTTATAATAAATGTGAATATGTATTTATATTTTTAAAAAGCTAAAAATAAATTATTTTTTCCTCGACTCCCGGTTCCTATATGAACACCATTGCCCCGCTTCTTCCGCTCGTCTTCACCACTGTCTGCATTTTCTGCTGACCGTAAGTTAAGGTAAGGTGGAGGAAGGAACAACGTTCAGGAAGGTGGCTTTTATTGATAAAAATATGGGCAAGTAATTAATTGAATTTGAACTTGAGTTGTATTTTACTATTTTATAAATTTGAATCTGCTCATTTAATATGAAATAAATGAGATAATTCTGATTTCAATAAATATTATTAGGAAAATAAAAGAAAGTCAATAATAAATTATTATATATAAAAATAATTTTTAATTTTTTAAAGAACTTTGTAATTAAGCTATTAGTTTCTACATAATTTTTTATACATATCATATAATTATTACGTATTTATATTTTTGAATACCTATAGTTTCATATTCATAAATATAATATTTTTTATACTTAAAATGTGCATTTTATTTTAAAATAATTAATTATTGTAATATTTTTGATATCATATTAAAGATTTAAGTATTATGTATGTGTGGTGTTTATTTTTGGGATGTATATATATGAGGGACACTATATAGATCTGAGAGTGTATTTATTAAGGTGATCGAGTAATCATCATGAATGACATCTCGAAAGATATAAATCACCCCTACAATGAACCTAATCGAAGGACTTAGCATGACGAAGTCTCTAATATGTAGCTTTTTCTCCTACTTTATATAGATGAATAAAACAGAGTTTATTTAAACTGGGTTCTAAAGTTCCCTATAGAGACAAGTCCTCATAGTTAATTACATTCTAAGGAGAGTGAATTCCTTAGGAATACTTTTGATTAAAGTAGACAATTGTTGTCTCCAAATATTTTAAAGATAGGACTATCAATCAATTGATTATGTTTGGAAAATTAATCGGGATAGATCAAAATGAGAGACTTATTATCGAAGCCAAAAAGGAGATGAGTAGGGAATGCTCATGATACTAGGAAATCTAATGAGCATTATAATATATCCTATGGTTGAGCTTTATATGTTTGAAGAGAATTATATGTTTGAATTAGAATTTTATTAGAAAGCTAGGACTTATAATCTCACAATACAAGGTTGTGGAAATACTTAAGAGATGAGGACTTATGCTTGTAGCCCGAGGGAAAACAGTGACCTGAGATCCTACATCTATGGAGTTTTAGCCAGGGCCAAAATATGTTCTAAATCTAAGCGAAAATGTGTATATAGTTTATCTTTATAAGAGAGAGTAAATCACCCAATGTTAACTTATAACGTCAAGTGGCTAGTTTCCTCCAATGCTTTAAAATCATGTTGGCAAGTCATATGATTTTGCAAAATATTTGGATTGTTATTATTTAGAAAAAAAATTAAAGTCATTAAACTCACTCCTTAAGAGACAAGAGCATGAGTGATATGCATAATGACTTAATCTAATGCAAATCTTATTCATTTTTATTTATTTTGACTCCTCATTTTGAGAAAGGTCATAGGATTTTTATATGTCTAAATACATGATGAAATGAGATTATTGGCTAAATCATAAAGAAAAAGGTGTTTTCCACCACAGAGGAGACCCTCAAAGGTCAAGTCTTCTCCTATCGTGCAAGGATGAAAACCCTCTCTTAGCAAAAGTGAAACAAGATGACATATATAATATTAAACATACAACTATACAACTAAGGGGTTACTAAATCTTTTAGTTATCTTAATTTAATGCATAGACTTTGTGTGAGGTTATAAATTATTTAGAAAATTTAGTTATGAGTTGTTGTTGGGGTAGAAAATTTATTTTTCCCTAAAAGCCTAACCGGATCCACGTCACATATTAAAACATCAATACAAAAAGAAACTATAAGAGACATGCAATTTCTAGTGTGTAATGTAAACAAATTATCAAACAATTTATAAAGCTAGCGCAAAAGAAAAAAAAGCCGGTGTGATCGCGTATCGCTGTAGAACCCGAAAAAAGAAATGGGTAGCTGAGCTCTACCCTTATACAACCCGATATATGAAATAATAATTATAAATTATAAATGATAAGTTTTATGGGAGATCCTCAAATTTTCAGGTTTTTATGCTTCCTTCATTTCTTCATTTGATTACTTCACTTGATTTGGTATGCTTCTAGGCATCACATGACACCCCATGATTAAACTTTCTGGTCAATGTTTATCCTTAACTCCCATAACACTTATCCAAAATCTTAATGCAAAGTTACATTAAAAATATAAAAGTAAATCTAGCTACACCTGCAAAATAAATATTAGCTAAACACACCATACAACTTAAGCAGTTATATGAATAATTTGGACTTAACACCCTGCACATGGGTAACCAAGTCCACATGACCTAATTTGGATTATGTTTAGGGGTTAACCAACCTGTAAAATATAACATTTCTATTTATTTTAAAGCACCCATTAAGCACAATCCCCTACATAAAATATGATTAGGCTAATAACGGCCTAACATCCAGTCTATAAAGCATACATCCTAACATCTAACCTATAACAATACATCACAAAATAAACATACATCAAACCATGCATCGCCCTAACATAAAGCAAAAAATAGTGGCTTAATATAATGTGTATGTATTAAAGCTTGTGTGGTATGCCTTAACTAGACTTTGTTATAATTTTATAAGTAAGAAATGATTTAATTTGAAGGATGGTTTCACTTTAAGTGGATTAATTAATTTATAAATTTTACTTAATATTTTTTGTTTCATTTGACTTACACTTAACAACTAAATATTATCAAGAACTGGCTCATGTATTTTATAAATTTGAACCGACTCATTTAACATAAAATAAATGAGATAATTCTGATTCAAATAAATATTATCAAGGAAATGATAAAAAATGAGAAAAATAAAAGAAAGTTAATAATACTTTTTTTTTAAAAATTTTTTTAATATAATTTTAAATTTTTTTAAGGACTTTATAATAAAACTATTAATTTCTACATAATTGTTTATACATGTCATATAATTATTATGTACTTATATATTGAATATTTATAGTTTCAGATTCATAAATATAATATTTTTTTATACTTGAAATGTGCATTTTATTTTAAAATAATTAATGATTGTAATATTTTTGATGTCATATTAAAGATTTAAGTATTATGTATGTAAGTATTAGTAATTAGGAGTTAAGATATATAAATATATAATAATTGTGTGGCATGTATATTTTAATATATTTTAAATATATTTAATATTAATATATTTTTGAATGAGATAATTTGAAAGCTAAATAATTGATTCAGGGCTAACTTAAGCTTGACTGGTTAGTACACTAAGCTAAGTTCATGACATTTGTTGAGCCAAATCTGCGCGAGTCAACTAAATCATCTTGACTTAGTTACACTCCAATTGAAGATGTGGAAAAATAAAATTAAAGATATTTTTTATTTGTCTTTTATTAACATAATACATATAGAAAAGTATTAGATATTTACATATATAATATAATACAAATAAAATAAATTAAAGGGGATTTACATACATTCCACCCAAAATATTGTTATGTTTTATTCAATATCTAAAAATTTAATATTATGTAATGCCACCCAAAAAGTTATAATACATCAAATATGTGATACTCTTATATTTTCATCAACACTCCAATCAAGCATTATGATTTGTAACGCATTGATGATCGGCGGCTCCAACATGTAGGATGACATCTTTTTGTAAACATGAACACGATAATATCCTCATATTCGGCAAGCACTGGCACAACTAGGTCGGACAATGGGCCAAAGTGGGAGTCATTTTGTCGTCAAATATGAAATCATCAACCTTATCTTGTGAGAGGAGACGATGGATTGAACAAAAGTGAAGTCAATGAAATTGAGGAGGTAGATAAGAAATACGATTGAAACCAGCTCAGAGAGGTCGATGATGTTGAGGGGAATTAACTTGCATACCTTGTCATGCCTGCATCGCAAAAGAAAGAATCTGGAGCATAAGAATAGGAGGTTGGAGTGGCTGATAGATATGGGGAGGGCGTCTAATGCTTGAATGCGGTTGTGAAAGAGAGGGGAGCTGCCAGAAAGGGGAGAAAGATGACAACATAGGAGAGTGAGGAGGAGGAATGAGAAGGGAATGTCTAGCAGACCTCCATGTTGGGAGAAATTATTATGTGTGGGGTCTAGATGTACACGTGATGTAGCTCACGTCCAATTAATAATATTATCTTTACGATATGTGTACATGTGGTATTTATTTTTGAAGATGTGGGACACCATGCAGATCTTAAGAGGTACTTACTGAAATAATCGGGTACGACATTAAGGAATAATGTACTATATCGAAAGATAAAAATCAACACTCTATAATAGACCTAATCACTTAATAAAGACTCCTAAGACATGATGGGTCTTCGAATATACTAGAGATTTTTCCTCCACTTTACATGGAAAAGTAAAGTAGGATTTATTTTAAGTAGGGTTCATTAAGTTCTCTATGAAGGCAAACCCCCATAGTTAATTACATCATAAGGAATGAGAATTTCTTAAGAATACTATCGATTAAAGTAGATAATTAGGATCTCCAAAGATTTTAAAGTTAAGAGTATCAAATGATTGGCTATTTTAGAAAATCAAATGGGATAGATCAAGGAGAAGACTTATTTTTGAAAGGCAAAGGGAGATGGGTAGGAATGCTCATGATAGGAAAGTGAGCATTCCAATTTATCATTGAGCTTTATATTTTGAAATTGAAGAGAGTTAATTATTTGAGTTGACATTTTATTAGAATACTAGGACTTATAATCCCACAATATAAGATTGTGAAAATTCCTAAGAAATGAGGATTTATGCTTGTAGCCCGAAGGAAACATCGACCTCAGATCCTAAGCTAGGGAGCTTTGGTATAAACCACAAGCATGTCCTAAATCTAAGTGAAAGGTAGACATAATGGTTTACCTCCATAAGAGAGGATAGGATCAATTGGACTTATAATTGAGTGGCAGTAACTCCCCCTATGCTTTAAATCCATATAGTCAAGTTTTATGCTTTGCAAGATGGCTATGCTGTTATTTATTTAGAAAAGTAACTAAGTCTTTAAACTCACTCTCTAAGAGACTAGAGTATGAGTGGTATGAAACCATGACTTAATCTAATGTAAATTTTATCAAATTTATTTGATTCTTTTGGACTCTTTATTTTGACACAGACTATGGAATTTTGTATACCTAAATGCATGAGAACTTGATTATGGGTCAAATCAAGAGAGAAATGGGTGTTCTTCTATCAAAGGCTCTCACAGTTAAGCCTTCATTCTCATAGATGGAAGCCCCTCTTAGTGGAAGGATATGATATGCATGATATTATACATTCATTCATCTAGCTAAGGGGTTGCTAAAAATTTTATTATCTTGATCTAATTCCTAAGTTTTTATGTGAGATTATGAGTTATTTTAAATTTTAATTACGAGTTATTAATTGGGGTAGAAAAGTTAATTTTATCTTAAGAGCCCACCATATCCAGGCCATACATTCAAACATAAAACATGAAGAAATTAGAAAAAATATGCAATTCTAGTGCGCAATCTAAACACAATGTCAAATAATTTTATAGACTATCGTAAAAGAATAAAGGAAGCGGTGGGGTTCCATACCTGAAAAAAAAAGATGGGTAGAAACCCTTATACAATTACAAAAATAATACATGCTATGGGGTCTTCTTTTCTTCATTTCTTCCATCTCTTATTTTTGATTTGATTTGCTCCAATGGTATCACAGGGCACCCCAAGGACTAAGCCTTTTGGCTACTACTCATCCTAATCCCTCATAACACTAATTCTAATTCTTAATGCAAAATTATATTAAAAATAAAAAAAATAAATCTAGCTATACCTACAAAATAAATGTTAGCTAAACACACTATACAACCCAAGCAGTTATATAAATAATTTGGACTTAGCACCCATACATGGGTAACCAAGCCCTGTCTAACGTGTTATACTTAGGGGCTAACCGCACAACAAACAAAGTTATATTTTTTATTACAACGACTCTTAAGCACAACCCTAAAAAAAAAAAAATATGATTAATCATGGCTATCATCTAAGATACACCCTAACAATTAGTATAAAATATTACATAAAAAAACACAACATCATCTATACAACTTAGAAGTGGTGACTTAGTATTCTAATGTGTGCTTAAGGCTTGTGTGTGACTTTACTCTTTGGTTTAAGTTTCAATTTGGAATTTGAATTTGTTTAAATTTTACCTTTGGGTGATTTTAATTTAAAAGATTTAATAATTTATTTTTTTATTTTTATTTCACTTTTATTTGGTTAAAATGATGTTTAGATTTTCAAGAATGAAGAGTAGAATGAATTCCATTTGTAGACATAACTCATCCTATTTTACATCCTAACTCCTAAATAGTCTAACTAAGGTCCTTAAGTATATTAATTAGCCCATTTGAATTTGTGTAATTCATTTGATTTAATTTATTTGATTTGATTTAGAATTTAGAATTTGAGTTTGTTTATGTATTTGATTGATTGATTTTGGATTAGATGTTTTAATTTAATTACATCTTGATAATTCAATATCCTTAATATCTAATGAAGTTTAAGTTTATTTAAATTCATGTTTGTTTTTTATTGATTAATTTTAGATTAGATATTTTGGTTTAATTAAATCTTGATAATTCAATATCCTTAATATCTAATGAAGTTTATGTTTGTTTAAATTCATGTGTTTTTTATTGATTAATTTTAGATTAGATGTTTTGGTTTAATTACATCTTGATAATTCAATATCCTTAATATCTAATAAAGTTTAAGTTTGTTAAAATTCATGTGTTTTTTTATTGATTAATTTTAGATTAGATATCTTGGTTTAATTAAATCTTGATAATTCAATATCCTTAATATCTAATGAAGTTTAGGTTGTTTAAATTCATGTATTTTTTGATTGATTAATTTTAGATTTGATGTTTTGGTTTAATTAAATCTTGATAATTCATTATCCTTTTAAATTAATATCTAATTCTTTTGATTATGGTTCATTTATTTGTAATTTGATTAGATTAATTGAGATTTTATTTTGATTCATTGAGTTTGATTCTTTGTAATTAAGATTTTATTTTTAATCTCATCAATTTGTCATGTTTATCAAAGTTTGGTTTGTATTTTTATTTCATACATTGTATAGTTAATTTGTTTATCTTATTTAAGTAGGTTGAATGAGATTTGATTTGATTAGATATTAAATTGATGAGAGTCTTTCTTAATTTAATTTAATTTGATTTAATTTGATTTGATTAGCTTTATTAGTCAATAGGTTTGCTTAGGTTCAATGTGATTATGTAATTAGTTTAATTAAAAGTGTATTTATGTTAATAATAAAGATTTGTTTAATTTTCAATTTGATTTCATATTTGTTTATGTTAATGATGTAATTAATGACTTAATAATTTATGTTTAATTTAGGTTTTGATTAGTATTTAATTATATTTATGTTTGATTAAGTTTAAGTTTAATATGATTAATTTAATTGACTTAATTAGCTTATTTAAGATGTGTGATCAAATTAATTAGTAGATTAATTAAGTGTTTGATTTGAATTTAACTTAAAGAGTTAATTTAGTTCATTAAGTTGATGGATTAATTTATTAGGTTTACATTAATTAGGTGTTTATTTAATTGGACTAACTTAAGAGTAATTAGTTTAATTAAGTGTGTTTATGTTAATTATTAAAAGATTTATTTAATTTTTAATTTAGTTTTATATTTGTTTAAATTAATGATGTAATTGATGACTTAATGATTGATGTTTAATTTAAGATTTTATTTAATTGCATTTTATGTTTGATTAAGCTTAAGTTTAATATGATTAATTTGATTAACTTAATTAGTTTATTTAAGAGGTATGATCAATTATTAAATTAAATAAAGATTTGTTTAATTTTTAATTTGATTTCACATTTATTTAAGTTAATGATGTAATTAATGACTTAATGATTTAAATTTAAATTAGGATTTGATTAGCATTTAATTGTATTTTATGTTTTATTAAGCTTAAGTTTAATATGATTGATTTGATTAACTTAATTAGTTTATTTAAGAGGTGTGATCAAATTAATTAGTATATTAATTAAGTGTTTGATTTGAATTAATTTTAATGAGATTTATAAAATTAATTGGTTCATTAAAATGATAGATTAATTTATTAAGTTTGTATTAATTGAATGTTTAATTAATTAAGTTTGATCAAGGGTAAATAGATTTTTAAATCATTTAATTAATTAAAAGTTTATTTAATTAGAGATTAATAACTTAATTACCTACATGTGAATGATTTGATTTAGTTAAGTATTTTACTTAAGCTTTGATTAAAATTATTGTTATTACCATCATTTATTAAGTGAATTAACTATTTCATTTCAATTAAGTTTGATTATTTATGATTAGAGTTTTATTTGATTTGATTCACTTATTATATTTGTTTAATTTCATTAACATGCTTGATTTAGTTATTAGGTTGCAATATTTAATGGTTAATTAATTATCTTGCCCTTAATAGATGTGATTTAATCATATGTTAATTAATTTTACTTTAACTTTATTTAGTTTAATTTGACTAATATCAAATAATTATGTTGAATTAGTTTATTAATCAATTTGATTTTTAGTTTATTTAATGATTGATTTATATTTAATTTATTTAATTTGTTAAGTAGTTTCATATAATTAGGATTCAATACTTGATGTTAGTTTAACAAGATTAGTTTGATTCTACGTTAAAGTTTTATTGATTTATTTAATTACGAGTTTAATTTAAAAAAATCTAATAATTTAATTAAATTTCATTAACTCAATTAGGTTCAATTATCTTTAAATTCAATTTCATTTAGGGATACATGATACTTTTGTGACTTAAGGTTTGATTAGCAATCATTTGGGTATTACATCATTTTTTATTTTTTATTTGGTATTTAAATTATTTTTAGATTATGTTTTAAGTAATTCTTTAATTAATTAAACATTAATCTTAAGTGTTTGTTTGGGGTCCATTAGGATTCAAAAAATTACATTATTTTCTTAAGAGTCCTAGATGTTAACTGAAGTGATTTAAGCCATTTTGAAGATTTTTGTAAATTTATGAATTTTTATTTGATTTATTTTATTAAAATGGACAATCTTAATTTCAAAATTTAATTTCTCCCATCTAGAAGTCCTTTTCACTTGAGATTTTTATGATATGTGTGTTTTAACTTTAGTTTCAATTATTGATAATTTTAACTCAGTTTGACTTATATTTTAGAGTAATTAATGAAACTTTATTTTTATTAAAACCTAAATTAAGCTCAAACAATTTAGTAAAATTTAGGGATTTTGAGTTTATTGGATTCCTCTCAAAAGATGAATCCAACGAGCCCTTGTTTATAATTTTCAGTTAGGTAATTTATTTTTTATAAATTTTTAAAGTTTTAGGTAATTTAAGTAATTTTTAAAATTAGAAAAATCTGATTTTTCCACTTAGCACATTAGCAGGCGCATCGATTGACAATGTGGTGCCACATTGACGATGGTTCGCGGAACGCCAAGCGGCGCGATTGGCCGCTGCCGTCGCCAACAGAGAGAAAACTGTGCATGCATAGTGATCGTGACTCGCGGTTTGATCAGATCGGATGGTCGATCGTGTGATACGGATCGCGATCGGCACGATCGAGCCGTCGTCGTGCGTGGATCGACGGTCTAGAATAATCAAGCAATCCGGATCGCGATCCATGCGATTCAGCCATCCGATCATGGAAAGATCGGGGCGACTATTGCTATCCAGCAGTCAAGAACACTAAAAATAAGGGTATTTTGAGAAAAATGAGAAATTCTAAGTGAAAACTTATCCAAATGGACTCGTTTTCATATCGATTTGCACCAAAAAATTTCTTGGGATGGTTTAAAGTAAAAATGTGGGATTATCTTGGGTAAATTCCTAAAAATCATGCGAAAAATTGTCAAAAATGGAGGATCCTAAGGCTGACTATGGTTTTTGAAAGTTAACTTATCGAGGATGATTTTCGATGGTAGTGATGACCCGAATCGTTGAAGAGAAGAGGCCTTGAATGAGAGCCTTCGCCTTCACATCGAAGTATTTTTCTTCGCTTCTCACCGTAATTCACCCGGTTTTGATGTTTTTGACTCAAGAGAGGTGGGGAAGTGGTGGCTGGTTGCATTGAGGAGCTCTTGGGGACTGAAGAGAGGTAAGAGGAAGAGGAATGAAGCCTCATTTCCCCCTCCTTTAATAGTAGTTGAAAATACATTCTTTTTTTTTTTAAATTTTTTGGCTCCAAAGTGTTGTCATCTTGCTTGAGGTGATTGGGATGGATGATGGATTGATTAAGAACTTTGAATTTTTACTCTAAGGTTCTCTCTTGCTACCCTATGATCACCTCCATTGAATGCAAATATTGAGAAGGAGTTAAATGCATGTGATGGGGAGAATCAAATGAGGTTGGGTGGAATCCTATGTGGGGGAGGATCTATGAGGGATTTAATTGGGTTGGGTTAATTTTGGGCTGATCCCAAATAGGTTTGGGTCACGTTTAATTGGGTTGTGTTAATTTAATTGGGTTATGGCTTGATTTCAAGGGATTTGACTCAATTTGAGTCATATGGGTCATACTGGGTCATATCTGGTTAGGTTGACCAATTGGTCAAATTGAAGTCAAAGAGTTAGGTTCAAATGATAATTTGAAGAGTTTTGGTATAATTGATTTGATTTAATTTGGCTTAGAATTGATTTTGGCTCATTTGACATCAAATGGGTCAAGTTGACCAAATTGACTAAAATTGGTCAAATTGGCTTGAGTTATGGGTTGATTCATGTTCAATTGACTAATTGAAGATGAATGTGGTCTTTGGCTTGAATCAATTTGGATTTCATTTGAATTTTAGCTAATTTGACCCTTGAGGTCAATTTGGGCTAGGTTAGGTCAAGTTGACCAATTGATCAAATTAGACTCAATTATGACTTTGGTCAAGTTCAATAATCAAATTGGAATGAACTTGAGCCATTGGTTGCAATCAATTTTGATTAGATCATGATTTGACTCAATTTGATCCTTTAGGCCAATTTGGGTCAACTTAGATCAAATAGCCAATTGGGCTTGGTTTGACTCAATTGGTGGTCTAGTCATATTTAAATATTGACTTTAAGTTGATTCAAATCATTGGTTTTAATTAATTTGGTGTATGATGAGGTTTGACTTGTTTTGGTTCACGTGGGCTAAGGGTTGACTTGGTCAAATGACTAAGTTGACTTAGTTTGACCCAATTGATTGCAATTGATCATCTTGGGGTGATCAATAATCATGGTGGAAGATTTTGGTGAACTTGGTTCAATCCAATTAGGGTTGGATTGGAAGTTGGCTTAAATGGGTCCTTTAGGTCACTTTAAGTCAAGTGGAAATAAGTGGATCAATTGGTTTAGTTTTGGTTTGATTCAAATTTAGTTGAACTTATATATGAGCTGTGGATTGAAATATAAATTCAACAGTAATCAATTTGGAGTATAAGGGATTTTGGCTCATCTAAAATTTTTAAGTCAAAAGGGCTAAGTTAGACTTGATTTGGGTTGACTTGAATTTGGTTTGATGATTGTAGATTTTATTTATATTTGGGTAGATAATTGAATGAATGATTGATTCAAGAGAAAATTCATTGGTTTTGACTTGATCTGGATAGAATTTAGTCCAAAGAATTGGCTCAAAGGCTTGGGTGGGTTTGGATTTAATTTTGGATATAGTTTTGGTTATTTAAATTTGGATTTCATTTATGTTTATGAATATAATAAAGGAACAATTGATTTATAAAGAAATCAATTGAGTTTGATTTGACCTAAAAGGAGTTTTGGTTAAGCTTATGAATGTGGTTCATATGGCTTAGGAATGGTCTTAGGATTTTGATTTTGGATTTCAATCATTTGAAGTCAAATTTGAAATTGGAATTGAAATTTGAATTTGAATTTAAGATTTAGTTTAAGATTTGAATCTGGATTTGATTTGAAAAAGTGTATCTAGATTAGGTTTAGGCTATCGGATAGGTAATTTCCTTATGTCCTAAGGCATAGCCTAATCCTATGGTTAACCTTTCTAAGTCTCTAGGCTTAAGTTAAGTGTTCACCTAATCACTAGAAGTGTCTTATGACTAAGGAGTTCTTAGTGCCTGGAAGAGTCCTAAGTTTAAGAAGAGGAGGTTAAGAGCTCACTCCAAAAATGAGGTCAACAGTATATAATATAGATTGTATATGCATGTTGTGTATTATGTGCATATATTGTATATTCGTTATGTAATGAAATGCTATTGGTGACCAGATATAGAATAACATCTAGACTCCACACATAATAATTTCTCCTATGTTGGAAGGGTTAAGATGTAAAGAAGGAATTTCTTGGTAGTGATGTTGATGACTTGTACAAATAGGAGCTTGAGCAAGTATGTTAAGCCACCAACCGTATCATCATTGTATCGACCAACTAGTTATTTGATTGGAGAGTTGAAGAAGAGTTGATGAAGTTATGTAAGAATGGTGGCTTTGATGTATTAGAATTTTTTGGGTGGTATGTATGTTATATTAAAGTTTTAGAAAGTATATAAGAAAGTAATAATATTTTAGGTGGTATGTATGTTATTTTTAAGTTTTAGAAGTTTTATAAGAAAGTAATAATGTTTGGGTGGTATGTATGCAATTCTCTAAAAAATTAAAGATAAAATAAAAATAAAAAATTGTCATAAACCCTTTAATATTTTTATAAACAAAGTAAATTAAATAACATGATTTTTTTAAAATGTTGATGAAAATTAGATAAAAAGCATGACATTAAACCTATAAGACATCAAAATTGTGCTTCCTAATAATTATATTTTATTAAGTGAGTTCGAATGCTTTGAGAAATATAAGCAACTTTTGCCTCATGGTTGAGAGCTTAAGTTTTCAACTAAAATATTTTTGGTTCAAAGTATGGATATGTGTTGAAAATTATATCAGTTTTAATTAAATTTTAAGATTATAACATTTTTTTCATGCATGAAAAAGCTCATTTCACTTTAAAATTGTCAATGATAGTAATATTTTTAATGTGACATTAAATATTTAAGTGTTATATATATAAGATTTAATGATTAAGGGTTAGATATGTAAATACATAATTCTTGTATGACATATATGTTCTAATATATTCTAAGTATATTTTATATTAATATATTTTTTAAAAAAAATCTAGCTTGTGAGCTAATTATTTTGTTTGGGGCTACCCCAAACTCGACTTATTAGTTCACTAAGCATAGTTCAACAATGATTATAAACTAAATTTGCTGAATCAGATGTCATCTAAAATATCTGATTTTATTACACCTTTAATAATATAAATAAGATTATTTAAAATAGCCAATGCTCATCTCTAGGTTTGAATGAAAACATTGAGTGCACTATTTTAATTGTCAAATAGTGCCACAAAAAAAAAATTATGTCAAAAGAACTAAATTATCCCATCCACACATTTCGCTGTTCGCTGATACTGACTGAACAGAGAATCTTAGATACGCTGCCAAAGAAATGTTGCTACCACGACTTTCCGCAGCGCTTAAGCGGACGGGGCGACGGAGAAATTCCAATATCCGAATCCCATTCATGATTTCCCACGTCACGCCATAAATTAAAAAAATAATAATAAAATCAAAACTCTTTGGTCGGACCATCAGCTGCCACGTTACACCGTCTCTCCTTGCCACGTGGTAAAATCTGCACCGTGAATATGTGGGCCCCTATGCCTTCACGTTCTGGCGCAAACGCAAGCATTATATCACGCCTAATGCAGACATACGATGTGGAATAAATTTATTTATGTCTGATTATAACTTCTAATCATTGAGGTAAATTTCAAACACGCTGCTTTTTTTTTTTCTCAAAAAAGACATACCTTTCTCATTAATATTTTTCTATAATATAATTATTGTTTTACATGTTAAAATAACACAAAAGATAGGCTTTGATAGGAAACTTTAATCTCTTAAAGACAAAAAATTATAAGAGAAAGTTCAATTAAAATAGTGAATTAAAAAGAGACAATTAAAAAAATTTACTAAAATCAAATAATATATTAATATATTATAATATGTTTGAAACAAGAGAGATATTTTTTATGATGATAATAAAATTTCTATCGAGTTTTAGCATTCGCGTGATGACTGTTATATAATATTTGATGATAGTGACTTAAGTGAATCAAATCAGCTCATGAGCTGGCTTGAGCTCAGCTTAATAAGCTAGCAAGTTCAATTTGAGTCGGTTTCAACTAAACTCATTAACTTGCAAGTTGACTCATTTAAAAAATATATATATATTAATATAAAATATATTTAAATTCAATAGTTTCATCATAAAGTTGTTAAAACTATTTAAAAATATATCTTATTTTCTCACATCAATCAATTTCTTATTATTTCTCCTTCAATTTTCTCATTTTTATCATTTTATTAGAATAATTTCTTAAATCATAATTATCTATCTATTTTATATTAAATGAGATAGCTCGTGTGGCCAATTTGATCACATAGAATAAAACACAAGCTCAAGCTCAAGCTAGAGGTGACTCAAGCTTAGCTCAATTCATTTACTCTCTTACTTGATAATGATTGTTAAAAATTTGGCAAATGTGTGTAATTATCTTAATTATTCTATTTATAATAAAGGTATTTATTAGTTGTTTATGGTTAGTGGGCATCATATGTCAGTCAATGGCAATTATTTTGTGGTAGTCAATGGATAATGTCTAAAACTAAGCATCAATTGTAAGGGATCAACATAATCATATGCCCAATGATTGATAAGCATTAGTCCTTGATGTACATCATGAAATGGTTGATGAGCATTAACCCTTGCATACATCATGCAATGATTTATGAGAATGTCATGCTCGAGTGATATTAAATGATCAAATTCATTGTCTAGTATAAGGGAAGATAGCAACATCAAGAAAAGGAATTAGATGTTAATGGTTAACGAATAGCGAATAGTGAATATTCATTATAGAAGCTGTAAAAGCAACTATCAACATTAATATTGGATGTTGATCGATCGATCTGGATGTTCTCTTAATAAGAAGAGAGATTAGTGACCAAAAAGTGAACATTAACTATTAGTGGTTGACAAACATTAGACAACAATAATTTTTTAGTGTTGAATGATGATAAATGAGAATATCACATGCCAAGCAACAATAGGTAGTTAAATTGGTTATTCTATAGTATGAGGAGAGACTTGATGATCAAGAATATGGGTAATATATGGGACATCAATAGCAAATATATATTGAATGCTATAGACATCATACAATAATAGATAGAATGTCAAATGTTTGGGTAATATATGACTGGATTAGCTTGGTCTTTCTCTTGAAAGTGAATTAGGATCAAGAAGATGAATATCAAATATTAGTTGCTAATGGACATCAAACATTACATATTAGTATATGTTTATCAATGTTTGTAAGAGAATATTAGAAATTAGGTGATTGTGGGCAGTTAGATTGCCTATGATCTTGATAAAAAAGATGCTTGAGTGATCAAGAATGTAGGCATAAAATGTTGAATATTGGTCATTAATATGCATTAAGTGATGGCATTAGGAATATTAAATGTTAAGTGATCGTGGCCAATAGCTTAGTCAATCTTTTGATAGATGGGAAGACCATGCAATCGAGAATAAGAAGTTGAACATCATATATTGGTAAACATTATTTAATATTCAACTAAAAATATTAAACATTAGGTGATAATAATAATTAGCTTAATTATTTTATTTTGATAAAAGAGGAAGCTAAATGGCCAATGGTTTTGTATTATATGCCAATGATTAATGAATTGCATTGATCCTTGAAAAGTGTTGAACGATAGTCAATGAGAATATCAAACAAAGGGTGATGGTGGATGTATGATTTGGTGATTATTTTAATAAGAGGGTGGATTAAGTGATTAAGAATATGAGTATAAAATATTCTTTACTAATGGTCTTCAAATACATTGTTATTATAAATTAGATCAAATTTAATAAAGTTCAACATAAGTCAAGTGGATATTTGATAGTGGGCTTGTTTGTTCTAATGATAAGTATGATGCTTGGTGATTCAAAGATAAAATACTCTAGCACATAACTAAATTTAGTTAACATCAAGCTTTAGAGGATAATTGATAAAGATTATTGATATTCAACTTATTTATTTTGTTGATGTGAGAAAATAGTTTTTAATATGAGATCTTAGTTGTTGATCAATGTTAGATATTATTCATTAACAAGTGACGTAATAATTGATGAGGAATGATAAAAGTTGGGTGATATGAGTAATTAAGTTATTTTTTATATGAGAATAAATCGATATTCTTGACCTCAATTTTATTATCATAAATATTACTATAAGGAGAGCAAGCATTAACAAAAAAAAGTAATTACAAGAATAGAAAAGGAAAAAAGAGAATGGGACCTCAATTTTATTGAGTTTTAAGTTGTGTTGGTAGTAGCTTTAAACCAACTCCATTAATGATTATATGAATTATCTTGAAAATTTTATGAAAGGTTCTCAAGCATAGTGGTAGTTATCATTATTGTTGGCTTGTTGGTGCATCTCAAATGCCTTTTGTACTCTTGACATTAGGCAAAGTACTCTTTTATATGACCTTCATTGATATATACTTTTTAAGGGCCATTGAGCACTCAATTATTTTTTGCATCATGATGGAATAAGATAACTTATACTCAACCCTCAATCCAAATACTTTCTTCATTAGAGCAAGCCAATGAAAGTTTTATCTCATTTGAATCAATGTTATCACAATAACTAAGGAGTTCATTTAAATGAGAAAAATGAACTCCCTACGGTATATTTGAAATGGCCAGTGAGATAGTAATTGATGGCATTTTGAAACTTTTTGGGATATTACCTCTATTGGTATTTATCTCAGTGCAAAAAGTATAACTTCTAATAATTTCTCTTCAAATAAGGTGCACCATATTTAAAATGACCCTCCTCAAATCTTTTTTTTTTTTTTTGAAATAGATGGATATAATTTTTAATAATCAATTCAGGCTCCCAAACTTTTTGTTACCTAAAGAAAATTAGTTTTTGATCTAAGAAACTCTTTTAGATGGACAAAGGGTTATCAATAATAAAAATATGAAGTTATTAAGTTGTAGACCTAGGATAATAGTTTTACCCTTGGCATTAGAATTTTCACCATTGATAACTTTAGCAACAATCTAGATAAATCATGTGACATTATTACAAAGACATTTCCCTTCAAATTATTTTACATAAAAGAAAGATTGGGAAGTTTTAAAGATTGATTTGAAATTGAGAATTAAGAGAGAAAGAGATAACTACTCAAATAGTAACTTATATGTATATAAAAAGAATTAAATCATTAATACGTAATATCTTTAAAGGTCGTAATAAAGTTCAAACTTTATGGTGCTAAAAATATTTTATGGAGAATTTTCATTTTTAAAGGTGTTTAGATGGTCAAATGTATTAGTTGTGGTTTTATTTTTGGTTTGTTGTGCTTTGTGTGTATATGTGAAGGGACACCATGTAGATCGGCAGATGTACTTATTAGGGTGATTAGTATGCCATTAAGAATAATGTACTATCTCAAGAGATAGAAGTCACTATCCTATAATGGACCAAATCACCTAATAAGGACTCATAAGGCATGATGGGTTTTTGAATATACCAGAGATTTTTTTCTTACTTTACATGAAAAGTAAAGCAGGGTTTATTTAAACCAGGTTCATTAAGTTCACTATAGAGGCAAGCCTCCATAAATTACATTTTAAGAAAATGAATCCCTAAGAATACTTTGATTAAAGTAGGTGATTGTTGTCTCCAAAGATTCAAAGATAGACTATCAAAGGATTAGTTGTATTTTGAAAATCAAGTGAGAGAGATCAAAAGGGAAGAGTTACTAGGAGACTTAGTGAGCACTCCAATCTATTCTATGATTGGACTTTATATATTTAAAATTGAGGAGATTTATTTATTTGAGTTGAATTTTTATTTAAAATCTATGACTTATAATTCCACAATACAAGATATTTTGAAAATGCCTAAGAGGTGAGGATTTATGCTTGTAGCCCGCAAAAAAATAGCAACCTCAGATCTTAAATCTATGGAGCTTTGACGAGAGCCAAAAAATGACCTAAATCTAAGTTGAAAGTGTGTATATGGTTTACCTCCACAAGAGAGAGCTAACCACTCGACTACTTGGCTTATTATCACTTGGAGTGGTAGCCAACTAACTCCTCATACGCTTTAAATCCATGTAAGCAAGTCATATGCTTTGTGAGATGGCTAAGTTGTTATTTATTTAGAAGAGAAACTAAATTCTTAAACTCACTCTCTAAAAGACTAGATCATGAAGGACATGAATAATGACTTAAATCTAATGCAAATTTTGTCAAGTTTTATTTAATTTTTGGACTTTATATTTTGACACAGGATATAGGATTTTGTATGCTTAAACGCATGAGAAACTGATTATGGGTCAAATCAAAAGAGAAAGATGTGTCTTTTTTTCAAAGGCTCTTATAAGTTAAGCCTTTATTCTCTGGCACAGATGGAAGCCCTCTCTTAACAAAACTAGAAAAATATGACATGTATGATATTATACATACAATCATCTAGCTAAGGGATTGCTAAATATTTTTATTATCTTGATTTAATTCTTAGACTTTTGTGTGAGATTATGAGTTATTTTAAAATTTTTGTTATAAGTTATTAGTGGAATAGAAAATTTACTTTTATCTTGAGAGCTTAATCGCATCCAGGCCATATAACAATCATCAATCATAAAGAAACTATGAAAAGCATGCTATTTCTAATGCGCAAGCTAAACAAAATATCAAAAAATTTTATAAAGCTATCACAAAAGAATAAGAGGCCGATGTCGGTACCGCCGCATAAACTAACAAAATGTGGGTAACCAAGCTCTACCCTTATACATCTAGATACAATGAAAAAATAATTGCAGTTATGAAATGATAAATGTTATGGGGGTCTTCATTCTTCATCCTCCATTCTTCACTTTTCATCTCTCATTTCTTCACCTTAATTTGCTCCATCTCTTTCTTTCTTTTGACTTGATTGGGATGTAGCTTGCTCCAAAGGCATCACATGATATATAAGACATGATCTTATAATCAAAACACTTATCCTAATCCTAATGCAAAAATTATATTAAAAGGAAGGAAAGTAAATCTAGCTACACCTGCAAAAAAAATGTTAGCTAAACACATCATACAATCCAAACATTTATAGGAATAATTTGGAGTTAGCACTCCACACATGTGTAACCAAGTCCACCTGTCCTAACTTGGGCTATGCTTAGGGGCTAAGCAACCCGCACAGCAAAAAATATTTATATTTTTTTATTAAAGTGAACCCTTAAGCACAACCCCCTACATAAAATATGATTATGCTAATATCGACCTAACATTCAGGTTATGCACATACACCCTAATATTCAGTCTAAAATAATACATCACAAAACTAAACATTCATCAAACCATGCACATAACATAAAGCTAAATTATGACTTAATGTTGCTTGTGTGGTATGTCCTAACTAGGCTTTAGATTTATGACTTGCTAAGTGTGAGAGATTTAATTTATAAAGGCTTGATTTCTTTTTAAATGGCTTAGTTGATTTGGAGATTTTACTTAGTATTTTTTTTTTGTTTCATGTAGCCTACACTTAGCAACTAAGTGTTATAAAGAGAAGAAAGAGAGAGAGTCTCTCTTTTATCCCTACCTTAAGTCATTTCTAAGGTAAGTTAATTAATGAATTTTCTTTAGTGAATGGTTTATTATGTGTTTTAATTAACCCTAAATTTAGGTTCATTCTAAATAACCCTATTCCATAAGAAAGGCATCTTAGGATTAATTAGGATGGATTACTATCATATAACACACACTCATTCATTTCTTTCCATCAAGTATATCATGCATATGAATAATTCTACGCATAACTATACATGCAATGTAAATCTTCACACACTTTGATGATGAATGCAAAGAAGTGTATTTGAAAATTTACATATTTCATTTGTTGATTGAATTATGAATGCATGTCTTTATTATATAGAAAAGAGGGATTTTTCATCCATTAGCTAGATACACATTGACATGTATAAAAGTTTTAAGTGAGTACGACGCCATTATTTTTTACACTAGGGGCATAAGGTACAAGACCTACTTAGGATTACTTAAAGCCTCATAACCCCGAGATACCTAGACTAGTATACCACTTTTCTTAGATACATGTAAATGTATGAATAACTATAAGGATATGAAAATCCATGCAAAAGTTATGTTTTATTTATTTGATTTTTGATTCTCATTCATTGGCCACATCATACATGCATATGTATAAGAGTTTTAAGTGAGATGAATTTTCTACACCGCGTAAGTACAAGACTTAGTTATGATTACTTAAAGTTTCGCAGCCCCATAATGTCCAGACTAATATACCACTTTTCTCAAATACATATGAATGTACAAAAAAAACCAAACAAATAAGGAATCATGCAAGAAATTATGTTCGATTTGGTTGTATGATTTACACGTATAATATGAAATTCTTTATAAGTCTTAACATGGAGATGCATAGGAATAGATTTAGGCAAGTGTTGTGTTTTCAAATGAACTATACACTTGCAAATTCTATGTGAATCCATGTTAAGGTAGGGAAAAAGAACTTCATATTACACATCTTATACTATCATCACATACAAGCTTATAAATATTTGTAATTAGTATTATTTCATTTATAATAATTGATTTATATGTTTTAAAAAAATAATTTTTTGATTTAATAGTGATAATAGCCACTCATATTCTTAATTTAAGTCAACACATGCAATTTGGTATAAAAGAAAATACTTTATTTAATTAATTTTCAAAAGAAATGAATGCATGATTTTATATGAAAAAAAATATTTAGCATGATTGAAAAGAAATAAAAGAATGTAAACACATGATTTCATTCATCCCAATTAATTCCTAAGGACAATCATATTAAATAAGACTATTTAAAATGAACCAAAATTCTTTAAAGACATTTTTATCTTTGAATTTGATTTGATTTAGAAAATATGAGAGATGTTTGCTAATCCTAACCATTTCTCCATGTATGAATTAGTTTGGTTTAATGAAGAATATTTAAGTTGATTTTATGTTTTGATTAGGTTAAGGTATGAATTAAATGAATTAATTATCCTTATCATATCACCTTAATTAACTAATTAATAATAAGCTATGATATGCAACCATATGAAAAGTAAATTTGTAATGCTCCCAAGAAATGAAAGGGGCTGCAATTGGACATATGATTAATAGTTAATTAAATAGGGGATCTCACTTAATTACTTTTATGATTTTCACACATGTGAGCCAACCATAATTTCATTATCTCTCACCTTGGGTTATTGAACACTCAAGGAGCAACCCAAGATCAATTAAAGGTTGCTTAGGTGTGGATGAATTGATTTTTAATTTTAATTTCATTAAACTTTTAATTAATTAAACACTTTGGTTATGCTTTAATTTGAATGATGAAATTGACTTAGGGGAGAGGATCAAGAGCAAGGCCCCAATCCTAAATCCTAAATTTTGATTTCTTTATTTTGAAGATCATCACTTAATCAATTAATCATTCCATTAACCCATTAATTAATTTGATTTTTAAAGATAAAGAAGACTTAAGAAATGAATTAAGAAAAGTATCCCCAATCACATTCCCCAAGTGATGCATCGTTCAATAAATATTATGTTTAAATGATTAATCAAGTTACTGTTCATTCCTCAATTATAACTAATTAGATTAAGAGAGTGATTAGAGCTAGATCAAGTGATTTTCCTAATTAAGCAATTAATAAAATCCCAGAAAAATAGGAGAGGTAGAGGTCATCCCCCTAAACATTCCCAAAAAATTTGAGATTAATTGAGTACTTAATTAAAGTGTAATTAAGCTAAGTAGATTTTTAATAAAATCTAATTAAGCTAAAATTACTATTTAAAATCAATTAATTATAATTTTACTAGATTATCCTCTGAAATATCTTCAAAATGAGTCTAAGTTTGTATTTTTTGGATTTTTCAATAATTAGTTATGATTTTAGGAAGTTTCACAAAAACTAATTAATTAGTCTTAATTAAAGCCTTAATCCCATCGGGTCACGTGGTGGCTAACGCGGCACGCTTTCTCTGTGGTGTGATGGGATTAACTATTTAAGTAGTCACATCCGTGTGCTGACTCAGTTGTTGGTGGATGCTTCTTCGTCCGACGGATCGACCATGATTCGATCCGCGATTTAGGAAAAGAATTAGAGGCTCTACCATGTGATTTGATTAGAGCCATTCATCTAAGTCACATGAGATGGATGACTTATGATCTATCCCGTTCGTGAGTGATGGAGGACGGATGCCTTCCGTCTTTCCTCATTCAATCTGAGCTCACCCGAGCTTGGATTGTCTCTAAACTCTTCCCACACCTTCGGGGAAGGGAGACGCACATATCCAACGGTCAATTTTTTATGAAATTTGAATTTTATTCACAAAGTACCAACCCACTTTTGCATACAAGGCTAGGTTTGAAAAATTACATCACTAGAGCTAATGTCCTGCGGTGCAACGCCGGAAGTAGCTTCACATAGTTGAGGTGAGGCCCTATTAAAGAGCTTTAAGCTTGATTTGGTGTGGGAGGCTTGGTTGACCAATCCATGCACATGATGGCTTCGGCTCCGATCGAACTCACACCTTTGGCCACTTGGGAACTTGGGAATTAGTTTGGTTGGTGTTGGACACCACGTAGATTTGCAGATGTTCTTATTAGGGTGATCAGGTACGATATTGAGGAATGATGTACTATTTCGAGAGACAGAAGTCACTATCTTATAATGGACCTAATCACCTTAATAAGGACTCATAAGAACTATGGGTTTTCAGATATACCAGAGATTCTTTCCTTACTTTACATGAAGAAGTAAAGCATGGTTTATTTTAAATCGGTTAAGTTTCTATGAGGCAAGCCCCATAGTTACATTTTGAGGAATGATATTCCTTAAGAATACTTTAGATTAAGGTAAATAATTATTATCACCAAAGATTTCAAAGATATGACTATCAATGAATTAGGTTTTTTAGAAGATCAAGTGGGATTGATCAAGAGGAGTGAGTTATTATCAAAACCAAAAGAAGATAAGTAGGGGATGCTTATGATACTAGAAAGCCTAGTAAGCATCCCAAACTATCCTATGGTTGAGTTTTATATTTTTGAAATTGAAGTAATTTATTTTTTGAGTTGAATTTTTATTAAAAATCTAAGGCTTAAAATTTCACAACACAAGATCATGAAAATGCCTAAGAGGTGAGGATTTATGCAGATCTGCAGGGAAGTAACCTAATTATAAATATAGGGAGCTTTAGTGAGGAATGAAGCACGACCTGAATCTAAGATGAAAATTGGTACTTGGTTTACCTCCATAAGAGAGGATAAATCACCCAATTGTTGGACTTACAATCGCCTGGGGGTGGCCACCAACTAACTGCTCATACGATTTTAAATATATGTAGGCCAGTATAATGCTTTTATAAGATAGCTAGGTTGTTGTTTATTTAAAAAGAAACTAAGTCTTTAAACACACTCCCTAAGAGACTAGATCATGTAAGGTATGATTAATGACTTAAATCTACTACAAAATTTGTCATGTTTTATTTTTATTTTTGGATAATTGATTTGACACGGGCTATGGGAATCATATGCATAATGCATGAGAAATTAGATTATGGGCCAAAATCAATAAGAAGGAGGTGTGTTTCCACTATGGCTCTCAAAGGTCAAGCTAAGTTCCCTGGCGAAGGTGGAAGCCCTCCATAGCAAGAGTGAAATAAGATGCTTTTTATGCATGATGTGAAAATATGCAACATTCAGCTAAGGGATTGCTAAATATTTTATCTTGTTTTATAACATACACTTCAGGTGAGGTTATGAGTTGTTAATTTTTAGTTTTGAGTTGATTAATTAGCTATAAATTTATTTTTTTCTAAGGGCCTAATCGCATCCAGACCATTCATCAAAGCAAGGAAGAAACTAAAAAAACATGTCATCTTAATGCACAAGCTAAACAAGCATCAAACAATTTATAAAGTTATCGCAAAAGAATAAAATGCCTTTTGTGGTCGGGCTCCATCGCACAAACTCGAAAAAAAATTGGGTAGCCTAGCTCTACTCTTATACAACCTAGATTACAACTGAATTAATTACAATCAAAAAGGAATTCAAGTTATGGGAGTCTTCTTTCTTCATTTCATTCTTCTTTCTTCTTTCTTCTTTCTTCTTTTTGTTGGTTGGAATATGGTTGCTCCAAATGCCTCACATGGTGCATAAGACATAATCTTATGACCAACATTCATCCTAATCCCCCATAACATTTATCCCAAATCTTAATTATAAAAATTACATGAAAATTGAAAAAATAAATCTAACTAGAACCTACAAAATAGAGATTAGCTAAACAAATCACACATCCCAAGCATTTATATGAATAAATTGGACTTAGCACCCTAAAAATGGGTAACCAAGTCTACTTGGCCTATTTTTGGATTATGCTTAGGGGTATAAGCAACCTGCACTGCAAAACATTTATATTTTTATAACAACGCCCCTTAAACATAATCCCCTGCAGAAGATAATGGTTAGACTAAGATCGCCCTACCATAGAGTCTATGCACATACACCTTAACATCCAGACTAAAATATCACATCACAAAATAAAATCAAGCATCAAACCATGCACCGCTCTAACATAGGACTAGAAATGGTGACTTAGCTAATGTGCCAGGCTTGTGTGGTGTGTCTAGCTAGCTTTAAGGTTAGAATTTTCTATGTATGAAGGGTTCAACTTAAAGAGTTTCATTTAAGTGATTTAGTTGATTTGTTAATTTTATTTGATGATTTGATTTATTTGAATGAACCTACACTTAATTACTATGTTGTAAAGAGAGAAAAGAGAAGAGAACTTCTCTTCCTCCTCCCTACAAAGTAAGGTAGATTCATTAGTGATTTTCTTTAGTGAATGTTTTATTATGTGTTTTAATTAATCCTAAGTTTATATTTGCTCTAAATAAACCTATTCAAATAAGAAATACATTTTAGGATTAATTAAAGTGAATTACTATCACAAAACACACAACACTTTATTTCTTTCCAATATGTGTATCATGCATATGAAATGATCCTAAACATATTTATACATGCAAATGCAAATATTTATCACACCTTAGTGATGAATGCTAAGGGATATTGCTTAAGAAAATTTAGATGTTTTATGATGCATGATTTTGTTAAGTAGAAAAGAAAGGGATTCTTTTATCCATTAATCAAATACACATTAACATATATGAAAGACATAAATGAGTACGACACCATTATTTTCTATACCAGTGGTGTAAGGTACAAGACCTACTTGGGGCTACTTAAAGCCTCGCAACCCCGGGATGTCCAGACTAATATACCACTTTTCTTAAATACATGTGCATGTACAAAAGCAAATGAATGGAAAAAGAGTCATGCAAAAGGTTTATATTTGTTTGTTTGATTTATTGGTTGTTTAATTTATATATGTAATGTGAAGATACTTCTTAAGTTATAACATAGAAGTGGATAGGAATTGATTTAAGCAAGTGTTATGTTTTTTTCAAATGAACTATACACTTTGCAAATCCTATTCAAATCTATGTTAAGGGGAAAGAAGAAAAGCACATAACACATTTTATTTTATAATCACATGTAAGCTTATAAGTATTTATAAGTAGCATACTTTCATTTATAATGTTTGATTTATAAGTTTTGAAAGTAATTTTTGATTTAGTAATGATAATAGCCACTCATATTTTTTACTTTAGCCAAAGTATGTAATTTGACATAAAGAAAATATTTCATTTGTTTTGATTTTTTAAAAGACATGAAAGCATGATTTCATATGACAAACAACATTTAGCATGCTAGGAAAGAAATAAAGTAATGTAAGCATGTAACTTCATTCACCATAATTAATTCCTAAAGACAATCCTATGGAATAAGATCATTTAAAGTGAATCAAATTGTTTAAATAAATTATGTTTTGATTTTGAGTTTGATTTGATTTAGGAAATGTAAAAAAGAATGTTTGTTGGTCCTAACCCATCTCCCACGCGTGTGTTGATTTACTTTAATTTTTTAGAACCATTGAGTTAATTTTATATTTTGTTTAGGTTAAGGTGTAAATTAAGTTCATTAATTACCCCTTACCCACACCTCCTTAACATACTTATTCAGATAATTGTGAGCCAACACATGATATGCAATCACATTGAATTTAAATCAACAATGCACCTAAGAAAGAAGGGGGCCTAATGCAATTGGCTCACAATTATTGATTAATTAAGCTGAATGGTTTGATTAAGTACTTTCATAACCTTTCCCACACTAGTGGGTTGGAAATAATTTCCTTAAATTTACCTTAGACTTTTAAATACTTAAGGATCTACCCAATAAAGAGTTGATTAAGTTCAGATTGATTTTGAAAATTTGATTAAGCTAATTAAAAAGATTATTAATGGATTAACCCTTAATTAGGTTTGTATTAAGGAAGGAAAGGGGTTTAGGGAATAACTTAGGAAAAATATCCCAAAATTATTTCAAAAACCTCCTGATCACTTAATAAATATTTAATTATCTTAATTAAATGATTAAATCACTGTTCACATGCTTAATTACCCTTAATTATATTAAGAGAGTGATTAGGGATTCATCAATTGATTTTCCTAATTAACTCATTAATAAATTCCAAGAAAATTAGGGGAGATAGAGGTCATCCCACTAAATATGCTTGAGAAGTTTAGAATTAATTAATGAAATGATTAGGGAGTAATTTGGGTTATCAATATTTCAAATAAATCCTAATTAAGAAAAAATCATTGTTCAAAATCAATTAGAAATAATTTTATATTATTCCTCAGTGAATTATCTTTAAAATGAGCTCTCATTTATAATTTTTTTTATTTTTCTACATTTAATTATGAATATTTGAAGTTTTAGTGATTATTTGGTAATTAAACCTCCTAATTATATAATTAATCTCATCGGTGCCACGTGGACCACTGACGCGGTGTGCGCTTTCCATATGGCACGACGGGATTGATTATTTAAGTAGTTAAATCAAATATCGCATCAGTCGGCGGCGCTACACGTTTTCTCCTTAGACCGTCCGATCAAAGATCAGATGGTCAAGATTAAACTCGCAGATTCTAAAGGATTAATCATCAGATCTAATTGGATTAATCAGAATCATCCATCCAAAATATGGGATGGATGATTTGATTCATCCAGCTGTTGGAGAAAGAGACCTTGCCCTCCATGGCATCCATGCTAGCTTGAAAGGATTGAACACACACCGTCTAGGAGCAAGGAGAAACACATCCAATGGTGGAATTTAATTGGGATTAAAGTTACCTTCATAAAGGACCAAGGATTTTCTAAGTTAAGCTCAGTTTTGGTTCATACCTCGCTAGAGGCTTTCACTGGCGCTCCCAAATGTTAAGACAGCGTCTCTTCTTGCTCATTTCAAGACACATCAAATCATTCACAGTGAGAAGAATACTCAGACGCTCTCTAAGCTTTTACAACCTACTAGAGATCTATTTAAGAGAAAGCATATTGAAAAAAATATATTTCCCTAGCATCCAGTGGTGGGTACAAGCAATTAATGAGATAAATGAACATTCGTGGATAGACCCCATCCTATCTTTTCTATAAGAAGGAACCCTTCCTGAAGGCCCAACTTCTACAACTCGTCTCCGAAGACAAGCTTCAAACTTTACTATTATCGGAGGTGAACTATACAAACGAGCTTTCTGGACCATACCGAAATGCCTCTCACCTTGAGAGGCCAATTACGAAGAGAGGTTCACTGTGGGATATGTGGAGAACACATGGAGGAAGGTATTAGCCCTTAAAATTATAAGGCAAGGGTTCTATTGGCCTATGATGAAACAAGACGCCTTGGAGTTCACAAATAAATGTGCAAGTTGTCAATTGCACTCTAACCTCTCTCACATGCTGCATACAGAGCTCTCATCCCTTCAAAGCCCGTGGCCTTTTGCTCAGTAGGGAATTGATATCATGGGACCTTTTTTGATAGCATCACGACAATGAAAGTTTATCACTTTAGCCGTCGATTACTTCACTAAATGGGTGGAAGTCGAACACTCGCTAAAATCATGGAGATTTCGTCTAGTGGAGACAAAATCTTGTTGAAGGTTTGAAGGCTTGAGATGGAGTGGATCTTCTTATTGACCAAACTCCTCTTCAAAGCCTTATGACTTTGATCAAATTCCTCCTTCCCGTGGCTTGGATGCTTGGGATTTGATTTTTGTTTGCTCGATTGGATCCCTTGATGGTGCTTGCAAGGGAATTTGGATTCTATGGAGTGTTGAGTGAATTGGAAAAATCTTCTACCTCCCCTATTTTTGGTTTAAGGAAAATCGAGAATAGGAAATGGGAAGAGCATGGGAATTGCTTGAGAGAGCTTGGGGAGCTTGCTTTAAGTCTCTCTGGCTCAATCGAGTGCAACTGATGTGAATTGGAATGAAATTAGGGGGAGTATATCTCCCCCTACTTGAATCAGATGGATGAGAGCTCCTTTGTCGCTTTGATCAAATTGATCATATTGAATGAGTTAGGAGCTTCACATGTTTGGCGGAGAGTATAGTGAGTTGCCCATGAAAAAATGAGTGTGGGAGTGATTACATGTGCTCATTTTCTATTGGGTGGTCAGTTTTGGCCTTGGGTTGGATTTGGCTGACCCAAATCCATTGGCTCATGTGCACCACACTCATTAGTGTCCATTTGGACCACTAAGAGGATCCTAAGTGGTCATGAAAAGGATTTGACCAAATTCCAAGTGGAATTGGCCATAGATTGACCTAAGGGTAAAATGATCATTTGGCTTTGATTTCAATTTGGGTAGATTTAAAGTAATTGAAAAATTGGGTTGGGACAAAATTTAAAGAATTTGGAGTTGATTAATATCATTTGGTTCATGTTGACCCATTTAGGTCAAAATGGGTCAACTTGGGTCAAGTTGACCAATTGGTCAAATTAGGTCAAACCAAGGGTTGGGTCAAGTTCATATGACCATTTGGAGTGGTTTGGTATCATTGGTTTGGTTTTGTATTTAATTTTGGTTCATTTGAGTTCACTTAGATCAAATAGGTAAAGTTGACCAAGTTGACCCATTTGACCCAATTGGGTTAGGTTATGGGCTGGTTTAGGTTTGGTTGTTCATTTGAAATATTTTGTAAGCTTTAGTTTCAATCAATTTTGGCTTGATTTGACCTTTTAGGACAAGTTGGGTTTATGGTCAATTGAGTTCTACAGTGGTCAAAGAACAAGTTCAATAAGTGATTTAGAATGAACTTGACCCATTGGTTGCAATTGATTTGACTTAGATCAAGATTTGACCCATTTTGACTTTTTAGGTCAACTTGGGTCAAGTGGCCAATTAGGCTAGGATTGGCTTAAATGATGACTTGGTCAAGTATAATCATTGATCGTGAACTAGTTTTGATCAATGGTTTCAATCAATTTGGCCTATGGTGGATTTTGGCTAGTTTGGGTTTCATTTAGGTTAAGTGTTGACTTGGTCAAAGTCTAGGTTTGACTTGATTTGACCTAATTTGAGTGATTGGTCATCTTATGATGATTGTTGCTCACAATATGGGCTTAGTTCAATCCAATTTAGTGATTATAATTTAGCTCAAAAGGGTGCTTTAGGCCACTTTGGGTCAAGTGAGCCTAAAGGGGTAAATTGACTCTATCAAGGCTTGATTCAAGTTTGGTTGAACTCACATATGAACTTATGATTTAAATATAAATCTATTTACAAGTGATTTGGAGTCAAATGGGTTTTGATTCATTTGATAATTTCAAGTTCAAAGGGGTGAACATGGGTTTGATTTGGGTTTGAGTTTTGAATTTAGTTTTGGTTTGATGATTGAAGTTTATGTTTATATTTGATTTCATGATTGAAGGATTGATTAAATCATGAAGAAAATACAATGGTTTAGATTGATTTGAGTTTAATTTGGCTAAGTTCAAGAATTTGACTTGAAAGAGTTTAGGTTGGATTTTGATTAGATTTGGATTTGAGTTTTGAATTGGTTTTGGGTATTTGAATTTATATTTATTTATATTTGTGAATATAAATGAGAATATAAATGGGTTATTAGAAAACCTTTTGAATTTGATTTGAGCTAAGTCCATAAGATGAAATCAAAATGGCTTAGGAAAGATTTTGGATTTGGAATTCAATCGTGGATGTCAATCATTCAGAATTGATTCATGATTTGAGAAAATTAATTGGAATTGATTTAATGTTTGAGAAAATCAATTAAGTTGGAATTGATTTGAGATTTGATTTGGAATTGGTTTGAGTTTGAAGTTGGTTTGAATTTGGAGTTTGACTTGAAAAAAGGAAGTAAGGATTTTGTTCAAGCTATAGGGTAGGCAAGTTTTCCTAACACCCCTAAGACATGAATTATTCCTATGGTTAATTCTTCTAAGTCTCTAGGGTTAGGTTAAGTGTTCCCTAATTACTAGAAGTATCTTAAGACTAAGGAACTCTTAGTGTCTAAGAGGTGTCCTATATCTAAGATGGAGAGGTTGAGAGCTCACTCTAAAAAAGAGATCAACATGTATGGTGTTGGTGTGGCTTAGAGGAATTAGAATTTGATTTAGTGGAGAGGGAGTATTGCTTAGGATTGGGATGCCCTATTTCAATTTTTCTCGGGAATGAGCAATGTCGAATGGAGATGGCTTGGAAATCCTTGCAAACACTTTGAAGGACTTCGAAATTCACCAAGGAGAGCTCACAATGAAAGTGTGTGTAAAATCATGTTTGAATTGAGGGGGTATACCCCTTAATTTCCCATCATTTATGGATGATAGCGTGTGCACATTTTGCACTGGCTCACCGCCGTTCGTTTGTCGAACTTGTCTCCATCAAGTCAGGGGGGCATGCTAGAGATGGGGGGGAATGATGGGCTACCATGGACCCAATGTTCAAGAATGACATGGTCTTAATCCAATTGGTGCTCAATTTGGGTTGAAGGTGAGTCAATTCACCTCTTAAAGGTCCTTGGCCGACCTAGGGTGAGTTAGGTTAGCTAGGTGGGTCAAGAGAAGGTTCCATGAAGTGCCAATGAGCTGTCATGGGGATGGGCAAGTTGACTTTAGCTTGGACCCAATAGTTTTAAGGTTTAAATCCTATGGTTTGATGGCCAATCCCCTTGGTGGGGCCCACTTAGCTTTTAGGCTAATTTGAAAATGAATTAGGACATGCTTGGGTCGGGTTTGACTAAGTCCTAGAGTCCCATAAGTTGGTTTGGAGGGATTTGGCTTCATTTGGTCAAATGGGTTCCATTTGGGCTAGGTTGGGTTAGGTTGATCAATTGGTCAAATCGCATCAAACCAAGGCTTGAGTTAGGTTCATATGATGATTTGGGATGTTTTGGTTCAATTAATTTAGATTGAATTTGGGAAGTTGACCAATTTGACCAAGTTGACCAAATTAGATTGGGTTAGGTGTTGAGTCAAGTTTAATTAGTTAATTAAAAATGATTGTAGTCTTTGGTTTGGTTTAATTTAGAATTAATTTGAATTTTAGTCAATTTGACCTTTTAGGTCAATTTGAGCTAGGTTGGGCCACGTTGACTAATTGGTCAACTTGGGTTCAATCATAGCTTTGGTCAAGTTCAACAAGTGATTTGGAATGAACCTGAGCCATTGGTTACAATCAATTTGGATTAAATCATGATTTGACCCATTTTGGCTTTTCAGGCCAATTTCGGTCAACTTAGGTCAAGTGGCCAATTACGTTTAGTTTGGCTCAATTGATGACTTTATCATGTTCAATCATTGATCATGAATGAGTTTGGGTTAATGGTTTCAATCAATTTGGCATATGATAGATTTTGGCTAGTTTGGGTTTCATTTGGACTAATTGTTGACTTAGTCAAAGGCTAGGTTTGACTTGGTTTGACCCAATTCAAGGTGGTTGATCACCCTATGATGATTGTTGATCATGATTGAGGTTTAGATATGCTTAGTTCAATCCAATTTGGTTTGGATTAGAAATTGGCTCAAAAAGATCCTTTAGGTCACTTTGGGTCAAGTGAGCCTAAATGGGTCAATTGGCTTGATCAAAGTTTGATTCAAGTTTAGTTGAATTCATATATGAGCCTAGGATTGAAATATAAATCCAATTGCACTTGGTTTGTAGCCAAGTGGGTTTTGGTTCATATGACAATTTCAAGTCAAAAGAGTTAACTTAGGCTTGATTTATGTCGACTTGATTTTGGTTGACTAGATTTTGGTTTGATAATGGTGGTTTATGTTTATATTTAGATCAATGATTGAAGGAATGATTGAATCATGAAGAAATTCATGAGTTTTGAGTTGCTTTTTGTTTCATTTAGCAAAGTCCAAAAGTTTGGCTAAAAGGGCTAAAATTGGGAATTTTATTTAATTTGAGTTTGGTTTTGATCATTTGAATTTATATTTCATTTAAATTTGTAAATATAAATGAATATATAAATGGGTCATGAGAAAATTACTTGAGTTTGGAGTGATTTGAAAGAAAATTTGATTAAGCTTAAAGGGATAACTTGGGTTTTGATTTGGTTTGATTTACTTTTGGTCATTGGAGGGTGGGTTTCATTTATATTTATGAGTATAAATGAAGGAGTGATTGATTTATAAATAAATCAATCATGTTTGAGTTGATTTGTATCAAGATTTGATTAGGATTATGGAGGTAGGTCCATAAGGCTTGAGAAGGGTCTTGATTTGGTTTGATTTGATTTGAAAGATTTGTATTTGGATTTCATTTATATTTGTGAACATAAATGAAGGAATGATTGATTTTATAAAGAAATCAACCAAGTTTGAGTTGGTTTGAAGGAGTTTTGGCTATGCACATGAAGGTGGTTCATATGGCTTAGGAAGAGATTTTGGAATTTGGAGTTAATCATGGGTTTCAATCATTTGGAATTTGGAATTGATTTATGATTTGGAATTTGATTTGAGATTGGATTTGATAATTGAGAAAATTAATTGGATTGAGGTTGATTTGAATTTGGTTAAGGCTAAGTCCATAAGCTAAAAATTAAAAGGCCTAGGAAGGGATTTGGAGTTTGAATTTGGTGATGGATTTCAATCATTGGATAGTTGGATTTGATTTTGAAATTTGAATTTAAATTTGAGGTTTGGTTTGAAAGAAGAAGCAAGGATTATGTTTGGGCTATAGGGTAGGTAAGTCTTCCTAAATCCCTAACTCACAACCTATTCCTATGGCTAACTCTTTTAAGTCTCTAAGGTTAGGTTAAGTGTTCACCTAATCATCAAAAGTATCTTAAGACTAAAGAACTCTTAGTGTCTATAAGAGTATTAGATCTATGATGAAGAAGTTGAGAGCTCACTCCAAAAATGAGGTCAATAATTGTGCTTTTGTACAATTCTAGTTGTGATGCTTTGAATTTCAAAAGAGTGTATTTCTTTAAAATCTTGGGTGAGAATAGATTGTTATGAGTGCAAGTTGTAGCTTTTGATAAAGCAAGTTAAACTTTATAAAATTTGACTCCCCACTTTGGGGGGTGAGATAAGTATGTTCATGAGTAATGAAAGTTTGACTTCTTCAATAAGTAATTTGTTGGTAGAGGCTTTGTAGTCAAAAATCAAACTAACCTTGAGTAAAAATAAACTTCATATAAAAGATTATTTTATATTAAAATTAGATTGATAATAAGTGGTTGAGAAGATAAACATATAATATTAGTCTAATAAACATCAAAATCAGACATAAGCATGCATTTAGCAATGGTTGTTCAATAATGCCAAAAGATAGGTGATGACGAGCAATTAGGTTAATTGTTTCTTAGATATGAAAAGAGATTGAATGAATCATAATATGTGAACATTCATTAAGAGCATCAAGTGATTGTCAATGAAAATATTAAATGCCAGTTGATGGTGGGCAATAATTTAATTATTCTTAAGTGAAGTGATATAGAACTAAAATATGAACATTATGCATTGATGGTTGATATAATTAGGTCATAATTTATTGGTAAGCATTAGCTAATAGTTTATAAGAATTTTGAACATCAGGCAAAGCTAAGTAGTTGGCTTAGTTATTTTTTTGATAAGATGGAAGACCTACTTGCCAATAACATGGGTGATAGATGTATATCTGTCAAACATAAAATGTTATCTTTAGAAAGTGTTAGATGATAATTAATAATAATGTCAGATATTGGGTGATGATAAATAGTTGATTTCATCATCATCTTGGTAGAAGGTTGGAACAAGAATTCAAAGAATGTGCATTAAATAATGGTGGCTAATGATCATTGAATATTTATTTTTGGTCAGAGTTGCATATTACATTTGATAAAGGATATCATAAAGTCAAGTAAGTGTTTGATGATCAGTTGCCATTCACATGATACAAGGAATATTAGGTGCTTGAGATAATAGAAAATAATGATTAATGCACATCTAATTATATTTATTATGAAACATTAGATTTTCATTGATTAGAATTATTAATAGTTAACTTGTTCGTTCTCTTGAAATAAGAATATATTTTTTGATAAATTTTTATATCTAAAAAATTGAAATAAATTGAACATCCCGAATTGCCTCAGTGTTGCAATCAACACCTAGAAACTCAAACCACCATAACGGTTGCCTACTTAAATAATATAGCACCAAACATTATGATTTTAGAGCCTAGGTGTTGTTGCGATGACTTTCAATTTTAAAAGTAAGAAAACTAACATTTCCTACCCCAAAAATGATAACCGGTTAGAGGGGAGTGGGCAGAACCATTATGGAGCAAAAAATCACCCAAAAAGTGAGAATGATTGCCTAAAAATTGTTATAAAAGGAGGGGAATTTCCTCCTACCATCTTCTTCTTCTTTCCTCACTCTCCCTCTATCCCACTGCAGATCATATGGTCAAGTGGTCATGTACGAGTATGGTTTATGATATACTATCTCGAAAGATAGATACATCACACTACAATGGATCTAATCATCTAATAAGGACTCCTAAGGCATGATGGGTCTTCGAATGTACCAAAGATTTTTTCTTGCTTTACATGGATGAATAAAGCAGGGTTTATATTAAACTAGGTTCTTAAGTTCCCTAAGGAGGTAAGCCTCCATAATTAATTACATCACAGGGAATAAAATTTCTTAAGAATACTCTCGACTAAAATAGATAATTATTATCTCCAAAGATTTCAAGGTTACACTATCAAATGATTGGTTATGTTTGAAAAATCAATTAGAAAAGTTCAATGAGAAGACTTATTTTGGAATCCAAAGGAGATGAGTAGGGAATGTTCATGATACTAGAAAGCTTAGTGAGAATTTCAATTTATCCTATAATTGATATATTTGAAAATGAAGATATTTATTTATTTGAGTTGAATTTTTATTAGGTTGCTATATACTAACTTTAAATCTAGTTATCTTGATTAAGCTCTATGATGAGATTATGAGTTGTTTAAAAATTGATTATGAGTGATTAGTTGGGTAGAAAATTTATTTTTTATTCTAAGAGCCTATCGCATCCAGACCAAACATCAAAACATCAATCATTAAGAAACTATGTAAAAGATATAATCCTAATGCACAATTTCAACAAATCATCAATCAATTTTATAAACTAACGTAAAATAATAAAGAAGCGGTCGAATTACAACTCAAAAGAAAAGATAGGTATGTACCCCCTTATATAACCATATGATAAAATAAGTATAATTAAAATGAATACACACATCTTCATTCTTCACTCTTCCATCTTTCTTTTTCTTGATTGCTCCTTCATTGATTCGGATGTGCTTGCTTCAAAGGCATCACATGGCACCACAAGACAAAGCCTTCTGGTCACTGCTCATCCTAATCTCTCATAACACTAATCCTACTTTCTATTGCAAAATTACATTCAAAGAGAAAAAAGTAAATCTAACTACACCTAGAAAACAAATGTTAAAATATATATACAATTCCAAGCCAAGTAATTTGGACTTAGCACCCTACACATGGGTAACCAAGTCCACCTGTCTTAACTCAGATTATGCTTAGGAGTTTAAGCAACCTGCAAAGAGAGCATTCATATTTATTTTTAAGCATCCCTTTAAGCACAATCCTCTGTAAAAAATATGATTAGGCTAAGAATGACCTATTATCAAGTCTATAAAGTATACATCCTAACATCCATTCAAAAATAATTTTGAACTCACTTATGGAGTGAGGACTCAATCTTTCCATCCTAGATTTAGGAGTCTTCTAGACACTAAGACTTCATTAGTCATAAGATACTTTTAGCAATTAAGTGAAAACTTAACCTAAGCCTAGAGACTTAGAAGGGTTAATCATAGGATTAAGCTATACCTTAGGGATTAGGTTGATCTACCTATCCCATGACCTAAACCCAACTTATGTTCACCTTCTTAAACCACAACAAAATTTAATTCATATCAAACCAAAATCCAAATCAAATGATTGAAACCCATAATCAAAATTCCAAACCCAAGCTCTGATCAACATAGCTTAAGTCCTATGATTCTCGTCCTATGGATTTTCTCATAAATCAATTCAACTCTTCAATTAGCAAACCAAATTCTAAACCAATCAAATCAAATTAAAGGACCAAAACTAAATTAAAATCCAACCTAAACTATGACCTACATTCATGAGCTTAGTCAAATTTGCCTTCAAATCAATTCAAAATCATTTAATTTTCTCATAAATCAATTACTTCTTCAATCATCTCCCAAATATAAATCAAATTTATATACAAATGACCAAAACCAAATCTAGAATCTCACTCAAACCCTTCATAAGCCATGATCCAACTACATAGACTTAGCCAAATTCCTTCAATCCAAACCCCAAATTCAATGGATTTTCTCACAAATCAATCATACCTTCAATCATATTCACAAATATAAATAAAACCAACAATCGCCCCAATCAAATTAAATTAATTCAATCAAGCCTAACTTAGTCCATTTGACTTGAAATTCTCAAATGAACCAAAACTCGTTCAAGTCCAAACCAATTGCAATCAAATTTATAAATTTATCCTAAATCCACATATAAACTAAACTAAACCCAAATCAACCCAAATCAAACCAACTAAGTCCCAATTGACTTGACTACTTTGACCTATTTGAGCCAAGTTCCAGTCCTACCCAAATGGACTGAACCAAACCCACTAAAATCTTCTATCATGATTGATGTTCACCTTAGGATAATCAACTGACATAAATTGGGCCAAACCAAGTCAACTTGATTATTTGACCAAGTCAACCCCTTAACCCATATGAATCCAAACTAACCAAAATTCATTCTAAACCAAATCAATTGGAACCATTGATTCACACCAACTTATGATCAATAATAGAACATGACTTGACCACCAATTGAGCTAAACCCAATCTAATTGGCCCTTTGACCTAAGTTTATCCAATTTGATATAAAAGACCAAAATAGGTCAAATCATGATCTAACCCAAATTGATTACAACCAATGGCTCAAGTTCATTCCAAATTGATTATTGAACTTGACCAAAGTTATAATTAAACCCAATTTGACCTAATTGACCTACTTAGCCCAAATTGACCTAAAGAGTTAGTTTAGCCTAAATCCAAATTAAATCTAATAATTCAAGCTAAAGCCCACAATCCTCTCCAATTGACCAATTGAACATGAAGAAACATCCAACCCAAGCTAATTTAGCTAATTTGGTCAAATTAGTCAACTTGACCCATTTGACCTACATGAATCCAAATGAGCCAAAATCAAATATAAACCAAATTAATTGAAACCAATTGAACCAAAATACTTCAAATTATCATTTGAATTTGACCCAAGCTTTAGTTTGGTCCAATTTGATCAATTGGTCAACCTAACCCAACCTAGCCCAGTTTGACCTATAAGGGTCAAATTGAGCCAAACCCATTTGAACCAAGTCATGACCACTTAGAATCTGATCCAACCTAACCCTAACCCATCTTGGGTCAGTTAAAAACAAACCTAAACCCAAACTGAGCTCAACTAAAGGCAAATCCCCCTTAGATTCTCCTCCCCGAATGGGTTTTAACCAAAACTAGCAAAGTCCACTTTCCCTTTCCATGTGGTAGCCATCAAACACCCAAGAACGAACCTAAGCTACTCATCGAACCCAGCCTAAGTGGGCTAGGTCAGCCTTGGACCAAGGAGAGATGAGTTAACTCACCTCCCCACCATGGTCGAACCCATTAGATCTAATAAGCAAACCAGCTGCCTTGAGCCACCAACCAAGTCTTCCACCAACCCAATCAAGCCGTGGACTTGACATTGACCTCTCGATGAGATGGGAGGCGGTTTCATTCAGGATGCATTCTTACCCATTGTCGGAAAGCTCAAAATAGAAACAGGGCACCCTTGTTTCCAATCTAATTCCCTCGAACCTCCACCAAATCCAAATTAACTTCACACACACCTTCCCCATGCCTCATCGAGCAAGAACGAAGCATCCCCTAAGTTTCTAGACCAACGGAGGTTGAAGTTCGATCAAAGTCAAGCTCCAAATCATCAGATTTTGGTCCACCGAGTCATCGAGGGGAAATTGATCCAAGTGCTGCTCAATAGGGATTCGTCTCCACTAGACGAAACTTCCTCATCGATTGCGTCGTCGATCTTGAGCCCCGGCAAAGTAATTTCTCAAAACTGTGATTTTTTGAAAATTTTGTTAGAGCTTTGTGAAGGAAATGTGAATGTCTTGAGATCTTAGCCGTTGAATCCCCTTCGATTGATGTTGTGAAGGTGTGGGATCATTTGGAAGTTGATCCAAGCTCAAGTGAGCTTAGATCGAGCGAGGAATGGTAGATGAACTTCATCTTTCATCACTCGTAGGACAATGGATCTCGCACCGTCCGTTCCGCGTGATTGGAACGGACGGTCATGATCAAATCTCGTTAGATTATCTGATTTACTCCCTTAAGAGCCGTGAGTTTAATCCTGGTCATCCGATCTTAAATCAGATAACATAGATTAAAACCACGTCCACCGCCGCCATGTAGGTGCTAAGTCAGACGCACTTAAGTAGCCAATCCCGCGATAGATATTTCAGAGGAGAATCTTTTAAAATTAATCCTAAATAAATTTTAACAATAAAGCTTAATTTGAGTTTAATTAAAATTTCTTAGCTTAATTACTCCTTAATTACTCAAGTAATTAATTCCAAACTATCTGAGATTGTTTAATGGGATGACCTCCACCTCCCATATTTTTCTTGGGATTTACTGCTTAGGTAATTAGGGAATTTGCTCATTTTAGCCTTAATTACTCTCTTAATTAATTACATGATTAATTAACTCCTAATCATCATATAAATTAATTAATTGTGCATGATAATCATTGTTGAACAGTGAATGGACTAATGGAATAGGGTTGGGACTTCTTTCAGCCTCTTTCCCTAAGTTTATTTCATTTTAAAAATTAAATCAATTAAAGGTTTAATTAATTAATTAAATAGTTTAATTAACTAAATTCAAATCATAATCACATCATATCTTAATTAATTAAATCATGGGTAGAACTTTATGCGTTTAATAACATAAAGGGTTTTAAGGAAAGTATGGTTAATTCACATGCGTGGGGAAATCATAAGAGTACTTAATTAAGTTTTTTAATTTAATTAATCACCAATTGTGAGCTAATTACATTAGGCTCCTTCATTTCAAAGGATCATTGCAAATTTATTTTCTATTCATATGGATACCATGTTGGCTCATAATTGTTTGGTTAATTATATTAAGGTAACATAGGTAAGGGTAATTAATTGATTTGATTAAGGATCTAACTTATTTAATTCATAAGATTCACCTAATTACCTCTTCTTAAACCAAATCATATTACCAACGTGATAGTGGGATTAAATGATAAATGAGTGTTCTCCTCCTCTTTAACATCAAATCAATATACAAAACTAAATTAATAAGAGCTTTGGTTTTCCTTAAGTTATTTTATTTAATGTGATTGTCTTTAGAAATTAATGATTGAATGGATCATGTGTTTATATTTGATTAATCCTTTCCAATCATGTTAAATATTGTATGCCATTGATTTCATGCATTCATGTCTTTTAAAAGTTATTAAATCAAATGAAATTTCTTTATCTAAAGCTTGCATGTGTTGGATTAACTTATCATATGTGTGGTTATTATCACTATTAAATTCAAATATATTTTTTAAAATTTTATAAATGAATAACAACATATATTGTGATGATAGTTATAAACACATAAGAGGTGCATGTGCTTATAGCTTAAGTATATGAAGTGAGGTCTTCTCTCTTTTATTCATATGTTGATTTACATAAGTTTGAATGACAGTGAGTATATAATTTAGACATCCCAGAAATATGAGGTTTTAGCTAGCCCCAAATAGGTCATTTGATTACCTCACTTCTTTGGTTAACAAAGGCACATACTCATTTGGTTTTATTCTTATGTATTTTGATATTAGAATTTGGATAGAGCTTTAATTCATATATATAAACAATCCAATTAAAGAAAAAACAACCTTTGCATGATTTTCATTCTCTTAATTTTGCCTACATTCATATGTATCTAAACAAGCAAGTATATAGTCTAGACATCCCGGGAATATGAGGCTTTAGCTAGCCCTAGGGAGATCATTTGATTACCTCACTTCCATGGATAACAATGATATATACTTGTTTATGTCTTTATACATGTGTATGTATATGTGAGTAAAGAATGTAAATCACCTTTTCTATTAAAAAAATGCATGCATCCATAATTGTTCAAGTGATTAAATTATTTAATCATGAGATTTAGAGCTTTCTTTCCTATGTTCATCTATGCAAATTTACATATGTTTGAATATAAATGAGTATATATTTTGGACATCCCGAGAATATGAGACTTTAATTAGCCCTAAGGAGATCATTTGATTACCTTAGTTCCCTGGTTAACAACGACACGTTCCTATTTAATTTCATCCCCATATAGTTTTGTATAAGAATTTGGATAAAGCTTTAAATTTACATACATCAAATAATTCAATCAAATAAAACATAAACTTCAAACATATACATATATTTATCATTTAAGTGTGCTAAAACATATTGTATGTATAGATATACTAAGTATTAAATCATTTGCATGATACATGTGATGGAAAGGAATGATTTAATATATATCATGTGATAATAATTTAATTAGATTAATCTTAAGAAGTCTTTCATATTGAATAAGGTCATTTAAAGTTAACCTAAACTTATGATTAATTAAAATCATATAATAAGCTATTCACAAAAGAGAACTAAATCAAATTAATATGCTTTAGAATGTGGCTTAAGATAGGGATGGAAGAGAGTAATGCTCTTCCTTCTCTTTATAACACTTAATTATTAAGTGTAAATCATATGAAACAAAATAAAATACAAATTAAAATTCATAAATCAATTAAACAATTTAAAGTAAAACCAACTTTCATGATAATTTGAATATTTTCTACACTAGAAAAACATAACCTTAATGCTTAGTTAAGATACACCACACAGGCCTTAACACATACATTAGAATTAAGTCACCACTTCTAGTTCTATGTTAGGATGGTGCATGATCTAATGTATATTTTATTTTGTCATGTATTATTTTAGATTAGATGTTAGGGTGTATGTTTCGTAGACTGGATGGTAGGCCGATATTAACCTAACCATGTTTTTTGTAGTGGATTATGCTTAAGGGGATGCTTAAAAATAAATATAAATGCTCACTTTGCAGGTTGCTTAAACCCCCTAAGCAAAATCTAAGTTAGGAAAGGTGGGCTTGGTTACCCATGTGCAGGGTGCTAAGTCCAAACTATACACATAACTGCTTGGGATTAAATGTACATTTAGCTAACCTAGGTTTTGCAAGTGTAGTAAGATTTACCTTTCCTATATAAATATAATTTTTGCAATTATGAATTAGGATTAGTATTATGGGGGATTAGGATAAAAGTGGCCAGAGGGCTTTGTCTGGGTGCCTAGTGATGCCTTTGAAGCAAGCACATCCAAATCAAAGAAGGAAGAATCAAATCAAGGAAATGGAAGAATGAAGAATGAATACCCCCATAACATTTGATAAAATTGTAATTATTCTTTCATCTACTGGGTTGTATAAGGGTAGAGCTCGGCTACCCATATTTTCTTTTCTGGTTTTTACTGCATCTGATCGACCCTCTTATTCTTTTACGATAGTTTATAAAATTGATCGATTATGTTAAAATTGTGCATTATGATAACATGCTTCTTCATAGTTTCTTATGTATGATGTTTGAATGTGTGGCCTGGATGCAGTAGGCTCTTAGGACAAAATTAATTTTTTTACCCAACTAATCACTCATAATTAAATTTTAATCAACTCACAACCTCATCATAAAGCCTAGGATTCAATCAAGATAACTAAAAGATTTAACAACCTCTTAGTTGTATGGTTGTATGTCTTACATTATGCATATCATATTCCTTCTTCCTTGAATATGGGGGATCTCATCCTTGCATGATAGGGGAATGTTTGACCCGTGAGGGCATCCCTTATGGTGGAGAACACCCTCTGCTAGCTAGTTTGGTCCATAATATATTTTTATCATGCATTTAGGCATAAAAAATCCTAAAGCATTTGTCTAAATGATGTGTCAAAAATGAAATAAAATTTGAAAATATTCTGCGTTTGTAGATTAAGTCATATGCTCATACCACTCATGCTCTAGTCTCCTAGGGAGTTGGTTTAAAAATTTAGTCTCTTTCTAATTAAATAACTACTTTAGTTATCTTGCAATTCATAAGACCGAACTATATGATTTTATAATTATAGGAGGAGTTAGCTGGCGGCTACTCCAGGCGGTTATAAGTCCAGAAGTCAGATGGGTTTACTTTCTGTTGAGGAGGTAAACCTTTGTGTCCACTTATCACTTAGATTTAGGTCATGTTTTGGCTCGTACTAAAGCTCCATAGATTTAAGATTTGAGATAGCTATTTTCTTTGGGCTACAAGCATAAATTCTCACCTATTAAGCATTCCCGTAACCTTATGTTAGTGGATTATAAGCCCTAACAATCTAATAAAATTCAACTAAAATAAATAAATCTCTTTACTTTCAAATATATAAAGCTTAATTATAGGATAGATTAGAATGCTCACTAGGTTTCCTAGTATCATGAGCATTCCCTATTTATTTCATTTGGATTCCAAAAATAAGTCTCTCTTTGAATTTTTCTAATTGATTTTCCAAATATAACCAATCATTTGATAGTCTAACCTTGAAATCTTTAGAGATGATAATTGTCTACTTTAATTGAGAGTATTCATAGAAAATTTCATTCCCTAAGATATGATTAACTATAGAGGCTTGCCTCCATAGGGAACTTTAGAACCCAGTTTTATATAAATCCTACTTTATTCATCCATGTAAAGCAGGGAAAAAATATCTAGCATATTCGAAGACTCATCATACCTTAGGAGTCCATATAGGTGATTAGGTCCATTTAAGGGTGATGCCTATATTTTTTGAGATAGCATATCATACATTAATGTCATATACAATCACTTCAATAAGTACCCCTATGTGTGTGATGTCCACCATACATTCGAAAATAAACACCACAACAATACATCATAAAACAAAACTTACATTACACCATACACCGTCCTAACACAGATCAAAAAGTGGTGATTTAATTCTAATGCGTGTGTTATAATCTTGTGAGGTATGTCTTAACTAAGCATTAGAGTTGTACTTTTCTAATTTTGGAAAATGTTCAAGTCAACATTATGGTGGGTTTCATTTGAAATTGTTTAATTAATTTGTGAATTTTAATTTGTATTTTATTTTGTTTCATGTAATCTAAACTTAGTAACTAAGTGTTATAAAGAGAAGGAAGAGGATTACCCTCTTCCATCCCTACCTGCCATTTTATAAAGCATATTAATTTGATTTAGTTCTTTAATGAATAACTTGTTAAATGATTTTTAATTAATTTTAAATTTATGTTAACTTTAAATGATCTTATCCAACATGAAAGGCTTCTTAAGGTTAATATAATTGAGTTACTATCACATGAAATATACTAATTCATTTCTTTCCAACACATGTAACATGCATATGATTTAATACTTAGCATATCTATACATGTAATATATTTTGACACACTTAAATGATGATGAAAGTGTATGTTTAAAATTTATGTTTTCATTTTGATTGAATTAAGTGAACATATAAATTAAATCTCTATCCAAATTCTAATACCATAATACATAAGGATGGAATCACATAAGTATGTGTCATTGTTAACCAGAGAAGTGAGATAATCAAATGACTATTTGGGGCTAACTAAAGCCTCATATTCCTGGGATGTCTAGACTATATACTTATTAATATTCCAAACCTATGTAAATTTATACATGAATAAGAAGAAGAGAGCACTAATTTATATATATAACACATGCTAATAACTTAGGTGAATATGAATGCATGCATTTTTAGTAACAACAAGAGGATCTTCATCTTTTAATTAAACACACATACACATGTATAAAAGATGTAAACAAGTATGTGCTATTACTAACCAGGGAAGTGAGGTAATCAAATGACTTCCTTGGGGCTAGCTAAAGCATCGTATCTTGGCTAAGTCCATAAGATTAAATTATGGGTTTAAGATAGGTTTGAATTTGATTTGATATTTGATATATGTTTCAATCATTTGGTTTTGAATTTGAATTTGGATTTGATATGTGAATTTGGATGAATTGAATTTGAGGTTTGGTTTAGGCCAAAGAGATAGGTATAGATTGAGTTTAGGCTATAGGGTAGGTAAATCCCTCTAAGTCCTAGGGCATAGCCTAATCCTAACCCTTCTAAGTCTCTAGACTTAGGTTAAGTGCTCAACTAATTGCTGAAGCATCTTATGACTAAGGAAGAATCTAGTGTCTAGAAGACTCCTAAATCTAAGAAAAGGAGATTGAATCTTCACTCCAAAAGTGAGGTCAACACCCACCTACCACATTCTCCCGCACTCTCAACATCATGCTTTTCACTACTACACGAGCGTTCTCCTCGTGCATGAGACAAGATCAAATCTACTACCGTTAATTATGGGTAAAATTTCTAAAATATTTTTTTATATAATTTCTCAAAAAAAATTTAAAAGATTTTCACCATCAATCTTGGATTTGAATGAGAAATAAAGAGGCTTATCTCCTTGATCTTAGATCTAGAGTAAAAAGAACACCCTCAAGGCCCAATATTCTAGAATCTTGAATCTGATGACCTTCATCGTTAAACTTGGCTCCGACGTGAGAAAAAAAATACTCCCTCTATCGATCTTAGATCAAAAATAAGGAAGAAGAATGCTTTTGTACTAAAAAAGTAAAAATCTAGCACTGATAAAATTTATACTAAATTTTCATAAAAGTTGTCAAATTCATCAAGAATCTTGTTCAAAAATAGAATTCCTGCTCGACGAAGCCGCAACGCCATGGTCCAGCATTGAGGCGCTGAGCTCTCGGGAATAAAATCTTTGAAACTCCATCCTACAACACCGATGCATCAAATATCTAGAGTTGACACTAAGCTCTCTGGTTAAAATCTCATTTTTGGTGCCACAACGCCATAGTTCAGCATCGCAACACTACGCTTCTCCGGTTTCACCTCTTTAAAGTAGTGTCAAAGAGCTATTTTCCTAGCACCACTACATCTTGAAATTTATTCCATCGTTGAGCTTAATTTTGATGAAACAAAATCTTCCCTTTTATTGATCTTGGATTAAAGAAGAAATTAAAGAAGGATGACCATACCCTAAGGTAGTACTACCTTAAGTATATTACAAATAAAATTATAAATAATCATCTTTATATCCTAGTAAAGCTTTTTTTGAATTGCAAAATTCAAAACTATTCTATCCTTAATCACCTCACTGATATTACCAATGGGTATTAACTTGACAGAAATGAAATATGCCAAGCTTTGGCCTCAGTAGTAAATCCAGCAGCAGGAAAATTAATAATTTTATCCTCCGCCTTTTCTACTAAACATTAGAATTTCTAGCATTGAAGAAATTAAGGATTTCATCGAAATCGAGATGATCATTATATTAGAAAAGATAATGATCGTATAGTACATCTTATAAATTGTGATATGCATTGATAATACTATTATCAAAACTTATTAATTTTTTTTTGGACAAAAACTTGATTATTCTAGTATTCCTTTGTGTTGGTGAAGAACTCCCGCACCACAGGGACAATGCTAGATACGTTATCATAGGCCAGTTTGTCCCAGCCTCGCTCATTGATAATCCTCTCCACGCGCCCACATGGATTAAAGAAACTTTTTTTGGGATGAGATGTTTGTGTATGAGAGCATTGTGGTATCTCTACTTAGCCTCTACACTAACAAATATGTTAGTGTCACAGACAGTTGCCCTCTTCTTGTCTTTATTAAGGTATTTTATAGCATTATGGATTTCCTAAAAAAATGGAAGTTGAGAGAGGAAAAGAGCAAGGATTCCCAAAAATGAATTAATGATTCAGAATGAACAATTAGCAACCTAAGGGTCCTAATTATAAATTGGCCTTAGCACCGCGACTTTGCCTTATTAACACTGAGGTGCTAGCCTCTCAATTTCTAAGATAAGAGACTAGCACTGCGACGTTAGTTAGCGTATCAGAATGGTCACCATGTCAGTCAAAAAGAGCATTTATTACTATTTAGGATAATTAATTTTGTAATCAACGTCGTGCAAAAAAGTAAGGCTGGACATTGATTGAGTGTCACAGAGCTCCGACACAACGCCTTAGCGCTGGTAAAAAAAATTATCCTAAGCACCTGTCCGACTATTAGATTCATTGAATTGATCTTTGATTGGCACTATGGCATTGTATAATGCCAAGGTGCCAGTCAACTAGTCAACATGTTCAAATTAGTCCAATCTCATGCTTTCTTAAGCGATGTGACACTGGTCTTATAGCACTGATGGGCCAAACCATTAAGTTTTTAAGACATGAATTTATGTATTATAATGCTATAGTGCTAATTGCTCAATGTTAGAATGTCAATTTAATAATGATGTGACACTACCATGATATTACTTAGGCACCATATTTTCAGAGACGAAGTACTACCCCTCAAAACCACAAATTAATATTCGCCATACGAATAACTGAATAAATCTATCATTCCAAAGGGATATAAATCCAATATATGTTCGTCACATGTGAATAATCTATACTCTAATGACATTCCAAAGGATGTAAGTCCAACTCATATGTTTTCCATTCAAACACCAAATCTATTTGATATTCCAAAGTGATGTAAGTCCAATCCACTCATTTTCCATGCAAACAATTTTATAAAAATGGTATTCCAAAGGGATGTAAGTCTAATATATATGTTCGTCATGCAAATAATCTAAATAAATATGACATTCTAAAGAGATGTAAGTTCAACTCATATATTCGTCATGTGAACACCAAATCCTATATGACAAAGGGATGTAAGTCCAATCTATCCATTTTTCATGCAAATGACCCTTTAAAAATGACATTTCAATGAGTTATAAGTCTAATCCATATGTGCACCATGTGAACAATCTAAATAAATATGACATTCATAAGGGATGTAAGTCCAACTCATTTGTTTGCCATGCGAACACCGATTCTTATCTATCATTCTAAAGGGATGTCAAATCTATTTGTTTGCCATGCAAACACTTTGTTGTCATTCCAAAGGGATGTAAATCAATCGACTTATTTGCCATACAAACATCCTATAAATCTACTCATTTGCAATACAAACAACCTATATCTACTGGCATTCTAATGGGTGTAAGCCCAATTAATTTATTCATTTGCTATGTGAACATCCTAATGATATTCCAAAGGGGTGTAAGTTCAATCTATATGTTCATCATGCAAACAATCTATATACATCTAACATTCCAAAGGGGTGTAAGTCCAATTATATCAATTTTCCATGCAAATGATTCTATAAAAATGGCATTCCAAAGGATGTAAGTCCAATCCATATGTTCATCTTGCAAACATCCTATAAATATGCTAATTTGAAATGCAAACAACCTATATCCATTGACATTCTAAAGGGATGTAAGTCCACTCTATCCATTCTCTATGTGAGCACAACCCAATAAAACTAGCATTCCAAAGAGATGTAAGTTCAATTTATCTATTTTCAATGCAAATGACCTTATAAAAATGACATTCTAAAGAGATGTAAGTCCAATCTATATGTTCATAATGCGAATAATCTAAATAAATATAGGATTTCAAGAGATGTATCAATCTGTTTTCCATGCGAATATCCTACTATCATTCGAAAGAATGTATGTCCAATCTATATGTTCACCATGTGAATATCTTACTGAAATTCCAAGGAATGTAAGTTCAACCCATATGTTTGTCAAGCGAGCACCCTAATGGCTTTCCAGGAATGTAAGTCCAACCCATACATTGGACATGCGAACATCCCTACACTAAACCTTTGGTCTACTCAGGATATCTAAGATGAGGCAATCCAAGGCTACTAATCAGATTCTTTGAACATTACTAGCCCTCTGATATTAGTAGACTATGATTATGTAGTCCCGGGATGACGAAACCATTAGATCTTGATCGAGATTATTCTTCTATTTCTTTTAGACAATATTTATACTATGCCATATACACCACTAGACACTGATCCATATCAGAAAGATATGTTTGTTTACAACCTTAATCGAGAGTTCTCTCTTATTGCAATAAGAGGAGTAATTAAATATGAATGCTTGCATTAATAGAAAGTAAAACCTAGATTTAAATAAAACCTAACACAATATTAGAGAAAATCTAGTTGAATATATATCAATTTGTCTCATGAAGAATATATTTCTACCCATCTCAATAAAAATGACAGAGAGCTTCCTCTAAGATATTTTTCTTGAACAATCAATAAAATAACTAAAGTAAGAAGTCAATTGACAATGAATGTCAGATACTGCTCATTGCCAAGAGTTAAGCAACAATTGACGAGTAATGTGGTGGGAAATTAACATGATCATTTTAAAAAAAGAGTATATTAAGTGCTAAACTCACTTTTATTATCAATTAATTATAAGAAATTGGAGGAAATTTGGCAATAAAAATAATTATATGAATATAAAAAGGAAAAGGAATAATGGACCTCAATTTATTGAGCTTTTTTACACAATGTAATTTTCGATAAACTTTGTTAATAATATCATAGATGATCGTATTAATTTTTATAATTTTCTTGATCATGATAATAGGTCGTTGTTGTTATTATTGTTTTTCCTCAAGCACCATTCATTTTCTTAACATCATGCTAAGAACTCCATATAATCTTTACATATTATTTTTTGAGGTAGGCCTTTAGGACTCAATTATTTTTAATATTATGGTTATGATCATATTGGGACATGCACATCTTGGACTTACCCCTTCGTCTCCTTTTCAATCAAAGTGAGCTAATGAAAGCATTCTCTCATTTGGATCAATGTCATCAACTAATGAGTGATGAAGGAGGGTTGACTTCCCATGCCCTATATAAAATGATTAGTGGTTTTTTCCATCTCAATCTCTCTAATAGATATTGTATTTATTAGTACTTTTACCAGAAAAGTATAGCTTCTATTAATTTTGTATTAGGATGAGGCTTGGTATACTCAAAATGATTCTCTTCAAAAGCTTTTTTTTTTGAGATAGGATGATATTGTTTTGGTAGACAATTCAAATTCTCAAACAAATACTAAAACAACTATTAACTTAGTTTCATCTCTAAACAACTCCTCTATGGTGACAAGAGGGTTATTAGCAATAGAGAATTTGAAGTTATTAAGTTATATGCATATGATAACTCTTGTCTTTTGATTATTCTTATTTTCTTTGTTAGAGAAGCTAAATACTTTCTTGTTGTATGTACTTGCATTTTATTTAAAACTATTTGAATTATTTTTTTATGGGTATTGGTATCCTTATAAGCTATAAATGATTAATCTATTAAATAAAAAAAGGAAGAAAGCAAATGGTCATCTTCCCTATATAAGAGAATTGTATCTCATATTAGTGAGGAGTAGAAAGTTCTAAAGCACATACCAAACAAAAATTCTCATAATATATAAGGACCCACTTCCATGATTTTAATGGGTCTTTAAAAAAAATCTTTAAATGTATTTCTTAGGAGTCACTTCTTATTTTGGCAAATCTTGAATAAATGAGATAAATTTTTTATGATCCTTTAATTTATAATAAATTTTATGATGAAAAGCATGCTAATGTCAACAAAGATGTCAAAATTTTTTTAGAGAGAGAATAAAACTAAGTGTGGCCTAACCCTTCAGCGTGATAGAAAAAGACCTTAAAAAGCATTACATCAAAAGCCTTTTGAATATGCATAATAATCGGGTAGTAGCTGATAAACTCGTAAGGTTCAAATGACCCATCATAAGAATTAGTGGCAAGTAGCTTAAACTTCATGGAAACATGATGTTTGGAAAAACAATATTAATGAGTAAATATATATATATATATATATATATATATATATATATATATATATATATATATATATATATATATATATATATATATATATATTGAAAGACTTTCTCTTGAATAAGTTGTCAAGCCTTATCTCTTATAATATCAAGAGAAAAGTTAATATGGTAAGATTAGTTCAAGTCCACTAATGTTAGGAGTGTTAATAATTGATTTGACCCCACAACCCAACACAAATTTGACTTTAAAATGAGTTCGGATTGATATGATTGAAAGACTTTCTCTTGAATAAGTTGTCAAGCCTTATCTCTTATAATATCAAGAGAAAAGTTAATAAGGTAAGATTAGTTCAAGTCCACTAATATTAGGGGTCTTAATAATTGATTTGACCCCACAACCGGACACAAATTTGACTTAAAAATGAGTTCAAATTGATCTGATTGATTTTCGACCTAGGCATGGTCAAAGTATTTGGCCCGTTTAATTTTTTTTGGTTGAAATTGAGTTGACCTACCAACCCAAATTGACTCGATTTTACTCATCAAGTTGAATTTAATCTAAAATTGACTTGATTTTGATTTGCGAACTCGAATTTTATTCTTTTGACATAAATTTGGTTCAAAATATACGCCTAAATTGGTCAATTGATCGAGTTTGAGTTTGTCAAGTTCGAGTCAACGTTTTCAACTCAGATAATATTCTCTCAAGTTCGTGTAGGAGTGTGAGTCGAGTTAGTTCGAGCTCGACTCATTAACAAGCTCACGAGTTGAGCTTAATAAGCCACGAGCTTGAACTTGAGCTAGCTCAGCTCGATGACTCATGAGCTTGGATCGATTTCAAGCTCATTTTATGAAATCCATTATCACCATATTAAAAAATAAATAAAAACTACACTTTTAAAATGCATTAAGTTATTGTATTTAAGTTTACTTATAAAACATTAATTTTTATGTTTTATTTAATGTTTACATGTCTTATCTTTTCAACTCCCTTTCCCATTTTCTAAAGAAAAAAAAAAACTCTCCTTCACATTTCTTTTTTTGCTAGCAAGTCTTACCCAATGGCTTCTCCTATGAGCTTCTTCGCTAGTCATGCTAATACCTTCAACGGTGAGCTCTTGTGATGACAGTCTTTTATTATGTTTTTTTAGCTTAAGGTGTTGACCACATTGAGTGAGCTCCCGCCTGCGACATCTTCTTTGGCTCAAGCTAACAAGGCGACTCGGGGGCTCGTTGTTATTGCTATGAGTCGAGCTCTAACTTGACCTTTGAGCTTGACTCGAGCTTGAGCTAGAATTGGAACTAGCGAGTAAGAAGGTGAGTTGAGCCTCAATTAGGTGTGACTTCTGCTCGACTCGACTTGTTTACAACTTAGGTTCAAATTTGAGTCTGATCGAACTCGACTTGTGAACTTGAATTGACACTCCTAGTTATGATAGTTGTAAAATTACAAATCAACTAAGTAACTTGGGATTGATGGTTTGAACTAATAGTGTCTACCCACTCCTAGCTATGGTAGTTGTAAAATTAATGGTTTATTATTTTAACTTTATTTAAAATCCCCACACACTCACGGTTAAAAGAATTTTCGAGAAGACATTAAATTTTATATGAAAAACTCAAAAGAGAAAAAAAAAAAAACATGTGGTCTAATGCGTTTAAAATAATCCATTATGAAAATAAGATTATAAAAGTTTACTTTTTCTCTCAATTAAAAAAATATAGGGTTACAAAATATGCATAGCTATCTTGGCCTCACATAAATATGATGAATAATACTAAAGATGCAGCGAAAAGTAATAACATTCATCAAGCAATGTCAGTTGAATGATGGTGATTTAGTGATGCTAGTGATCAAATAATATTGCGAAGTAACGATGATTAAGCCATGACTTTTGGGTGACAACGATTAGAAGCCAACATTGGGTGATGACGATTAAACAAAGATAAATGGTGATGATGATCATCAATATTGATCATTTAATAAGACTTTAAAGTTCTTCAAATCTCTAAGCAACTTAAACATAGAGTGACATCTTCATAATTTTAACCAAACTCTTAAACAATAAATTAGACGACCAATGCTGATTCTCCCAACCTTAGACAATTCTTTTGGTATTTAAGTACGTTCATGGCAATATAAGTGAATAAACTTAAGTTCCTCAAAATATTGTGTTATCTTAAATATCTTTTAGACCATCAAATAGTATCAAGAGTTTCCAACTACATTTTAATTGCTTGATTTGGATTCATTTAGATTCTGATTAAAATGCTTTATGCCAATCGATTCATTCCATATAAACTTTAGATTCGACTATAAGTTCACTAAAATCAGAATTAAATGTTCTTGAACTTATTTTTATAATTTTCACTTCAAATAATCAGTCCACTGATATAAGATAATTGTAAACAATATAAAATATGTATGACAATGTTAATAATTTTACAATTAATTTTAAAGGCAAATAAACCCACAGAATTTGAGCAAAAATCAGTGGGTAGGGGTGAGCATTTGGTCGGTTCGGTCGATTTGGTTGAATTTTTTGTTAAACCGAACAAACCAAACTAAATAATTTAAAATAACCGAACCATCAAAATAACATATATAAACCGAACCAAACCAATTATAATTGGTTTATTGATTCGGTTTATTCGAAAACCGAATAGCATATAAAAATAAAAATAAAAATATTTTTTAATGAACTAATTAATTAAAATAATATAATAAATTTTATATATTAAAAATTTCTTACTCAAGAAATCTATAAATCTATACAAATAATTAAGTACTTATAATCAAAATTACATATTTATATTTGACTTTTAACTAATTGTTATTCGGTTTATTTGCTTATCCAATCTTAAAAAAAAAAATCAAACCAAAAACCGAAAATCGAATATCTAGACATTTACAACCAAAAATCGAACTGTGAGATTTAAAATCGAACCAAACCGATCAAATAACAGATTCGATTCGATTTTTCGATTTGAACTGACTAGTGTACATCCCTACCGGTGGGTGCTGAAAACGTTAATATCTTTCTATGCGGGCTCGTCGGAAGTGCACTGTCACCATGGAATAAATGAATCGTAGCTTTAGGCCACGAATGCTGTGTGTGGTCTTTTTTGCTCAGAGAAGTCGCGTCTCAATCACTATCACTCTATTTGTTTTTTGCAGTTAGATATTTTTCGACTTTGGAAAATCAGTGACTTCGGTGGCAGTGACAAGGCATTTTCTTAATTTATCATTTCACTTCGTATTTCCTCAACGTCGCTATCAATCATAAAATAATAATGCCTACACTTTTTTTTTTTTTTCGGAATGCCGTATCCATCCGGCCTGTCCACTTTATAAACGCAGCTTCTAATATTACTAATCTCCAGAAGACTTAACGGTAACACATCCATAAGTTCCAAAGTCCTAACTTATTTTTCCCCCTTTCAGGATGCATCCCACTCTGAAGAGGAATCGAGCATGAGTTAGGAAGTTTCCAACCGTGCTCGCCCATACTAACTGAGCAAAAGTTTTCTATTATATATATATATATATATACATATTATAAAATTTGATATTTATATATATTTTTTATTTTAAATATTATATGAAAAATACTAAAATTATTATGTTTTTAAAAGTTAATATACTTTTTTTCATATAGAGGGAATGTATTTTAAATGAAAATATTAAAATTTAAGTATTAAATATTTAAGAGAATAAGAATTGTATGGTGTGCATGCAAATTATTCTATTTTTAAATATGATTAAAATATCTTTTAATAATTTGAAGCTTATTTGTTAAATGATTTGGTCAAATTGGAGGGAGTCATGTCTACTTTATTATCTAAAAATGTATTTGGGATTTCATCTTTTATATAAAAAAATCATTTTATTAGATGGAGATAATTCAAATTTGAGTAAAATTTAAACTAAAAAAATTATTTTATATGGCCTATATTACTATAAATTGGAAAATATATATCTAAATTGATTTCATTAAAATACCAGAGTTTTTTTTAGGCCACAATAGCTCCTAATTTAGCCCAAAGACAATCTATTTAAAGTCATCCTCAATAGCATTAGTTCAAACAAGTTTTGCACAAAGTTCGAACAAGAATTAAAGAATATTTCAGGAGAATTTGATCAAAAGCTAAGGTTTAAACCTTTTTCGAAACCTATTTGAGCTAATTCAGACATGATTTGAACCTGTTTCGAATCATTTTTGAACAAGATTCAAACCTTATTTGAGTGACATTCATATAAAAGCTCAAATAGAATTTTTTTTTAAAGGGTCCTCAACAATCATCTCATAGTAATGTATTAGTTGTTTAATTTTTCTTTTCTTTTTTAAGGCTTATGTAGACGCATTTGTAATTAATTTTGATCATGATTGGATCAACATTCAAATAATCTTCGATCAAAGCTCGATTAAACTTTAGGGAAGGAAATTTAATTTGAAATTTGGATAGGAATGAACTCTATGAGGGTTAAATCAAAACCTAATTAAGGGTTGATCAAGGCTTGAACTTCATTCAAGTAAAGCTTGAGTATGGTATGATCAATAATTAAACTAGGTAATATGATGCTCAATATCGTCATTAGGGTTTAGAGTGTTTTGATGCTTTAAAAGCTAAATACCATCATTAATCATAAATAGAGAAGAGAAATGATTGAAAGGTTAGGCATCTCGTAGGAACTTTTATACTACTTTAGTGGTATAATCATATAAAATATATGTATAAAAAGTATATTTTATTTTTCAAATTTCATAATTATATTTTGAAAGATTTATATATATATCACATAATTCTAATGTATTTATATATTTAATATTTAAAATTAGATATTTACTCGTCTGATATTTTTTTATATTTAAAGAGATGTATTTTACTTTTAATAAATAGTTTACGTAATATTGAAGATTTGAGTTATATATATATACAGAAAATACGCCAAGTGATATCGAGAGATGGAGGATATCATTTTGTATTAATGCTATCATTTTAGCGCAGAACATACAGATCATACACTTTAATCGTTTATTATTTTACAACATGATATTTTTAGTTTTACTATATATATATATATAATTTAAAGTTTAAGAATTAGATAGGTAAATATATAAAAATTATATGATATGTATATAAATTTTTTATATTTTTTAAATATTGTAGAAATAAATATTACTACTCAAGAATCAGATATATAAATAAATCGCGTGATGTGTATTCGAATCTCGTAAATTTCATTCGTAATTAAAGTGATTTGAAAGAAACTGATATATAAATGCGAGCAGCGTTTCATTTGGACTTCGAGTTACATTTTGCTTCCTCTTTCACGCTCGCGTCTCCTTCCAGGCTTTTGGGGGCAAGAGAGAAGAAAACTGCACAGGGAAACCCGCAAGAGTATCCCCTTTTCCTGTGGTAAGCTTCGAAGGCTGATGGATGCCTAGTCCTTCTTCTTCTACTTCTTCCAATAAATCTTCTCGTGAGGTGCAAATCTGTCTTTTGTTCTCTTGCTATAAATTTTGCTAGATCTAGTGAAATGTAGCAGGGATTAGCCATGAAATACGTGTAACGTGGCATCTGGTTTTGTTCGACTAGTTCTTTTTTCGCTATTTCTGGATTTGGCCGAACCCCACATATTGCGTTTTCTTCTTCATCCTCTTTGTGAAGGTTTCGAACTTTGAAGTGCGAAATAGTGGGTTCTACTTTTGTAGAATTAATGGAGCGAGGGATTTAGCAGGATGAATATTCTAATTTCACTAAGGGTAATTAATACCCTTTGTTTCTTTAAGAGTGATAGTTGGAGTTAATTGCGAGTTTCCTTTCTTTTTGTGCAAGTTGTCTATTGATTGTTTGCAGACTGCTTCCATCAATATAATTTGTCTGAAGTTACTTTTTCGTTCGTTTACTTTTTTTTACAATATGTCGCTAAGTATCAAGTTTTTGTTAAGATTCTTTGTCAAGGTAATCAGTGTAATGGGTAGTTTAGGAGTGAGTTAGTGGGTCATCGTGGGTTTTAGTAATTTATAGGTTTTTAGTGTTTATCGGATAGTTATTAGGTGATTAATGAGTCGTTGAAGTCTTGTAATTCTATAAATACTTCTTTATGAAGGCCACGGGGAAATCAGCCATTCTTTTGAGGGTGGGTGTAATTCTATAAATACTTCTTTATGAAGGTCAGGGGCAGAACCGGCCACTCTTTTGAGGGTGGGCCAACATTACATGTAAATAAATAAATAGGGTTGCAAATGAACCAAGCATTCAACAAATTGCTCATTTTATGCTTGTTTGATTAATGAATTGAACAAGCTTAGTACTTTTATAGTAATTATTAAATGAACAGTCTTGAAACCTTGTTTCTTGAGTCGTTTATGATAATGACCATCATTTAAAACCCACAAATAAGCTTTTCGTGAAGCTTTATTAAGTCCCAATAGAAAGCTTTATCATGACTTGATGTAATATTTAATATTAAGGCTCGATTAAGTAATTTATAAATTATTAATATTAATATTAATTACTTCAAGATAAAAGTAAATTGTTAAATAGATAAAAAAATAAATATTATTAGTTGAATAATTTTCTAAATTAAATAAAAACCATCTCAATTTTACTCTCAAATGATTTTCCTTTCACTTAATTTTTTCCTCACATTTGAGTTTTTCTCTCACCTCCCTGGCAACCTATTCTATTAGTCCCACTTTAACTAGAGATTTAAAGCATTAGTATTTATATGATGCAAAGAATAGGTTTGAAGCAATACAATTTGTTATGTTTGTTGGCTGCCATTATTCTATAATATTTAGCTTGGGATAAACAAAGTTTAAAAAAATTAATAAAATTAATTTTAATAAACAAATTTAATATTTTTAAGCTTGTTTGTTTTCCTGAATGAAATTTTCATTTAAAGCTCAATAAGCTTAAAACAAGCTAAATTTGAGTTGAACTCAAACCAAGCTTAAGCAAGATTGAATTTAAATGAAGCATGCTTAGATTGAGCTTGAGCTTGAACAAGCTTTGGGTAAATAAACTTGTGTTGGGATCAATATTTTAAAAGTCGGGGGCGTTGGGTGGGGCATTTTAGCTGTTTTTGGGCGAGGCGTAAGCCCCGAGGTGTGAAGCGTAAGCTCCATAATATAATTAATAAATATGATATTAAAAAATAAATATAAGAATATAATTAATAATAAATATAAACTAAAACTTATAATATTATAATTTCAATTCTAAGCTTCCAAAATTAAAATTTTCAAGTCGAAACCATCAAAAACAAAGTCACAACAACAACATCAACAACAAGCCTTTATACCACTAAGTGGGGTCGGCTACATGAATCCTTCGTCTTTATTGTGTCCTATTATCTGTCAAATTCTCATTTAATTCAAGTATACTAAGGTTATTTTTTATACATCTTAACCAAGTCTTTTTAGGTCTACCTCTACCTATCTTAACATAAGGCAAATCTAATACATCTACTTTCCTAATCAAGTCATCGGACGACCGACGCTTTATGTGGCCAAACCATCTAAGGCGACTCTCTCTAATCTTATCTGCCATTGGAGCTACTCCAACTTTTTCTCGAACATACTCATTTCGCATTTTATCTCTAAGAGTAAAGCCACTCATCCACCTGAGCATCCTCATCTCTGTAACACTTAACTTAGTCTTATACTTCTTTTTATTGTTAACATTCTCGCACCATAAGTCATTGCGTCTTACCACCATCTTATAAAATTTTTCCTTAAGTTTAAGTGGAACTTTTCTATCACACAACAGGCCAGATGCATTCCTCCACTTCAACCATCCATTTCATTTTCTTTAAAGCTTTTCTAACTTCAGATTTACTAATACGACGCTAAAAATAAAATTTCCTATTTTTGTTTAGGGTATTAAGGTTGTTAAAATCAATCGTACTTTCAGATCCTTTATTGAAAAGTTTATCAAAATACCTCATCCACTTATTTACAATATTCTTTTCTAAGAAAAACACTTTACTATCTTCATCCTTAATACACCTCACTTGAATTTCTCCTATATCTTTGGTTGGCTAACTTATACATACATCTTTCACCTTCTTTGGTATCTAATCTATTATATAGATCACTAAAAGCTAAATTTTTTGCATAATATATTGCTTTATTAGAATCTCTACAAGCCACTTTATAGTTTCCCAATTATCCAAGTTTTTACATCTAAACTAAGTTTTATAATAATATTTTTTATTTCTTATCTTTTTTTTCTTACACACTCTGACTCCACCACAAACTATTTTTATTAAAAGAAGCTATTCCTTTTGATTCTCCAAAGATATTTTAGAACTGCTTAATTTCACTTGCTACTTTTTTCCATATAACATTAGCTTCCTTATGAACATCCCATATTCTAAGTTTTTGTAGTTTGCTCTTAAAAATATTTTTATTTGTATTCTTTATGTGTCCCTATCTAATCCTAGGACAATAATTAGATTTATTTTTCCTCTTACAATCTTTCATCTTAAAATCAAAAACAAAGTCACACAAATATGAAAAATAAGTAGATAATTTAATACGTAAAAAGAAACTTGTCATGCACTCTTAACCTCAATCCTTAAATATCATTCATTCTTCAAATTCATCTTTAAAATTTTCTTCTTCATCTCCAATAAATTTGTCCACATCATAGCTAGGTCTTTTCATGAGATTTAGATTCATTGTTCATTTCATTGAAGTTATCATTATTTTCAGTGTCTAGTGCATTCACAATTTATTTCTCTCTATTATTGTTGCTAACAAATTTTAAAAACAAAAATATGACATTAACAATAATATTAATAATTCTCATTATAATTAATAAAATATATGAATGTTACTTTTTTTTTTTTGTCAAATTCCTTTTTCTTTGAGAGTATGTAATAAAGATATCCTTTCTTGCTTGTATTGGATTCTGAGATTCAATCTCATTCAAATTAGTAATAAACACAACTCCTAATTACTTCAACATCAAATAATTTTTCTTCCTCATCCATCCAAGAAGGTTCTTGTGGAAGAAGTGGATCTTCTTTTTCAACAATCTATTCTTTATCAGAGTCTGTCATCTACTAAAATTGGATCAAAAATTTATTTTCTTTTTATGCTTCTCTCCCTCAATCTTGTATTGTATTTAATATAAACCAAAGCATTCAACCTCTTGTGTTAGTATAAATTTGAAATAAAATATCATCTATAAAAAGAAATAGACATTAATATGAAAGGAAAATAAAAAACTTCACAAATTTATATTTCTATACAGATTCAAAAGTGCTCAATTTCTTTCGCAGCTTGATGAATTGCAAGTGAGGCTAAGAACTCGAATAGCATATTTCGTCAGTTTTAGTGTTTTATTACCAAATCTCATCAACCAATTGACATGACTTATTAATTTCCTTGAATCCATAGCAACTCTATTCTCAAAATCACCTCTTAAGTTATCATAAATATCCAATTGAATATTAGCTTTAAGACGATCTTCATAATCTAGCATTCTTTCCATACATTTAATTAACCCTTGCTTCACCTCATCATTATTTGAAAAATTATATTCAAAGCATAATTAAGGGTTTAAATAGTAACCTGCAACATGCAATGGTTGATGAAGTTGGATTGTTCATCTTTCATCAATTTTTTTTTTCAAATGGGTCCATACTTTTTCTCATTATATTTGCAATTAAATGCAATTTTTTGTTTTGCTGAAGCCATCAACTCATAAATGTAACCCATAGCTGATCTTTCTTTTGAGTCAACTTCTCTTAGAACATTCACAAGTAGATTAATACTTTTTATGCAATAAGCAAGATGACCTAAAAAATGTCGATTATTCCTTATGTATTCCTAGCCCACTTGCTAGAACACCAAACTTCTAATGAGAACATGGATTGAAGTGGTTGCTTTTGTTTATAGATGCTTTATAGAGTTAAAAAAGAAGTAGCAAACCGAGTGATAGTTGGATGAAGGAGTTCTTGATCCTTTGTAAAGGATCTCATCAAGCCAAGAACCCAAGTGTGTCCGTAAATGAACTTCACTATTTGCTTAGCTTTACTAAGTTTGCTTTGGTGGATCTTCAACTTCTTAATATCTTCTAACATGAGGTCAATACAATGTGCTACACAAGGTGTTCAATAGATATGCTTTTTTTCTCCATCAATTTTTCATCGACGTTTACATAATTTGAGCTATTATCCGTTATGATTTGCATGACATTTTTCTTCCCAACTTAATCACTATATCCAAGTAAGTGAATAACAATTCACCACTTTTTATATCATCAGAAGCATCCACAAATTTTAGAAATAATGTATCAACTGGGCAATTAATGAAAAAATTAATTGAAGTTCTATTTTTTCCATTTGTCCAGCTATTTGATATTATAGAATATCTATATTTGCTCCATGCCTTCGTTTGCTCTAACATTTTATTATGGAAGCCACCCCATCTTTAAGTGTTCAAGTTCTTAATTCATGCATTGATGGTGGCACAAAATCAGGTTTAAAATTAGCAACTGCTTCAAACATTCATATAGTATGAGTCATTGGCAGCATTAAAAATAAATCCAACAGAATAGAAAAATCTACTAATTGTTCTACATGCCTTTTTTTCTTCTTCCATTTGGAATTAAGAGTAAAGTTCCTAGCTTGATGAGTAGTGAAATAATCCATTGGACCTCAACTCTTGGATCCTTATGTGCATATTCCATTAATGGAATATAACTTGAGTTTCCATCATCACTAATACTTACACTTGCTGCACTACTTCTAATGTCATTTAGGATTCTTTTACGTTGTGCTGTTACCTTTGCAGCTTCTTTTAATGCTTTCTTTCATTTTTCTTGAACTTCAATAGGGACTTCAGAATAAGGTTTAATACTCTTTCGAGTGCTCGCAAGATGTTGCTTCATCCTATTTATTGTTCCACTACACACTTGATTACAAAATCTACATTTGAAATATTTTTCATCAGAGGCACTTATTTTATATTGCCAAGCAAAGTCCTTCTTCATACTAGAACTACTAGTGGTGCTATCCAATTCTTCCATTACAAGTGCTAAGTTTACCACTTAAATGTAGCCTATTTATTTCTATCGCACAAACACTACACATTAAAGTTAAAAAAAAAAAAGAATCTTTCAAGCACTAAAATTCTATAACTAAAAAACATTCATCCATAACATGAAGAACATTACAAGCTTAATGCCAAGTTGCCAATATAAATCTCAATAAGAAATGAGAAAGAAATTCAGCACTATTGCTAAATGGCATCAAAATTCATTGAGATTTATAGAAATAAAAAATGCTATAAAATCTAGGTTTAACACCATAAGCACCTTAAAGCACTCAAATAAAATGAACAGAGAATAAGATTTCCAACAATATAGGGATTAACTATTTAAAAATATAATATTACGTTTAAATCTAGGGTTAACACCTCTTTCGGTTCTGTGGCAGTGACAAGAATGGTTGGTGGCGGCGTAGATGGCTTCTATTGGTGTTGGTGGCGACAGTGCCTAGTAGCGACAACGAGGGAGAGGGAGCGGGAGAGAAGCCGATACTTGAGAGTAAGAGGAGTTGTGCGAGAGAGTGGGTTGGATGGGATTGGGAGGAAGAAATGGCCTATTGAGAGTAATTTCAAAAATTATTATACCCCTAGGGCATAACCAAGCGTTTGGGGTGCAAAGATCGCTCCGCAGGTTTGGGCGTTCGCCCCGTGCGAGTAACACATTTCGTGTTATACAAAGGTGGAAACACTCCCGCCTCGCCCTGGGGTGTGCCCCAAATATGCGTTTCAAAACCCTAGTTGGGATAGCCTTTGACTTAACTTTATTTGTTTGTCATCCTATTAGTAAATCTATTTTTATTTGACATGTGCTTTAATTTAAGGGGCAAATTTATCAAAATAATCATCCTCTTAAAGGGGAAAATAAATTTCAGGGTGGGCAATTGCCCACTTTGAGATAAGGGTAGGTCCTCTCTTGACCAGGGCATGCAAAATGAATTAATTGAGCTACGACTTCTCGTTATCTTCTTCCCCAATGTTTTTCTATAGTTGTGGAACTTTTGAATTGTCCTTCTTTTCTTTCCTAATCTATTATTGGAGCTTTAGGTAGGCTTAAAGCTGCATAGTTACCCCATTATCTTCTTTGTTTTCCTGTTAGGGCCGTACGATACTTGGGAGAGTGGGTTGGTAGTTCCTCACAATATATGGAACATGGAGTTGCGGCCGGTGGCATTTAGTTATCTGCCTTGAGATTTCAGTTTGGTAGATTTCAATCCTCCATTATATTCGACTCAGCTCAAATCTTTATGATCACCATTAAACAGTTCTTTAGAGCTTGAACTCCTATTTTTTTAAGAATGTCAATGGATAGTATATCACTTAGGGACAATTCTGATTTTAAATATGTGTTGTGAACATTTTACTATGGATATTATGATATCTGTCCAAATTTCTTGTGAAGAAACTTTATTTACCGCTAGGCATTGGTTGATATTGCACCTTATCAACAAAGAGGACGTTAGAGACTCAAATTTCACCTCTAAAAAAATATTAGTTCTTTTCCCATGATGAAATCCTTCATGGTTTATCAAAGAAATGCTGTTTACTTGCCAAGGGCATGTTTATTTGGGTTTCATCTTTTCATAAAATAGGTTGAGAAGGTGCTTTAAAAAGTTAATTTAGGAAGAAATTTCAAAGCTCCTTTCTTAAAGTTGAACTTTCTTGACAAGCAACTTTGCAATTTTTATCCAAATAAGATGCACTCATGTACATGCTTTGCACCAACGTTCTAATCCACAAATAGAAAAAAAAAGTACAAATGAGACCCTGAAGGCATACAATACTAATTTCTGCAGGAGATTATTTTTTTTTCGGAAAATTGAAGGTAATAGCCCAGTTTTGTATTAACCCAAAAAGAGATTATAATTGTGAATACAAAAGTCTTACATTACCCATGAGTCAAAAAAGATTATGCTTACATGTATGAAGATTGATACTACACAAAGAAAAAAAGATTGTAAACTCTAGCGAAATGCAAAATCAGCTATATTGAAATGTTGGTAGCTAAAAGTATCTTTCAAGTTGCCAAAGACTTCCATCAGGAGAGAAAAAACCAAGCATGAAATCAAGTAGCTTTAATCAGGAATAAGGATTTGTAAGAATTGAGATACTCATTGATAAGCACAAAAATCTAGTTAATTTATATATGTTTAATGTATTTTGATGACTAATTAATGTTAAGTTATGGTGTATTTTCATTATTTTTGGCAGTAACTTTTCATTTAAAATTAAAAAAGGAAGAAAATTAAAGTTTCAGGAGCAACACCTAGGCGCTATGCAATGCAGTGTTGTAGCTTTGATAAGATATAGAGATAGAGAACCTAGTGCTGTGAGGTTGGATGATCAGTGTCAAGGGGCAACTGTAATTGCCAAAGATTTGGACCTCAAAGACAGTAAACATAGCGCCATGGGGCAACTAGAGTGGCGCTACGGTGCTTAAAGAATCTAGAAGAAACCAAAAAATTGCGTGAAGATAGTAACTCGAGCGCCCTACCACTGAAGGACCAGTGTTGCAAAATTGGATCCTTTCATTTTTAAGCTTAATGATAGAAAGCATAACGCCTTGCACTGGAGAATTGCCACCACAGTGCTAGGTCCATTCATTTTAAGTAGAAAAAGATTGAGTCTAGTGCTGCTGTATTACAGTGGGGCTCCGCGGTGCTACGATTTCTCCAGATGTAGTTTCAAGCACTTTCAGTCGTCGATTTGAGGAGTAATGGAATCATATAGGGCGATGATAGTAATGAAATCATTTATGTTAATTGATATATAAGAATATGATTGAGCTAAAATCGTGCATGCGAGTACATATGCCGTTCAAGTAGTACAATGACGAGTTGAGTATTATTCTCACGAGGATCTTTTATAAAATTCTATTATGTTAATTATTAATCTTATGTTATTCTATTTTTTATTTAACTTAATTAAAATGCAGCAAATTTAAAATTACTAGAAATTATAAAAAATATTTTTGATAATAGAGTTTTAATTAATTTTTAAAAAACATACTCTGAATTTATGGTTCTTTGATTGTTTCTATAAATTATGTAATTATGAAGTTATTATAGATAGTTGTCAATCATGAGCAATATTATTTTTTCGTTTATGCTTACATTAAAAATATTTTATCGTTAAAATTAATTAATTATATGCTTTTATATTAATTAAAATAAGTTATTGTATTATTTTCATCTCCTCATGCGATTTCAAATCCCTGAATATCATATACATACATTCATATATATTTAAAAGATTTGATTGCGTTTCCTTAATTGTTCTATGAGAAATTTTTTGATATATCTAGATTATACTCTATATTAAAATTGTGATGGACCATATCATAACTAATTAAAGCATAGATAAAAGCAAAATAATATAATCATTTACATCATAAAATTATTACTTTAAACTTCACAGTATATTGTCATAGGAAATAATACAATATTCCACAAATCTAGAGTACTAATAATTTAGTTACTCAGATATGAGAAATAGAATATCACCATGACAGAAACATACTTTGAAGTTCTTTTTTAATTTTAACACTTGCCTCCTAGTCTAAATATTCTACTTTTAGATATACTCTTTCTCCAATCTTTACAACAATCAACACATAGCCAACATAAACATTGCACATGAGTTTCAATCTCCAAATGACACTACACTTACATACACTATAACACACACACTTGTGAAATTTTTTTTCTTAACATGGCTTATTTATAGTGTTGACCCCTCCTATAAGTTGTCCCACACCCTCTTTAATGACTCTAAGAATTGTTGTTGAAACTCCAGGAACCAATTGTTAAAATTACATCTACCAAGCTGTAGCATTGCAATGCCTGGTCAACAACACCTAGGTGTTGGGATCTCTGTCTTTAGATTGAAATATGAACTGTTCTAACGCCATAACATTGATATTTCAGCGCATTGAATCTTTGCTTACCAACTTTAGAATAAAAATTGAAGAGTTTTAGTGTTGATCATCTATCGCCTAGGTGCTTTGGTTTTTGTTTTAATGCTAAGTTATAAAGGATTTTGGCATCACTATGCTAAAATCTTTTAGTGCCAAGGCACTCTATTTTCTGTCTTCAAGTGTTTTTGAAGCTTCTTTCAACTCCTTCCAGTATTGCTAAGTAGCACTCATGAAATTTCTAATTTTTTTTCTTTTCACTTAATGTGATATTTTTCTAGCAAAATATTAAAATATTAGAAATAACCATAATTTACTATTAATTAAGCATAAATATACCTTTTAAAACACATAAAATTTGCTATTTACTAAGTTTTATAATTTTCAGAATATAGCTAAATAATTGTAATAATTAGATTTTTTTTGATCTCGGTGGAGACAAAAATATGAAAAAATAGTAGGACCTGATGGTATTCCAATAGAAGTGTGAAAATATTTAGGTGATCAAGGAATTTCTTGGCTTACAAATTTTTTTAATGTTATTTTAAAGACTAAAAAAGGTGAGTGGAGAAAAGAGTTTGTTGGTTCATATTTTAAGAATAAAGGTGATGCACAAGCAAATTATAGAGGAATTAAGTTAATGTGTCATACATTAAAATTATGGGAGAGAGTAATTGAGAGGTTAAGATGTGATACAAAAGTTTCTCACAATCAGTTTGGTTTCATGCCAGGTAGATCTACTATGGATGCTATACATTTGTTAAGAGATTTGATGGAGAAGTTAGAGAAAGTAAGGAGGATCTACATATGATGTTTATTGATTTAGAGAAAGCTTATGATAAAGTTTTAAGAGATGTTCTTTGGAGAGTTCTAGAAAAGAAAGGAGTTAATATTGGTTATATTCAAGTCATTAGGGATATGTATATTAGACCTGTTACTTGTGTCCAAACATAAGGAGGATTGACAAAATATTTTTCTATTTCAGTTGGATTACATCAAGGATCAGCTTTAAGCCCTTATCTTTTTTGCTTTAGTTATTGATGTTCTTACTAGGCATTTACAAGAAGATGTACCTTGGTGTATGCTTTTTGCTGATGACATTCTTCTTGTTGATAAGACTAGAGCGGGAGTCCAAGAGAAACTTGAATTATGGTGGTCAACCTTAGAGTTTAAAGGTTTTCGTTTAAGTAGATCTAAAACTGAATATATGAAGTGTAATTTTAGTTGTAGAAGTTCTAGTGGTAGTGTTTTGACATTAGGTGAACAAGTCATTAAAAAGAGTGAGCGATTCAGATATCTAGGCTCTATTGTTCAAAATGATGGTGAAATAGATGGAGATGTTATTAGTAGAATTCAAGTTGGATGGTTTGAAGTGGAGGAATGCACCTGGCCTATTGTGTGATAGAAAAGTACCGTTAAACTTAAGAGAAAATTTTATAAGATGGTGGTAAGACCTGTAATGATTTATGGTGCAAAATGTTGGCCAATAAAAGAGAAGCATAAGACTAAGTTAAGTGTTGTAGAGACGAGGATGCTCGGGTGGATGAGTGGCTTTACTTTTAGAGATAAAATGCAAAATGAGTATGGGAAAAAGTTAGGATAAGACAGAGAAGCCTTAGATGTTTTGACCACATAAAGTGTTAGCCGTCCAATGACCCGGTTAGGAGAGTAGAGGTATTAGATTTGCCTTATGTTAAGAAAGGTAGAGGTAGACTTAAAAAGACTTGGTTAAGATGTATAAAAAATGATCTTAGTATACTTGAATTAATGGGAATTTGACACATAATAGGACAAAATGGAGACGAAGGATTTATGTAGCCGACCACACTTAGGGATTAAGGCTTGTTGTTGTTGTTGTTGTTGGCGGAGACAAAAATATTAAAATGCTCCTGATTCATAGCTACTAAGAATAATTTTTCAAATATAAAATCTGTAGAAATATTTAAGTGATCATAAATTCATAGTATATTTTTTAAAATTAAGTTAAAATGCTTATTTTTAAAACTAACTTTTATAAGATTGAGTTAATTTAATTTTTCTTAATTTTCATTTTGTTAGTTAAACTTAGTAAAATTTTATAAAAGATTATCATGAGAACTATACTTAACTCATTATTATTATTTGAACTACAAGTGCACTTGTATACTTCGTTTAGCTTGGTCACTCATCATCCTCCATAAAATAACTAAAGAGAAATTTTCCAACCGTAAAAATCCCTTAAGTTGTAGTAGAAAGAACCAAAATACCGCAAAATGTTGTTTTGATGCTTCCAATTTTTAGCTTTTTCATGAATGCTTCTTTGATAATAAACATAAGAGTAGAGAAGCTATCAATGGAATGCTCGAATCTGCTGTTGTTTCTTTCTCTCCTAATATAATAAATCATACATAAGGAAGAAATATAAAACAAATTTCTTTTGGTTTTGCAGAAAATTTTCATATCTTTAATGAACATAATCATCTAGAAAAAAGTTAGCTTAAGCTGAAATGTAGAAGCCTAGGGAAGAGTTTCTACCAGCAACTTATAAGTATAGGTGCATTCAAAGTGTACATGATTTTTAGATTCATTATTAGTAAAATAGAAAAAAGCAATGTCAAATAGTAGGAATATTACCTATGTAGCATATACGTTATTTTAAACTCATAAGAAGAGAGCCATGCACACATAATTAGAATGCCAAACAGAAGAGTGTAAATAGTAATAGACAAGTAAAAATAAAATTTTTCTGGATGATTTTTGAAGAATGGAATAGAGCCATCCTCATAAACAAACTTTATCAAATCTATTAGCATGTATGGGGATATCATTGATAATATGATAGATATCAACATTATGAATTTTATTTAAGTCCCATTCACCATCGAAAATAAAAGCATAAATACCAGAATTTAAGTTAAAGCATCACAGTTTGAAGATTTCAGAACCAAATAACTCAAAAAGAGATTTATTAGAGATCCAAGGGTCCCAAAAATTGTTGAAGGTAGCCTCTTTACTAATATAAAAATGAACTTTAGTTTTATAATGATTAGCAATATAAGTTAGCTTGTTTCAAAAGAGTGAAGAGTCTTTATTTGTAGGTTTCTAAAGATAATGATGTTAGCAAGTCCACCAGCTTTTCAATGGACTTTGAGAGGAAACAATTCTCTAAAATAGAGAGCATTTAAAAGTATATTTGATGACAAATAGAAAAGGCAGGCCAATACCTCCATATTTTCTGGGTTTGCACCCACAATATAGTCTGAAGTTTACGCACTTGATATTTGATAATTACCATGATATATAAATATTGAATACAATTTGTTAATTAATTTAATGCAAGTTTTAAGAATATTTAAAGCCTTGATCCAATAAGAGATAAGACTCCAAATGAAAATTTTCACAAGTTGAAACCTACTAGAAGAGGAAAGGGCCTTGGTTTTCCAGCCTTCCATAGTCTCGAGAATTTTATGAAGCAAATGATGAAAATCTATTGAACGCGGGTTCTTTGAGGAAGTCGGTAAACCCAAGTAAGTGAATTTAGAATTCTGCAAAGGAATTTTGATATAATTACTAAGGAAGATCGAATTTGAAATCTTAGCGGCGAAATATATACCACTTTCTTGATGCTTGATAGAAGGATTCTAAATTGTATTTAAGTCTTTGTTAGTTGTGAACATTGGCTTTATCAAGCATAATCTGATCATTTGCGTAAAAAAGATGAGCGATAGCGTAGTTGTTGTAAGCGACCCCTTCAAAAGAATTAGTTACAAAATTATTCTCCACCAAATATGAAAAAGACATCCATCATAATGCAAAATAGGCTGGGCCAGAGAGGGCATCCATGTCTAATGCCTCTAGAAGATTTGAAGAAACATTTAAGAGAACCGTTAATACAAACTTCCATCCAATTTACAAAGATCTGAGAAAAGTCTTTTTGGAGATAGCGCTGTTGTTGTAAGTGACCTCTTCAAAAGAATTAGTTACAAAACTATTCTCCACCAAATATGAAAAAGACATCCATCTTAATGCAAAATAGGCCGGGAGAGAGAGGACATCCATGTCTAATGCCTCTAGAAGATTTGAAGAAACCTTCAAGGGAACCATTAATACAAACAAAAAATAAACATTATCAATACAAACTTCCATCCAATTTACAAAGATCTCAGGAAAGTCTTTTTGGATGAGTCGATGAATAATAAATTTTCTGCTAATTGATTCAAAAGCCTTCTTAATATCCAATTTAGTGCAAAAGATTTTACTCGATTTAGAGTGATTGAATTTTTGAAGAATCTCATTGACTAGAATGATGATATTTGTAAACTTTTTATTTTGGATGAAGCTAGCTTGATTATAGTGAATGATAAAAGGAATAACATTTTTCATCAATGATTTTATAAAATATGTTGCATAAAGAAATAGCTTTGAAATTTGACAGAATTGGGAATAAGAACTATAACTGTAGCTTTGATTAACTTGACAAACTTGCAATTAAGAAAGAAGTGATTAATAGCATGATGAAGAGCCTCTCTAGTAATATCCTATGAGGATTTGAAGAATTTAAAAGAGTAATCGTCTTGTCCAAACCGAATTCTTGGTGGTTAAAAATTGTACTTTTAATCTCTTCAATAGTAAGTGGAGCAATTAAGAGCTTTAAAACTTACCAGTATGGTGTGATCTTAAGGAAAATTGAAACTGGAATCTTTATTATCGAATTGAGAGTTAAAAAAATTGCTAAAATAATCTATAATTATAGTAGAATTAGAGCCATATGATGAAAAAGTCCCGGATGATGTGGAGATTTCTCTAATGAAATTAACATTTTTGTGCCTTTTTATCTTATCAAATATAAATATGAGATCATCCTCTTAATGTGAAAGCCATTTAGCTTTGGCTCTTTGAGATAACCAATAAGCCCAAGAAGAAGGATGGTCAGCAAGCTTGTCACTTATAGTATGAGCTTTAAAAATTAGATCAAGATTGAGAGGATCCAAATCCAAAGCTTGAAGAATGCCATTTTCCTCATTCTCAAGGTGGTGAATATTAGATTATAGAATGTTGATAAGCCCAAACCTTACTAAGAAGCAGTTTTTTAAGCCTTTTAAGTTTCTGACAAAGCACAAATATAAGATCTCTCGAGACAAAAATTGACCATGCATGTTGAACAGTAGCAATAAAACCATGATTTTTGATATAGTGGGTTTTAAAGAGAAATCTATGACTAAGAGTATGCAAAGATTTAATGTGAATAATAAATAGCGAGTTACTTAGAGTGAATGGCTCCGTAGAAAGATAGAGGGAGAGAATCCAACCATTTGTCATTAACAAGAACTCTATCAAGTTTGATATGATTAGAAAAAGATTTGGTGTTAGACTATGAATTGGCAAAGCTAATCAAAGCGAGATCCATAAGTTTTGATTCAAAAATCGTATTGTTGAAGTCCCATAATTTGTTATTAGTAACCAATAGCTAAAGAGATTCCAACCTTGCTTAGCTATTTTAGAAATACTATTTGGATTCCAACAACTTTAAGGGGGATCAAGGATTTTAATCCAAAGAAGTATGGAAGGAAACTCCTCTTTTACTGGTATGAAACTAAATGTCCATTTTTTAAAAACGAGATGCTTACCAAACAAAAACAAAGGACCTCCATTCTAAGTCATTTTATGATCCTCAATATTGGAAAATTTAAAGAGGAAAAATCCTTCATTGAGAGAGTAATGAGAGATTACCTTTCAGCTTCTAGACCTTCTTAACAAGAGCAAGTAAAGCTTCATGATATGGTCTCTTACTAATGGAGTAACCAACACACGACAACTCCCAACTTTGGAACCAAGAACTTCCTCATCTGAGAATAACACTGGAATTTCAGGAGCTACATAATTCGCAGGAAAATCCTGTGATGTAGCCAAACTCGAAATCAAAATACCTATCCAATTAGGAGAACTCAAGGGAAGGGAAGATGCAGCAGATTGAGAGCTGCTTAGAAGATCTGAGGAGATAGATTTTGAAGACACTTGATAATAAGTGGAAGAAAGTGAAGGAAATCATGAGAGGAAAAAGACTAGAAGAAGAAGGCAAAGAAAAAGAAGTGAATCTAGAAGAAGACATGCTTATGGGGATAAGATCTATGGGAGGGGAAGAAAAAGATCCTGAAAGGAGAAATTTGTGAAGGGAAGAGGTATGAAGATGGCGAAGGGACTGTCGAAGCTCGTCCGAAGAGGAAATTTCATAGTAGAGTGAAGGAAAAAACTTTTGACCGAGGTGGGAAGAAGGGGGAGAAGGAGAGCAACAACACCACAAGGAGAGAACCATGAAGCTCTAGTAGAGTGCCTTTGTAGGAGATTATTCAATCTCAAATAATTGTGATGATAAGATAATTGCTAAGAAAGTATTAATGTATGCTGTTTTTGGTATTCATGCTGTGTTTTAGCGCATCTTGTTATTTGCTAGAAAAGTTATGAAAATGCTTTTCTTAGTTTGAGGGTTTCAAACACATATATGGTAAAGTAGTAAAAGAATTTTCTTGAGAAAGTTCCATAGTAAATAATCAGTTGACCTAGATGATGAACTTTTCTAAGAGTAACTATTGATCACAAAAGCACATCCCTCCAATTTGTTGGAGGGGCATTGGTATATTGATTGTCCAGATCAATTAAATTTGTTGTACTAGTGGAAAAAATATTATGAAATAGTTGATGGTTATGCTGTGAGGAAAAGAATTTCTTGTGTTATTGTTTGAATATGTTGAGTCTATAATAGACACCTAAGTCGATATAAATTAGAATAAATAAATGAGAATAATACTCCTAATTCTGAGCTTATCAAATTATAACTCTTTATTACTGGTAATATAGATGGTCACACGATTGTCACAATATAGTAATGTTGGTTGATTGATGAAAAATTTAAACTCTTCTAAAATTATTTTTATTTATATCATTTCACTCGGAGGATGATCATAGCTTTATATTTAGTTTCAATATGGATGTGGCCACTACAGTATATTTCCTGCATTTCTAGGCTGACTAGATTATATATGACAAAGATGTAATATTGTAAGGTTGACTTGTCTTCAATTGAGCTAGCATAATCATCGATAGAGAATACTTCAATATTTAAATGCCTATTTTAATATATAATAACTTTTTTCTTGAAGATTTTTTGATGCATCTAAAGGATTCATAGAACAATTTCTTAATCCTTTTTTTTGGAACTTGCATACTTTGCTTACCACTCTAATGATGAATGAAATATGAAGTCTAATAATAATAAAATAAATTGGCTTATGATTAACTTTCAGTTTTAAGATAGATCATTAAGTGGTTCTTCATCATCAAACATAATTTAAGTACCCATAAGGCCATCAACATACTTGTAGTCGAGAAGGCCCGAATTTTCAAGAAGGCTATTAGAATATTTGTTTGAGATAGTGATATGTTATTTTATTTAATATAAATTTAATTTTAAGAAAGTATTTGGACTGTTCCATATCTTTAGGTGACAAAGCACATTTGTAGGTTGTTTTATCTTAGAGATGCTGCTATGATCACTTCTAATGAGTAAGATATTGTCATTGTAAGAAATTAGTATCATAAAACTTGTAGGGTTATATACTTGATGAAGATAAATGATTTGTAGTGCTATTGCAAAAACAAAACTCTATTTGGATTTTTTAAAATTTTAAGCTATAGATAACCTTCATCAGTAGGCATGTGGTTCTTTTCTTGAGCAATATTCTCAAGAGGTTACTCCATATGACTACCTCTTGTGAGTCACCAAAAATGAAGGCATTACATTTGTCCATTTGTAGCATAGTCCAATTTTGATAGATAGCCACAAACAATAAAAATTGACCTAGTTTATTTGTGCAATTGTAGAAAATGTTTCAAAATAGACTTGATGAACCTTTTGGCAACCAGTCATGGTTTATAGTGATCAATTGATTCATGAGAATGAAATTTGATAGTGAACTTATCCATAGATAATTGTTTTGATTCCATGAGGTGGAATAACCAAATCTTTGACATGTGACTGAGAAAAGCATCCATTTCAACATCATATGGTCCTTTCTATAAAGGATTTTGTAGAACATTTTTGATATGTCTTGAGAGTATATGCAAATGATAAAGATAAGACATGCAAAAAATGAGGTGGATAAATGATTATATAAAATGTGAAGAGTAAATAGGATTGATAGTGCATTAAATTTTAACTTTTTTTGGAGGGCAATAGGGTATTGTAGGTCATATCATTCATCGTTTGGTAGATGTTTAGTTGAATATGCTAAACTTTTTGGAAGTGTTATGTGGGTGGAAGTTGAAGTTATTGAGAGTATCACTTATCTTATAAACATATAGATGTAGGAAGAGGACAATATAGAGGAAAAAATTAGAGGAGGGAGAAAGAAAGTAATAATCTTGCTAAAACGCATAATGACTGTAACATTATCAAAAAAGTACTTATAGGCTCATTTTAATTTCTGTTCTGCTATTGTTGATATCTAAATCAAAGGTTGATATTAGAAGATAGGAAGGAACTATGCAGTTAGTCAAATAAATCATTAGTATGAAGTAATGGATACTTATTATTCACGATTAACTTGTTCAACTCTCTGTTATCGATGCATAATCTCGTGTTATCATCTCATTTTCTACATGAATAAAAGTAGTGCTCCCCAAGGTGAAGAAGTTATTCTAATAAATATTTTGTTATGAAATTCTTAATTGCATCATGCATTCTTGGAGTTCAACAACAGTCATATGATACTGGGTCTTGGAAATTAGAGTGACATAGAAAAAGTCGACAAATTCTTAAATCATTGGGAGGTAGTCTAAAGTAATACTATATTTGTGGGTATTCACCACACGAATAAGATAACCAACACACCCATTGGAGATTATCATACGGGCTTTAAATGTAGATACTAGACACAACATTGCTTTTCTTTCTATCTTTAAAATTAAAAGGTGTTTTAGCGTGTATACAAAAGTTCACTGTTTTTTTGTGGCAGTCTATAATAACATGATAAGTAGATAACCAATCTATACCCAATATTACATCAAACTCATCTAGTGGAAATATAATGAGTATAATAAGCATATGCACATTCTTGATGGTAATGCCACAATCATAAGCACACTGTGTAACAATCATGGATGAATTAGATGACATGATAATCGACAGATGTGATTCTAATTATGAAGTTGACACACTTAATGCAAATTTATTTGATATGAATGAATATGGTGTCACTAGCTCTCTGATGGTAATATTTAACAAAAAATATACATTTTTTTAATATCTTTTCTCATGACAAACAAGAATTGTAGATTTTATAATCTTTATGCTGACCAATAGAAGGAATGTACTTGACAATTTAGGCAAATTTGGACTTATACTACGGAACAATCTTTGTTCCTTGCTCCATCTTTCTTAAATTCTTCATCAATTTGGTATAGTTCGTCATTAGAAGGTACTACTCCAGTAATAATCTCTCAAATTTCTCCCAAGTGATTATTGCGTTTGATCCAAAAGTATTGCGTAGTGACTCTCCTGGCAATCATTAGCACCTTCACATAGTTGAAAAGCAGCTACATCTACCTTCTATTCCTTGGGATAGTTTATGCTTTGAAGTCTCTTCTTGATGTTGTGTATCTAATTCAATTGATCTTATAGTCCCATTAAATGTAGGAGGAAGTGTCTTCAAAAATTGATTTAGTATTCGATTTACCATTCCTCCATTAGCTTGGGCAACTTGTAGCATTCCAATACTAATATTAACATGAGTTGGTACGTCTGATTATACCACTACAGTTACTTTGAAAATCAATTTGGATAGCTTTACCTGAGTCTCAATGGTGGCCATTGTGCTAGCAGCTTCTTGTAGTGTTGGTCATTATTTAAACTAGCGAGCTATGAGATGCACGTTTGTGCATTTTCATGCATGGGCACCATGAGGTGCCTACCTTAAACTACATTGGGTGAGGTTGCGCCTCACCATTGAAAAGCGTCTTGAGGCACGCCTCACCGCAATTTGGGTGAGGTGCACAACTCATTTATTAGGATTATTTTGTACCATTGGCTTGAGTAGATTTTAAACAAAGTATTGTTACCTCATAATGTATATTTGAGCCTCTTGTTCATTCATATTCTCTAGATATATAGTTGTAGCTTTGAACAATTTTTATTTTAAAACACAATTACGATTGTTATTGGTTTTTCTTCATTAAGGAAGATGAATATGACAGAGGTTGAAGATGATGAGAAAGGTTGAGAGAATATTGATTTTATTGAGGATGAGGCAGGCGAGAAGGCAATTCATTATGATGATGATTCAAATGAAAATCCATTGTCTGATGAGAGTGATAGAGATTTTTAAATTTACATATATTTGTATTGTTACTTTATTATGATATCTGCCACTGGAGCTACTCCAACTTTTTCCCAAACATACTCATTTCGCATTTTATTTCTAAGAGTAAAGCCACTCATCCACCGAGCATCCTCATCCTGTAACACTTAACTGAAGTCTTATGCTTCTTTTTTTTGCTAACATTCGCACTATAAATCATTGCGGTGTCTTACCACCATCTTATAAAATTTTTCCTTAAGTTTAAGTGGAACTTTTCTATCACACAACAAGCCAGATGCATTCCTCCACTTCAACCATCCAACTTGAATTCTACTAATAATATCTCCATCTATTTCACCATTATTTTGAATAATAGAACCTAAATATCTGAATTACTCACTCTTATTAATGACTTGTTCACCTAATGTCACAACACTACCACTAGAACTTCTACAACTAAAATTTCACTCCATATATTCAGTTTTAGATCTACTTAAACGAAAACCTTTAGACTCTAATATTGACCTCCATAATTCAAGTTTCTCTTGGACTCCCTCTTTAGTCTTATCAACAAGAAGAATGTCATCAACAAAATGCATACACCAAGGTATATCTTCCTGTAAATGCCTAGTAAGAACATCCATAACTAAAGCAAAAAGATAAGGGCTTAAAGTTGATTCTTGATGTAATCCAATTGAAATAGGAAAATATTTTTTCAATCCTCCTTGTGTTTGGATACAAGCAACAACTCTAGTATACATATCCTTAATTACTTGAATATAACCAATATTAACTCCTTTCTGTTCTAGAACTCTCCAAAGAATATATCTTGAAACTTTATCATAAGCTTTTTCTAAATCAATAAATATCATATGTAGATGCTCCTTACTTTCTCTATACTTCTCCATCAAACCTCTTAACAAATGTATAGCATCCATAGTAGATCTACCCCATGAAACCAAACCGACAGGAGAAACTTTTGTATCACATCGTAACCTATGCTCAATTACTCTCTCCCATAATTTTAATGTATGACACATTAACTTAATTCCTCTATAATTTGCACACTATTGTGCATCACCTTTATTCTTAAATAGAGGAACCAACAAACTTTCTCCACTCATCTGACATCTTTTTAGTCTTTAAAATAACATTAAAAGATCTGTAAGCCAAGAAATTCCTTGATCTCCTAAACATTTTCACACTTCTATTGAAATATCATCAGGTCCTACTGTTTTTTCATATTTCATTTTCTTTAAAGCTTCTCTAACTTCAGATTTATTAATACCACGATAAAAATAAAATTCTATATTTTTCTTTCGGGTATTAAAGTTGCTAAAATCAATTGTACTTTCAGATCCTTCATTAAAAAGTTTATCAAAATATCTCATCCACCTATTTTCAATATCTTTTTGTAAGAAAAGTACTTTATTATTTTCATACTTAATACGCCTCACTGAACTGGCCTCTTTACTTCTCAGATCTCTTTGGTTGACTAACTTATACATACATCTTTTACCTTCTTTGGTATTTAATCTATCAGATAAAATTCTTTTCAGATAATATATCGCTTTCTTAACCTCTACCCACTTTATATCTTTCCCAATTCTCGAGTTTTACATCTAAACCAAGTTTTATAACAACGCTTTTATTTTTATCTTTTCTTGCACACTCGACTCCCACCAACTATTTTATTGAAAAAGCTTTTCCTTTTGATTTTCGCACATTTTAAGAACTTAATTTACATACTTTTTTTCCCATATAACATTACTTTATGAACATCTCAAATATTAAGTTTCAGAATTTTAAAAATATTTTATTTCAGATTCTTTAGCCTTCATCTAATTTTAACAATAATTTGATTTATTTTTCCTCTTACAATCTTTTATCTTAAAATCTAAAACTAACAATCGATGTTGGGATTTAAACTTTCACTAAATGACCTTACAATCTTTACAATCTAAACGATCTATTTTTCTTATCGAAAATAATCAATCTGTGTTTTACTAGATCCAGTAATAATGTCTCTTTTCTTAAATAAAGATAAGAACTATAAAATCATGTAAGATAAAATCTAATATAATCCATCTTCTTCTACCACCCAAATCCATAACCACCATGTGAATACTTTTAAAATCTTCTACCACTCTACCAACACGCCCATTTAAATCTCCTCCAATAAATATTTTTTCTTCAAGTATCTTTTGTATTAATCTCTCTAATTCATTCTAAAATTTTTCTTTACTACATCCAAACCTATTTGATAACATAAATACTTATAATATTGATAATCTTAGTATCAACAATAATCTTTAAAGCTATAATTCTATCTCCACATCTATTAATAATTATAACATTATTTTTCAAACTTTTATCTAACCTAATTCTAGTTTCATGGACTAACTTCTTTGCCCGCATCCGTCCATAATGTGGGAACCCTTGCTTATTTAACACTGCACCCGGCCGATGCACATTTTCACTATATTCGTTATACTGCCGCCTGTGGACGAAAGATTAATACAATGATTTAAAGGATTCATGTCATGATTATTTCGACAAGTTTTACGTTGGCTGTTGACTACCTATCGCAACCTTCCACTTCTCACATCCGGACTTGGGACCGGCAAAGGCTTATGTCTCGTTTCACGGATGAAAAATACCTCAATACCCAAAAGTGCAATTTTAAACATTGATGTTGGTTGGGTTGCTGAATTGCCTAAATTGTTTGCGTGATTTGACTAGTGATGTTTGTTTGTAATGTCTAAGTGATGCTTTGTGTTACCATCATGATGAGAGTAGCTATGTTGGGAGTTGATGCTCTTTCAGTCCCATTGAGTTGAGTAATAGTAGCATGATAACAATTTGTTTACTTTAGGAATAAGCATAGCTTCTTCATTAACTCTTTAGTTAGTTGATCAAGCGGCGACATCAATTCTTTTTTGTGGCATGACTTTATTTAAGTAAAATGTAATAAACCAAGATAAAATAAATTGGGGAATACATATATAGAACATCCTAAAATGATTTTTCTATTACCTAGTCTTAAGAAAACAAGGAATATTGATTATAATTAGATGACTTTGATATCACTTTGTCACACACTGGGTCTTGAAGGCAGTGCACATTGTTATAATGGGGTGTGATCAAGGGATGAAAAAAATTATTTTGCGCTAACATGAGAAAAGTTCATGGATAAATAATATAATAATACGAGTAAACAAAAAGTAATATTATTTTATTTTTTAAATTGAGACTAGAATATGATTACATTATGGGAGATAAATCAACTACTATTGAAAAAATTTGGAAAAAAAATAACAAAGCAAATCTATTTAAACCCAATAAAGATATACATATATAGCTACTACAATACAAATTCTAAAAAATAATGAATAAACTATTGTCAAAAGGTTTGCTCCTATTATGATTTTCCACTAAGTGTCTTAGTAGAATTGGCTGGAGAAAAAAAAATATAGAGTTAAGTTGATAATCTCAAACTCAACAAGTAACTCCTATTTATTAATGCATAAACAACAATGTTCTATGACATATAAGATGAATGTTGACTTGTTATCAAGTCACAAAAAAAACATGTTAGCAGCCTTGCAAAAAATTTGGCCCCAATTCATTCTTTCTAATGCATATTGAGATTTGTGTATAAATTGCACTTGATTAAATTGGAATTTTTATGTTTCCAACATTTGCATGAATACCACCTTGAGACTATGAGCTAGCCTATTTTTCCCCTAAGATTAAGAACATCTCTCATTTATCAATTACTGATTTTTATATAGATTTAAACTTTTGATGTACTTAAATCTAGATGTAATCCATTATAAATTTGTGTGTATGAGGAAGAGATCAAAGTAAATTTAAATCAAATGATTTTAATTGGTGGTTGAACATGTCTTAGGGGGTTCAAACAAATCAAAATAAGATTAGGATGGCTTGGACCTTAGGCAGGGCAGGCTTTGGCTTAAACTTGAGTTGCAACTTATAGTCTTGACCTTGTTTTCTTTTTGTTGGGTTCCTTAAATTCTTGGTGTTTTCTTTTGTAAGGTGAGGGACACTCTCATAAATCTAACCTATCCCATTTAAGAAAAATTCATCTTTTTTTTAATATATCCCATTTAATATGAGGATGCTCTGGTGGATGAGTGGCTTTACTCTTAGAGATAAAATGCAAAATGAGTATGCTCGGGAAAAAGTTGGAGTAGCTCCGGTGGCAGATAAGATTAGAGAGAGTCGTCTTAGATGGTTTGGCCACATAAAGCGTCAATGACCCAGAGAGTAGATGCATTAGATTTGCCTTATGTTAAGAAAGGTAGAGGTAGACCTAAAAGACTTGGTTAAGATGTATAAAAATGACCTAAGTATACTTGAATTAAATGAGAATACATAATGGACACAATGGAGACGAAGGATTCATATAGCCGACCCCACTTAGTGGGATAAAGGCTTGTTGTTGTTGTTGTTGTTGTTGTATTTTACTCCCTTTTTACCAAAATGGACCCCGATCGATAGCATGACTTTTGTCAAACGTACCATATCCATCACCTAAAATTAGTCAATGAATTCGGTAAATGACATAAGCTTAGTTAAGCGGACTAAATGTACAATAAAACTAATAGGCAAAGGCACTTTTAAAAGTGACTGGCCTTGGAAAACATCATAGTGAAGGGCACCAAAGTATATTCAGAGTTGTAGTGAATATGCAGTCTGTCAAATCTATTAATTTTGGATCTTTCTGAATTCATAGTGTTTTTTGCTAGATTTGTGTGCACCTATCTTAGTGTATCATGATATTTATAAGATTATGTTAATTTTTTGAGCAAAACATTACATCTTCTATGAAAATGGGATAAATAGAATTCTATTTCAAACAAGGTTGTAGAAATTTCCTTGTAAATTTGAAGTTGAAGTTGTCAAAAATTTTAACAAGTGCTAGGTTCTTGCCCTAGAGCATTTGCATGGTCTTTTTTTTTCTTGGTCAAATCATGGTTTCACATTTAATTTGGATCTCTTACTTTATATAATTTTGTTGGCAGAAGTCCAAAAAAAAAAAAGAAAAGAAAAGAAAAGAGTATGGCTCATCTCTTGGCAAAATATTGTGAAATTGTTGAAACGGTATTTAAGGACATTCCTTAAATTATTTTGGCTGGAAATGCTTTTGATTTATCACAAAAGATTGCTGTTACTCCAATGAATTAGTGTTAAGCAAAAATGTTGGATAAGAAGTGAGCAACAAAATTGGCTACAAAGTTGTATGAAGTAGGCATGCATTGATACCAACTAAAGAGGAGATGGTAAAGATTTTTGAAGAGATTCAGGTGACATGGCCAGTTAAGGAGTGGCAAGGAAGCTACATAAAAGATGTAGATGATGATGAAGTTGCATGTGGGGAAGGATTTTGTATAAGAGTGCATGTGGAATGTGTGACAATATTACTGAAGAATGGATAATGAAGTTGTGTAAAAGGTGTGGGTAATTCGGTTAGTTGAGAAAAGTATGATGATTCATTTATGCAAAATTTGATTGGGCAGTCTTGACGTTTGGCCGACTTGCTTAGGCTGAGTGGCCATTGGAGATTTTGATAACCACCTTTGATTAACGAATGAAAAATATGGGCTTGATTGCAATAACATTGTGATATCAATGGTAGTGATGATTTGATTAACCAAAAAATTTTGTTTAGATCCAATGAAAATGATTACTCTTATTTATGAAGAATATTAAGGAACTATTCCTCATCTCAAGAGAAATGTTTTGAGACAAGTTGATTGTAGGAGTTTGGAGTGTAGCAATTGCAATAATTTAGAGAAGATCCAGACTTTCGGGATTTTTTTTTGACAAAATAATAGTATGCTGACAGTCATCAAGGCTACCTTTATGTTCCTCACTGAGAGCTAGTGCAGGTTGTCCAGGTTTTCCAATTTCCCAATGCTTGCCTTCTTCCTCCTCATGTGTGTACATGCCCTCATGATGAAGAAAATCAATTGAGCCCTTCCCAATTTGGTCTGAATTTGGGGGGCATTTTGGCTCTAATTTGATTGATTTAGACATGCATGGACTTGCTTGAACATCAAAACATGTTTTATCAGGTCAATTTATCCTTAAATTATTTTAGTCAAATTGGTTGAGTTGGACTCTGACTTAAAATTTTGGTAAATGTTTCAAGATTTATTCTTCCCTGAAAAGTTTTACTTGATTAGATATAGATTTTAAGATCCCATTAGTCTTTTTTACTAGAACTTTAGCTTTAAATATTTAGTAGCTAAAAGAAAATTACTAAGGGTAGGACTTCACTTTGAACCTAAGAGCGTTGAGAAAGAGCTCTGCCATAAAACCTTGTTTACGACACACTGACTAGAGTATATTAAGTCCACATAAATGAATTTAAAGCAGTTAAATTACATAATTAATATTTTTTATTCTTTTGTTTATCTTTTTCAGGTCAAAATGTTTTGTGGGAGCTGTTCATTTTGAGATGGTGCCATCATCATGTGAAGTATCTTAAGCTTCAGCTCATATAATAAAATTGGGAGCAAAAGCTGTCATGTGACTGAATGGAAATGAAGCCTATGCAGGTAATAATAGCTAAAGGTTACTCTTAAGTTATTTTTTTTATATATTTACTTTATCTTCTTTCAAGCTATTTAACGAGCTAATTATTAGCAGTTATAATAAACTATCATTCTTTCATGACTAGACCATGTATAGATTTACGGAGCTCATCATTAATTATTGTTTGTTATTATTGTTATCGTCATTGTAGTTGTATCATTTCTTTGTTGTTTCTAGCAGTTATGTTTTTGAATTCTTTTGTGGTCAGTGGTTTGTGAGTAGGCGCTTCGGAGAAAAATGTCCTAAGACCCATACTCAACTTGGTACATTCTTATAACACTGCTATCATCAACTAAGTAGCAACAAGAACAAAGAAACAATAACAATATCTTGGCTATAAGTTGTGCGTCGCAACATGCACACTGAATATTTTGAACAAAATCTTCAACTAGAATTGAGATTGATGTGTTGCAAATCAACATATAAAAAGATACAAAGCACATTACAGAAGACATTAGGATTTACATGATGTGGAACTTACCTTCATTGAAGATGAGATGATTCAATTAATTATCAAAAAGCGAGAACAATGATATACACATCAGGATCACTCACTAACACTTTCTCAATTTGCAAATACACCCATGCATAAAAGAAGCCTAAAAACTCTCAAATATAAGATGGCTACCTTTTACCAAGATACTAACCACCCACCCAATGCAAAGCTGATAAACATCTCTTGGTGCTGATGCTTGCCAATGCTGTAATCCTATGGCTGCCATCTTTAGAGGAAAACCAAATAGTGAGGCCAACTTCTTCAACCGCATTCAACATTTAAATTCGAGAGGATAGGTTATGTATATTGTGAAATAGGCAAAACTAATGCAATCACAAGGATCTAGAAAAAAAAGTAAAGAAAATATGAAAAATTAATGTTCAAAGACACACAAGAATGTTATATATGTTCACCAATTGATGTCTACCCCCTCTTGTAGCCATTGTAGATTTTACTATGGTTTGGTTGTCGATAATTATAGGCCTAATTCCTCTAATACATTATAAAGAGTGCGCCCTTGTTTATAAATAAAAAATTAGGTAGCCAAAATTATAATATAATTCTCTAAATAAAGGCCTCAAATATTGAATACCAATGAAATAAACAAATGTTAATGTAGTAGTTGACTACTAAGTTTACATAGCATGTTTTCTTCACAATTAAAACTTAGGTTTTATAACTTAACATTATAAGTCTCCAAAGCATGGCTTTAGAAATCCTAGATGTTGGACCTTCATTTATATAGATGCATGAAGTTATTGTGGAAAAGAAGGCATATATCTCAAGATTTGTTTTGCTTCATGCTGATTTATGTATTTCTACTGATCTAGTTTGTTTGATCCTTCATTTGATCAAATGCGAATTTTCTAGGAAATCTCACATCAGGAACTTTGATATCAATTTGTTGTAACGAGGGCATTGAATGATTTGAAGTTGAAGAATCAATTAGGATTGAGAATGATGTGACACGGGCCAATACAATCGAGATAGAGAAAGCATAATATAGAAGACACCATGGTTTATATAGTTTGGCTTCAACTATATTTAAATCTATAGGAGAGGAGAGGAGGTTTGATTCATTATTAAAGAATCCACAATCATGGTGACAAATCAAGGACACTCAACAGGCTTTACTTGTTCTTAAGCAGACCCACATACAATGGGAAAAGTCCAAAAGAACTCTCAAATATAAGATAATTGTCTCTCATCAAAATTTCGATTATCCAAAATGAAACTTGCCAAAACCCCAACTGATTTTGCTTTCCAGTGTCAGCCTTGCTTTCTCAAGAGAGAAACCAAATAGAGAGAGCTACTTCTCTAAACATACACAAAACCCTAATTCTAGAGAGTATGTTATGGAAGCTTCCAAAACATGGCTTGAAAAGCCCTAAAAATGTATCTCCTCATTTTACACACACACAGCCACCCACCCCCACAAACATGAGAAAGAAAGGCATGAGTTACAAGATTTATTCATTGGTCACATTTATTGATGTGTTGGCTTAGATTTAGTCTGTTGGATCCTTCATTTGATCAAATAGGAATATTTTAGGAATATCACAAAATTAATGTTGAGTTATATTTTAATGGTGTGGCTTCATGAATCTTTCATTTTCCATTTAATTAAGATTAGTGCTTTTAGATTTTATTTACATAAATCTTTTTTCTCATCCACCAACCATTTTAATTTTGTTCTAGTTTTTTTATTTCATATTTCTTGTAGATTAATTTTATCTTTCTTTTGAATTGATTCTATATATTCTTCATGTACTTATCCAAAATGCTTGAGATTATTTTTCATTACCTTAGCTTTGATAGGTGCTGCACCTATATATCTCTATTATAATCAAATATTAACACCATTAGAGCCATAATATTGTAAAATCTATGTTAAAATGAATCTTTCATATTGGTTTCATTTTATTTATCACTAGGATGGCTTTTTATTTGATATTAGCAATACATACACTGTATAATAATAGAGAATCAGGCGTTAAATTAGGTGTTGTTGAAATCATAAACTTGAAATTGCATTTATTGTTTGTAGTCACATAGTATGATGCAATGCTTGTTGTCTACTTCATTTCTTATATATGAATCATTATGTTTGTCTATCTTATTAGTACTATTTAATTTGTCATGTTTATATCATCATTCATTTTTTATTTTATTATTTTGTCAAGGTAAAATAGTTATTTGTTATTATGAAGAACCATTATCTCAATGTTATTAAGATTAGTGTCCATAAAAATTAAGGCTACTATTATAAATAGAAAAGTTTTATGTTGTAATTGAGAATGGTTGATGATGGATTAAAGATATGTCTTTCCTTTGGTGTTCTCTTATGGGATTGATTACTCTTTTTTCTTCTCTAAAATGTAGTTCATTTTTTCTCTCTCTCCCTCTCTCCTTCTTACCTCCCTTTTGTGTATTTATTCTTCTGATTTGCTCAATTTCTGTTTCATTACTTAGTTCTACTTGCACACCAAATTCTCCTTTTTTTAACAATCTGGATATTAAAAGGTCAGCCTAATCTTCACTTCCTTTGCACTCCTATTCATCAATCGGTACTATAGTCCATGTTTTTGAATTCGAGAAATCCTTATAGAATATTATGTATTAAGACTTATTATGATAATGGCATCGCATTCTTCGTATCATTTTCTTTCCTAATTTGATTGTGTTGGGGAGTGCACTAAAGTTGGGGTGCCTGAGGTGGGTCTAAACTTGAAGACCCATATTCTTTGATAGATTGTGATATTTTCATATTCAACATGAATCATGTGTTTTACCAAATAGCCAAAACCATTCTAAACCGCACCAAGATCTAAGCCCTAAGCAAATATAGATTCAAAAAGCCATTCTCATTACTCTAGCAACCTTACCTGCTTCATGTCCCATGAATATCAATGTAGTTATCTTTTCATTCTACCCCTCCCTCTAAAAAAATAGGAAGACTCTAAGCCAAATTCCTTGACTTTCCTTTCTACTTCATCTGTTGAAATCACGAGCTATATCTCCAAAACTGTCACCTAACCACCTCTTTGCATTACAAGGTTTTAGTCACCTCACAATCCTCATGCAGTCCTGGTGTCATTACAAATTTCTTATTCAAAATTCAATTCACAAACAAACCTAATCATAAAGTCAAGCTTAAGCCTAATCAATTACCCATTTAAATTCCAACTTAAGCTTTAATTGACCCTTTCCTATCCATGAATAGCATTATGCTCAATGTTCTTCACCTTGTTTTCCTCGACTTCACAAAACTAAGACAACCTTGTTTTATATTAAAAAATTAATTATCCATTAGCCTCATTTAGGCCTAAATTTATTCATTGAAAGCCAAGCCCAATTTATTTATGTACTCAAATGCAGTTCAATCCAATTGACTCCAATCTAAATCACCCAACCTTGCTTAATGATAAACCTTTAGGGAAAAAATAATTCTCTAATCAACCAATAATTTAGTTGGATTAAACTAACAATGAGAGTGAAGACCATGCTTTTAGAGATGAAAGTGCTCATGAGGATTTATGAGTGTCACAATCAATATTGTTTTTATGTTTTTATTCTAACTTTTGGGATGTTATTTTTTTTTGCATTTGTCCCCACTTGATGTTGGATTTTCCATTTGATTCTCTTCTTTAGGATGGATTTTGTTAACTCAATAATATAATTAAGGACCTCTTGTTCTTCTTTTAGTAGCATTTCAGCTCTTTGACGTATAGTTCCTTGTATTTCAATAGAATTGATATTATGTGAATAGCCTACTCGAGGTCATTTATCAAGTTTCATTTTATTTGTTGGTTTAGCTAGTATTATTTAATTTGGCATATTTATGCATCATCATTTTTTCTAGGAGTAAAATAATCATTTGTCATTGTGGCATGTTTGCCATTTCTTTGAACATTATTGCCTATGATAATTAATACTCAGATACAAATAATAGGCCTTTAATTTGTGATTGAAGATGATTGATGTTGGGAATAATTATTGGTTTATACAAGCCTGATAGGTGGAGTGAATTAAGCAAAGATTAAAAAAAAATTTTAATAGGACATTTCCTTGATTTTCTTTTAGCAGCATTTTAGCTCTTTGACATATAGTTCCTTGTATTTTAATAGAATTGATATTATGTGAGTAGTCTATTTCAGATGATTTGTCAAGTTTCATTTTATTTGACGGCTTAGCTAGTATTATTTAATTTGCCATATTTATGCATCATCATTATTTTTCAGGAGTAAAATAATCATTTGCCATTGTGGCATGCTTCCATTCTTTGGACATTATTCATATGATAATTAACTCCCTCATACAAATAATAGGCCTTTAATTTGTGATCGAGATGATTGATGTTGGGAATATTTATTGGTTTATACAAGCCCGATAGGTGGAGTGAATTAGTCAAAGATTAAAAAAAATAAAATTTTAATAGAACTATTGTCTTTTTTTCTTCAGAGATATCTTACTGAAAAGGTAAGAGTTTATGTGGAAAATAGTTATGAAATTTTAATTCCAATATTTTGAGGAAATATAATTTTTAAAATAATGCAGAATTAGTATGACAAAAAGAGTTATAAATCATTTAACGTAAAGCATATGATGAAACACACAAAAGACATGAACACAACTATTTTTTACTGGATCCTATGTCCGCGCTTAGGTGTTCATCACACATAGGATTCCTGCACGACCTAAACTAAGAAAATTTGTTACTCCTTAAGGCGGAAAAGTATTTATACGACACCTTTACATTGGGATTCCTTGTACACTGAAGCATCCTTTTTGTCTTCTTGGCAAGAGCGACAGGAAGAAGAGAGTTCTAGGAATTTTCTCTAGAACTCTCTTGGATGGAGTGGTGACAAAAGGTCTCTAACATCATTTTAAAACCTTTAATATATATAGTAGATGCTCTAGGATTTTAGAATTTTTAATTCTAAATAGCAAGGTACTTTATAATTTTTTTTAATATTTTTCTAGCACAAAATTCTTCCAAAATTTTGTGTTATTTGGCCATAATTCGAATTCAAATGGTTAATGATTGTCATTCAAACATGTTAGAAATGATCTTTGTGGAGATCTACAGAAGCACTTTGCAAACGCCCGTTAAGCTTTGTGAAGGTCCATTAAGAATAGTTTTTTACCCTCTTTCTATATTTTGTAGAGCTATGTAACAATATATAGAATAATTAGTATAAAAATATTTTCAAATTAATTTTAAAAGGAATTTAGAAGTCTAAGCAAATAAGTTTCTCAAAATTAATCTTTTACCAAAAATCATTCGATTATTAATAGATCTCACTTGCTTGCTTGTTCATGGGATTCATGAAATGAAATGTGTGATTTTTACATATGAAAGACATATTCTAATCTTTTACGTTGGTCCATCAGTCTTCATATGCATCACCCTTATGATGTACTTGTTATCTGTGATCATTTAACTCAAAGAAGAGATATCATCAATCCAATTATTCTTTAGTGTACTTTATAATCTTCAAAATCATGCTATAGGCTCATGTGGCTAACAATGTTAAATGGATTTCCTCTCAACCTCTTTGAGGATTGATTCCTCTCTCTCTCACTCCGCTGTGAGGTTGTTCTCTCTCTCTCTCTACCTCATCTCCACGCCCTTGAGGTGTTTATCCTTCTGACATTCTTCATCTTCTTCTGATCACCTCCTTGGTTCTGCTGGTGCATCAGATTCTTCTTTTATTATTTGCCATCAAAGTTCTATCATGATCTTCACTTTTGCTCTGCCACAATGCTTGCAAATATCAGTGTCAGAAAATTGAAGGAATGATGGATGAGATAAATTGTTGATAATAAATGTTGGCAAGTCAAATTACAGAAGAATGTGCATTAGATTTCATCGTCTTTGGACACTTACTGTGCTGTAAGCACAATTATATGCCTAGTATCTCTGATCGCTATGGTCTATGAATTTTTTTATTTACATATTACGCAGGGTTCTCCATGTGCTGCAGAAGTTCATCCACCTTCGCAAGATTCTCAACGTAACCAGCAGAATAATGGAGATGGTGACGCACCTGTAGCAGAGTCTAATTCAACTTCAAACAGTGATAACAAGAAAGTCTCTCGTGAAGATATTGAATTTGTAAAAATCCTTTCTGGTGCTAACTAAACCTTATTGAATTTGTAAAAGTGCTTTTTGTTGCTAATTATAATATTCTTATGTATTTACATATCTAATACTTAAACTTTAATTTTTACAAATATAATATTTTAATCTTTAATATCACATAAAAATTAACACTATCATTTACTTTTTTAAAGTGTAATGCATCTTTTCAAGTATAGAAAAATGTTAGATAAGTAAATATCAAACTTTAGGTATTACATATGTAAATACATAAGAATTATGAGGTATGTATGTAAATCTTCCTTTTTATTATTATTAAAGAGTCAGTATTGTGTCTTTTAAAGTGGCATTTCGCTATTCTACTCCATCATCCCTGTTATTTCTGCAGGTTCAGAACCTGATAGAACGATGTTTACAACTTTATATGAATAGAGCAGAAGTAGTCAGAACTCTGTCTAATCGTGCCAGAATTGAGCCAGGCTTTACAAGCTTAGGTGGGGTGATTATCTTAGCGGTAGTTTTTTTCCTTTTCTGTCAAATGACTCAATTTCCATAAATTGCACATAGCTCCTGATATACTGTCTAATTTAGCTTTTTTATTTCAGCTATATTATTGAAAATAAAATTTTTTTTTATCTACAAATGAGTTCCAAATGTAGCTTTCACCTTAGCATTTACACTGGAATTTGCATGATATGTTACTACCTAAACTACTAGAAAATGAATTTCTTCTCTTGAGAACCAGTCTATATTTAATTGAAAATAACTTTACTTTCTTAGATTGTCTCTCTAGTTTCAAATCCTCAGCAATCGAATAAAATCATTCTCAGCTTTTTCTAGAACAATCAAACCTATACTGATTTCCTATTCTTCTCCCTCATGAACTATTTATTTTCCGAATAAATTTAGATTGTGCACCTAAACTTTAAAAATAAATCTCAAATTTGGTATGAACTTCAAGAATTTAATCAAACTTCAATTAGATCCCAAAAATTTTCTGCACCAAAATATTTTCTTATTACTTTTTTGAAGTTTAGTAGTTACTACTAATTAAGTTAAAGGTTGGCGCTTTTATTTTAGAATTAGATTATTATAAAGTATGAAATAACTTAGTTTCTAATTATTGTCACGACCCAACTCGGAAGTTTGGAAAAATCAAGGCAAAAAAGGACGGTCGGACGGAACAAATTTTAATTAAATATATTCAAGTGAATATAAAAAACAAAAAATCTTCCTAATCATAAAGAGCTAACTAAAAATCCAATCACAAAGTATACAAATTTGTCTAAAATTGCATATATTCATAATTAAAATTACTTAAAACGTAGACTTAACAAATACCTATCTCCAGAAGTTACCCAACGCCTGTAAACAAAGTCCTCTTTTCTACTATCCATTTAATTAAGAGAGTTACTTGAAAAATTTATAACAACTAGCAAATGAATTACAAATTCAGTGGATAATTATATATCTATATTATAACAAATTAAGACAAAAAAAATATGCACGAATAATTTAAATAACAATGGAACATGTAAGTAAAGTATGGTTAAATAGTTTGACATAAAAGAATTAAAGTAAATTAAACACTATTTAGTTTATATAGTAACTTAATTATTTCATATTCTCAATCACCACAGGAGTCATCATCTAAAAGAACCTTTTCCAAAAGGATCTTTTTCAACCCCATTTAATAGATAGGTAACTATTTTCATTTTCATTTATGTGTACGGGTACATTGCGCCTCTAGCCAATATGATAATGAGATGAACTTCATTATCAATATGCACATTCTATCACACAATCATTATTTTATTTTATATTGTGTTTTATTAATTTATGTGTCATTAATCTATATATCATTTATATCATGCATTTATGAGACTCTCCATGATGGTTTCAAAGCATATAAAAAATGCATTAACTACATTAAATGAGTTTTTTTTATTACATAAATGAATGTATTTGATTTAGAGGAAGAATTAAAGTTATTATAATGAAGAAACATAATTCCTCATTTTATGAGGAAATATTTTAAATATTGTCTCTTTAACAATTATTTTCTTTCTTCTATAAGACACTGAATAATTATTGTACACATATTCAATTGTAAATTAATTTATTAACTTTATGGTTTAAACTTAATACTTTAGATCTAACCCAGTACATTAAATTTTCTCAATATCGAATATTTCTCTTTTTATTCATCTCATTATACGTAGCTTTTTTATTTTTCCACTATTTAAGATTCATATGTAAGACTTTACTGTGTGAGTTTGCATTCAATGCAATATAATTCTATCCTCAAAAATTATATGCCATCTATAATACTCTTGTTTTTCATATCTATTAAGTTTAATTTCACAAATATAGTTAATATTATATTTCATACATACACACACACACAGATATATATATTGTGTGTGTATGTATGATGTTTTTTGTACATTAAATATGCCCTATGTTATAAAATAAGAAAGTGTTGAAATTATGCTATCAAGTAATATGATTTATCATGTTTGTGCTACATCCAACTAATAGATAGTTCAAGTTAAGTAGCCTTAGTAATTTCCTATATGATTTTCACTTAATGTAGCAAGTTAACATTAGGGTCTTATGCTAGCCATAATATTCATGAATTTAAAAGGAAAAAATAGCTTTGTAGGTTCTACCTATAAGTGTGCAAACATCCAATTCTTTACTGATTTCAATATTTCTTCTAATAATCTTACTATTTAGAAATTCGTTTAACATATAAAATTAGTTCTTAGAATTGATCTAATAGAGTTCATAAATTGAGAAAATGTTGGTATCAATATCTTACTTGGAGGCAAGAAAACTTAGATTCCGTGCTGATTTGCTCTTTCTTGTGAATACCCTAATCAGACCGATTATAAATATCATTATATAAAAGAATTCTAAATTGAAAATCTTAATTTCAGATTTTGAAAAGAATAATTAAGGATAACTCTAACTTATTAATTACCTCTTTCTCCCTGAACTCTTGAGTTTGGTGTGCCTATGGCCCGAGCTCGAGCCATTGCTTTTCCCACACACGTGCAAGAGAGGACTATTGGGCCTTCCTTCTTCTTCCTTTTGGTCGACTTCAAAACTTGCAAGATTGAACCCTAGAATGTAGTTACCTTCTTCAACCAGGGGATTGGCTCGTGTTGACTAGGAAGCACGCACGCAAGGTGCAAGGGACCTCAGCGAGTTGTCTTCCTCCAAGTGTGGTAGTTTCTCCCTCCCGAACTTGCTCTCCCCCATCTCCCGCGTACTTTTGGCACTTTGCTCGTTCCCATTTTTCCCAAACTCAGAATCGGCAGCATCGATTTTGAGTGATTCTGAGTGAATCGACATCACTGATTCACGGTATATTTTTTGTGATTATTACAGTTATTTTCTTATACAACAATAACAACAAGTCTTTATCCCAATATGTCTACAAGAATCCTTCTTTTCCATTTTGCCCTATTAAGTGTTAAATTCTCATTTAATTCTAATAAAATAAGATCAATTTTTCTAATAATGCTGCCTTTGCTGGGTCCCAAGCCTTGGATGAGAAAAGTCATGGGTTGCATTAGGTTGTTGATGACCAACGTGAAACTTGTCGAAAAACCATGACATGTACCCTAGTTATTTTTTTTATAATTGAAAAAAATTAGTTAAGATTATTTCATTTTTTAAATGCACTTTGAATGCACATGCATTCGGGTTAATATTTCTTAATTAAATAATTGTTATTATGTCGTTGTGGCGGGAAAGATGCAGAATGGCAACATATTGTTCAGAGGAAATTCTTGAAAACCTCTGCATTGTATTTTGTCACACAACGTTCATAGTTATAACCTTCTGTTACTTGGAGGAAACATAGAATAAAGCTGAACTAAGTTGATGGCTTTTTTTTCAGGTAAAATTTAATTTGTAATTTGCCACTGTACAGTTATAGCTACATACAATAGCAAAACTAAGATTTAAAATGAGTGGAAGTGATTTGGTAAGTCCTAAACTTAGGGGTGCAAAATTTTCATTTTCGTTATGCTGAGAAGTAATATTTTGGAGGTCCTAGTCTTGTAATTATGTTGAAGACAGCATAAACACATGTTAATACTTGTTCAAATAAAATAATGCACATTCGAAAGTGCATTGTTCAATGATTTAACTTGCAGGGTCAAAACTACTCCATTAGCTTTTAGTCCATCCGTGCAAAAAAAATTCTAAAGTGGATCTTGGTATAAAACATGATAAACAGGTAAAATTTCAAAGATGTATTTTTTTTCAAAGAGTAATGCTTTGATTCATTATTATTTTAATTTCTAATGTGGACTGATCAACTTCTGTTAAAACAGAGCTAATTAGGACTTGGTCTATCCAGCCTTAAGTGCATAACTCCTTAGAAACATTATCAATTCCTGTCTCAATTTGGATGTTCTTTCCACCATTCAAAATTACTAACTTATATATATATATATATATATATATATATATATATATATATATATATGTTACAAGATTTAAAAGCTTAATCCTTGAAGTGTTACATTATTACTGTAAGTTAATTCTAATTTTTAACATTACTTTTTTATATTACATCCTCATTTCATTTTCACTATTTTCATGTTATCGAGTCACATTAGATATTTTGCTCAAGACAATTACAATAATATCAGTTACGTTTAATTTGTTTTTTTGTAAAGCTGTGATGTGAAATCAAATGAAAACCCATATAATCTTCAAGGTTATTCTATTTTGGTTTATTATTCTACGGCAATTTGGGTAAACGAGATAAAGAAAGTCAAAATGTAATGGGCAGTTGACATCTAGCAATGTTGGTATGTTGTCTAATTTCGTTTTTTTTTTTTGCTATCTTAGTATGGCAGAAGCTTGAAGAAGAGAACTCTGAATTTTTCAGGGCTTACTACACAAGGCTGAAACTGAAAAGACAGATTATCATGTTCAATCAGTTACTGGAGCATCAGTACCATCTAATGAATTATCCTATTCCACCTAAGGTTCCTCTAGCTCCTATACAAAACGGAATTCATCCTATGCCCGGTAAGTTTGTTATATTGTTTTACCAGTAATCTCCTTTAGTTGTTGGTTCTTCAAACATAAGAAAATGAAAACTGCTTAGCTAAACAAAAATATTTTTGTTTCTTACATATTCATAATCATGTTAGTGCATTCTTACAAGTAATCTAACATTGATATTGAGCTTGCTTGATTTGATTGAGGCTCAACAAAATTTGAATTTTATTCAGCTTTCTTCTGGCTCATTGTTACATGATATTGTGCTTGATCAACACAATTAGAGTTTTATTCAGATTTGTTCTGGCTCATTGTTGGCTCATTCACTTTGATCCGAGTTCAGTCTAAAGTAAAAACTGTCACAACTTTCTAGCAAATTTTGAGTCTCTTCAAGATAACGGCAACACTTTGTAAGATCAACTTGTTCATCCATGCAAGAGTAACAATGACTTTATTTAGTGCCGAAGAGCTCAGCACAACAGAATCACAACATTACCAAACGACGTTACCAAACGAAACCAAAATTCATATTAGAAAACTGCATGATATCTTATTGTTTCTTCCATTTGTTGTTTATACACAGCAGCTATAATCTGTTGAAATTACTGTGTGTACCTTAATAATCTTGTTCTGTTGCAACTAATATTGCCTCATTGCATATTGTGACTCTTATTCATAGTAGACCTATTCGCAGTACAGTCAACAATCTACCTATTGGGTACCCTGTGATCCCCCAGCCTCAAATGCCAACAGGCCAACTACACATTGATTCTGTAGGTTGTGGACTATCTAGCTGTCATGTAGTCAATGGAATCCCCGCACCAGGCAGCTTTCAACCTATTCGAATGAATTCTGTCAATGAGTAAGTTATTTTCCTGTCATTCGTTTCTTTTTGGCACAAAATGTGTAATTTTGCCATTCTTAATCTAATTCAAGTTGATCCCTGTTGGATTTGGCTAATGAAGATGGTGATCTTATTAAATTCGAGTATGAAATTTTAACCTTTTTGAACAAAATATGCAAGCTGGCTTTTTCAACTTTCAAATCATCTGCATATATTAACATAGCAGTTTGTTAATATTCTTTCTTGAACTTGTATTTTACATGATGGCTAGTGACATACTCTGACATTGCCAGGGCATTACATAATGAGAAATTCAGTTTTAATGAAACGGTGATGTCTTCTTTTAACTCGTGGTCATTGTTATCAATTACCCAAATTGTAGAAAATATTCGTTAGCCATATCAGGAATGTTGGCCTGGCTTATATTCCTTCTTTCTTGGCCCTTGTTTTTGGAAGGAATAAAGTGTCTGCTTCATCGTAACATTATTTGTTCCAATCATACTGTTTATTTGCAAGTCCTTTTTATTCATCCCAGTTATTGTTCACAGGATTTTTACTCTACCTCAGTAAAAGGTAGATTACTTATTGATCCTCAACGACTAGAGACCTATCTGCTGCCTTATTTATAAGTCAGAACTCAAGCCACATGCAAAGCATTTGTGCTCAATCAAGACTTTCTTTGTGCAATTTTTTAGATTTTTTTTTTTAAATTAAGAATCTGCTTGGTCTGAATGCATTGAAAGAGAGGAGATGAATAGAAAATAGAAATGGAAATGTTAAAATGAATTGAATTGAGGTTGGTTTAAACCCACTAGTTTGTTTGTGGACAAAAGGAGTGGAGAGGTAATTTCCCTTTTTTTTGTTTGGTAACCAATAAATTGAAGAGTGAGTATAAGGCTTAATGTCATGCATTCTTCCATTTTACTTCAGTTTTTGACTGGGTTTAAGCAGATAATCATTACGAGAAATATGCATATGTTCTAACTTTCTTGGTAATATCAAATTCTAATGAATTACATCCCCCCCCAAAAAAAAATCAAGATGTATTTATCTGGTAAACAATATTTGTTTCTGTTTAATTCCCTTGAGCCAAACAAAACGTCAGGGTCTATTTGGTTGTCTATTTATGTAAACTAAATGAGGATAAACTAAACAAATATAAGCAATGTGCTTCTGATGCTCTTAAGCTGTAGGTTACTCAGTCTTTTGGTTAGTTAAAAAGATATGCTGATTATGTTGATGTATGCAAATGATGATAAGGGAAAAGGAAGAGTGCTGCAGCAAAGCTAAGCAGCCTTAAAAGGGTTGGAGGTGTGCTTAGGTTATCCTGGCTTATCACGAGGAAAAACTGGGCTTAGCTTAACCGGGAAAATCGTCAAAATTTCATTGAAAGTAAAAAGAAGAAGCTCTAGTTAACTTAGCTAATAAATAAGCTTGAACCAAACAGCCCCATAATCTTCTCCTTATTAGCTATTTCATTACAAATGACCGGTGTTCACTTTTCTCTGCACTTTGCAGGTTTATAAGCAGTTATTAGTGACTCTTTCCCCACATATGATGTTTATGTTATGTATTCTATATTTTGATGTTTATATATGATGCATTCTGCCTCACATCCCTTCTTTATGAACCATCCTGATGATATGATTGAAGTATTCTCATGGACAGCAGGATAAATGAAGCAGCTCCAGCTGCAGCTCTAGGCAATGTCATGGCAAATGTCCCAGATATGGCTGTTAGCCCTGCTTCTGCAGCATCAAGCAATCACTTCCCTTTCACACCATCTGAAATGTCAGGAATTGGCTTGGATACAACAGCTCTGGATGCAGCCTTCACGTCTGATGTAGCAACAGCAGGTGGATTACCGGGGTCCTCGAGGGGCTCCAGATCCTTGGGCCAGCTATGGAACTTCAGCCTTTCAGATCTGACAGCTGATTTAACAAATTTGGCAGGTAATATTTTGGTAGTTTAATTTCAACAATCACCCTGCATACAGATAAGATGCATTCATGATACTGAATGTTTTGTAATGCAATGATTTCTTTTCTATTTCTCTATCATGCAACTTTAAGTGATAAATTTTGATGTAAACCCTTATTTGTCATGATTGGCGATCTCTCTTGTTCTGGCATGCAATGATTTTTTGAGGGTTTACTTTATTTTGAATTAACCGTTGAGCGAAATTGTTAATAATGAATCCTGAACTGAATCAATTCATTTTTTTTCTTCAAAATTTGGTTTAGATTTCCACAAATTCATGATATTTTTGCTCAGCAGTAAAAATGAGCCACCTTCCACAATTATTTGAATTCGCTTGGTTTGTTAACTTCTATGCAGTGCGCACATGAATAACAAGTGTTCTCACTCTGTAGGCTTTTAGCCTCTTCTTTTTCACTTTTTGTTCGCAGTTCATGAGTAGGAAAGAAGAGCTCGTTGGCTAGTGCAGGAAATGTTGTCATATTGCTTCATTCCAAATGAATTTTTAACTACATGGAGAGTTACGGTTGCCAATTTAGATCGCTTGGTTGCTTCATGTGCACAATTAGCTTAAAAGCTAAATTAACCTTAAGATAATCGTCTGATGCTTTTGTTAGCCTTGTGATCTGAAAATAGTTTGTCTGACTAGACTGGGCAGGGATCCTCTAGTGTATCGTAGAATGCATCAAGAGATGATCTTCTTCTGGTTCCACTCACTTCCTGAGTTTTGGTAAGTTTTTCCATAGAGCTTACTATGAATGAAAATACTCACCTGATCTACTTTTAGGCCACAAATATGGACTATGGACTGCTTAGGACTACTCAATTATTATTTTTCGACTCTTGAAATGAATGATAATGATGTATATCGCTTAGTCATTGCTAAAAAATCATCATTGACCTTATGCCAATTATTTGGGATCCTAGTGAATATTCATTTTACATTTGTTCTTGCAGGGTGTTGTCTCAGAAACATGCAATGGAAACATTTGAATTATCTACCTTAACCTAATGCATAAATCTAGGTACAAGGGGTTAGTCTCCTTGGGCACTCTAATTCAAAGGACAAACACCTGTTACTATGTATACTCTCCCTCAACCACCTATTAAAATGCTTAAACGTAAATAGTATACTCATGATTTTTAGGGCATAAAGTCTCAGATGTGAAATCCGGCTGCTGCAGCATGAAGGATTTCTCTTAATAATAGCTTTTAAATTGTTCAAGTGTATGCTAATGATGTTGTCCATTTTTTCATCTTATTCTAACTATTTGGGGTTGATATTTTGAATCTTCAATTTTCATTCATTCATGTTGTTGATGAAATGTGCACTGCAAATATTTAAATTATCTGCCCTAACCTTATGCATAATTTTATGTATCATAAATATGTGGAAATGTCAACATAATTAAGTACCCCAAGGCACTTTGATTCTAAGGACAAAAGACCATATGCCAATCGATATTCTCATTGGTTTCTAGACGTAAATCTCATTCTCGATATGTGATGACTATGACATGAAGGATTTCTCTTGCTTCCTACTTTGGTTTTATTTTGTATCTTCCCCTGCAAAATAAAATAAAATAAAATAAAAATAAAAAATATAATAACAAATAAAAAATGGAGGTGGCCTTGTGCTTGATCTTATCATTAAAGAAAATAATTTGGATAGATTTCTATCATTTTTAATTTTTTTATTTGTATCTAACTATTGTCCTTATTTATAATAGAGATCTGAGGTGGATGCATTTGTCACTTATCTCTAGAGCCATTGCTCTATGGAGTATTTATCACCATGCATCAAATTGTTTGCAATTGCACGGAAATCGTGCGATTGCTATTTCACGAATAGATTGCAACTACTACCGTATGATCAAACTTGTTGTCTAATGGTTGTTACTATTGCATTGGAAGTGTGCATCCCCCATTGCACCATTGCATAACTAGGCATGCATTTGTCTTTATATATATATATATATATATATATATATATATATATATATATATAATTGTCTTCTCGTCATCCAACTTTCATGGTCATCACAATTGTGGTAAGGTTACATGGCAAAGGCAGTTGGTGTGAACCGCGTCATTTTTTTCATTCTTGATAATTAAAATATAATCATTCATGTGTCCCACCACAAACAAACAAATATAAATTATGGTTGCAGATTACTAGCATGCAGCTATCCTGACCATTCTTAAGAAGAACCATGAAGGTAAAAGACCTCTAGGTAGTTGAACTCCCTTCAATTTTATGAGCATGCATTACTGCTTCCATTACTATTGGTGAGACTCCTTTCTGGCAGCCTTTAGTGCTAAAATAATTACTACTACTGAACATTGTGGGCTCCGAAAATTTGCCATCGATCTCTCGACAAATTTTTAATTGAAGAGAATATGATTTTGTGTCGGTGTAATTTTGAGATAATATAGTAGATAAGACACTGGAGATTTCACTCTCGCTTTGAGGACTGATATGGTTCGGGTTTCTTATAGTATATAGTTAATTATCCCTCTCAATAAATGAGAGAACTTTCGATTAAAATTTGATCGTTAGATCATTAAATCGTAGTGTATAGTAGTAGCATATGGAGTTTTAGAATTTAAAATTATAAAATTAGTCATTTCACTTAAACCCGGATGGTTGGGGAATGATGGCGTGCGTCTAGATCCCATGGTTGGTCATCCGGGCGTCGCGGTCACTGGTCTACTTAGTCGGAGGAGGTATTCACGGCAGAAGGATTCTTATAAGCGGCCCATGAGTTCGTCGTCGAAATCCTTGTAGGCGGTAATGTTTATTACATGTAGACAATCTTAGTCTACCTTGGCAAATGGCTTTCTTCTATCAGTATCTTATGATTTATCAAACGAGCCCATGCATATGGATTGTGGCGTGATCATAATATAATAGAGTCGAGCCAAACCCGTCGGATTACGGTAAATCGCTTCTTCATCGGAAGCTCTTGTGGCCACGTAGTTAGAGGACAGTACGTCGCTTATTGGCGTGAGATTGATTGAGAGTGAAACGTAGTAGAGCACTTGATTTGATATTTCCTTTGTGAGTTAGAAACTTTCTTCGACAAAAGCGCGGAAGGTGGGTAAATTGAGTTTGATTTACGTTTTTAATGATAGAATTTCATTTAAGCAGTTTCAGATTGTTACTTAAAAATTAATTAATTAGAATATGTTTAAGAGCTTTAGATCCAGTCAATTCTGTTTGACTTAATAGTATTAGATCTATTGTGACATGTCAATTTCGATATTTAGATTATTATAAGTTTTAGGTTTTTTGGGGGTCTTAAGATTAAAGAAGCAACTCAACATCCTCAATAACTTAAATTTAAGCATTGATAGTCGGCTGTCATGTATTTAAGACTTCATGTAATGTTTATTTCTGAATTATGAGATTGATTTTAGATTTTCATTTAATTCCAATTTAGTCTGCGCATCCTTTTCAGACATTAAAATTTGACTTGAAATCTACATATGCGTTTTTTTTATAACTAATTACATCTAATTAATAAAATCATTGATTTTGAAAATCATAATTAGAATGAAATCCCTTAATTTTTGATTGAAGGAAACCCTATGATTTTTATAGATTTTGATTTAGTATCGTCTTCTGTCTGCTTGTACAAATAGTTGCAGATCCGGTGACGATTGATGAATTAAATATAACGATATCTTGCAAGTATCCAATTCATTCATTGAAAGCTTTAACAAGCTTTAAAGCACTTGAACAAGGCATATAGTTATTTAAAAATATATGTAAGCACTTATTCTCTTGTTCAAGCTCTTACATATATTTCAAGATATCTAGATAAAGAAAGTGATTGCCTTAGCATATGCACGGCTATTTGTTTCTTTTAAAATGCTATGCAAATTTTAAAATATATAGTTTGAAGCAAGAATATTTGCCTTGAAATATACGCCACATCGTATATTAAGCTTTTCATATATATATTAATACAACTAGTCGGATGTGAACATATCTCATAGTGTATGAAAGTGTACATCGTTATATTTAAAAGCTTACACCAGTTTGACACGAGTGAATGAAACTACGAATCACTTCGAAACATGTGCAATTACATTTCTTCAAAGTTTGTTACATGCTTGTTGTTGAACTTTCAACTTTATTATCAGATTTCTTTAAACTTCTCTTTTTTTGCTTGCTTTCAATTCATGCATCGTGATGATGAACTCTATTTAAATTATCTTTAAAGAGCCATGTTTATACATATCAGTGATTCTTGTTCTTAATGAGCTATTGAATTGAACATAATCTCATTTGAAATCTGATATGAATTCCATCATCATTTGAAAACTAATACTTTACGACTTAGTGTATTTTACTTAACTATTTCTATTGCTCAAACACATGTTATAACACTGTTTAAATCTTCATTAGAAAGGTTATGAAATATGCTCATTGATAAGTTGTATGATCATGTTTTTAAGCAAACTATCAGACTCCCTATAAGCCTTGTATTTCTTTAATGCATTTGTAGCTTAACATTTGTTATGCTCAAAATTTCGATTGAAGTCTTTTATTTAAATTCCATTTAGACTCTTTGATTATCTCTTTTTTCATTTTATTTTTTAAGTCTAAAAGGTCGACGAAATTTCGGCTGACCTCAGAGTCATCCCGTAAGTACGCGGAGTGTTTTGGCTACCGATCGATAGTAGTGTAGCAGTGGTGTCTGACACCATTATTTTATCTCGTCGGCACTCATGAGCACGACAAGGCCTTCAAACTTGAAAGAAGACATACTATGCAATATATATATTCATTCCCCCTGTTTTTTTAAGCCTAAAAATTAGACAATTTGGTGTCAGGGGGCGTCTGCGGATGTTGAACTGCTTCGACGCCTTATGGCGTGGGCGGTGTCTTGACACCACAAATTTCATCTCCTCATACCTTGAGCGGCCTTCAAACTCCTGCAAAACAAGTATGTATATATATCTACATTCATACATCCCATGTATTCGACTCATTTTTCATGTACGCAAGATCGGCAAAGAGATGGGGTTGGATATACCAAAAACCAAGAAGCGAACCCCTCTTGTGTTGCTTCTACTGATTCTGTGAAGAAAATTGAGAATGTAATCTGAAGAATGACGTCAATCGAAAAAAGAACCCGCTTTTTTGGCGTTGCTTCCTCCGATTCGGCGAAAGATTAGAAAAGGTGATCTGAGGAATCACGAGAAACCGAAACAGCTTCTTGATGGTGGCTTCTCCGATTCGCGTGAATGAAGAGGTAATCGAGTCGTTGTAAAGAAAGAAGAACCTCTTACGATCTTCGGTTTGTGAGTGAAATTCAGTTCGGCTGAATTTGAAATTGGATTGGACAAATGAGGAATTTTCGGATTAGGAAAATGAGGTTTTGAAAGTTGATTTTCAGTTTTGGTGAAAATGAGGAAAAACTCATAATTGGATCGAGAGGTAAGGTAAGAAGGAGAAATCTGATTATAAGGTGAGGAAGAAGGATTGTGAAACAAGAAAAAAAAGAAGAAAAAAAAAGATTTCGGTTTATAGGAGAGGAGAGTTGTCCCTTTTTCTCTTGGGGTTTTAAGAGAAAAATCACAAAGAGAGGGATGTTTATGAGGAGGAACAGTTAATGGCTGAAGCGGAAATGGAGCCGTCAACCATGTGGAGGAGGAGATGGATGGAAGGAGGGACGTCGTTGGATTGAGCAGAAGTCTTCAACCATGATCGAAGAAGAAGAGGGAAGAGAAGTCAGAGCTCATCGAATTAGTCGAAAATCGGGTTTATTATAGTGGATTTTAGGGATTTAGGTTAGGGTTAAGGTTTTTTTTTTTTAAAATTTGATTAATCGACTTTAAATTGAATTTTACGCCGACATGATTAGATAATGAATATATATATCTCCCAAGGTTATTAGATGTTAGAATCGCAACCGATTCGTTTAGTATTGGAGGACGTTTGGTTCAAGTCGACGTCAAATTAGATCAATTTTAGCTCAAAATGCGTGTCGCCGCTTTCGACCGCATGATTTTGGCGCAGACTTGTCCGAATTAAGTGCGAACAATCTTATTTGATAGATTCCGACGTTTCAAAGCTAACGACGTAATCAATTTCTCGAACGGAGGTTGTTTGGTTCGCGTCGGCGCTTCTTGACCTCGATATGCATGCAGATGCGTTGGCGACTCAAGCGATTGATCAGTTGATCATCAAGTCATGCAATATTTATATTCTGATCAGTTTCGACATTTTGAACGCGATGGAGAAGTCCGTTCGCCGATCGGAGGTCGTTTCGACCATTTTCAGTGACGTCCAGTGCATTTCAACTTTGATTTGCGTGCTGTCACTATCAATTATTTGACATTTGCATTGAATCGTTTGAATTGAGCGTGGACAGTCTCATTTGATAGTTTTCGATGTTATGAAGCTAATGACGCGATTAATTTCATGAACGGGATCGTTTGAACATCGTAAACTCGACTTCCGATATGTGCGTCGCGTTGATAAATCAATGATAATGTGTTCGTTAGATTGTGAAATATTTATATTTCGATCAATTTCGACGTTCTGAACGCGACGGCTAAGTTCGTTCACCGATTGGAGGTCGTTTCGATCATTTTCAGTGACGTCCAGTGCATTTTGAGCCCTGATTTGCGCACCATCACTTTCGAAGTCCATCAAATTTGACTTGTGGGCTTGACTTATGACACATATATGGAGATCAACAAATATACAATTCTTATATTAGAGAAATAACAACAATGTCATTTGCTCAAACAGTAGAATTTTCTCTTACATATAAGTAATAACTAGAAGCGGATTTATGAGCAGTTATAGACTCTACATAATTAGCATTAGTAAAAATTTTAGTACTTATACTTGTTATATTCTTGAAGAATAGACCTTGTTTTGGTTTTTTTGTTAAAAATACAATAGTATCCTGTAGATAACATTGATGTTTCTTTGTGGGATTATTCAAATATCGACTTCTTACATTGGTTGGTATGCAACCCACCTTAGTTTGTTGATTAGGAGCTTGATGTCACTCCCCGCCATCACAAATGGCTAGCCATACTCTCTTAGCCATGGTACAAGGAGATTCATGATAAATCCATAAAGGGGAAGAACTACTTAGAAGATTCTAGAAGGTTTCATTAAGATCCAGAAGGAATTGGAAGAGGAAGGTTTAAAGAGAATTTTAGGATAGTGTAGAATACTCTATAATCTTTTTACATGCTAAGAGTAATGTAGGATGGTCTAGAATCATGAATATTATGTTGTATTTTAAAAACTTCTCTAGGCATTGGGAGGAGGACTATAACCCTTACTCCCCATTTGGAACCAACCAAGGTTCCCAAGCATTCCACTATTGTAAGGCTTTATTTCATAAATACTTTCATCTTATAAGTTCTCCTTACTCTCTTTCAAAGTGCTCTAGTGTTTTTAGCCCAACGTTGCGAGAGTTAGGTTTACTTAGCATTTAGGCAAGAGTGCTAAGGCCGCATGGGTGAGTAGGAGAAAATTTATTTGTGACATTAAGCTTCCAACTAATGGGTTTAATGTCTCAATCTTCATGAAATGATTTTACTTTCCCTGTAACTAGAAGAAAGTCCACTTGTGATTTGGTGGATCTAGCCACTTATGGAAGTTACTTAAAATTTTCTTTTGGTATAAAGTGTATGTTTGCAATTACAAGATAATGAGTTATTGTAAAATCTGGTAAATCTTTTCTTATTGCACTTTTTTCTCATATTCCATATCCACCATGAATCCTCTTTTGATTATATTATTACTATACTTGTACTCAAGTAATCATCAATAAGTATTATCTCTTCCTCATGCATACATCATAATTATTATCTCTATTTAAGTAATCATCAATAAGTATTATTTCTTCCTCATTCATACATCATAATTGTTCATCAAATTTTTTTTTTAAATAATTTTTTAAACTAACTTTTAACTTTGCTTGATGAGCATAAGCACTAAATATATTTATAATGTTTTCACCAACATTTATTTTAATAGCAATTATCTTATACCTGACTTGTTCACTTTAATAATTTTATCTTTAAACACTTTATCTACTATCATCTCCACTTATAACGTTTCCCATTACTCTTGGATTTTTGTCACTTCTCACTTTGTTGCTTGTAAAGAAGTAATATTTATTCTTATTCTAATCATCATGACCATCAATTCTCATCTCTTGATTTAAAGTTCCTAAATATCATGTTGAAAATCTAAGTTAGTTCTAGTCATAGTCATAGTCAACCCTTGCTTATCATTTACCTCGATCACGTTAAGTTGTGGAGCATCACTTGTGGGTGAAATTCTAGCATGCATTGGTGACTTCTCATTATAATTAGGTTAAGCTGAATGCACAACTTGTATAGGATATTTGAATAATGACTCACATTTTTTCTACTTGAGTAAACAAAATATATAACATGATACATGGTTTGATGTTTGGTAGTTTCAATAATCCTACAAAATCTATCAAATAATTAAAAACAATATTTAAAAATATGGAAACTAAGTAAATGATATAAATGCATTTATTTCTTTGCATGCCCCACTAAGAAGGAGCTTTGGTGAGAAGTCCAATTTTGATACTCAATGTAAAGAAGCTAGTGTGAGGGAGTCCAATCTTGATACTCAATGTAAAGAAGCTAGTGTGAGGGAGTGATTTGGTGAGATCATTTGCTAGTTGATTGTCTAACATACATGGGTCACATGAATGCACAATTTCAGATATGTTTCTTAATATAATGATAATCAATAGCCATATATTTCTTATGTTTTAAATAAAAAATTCACTTAGGGATTGTTTGTTTTGTTTATTTTTAGAGTAAAGTAATATAAATGTAGGTAAATTACTATTTAAGCGTTTTGTTAGATTACAAAATAAAAGTTAAGTAAAATATTGAAGGGTTTTAAATACATCAAATAGGTTATTTCCCGTGTATTACGAATTCGGCCAAATCTGAGCAAAAAGTAAATACCGCGCGCGGAACTGGGGCATCTTGCGAAACCTCACGACGCACCTACCTGTGTGAGTGCGATTCTTCGCTTCTCATCCTCAGTCGCCGCGCAGATTGTTTGGACACCGATCGACGTAGTTAGCCAGTGTCTTTTGGTGCAGGGTAGCGAAACGCCGTCGAAGTACCGTGGCGGCGTCGACGCCTTCCGAAAGATTCTTCGTTCCAACAGCTTTTGCGGCGCTACTGCGGATTTGGGATGTCGATCTTGACCTATGTGCCGTCCAATGCAGTTTCGAGGGCTTCTTATTCCATGTCGTAGAGGATCATCTGGGGTGAGCTAGGTTACTGGTTTAGTCGCCGAGATTCTTTTGTGCTAAAGCCGAGCTATGGGACAGTGGCAGTGGTGCAAGGCGTGAGCGCGGCCATTGTCGGAGGCTGACACTTATTGATACCATTGGACACAAGACAATGCGTCATGAGCAGCAATGATGGTGGGAAGGGGATGATGATAATCGGACGGACGGTGAGGAGCTTGTTGAGGGAAGTGGAAGGCTTGCTTGTTATAGGGGGCTGGGTCCAAGATGGGTGTTGATGTCGCTTTCTTCAACCACCATGATCACTACTTACAGAACCACTAAAAAATAAATCTAAATTCTAAACTCTAATCCATAAATAAAATATTTCTGTAAAATAGGACTATACTTGTGAGTATAATAAGATTAATCTTTATGATTTGTTATTGACGAAAACTGTTTCATAGCCAACTAAAAGCCTCAAAAATGATTTTGTTAATTCTATTCTAACGCATCTCTAATATATAAATCATGAATAAGTTTTTTTATTTCAAAATAAAAATATAGTAATCTTTTTTAAACAAAATAGTAAAATTTTATTTTATAATTAATTTTTATTTTCATATATATTTAATTTTCAATTTAATAATTTAATTAGTAAAATAAAATTCTACAATTACTTTACACAAACAAGTATTCAGAATCTAGGTATTTACTTGACTTTACATTCACTCAACCAAATAGAAAAAACAGTTTTAATGTATTTACTTTACACACAACCAAACAACCATAAAATATTCCAAATTCATTATATTCACTTTACACTGTATTCTTTTTACACTGCATTCCTTTTTCAGCTAACCAAACAGCCCCTTGAAGATTTATGGCAACCATCTTATCACAATTGATCACTAGGGCTTGAGGAAGGTGCATGCCAGATTTGTGAGTAGGGAGTTGACCCAATGAGGTTTTGCAATAGTAGTGAAAACATAGCTAAATTTAACTTCGGTGGAGTGGTTTATGGCATTTTATTTCTTGGCGTTCCAAGAGATGAGATTTTGGCCAAGATACATGATGTATGTACTGATGAAGTTATCTCTGTTACTTGCCCCGTCAGCTTCAAAGAAATGCATTAAGTTGAAGTGGTGATGCTCGGTGAAGAAGAATGGAATGATTGATTGTGCCAAATAGAAAGCGCAATAGTCATTTTGGCGTAGTGTAATGATAAGTAGCTGGCTAGTTCATAAACTGATATAATTTATCAACGATGAAGGTGTTGTCTGGGTGCATAAGAGGTAAGTAGTATCTGTCTGGGCTTATAAGAACTAAGTACTATAGACTGCTGTTTAATAATTAGTCAAATTAGCGAGTGCGGATCTAAAGTGAACAACAAGCATTGGTGAGATAGCAAATGCTGTACTACACTACTTCAGTGTCAGCATGGTGGATCAAGGATGTATCGATGTTGAGATAAGGGATGTTCGTGCTGCTACTAACTAATTTCCATATAAAAAAAAATTAGTGCAATGGCCTAAGTTACTTGATTGACAATCATTGGCTAAGAAAAAGGATAAAGTGTTAGATGACGATATCAAAGTTACATGTGATAATGATGTTGTCGACATATATTAGAAGATAGTGTATCACTAATGCTGAGGACAAAGGTTGTCATATAAGCTAGAGAGTTGGTGAAAATCGAAGTAATTAGAAATCGAAGTAATTTGAAATTATCATATGGTAGCAGGCACAAGGTGCTTGCTTGAGCCAAGTTGAGATGTCCTCAGAGAGAGATTCTTGGAGAAAGGTACTGTTGACATCAAGTTAATGAAGAGACTACCGTCAACTAATAGTCATCCTGAGAACTAGTTGTACTGAGGTAGGCTTGAAAATTAAATTGAAAGTCTAAGGATAATCAATCCCTTGTCATTGGACAAAACTTTTATCCACCATTCAAGCTTTTCACTTTCAGTAAAACCATCAGAGTTTTATTTGATCATAAAAATTCAATTGCACCCAACTAATTTTCAAGTGGAGGTGGTGGAACATTTTCTCATGTTCCATTCTGAGTGAATCATATCTATGACATGGTGATCTCAGTCATGATCTTTGACTGCTTCAGCTATGGTGGTGGGTAATTGGTTTAGTTTGATTGTAAAAGTGAGCTGTATTGCTTTGCGAATTATTTTTTTTTGGCTTGATAGTGTTGTTAGGTAGGAGGCTTGGTAGTTGGCTTGTCGTTATGAAAGAGGCCTTGAGTTTATTATGGAGGAAGATGGGGGTTTTGTGTAAAGGCTGTACGCCATGGTGTTATAGAGGGGGATGCAGTAGTGGTGTGCTTGAATGGAGTCTTAGGGGAAGGTTATCAAACATGGTGGGAGAATACTATGAGGGAATTATTTCTTTATGGTGTCATGAGATGTGAGAGGAGATGCAAAATGATAGAATAAACTCAAGAAATTGTGCATGATGAAAAATATAGATTTTGGATGCAGTGGCATTGAAATAGTGATAGGTACTTTGAGTGATGGAGTAGTCGTGGAACACCACAAGTTTGGAGCAATATTCAAATTTATTTGTGCACGTGCAAAGTCACGGAAAGTAGAGGTAGTCAAATGCACGAAATTTATAATAGTTGGGAGGCAAGCTTAATAGTTGTTCATATGAAGAAGGGAGATAAATTGTGGGAGTGGGCCAACAATTTTTTAAATAGATTATTGTGGCTAAAGCATGAGTTTAATAGGAAGGTGAAATGGCACATGACATTATAAGAAAGACCAGCTTTGACAATTTGTTGATGATGTCTTTTGGAGTATCCATTATGTTTGTGTGTGATGGGCTAGTGAGATGAGAGATGACATTGGCGGATAGGAATATGTGAAGTGCTTGATACTTACTACAATTATCGGAGTCTGTGGTAATAATTATGCAATCAAATACTTGTTTTATTAAGGGTCTCTTTGGCCAGCTGCAGCTATATGAAAAAACAGTGATGGTGCTGTTGTCTAAAAAACTATGATAGGTATTATAATTTTTATTATTTAAAAAAAAATAAAACATTAGCTTTTTGGCAGCCAACGTATTCTACTAGGCCAGGTTATAAAACGTGGCTTTCTCACCACAACTTCTTCAAAATATAATTTCCCAAATGCCACTTGTGTGGTTCAGACTGCTCCGCAAGTAGAAAGCTGCCTCAAATGTAGCCTAAGATTTTGAAGTTGATGAAGATGTTAGAAACATGAGTTTTTTGCTTTAAGTAGATAGTAGTTGATGTATTTGGATAATGATTGATAAAATTGAAAGTATTCAAAATAAGAATTAGGGACGGTGATGTAGTGATACAAGGTTTAGATATGTTGAGAGAGAGAGGGGATGGGAGGGGGGCTAGATCAAAGGCTTTGATGTCATAAAAAAGATTTGGATAATGACTTGTATTGTTTGTTATTAAGTCAATAGATTATATAATATCATACATGATTGATTTAGTAAGTCTCAATAATCCTACCATAAATTAAGCTAGGTCAACTAAATCTAAATGCTTATCAAATTAGTAAAGATAATATTTGCAAATATGGAAACTATCTAAATGATTACAATTAATGCATTCATTTCTTTACTACTTAATGTTGCCATCATAGCAGAAGTTTGCCTATTTCTCTTCACAAGCGAGTTAGGTTGTGGCACATTGCTTTATTTTGCACCCACCATCCTAGTATTAGAATAATCACATTTGGATTCACCTCATTAATTTTAGCATAAATGTTATTATTTGTTACAACAACAACAACAACAACAACAAGCCTTAATCCCAATAGGTGGGGTCGGCGCAAATGTTATTATTTGTTGTCGGTCTAAAATCAAATCTAAACATTTCCTCATTTGGGTGCTTTGCGACTGAAAACCTAAACATCATCACAATTTGTTGCCTGTCTCCCATAGCCTATGAGTTCAAGAATGCATTATTTTGAAAATCTTCAATATATTGTCTCTGTGGCATGTTTTAAAGGTTAGAAACTCACTGCGTATCTTAAGATATTAGATTTGGTCATTTGGGTGTGGTACAGTAATTCATAGTTTATGCTCCTGACAAGAAAATACTATGGTTTTCACTCATCCTTGATTCAGCTTTTTTTTTTTTTCTTTTTCTGTTAAATTTTTAATTTTTATGCTGTTATGAACTGATTCACAGATCTTGGACCTCTTGGGAATTACCCTGGCTCTCCTTTCCTACCCTCTGACTCGGACATCCTGCTTGACTCACCCGAACAGGATGATATAGGTAAAATCCCAGCTATTCCTTTTTCAATTTTCCTTTCATTTAGCTATTATTTGGATGGTTTGATTTATAAATTAGCAAAATCAATTGATTTTTGCTGTAAAATTCAAAAAATCGAACCCAAACAATTTTCTAAACCAAACCAATCTTTAGTTTGGCCATTTGGGTTCCATTTTGGATGAAACAAGTGAAATTAATTATCTTAACTAACATGCATTTAAAAGAATACCAAATATTTTTGCTAAAATTTATAAGTTTTGGCACATGAAATAAGTCTTTTTCTATCATTTATTTATTTACAAGAGTTTATTGATTTAGTATTTGAAAAAATTAGTATAATTTAGTTTTTAGTTCGATCAATTTAATAAAAGTGAAATTCAAAATAATAATAATAAATTAAAAAGATTCAAAATTACAACTAATAACTGAACCGAAACTTCAACAAACGATGTAAACTAATTTTACAATTTTATCCAAATAATACACAATCTTATTGTTCCATGAGAATATCTTAATATGTTAATATTCGACTACAAAAATAATTCATATAAATTTTCATGTTTTTAATATTTGCTTTTCATCTTTATTTCAGTTGAGGAATACTTTGCTGAGATCAACAATGGCCCATCCTCTCAGTCAGATGAAGAGAGATCATAGTAAGTTCAGACAATAATCAGATTAGCTCATCGGTTAACTCTGAACTGAAGCTTGATTAAGCTCTCCTGTATTCTATCTTTAATCTAAAGAATTTTCTGATTGAGCATTTAAATAATCGAGCATTAGACAAATAAATAAGAGAATTAAATGCCTGTCTAGGTTTTTATGTTGTAGTTTTGGCTTTCTTGCTTTCAGTATATGTAATTTTTATGTAAATTGAATATGTTTTATTGATTGTGATTATGAGATAACATATTTTATTCATGAAAAGTCTCTATAAACTTTAGAATCCCGTAAATCATGCATCTTAGGCTCATCTTCTTCATGCATATATTCACAATCTCAAACGCACAGACGCAATAAAAGAAAAAAATGACTTATTTCAAAGCTAATTCAAAAGCTTCAAGCTCCGCCTCCACCGCTGACAAGTACATCCTTATAAGGCGTTGGTGTTGCCCCGCCAGTACTGCCGTGAGATGATGGTTGGCGCCGCCTACTCTCTTCTAAGATTAATGGCACCCTACCTTCCCTCTCCCTAATGAGCCTTTCAAGGGCACCGCCTCTAAGGTTTTCTACTTTACCTCTGTCCATTTGTTGCATCTTGAACACTTTGACTATATTCATCAGGCCTCCGATTAGAAATAACAGGCTCCCAAATAGGCTCAACCCGCCCCAACTCTTTCCCTGCATGTTAAGAAGATCAATCATTAGTTTTAAGAGAAATATATGAATCAGCTAAATTGCGATCATAGTCTAATTGTTGGCGGATCATCTTTTCTCAACTGTTAGTAGTGATCATTTTTTTTTGTCCGTAACTCCTCCCTGTCGACGTTAATCTCTCCCTTAAAAGACTAAGAAAAAGCTACGGCAGAAGAGGTGGAGAGAAGAATGAAAGCTTTAGAGCTCTCATGGCTCTGGCTTGGGCTCTCTCCGCACCAAGACAGAACATAATCAAAACAACGAATCCTGTTCACCTCCTTCAAACTTCCATGAATAAAAGATTGCAATGGGATGCGGAGGCTTCTTGCCTCAACTTTCTCCCACTTCACTCCAGCCCTATCTGAAATTGCTTCTCATCGCATTCAGGTTAACGCTGGTTGGAAATAAGTAACAGAGTGATATGCCAATGTTTCCTTTCTATTTTGGAAAGAATTAAAGTGTTACCAGTAGCTTGAAGCTATGATGATGAAATATCTCATGCCGATTAAATATCCCTCCCAGCAAGAACAGGAAACTCCCCAACAGAAATGGAATCTGAACGCTCTTCTGCAGATTCTGGAGATGACCGTTGGACCTCTCGTAAACCTCGCACAAATTCTGAACCGAACCCAAAACCCAGAAAACCGGTCCGGCTATCAGCAGGTTCGTCGCGTGCTTCTCCAATCTCCAATTATAATATCCCCTCTCCTTCTGAAATCAATCACCCCAACACAGATGAATCTTATTTCTGTAATCATATATATATATATATGTAATTAATCAGCTTATAAATTATACTTGTTTAAAAAATAAATTATTTTAGATTTCATAACAATTAAAATTTGATGATGGCCCAAATTTTCTCTCAAGAATTTAATCATGATTAATTTTAATTGACAAAAGCATTCTCATATTTTTCAAATATGTTTTAAATCACTAAACCGCTATTTTAATGGGGGTTTGGTGGTGGTTTGCGTATTTTATCACTGATTATATCCAAATAAATAAATAGAATTATATTTAAAAAATATATTTTTTTTTGAAAAAAATTATCTTAGACATTCTGACATAAATTATATAAAAAATATATGTTGGATGATTTTAAAAATTATTAAATTCATATTGAAATTAATATAGTTTTATATACATGACACTAAATTTAAAGTAATATTAATATTTTTAAAATTTATTTTTATATAATTTATATCAAAATATTCTGATAAATTTTTTTAAGAAAGATTGATATACACATAAATTAATTTTTATGTATTTATATATTTAATATCTAAAGATTGAAATTTATATATATAATACTTTCTTTTTATGCATGAAATTCAGAAAATTATATAATAATTATATTTTTTTTATATGATAATAAAATTTTAAATAATATATATATATATATATATATATATATATATATATATATATATATATATATATATATATATATATTAAAATTTAGATGTAAATAAATAGAAATTATGTGCTATATTGTATTTTAAAACAAACCAATCCCTGACTTATTATGCAAGCAAGAATCTCTCATAAATTTTTTTTTTCAAAACACAATCAAATAATTTCCCCTAAAATGACTAAATCCTCTCTAAATTAATATATCAAAATAGTAATTTACCTGTACCAGAAAGAAAATAACGGCAACTGCGCTGAGCACATCTCCGACGATGAGCCATAGAGGAACAGAAATCTCCACCAGCGCCAACTGAGCGTCGAACTCAACCAACTGGATGGAGAAATCAATGCCGACCAAATGAGCGATGAGATCATGAGCGTTGACGATCGCGATCAGAAGTATGCCGATGAAGATGACGGCGAGGCCAGATTTGCCGTCAATGCCCGCCGGAAATTGCTGGGCTACGACGCCGGCGACGAGGAGGACGGCGGCGACGATGTAGATTCCGGCGTTGACGTATTCCCATCGGTTTCGGGTCGCGTGCGGGCCGTACTTGCGGAAGTCTCGGGCCGTGGATAGCTTCGCCATGGGTTAGGGTTGTGGATAAAGGCCTTTGGGTTCTGCCTTAGTGTATAAGAGAGAAAGGGGGGGAGAGAGAGAGTGGGACAGGTGGAGGGGAAGAGGATTACGTGGCGGCATGCATGGGGATTAATGGAAGAGGTTTGATGCGTCTACGGCTGTGTGGAGGTTGGAGCGTAGAGCACATGGCGGAGTGAGTTTTTTTTTTTTTATAATTTTTTTTAAAATGAAAATTCGTAATTTATATAAAGAAGATCATTTTAAGAGTGTAAGTGAGTCAAATAGACTCACAAATTAACTCAAACTCAGCTCATTAACAAGCTCATCAGCCAAATTTATTATACCAAAATTTATTAGATTTTTAATATCATAAATTTAAATATAAAATATTAAATTTAATTGATTAACTACACATATATTTTATATTTTTTTTTTTAAAAAAATCAAATGATTAGAAAAGTTATTTGTTTAAATTTTAATTATATTCAATTCTTATCGTTAAAATTTCACCACTAATCTTGGTTATTTATTTGTATTGTTGATCGTCGAAAAATTAATCCGATTAGCTTAATCAAGATTTTTGAAATGCTTGATCTGTCACTTTACAAGCTTACTCAAGCCTCAGATGAGACGAGACATCGCTTTAAAGAGCTGAATCATTTCGAAGTGAAGTTGCATAAGGTATAAATTAGTTCAAATGAACTAAGGTCAGGTTTGATTTTGATTTTTGATTAGGTTAGTTTTGTGGACTATGGAAAGATAATGCCATTAGGGTCCACCAAGCCACCTAAGGTTTGTTCTAGGGTTAGATCATGCTACTTAATCAATCATGCTTTATTGGGTTGGATTATATCTCTATGCAATCATAGACTCATCTAGAGTTTTAAGTTAAAATTATGAGTTTCATAGATGATAAGAGTACTTATCAAATCTATGGTTGGATCACATAAGTAAGATCATTATTATTAAGATTTAAGTCTTTCTCATTTCTCATATGGATGACGAGATGAAGCTCTTTCGTATTTGTCAGAGAAGATCGGTCTTTTTTAGCGAGGAGGAGACTGCTTTGAACTGGAACATTCTGATCCTATGGCGATGTTTCTAATCGAGGACGGGGCGGGTTTTCACTTTCTTGTTCAGGTTGGCTCAATCTCTCTTCCTTCAGTTATGGAAGGTCATAAGACTTTTGAGTAGACTCCTTTCCATCCGACGCTGTGGAAATTGAGAAAGGCTGGAACCGATGACCGATCGATCTGAAATCGGCCACTGATCGATGGTCGTTCTTCTTCATGTTCAAATGATGGTGGTCTTCTTTACGAAGGTTTGCTTACGCTATGGAATTCGGTCTTTGGGCTTTGAGAGTTCCTTTTGCCGCACTTTCTACCCGGCGCACTGGACTCCTTGAGATTCCTTCTTTTCTATGCCTATAGCTATCTAAAGTCGAAAAAGGTCGTCCGTCCCTCCCCAGGTTGTGTTCCGCTAGTCAAGTCAACTAAATTATTTGGGTTTACTTAGACTCTTGGGGTGCATATTAGAGTCCTTTATGTGTCCACCTAAATTTATCAAATTAATATTGAATCCAAAACTAGGTGTGTCCAAGTCTATGGATTTTAAGATAAATTTGATGTTTCACTTAGTTTGAAGGTAGTTTGACTTATAAGTTTTAATATTAATTAAGATTTATTAGGCCAAAGTCTCGTTTATGACTTTTAAGATTAGTGAAGGTGCAACTGTGCAAAAAAAAATTTGAGTCCAATTTAACTTATGATTTTTAAGATATACTAATATTTATCTAGTTCAAAACATAAATTTCAAGGATGACTAAGGTTATTTAGGTCCAAGTTAAGCTTTTGACTTCCATGATTAAGAAAAGTTTTGGGAGGTTCAAGTCTAGTCTGTAGTTTTAAGGTTGGCTAATGATTAAGAGAGTTAACTTAAGAATATTAAGATTGACTAAGATTTAAGAGGTTCAATTCTAACTTATGACCTTCAAAGTTGAGTAAGACTTGTTTTAGTCTAATCTATGGATTTTGAGTAAAGTCCAATGATATCTAGGATAAGGTGCAACCAAATAGTTTAGGATGGTAAGATCATTAATGTATAAGGATCAAGACTTTACTCTACTGAGGGTAAGATTGAACCTAATGTAAAAGTAAGGTTAACATTTTGATTAAAAGATTGATGGTGCCCAATAATAAATGATGTAGATGAATTTTTCTCTAACTATGTACTTCATTAGCACAACCTTAGATTGAGAAGTAAACTATTGTACTTTGAATGAAGACCATGTCTTCTTTAAGCTCTTGAAAAGTATAGTAGTCCTTAATTTTTTTTTTGCATGACTCATATGTTCAAGATTTTTTGAAGTTAGAGAAAAATAATAATAAAAAGACTTCCTAGAACCTACTCTGCAAGATGTCAAAGTTACATGAAATATTATCTTCACTTTTTTGCTTTAAGGGAAAGAAGAACCCCACAAAGGTTCAAGAAACATAAATTTAGTTGAATTAGTTGATGTAAATTGATATTTATTTGAGCTTTATCATAACTACAAATTGTTACTTTCCATCTAAAATCTTAGCTAACATATAGTTCTCGATCTTCATTTGAATTGGATTAAACTTTAATTAAGTTGAGCAATGTTACTACAATAAAACTAACCCTACTATAACTACATGACATTCTTAGGTGTGTCATGTGAAGTTATTCAAATTCTCTTAACTCAACCTCTTTGAGGATTTTATCATCTTCATAGTCCATATCTTTATTACAAGTCCTCTTATTTTTTACTTTTATTTATTTAAAAATAAATTCTTGTAACATTCATACATTATTTTTAAAACTTTGTATAATTTTAAAATATTACTTAATAGGTGTTAATAAATGATGAGATAGACGAGGTTGAAATTGTTTAATTTATTTATTTATGCCACAATATTAGATGAGCTTAATATTATAATCATGAAACAACAATAGTTTTTCATTCACAAATTTTTTTTAATAATAATTTTATTAATAATTTTATAGATACTTATAATCATTTTATGTGAGCTTTAAGCTTATAATATATGTAATACCGACCAATATGACTTCAAACGACCTGAGCCGAGTCGAGCATGTATGTGTTCAAGCTTGAGCTTGTTTAATATTATCGAGTTCGAGCTCGATTCGAGCTTTTAAGAATAGTGTTCAAGGTTGAGCTTGTTTACCATTATCGAGCTCAAGCTTGATTCAAGTTTGTTCACGAGCTCGGTTCAAATTGGATTGTCGAGCTTGTTAACGAGCAGCTCGTTTAATAAAATAAAAGAGCTTTAATCAATCCTTAGTTGAGCTTGTTCACGAGCAGCTTGTTGAGAAATATACATAAGGTGTATCAATTAAAGCTTATTAAGCCTAACAAAATAATAATTTGAATAATATTGTTCACAAATAAGTCTTAATAGAGCTATAATTGAGTTTCTTAGCAAGTTTATTCATAAGTTTTAAATGATAAACGAAATGACAAACTATTTTAGCTTATTCATTTAGTAATTGAATATTTAAAAAATATTCAAATTCATTTAATTAATTAATCAAATAAATATAAATCAACTCTGATCCAATCGAGAGCTTTTCGGATTGTCGGTTGATTTGTTGCCCTACCGAGCATTATTTTTTTTTTTTTTGGAATTTTTGAGCGAATTTAATCACAAACTCATACACATAATATATATGTAAGGATTTAAATTTAAGATTTCTTAGTTGAAAATCATATTTATTCATTAGCGTAGAATATCCTCCGGCCGTACAAAATTCTTCGTCATCTGATCCTTACTCGTCCACGTGTCTCCTTTCCATTTGCTACACCCATCTCTTGTTTCCACGTCATCATCCTCAACCTCACCTCGTCCAGCCTTCGAGCACTGAGGACCAACCAACCCTCCTCTTCTCAGGCCCGTCGATACCCGCCAAATTCCCTTACTCGAGCTCGAAAGCTCTAATCCACCAACCAAAATAATGCCATGGAGGTTCTCAATGCCGCCAGTCTCGCTCCAATTCCTCTCCCCAAAAATTCCAACTCCAAAAGACCTCTTCTCCCCATTAGAGCATTGAATCTCTCAGCATCCCTTCTTCGGCGTATCGGCAAGGATTTATCATCACTCTCTTCATCTCTCTGCGTCGCCAGCTCAGCGAAAGCTCTCACATACGATGAGGCTCTAGGGTTCTCACGTTCCTCGGGCGACCTCGACTTCGCCGGGATCGTTGATGGGATTGTTAAGTTCGGATCCGAAAACCCTTTGATCGTAGCGGAGGGGTTGCGGTCGTGTTGGTTCCCGTTATTGTGTCACAGACATTGGGCGGTTCCAAGGCATGGGGGGTGGAGTCGGCGAAGAGAGCGTACGCGAAGCTTGGGGAGGATGAGGGTGCGCAGCTGCTTGATATAAGGGAAGCGAAGGAGTTGAAGGAGGTGGGGAGTCCAGATGTGCGTGGATTGAAGAAAAAGGCAGTGACGATAACTTATCGAGGAGAAGATAAAGCCGGGTTTTTGAAGAAGCTTGCTTTGAAGTTTAAAGAGCCAGGGAACACCACATTGTTTGTTATTGATAAGTATGATTAAGTTCAAATTTTTTTATATTTTATATTGACACTTCAGATATGGAATTTCAATATTTTTTATCTTTTCATGTTTTTTGATCCTTCAACATCATGGATATCTTTGATCCTTTTATCTGCAAGGAGAACTAAAACAGGAAACAATTGATTACATTCTATCATTCTCAGATTTTTTTTTTTAAAGTAAGATTAATTGATATGATCCCAAATCATATAATAGCCTTAATAGAAATCAGAAACCAATTCTAAATAGCAACATTAACTTTCCAACAGAGAACTTACATTAAATAGTACAAGAGCTTCCCAATGACAATATACAACAGAGATATTGCTAAAGAATAGATAAGAGGAACAACTCATCCAATCTACAGAACAAAAGAACGGGGCGATAGCAGTAATCAAGAATCAAGAACCTAAACCGCCAATAAAATATACAAGGCCATAAATGTAAATAACGGCAAATATAACCAACTACAAGCTCAGTATAACGAAATCCAAACGACAAAAGCAACGGTTAACGGATTGTATAAATCGCCATAAAATGAGATAGAGACCAAGATAGAAAGAGAGCGGAAAACTATAAATAGGCATGAGAAAAGCAAACAAAGGGATGAAAATTTATCTCCGCATAGCCTCCTTTCTCTCTGCCTTCCTTCTTCTTCCCTCAAGAATTTCCTGGATCCTCACCGGAAGGTCTCTCCTCCTGGAAATCACCGGATCTTCCTCCTCCCTTCCCCTCGCTTTCTCTCTCTCGGAGCAAGCTCGAACTCGACCAAACAAATGAAACGAAAGAATAAGGTTAGGGTAATTCAAAGCGATCCAACGATCAAGAATCGCGCAATTATCGATCAAGGCAATGTGATTCAATCAATAGATCAAACCACTAAACAACGCTGGAATCCACTAATTCGAATCAATCAACCACCGATCAAGAAACACACATCCAAAGGTGAGTATCAAATAAGAACAATCTGACGACTCACGATTAAGGCAAAGAAAGACTCGATCCGAGGACTGATCCATCCAGAGTTTAGACGATCCATCAGCCCAGATCCATCCGATCGGACCGGCTGCATTCAACTCGACGGTTCAAACACTCTGAGTTAATCAGATTCTTTAAACCAAGCGACGATCAAGTGGAACACAAACCCAAATGTAACCGTGAAGCGTAATGTAATTATTCACTAATCCGTGATCAATTTGTGAAATAAATCACTCTCGATGAAATACGACTTTAGTCAGATCATTGTCTTGATTCCCAAAACTCACATCTACATCCTCAATCAAAACATGGCGAAAGCACAAGGTACACATCCAAAACCCTAGATGAATGTGTTACCGATTGAACAACAATGAACAAAGAAATGACCTCAATCACTATGGCATTGAATGAAATATCAAAGAGATTGTCAACAATAGAAAAGAAAAAATAGCCTCCAAGCTGTATGTGATGCATCCCTTTATGAATCCTATTCCCCAAACAGACTACACATACACACACACCCATGGCAATGCATATTAAAATAGATATGCCCGTGAGAATGGAGACAACCCTAAAGTACGTTCAAAGCGACCAAGACTTCCAATACCACAATTTATCGGAAGAACAAAAGTTCTTAATTGCCTCGCTTATATGGATGGACCGACTTAGGTATCAATATATGCATCTTAATAAACACTACACTCATGGATGAATTTAAAGAACAAGTTATGCAGATTTGGCCCTTCTTTACACGATTTAAGAGGAGAACTAGCTAGTTTCAACAAGAAACAAAGCAGCTTTATATCAGTTTGAAGACCTAGCTAACCAAATTTCGAGATATCCCATGTGCCTACAAGTTTCGCTTTGAATTAGGTTTACAACCCATATCGATGCTACAAGAATACAAGAATACGAAGCAAGAAGAAGCACAGAACATACAACACGCTAATCCACCAACATGGCAATCAATATAGCAACAAAAGCCTTAACCAACTTATGTGCATTCATGAGTGTCAATGAAGAACAAGAATATCAACTACAGATTATAGTCAACCGTAAACTTGGATACAAGAAAATGCCTTAGAACCAAACTTCAAATATCACCATTCAATCCAGGTTAAGACAGCACATATAAATGTCTAATTATAAAATAGCCTAAATAAGTTCTGAATAATTCTGACCATAGAATTAGCCTAGATAGATAAGTCGGATATAGCCCAATTATCTAGCATAAGATAGTCCACAGTGATAAGTCATGGGGCACAACAATTCCTTCCAACTTCAAGTAGATGGCCACAAGATTTCCACAGATACAGCCAACAATACTGCCACATTACAAGCAAGTACAAACAATCAGACAACCCAAAATAAGATGGAGCGTGTCATATAATACCCACATATAGGTTGGACAGATCCATATAACTCACGTGAAGCTCAACAACAACATGAAACAAAGGTCGACAAAGAGAGCTTCAATCCTAGACTTAAGACAATTCACCAAGCTTTACACTACAATCGCGAAAAAATCACCAACTCGCCTGTAAGATGGATAGATGGTAATCAAACGTACACAATTACGAGAAATTATGGCCAAATGTTTAAAATCCAAGACTACTAAATCACAGACAAGCTTTTACATTACAAACAGATTGCTCCTTTAAGAGTGGAGGAAAGTATCAACAAAGAAACAGAAACATTGAAGAAATACGAAAGCATCCTAAGAGATTGACCTTGAGGACAAGGTCGGTGAGGAGGGGAGTAATGATATGATCCCAAATCATATAATAGCCTTAATGTAAATAAAACCAATTCTAAATAGCAACATTAACTTTCCAAATGAGAGAACTTACATTAAATAGTACAAGAGCTTCCCAATGACAATATACAACAGATATTGCTAAAGAATAGATAAGAGGAACAACTCATCCAATCTACAAATGAAAGAACAAAAGAAATGGGCGATAGCAGTAATCAAGAATCAAGAACTTAAACCGCCAATAAAATACAAGGCCATAAATGTAAATAACGGCAAATATAACCAACTACAAGCTCCAATCTGATACGTAATCCAAATAACGACAAAAGCAAACGCTTAACGGATTGTAAATAAATCGTTCACAAATGAGATAGCACCAAGATAGAAAGAGAGCGTAAGAAAACTATAAATACATGAGAAAAGCAAACAAAGGGATGAAAATTTATCTCCGTAATAGCCTCCTTTCTCGTCCCTTCTTCTTCTTCCTCAAGAATTTCCACGGTGGATCCTCACCGGAAGGTCTCCTCAATCACCGGCGATCTTCCTCGGCTTCCTCTTCCCCTGTTTCTCGAGCAAGTCGACTCGAACGGCCGAACAAACAAATGAAACGAAGAATAAGGTTAGGTAATTCAAAACTCGATCCAACGATCAAGATCGCCCGCGCGTTTTCAATCCATGGATCAGAATCCAGATCGACCGCACAAAAACAACGCGTGTAATCCACTCAGCCATTAAAGCATCAAGAACCATTTGATCAAGAAACCGATCCAAGGGCAGCAGATAACGCAAGACAATCTGACGGCTCAAGCAAGAAGCAAAGAAGGACTCGATCCGAGTGATCCCATCCAACGGCAGAGATAAAAAGACGCGAGATCCTACGGACCAGAAGGCACCCGCAAAACTCAGTAGCCTTTCTAGACTCAGCCGGGTTAGATCAACTCGGTTTAACTCAGTAAACTGACTCAAGTCCAGCCAGAAAAGTCCAATTCCAGGAATTAAGCCTAAACAGAACCAGAATTAACTCAAGCAGAGACAAATTACAGTGATTAAAGCATATTTCAGAAAATAGTTCCTTATCATTAATTCTTTATATTTGTTGTGATTTACATTTCGACCAAATTAGTTGCTGCATTACAGATTCACCTTCCTTATTTTTGTCATGAGAATGCCTTTTGGAACAGGACATTCGATTATTCCCAGAAAGTGTGATATAAACAAAGTGCATTCTTTCTATCTTAATGAATTTGTTCAACATCTGAGAGCCTTGCTTGCTCCTGTTTCTGTTCTGAAAGTTAACTCTTTTTGATATTTCGATCGAGTAAAATTTTTCTAGAGCAGATTAAAATTTTAGTTAGTTGTGAGATTCTTGCCAGTTAGAGGCAGACTTGAGAATTATGTCACTGCCTACCATACATTAGCTTCCATTTTACTTCTTTCGTTTAACTTGGGACTAACTTTGTGGAAAGTTTTGATGAAAGCCAGGTTCGACGGGAACTCTGAATTGGTTGCTGAATTGTTGACTTCAAATGGTTTTAAAGCTGCTTTCGCCATAAAGGATGGCGCTGAAGGACCTCGAGGATGGAAGGTTGCGCTTTTATTCCAGTAATTTGTTTTACATCATTTTTTGCAATAGAATTCAGTGATTTGGTTAATTTACAGAGGCGCTTGTGGTCTTATTTGCCCAAATTATTTGTGCAGAATAGTGGCCTTCCTTGGACATCTCCTAAAAAGACATTATTGCCTGATTTTAGTGAATTGGCAGATGCACTTAGTAGTTCAGTCGGGGTATGAAGATGCCTGCCAGCTTTGTACTTTTAAGTTATTTACATGAATTAGCTTTATACTTTTAGCTATCTTCATGTTCAGGAGACGCCAGATGGTATACCTGTTACTCTTGGTCTAGCAGCTGCTGCTGGCTTAGGCTTGTTTGCCTTCACGGAGGTAAATGAATTTCTTCATTTTTATTTATTTTGTTGTTGCTATGTTATGAGAGCCAACAATATTTACTTTCCTCTACGTTCATTATCAAGTAAAAACTAATATTTTTCTGCAGATAGAAACATTACTTCAGCTTCTGGGCTCTGCAGCTATCATACAGCTCATCACCAAGAAGCTCTTGTTTGCAGAAGTTTGTCACTAACTTGCCAAATTGAATATTTTAATTCTACTTTAGATTTGTTTTATGTGCAATTTTTTAATTTGAATCATTTGTGTTTAATCAGAATTGAACTTCAAACTTAAATTTTTTTAGGACCGCAAGGTAACATTACAACAACTTGATGAGTTCTTGAATACAAAGGTGGCTCCCAAGGAACTTGCTGATGAGATAAAGGTACAACATACGCATCCTGTAAACTAGTAAGCACAGGAATTTTCATCAATAGAGCCATTTGAACAGTTCCCTGTACACCCAACTGCAGCTTGGAAATAAATATTTCATAAATATTTCATGCAAACCATGAAATAACTTGATTTAATTGTAGAAGGATCAAAAACTAGAACCTCTTTCTTGTTGTTTGATGTGACCTACAACTTATACTCCATTTATATGTAAGTTATACTTTACTTGCTGGAATGTGAAACGGCCCTGAAATTATAAAAAGAAAAAAAGAAGACCACATTTTCTGGGTGTGGCAAGAATGTGGCAAGAATTTTAGATACTTCTTTAAAGTGAATTTGAGCATTGAACCTAGTAGTTTTGATTGGTAAATGTAATTATTGTTATGAAATAGAAGCAATGAATAATAACAATAGTAAAGAGAATAACACAAATTTACGTGAAAAATCTTAGACATGAAAAGTTATTTGTAGGGGAGAAAAACTTCACTTTACTTGTTTGGTGGCAGCGACTGACTTTCTTCACATTTCATATATATATGTGTGTATACATATTCATATGAACACACACACACACACACACACACATATATATATTTATATATATATATATATATAGAGAGAGAGAGAGAGAGAGAGAGAGAGAGAGAGAGAGGAGAGAGAGAGAGAGAGAGATAGAGATGTATGTATGCATATATTATGTTTGATTCAAGAGTTTAATAAATTATTTAGAACATAAATATAACCTGTACACGTATACAACATATTGCCACCGTTGCATTCATTTGTGGTTGAGTTGACATGTAGAGATTAGGATTTGAGTTGATCCCCTTGATTGTCAAGTGGATCGTCTAGATGTTGACGAGAGGTGATGTCAAGGTTTCCTTTTGTGTGCATGTAACCTTGCGTTTGAAGCATATTGGATTTCCTTATTAGCTGTGTTGTCATTAGTTGAATTTGATGTTATGATACTCATGATGGATTGGTTGATTCAACATATTATCATCATTGAGTTCCGAGGAACAAAAAGGTGAAATTTAGGATCCCAGGCCAACCAAATCTTTTCTCTTTGGTGAGAGTCAGTGTTTCTACGTGTAATGTTGGCTATTCAGGCTTATAGAATGATTTCCAAGGAATGCCAAGATTATCTATCTTCAACATACTAGATGATGGTAAGAGAAATTAAGCTGACTTGAAGAGGTGGACATTTTTTAAAACTTCCTTAATGTGTTTCCCAGATGATCATGTAGGTTCCTTTCATGCTTAAGGGATAGAGTTCACTATAAATTTAAAATTAGGGAAGACAACTATTTTTAGAGCTCTTTGTCAAATGGTGATGGTTGAGCTTTTGGAGTTGAAGGATTAACTACAAGATCTATTAGACAAAGGATTTATTCACTAGAATGTTTCCCTTCAGGGAGCATTTGTCCATTTTGTCGAAGGTTGACATTATGTGACTGCATATTAACTATCATGAGTTTAATAAATTATTTAGAACATAAATATAGTGACAAGGATTGACAATCTCTTCGGCCAAGTAGATGATGCCATGATATATTCTAAGATTAATTTGAGATTGGGATAATACTACTTGTAGATCATGGAGCAAAATGTGATGAAGTCAACTTTTAAATTTCCATTGTGTTGGGTCGAGTTAGGAGAACAAACTTTTATAATGTAACAACTAATCAAGAAGATTGTTAAGAAGATTAACAATGTTTGAGAAAAAACTCCAAGAAACTCAAGGTTGATAATGTAAATACCACGCTCAACAATTTCAGAACATTAAGTTCAAAGTCGGAGACCAGTTATTTGTTAGGTTTGACCCCATGGATTTAGGCAATTTAACTTAGTAGGAAAATTGAAGTTGTGATTCTTAGGATCATTCAAGATTTTGGCATAAGTAGGATCGATAACCCATTGATTGGCCTTATTACTTTAATTAATTGGAGTGTACAACATTTTCCACTTTTCATAAGTGTTTCATATATTGTTGATTTGACTCACTTTTTATGAACTCAATGAGACACTTTCAACTCTTTATGTGATATGAAGATATGAATGATAGAATAATTGCTCGACATTTTCGGGAGTTCCAAAGCAAGATGATGTTGATGGTCAAAGAGTTGTGGCAACACTAGGAGATGAAGTCGATGTGAAAAATTGATGCTCCTCATTTGTATATGACACTGCATAAATTTTAAAGATAAAATTTTTTATAAGAAGATTGTAAGATTTAAAGTTTTAATCCTTAAAATTTCATGCATACCCATAGGTTTGGGTTTGCCAGCCTAGTAAGCTGGTTGGATAATGCTAGAGCCAACTAGAATTAGGGCTAATTGGGATAGCCGATTGGCTAGAAGTGTTGCTAACTTGATTTAGGGTTAGCTGACTTGAATTTCATCCATCCAACCTATGTATTAGTTGACATAATTTTTTTGAATTGCCGACATGAGTTAGTGATAGTTGAGTGAGATTTTTGTAGCAGGTTGATTGGATTTATAGGGTGGTTAGGTAGAACAAAAAGTTAACTAGATCAATAACTGAGAATAGTTGAATGGCTTGATTAATTGATCAAATATGTCTTGTGGGATGTGGTGTAGCATTAATTGAGTTTTGTTGAACAATTTGCAATTAATTTTACTTATGTCAGTTTGTCTTGAAAATACATGAGAATCTTATGATTCCAACATGCTATTTGCCTGAGTTTGAAATAGTTTGTTGCCATTAGAGGAGTGACCCTGATGTAATAGAAGTTATAGATGAAGGACAATTGATACCGGGACTAAGGAAATGGGTTTTCCTTCAATAGGTTTGTAAAGAAAAGAAGAATAAGATACTGATGATGTAGTAATGGATGCATGGTATGAATTTTCTCTTTTTTCTTGAATATGTATATCCATATTTTGAGGTGATGATAAATAAAATAAATAAACATATTTGACTTGATGACTAAATATATGTTTGATGATATTCTTGTCATTATTCATGAGTGTATGACAATCCGCCTTGGGATTGGTCATACTAGTAGGATTGCATTCATAATTTGAGTGGGGATCATTATCTGCTTAGAACCTTAACTTGGATATTTTGTAGTACTTTTTCAATGGTTTTATTATTAATCCCTCGAGTATTTTTCTACTTAATTTTTCTTTATTCTTATCGTTGTTTAGGGTTTAGGTTTTAGGTGCCCTAGTGACCAAGGTTTGTGTTCAATTGTTAGGATTGAGAGAGTGAGAGTGTTTTTAGCCAGAGCCTTGTTGAAGCCAAGCGAGGAGACCTTCAGTAGACTGAATATGAAGAGAACTAGGAAGAAAATTAGCCCCAATGCTTCATCATTGTTTCATGTAGCAAATTGTAACATAATTTTTAATAGTGCTTTTCTTACAAGTTTTATGGAGATTTTCTATACTTTACCATTTTGTGTTTGATGATGATGTGCTAATTAGATACATGATAGGACTCTTTTAGTCTTTTCTATTATGTATATCTTGATATGATATGATGATAATATATGATTGCATGAATGGATGATTGATAACATTACATGAAGACGATCTTCTTTGATTGGCGATTGAGTAAACTTGGGGTTATTAAATTTATATAGGATAGAGTTGTGTGATTTATGTTATGGATAATGCTGCTGATCTTTGATCTTTGATTTTCTATGAGGAATTATGACCCTATTAACTAATAATTAGAATAAATATTTATTTAAGCTGATCTTGACCATTTCATAGTCATTTGTTGTTCTGTTATTAATGTGTTTAGCATTTTTCTACTAAGTTTATCTCACTTCTTATCGATGTTTTGCCTCTTGGCGATGGATTGAATTTTAGCGAAGAGGGTGGAGACGAGTAGGAGGCTAACTAGGCTTAATCATCCCATCCTTAGTTATTTATTTATTTATTCTTTTTTCGTGTGAACCATAAAGTCCTGGTGTGAAATAATTATTTGAGACTTATGTGGAACTCTTATGGTTGTTCAACCTTTATACACAAAGTGACTTGATCCCTTATTTATAAATGATTTGAACCTTTATTTAAAAAATGACTTATGTTTCCCTTTCCTCATTGCTATGTTTAGATGTATTTTTTTGAAGTGCTTCCTTTTCACTCTTTGCATTATCTGCTGATTGGTGAGAGATCATTGCCCATTACTGCCTAGGGCTCCCAAATCTTGCTAGTTAGTCTACTGATGTTGGCCATAGGTAGAAGCTGATTAGTGAGCTATCATTTAGGCTGGCGGCTGTTCGTCAATTCCACTCTAATCAAGCTGCGGAAACCGAATGGACTTTTGATGGAGCTAGGCCATTTGAATCCTCAAATTTGGTCTCAACTTATCCTGGCTCATTAGTTGGATTATTCTAGTCCTGTTTGACCTATTTGGCTAATCTGATAGAGTTTGAACAATTCATCTCTGTTGATTGGTCCAGCGTGATTCGCTAAGTTTAGGTCTTGACATTGTGTGTTGCAGCACTATCTTGAATTAAAAATTGAGCAGTTTTTAACTTCAGAAATCCAGTTTGCCACTTGTGAAAGCTGAATCTAAATCTGCCATATTTGCAGTATAGAAAGGAAGCCATAATTGCTAGTAGTAGAGGAAGAAGAGGCTCTTTGATTGAAGATAAGGAAAACCTGCTACTTCCATTTGATCTTATCTTTATTGGCCTGCAACAGAACATGAGATCAAGGTGTGGTAGGGGAGAGCTCCTGGAAATACCTAAGAAAACAATGCAGGAGCAGGGATCTTGGCATTCTTTGGAAGAGGATATTAGATACAGCTGCGTAAGCTGAATTATTTTCATCCCTTATGTTATAACTTATAGGTGATCTAAACAATGCCATAGTTAAACATATCATTGCAAACTCTTTTTTTTCCTTCTTTTTTCTTATTAGTATATCACCATAGTTTTATGCAGTTTATCTTCTTAGCTTAACTAGATACCTTTATCAGATGCTAAAGAAGATCAGTAATATATATATATGATCAAGTGAAAATCATATATTAGTGATATGATCGAGTGAAAATCATATGAATTACTTCCATGAAACAGTAATTCATGTCCTTATAAATACAAAGCAAACTAAAAGCTAATCCGCCTTCTACAATTTACAAGGTTTTTTTTTTCATTTCATTTTTTTTTCATATTTTTGGTTAAATTATTTACTTGAAAGAAATAATCTTTTTGTATTTACAATGAACTAAATTTTCTTAGATGATTGGTAAAGCTCTTCTACCAACACAAAGCAGATCACAAGCCAGTCTAACAGCTCCAGCTGAGATAACTCCAGCGGAATCTCCTCCTACTCCAGAACAAAATGTTGAACCAGAACCAGTTCGAGAAGTCAATTCAGTTCCCAGTGCTGAACTAGAAGAAACCAGCAGGCCAACACCTCTATCTCCTTATCCATATGTACCTTTCTCTTCTTCATATCAGATTATATTTCTGCTCATTTTACTTCTTAATCTCACAATTTAGTAGAATTAACGTAACAAAAGAAAAATGCATCTTGTTTTAGACATCTTTTGATTACAACTTGAAAAAAAAAAAAAACCTTTAAGCTCTTCAGATTTTTTTTAGTTGTCAGTTTTAGTCCCAATATTTAAGGGGTTCAATTTAATCCATCAACTCACCAAAATTGAACCAATTTAGTTGTCTTCTACCTTATCATTTATTTAGATAGAAATTAGTGGATGAGGGCATTTTGATCTTTTTAGCATAATTCTCACTTAGCTTGAGCTGGTTTGGGTAAGCTTTTACTTTTAAAAAAGTTTGTTTTGAAGTAGTTTTTAGAAACGCTACTTTAAAACGTCAGATATAAAGCTTTTATAAAGAGAAAACGACGCTTTGTAAAAGTAAAAAAATTAAACGGGTTTTAAAATTTATAAACTCGCTTTTAAAAACACAACATGAAAAGAAAAAACAAACGGCCTTAATTAGTGATATTGATTCTAGAATGTTCAAAATGTTCTTATGATAAGCTTTCCTCCTTTAATTTATGTTTAAAGACAACAACATTAAATGAAATCTTTGAAATAATCTGTGGCTGAAATATATATATATATATATAGAGAGAGAGAGAGAGAGATTAGGGACTATTTTGATCATATTTTATGACAAAAAATAAAAATAAAAATGCAGGTTCTCGTAAATACCATTACTGACTAAGCTTTTAAATTTTTTTCTGCAGTATCCAGACTTTAAACCTCCATCTTCACCTTCTCCCTCCCAGCCCTAGAAGCTGAATCTATTCAATCAATAATCCTCAGAGGTTTCCTGGTGCACTTTCTTTCATATTTAGAAGAGTTCAAGCTTATTTCTTTTAATGAAAAATTACCATTCAAGCTGCCATAATTTCAGTGTCACATGATTTTTCTGTAAATGCAGCATTAAAGCCATCTTGGTTGGTTGATTATGGGTTACAGTACAGGTGCACATAACTGTTTGTTTTCAATTAACTGTTTGAGATTTCTCCTCAATTTCTTTCTTTTATCTGCTCTCCAGATCACCTGTAATGTTATTCTTTTTCCACTAATAAGCTATGGAATGCATATATATCCTGTAGAGCTAATGATTCTCACTGCTATAATTCTTCTGCTGTTGGATGCTTAAATCTGAAAGAAAATAGCAGGTTTTATAACAGAGGGCATTGCATAGAAGATGCTAATATTTACATACATACCACACAATTCTTATGTATTTACTAACACCTAAATTTTAATTTTGTTTACATATATCAAAAATACTGTTGTCATTCAGTTTTTTTAAAATGAAATGCACCTTTTCAAGCATAAAAAAAATGTTAGATAAACAAATATCAAAATTTAGATGTTAAATATATAAATATGAAAGAATTGTGTGTCATGTATGTAAATTTTATTTTATTTTTTTGAAGTAGCTCGGACTTGTTATCTATCTACTCAGCTTTGCGTTGTGTTCAGTGTTTTTCAGGTGATAAAAGATTGGGATTGGAATTTACATATATAACACATAATTCTTATATATTTACATATTTATTATCCAAACTTTCATTTTTTTTTTATTTAAATAACATCCAAATTTTCATTATTATATAAAAAATAGCATCAAATGTAAGTTTTTAGGAATAAAAAAAGTGCTTTTTTTTTTTAAATATCATTCTTTAGTTATTAGATATGTAAATGTATAAATTATGTGCTTTGTATGTAAATTTTTTTTAAAAAAATATTGGTCTATTTAATAGGATGAATATATATATAGAAATTGTGTGCACATCAAATGCACACAAATTTAAAAAAATAAGTGATTTTATTGGTGTAGATGCTCCTTATCAGATTTAGGTGAGGACTGATGTGATGAAATTATGAAGTTTTTAAATAAGGCCTCAAATGTGAAAGGCTTCATGGCATATTGGTTACAAGAGATGATTATATTTTTAAAATCAAGAGTTTGAGCTACATATTTTATTATTTTTTACTTATTATTTTATTAAAAGTGGTCCTAAATACAAAATATATGTTTCGCATTCTTTGCCTCAACCAGTTGTTTCATTCTTGGATATCCTGTGTTCGAATTATTAGGAATGCATGAGTGTGTGGGTTTGCAATGAAAATGACTCAAATGCTATTATTGCAGAGTGATATTAGGGTCTATATTATATTTTTTTTTATATAGTGTAGGATGATTTTAGGGTAAATAAAGGTTATCATAAAGGCAAATATTTATCTTGGGGTTTTTACATGCATACCACCTTAAACTACCTATTTTATTCATTTAATATTCAAAACTTTATTATTACCTGTATACCATAAAAAAAAGGGAGAAACTCATTTTATCATTCCCTAATCGTGGGAGTTCCGCCTTTGTTTTACAGATATACGTAATAATAAAGCTTTGTTAACGAAGAAAATAGATTTATGCATGTAAAACCTCATTTATCTTTGTTGTGACTAAAGGTATATTATGAAATTCTTTACTTATCATATCACTTCAAGACTAATAATAGTTAAGAAATGTAACTTAACATTTAAAGCTTATTTGACAAAACTAAGATAAAGGACTTGGCTATCATTAGCTTTTTAAATGATGGGCTTATACTTTAGTTTTTTAGGAATTGATATAATTAATGATAATTAATAATCATATTACAAAAAAAGTGTATTTTTTCACCCAATAATCACTTTAATATAGCTCTTAAGATTTATAATAAAAAAATAAAATCTCTTCCATATGATATAGCGTTCCCTCCTTCGTTGGCAGTACCCAATTCCTTCGAGGAAGTAACCTATCTTTGAACATTAATGACTTTTTTTTTATATGGCAAATTCTAGTGTCAATAAATGCACTAAAGTCTCCCTACAAATCATAATTATTTACGGATCCTTCGAGGAAGATTTTTTGGAAACGTAACATGAAGACTAATCATTGACTACTCTTTAGTGATGGCGTGTAGAACTTTTCTGATCAAGTCAATCCTCTTTAGGAGACGCCTATACCTAGGTGGAGAAAATAAGTGTGATCCGGAGCATATGTGATGAATACGACGCTAAGCTCCTGGATTAAATATCCCCATCACGATGGTGTTGTGGATACCCATGGAAAAAAAAAAAAATCCATTGACTAGAATTTATTATTATTATTATAAGTTAGACTTTTTTTGGAGTAAATTGTAATTTCAATGTTGTATAATTAACAATCTAAAATATTGATTTAGTGTTACGCTTTATCAAGTCTATATTTTGTTAGGGGCTGTTTGAGATTAATTTTATTTTGTATTTTGTATTCTTATTTTTATGTTATTTTTAAAAATATATTTATTTGATGTAATTTTTATGTATTTTATTTTTATTTTTTAAAATAAAATATTATTTTTAAAAATACTTAAAAATATCTTTAAATATTTTGAGTATTTTTAAAAATAATAATAACAGTTAAATATATTATACTTTGAAATAAAATATAAATAAAATAAAATTAAAACATAAAATAAAAAATAAAAAGTGAGTGATCCCAAACAGTCCCTTAGATAAGAGGGAAGAAAATTTCCTTTTTTTTAAAAAAAAGTTAATACAACTAAAATGATTAGAAATTTTTATTTTTTGCAAAGTTTGTGGTGCTATTCACAATTTTTAATTTTACGTATTCAGGTTAAAAGTGCAATTTAGAAAAAAAAAATAGATTTTGTTAAGTTGTGTCCTTTGTTTGAATATACCTACAAAATTTGAATTTTGAACTTCACAAATAGCTAAAATATAACATTATCGATCAGTTTCATACAGAAGAAGTGCAAAAGAAATTAATAATTGTTAATATAAGTATCTACGAATAATCATATAAATACTTAATTATAATTTATTTAAAGCAATAAAAGATATATTTTATTAAAAAAAGAATATTTAAAAAGGCTCAGAATAATAAATAAGCTGCTTGTGTACCTCTCAGTTGAAATTTAATTAAAATAAACGTAACATTTAAATTAAATTTTAATTAAATTTCAAAATGGAACATTTTTTCTATGCATAAAAATGTATGTTTTGTTTTTAAAAAAGATTAATTATGGTGTCATTTTTGATATAATATAAAAGATTTAAGTGTTATTTATGTCAATATGAAAATTTAGGTGTTTGATTTTTATTATATAATTATTTACCTTTACCAAAGTGATCAGTATTAAATATGATTATTCAAAATTTGAACAAATAATATTATACAATATTCATCATATTGTAAAATTAATTATATATAATAAATCAAATTAGTCACATGATATTTCAAACTACAAACATTTTTTTCTAATTGAATTAATCATACTATATGATTAATCAATAATTTTTTAAATTTATTATTTAGCATTAAAATTTGAATTAATAAGTAATACACTTTATATATATATAAATTTACATATATAGCACACAATTCTTATGCATTTACATATCTAATACCTAAAGTTTGATATTTACAAATATAACACTTTTCTTATGCTTCAAAAGGTGAATTTTACCTAAAAGAAATTAAGAAAAGTGCTATTTTTATTGTAATGATAAAGATTTAGATGCTATATATGTAAATATTTATATTTGAGTGTTAGATATGCAAATATATAAGAATTGTGTGCTATGTATATAAATGCCCCATACATACATACATATATATAGAAGAGAGAGAGAGAGAGAGAGAGAGAGAGAGAGAGAGAGAGAGAAACTCATTAGCCATGACTTCCATTCCTTGAGGGGGAGTTTACTAGGGAGAAAGTGTAAAAATTAATAAGCCAAAGTGATATGTATTAATATCAGAGATTACAGCTGAGAGGATGAATAATTTCTGTAATTAGGTTTGATCTGATGAGCTTGAGTGATTAAATCTTTCCGGATTGAATTGCTCATTCTTGTTTGGGTTACATTGGGTGTGGTGAGTCAAAGCAGAGTGAAATCCTTTCCAATTGAGTCAACCGAAGTAAAGGAAGGAACGTTCGGGAGCTTTCTGATCCGTTGGATCTAGCGCTTTTTTTTCGGCCGTTGGATGGGTTCACTTGGATTGGTCTTTCTTGCGCTGTTTGGAAGCCGTTGGATTGACTTGTATTATCTTCTGCCCTTGGATCTGTTTCTTGATCAGAAGGTTCTTGATGCTTGCAGGGCTGAGTGGATTACACGCGTCGTTTCTGTGCGGTCTGATCTCTGGATTAAATCTGATCCGTAGATTTAAAAAAGCGGGACGGATCTGGATCGTTGGATCTAGATTTTGAATTACCTTAACCCTTACTTGCCTCTTTTCTTTTATTTCGGTTCGGTTGAGTCATCTAGGGTTTCGAGAGGCGTCGGAGGGAGATGGAGGAGATCCTTCCGGATGGTCGATCCAAGGAAGATCCACCGTAGAATATCCAGGATGCCGGAACGAGAGATAATTTGGAGGAGATCCGGGATTTGTCAGTGTTTGGGGTTTTGGTTTCCACCGTGAGATTTGAGCCAGAGGAGAGAAAGCCTGGAAAGAAGAAGAAGGAGCGAGGAGGGAGAACAGAGAGTCTTGAGATAATTTCTTCAACCCCTTTTCATTCCTCTCGATCTCTATTTATAGTTTTCGTTAGCTCTGTCCTCTAACGATTTACATTTGCCTCCGTTTAGTTAGTTAGACTTCTTGATCTTCATGCTATTAATCTTCTTTTGGATCTGTCTTTGTGATTTCTTGATCTCATGCTTATTAATCTTCGTTTATCTAGGCTAGCTTGTTATATGTTATACTTCTTGATTCTTCTTGTAATCTCTGTTGGGGATCTATATTTTCTTTTATATAGTCTGAAATCCTCTAAAAAGCTAATTATTTTATTTATTTACCTATTGATTTATTTTCCGTAATTCGGATCTTCTTCGGTTAGTTGTTGATGAAGTTTTTAGCCAATTTGGCCTTTTCTTATTCTTTGGTCTGTTGATGGCTTGGGGATATGTGTTCATATCATTACTCCCCTCCCACCTTGACCTTGTCCCCAAGGTCAAAATCAAGAAAATTTTCTGTATTTCTTTCTCATACCCAAGAAATATCTGCTTTAATAAACCTTCCCACTGATTAATATCTCTTTGATCTGTTGATCTCCTTTTGTATCATTCTGATCCGGGACTTTGATAGGTATAATAAACATTTGTCCATCTTTGAATTGGTTTGATAAGCGTCTTTGGATGGATAGTGAGTCCTGTCTATGGTTTTAATCTAGATATGTGAAATACATTATGTATTTTGGCTGTTTTGTAATTCAATTTTATAAACCATACCTATTTTTTTTAGTATTTTGAAGGGTCCATAATACCTTCTTTGCAATTTGGTATCTTGATTTCTTGTCCAAGTCTGCGTAAGGTTGTATTTTAACTAAAACTAATTTATTGACTTCCAATTGAAGGTCTCTTACGTGTTTATCGACAATGTTTCATCTGTTTTGAGCTTCACAATAAATTTGTTATCGAGTTTGTATGTTCTTGTCTCTTTGTTGTATCTTGATTCTACCTCTGGGTACGTATTGATAGCATATGGAATGATTGTAGGAGGAGTCTACCATAAGCTGCTTGAAAAGGAGTCATTTTGGTTGAAACATTGATGCTTGTGTTATAGCAAAACTCATATGGTAGGAGCTGTAACCATGCCTTAGGTGTATCAAAACAAAGCTCCTTAGATATTGTTCTAGGATTATTGGTTTGTTCCATCTGTTTGAGGATGGTAACCTTCTTGTGCTTTAAAGTTGTTCCACTTAGTGCGAACAATTCTTGCCAAAATTGCTCATAAACAATGGATCTCAGGATACTATTCCTTGTGGTATCCCATGGAGTTTCCTGATACGTGATAAAGATTTGAGCTAGATAAAGCTAGAAAATTGTTTTGGTAGGTGAAAAATGAGCATACTTTGATAGTGCATCCCTTACTTACTAGTATAGTTGTTTTATTATGAGACTTAGGTAAACCGGTGATGAAATCCATAGATACCTCCTCCCATATTGGCGGTATGGCGGTGGTTGTAGTAATCCTATTTGGTCTCACGAGTTCAGTATTTGACTTGTTGACAAATGGGGCATGTTGATACAAATTGTTTAATATCCTTTTTCATCTGTTTCCGGAAGAATTGTTGAGCAATTCTAGTCATAGTTTTACGAATGCCTCCATGCCCTCTATTGGTGTTGAATGGAACTCTCTTATGATCTTGTTTTTAAGGTGAGTCTTTTGCTTTACAATTACAATTCTTTGAGCGAATTAGCCCTTTTACTAATGTAATGAGGGAATAATTACGGCTTGTTTTTTTATATAATTCTTGTAATTCCTTATTAGCTTTGGTTTCCTGTAATTTCTTTGAATAAGATCCTTGAATTCTTGAGTATATCTTGAAGTTTAATGACATTAAGTGTTTGATCCTTAATCGTCTTCTGTTAAACATTTTCAGATTGCATCATTTTGCTTTGTTTGTAATGCACGGTTTATATTCAATACTATAATCATACCCCGGTTTGACCAAAATCTTTCTTTGTTGGGGTTTGTTTCTTGTAATAATAATTCTCTAATACTTTTTTACGATCATTGATTGTAAATTTGGCTCCAGTAAATCTGTCTCCATCTTGCAGCTGCTTGATAGTATTGCATAGAGTTCTCTAGCATAGGTTGAAGACTTTTGCATTGTAGGATTTAGCTTTTCTTGAAATAAGCTAATGGGTGATTATTACGAGCTATCTGACTCTATGGTCCCAGATACATCTGTTTCCGGTATAAATGGCATAGTAAAATTAGGAAATGCAAGAATCTTGTAATGTTATCATAGCCTCTTTTAGTTTTGTGAATCTTTGTTGTTGATTGATCGTCCGATGGAATTGTTGTTTGGCGTGATGTAAGAGGAGAAGCAATTTGCATAGTTTTGACAAACTTTCTATAATAACCTGTTAATCCCAAAATCCTCTTAAGCTGTTTTCTTGATTTTGGCATATTCAAGCTTATGCTTGTATTTTCTTGGGATCCACCTCATCCCTTGGTGAAAGAATATGTCCCAAATATTACTATTACGTTTTGAATAAATGAACATTTGGATGGTTTGACATATAATGAGTGTTGCTTGATTGTTCTAATACCATCGTAGATGTTCTTGATGTACTTCAAGGTTTGGTATATGAGTATATCATCAAAGAACACTAGAACAAATTTCCTTAAGAATGGTTTACTGAATTCATTAGTGCTTGAAAGGTAGATGGGGCATTGGTTAACCCAAAGGCATTATGAATTCATAATGGCCTTCATGTGTTAAAGCGGTTTATGAATGTCTTTTTCTACCATTCTTATTTGGTGATAACCTGATCTTAGGTCCAACTTGGAAAAAACAGTAGCTCCATATAATTCATCCATTAATTCCTCAGGAGTTGGCATGGGAAACCTATCAGGTATGGTGCACTTGTTTAAGGCTCTATAATCAACACAAAAACGCCAAGTGCCATCCTTTTTTTTAATAAGCAAGGCTGGAGATGAGAACGGACTTGTACTTTCTCTTATAATGCCTGTATCCATCATGTTTAATCGTTTTCTATTTACGTTTTACGAAAATAAGGATATCGTAGTTTTTCACCTTAGGTGAGTCCAGTTGCGGTATTTGGTGATCAATATCCCTTTGGGGAGGCAACATTCGGTTCACGAAAGCAGTTCTTTGTATTTTCTAATACACATTGTATACTTACGGGTAGATGGAAATCATGATTAGGGACAGTTGTTCCCTCATTAATTTCTCGATCATAAAAGCGATATTTTTGATTTTGTAATTTGGTAAAGCGGTGGAATGTAATATTGTCTATTTTGGTTGAAGTGTCTCCTTGTAGTTGAATTAATTGGTCATTTTGGTAGAACTTCATTGTGAGCTTTTGTAGTCCATTGTGCACTCACCTTCCAACCATTGCACTCTAAAACCACATCACCTTGCATTTCAGTAGGTAGCAATCTGTTTTAAAAGTGTGTCCTTGTAGTTGAATAGGCACATTAGAGCAAACTCCAGAACATTGTAGAGTCTCTCCATTCCTACTAGCACTTTAAAAGCGATATTGATGTGATTGTGCGGTTTAAGAAGTTGGCGTTTAGATTGGATAAAGTTGTGGGTTGATCCACTATCAATCGGACGAACTTGTTTGTTGCCTATTACGCCTGTAACCTTAGAGTTCTAGGGTTTGATTTATCTGTAAAGGCATTTAAAGCGATTTGAACTCTTCTGAATTAAATCGATTATCTTGCCATGATTCAGGTTGCTATAAGGATTTTCTTGTTCCTCATTGTCTACAAGGGTAAAGAGTTTTGATTTGCATATGACCCCTGTAGAACTTCTCATCACAATTGAAACAAAGACCTTTTTTCTTTTCTTTCTTCCAATTGAGCAGTAGTCAATTTCTGAATGGGTATTTGTGGTCTTTGTTGTGTATTTTGGTTGGTTGTTGCCAATGTTGGTGTAGGCGATGCTTTGTTCATTCATCGGTTGTGGAGTAAATCATATGATGCAGTTTGTAGATATATCATCTTGTAATCTATCTTCCATTAACTTTGCCAATTGAAAGGCTTGTTGTAGAAAGTTGGTGCGGTGCCGACTTCTCTTTTAATGTCATGTTTGACGATTCAAAACAACTTTGTAGAAAATCTTCACGAAATCATTAGCTCCTCAAATTCATTGTAGAAATCTGGGCGTGGATTGTTGTAATTCAATTCACCCCTTAAATCTCTATAAAGTGATGGTCCAAATCTACATTACGTTCTTTGAGCATTCCATGTATTTAATTGTTTATTCTTTAATGATACGACTAAGAGCGGGTCCATATATCTGAAGCAATTAGAAACTTGATCTTGGATAGATTATAATATTGGAAAAATTGATCGCCTTAAATAACCCCAGGATTCTCTCCATTGAATCTGTATACACTTTTGGCCTATTGTTATTTTGAGTTTGATGTCTAGGAGGAAAAGAGATTTGAGTGAGTTTGGGTACATACTTGTGATTGTTGTTGTTCTTGCAGTTATTTTCCAATTTTTCTTCAATTGAGGAGAGTCTTACGGATACTTCATTGAGTATCATAGTGATGGATTGCATTTGTTCCTCGATTTTGTTTTGTCTGACACATTCTTCCAAAGTTTTCTTTGAGTATCTTGTACCTTCGCCATTGTTTGATATGTGGAGAGTCAGAGCACCAATGATATGTATTAATTAATTACGGTGAGAGGATGAATAATTTACATGTAGGTTTGATATGAGCTTTGAGTGATTAAATCTTTCTTTGAATTGAATTTTCTTGGGTTGTTGGGTGTGTGAGTCAAGCGAGTGAAATCCTTTCCAATTGAGTCAACTTGAGTAAAGGAAGGAACGTTGGGAGCTTTCGATCCGTTGGATCTAGCACGCGTTGGATGGGTTCACTTGGATGCGCTTTGGAAGCCGTTGGATTGACTTGTATTATCTTCACGATCTTTCTTGATCGAAGGTTCTTGATGCTTGCGGTGAGTGGATTACAGCGTCGTTTACGATGCGATCTGGATTATCCATGATTTAAAAGCGGAGACCGATCCCAGATATTTAAACTTCATTCTCTCTCTTCGTCGGTCATCCAAGGAAGATCCAGTAGAAATATCCGAGATCCAGAAGATAATTTGGAATGTCCACATTTGGGATTTTCCGGTTTGTCTTGTTTCTTTTCCGCCCTCAATTCCTCCTTTTAGTTTTTCACTCTGCCTCTCAGACATTTTGTTCCGTTTGGTTGAGACTTCTTGATCTTCATGCTTTAATCTTCCTGTTTTGGATCTTTGTGGGTTAGATTTCTTGATCTCATGCTTATTAATCTTACATTTTCTCTGCTAGCTTGTTATATATTATATACTTGATTCTTCTTGTAATCTCATTTGGGGTGTCATCTTTGTGATATTTTCTTTTATATATGCGAAATCCTCAGTAAAAGCTAATTATTTTATTTATTTACCTATTGATTTATTTTATTTAATTGGATCTTCTTAGTTAGTTGTTGATGAAGTTTTTTTAATTTGGCCTTTTCTTATTCTTTGGTCTCTGTTGATGGCTTGGGGATATGTGTTCATATCACAAAGTCATCATCTTCTTCTTCTTCTCAAAAACTTCAATTCTAATCCTTACATATATATTTGTTAAACGTATTGATTGAAGGACTTTATTTATTGTAAGAGATTTCATATCTCAAAATAAATATGAATATCTTCTTTATCTAGCCATGGGACTACAAGTAGTTGGCTTCTTTCTTGAATTAAAAGTGAGTAGTTTTTTTTAGAAATATTTATATACATAACACTCAACTCTTATATATTTACATATCTAACATCTAAATTTAGATATTTACTTATTTAACATTTTTCTAAAATTAATCCATCTCAAAATATTAAATTTTGGATGAACTAAATTACTATTCAATTCATATTTGGGTCTAAATTAATAAGTTAATTATTGTTTGAATCAGGTTTAGGATAACACAAATAATAAAAAATTAACCCAGTTATTATTTGGGCTTAGGTTAGGCAGGTTTGCATCAAATAATTGGATTAAATAAATCATATTTATGTTAAACGAGTTGTTTTAATTCCAAAAAATTACTTGATTTATATAATAATAAGTTAGACCTATTGAGTCTCAGTTAAAGTATTTTCACTCATACAATTTTTGAGTTTGTAAGTTAACTCGAATCTGACTCAAAACTTAAATAAAATTGACTTTTAGACCTAAACTTGATCGAAAAAGTTATATGAGTCAACAAGAATTCATATTTTTTCAGGTTGGCTCAATGTCAAGTTATCATATTGGGTTAATGAATAACACCCTTAATTCAATTTATAGTTATGAAAAAATATATATCCTCTTAAAAATACTCAACACATTTATCAAATTAAATTATATTTAGTATCATCTCAATATTAATGATGTCTCTTTTGCTCATTCTCTTCTTCTTCTTCTTCTTCTTCTTCTTCTTCTTCTTCTTCGTCTTCTCTGTTTTTAAAGGTATAATCTATTTCTCATAATGTTGGAAATTAGATAAATATTCTCGTTGTTTATTTATTTTTAAAAATGTACTTGAAAGTTCACTTCAGATCAAAATACTTAGATATTTGATTGTTAAATACTTATTTAAGCCAACTACAACTAATATTGATTCGAAAAAGAGTCAAATAAGAGCTAAACAAAGTTTAAATAAAATGAGGATCATATTCTAAAAAAAAATGAAAACGTGTTCGAGGATGATTCCATATAGAGCGATCATAGTCCATCATAGATTGAAGATAGTTCAAACTAAGTTACGAAGATCAATCCATCGTGGTTTGAGGCTATTTGATCGTAATACATCTAGTGTTTAATCATCATTCTTTTGATGTTTGATTATAGTTCGTTTAGTATTTGATCATTATTTGAAGATTATTCATTCATAGTTTAATTATGAACTATATCCTAAGTTGATAACATAAATAGTATTATCACAACAATAATGATGTAATATAGTGACAATCATTACATTAAATCAAAAAAATCATAATAGCTATAAAATAATAGATAAAAAATTTATATAATTGTATACAGGGGTGGACCCACGTGTAAGTGAGGGTGGACAAATTTTTTTTTTCATTTTATTAGTTTGCCCACCATAAAAATTAATAAATGATAATAAAAATTTTTATTTGAAATTTTGATAATTAGTTTGCCCACCCTGAAAAAAGGGGCTAGTTTCGCCCCTGATTGTATACAATTATAATATTTATAACACAGTTCAATTACCCTTCCAATATCTTGAGTGTTCTAGTACTCAGTGTTGATAAAACTAGCCTTATCTTAAATTAAATCAATCTATATCACTATAGAATGCTCAAATCTATCATTAATAGGCAAACTGGAGACATCAAAATATGTTCTCTTAAAGATCATCAAAATTTAAACTATTCCCATCAAGTAATAGGAGGCATATTTTTAATTTGGAAGTGGGAGTTTATGCTATGAAACTGTAAACCGATGGAGAAATCAAAATTATAAAAAAAATATAAAAAAAATAGTCTAACAAAAATGCCTAATCAAAAGGTTTCTTATTTTATTAATCTTTAGCAACACATTTAAATTTTGAACAGTCTAAAATTTAGAAATGATATAAGTCATTGTTTCTAATATTCAACACAACAATGTCATTAGCCTTAAACTCTCTATTCAATATCTCTATCATACCCTCATATATTTATTTACATAGAAAGATAACTCAAATGTGATAATTCTAAGAGACAGTAAAAGGAAAATAATATATTTGAATTATATTTATCTATCTTTGAATAATATTCTGATCATGATTTAATTCATCTTGCTCATAGTTGGCTCGAACTTTCATTAAATGCTGACTAATCTTGCTAGGACTTGTTAGTTCATTGCTCTAACTTTGAGTTAGCTGAAGATGGAGATGAAAATTTAGACTTAAAAGTTCGACTGTTGAACAATTTGTCATGAATGATAATTATTTAAGATGAACAATAAGAATATTGAGAATATGGAATATCATGCAACTTCAAATTGCCCCTTCAAATTCAGGAAAATTTCTAACATATTTTCTTACCCCCTCCCCTCGATTAGGCATTGATATAAGTCATTGCTTCTAATATTCAATAAAATAATGTCATTAGCCTTAAACTCTACCCAATTTCTCCATCATACCATCATATATTTATTTACATAGAAAGATAACTCAAATGAGACATTTCCAAGAGATAGTAAAAAGGAAAATAATAAGTTTGAATTATATTTATCTATGTTTGAATAATATTCAGATTATTATTTAATTAATCATGCTCATAGTTGGCTCGAACTTTCGTTAAATGCTGACTAATCAAAATTATAAAAAAATATAAAAAAATAATCTAACAAAAATGCCTAATCAAAAGGTTTCTTATTTTATTAATCTTTAGCAACACATTTAAATTTTGAACAGTCTAAAATTTAGCAATGATATAAGTCATTCCTTCTAATATTCAACAAAATAATGCCATTAGCCTTAAACTCTCTATCCAATTTCTCCATCATACCCTCATATATTTATTTACATAGAAAGATAACTCAAATGAGACATTTCCAAGAGACAACAAAAGGAAAATAATAAGTTTGAATTATATTTATCTATGTTTAAAAAATATTTAGATTATGATTTAATTAATCTTGCACATAGTTGGCTCAAACTTTCATTAAGTGCTGACTAATCTCGCTAGAATTTGTTAGTTCATTGCTCTAACTTTGTGTTAGCTGAAGATGGAGATGAAAGTTTATACTTGAAATTTTGATTGTTAAACAAAGAGTCAAGCATGATAATTATTAGAGATGATCGATAAGAATATTAAGAATAGAAATGTCAAGTAACTTCAAATTGCCATACAAATTGAGGTAAATTTCTAACATATTTTTACCCCGATTAATAATGATATAAGTCATTGCTTCTAATATTCAACACAGTAATGCCATTAGCTTTAAACTCTCTATCCAATTTTTCCATCATACCCTCATATATTTATTTACATAGAAAGATAACTCAAATGAGACATTTCCAAGAGACAGCAAAAGGAAAATAATAAGTTTGAATTATATTTATCTATGTTTGAATAATATTTAGATTATGATTTAATTAATCTTGCTCATAGTTGGCTCAAACTTTCATTAAATGCTGACTAATCTCTCTAGAACTTATTAGTTCATTGCTCTAACTTTGTGTTAGCCGAAGATGGAGATGAAAGTTTAGATTTGAAATTTCGACTGTTGAACAATTAGTCGTGAATGATAATTATTAGAGATGATTGATAAGAATATTGAGAAGGAATGCCAAGCAACTTCAAATTGCCTCTTCAAATTTAAGGAAATTTCTAACATATTTTCTTACTCCCCTCCCCCGATTAGGCAATGATATCAATCATTACTTCTAATATTCAGTACAATAATGCCATTAGCCTTAAATTCTCTATCCCATTTCTCCATCATACCCTCATATATTTATTTACATAGAAAGATAACTCAAATGAGACATTTCCAAGAGACAACAAAAGGAAAATAATAAGTTTAAATTATATTTATCTATGTTTGAATAATATTCAGATTATGATTTAATTAAACTTGCTCATAGTTGGCTCGTACTTTCATTAAATGATGACTAATCTTGCTATAACTTGTTAGTTCATTGATCTAACTTTGAGTTAGCTAAAGATGGAGATGAAAGTTTAGACTTGAAATTTCGACTGTTGAATAATTAGTCGTGAATGATAATTATTAGAGATGATCGATATGAATATTGAGAATAGAAATGCCATGCAACTTCAAATTGCCTCTTCAAATTCAAGAAAATTTCTAACATAATTTCTTACTCCGCTCCCCTAATTAGGCAATGACATCAGTCATTACTTCTAATATTCAGCACAATAATGCCATTAGCCTTAAACTCTCTATCCCATTTCTCCATCATACTCATATATTTATTTATATAGAAAGATAACTCAAATGTGACAATTCTAAGAGACAGTTAAAGGAAAATAATAAATTTGAATTATATTTATCTATGTTTGAATAAAATCAGATCTTGATTTAATTAGTATTGCTCATAGTTGGCTCGAACCTTCATTAAATGCTGACTAATCTTGCTAGGACTTGTTAGTTCATTGCTCTAGCTTTGAGTTAGCTGAAGATAGAGTTGAAAGTTTAGACTTGAAATTTCGATTGTTAAATAATTAGTCAAGAATGATAATTATTAGAGATGATCGATAAGAATATTGAGAATAGAAATGCTGAGTAACTTCAAATTGCCCCTACAAATTAGGTAAATTTCTAACATATTTTCTTAACAGGACCCCATGATTAGGCAATGATATAAGTTATTGCTTCTAATATTCAACACAATAATGCCATTAGCCTTAAACTCTCTATCCAATTTCTCCATCATACCCTCATATATTTATTTAGGTAGAAAGACAACTCAAATGAGTCATTTCCAAGAGGCAGCAAAAGGAAAATAATAAATTTAAATTATATTCATCTATGTTTGAATAATATTCAGATCATGATTTAATTAATCTTACTCATAGTCGGCTCAAACCTTCATTAAATGCTAACTAATCTTGCTAGGACTTGTTAGTTCAGTGCTCTAACTTTGAGTTAGTTGAAGATGGAGATGAAAGTTTAGACTTGAAATTTCGACTGTCGAACAATTAGTCGGGAATGAAAATTATTAGAGATGATCAATAAGAATATTGAGAATAGGAAGGCCAAGCAACTTCAAATTGCCCCTTCAAATTTAGGGAGATTTACTAACATATTTTCGTATCCCCTCCCCTCGATTAGGCATTGATATAAGTCATTGCTTCTAATATTCAACACAATAATGTCATTAGCCTTAAACTCTATCCAAATTTTCCATCATACCCTCATATATTTATTTATATAGAAAGATAACTCAAATGAGACATTTCTTAGAGACAATAAAAGGAAAATAATAAATTTGAATTATATTTATCTATGTTTGAATAATATTAAGATCATGATTTAATTAATCTTGCTCATAGTTAGCTCGAACCATCATTAAATGCTAACTAATCTTGCTAGGACTTGTTAGTTCATTGCTCTAGCTTTGAGTTAGCTGAAGATGGAGTTGAAAGTTTATACTTGAAGTTTCGATTGTTAAACAAAGAGTCAAGCATGATAATTATTAGAGATGATCGATAAGAATATTGAGAATAGAAATGCCAAGTAACTTCAAATTGCCATACAAATTCAGATAAATTTCTAACATATTTTCTTACCTCCCTCCCCCCGATTAGCCAATGATATAAGTCATTGCTTCTAATATTCAACACAATAATGCCATTAGCCTTAAACTCTCTATCCAATTTCTCCATCATACCCCTCATATTTATTTTACATAGAAAGATAACTCCCAAATGAGACATTTCAGAGACGTAAAAAGGAAAATAATAAGTTTGAATTATATTTATCTATGTTTGAATAATATTTAGATTATGATTTAATTAATCTTGCTCATAGTTGGCTCAAACTTTCATTAAATACTGACTAATCTCGCTAGAACTTGTTAGTTCATTGCTTTAATTTTGTGTTAGCTGAAGATGGAGATGAAAGTTTAGACTTGAAATTTCGACTGTTGAACAATTAGTCGTGAATGATAATTATTAGAGATGATCGATAAGAATATTGACAATAGGAATGCCAAGCAACTTCAAATTCCCTCTTCAAATTTAAGGAAGTTTCTAACATATTTTTTTACTCCCCTCCCCCGATTAGGCAATGATATCAATCATTACTTCTAATATTCAGCACAATAATGTCATTAGCCTTAAACTCTCTATCCCATTTCTCCATCATAACCTCATATATTTATTTACATAGAAAGATAACTCAAATGAGACATTTCCAAGAGATAGCAAAAGGAAAATAATAAGTTTGAATTATATTTATCTATGTTTGAATAATATTCAGATTATGATTTAATTAATCTTGCTCATAGTTGGCTCGTACTTTCTTTAAATGCTGACTAATCTTGCTAGAACTTGTTAGTTCATTGATCTAACTTTGAGTTAGTTGAAGATGGAGATGAAAGTTTAGATTTGAAATTTCAACTGTTGAATAATTAGTCGTGAATGATAATTATTAGAGATGATCGATAAGAATATTGAGAATAGGAATGCCAAGCAACTTCAAATTGCCTCTTCAAATTCAAGAAAATTTCTAACATATTTTCTTACTCCCCTCCCCTGATTAGGCAAAGACATCAGTCATTACTTCTAATATTCAGCACAATAATGCCATTAGCCTTAAACTCTCTATCCCATTTCTCCATCATACTCTCATATATTTATTTACATAGAAAGATAACTCAAATGTGACAATTCTAAGAGTAAAGAAAAGGAAAATAAATTTGAATTATATTTATCTATGTTTGAATAATATCGATCTTGATTTAATTAGTCTTGCTTGCTCATTGGCTTGAACCTTCATTAAATGCTACTAATCTTGCTAGACTTGTTAGTTCATTGCTCTAGCTTTGAGTTAGCTGAAGATGGAGTTGAAAGTTTAGATTTGAAATTTCGATTGTTAAACAATTAGTCAAGAATGATAATTATTAGAGATGATCGATAAGAATATTGAGAATAGAAATGCCAAGTAACTTCAAATTGCCCCTACAAATTCAGGTAAATTTCTAACAAATTTTCTTAACCCCCCCGATTAGGCAATGATATAAGTCATTGCTTCTAATATTCAACACAATAATGTCATTAGCCTTAAACTCTATCCAATTTTTCCATCACACCCTCATATATTTATTTATATAGAAAGATAACTCAAATGAGACATTTCCTAGAGACAATAAAAGGAAAATAATAAATTTGAATTATATTTATCTATGTTTGAATAATATTAAGATCATGATTTAATTAATCTTGCTCATAGTTAGCTCGAACCATCATTAAATGCTAACTAATCTTGCTAGGACATGTTAGTTCATTGCTCTAACTTTGAGTTAGCAAAAGATGGAGTTGAAAGTTTATACTTGAAATTTCGATTGTTAAACAAAGAGTCAAGCATGATAATTATTAGAGATGATAGATTAGAATATTGAGAATAGAAATGCCAAGTAACTTCAAATTGTCATACAAATTTAGATAAATTTCTAACATATTTTCTTACCCTCCCTCCCCCTGATTAGCCAATGATATAAGTCATTGCTTATAATATTCAACATAATAATACTATTAGCCTTAAACTCTCTATCCAATTTTTCCATCATACCCTCATATATTTATTTACATAGAAAGATAACTCAAATGAGACATTTCCAAGAGACAGAAAAAGGAAAATAATAAGTTTGAATTATATTTATCTATGTTTGTATAATATTTAGATTATGATTTAATTAATCTTGCTCATAGTTGACTCAAACTTTCATTAAATGCTGACTAATCTCGCTAGAACTTGTTAGTTCATTGCTCTAACTTTGTGTTAGCTGAAGATGGAGATGAAAGTTTAGACTTGAAATTTCGACTGTTGAACAATTAGTCGTGAATGATAATTATTAGAGATGATCGATAAGAATATTGAGAATAGGAATGCCAAGCAACTTCAAATTGCCTCATTAAATTCAAGAAACTTTTTTAACATGTTTTCTTACTCCTCCCCCAATTAGGCAATGATATAAGTCATTACTTCTAATATCCAACACAATAATGCCATTAGCCTTAAACTCTCAATCCCATTTCTCCATCATACCCTCATAAATTTATTTAAATAGAAAGATAACTCAAATGAGACATTTCCAAGAGACAACAAAAAGAAAATAAAAAGTTTGAATTATATTTATCTACGTTTGAATAATATTCAGATTATGATTTAATTAATCTTGCTCATAGTTGGCTCGTACTTTCATTGAATGCTAACAAATCTTGCTAGAACTTGTTAGTTCATTGCTCTAACTTTGAGTTATATGAAGATGTAGATAAAAGTTTAGACTTGAAATGTTAGCTGAAGATGGAGATGAAAGTTTAGATTTGAAATTTCGACTGTTAAAAAATTAGTTGTGAATGAAAATTATTAGAGATGCTCAATAAGAATATTGAGAATAAAAATGCCAATCAACTTAAAATTGCCTCTTCAAATTCAAGGAAATTTCTAACATATTTTCTTACTCCCCTCCCCTCGATTAGTCAATGATATAAGTCATTCCTTCTAATATTCAACACAATAATGCCATTATTTTTAAACTCTCTATCCCATTTCTCTATCATACTCTCATATATTTATTTACATAGAACGATAACTCAAATGAGATATTTTCAAGAGACAGTAAAAAGAAAATAATAAGTTTGAATTATATTTATCTATGTTTGAATAATATACAATATATCATTTAAAAAAAAAATTTTGGCCAAACCAAATTTTATTTGAGTTGTCATATAGAAACAGCTTATAATATATATATATATATATATATATATATATATATATATATATATATATATATATATATATATATATATATATATATATATATATATATATTCTAGAATTATATATATTGGCGTGAAATCCATTATTCTAGAATTATTATATACTGACCAACGCATTTGAGGATAAAAGTGAGCGAATCTGATAAAATTATTGTTTTGATTTTTATTATTATTTTAATTAGCTCAAAGAAAGAAAAAAGTATCCATCAGCTTACACGAATCTTCATCTAAATAAACTTTCATCTTGATTCCCGTGGGCTATATATATATATATATATATATATATATATATATATATATATATATATATATATATATATATATATATATATATATGCAAGATATCTTATATTATTGATTGATAACTTTGATTTTAGCTAAAAAATCGTAAGTTCAAGTCTTTACATATAAATTATTATATAAATTTATGATTAAATTTATTTAAATATCTCAAAAAATAAATATCATATATTTTAGTTCTATACATTATTTTGCTTCCCACTATGCAGATAAAATAATAAATTAGAAATTAATAGTTTAAAATAAAAATTTTAAAAATAATAAAAATAATTTTTCTAATCTTTTCAAAAGATTTAAATGTCTACCAATTTTAATATTTATCAGCTATTTTATTATTTTATTATCTTAATTGGATACAAAATTTATCAAAATATCTTCATATAACTTCTTTCTAAGAATTTAAAAATTTTAAAAAATATAATAATTTTATTTGAAAAATATAACCTTACTCAAAATAAAGAGAAAAATTTTATTTTTGGTAAAAAAAAATACACAAAAGGTCATGCCACAACATTATTTAATTTGATTAAAGTAAATCAATATAAATTTTTTCATGTTTATTTTAAAAATGTTATGTTTGAAAGGATGAATAGTTGAATGGATTTGAAATACAATATAAAATAAAAAAAATTTATTTGAGATAAATTTATTTATATGATTAAAATTGTATATATACTTTTTTTTTTTAAAGAGCGGAGATAGTGTGTATGGGTTGTTTATATAAAGAGTCACTACCAATAATGATGACGCTGTGAAGCGGTGGTGGCAGCCGCTAAATTGTAGTGATAATGATGGCCATGGTTGTTGGTGGCCCTGAGAGGGTGGTGCCAGCGATGACTAGAATTGTTGAGGACATGCTATCTCAATATATATTTAAAATTCTCTCAAATTTTAAAAAAATTATTTTAAATTAGATAGAGTATCCAAAATACATTCTCAAAATATACTTTATTTCTAATACAACAGACGAAACAACAACAAATTCAGAATAAAAAAAAATTAATTTATAGTACACATATTTAAATTAAATAAAAAACTTCCGCAATCACACGTCATTCACAAGTCGTCATTAGTTCTATATTTAACGTCACACTGATGACTACCCCACGCGCAAATAATCTTTGAAGTCTTCCTCCCCAACTCCACGAAGCTTCTCCAATCCCCATGACTACATTTTAGAACTTGTAATCAAAGAATCAGTCAGCATTCTAAATCAAATGTCTCACACTCTCTCTCTTTCTTATCTCCCCTTTCCTCCAATGACTGGTCAATGATTCAACATATTAAAACCAAAGAACACAAATTTTCTCAGTCAAACTTCCAGCTTCCCATCTCCTTATAATCGCCATAGCCACTCACATGCTTATCTCATCATGAGAGTTCTCTTCACCTCAAAACTTTAGTTTTAAATTTTTAGTTACCTGTTTTTCAGTTTAACTCAAAGGAAATGGAGAACAGCCAAAACGAAGACATAAAAATGCTTATCGATATACTAAGCCAAGGAAATGACCATATAATGGAGCTTGAAGCACACCTTTATAATCTCCAGACCTTCTCTTCTGAAGCTTGTCTGCTATTATCGAGCAAAGTTCAGTCTACATTCGCCACTGCCATCACCATGACTAAGCTCATCGAGCAGAGGAGCTTACGGTCATCGCCATCCGCCACTGACAGCCCGCGAAGCCAAAGCTCTGGAAGAAGCTTTAAGGAGCAGGAACGAAGGGAGATGTGCAATAAGAGGTACTTCCATTGAACAGAACGAGCTTACTTTCTCTGAGTTTTTAATGCTCTTAAAAAATCTTTTTTTCTGAAGAAAAAAAGTTTTTGTTCGATTGATGATTATAGGAAGGCTTTGCCGAGGTGGAGTGGGCAAGTGCAAGCTTGTTCTGGTTCGGCCATGGAGATGCCAGTAGATGATGGTTATAGCTGGAGGAAGTATGGACAGAAGGATATTCTTGGAGCTAAGTTTCCCAGGTCGGTTTCTCTGTCAAATTGCCATTAACAGTGGAAAGCAATTCAGTTAATTAAAATCAAATTGATTTCTGTGACTAAATCTCCATGGCGGTAGCATAGTAAGCTATTGTTTAGTAATTATCGCAACCAAATATTAAGAAGTAATGACGTTTCGTGTCGTGATGATTTATCAGATGTTTATTTTTTTTAGAATTATACATAATAAGTTTGATTCATGATAATGGCAGTGGTTGAGGACTTAAATCTTTTTTTTTTTCTGATTTTATATATTAGCGACTGCCTAAAAGAAATTCAACACAGAAATTAAGATGAAAAAACTCATCTTTCTCCTCTGCAACTTGACAGGTGCTACTACAGATGCACCCATCGTCACTCCCACGGCTGTGTTGCCACAAAGCAAGTACAGCGATCAGATAACAACACTTACTTCTTTGAAATCACATACAGAGGAGTTCACACCTGCAAGAACGGCTTAACGAAACCCCTTCTGTCAACTAATGAACAGACTATCCATCAAAACCAGAGTCTTAAGGTGAAGACCGAAGCCGAAGCTCTGAGCTCAAAGGATCATAAACCAGAGTCTTCTTCTTCCTTCTCTTTCCCCTTGACGCCGCAGGCGAGCTGCTTGACGCCGAAGAGCAAAGTGTTCTCTTCTGCTTCGAATCCAGAGAAAGACGTGGGTTTGGATTCGGAAGTTGCAGATATCGTCTGTGCTTCGAATTCGATTACATGTTCACAAATGTTGGGAATGGATTTTGGAGTGGAACAGTGTGTGTTTGACAGTGAATTTTCTTTTGATTTTTATTGAGTTAGAGAGAGTTTCTTTTGCTAAACTTTGGCTTTGTTGCTCTTTTTCTTCCTTATGAGTTAATGAAGTTAATATGTCTCTGATAAGTTTTTTTTTTATGCCTGATGAAATTAAACCATATAAGGGAAAAAACACGAAAACATCAGCACAACTAAAAAAGGGGGTGTTTCCCTCCTTAAGACAGTGATAGTATAAGCGTTTTTTTTTTTTAATTTCTCAGGTGAAAACTGCTATAATTGAAATTGAACGAAGAGAGAAATTTCCTAAAGACGAAATTTTTAAATTAAAAAAAACGCATCATCTGAGCTTCCCTGGGCTGGCACCACCTCACCGCCGAGGTGGCTAAGCCGTCAGCCTCTCGGCGGCTACTACCTTAAAGGTCGCGATAATCGTCGATTAAGTAAAGGTCGACCGATTATCGGGTTGGCGTTGCGTCGCGATAAAAAGTGACTTGCCACTCTGAATTTTTTTTAAAAACAAGTTGTTTTTTTTTTAATGACGCATTTAAAATGCAAACAGATGTAACATGAACTTGTAATACCAATGAACAAATGATACCAGAAAATACAAATAGATCAAACAGCTACAAATGTACTAGTAATCAAACGATACAAAAAATTTCATCCATAAGCCAAAAATAAACTCAAGTACAGATGCAGATAAAAGTGAACAATAAAATATCCAAAGAATAGCTATACAAAATAAGTACACCTCTAAACACTATCGTCGACGCCGCCTATAGTTATCGTAAAGACTACCGGAGTATAGTGCAGTGCGAATACGATCGCGCTGATGAGCTCGCTCAGATCATCCGATCCAATGTCCGCGAAGTCTCGTAGATACCCAATCGTGACGTCGACCGCCCATATGGTACGAGACCGGTGCTCTTGAAAAGAAGATGGTCTTAGATCATCATAGTGGATGGCCCCGCACCCATGTCTGCCATGCGCCATATCCTGACATATGTTCGCCGCGACGCTGGACCCGTAGTCTCGATATGTGTCGTCAAGCTCAGATCCTGCATCATATGCTCGTACTTATTGATGACGAACTGATAGTCCACGTCATCTGAACGTCCAAAGAAAGGCCAAAAAAGATCCTCCGTTGCCAAAATATGCTCCGCCTACAGTAAACCCGTTTAAAATGTTACTACGTAAATATGTGAAAATAATAACTAAGAAAATATGCAAATTATAGAGTTATCTTAACATATGCTCGCTCGGTGCTGGGGTAAGACGTCGTGGGTCAAGAAGCCTTCAGCAAGTACGATGCCACCACCTAAACCGATCATGTACCGCAGGATGCTGTATGCGTTAGTGTAAGTATCGCCACCACCAAAGAACGCGTGATCTCCGGGCTCCACTGAGCTGTACGCGATGGTACCGCACCCGTCAGACTGCTTTCCTTCTACCATCGACTCTAATGAAACTGGAGTCCATCGGGGCTACATCTGTGCTGGGCAAGTGACCAAACTGACGAAGGACTCGAAGGAAGCTACTCCACCCCTCTTCCAACTAATCAGTGGAACCCGTGCTAACCAGATGTCCTCACCAGCCAGGCAAATATCAGCAAGGCGACCTCTGATCTGAAGGTCGTATGGCTCCCAAGTCACCTGTATGTGTCAATGCATGTTAGACAATGGTTTGACAACATTTGTTGAGAATGATATATAATAATTACCGGCTTAGTAGAAGCCCATCTAACTCATCCCTAAAATTGATATTGCCGAACGACATCTCGAGCGACATATCTCTGCTTCCACTGATCAAAAAAAAAATCATATACAAGTCGTAGTTGCATGTCATTATGTTAAAGCCAGCTATAAATATATTAATTTCCTTACCTGAAACTGATGCTGAGCCCATCGAGATCTCTAAGGTAAGGGACATGTAACGTCGGTTGACCAACATGAAGGCGCTCTCAAGACTGATCAGAAGAATCAAGACACCTACCATGTTGGCCCTCCTCGCCTAGACTCATGCAACTCCTCAGATAAGTAACAAGCCGCACCGCCAATAGATAGAGTGCTGAATGTGTCAAGATCCTCTAGCAATGGGAGATACTGCAAATGCACCTCTGACCCTGACGTATTTGGTAGTAAAAAACTCCCAAGAAGGAACAAAATATAGGCTCGACATGTCGATGAGTCCAACTCGGGAGGTTTGTGTAGGACTCCACGAAAATGTCAATGTAACCACGAGTGGCATGCGTGCCGGCGTGTGCCCATCCCGAATGTCGAATGTACGGGTCAAGTCATGATACGGTCGAATCGGATGCCCACCTATAAGCTCGCCGGAGTCGACTGCCACCGCCTACCATGTCCTAATAATAGACCGAACGGTGGCCACGCAAACCTGGATCATTGCAACCGCAATGTCGTGTAGAATAGACTCACGATGTTATAGTAAATTACAGTTATCAATGATTGAATTGGTAGTCTCCGTGCACGTTTAAGTACACCATTAAAGCACTCTGATGCATTCGTGGTCATGGTACCGTAACGCTTCCCACCATCATGAATCAATGTCCACTTCTCCACATCATATTCTACCAACCATTGATATGCTTCTAGTTTAATTTTTTTGATGTCGGCGGTTAAATATGTTGATGTCACGCCAAATACATTTTTTTGCACATAAACTCAACATCTACAATACCCATTCTCCTCACTACCTTCTTAAAGTTTTCCTAAGATGTCGCAAGCAATGACGATGGGCCCATGGAAATACATCGCGGCACCGAACCAACCCCAATGCTTATTTGAAATTACATAAATCGCCTCGATGAAATTATTGGCGTAGGCATAATAACTGAGCCGATTGTTGTTCTCAGATTTGACCACTGCAAAAGCAAGGAGAAATAGATTGTTATTTGCATCAATACCAATGGCTATGAGTAATTATACTTTCCCAAAAGGAACGCCCCATCCATGCCGAACAGTCGATAATATCCCCAACCAGTAATAGATGGTCCAAAAGCCGAGCGTCAAAACCGCATGTATCTAATGACATAATTCCGTAAATAGTAGCGGGCAACGGAGCATAATGAATCCATAAACAATGCTAGGGAGCTATATGACTCCTTCTAACTGTCAAATATTTCTATGATACTTTTACATCTCACATCCCAGGTCTTCATGTAAGAGACCTTGATGTTAAATTTTGATTCCATTCTTCCTATGATCTCTCTGGGTTTCAGGTCAATTTGAAATCGCATTACTAACATTATGAAGTAACTAATAAACTTAGGAGTGTATTGGTGATGTCCGAACCATCGATGGTGAAACGCATGCGGCGAACCTAAAGTTGATAACCTCGCGCTCCCAACCTCTTGCTTCGCTACGCATGCTCCATTGGCAAAGTCTGCTAGCTGGATGCTCGCACATATAACGTGAAATTCTTGATTGATGTCACGTAACGGATATTATTATGAATGGACCGCCGCAACCGAAGCTCCTTCTTATTTGAGAAACACATACCTTCATATAACTCTACCAAAACTTCGACATCATCTGAAAAACCTGAGATATCAGATGGACCATCAAACACAATATCCGCATCCCAGTCTTTCATGGTCTGACATAGCTGAATGTACTCATTAGTAGAATTCATTACATCATGATCCGCTAAATTTCGGATAGAATAACTCTGAAGAAGATCATGACCGATACTGCTATCGCATAAATTGGCATTACCAAGCAAAGACTCATCAACATCATCGCTATCGTCAGATGCAGTGCTTGATTCACTATTCATCATTTCATACTCATCATCAGGTAGTTGTTTAGATGAACTAGGTTGATCATGCAGTTGCACTTGAATAGACATCTCGGTTCTGCATTTAAACATATATCATCTTCTAAAAAAATAGAAGATACCATACACAAAACAAAAAAAAAAACACCAACAGTGATGTCGAGATGAAAGCTTACACTATCTCTGTGATAAGATCTTGTGGATTCAGAGTCAACCAACTCGTGAACATAACCGGATACATTGGTGACATAATATCGATTCGTGCAGACATTGTGGTTTTATTTTCCGTAAAGAATCAATGTTTGGCGGAAGCTTTGTCCAATCTGATCGCAAATATCATTATCATCAACGACAAGCTATGTATCTCGCCACGTAAAAAAATGACATGTAATCTCCACGAAGTTATCAAAGTCATAACAGAGACTGAAGCACTTTTAGTTTTAAATCTCTAAGCTTGTATGATGCAATTAGCATGGGCCAATTTTTTCCACCATCATAAATTGGAATGAACTGACCATCAACGATCAGTTGCCCGTCATAGAACAGAATTAAGAAAATGAGATCCCTACTCATTCTACTATTAGCTCAACAACTAATGTTGTAACAAAACCTAACAATTCACTCAAAATTCGTTACAAAAATTCATATTGCTCACTATTTATACACTAACAATTAAAAGCAAAAAAAATAAACTACCAAATTACGATCCCAAAGATGTCATATACCCTAATCATGACAAATTTTAAGAGAATAATTACAAAAATATGCAAAACTTCCCTCCACATTATTACTAATTCAAATAAGCAAGGAAGAAAAAAATAAACTTACGAAAAGCTTGAAAGCAACGATCATGATAGAAGACCGAACCAAAAATTTGTTCTGGAGGCGAAAGTGACTAATGCCAAAATCAAATGGTGGAGCCGATGGGTCTCGCATGTCTGGAGGAGAATTAAGGAGAAGAAATGAGAGCTTTCCACTGAGAGCTTTTACAAAGCAAAAGAAAGAAGAAGCGCGGGTCGGGCCGAAGTTGGCCGATGAAATATGCGCCCACTTATCGAACGTAAGTTTGGCCCGATAAGTGGGTGACTAGCTCCTTACCGTGAAAGTTTAACCAGTCGTTAACTAATCGGCGTCAAGAAAGTTTGACGAGCAATAAGTGGCGACGGTCCACCTCGTGAGACATCGCCTGTTCTGGGCGTACTAAAGTTAAATTTTTTTTATCAATGCCTAATCTATTAATTATTAATTAAAATATACTTAATTTAAAAATCTACTCTTTCCTAAATGCATAGTTGGAAAGTTAGGATTAAAGGATTTAGCGGAGCCTGATTTTATTAATTAATCCCATGTACTGGTCAACTCAATCCTTACTTTCACCAGTTTTGCTTAGAGGTGAGCTCATTTGGGGGTTGCATGAGAGCAGCGCACCCAGCTCTGGGGTTCTGTAGTGTTTCCAAGAAAAAAATTCTGGTGTGTAGCGCCTCGATATTATAGATGCAACGTCTCGGTGTTAAGTTTTAAAAGACTTGACTTCAAGTATAGAGGTAGGCCTCGAAGGATATCATCGAGCTAGGATCTGTAGATTTGCACATGAAGATAGAGAAGCCATTGCTTCAGTACAAGAGATAGTGTCATGACGCTATGACCGGGCACCCAGTATAAGAAAGATAGAGAGGCCAACGTCTCGACGTTATTGAGTGGCACCTCGATGTTACAGGAGTGCACCACAATGTTTGATCCCGTGCACGAACTAGAAAGACATCGGCACTAGTGTGTGCGAAGTTTGATCTTGTGCATGAACTAGAAAGACAACGATACTAGCACCACGATGGTACTGTGAAATGAGTCTGGATATTCTTATCTAAATTTGATAATTAAAATTTTTACATCGCTCAAATTTTATTTGAAATAAATATTATAAATAACTAATTAAAAAAATTTGTATTGTATTCAAGTCAAATTAAATGTAATATCCATAAAGTCTATCCCGATTAGATTCAAGGTCAAGATATACTAACCCTTTTTTTTTCTCTTTTTTTCACTACTTAATTTCTGCTATGATAAATTTAACTTGATTTTATAATGAATTGGTGCCCATGTATGTTAACATTTGCACTATCAACCCCCAAGATAAACTCCAAAACATCAATATGAGTGTGACACGTGCTCAAACACCGAGATTTTGGAATTAATTTCACATTAAATAATTAAAAACATATCTGTAACACTATTAAGTCAGTAAACTTACATAGTAGTGTGGACTCCGAAAATTTGCCGCCGACCTCTCATATTAAAGAGAGTGATTTGAGATGTGAAATTTTTGAAGGATGGAATAGTAGATAAGACATTACTCTGATTTCACCCTCATTTTGTGAGGACTTTAGATCTGGTTCCGGGTTTCTAGCACCTATAGTTAATTACCTCCCAATAAGTAAGAGAGAACTTATTAAGGCTAAATGCATGGTGTGGGTATAGATGTGAGTTTTAGAATTTTGGTTTATGAAATTCATCATCCTTTAGCTTGAAGCAGATGGTTGGGGGGATGATGACGCGCCCGATCTAGATCCCATAGTTCCATCATCCTGCACTATCGTCGTCCCTAGTCTACTTAGTCAGAGGAGGTAGTCGACTCAACCTGACTGAAGGATCTTTATCAGCAGCCATGGGTTGCTGTGGGCTCCGAAAATTTACCACCGATCTCTCAACAAATTAATTGAAGAGTATGATTTAAGTGTCGGTGTAATTTTCAAAAGGCATATAGAATACTATATAAGACACTACTGAGAGATTTTGTCTTTATTTAGTGAGAATTTTAGATCTTGTTCCAGGTTTCCTATAGCAAGCACCTATAGTTAATTACCTTCCCAATAAGTGAGAGAACTTTCAATTGGCTTGTTAGATCGCTAATGTAACATATATAATCAACATATGGAGTTTTCGAATTTAAGATTATGAAATTCATCATTTCAGCTTAAACCGGATGGTTGGGAGAATGATGACGTGCCCGATCTAGATCCCATAGTTTTGTCATCCGGGCCGTCGTGGTCCCTAGTCTACTTAGTCAGAGGAGGTAGTCGACCCAACTTGATCGAATGATCCTTATCGGCAACACATGCATTACGTCGTCCAAGAAATCCTTCTAGACCTGGGGTGGTATTTGTCTAAGGAGACAATCTTAAGTTTACCTTAGCTGACAGAGGGCTTTTTGCCCTATCAGGTGTACCCTATGATTCACAACTCAAAGAGAAGAGCCATTGGCGAGCATACGAGCTATGGTAGTGATCGTAATATAATGGAGCCTTACTGGCCAAGCCACCTAATCAGAGGACTTTGGTTATAACTGCATCATCTGTGGAGCCTACTGGCCAAGCCACACATTCAGAGGACATGGGCCACGTCTTTACTGGTATGAGATTGGTTGAGAGTGAACATAGTAGATCACTTGATTTGACATTGACTCTTTTGGGAGCTAGAGTTTTCTTAATTTATCACCTTCAACAAACTATTGCGGAAGGTAGATTGAATAGAATTTCGGAAGGTAGATTGAATAGAATTTGCTTTAAGCTTTTAAAGATTAAATTTCATTTAAGTAATTTTTAGATTGATACTTTATTTAAGTTATTTTGATTTGAGATTAGAATTATATTTTTATGGAAGTATCCTCTCCGGTTAAAATCACCATTCAACACAGCCATCATCGGGATAGTTAATTGATTGATTGAATCGAAAATATTTGAGAACTTTAGATCCTGTCAACTATGTTTAGTTCTGAATAGAGGATCAGATCTACTATCACATGACAGAATTAGCTTTTAAGATATTTTAATAAGTTGAAATTTTTATAATAGATTTTTAGATTTTGTTAACCCGGACCCAGTCCTAAGACTAAACCGGAAGTAACCCGCACAGCATCCTCAGACATTTGAATTTAAGCATTCAATATAGTGTCAGTGCCCATGCATGTGTATTTGAGAATGCCTTAACTAACGCCTTCTGTTTGCTTGTATAAAGTTTTGCGAATCCGGTGGTGTTCAGTTCATTCATATAAAAGTTTGTACAAGCTTTGAATAAAAAAATATATTCATTCTAGATATGTGTAATGATTTTATTTTCATTCAAGCATTTGCATGTACTTTAGAATATTTAAAGCAAAGGAGTGACTACTTTAAGATATGTGCAAGGACATACTTCATGCAGTTGTATTCATACAAGTTTATATGTACAAAGTTCACCCAAAAGAAAGCTTCAAGCCTCTATAATTTTATCATTGAAGGACTCTTCACATTTTTTACAACTTGCCATTCAATCTTCATTTCATTTTTAATCAATTATATTAAAGGAAATGAATCTCACAAAGATAGCCTCATGATACTCTTCAAATTTTCATGAGATGTTTATATACAACGATCACTGAATTGTTATCCTCATTATCAACTTTTTGCTTAAGAGTAAGCATCTATTGATTGCATTAGTAGGTTCGGATTAAAGATCTTTTATTTCAAAATTTTATTATACATATAAGAGTTGCTAAACCCAATTTAGATTTATCCTTAACTATCAAATTGCTATTCATTTGAAAATTAGACTTCAAATTTATTGCAAGTTTGTTATGACTTTATTATTAACTTCCTTAAGTTTCACTTGCATTTGATTTGATAATAAACATGGAACAAGGTTGTTGTGATAAGTTTTACATATGTTGCACTCGTCATTGTACTTAATTATTAGTTTAATTATAAGTGGGTCACATAAAGATTTTCTATTCTATAAATAAGATAAGACCCTTACTTTTCATATCATTTGCTTGGAAAACACTTTAGATTTTTTAAAGAAAGGAGGAATTTGTTTTGCTAAAGTAAGTATTTTACTTTATTATTATATTTCCTTTATTTTGTTTAGTTTCCCTTTAAGCATTCTTCACTTTGATTTAATGTTTATCTTCATGTTTATCGTACATTTTCTTATTTAATTTGAGTTTAGATGATTTTCATTTGAATTTGTTTAAGTCTCAAATTTTAGTCAAACTTTCGGTAGCATTTTGGCTAGATGGAGCGACATCTAATAGATATTGGCTTGCTCAAGATCTATGATGAAGAGTGGTGTCTGATAAACCAACCATTCTCACCACTATGGGGGTTGGCGGGCCTTGGAACCTGCAAAGAAAGATGCAAGCACATATATTTTCACATCCATATTTCCTCTACTCTCTGGGAATTGGGTCTTGGAACAGAAAGAAAGCATATATGTAATTTCACATTCACAATAATTATTTCCAGATATCCACAAATTATCCCTTGCATCTTATTTTCTATTATGGATGAGAGAAATAGGGAGAAAGAGAATGGAGCCTCCTCTGCACCACTAGGGGAAATGGATGGGAAAATAGAAATTTAGTTAAGGGAAAGTAAGGTAATTTTTGGTTTGGAGGGAGAAATGGAAGAAGAAGGAAAAGAAAGGAGAAGGGAGAAGAAGAAGAAGAGAAGAAAGAGAACTACCTGTTGGAGGTAGAAGTGGAAGAGAGGTTTTGGATTTTAGAGGAAGAAGGTGGAAATCGAGAGAGAGAGATTCAGTTTGAAAAAGAGAAAGTTCGTTGAATTTTCCACGCTAAGAAAAAAGAAGAGTATAAAGCTTGTGAGATCAGATGTGAGCCATTCTTGAAGGGGAGGCTTCTTTGAAGAGAACACACAGAGGGCTTCGGAAAGAGAGTTTGTTCAAGAGGGGAGGCTAAGCGGGTCGCCGGTGTAGGGGAACCGAATAGGTTAAGTGCAATGGGAATAGGTCTAGTTCAAATGGATTAAGTGGGATTTAGGGCTAGGATTGGATTTAGGTTTTCTGAAATTGATTTTTAAATTAATTAATCAACTTTGATGTGAATTTTACACTGAAATAATTAAATAATCATTATATATATCAATTTAAGATTATTCTGATATTCCGAATGCAACGGAACAATCAATTTTAGTTTTCTTCTCTCTTCCCTTATTTTTTCTTTTTACTTTTTCTTAGTGTAACTCCCTCATTCTCTTTTTTTTTATTTGATGCTTTATTATCATTATTTAAATTTTTATCTGTTTCTCTTATCACTTGCGGAGAATGTTCAGAGAAGACGATGATCTATCATCTGTTGAACGAGGGGCTATTTGGTGAGATTGACACATGATTCTCGGAATGATATCGTGGGATGATTGAAAAGCACATCGATATGTTAAGGGGATGTGATTATTACCAGGGTTTCTTTGTGCGCTCTTCCATACTTCTTGACTGTACTTTAGGTTTTGTTGCTTCTGAGGATCCCGTTGATTGGGTGGCTACCATTAAGCTGAAGTATAGGGACTACAATCCTGGAAGATTCGGTACTTTGGATACTGTGATATTTTACAGCTTGACGATTGAGACAAAAGTCTCTACTTCTAAGCCACCGCTAAATGAGCTCATTTTGCTTGAGATTCATCTAATGGAAATATTCTTAGTCTTCCACCTAGATATGTCACATGGGCTAGATACATCTTGCAGGCTTACAGAGACACTTTATAGACAGTTGGTATTTATGAGGTTGTATATGTGTCTTTATTTGATTTTAGAGATATGCCTTCTTCTTGGGCTCGTGGAGTAGTCAAGTAGTAACACTTGTTCGGAGAGGGAGTTGATAGTTACCCTTTGGGACTTACAGGCTATGTAAGGTCTCCCGATACTTGGTTACCATTGTGAGGAGTACGTTCCACCTGATGAGGAGTTATTTTGCAGACAGCCTTCAGATGATTGTGATCGATGAGGTAGGCTAGCTATGCCTTCTTTTTATATTAATCTTTTGGACCACTATCACCTGACTTTCAGGACGTCAGGACATTCTACATGATCACGGTGCATTACGTATTGAGCTTCTTATGATTATGCTCTATCTCAGACTGTATACTACATAACCCTTTTGATTGGGTGTGTCCGATGGCGCTTATCTCGAGGAGACTACTTTATTTTATTAGAAGGAGCGACTTCTCTAGCCCTACAGAGATTGAGTGAGGATTTATTCTTAGCCAGCTTTATAGTGACATGGCTCTAAATTTTTGTGTTTCCCATTACAAGGGATCTTCATCCGTGTGCTTTATACCACCAGATTTCTCGAGGTGAGCGGATTTCTCTAGCCCCCGCAGTATTAGCTAGGATTTACAGGATATTGGGGGTGATTTTTGAGGCTGGTTCTTTAGAGTTGCATGATGTGACTCTGCGTGGCAATACTTGTACGCTTGGGTTCACCTCCACATACATGGTGTATTTGCTTGTTTCGAGTATCCACCATTCTTTTTAGGTCGAGGATATCCTATCATCTTGCAGTTATATCGAGCCTCGTATACTTTGGAGATGGAGCGGATTCACATGTTCTTCTTTGCTTCTCATTTGGTCAGAGATCAATTTTATTACCCACTAATATATATTGACTTACCATGGCTTGGTAGGGTTGATCTTGTTGAGATGATGAGAATGACAGATATTCTTGCTTCATGGTCACAACATTGAGAAGAGTACCTTTTCGATACATCCGGGTGGTTATATCGATTTCATTTTAGAGGACTATTAGCCCAACCGAGTTGCATGGCAGTTTGATTTCTTTCAGTCGATCGCTCATGATGGTAGCCCATTCATCCTTGGTGTAGTAGACGTTAGGAAGATCAGAATGGTTCCCCGACAGTTACCGCTACTATTTGGCTACATTCTTGAGGCTACCGGTGCTCACTTTTAGATAGTTTCTCTGTGGGTCACACAGGGGTTAGTTATACCTACCTCACCTGGGTATGACTATCTTTCAGTCCTTTTCTAGAGCATGGTGCTAGGAGATATGAATGGAGGGTGAGATCTTTAGGAGTTCCTCGAGGTTAGAGGCCTCGATGTCAGTCACCACCCTCAGGACACAACAACACTAGAGGTATAATTACTATTTTTCTTCTTTTCAATACTTCTACCATCTTCTTTATTGTATCATTAAAATATATTCGATGCATTTGATCTTGTAACTTGATTCATGATAGATATGACAGTTGATGAGCAGGTCAGAGCTGAGGATACCCCTCCTCATGGCAGAGTTAGAGCTAGGGATTCTATTCCTAACTACATTGAGATTTCCTCACCAGCTCACAGACGTAGAAGTAGCCAACCTATAGAGCATGTGTAGGATTCAGTTGATTGTTCCATGAGTCCCCCTCCACAATAGTTTATGACTTGAGGTACTGTGTGCATCGGAAATATTATTGAGGACTCGAGTTGGTGGCATCACCTTTGATACTACCTCTTTAGATTTTGCTACTCATTCTGTGGAGCCACTTTTTCTTTTGAGCGACTCGCCATTATCCCTGGAAGACCGAGGGTGAGAGATATCTGCCTAGTTTTTTGTTGAGCGACATATCCGAGCTTATCGATAGTGAGGGTCCTTGAGGATTACTTACAATACCCCTGATTCGCCATATTCAGGTACTTTCTTCCTCTCTTTGTTCTTTGGTTGCACTTCTTTACATTTACGGCTCTGCTTTATGCTGATTATTTTCATTTGTTCCTTGTAGTGCCTAATGTAGGTTATGAGTCCAAGATCTATCGATATCCTCAGAGGCCGATCCATATGACAGGCATGATTACAACTTGGTGTTTTGAGGGATGTGATTTCTCGCTACTTTGGACTCACGAGTCACTTCACATCTTATGCGCGAACACCATTCGGATCTTTTAGCTATCGGCTTGGAGAGGAGCGTTCGTGTATCTGAGACTCTCTAAAGAGACATAGAGTTCTTGATCCACGGATGAGATCTTCAGATTGTCCGCATACCTGTGAGCTTTAGAGTCGCTTAGAGAGATGGCCTAATTCATGAGATGAGTTTGAGGAGAGTCACGTATGACATGACCATCGATAGATGCTTCTTGAGTTGAGATTAGTTCCGATCGAGTCAGAAGGCCGGGGACAGAGAGCTTCGCAATAGAAGAGTAGCACCATTATTCCACCAGCAATGGTAGATACCGAGGCTACTTTGATCGAGCTACCGATGCTTTATAGTTGGCGAGAGTGACCTTCTTTAGTAGCTTTATTTAGCACTTCAAAGCTGTCTGTGATGTTACTTTCTTATTCTTTTTTTATTAATCGTGTATTATCTTGTTGTATTAGTAAAATCATCATTCCTCTGTTACTCTTGTGCTTTTTGTCTTTGAAGGATTTGATGAAAAAATCAGCTTTGATTTGTGCTTTGGGTTTAATTTGTATGTTGGCTATAAAACTTGGATCATTTTAGCTTTGATTGCAATAATTTATGGAGCTTTGATAGGATTTGTCATTACTATGATGCCTTATTTAGGACATGCTAAATGAATGGTTTGACCGATTTGTTAGAATTAACTTGTTGGATAGATAAGAGTTCTTAAACCACCCACTCTCTACTTCTATGACTTTGCTGAAGATCTCTTTCTTTTATGTCCTTGCAGATTTGAGTCTCCTCCAACCCTAGCTTCATGCTTGGTTGAGTTTGGTGGAGGAATTGATTTATTTATTTTGATGAAGTACTTCGCTGGGGAATTGGTTTATCCATGCTTGGTTGGATTTGAAATTCCTTCTGTCCTAACTTTAAGCTTGATGGACTTGATGAATGATTGACTTGATTTGTCATATTGACTTGTTAGAAGTAAATTCCATGCTTGCTTTGACAGATTCATTGAAGGGTACCTACAGATGACCCAACCTCTTGGCTTGTATATGGTCAATGTAGAGTTATCAATCTAGCAATGTGTGCTTTTACAGACAGAATAACTACAAAATTCCTTTAGTTCTACCACTTTTTATGAACTATGGAATTTCTTTCTCGATCCTGTGCTTTCTGCTTTGATAGACTTGATGAGGAGATTGACTTTGATATGTGATTTGAGCTTGCTCAAACCATTTGAGAATAAATTAAGATATCACTCTGTGGATAATATATAGATTGATTTGAGACAGTCCCGAATTGAGAGTTCCCTTAGATTGTCTTGATCTATTGATCAAGTAGAAAGATCTTTTAGATCCTAGTTGCTTGTAATCATTAAGCTAGATCTGGTTTGAGATTCAATAGCTATCATCATCCGAGAAAGGGCTCTTTCAGCCTTTCATGGCTTATTGAGTGAGGTGAGTTATCAACGACATTTGGGCTTGTTAAGTTTAAACTTACCAAGTCTTTAACTTAAGTAGTGGTTTTATGGTTTTGTCATCATACTAACGAACAGGGGCTCTTTCACTACGATCTTTCCTTATGGCTTATTGAGTGAGGAGAGCGTTAGAAACTCATCCATTTATGGGCTTGTTGAGTTCAACCTTTAGAACCCATCCATGCCCTAGACTTTAAGATGTAGAGGTTGATGTTTTTTTTTTCAACTCAATTGATTGAAGCTTCTAAAATTGGGAGTTCTTTTGACTTGATCTTCTACATTTGATAAATCTAGGAGATAAATTTTTGATATTTAGGGCTGTCTTTTCTTACGTAGCAATAGATTCTTTTTATTCTTGTAAGAACCTGCAACTTAACAGTAATAATTATGGGCATATTCAAGGATTTCGGTGTAAAGCTAGATGCCAACCTAAATCAGAATATATTTGAGGATCTTATCTTATAACACGATGTTGACTTAAATAAACTTAACATAAACTAAAAATGCCTGCTATATTGCAGGGGGGATTTTAAAGCACATTTATAAGATCTTTCAAGAAGAAATTTAGCAAATACATTAATATTTGAATTGATATGCTCTTAAGAGGGTTTTAACATGTAACATTGCTTTCATCTATGTATATAAATCTAAAAATACCCCTATAAAATAAGGGAATTTTCTCAAAAAATATTTTTTCTTTAAGTAGGTATATTTATTTAGGGATCTCGACATGAAGCATGATGTCGACCTAAATAGATATACTAAAAAAATGCCCTTATATTGTAGGGGGATTTCTATTATACCTCGAGAATGTATTCATCATGTATAATACTTTTTCAAGTAGCAACTATTGATTGGTGGCATTGGTCTTTCACTCTTTAGGTCAATGAGTTGGTATGCCCCTTCTTGGTGCACTTTGTCAATGACAAAAGGGTCTTCCCAATTAGGCTCAAATTTTCCACCAAATTTTTCATTAGGAATAATTGGTCTTCTCAGCACAGGACTAATTCCCCTTTTTAGAATATTTGAGGCCGCACCGTATGGTCAAAAGTCCTGAACATCTTTATTCGATAAACCTCCAGATTTTGATGAGCTTGCAATCTACCTTCATCAAGTGCATCGAGTTCCTCCATCCTCAGAAGAGTATTTTGATATTCAGTTAGATTGAATTGGATGGCTACCAAGTGACGGTAACTCTACTTCGAGTGGAAGAACTACTTCAGTTCCAAATACCAATGAATAGGGATTGGCTTTAGTCGGTGTCTTGTAGGTGGTTGATATGCCTATAATGCCTATATTAGTTTAGTATGTCATTCTCTCTTATTTTTAGTAAGGATTTTCTTGAGCAGCTTGACTAATGTCATGTTGAAGACCCCCGTCAAATCATTTGCTATTGGATTGTATATTGAAGAGTATCTCCAATCAAATTTGTGTCGATCGATGAATCTATATGTCTTTGTATTTTTAAACCTATGCCATTATCAAAAATTATTAAGCACGACACTCCAAATCTATATACCACATTACATGAAGAAGTTGATCACTCGATCAGCAGTAACTTCTTTAAATGGGGTAGCTTCATCCCATTTAGAGAAATAGTCAGTTCCTTCTAGAATGAAGCAGTGTCCAACTGACGATGGTGGGTCAATTGGTCCAATTACATCTATACCCCAGCATTCGAATGGCTAGGATGCTATTGTTGGGTATAGTGGATTTGGAGGTTGGTGGATTATATTCTCATGTACTTGACATTCATGACACCTTTTAGCATGATTGATACAAACTCTCACCATAAATGGCCAATAATAGCTCATCCTTTTGATCTTTACTACCATCTTGGGACCTGACTGATGTGCACCCCAAAGTCCTTCATGAACTTCGACCATCTCTTTGCTAGCCTCATCTGCATTTAGGCATTGTAGTCACATTTGTTCAAAGGATCTATGATATAGAGTGTTGTTGACAAAAGCATAGCGTAACATCCTCTTCTCAATTTGAGCTGCCAATGATTTATTATTTGGTAATTTGCTTTCTTTAAAGTAGTCAATGAAGGGTTGCCTCCAATCATGTGGCTCTTCCACAATAAAGGCTTCACACTACTTTTCTAAAGCAATGTCATTCTTAGCTCTTCTTGGTATAACTCCTTATTGATTTTGTGGAGTATGAGGAGTAACCTGAGTCACATCCTATTAGGTCAAATTTGATAACCCCTCTACCTACGGGGATTGGTACTTTGTTGGCTATAGAACTCGTTGAGTAAATATATCGATCACACATAATCACCATTCATACTTGTCATTTCCTTAGTTAATTTTGCTAAGCAATCGACTTTGCTATTCTCAGATCAAGAGACTCGAGTTAGTGTGATATTTGATATTTGCTTCATAAGCTTGAGAACTCGCTTGTGATAGAAAACTAACTCAAGCTTGTTGATTTATAGAGGCAAAGTACTTGATTTATAATAAGCTGAGAATCACCAAAATTATGCAAGTTTTGAATGCCTATGAAAATAGCTTCTTCAAGACCTACCACTAATGCTTCATATTTAGCTTCATTATTAGTTCTTAGCTCGGTCAACCCATATGATCATCTCATTATCCCTTTTTCTGGTGTTATGAAGACGATGCTGATTTCTGCTCTTACCCTTGAAAAATTTAGAGTTTGAATATTTGATTAATGAGGCTCCATCAAAGTATATTTTCCAAATTTATGATTTTTCTCTTTCATGAATATGCATAATTTGCTCATCAGGCAAATCGTCATTAAGATAAGAGTCCGCGGGGATGGGATGTGCATCAAGAAAATTTGCTAAGACTTGTCCCTTCACTGCTTTTTATGGAACGTATGTAATATCAAATTATAGAAGCAATATTGCCCATCTTGCCAAGCGACCTGTCAACGCTGATCTTGTCATCAAGTATTTTAGCGAATCGATCCTTGAGATGAGGGTAATCTTGCGGAATAACATATAATGACAGAGCTTTTAGACTATAAAGATTAATGCCAAATAGTGCTTCTATCGAGAGTATCTCATTGCCTCCTATTAATCTTCAAGATATAATAAAGAGCATTCTCTTTACTTTCTTCATTATGTGCCAATAATGCTCCAAGGGACTCTTCTAATGCGCGTGTATAGAATGAGAGGGCTTCCTGAGTAGGCCGTAAGGATTGGTGGATTTAATAGATAGCTTTTAATGCTATTGAAGGCTTCTTGGCACTCCTTGTCTCATTTGAATGAAACATCCTTCTTCATCAACTTTGCAAATGATTGACAGCATCCTGATAGGTTTAATATAAATCGACGGATGAATGCAAGCAGTCCTTGTAAAGAACAAAATTGATACAAGCTTTTCGATGGAGGAAACTCCATAATTGTCTTGATTTTAGCAGGATCAATTTCAATTCCTCTTTGATGTATAATGTACCTGAGAAATTTTCCAGAGGACACCCCGAATGCACATTTCAGAGGATTCATCTTGAGATCATATTTTCTATTCTTTTTAATACAACTCTCAAGTCTTCAAAGTGATCCTCACGATTTAAGCTTTTCACCACAAAATCATTAACATAACACTCCACTTTCTGGTGAATCAACTCATCAAAAATATGAGCCATGGCTTTTTGGTATGTTGCTCCAGTATTTTTCAAACCGCATGATTATGTAGAAGTATATACCAATTGGTGTTCTGAACGATGTATGTTTTTCATCTTTAGGCACCATCTTGATTTGATTATATCTCAATGATCCATCCATAAATGAGAATATGTCGTAGTTGGGAAGTATTGTCCACTAGTAGTTCTGATATTGGAAGTGAAAAGTCATCTTTTGGGCATGCCTTATTTAGGTCCCAGAAGTCAATGCAGAGATGGATTTGGCCATTCTTCTTCATAATTGGGATAATGTTGGCTATCCAATATGCATACTTCTCCGTTCGGATGAAGCCTGCTTCGATCAGTTTCTTAGTTTATGAAATTATTTGTTCTTCAATTTCCAATCTTATTTGCCTAGAGCTTGCTTAGCGCATCTAGTTTAATAGCTTATGAATCAACATCGGATAAGCGACATTTCGAATATGTCCATGTAAGCAATTCACAAAGTAACACTTTTAACTCTTCAACTTTCATCGTAGAAGGGTGAAAAGTTGGACAAGGATCATCCTCAACTAGGTTGATTGTTTCATCTATCATAGCTATTTGTCCACCATCTTGAGTTCTTCTGCTTGGCTTTACTTACTTCTTCATCTTTTGTGAGAAGAATTTCATGGAGATCATCTTCTTCATCGCTATGAGTTCCTATCTCAGCTTCTATTATATTATAACATGCTTTATTTTGATGAGATTTGTAGATGAATCCAAGATATTTAGTGAAAAATTATCACTTCTTCATGATGCTTGAGAACTTCTTTGGCTCCACATCCTGTTACAGATTTAAGTTATTTGCTTTGTAATTCCAATATGAATTCCAAGCTTATGCATCATTCTTTGTAACTTCTACGAATAGTATATTAGTATTCTTATTGGCACTATCTCATCAAAATTTTGATGTTGAACAGGCCGATCAAAATTGTAAGGCTGAGACTCTTCAAATTTATAGAATAGAGTTCTTCGCTCACCTCAACCAAGGACACATAGAATATTATCAACTCTTCAATGTTATGAACCTCCAATGGAGTAATTTTTTTGAAGTACTACTGAGGGATGGGTATAATTTTGAAGGAGTCCTTTGACACTACTAAATGAGATATCCTCTTGATGCGACCATCTGACTCTATTTCCATAAGTAAATTCAAAGTCATAGTCTGAATCAGAATCACTTATTTCATACTTTTCTTCCCTTGAAAGCTTATAAGTTCCCTTAGGTTTGACAGGAATATCTTCTTCTTATTCTTATGTGTCACTTCCCAAATGAGGAACTGATATTCTTGATTTAAATGTAGAATCAAGTGTTTTAGGGAGAGTCGGCATTGCCTTCTTTCTTCCCTTTTGCTTTTGCTATTTGTGAAGTTACTTTTTAGTTCCTGAAGTGGATGCTACCGCTTCAAGGGGCTCTGTTGGCTTAGGCTCTTTGGGGATGAAGTACTTTGCATATTCATAAATCTTTGCTTCATGGATGAGAATGGTTGTTACGAATTCAACTCTTCTCCATCTTTAGGTACTTCATACATTGATGCATAGTTGATGGGACCATTCCATACTCATGCTACCATGGTCACCCAAGAGAGCTCTAAATGATGTATCGACATATGAAACTTGGCTTCTATATATAAATCTCAAAACTTGAGTGGAGAATAAAAGAACCTATTTTTTTGCCCTTTTCATTGAAACCATGAACCATCAACTTATCTCTCCAAGATGTTGGATATCAAGTGATAATCCTCTTAATACCTTTAGACTCATAAGATAGAAGAACCCGATCAATCAATATTCTAATCAAGATGCCATCACTCTCTACAGTAACATATAGAGGATGGTTGTGAACTGCCATTCCCAACATAATATCTTCTTCATAAAATGTGATTACTGGGAGACCTTGAGTTCTTCAATGCATTTTTTGCAAAGTAAGCTTCATAACTCTCTTCGAGAGCCTAGTATCAAAGTTTCTGAGATCTTTTGACATCAAGAGAGCCTCATACACACTCGCCAGGGATCTTTCTATATGATAGAATATTATAGTCTATCTTTTCGCTTGATTTAGGCTTTATTCTAGGATTTATGGGAATGATATCTTCGTTGACTTCAATTTATTTGTCTTTGCCTTTATTTACATTTCCCATTTTTTATGAAGGTGGTAAGACTTTACCACTTCTCAACTGAACTTGAATAACTTTGTCATGCTCAGATTCTTCTAAAGAGGTAGGTTCTTCAAATTCATTGGTCAAAAGGGCTAGACTCATTTTTCAATTTCATACATTTCATGTGTGATGATATCGATGAGTCGACTCTTCTCAATCGGGAAAACATAAATCTTCATCTGAACTATTATCATCTTGTTGAGTCATCAAACAAAATTCAAATGTTAACTTTTCAAACTCTTCCGATAAGAATTTTGATGGGTTGGTCGAAGTCCTACCCTTATCATTTTGGAGTAATTGATGTTGAAGAATATCTGATATCACATAAATGATTTGCATGTCTCTACTGGACAAGATTCACCATTATCTTCTTCATCCGATTCATCAATGCAAAGTTTAGGCATAAAGTCTGCAAGCCTAAATGGTTGCCTTGCCGGCTAGTGATACTTCTCTAAATTATTAATAATCTTTTGAGTTGTAGTTCTTTTCTCGATCTTCTTTTTCTTAGCCGACTTCTTTAATTTATGAGGCTTGCATTTAGTAGACTGCTCCTCATGCTATCATAAAGTAGCCTTATCAAAATGCCACTGAGAAGCCCAAATACTTGATTTATGTATCTCTTTTAAGTCCAATATAGGTTCAAGTGGTGATTTTCACTTAACACTAAGGATGTCCTTTAGCTACTTCAGCATTTTATGGTCTTTTTGGAGACTACTGTTTTCCATTCTTTAATCTGAACTGATTTCTCCTTTTTATCTTTGATAGATGTTACAGAAGAGAACGTAATCATCTTTATAGACTCTCTTTTAGGGTTGACTAAAATACTGTCGGATAGTATAAATTCACCTCGATACTTTCTTTCTAGCCAATCTTTGAAGACATAACAATCTTCAATAGATGACCGATCATCGATGATAGATAGTAATTTGGATTATTGACTTGATCAGCTTCTTCAGGATTTTTAATTTCTGGTAATTATAGACTAGTTTTGATTGCTTGCCAAATAATTTGGTCACATTATCTCTTCTAAAGGAATAATCTTTGTTCATCTTTTTCTTAAGAGATGATCGCATTCTTCATCATCTCTTGCTTTTATTTTGGACACTCCCACCACTTGGAAAAGTCGAGGTTTATCATTACCTCTAATACTAATTTTGGTTGTGGATTAGAATATATGCTTCTTTCCTTATCATCATTGTACATTATGTTTTCTTTCTTTATCCATATTATATATATCACCCGCTTTCACCATTTGAATTTGTAGGAAGCGAATTTCATTTCTTCTGAGTCAAGGTTTATTTTTCTCTTTGATTTATCTAGATAGATTTGACTTAGTGATTCATTTTCAAATTTAGCCACCTATCAAGCAAGTCTGGAATGTTGCAATCATCATATAAAAAATGTCATTTTATCATCCATATTGCCCATTAGCAATTGGATCACATGTTCTTCTTCCAATTATTCACATTTCATACTTCATTAACCACGACTTATGAATTTTGTCACGACTCATCTTTTCTCCTTTCAGCAAGAACGACATTTTCTGTTGCATTACAACCTCTTCATGAATATGTCTAATTCATCAAAGGTTTTAATTGAATCATTTGATAATTCTGCATACCACAAAGTTGAGGCCAAGCAAATAATCAAAAAAAAGCGCATCATTCCCTCTTGTTACCACAAGTAGCCTTAAATTGGCTAGATGTTGCTTTGGATTACTAAGCCACTAAAGTATTAAATTTTGTATGATTAACCTTTCTGTATGACACTTGATCATATTCAACGTAAGGGCGACCTTACTCACCACTTTCGCTCTAAGACTATTTTATCTTTTCATTGATTATTATTTCTTGAGCAAATACTATTTCTGTGTGCTAGCCATATTTTTGAATTATTGATAAGTTTGGTTAACATTCCCACTTCATGTGTGGCATGTACATAGAGCTTGAGGTACCGTGATTGGTGAAGTTGTATTACTACCTATTGAGGATGAAATGTGTGCATTTGATGTGATATTCTTTTGCAACATCTCCATCATAATATTCATTTATACCATCATGTCATTCTTCTTGGTACCTTGCTGTGCAATTTTCTTGTCTTTGACTTCCATTTGACGCTACATTTTTCTTTGCTCTTTAGCTAGCCACGACGTAAATAAGTATAGGCTCTTCTTCTTACTTTTCTTCTTATTATTGTTTTGCTCCTTGCTCATCTTCGTGGAAGAACTTGACCTTCTCCTTGTGCATTTGCAGGGCTATTGATAAGGTTGAACGATGACGTTGATTATAAAAGCGTGTACAAGGCTGATCATTTCCTAGTTCAACTATATATATATAGCTTCAACACCCATGATCTCTTTTTCATTTTGATCTTCTTCTTCTTCCGTAGAGATTGAAGATCCATCTTCTATTTGCTTTTGTGAAGACTCTTCTTCATAATGTCAATTCGTGTTCAGTTCCCTGATTCATGTTGTGATGGCCGAGAAAAGTTCATCTATATCTCTAACCATATATAATTTCTACTTCCATAGTGTCCTCTTTATCACCTTCTTCTTGTACATGAATTTCTGATCAACATTTTCAGTGGATCTCTGGTTCAATGTATGAAACAAACACCTCTTCTATTAAAGGATTACGATCAAAGTGAACCTTCTCTTGTGGGGGTGAATCTGATCTATGAAGGGATCTTCTAAAGGATTCTCTAGGGTGTTGACCGTTATGTCTTTCATCAGTGATATCCTTTCTTTTGGGTATCCACCTATGATAGGTTATTTTGAGGTAGATTTTTGTATATATGTATCAAATGTCACACCTCTTCCATTATTCAAAGTTTCATTATGGGGCCTTGGCCTCCTTATCTACTTATCCTTTCATCGGGACCTTTCGGCAGCAGATTCTTGAATATGCAGTCCAAGTGTCACTCTCCGATGCTCACCATGAAGCATACTAGGCTCGATGACTAGTTACCAGAAGAGATGGCAACCTTCTTGGTGGAGCTTTAGTATTCTCAATCACCATAGGCTTCTGAAATCTTCTTTTCATCAAGCCTTTATCCTTGGCTACTTTGAGAACTTTGTGTATTATGACAGACAGTGTTTCAGGCTGTCTCCTCTGTGGTGGTGGAGCTTGACGTTATTGGTTCCAGAAAGACTACTTTACTTCACCAGTAGAGCTATTCCTTTTTACCCACTTTAGATTGTCAAAGTGGTTATGGGTAGGAATACTCGCTTATGGTGGCAGTATTGTTTGTTCATTAGGTCGCTCAAAGGGGATCTGTTGAGCCCTCGCAACATTTCTTCTTCTTCTATGCCTTCTAGTTAATTTGCTTCCCGATGAGGAAGCTTCATGATCATGCTTTCCAGGTACAAAAGGTTCAATCGGCAGAGCAGTTGTACCATGAGGCATTAAATACACAGTTCACCCACTTACGGTTCTTTTCATCATGAGGGCTTCAGATTGACCTAGCCTTTAAAAACTGAAGTTCTCTATCGAGAGAACTCCCTAATAGCAGTTGGCTGCTGAACTGGTTGGCAAGAATGGCTAATAGGAGCTTCAATTACTTAAGGCCTTCCAGCATGGCCTCAGACGAGTATACCACGGGTGGGTACTTCAGGAGTTGCACCTACGATAGGCAGGAAATTCAAGCTACCAAATTGAATTATAGCCCAATCTCGGTTGATGATGACATTGCTAGATGATCACACCACATAGCTAACGTGAAAGAGTGCTCTATAGATCCATTATGTAAAAGTGAAAGATGGGGATTGGTAATTAGTAATTATTATTTCACACTATACTTTCAAAATGTAGAGGTACTGAGGAACAAAATAATAGTATAATAAAAATATACTTTACAGAATAATTCATTCATCATAGAGTTGTATACATTAGTAATTTGAATTTATTACACATTTAAATCACCATTTTTTGTTTTGAATTTTTAAATATTTTATTGCTACTATAGCACATATATGAGTAGCCAAAGATAGAAAGAGAATCATGTCCCCAGCGGAATCGCTAGAAATTTGTAGGCTCCAAAAATTCGCCACCGACCTCTCGACAAATTGATTGAAGAGTATAATTTAAGTATCAGTGTAATTTTTAGAAGACAAATGGAATAGTAGATAAGACACTACCTAGATATTTCATCCTCATTTAGTGAGGATTTTAGATTTGGTTCTAGATTTCTTATAGGCGTAAGCACCTATAGTTAATTACCCCTCTCAATAAGTGAGAGAGAACTTTCAATTAAGGCTAGTCATTAGATCACTTAATGCGTAGAATATAATAGCAGCATATGGAGTTTTAAAATTTAAGATTATGAAATTCATTATTTCAGCTTAAATCGGATGGTTGAGGGAATGATGACATGCCCGATCTAGATCCCATGGTTCTATCCCGCCATCGTCCCTACTACTTAGTTAGAGGAGTAGTACCCAACTGAAAGGATCCTTATCGAACACATGGGTTACGTCCCAAGAAATCTTCTAGGGTGGTGTTTTTCAGGAGACAATCTTAAGTCGAGGGTTTTTCCTATCAAGTATACCTATGATTCACAACTCAAAGGGCGAGCCATTGGAGCATATGCCACGATCATGATCGTAATATAATGGAGCATTACTAGCCAAACCACCCGATCAGAGGACTTTGGTCATAACTACATCATCAGAGCCTACCAAGCCACGTGAGAACACGCACATCTTACTAGAGATTGATTGAGAGTGAACATATAATAACTTGATATGACATTCTTTGTGAGCTAGAGTTTTCTTAATTTATCACATTCAACAAACTTATTACGGAAGGTGGATTGAATAGAATTTGCTTTAAGCTTTAAAGATTAAATTTTATTTAAATAGTTTTTAGATTGATACTTGATTGAAGTTATTTTTATTTGAGATTAGAATTGTATTTTGATGGAAGTATCCCCTCTGGTTGAAATCACCATTCAACATGCCACCATCCTGGTAAAATTGATTGAATCAAATATATTTAAGAACTTTAGATCCTACTTGTATGTTCTAACATGGATTATTTTACTATCACCTAACATACTAATGATATTTTAATAAGTTAAAATATTTATAATAGATTTTTAAGTTTTGTTAACCCGGGCCCAGTCCTAAGACTAAACCGGGAAGCAACCCACACATCATCCTCAGACACTTGAATTTAAGCATTCAGCATAGTGTCGGAGACCATGCATATGTATTTGAGAATGACTTAACTAACACCTTCTATTTGCTTGTACAAAGTCTTTCGAATCTGGTAGCGTTCAGTTCATTCATTTAAAAGTTTGTACAAGCTTTGAATAAGAATATATTCATTATAGATATGTGTAAGAAATTTATTTTCATTCAAGAATTTGCATGTACTTTAGAATATTTAAACCAAAAAGTGATAAGATAAGATATGTGCATGGGCATTTTTATGCGATATATACAAGTTGATATGTATGAAGTTCACCCAAAAGAAAGCTTCAAGCCTCTATAATTTTATCATTCAAGGACTCTTCACATTTCTATAACTTGCCATTCAATCTTTATTTCATTTTTAATCAATTATATTAAAGGAAATGAATTTCACAAAAATAGCCTCATGATACTCTTCAAATTTTCATAAGATGTTTATATACAATATCATAATGCTATCCTCACTATCAACTTTTTGCTTAAGAGTAAGCATCTATTGATTGCATTAGTAGGTTCGGATTAAAGATCTTTTATTTCAAATTTTCAATATACATATAAGAGTTGTTAAACCCAATTTAGATTTATCCTTAACTTCATATCAAATTCCCTATTCATTTGAAAATTAGACTTCAAATTTATTGCAAGTCTGTTATGAGTTTAATATTAACTTCCTTAAGTTTCACTTGCATTTGATTTGATAACAAACATGGAACAAGGTTGTTGTGATCTATTTTACATATATTGCAGTTGTCATTGTACTTAATTATTAATTTTATTAATAAACAAAGATGGCTCCTTTCCTATAAATAAGGTTAAGAAGAAATTACCTTTCATATGATTTGCAAAAGCATAGCTTTTAAAGATTTTGAAGAAAGGAGAATTTGCTCTAAAAAGTAAGTATTTTACTTTATTATTATATTTCTCCTTTGTTTTGTTTAGTTTTCCTTTAAACATTCTCCACTTTGATTTAATGTTTATCGTGCATTTTCTTATTTAATTTGAGTTTTGATGATTTTCATTTGAATTTATTTAAGTGCCGAATTTCCGTCAAAATTTTGGTAGCATGTTGGCTAGATGGAGCGACAATTAACAAATGTTGGCTTTTCTGACCCTATGAAGATATGAGCAGTGGTGTCTTGACACCACAATGTCTTTTCACTTCTACATGTCTACATACATGGTCTGAACTCGCAAAGAAAGATGCAAGCACATATATTTCCACATTCATATTTTAATGCTGTGGTGTATAAGGTCTTAACTCTAAAGAAATAGTTATTTCCACACATCCACAAATTATCCTCAGATTCTTATTTTATTCTGGATGAGAGAATTAGAGGAGAAAGAGAATGGATTCGACTTGCTTGGCTCAAGACGACCTGAGGAAGAAATGGATAGGAAAACATAAATGGGATAAAGGTATTTTTCGGTTTAGGAGAAATGGAAGAAGAATGAAAAGAAAGGAGAAGAGAGAGAAGAAGGAAGAAGAAGAAAGAGGAACCACCTTTGGTTTGAGGGAGGAGAGAAAGAGAGGTTTTGATTTGGATGAGGAAGAAGGAGGAAATGAGGAGAGAGATCTCGGTTGAATGAAGGAGGTTACCTTCATATGATTTGTTGAAAAGAACTCAGAGCTTTAAAGATTTCAAGAAAGGAGAGGAATTTGCTTGCAAAGTAAGTTTTTTTTATTATTATATTTCTCCTTTGTTTTGTTTAGTTTTCCTTTAAACATTCTCCACTTTGATTTAATGTTTATCGTGCATTTTCTTATTTAATTTGAGTTTTGATGATTTTCATTTGAATTTGTTTAAGTCATTACAAAATTTTGGTAGCATGCCAGATGAGATATTTAACAAATATTGGCTTGCTAAGACTCTAGAGATATAAAGTGGTGTCTTGTGACACAATCAAGATCTCATTTTCTCATGGGGCATTAGCTGGTCAACCTGCAAAGAAAGATGCAAGCACATATATTTCCACATTCATATTTTTTTTTGCAGATGCTGTGGAGTCTTGAACTCAAAGAAATATTTCCACACATCCACAAATTATCCTTGTGATTCTTATTTTTATTCGGATGAGAGAATTGAGGGAGAAAGAGAATAGGCTCGATTCTGTTTGGCTCGCATTTGGGAGGAAGAAATGGATGGGAAAACATAAATCTCCTAAGGAAAGTAAGGTAATTTTCGATTTAGAGGGAGAAATGGAAGAAGAATGAAAAGAAAGGAGAAGGGAGAGGAAGAAGGAAGAAGAAGAGGGAACTACCTTTTCGGTTTGGAGGGAGGTAGAGGAAGAGAGGTTTTTGGATTTTCGGATGAGGGAAGAAGGAGGAAATTGAGGGAGAGAGACCTCGCCATTCGGTTTGAATGAAGGAGGTTACCTTTCATATGATTTGCTTGAAAAGCACCAAAAGTTTAAAGATTTTGAAGAAAAGAATTTGTCATGCTTAAAGTAAGTATTTTACTATTATATTTCTCCTTTGTTTAGTTTTCCTTTAAAACATTAGACTTTGATTTAATGTTTATCGTGCATTTTCTTATTTAATTTGAGTTTTGATGATTTTCATTTGAATTTGTTTAAGTCATATAAAATTTTGATGTATAGGAGATTATTTAACAAATGTTTTTTTCTTATTTGAATAGCATGAGTGGTGTCTTGTGACACCACAAATTTCAGATTTATGCTTCTATGGCATTATCAACTGAAAGAAAGATGCAAGATATATTTCCACATCATTTTTTTAACCATGGGAGTAATTCTTGAACTGAAAGAAATAGTTATTTCCACACATCCACAAATTATCATTTATTTTTTATTGGATGAGAGAATGAGGGAGAAAGAGAATGGCGACTTGCTTGGCTCGCACATGGGAGGAAGAAATGGATGAAAAACATAAATCAAATAAGGGAAAGTAAGGTAATTTTGGTTTAGAGGGAGAAATGGAAGAAGAATGAAAAGAAAGGAGAAGGGAGAGGAAGAAGGAAGAAGAAGAAAGAGGGAACTACCTTTTCATTTGGAAGGTAGGAAGAGAGGTTTTAGATTTTCAATGAGGAAAGAAGGAGGAATTGAGGGAGAGAGACCAGCCTTTGAATGAAGGAGGTTACCTTCATATGATTGCTGAAAGCATGTTTCTTTAAAGATTTCAAGAAAGGAGGAATTTGTTTGCATTTAAAGTAAGTATTTTACTTATTATTATATTTCTCCTTGTTTTGTTTAGTTTTCCTTAAACATTCTCCACTTTGATTTAATGTTTATCGTGCATTTTCATTTAATTTGAGTTTTGATTTTCATTTGAATTTGTTTAAGTCAATTTCTTTCAAAATTTATATGTCGGCTAGATGAGCATATTTAACAAATGTTATCTTTCTTGCCTATTTGAGTTCAATGTCTTGTGACACATAAAGCCTTCTGATCATGATGGGGTATTAGTGAATCGAAAGAAAGATGCAATATATTTCCACATTCATATTTTTATGTCTAAGTATTAGCGGTCTTGAATTTGCAAAGAAATAGTTATTTCCACACATCCACAAATTATCCTTTGCATTCTTATTTTTTATTCTGGATGAGAGAATTACAAGAGAGAACTCGATTTTTATCACAATGGAGGAAGAAATGGATAGGAAAACATAAAATCAGCTAAAAAGTAATAATTTTCTTTAGAGGGAGAAATGGAAGAAGAATGAAAAGAAAGGAGAAGGAGAGGAAGAAAAGAAGAAGAAAAAACTACCTTTTTAACAAGGAAGAGATTTTATTTCTGATAAAGAAGGAGGAAATTGAAGAGAGACTCATGGTTTGAATGAAGGAGGTTACCTCATATGATTTGCTTAAAGAACTTTGTAGCTTTTTAAAGATTTTAAAGAAAGAAATTTGCTATAAGTAAGTATTACTTATATTTTTAGTTTTTTTAAACATTCACTTGATTTAAATGCATTTTCTATTTATTTGATGATTTCATTGAATTTATAATTTCACAAAAATTTTGGTAGCATGTTGATGGAGTGACATTTAACAAATGTTGATATCACTCTATTTAAAATAAAATGAGTATTCTTGACACCACAACCATCTTCGCATTTATGTCTAAAATTAGCTTTAACTGCAGATGAAGTACATATATCCACATTCATATTTTTGCATTGTGTAGAGTATTAGGGATCTTGGAACTTGAAAGAAATAGATTTCCACACATCCACAAATTATCCTTTGCATTCTATTTTTTTATTTGATGAGAGAATTGAGGAGAAAGAGAATGGAGTCACTCTGCTTGGCTCATAATTGGGAGGAAGAAATGGATAGGAAAACATAAATTCATAAGGGAAAGTAAGGTAATTTTTTTTTGAGGGAGAAATGGAAGAAGATGAAAAGAAAGGAGAAATAGGAAGAAGGAAGAAGAAAGAAGGAACTACCTCTTTAAGGTAGAGGAAGAGATTTTTTGGATTTTCGAATGAGGAAAGAAGGAGGAAATTGAGGGAGAGAGACCTCGCCGTTCGGTTTGAATGAAGGAGATTACCTTTCATATGATTTGCTTGAAAAGCACTTCGTAGCTTTTAAAGATTTTGAAGAAAGGAGGGGAATTTGCTTGCGTTTAAAGTAAGTATTTTACTTTATTATTATATTTCTCCTTTGTTTTGTTTAGTTTTCCTTTAAACATTCTCCACTTTGATTTAATGTTTATCGTGCATTTTCTTATTTAATTTGAGTTTTGATGATTTTCATTTGAATTTGTTTAAGTCCCGAATTTCCGTCAAAATTTTGGTAGCATGTCGGCTAGATGGAGCGATATTTAACAAATGTCTGTTAAGATGCTTATGAAGAGTATGTCTTGACACCACAAGCCTTTCAAGACTTATTAGATATTATGGTCTTAACAAAGAAAAGATGCAAGCACATATATTTCTATTCATATTTTTTTATATGCTGGAGTATTAGCTGGTCTGAACTTGCAAAGAAATAGTTATTTCCACACCACAAATTATCCTTGCATTCTTATTTTTTTTATTCATGAGAGAATTATTGGAGAAAGAGAATGGAGGCGACTGCTTTTTAGCACGAAGGAAGAAATGGATAGGAAAACATAAATCCAAGGGAAAGTAAGGTAATTTTCTTTAGAAGAAATGGAAGAATGAAAAGAAAGGAGAAGAGAGAAAGAAGGAAGAAGAAGAAAGAGGGAACTACCTTTGGTCAGGAGGAGAGGAAGAGAGTTTTCATTTTGGATGAGGGAAGAAGGAGGAAATTGAGGGAGAGAGACCTCGCCGTTCGGTTTGAATGAAGGAGGTTACCTTTCATATGATTTGCTTGAAAAGCACTTCGTAGCTTTTAAAGATTTTGAAGAAAGGAGGAATTTGCATGTTTAAAGTAAGTATTTTACTTATTATTATATTTCCTTTGTTTTGTTTAGTTTTCCTTAAACATTTTCCACTTTGATTTAATGTTTATCGCATTTTCTTATTTAATTTGAGTTTGATTTTCATTTGAATTTGTTTTAAGTCCCTTTTCAAAATTTTGGTATATGATGATGACATTTAACAATGTGTTTTATCCTATTGAAGATGTGAAATGTATGACATCACAAGTCTGACTACATGCTTGTAGATACTTAAGAGAGAGAAAGCATATATTTTCACATTCATATTTTTTACACATGCTGAGATAATGTCTTTTCTAACTGAATTAGTTATTTCCACACATCCACAAATTATCCTTTGCATTCTTATTTTTTATTCTGGATGAGAGAATTAGAGGGAGAAAGAGAATGGAGGGGCTCGACTCTTGCTTGGCTCGCACGACTGGGAGGAAGAAATGGATAGGAAAACATAAATTCAGCTAAGGGAAAGTAAGGTAATTTTCGGTTTAGAGGGAGAAATGGAAGAAGAATGAAAAGAAAGGAGAAGGGAGAGGAAGAAGGAAGAAGAAGAAAGAGGGAACTACCTTTTCGGTTTGGAGGGAGGTAGAGGAAGAGAGGTTTTTGGATTTTCGGATGAGGGAAGAAGGAGGAAATTGAGGGAGAGAGACCTTGCCGTTCGGTTTGAATGAGAGGAAGAAGCCGTTCAATTTTTTGCTTCTTTCCCTTGCAGTTGAGAAAAAGAAGGGGGAGCGGTTAAGGGAAGCTTGCGCGGGATCAGTTGGGATCAAGCGAGTCGTTCGAACAGAAGAGGAGGCTTCTTCGGTCGTGAAGACGAGCGACGCATGAGGCTTCGTGCAGAAGAGGGTAGTTCGTTCGAAAGAGGGGAGGCTGAGCGGGTCGGGTCATTTGTGTGAGGGAGAACCGAATAGGTTAAGTGCTCGGGTCACGTGGAATAGGGCCTGTTCAAATGGATTAAGTGGGATTTAGGGCTAGGATTAGATTTAAATTTTCTGAAATTGATTTTTAAATTAGTTAATCGACTTTGATCTGAACGTTACGACAAGATTAAATAATTAATATATATATCAATTATTATTGAATTTCAACGAACGACGCATGTTCAATCATCAGTTTGGTTAGATCAAATTAAGTCAATTTCAGCTCAAAATACACACTATCATTTTCGACCATTCGATTTTCACGCAAATTTGTCCAAATTGAGTGCAAACAGTCTTACTTGATAAATTTTGATGCTAATGCAATCCATTTTATAACGATTGTGGCTTTGGCCTTTGATCGATATAAGTGTGTTGACGACTGATCGCTTGACGTTGATCATCGTCAATATTTATATTCTAACCCGTTTTGATGTTCTAAATGCGATGACAAAGTCCGTTCATCGATCAGAGGTCATTTGGGCTGATTTTGGCGACGTCCTGTGTATTTTAGCATCGATTTGCACATCGTCGCTTCCAATCATTTGACATTTTACTTCGTCAATTAGCACGCTCTCATTTGATAGTTTTTGATATTTCAAAGCTAACAACATGATAAATTTCATGAACGAAGGTCGTTCGGACATTATCTCTACACTCTAATATGCAGCTGACATTATCGATATATCGCTGATCGCGTTAGATTGTGTAATATTTATATTCCGATCAATTTCGACGTTCTGAACATGATGACAAAGTTCGTTCATTGATCGGAGGTCATTTTGACTATTTTCGGTGACATCTAATGCATTTTGAGCCCCGATTGCCTTACCAAAGTCCTGAATTCGACTTATGGGTTTGACTTTATGACACATATATGAAGGTCAATAAATATCCAAGTAATCAGATCTAGTGGTGTTTGTCAGGAGATATGCTCTACCTTGGTTGATAGAGACTTTTGCCTATCCCCTATGATTCACATCTCAGGTAGAGCTATTAGAGCATATAGCGGATGTGATCAGAATATAATGGTGTCATTTGATGAACCACCAATCGATGATGTGTATTAACTATATCATAGCATATCCAATAAACCACACAAGACACATACATGTCCCTAACAGAGTTTATATGTAAAATTGACTTGACATTGGTTCCTTTGTGAGTTAGAGTTTTCTTAATTTTTCACCTTTAACAAACAGTTGCGAAAGGTGGATTGAATAGAGTTTGCTTTAAATATTTAAGGATTGAATTTCATTTAACCATTAATAGCTTAGTAATATATTAGATTTAGCATTTGGATTGGTACGCAATTTAAATTAATTTAATCTAAAATTAAAATCAGATTATAGAAACACAGCCATCATCGGGGTGGATGTATTATTTGATTGTTTAATTTATTGTTTTAGATCCTATCAACTTTATTAGTTTAATAATAGAGGAACAGATCTACTGTCAGATGATAGAATTAGCTTCTTTGGTATTTTAATAAGTTGAAATTCTTATAATAATTGAATTTTAGGTTTTGTTAACTTGGACCCATAGGACCAAACTAGGAAGCAACCCATGCAGCATCCTCAGGCACTAAGTTTAAGCATTCAACGTAGTGTTACCATATGAGTGTATTTAAGAATGCTTGCATAATTTTAAGCATTAAATTTGAGTTTTAGTCATACTTTATAATATGTGCAAGAGTTCAATCGAAGCCTTAATTAACACATTCTGTTCGAATTCAACATTCAAATTTGATGTGTTGCGAATTCGATGGCATATTGTATCATAGAATTATGTTTATATTTGCACTTAAAATATTGTATATTTACTAGCATTTTATTTATTCATAAAATTTCTAAACTTCAATGGTTTGTTTATGCTCATCAAAGATATGTTAGATCTTTGCAAATTCAACATTCAAATTTGATATTCGCTCATACAACTGTTATACTTCCTTTAAGCGAGCTTATTTGAATTCAAGCTTCTTTTGAATACAAGTTGATTATTTAGTAAAAGTCGATCATGCTTGCTAATAGGCTATTTAGTTATAATGAAAACATCTTATGAATTTTACTTGATTTTAACTTTAGTTTGAAAATAGTACTCAACAAATCCTACGTGCTTTAATTTCATGTTCATTTAGAGCCTTATTCAATTCACTTTAAAATAAACATTGCAATGTAAGAAGGCATGTTCTTTGCGAATCTCACTTTAAAGTTTGATTTGGGCTCTATCTCATTTTAAAATTAGCCTTCTAGCTTCATGTAACCTCCACATAAGTATAACATGAATTCAAAGTTATGTTTGCATTTAGCTTATTTTCTTTCAATCATTTTCACACATGATATAACATAAGCCACAAAGTTCAATTAATTCTTCTTAGCTAATTGACCATTAACCATTATAGTTTGCTATAGAGTGTAAGCAAGTTATCAGACTTCGTCTTCATTCTCCAAGTTTGATTGTGTTCAATTTAAATCATTCTTATTTCACTTAGAATAAGTTGTAATAATATTAATGTTTATTAAAAAGATCATGCATGACCAAACTCATCGGTGAATATGCAAGTTATGTTTTTCATCTTCTTCATGTAAGAGTGATCAAACCCAATTTGACTTTATTTTAAATTCCACATCAAGAGATCAATATATATAACCAAATTTCAAATTTATTACAAATTTCTTATGAGTTTGGAGTTAGTTTCAAGCCTCACTTATATTCTATTTGAACACTTCCATTTATTTCAATATATAAAACAATGGACTCAAGCATTCATTCAACGATAAATTAAGTGAATGAACTAATTTTTTGTTAGCATATTCTCATGATATTAATATTTATTAAGTTAATTTAAATTTAATTTCAAATTCATTTCTTTTGGACTTTATATTTTATATTTAACTTGATGTTAAATCATTTTTTTAAGCTCTTTGATAAAATTTTTGTATTAAAATAATCTTGGTATGATTTTTGAAATACCTCAATCGATTTTCATCTCATCATGATAAATACGATGAAAATACACATATATACATCGACCATATATATATATATATATATATATATATATATATATATATATATATATATATAAGCATATTTTTTACACATTTATCATTAACCACAAAGATAAATCTTAGCATCTAAACTCAATTATATATGAAGTTTGCTGGAGTAGTAAACCCAGAGGAAGGAAGGGAATAGGAAAAGGCTGGAGACCGAGAGAAGGAAAAGGATGGGGAAGATGCCGGAAAGAGAGAAGAACCTCTTGGCTGCGACAAAAGGAATACGGGATGAGAACGAAGACGGATAGAGCCGTAAGGTGATTAAAATTACAAAAGACAGGAGTCACAAACTTTAAACAATAGGATTAATGAACCATCAATTGAAATAATTTGCTCTTCAATCGTCATAAGGCACAAAACTTTGCAGAAATCCATTCAATAAAAATTCAGGAGGATGAACACATGAAGCCTTTCGAACAAAGCATCAAAAGCAAGAAGAAACAACAAATCTGGAATGTGAAATCAAGAAGATGTTCAATTAACATAAATGAAACTTAGGTCTGGTTTCAATGAACTAAAGGAGACGATCGAAGGGGATTTCAGTTGAGTGGGGAGGAGTGAATTAAGATTGCTGATGGAGGGATTGGAATTTCGAGAATCACCTGTTGGAGAAGTGGCGACGGGATGGTGATTTTCGGTTGTGGAAGAAGGCTGACGAGAGGGTGATTTTTGGCTGTGGGATGGAGAGGGGCGATCGGAGTTTCTGCCTGTGTTTTTGTGTGCACAGCAGAAGGGATTGGTGATGGGATGAAGAACCCGTGCAGCTTGCGGCTTGGGGCTCGATTGGAGTAATGCCATACGGTTCCCTTGCGATTGAGGGAGATGGAAGCACGAGAGAAGAGGGAGATGGGATAGAACAAGTGATTTCTTGCGGTTTGAAGGGAAAACCGAGCTAATACGGAAGAGAGGGGGAGATTCGAAGTCGAGTGGAGCGTTTGGTTTCTTAAGGTTGAGGGAGATGGAAGCCGAGCTTGAGACTCCAAGCGGGATGGGGCGAACAAACGAGGGCTTGCATGTGATCCGGCTCGAGTTGTGTGTTTTTTTATTTTTATTTTTTTTGGAGTCGGCCGGTTAGGGTTAGATAGGTACATATGAGCATTGTTAATGTTTTAAGTGTTTAATTAATCCCAATATAAATTTTATGGTGACATTATTATATAGTTAATATATATAAATTCTAGATCATTCTGATATTCTGGATGTAACGCGAATATTTCAATCGATGAATTTAGTTAGTTTAGGGCGATTCGGTTAAAAAATAAGTATTATCCCTTAAGATCGCTCGACATCCTTATAAACTTATTCGAATTGAGCGACGCCTCATTTTAGGGCTTTTTTGATGCTAACGACGCAATCAATTTCTAACCGGTTTAGACATCATCGCAGCTTCTTTACTCAATATACTATATTTACTACTCGATCTCGATCGATTTAATTGTGTAATATTTATATTCCATCAATTAACGTTTGAACGTGACGAGTCCGTCAGAACGGACATTTCGATTGATTTCAATGAGCATTTCATTCTAATTTGCGTCTATCGATCCCAAGTTCTTCAAACTTGTAGAGGCATTTCGACTCATGCAAGATATATGGAGGTCAACAGTTTATTTTTTTTTCATTAATTAGGCTCAACTTTGATTATCTTATGATATATTTCTCTAAATTTTAGAAGAAGAAGAAGAAGAAGAAGAAGAAGAAGAAGTAGTGAATCTCTCGTACTCTTTGAATTTCTTCAATTAATCAAAATTCCTTCCAACAACACCTAGTTATTAAAATGCAATATGCATGTTGTTTACCTAACTTCACAAAGAATATCTTAGGATACATCCTTCAAAAAAAAAAAAAAAACATTTATGGATCCGGCTTGTTAGAAGAATTAATATTGACTAAAACTGTTAAAATAATATTTTGCTTTATTAACTTTCAACAATAAACTATTTTTTAAGTGCTTTGTGGATTCAAAAAATTATGCTGCAATATAAGCTTAATCGGTTGACAAGTACAATAAAACACAACACCATTCATCAGCACTAATGCGTTATATCAACCTTACTCTTATTCTTGACATTCACACAACTGATCTTTTCTTGAATTGAAGTTTACTATATATGACACAAGTTACCAAAATAAAGCTCAAAGATCTGAGAGGCCACCGACCCTCCTCGCATATTCAACGCTGCCATCAAGTATCTGCTCCATGCTATACTTGTACTTAAACCCAAGGTCAAGTAACTTGGTAACATTGCATGGTGTGCTGATTTTGCTACCGTTAACCCCACTGAAAATCAAATGCAATGATGTATAAATCATGCACTGATAAATATACAAAGAAGTTTTGTTTGACTTATGAATTGAAATTAGAGAAAGAAAACTTTCATGTCTCTGCTTACTCTCTGAGTACTTGAGCATGAGGAAAGTTGAGCTCGTAATAGTCCACAATCTCCTCCATCACTGGCCAGTGGCTAACACAGAAAATTCTATGATAATTAAATTCATTCTCCATGCAGAAAATATGAGCTTCACAGAGGTCGTCAATGTGAACCAAAGGCACTGAGCCCAACATTTCTTGAAGCAGCTTTAGTTGTTTATAGGGTAATCTCTGCCCGCTCAAGGGCGAAATTATCGCAGATACACTGCTAGACACATACTGCAGGATTCCATTCCCTCCCACAAGAGCACAGACTAAGCTCACCACTTTCATTTCTCTTTTCTCTCCTTTTGTGTTGTAGAGAAGAAATTCCTTCTCGGTTATTGTCTTTGACCTGTAATAATCCTATGCAATCCATGAATAAGCTAATTAGTAATGGCATAATGTGTTCGACAATTAACTATAATTGAACATAAGAATGCTCAAAGACTGATTATATAGAAACTATGATTATAAATATTTTTAAACCTCTGTCAAAAAATAAACATAATAATGTGATATTTAATCACATTATTTTTATAGAATAAATTATCACTGAAAATTCTTGCGGTATTGGTTTATTAACATATAAGAAAAATGATAGCTAGCTAGATAGCCCTTTTTGAAATGAATTAAGGCTGTTCGGTTCAATTCAATATTTTTGGATAATATAGTTGGCTTCATGATAAAATCCTTCAAATAAGATTATTATCTAGCTACTAAAAGTAATATATGATGCAAAAAATTTAGTTTTTAGATATTTTTTTAATAGATTATATATCAAAGAAGGTGAAAGATGTATGTATAAATTATAATCAAAAAGAGAAGAGAAAGTAAATTTCACGTGAGTATTTGAAAATTATAAAGTCGCTTTTCTTAAAAAGATATTGAAAATAGGTGGATGGTATTTTGATAAACTTTTCGAAAAGATCTCAAAATATGATTGAAAGAACCTTAATAAAACAAAAAAAATAAAGAATTTTATTTTTATCGTCATCTTAGTAAATTTGAAGTTAGAGAAGCTTTGAAGAAAATGAAATGTGGAAAAACAGTTGGACCTGATGATATTCCAATAGAAATGTGGAAATGTTTAGGAGATCAAGGAATTTCTTAGCTTACAAATCTTTTTAATGTTATTTTAAATACTAAAAAGATGCGAGATGAGTGGAGAAAGAATTTGTTGGTTCCTATATTTAAGAATAAAGGTGATGCACAAGAGTGTGCAAATTATAGAGGAATTAAGTTAATGTGTCATACATTAAAATTATGGGAGAGAGTAATTGATCATAGGTTATGATGTGATACAAAAGTTTCTCACAATCAGTTTGTTTCATGCTATGTAGATCTACTATGGATGCTATACATTTGTTAAGAGGTTTGATGGAGAAGTATAGAGAAAGCAAGGAGGATCTACATATGATATTTATTGTAGAGAAAGCTTATGATAAAGTTTCAAGAGATGTTCTTTGGAGAGTTCTAGAAAAGAAAGGAGTTAATATTGATTATATTCAAGTCATTAAAGATATGTATACTAAAGCTATTACTTGTGATATACACAATGAGGATTGACAAAATATTTTCCTATTTCAGTTGGATTACATAAAGGATCAGTTTTAAGCCTTTATCTTTTTTGCTTTAGTTATGAATGTTCTTACTAGGCATTTATAGGAAGATGTACCTTGGTGTCTGCTTTTTGTTGATGACATTATTATTGTTGATAAGAATTGAGAGGGAGTCCAAGAGAAACTTGAATTACGGAGGTCAACCTTAGAGTATAAAGATTTTCGTTTAAGTAGATCTAAAACTGAATATATGGAGTGTAATTTTAGTTGTAGAAGTTATAATGGTAGTGTTGTGACATTAGGTGAACAAATCATTAAAATTGTGGTTCGAGATATTTAGGCTCTATTGTTCAAAATGACAGTGAAATAGATGAAGATGTTATTAGTAGAATTCAAGTTGGATGGTTGAAGTGGAGGAATGCATTTGACCTATTGTGTGATAGAAAAGTATCGCTTAAACTTAAGGAAAAATTTTATAAGATGGTGGTAAGACCTACAATGATTTATGGTGCAGAATGTTGGCCAATAAAAGAGAAGCATGAGACTGAGTTAAGTGTTGCGTAGATGAGGATGCTCAGTGGATGAGTGGCTTTGCTCTTAGAGATAAAATGCGAAAATGAGTATGTTGGAAAAAAAGTTGGAGTAGCTCATGGTAGATAAGATTAAAGAGCCTTAGATGGGCAGGTAGCTGGTATTGTCATGAACAACTGCTGCTCGGCCATTCGTTAACTAAACGAGCTAAACACGAACATACATTTCAAGATCGATATATAAACGAGCCGAACATGAATAATTATTTGTTCGATCGTCAATTTAAATAAATAAAAAATTATATTATATTATTATTATATTATTATTATTATTATTATTATTATTATTATTATTGTATTACTATTATTTTATTTATTACTATTATTATTATTATTATTATTATTATTATTATTATTATTATTATATATACATAAACACATTTACATATCACAAATGTACGCTTAGTGGTTAAAATATATTATACAAAAGACGGGCCAAGTTAATCTCCTGAAAAGTTGTCATGAATGTGTTACTCAAATTTCATTTAGTTAAACGCAGACGAACACCAAAGATTTCAAGCTCGATATATAAACGAGCGAAACAACAACAATTTAACGAGAACACCTAACAAGAGTTCTCGGCTCGGCTGCTTTTACACTATGGATTGGCCACATAAAGCGTCGTCCAACGACCCTGGAGAGTAGATGCTTTAGATTTCTTTAAGAAAGGTAGAGGTAGACCTAAAAATACACGGTTAAGATTTATAAAAAATGACCTTAGTATACTTGAATTAATGAGAATTTGACACGTAATAGGACACAATGGAGACAAAGGATTCATGTAGTCATGTAGCCGACCCCACTTAGTGGGATAAAGGCTTGTTGTTGTATTAAAAACAATATTGTATTATATTGTTGAAATAGTATAATATTTGTTATTTAAATTAACTAAAGGTGCTAATGATCTTCTATTTCATTATCATTTTTTAGGCAATTCGATTATTTTGGTTTGACAACCGATACATAAGTGCTAATTTCACTAATCAACATTACATAGAAGATATCTTAATGAGAAAAAAGCCTGAAATGTAATTACGGTAGAAATCTACTGATGAAGAAACATAGCAAAATAAGTGGGAGTTTAATAGATATGAACCAGTTCGAATTTCTGAGCATGAGCAAAGGGACAATGGAGAGGAGTCCAACAAGTTTCATCCACAGAGTTTTTGAAGCTGAAATCCTCTTCTTTTCTTGGACAAGCAGACATGACGGAACCTGTGTATATGACTCTCTTCACTGACTCAGATCTCTCACAGGCTCCCATTATGATGTGCAAAGCGGCCAATGAAGCTTCTGTCGTGTCCTTATACTGTAAAAAAGAAATAGCAAAATTTATTTTCTCTTTCTCTCTCTACACACACACACACACGCACAACACACATAACATATATATATATATATATATATATATATATATATATATATATATATATATATATATATATATATATATATATATATATATCTATATAAACTATGGAAATAATAAAATTTATTCTTTATGTTTTAAATCGCAGAAAAAAAGAAGAAGAAGAAGAAGATAAGATGCCTGAGAGTTATGGTCATGATGGATAGGCGTGGCGACGAGGAAGACACACTCGCATCCATTTATAGCTAACTCGAATTTTAACGCATCATATAAGTCTGCTTCAAATAATCTGAGCCTCTCATCCGCACCATCCAGTTTCTTCAAGAGCTGGACCTTCGATTCATCGCCTATAACATATTCCCAATAGCCCATAAAATATATTTTAATAAAAAAAACTAATAAATACATTTTTTTAAGGCGAACAAGATATGAAAGAAAAATATTACCCAAATTTCTTAGAGTGGCATGAACGACATAACCCTTCTGCAAGAGTTTGCGAACAAGCCATGAACCGATATAGCCTGTAGCTCCAGTCACACAGACAGTGCTCAGCTTCTCCATTGTTGATGGGTGGACGGCCCCAACCACAGCTAGTGCTAATATAAACAGAGGCTGCGAAAGACAATCAATAAATAGGACAAAAAATGAACCTCGTGATTTTTTTGTTACAAAAGAAAGATACGAGAAAGAGAATAAATAATATGTGGATGATATTCAGAAACAAGTCATTATCGTATTAGTTGTCTCCAACCTCAGCTCTATAATTTTCATCGAAAATTCTTCATCTCAATGTGCTAGATCTTAAGCATATGCTAATCCATCTCATTAACATATATATATTTTAATTTATGAAGATTCAAGCACATGTTTGAAAGTGATCTTCCATTCATTTTTAATGATAGCCGCTCTACAAATCTATGTTCCTAAATTTTATATCACCATAGAATTGGTATAAATGATCATCAAGAATAGAATGGTAAAATCATGGTCTTTGAATAAGAATCTTATTGGTGGCATGACTATGAACATACATGTATCATGAACCATTTTTTCTTGGATGTAAATTAAGCAAAAGTGTTACTCAAGTCCGTATGCCTCCTGATAAATTTTACACATAAAATTTATAATTTATTTATAAATCATGCCATATATTTATGCAATCATTTTCAATGCATCAATACCAATGAATTAGTATTTTTGATAAATAGAAGTAATTCACTACAGTGTATAAGATATTTTTACAAGTGTAAAAAAATAGTAAAATTTCTTATAAATTTTTTAGAAGTTTGTCAAAATATCTAAAATATCACAAAGCTCAAAACACCCAGTGAAAATGCAAAATAATTATATAAATATGTGCAGAATAAATGAAGTAGCAACATACTAAAAGTTATATGGTGAAAATTTCTTATTTATCGAGATATCTCAATTTATACAAATTTTGTTCAAACAAAATACAAAAACTTTTGGCAAAAAGTAAAGTTTTGAAAATTTAAGTAGGATAAGAATAGACTACCTCAAGGCGTTCAATTTTTTCAATTGGCTCCACTAAAGAAATCCACTATAATACATCCAAAACAAGCTCCCTCTCTTTTTCTAACCTTCACGGCTAAGGAAGAAAAATGAGTGGGGGAAAAATCCGTGTAATGGATTAAGATATTTATAAGAAATTATTTTATTTTATTTTTATAAAAAAAGATATAAAGGTAATCACTATAATTATTTAATTTTAATTATAACCTTTACTACGAACTCAAGTTTTTTTTTTGTTAAAATTTATTGTTCCAAAATTATGAAAAATATTCAATAAATACTAAAATATATCTAAAACACTATGGTAAAAACAGTTTGCAAAACGGATGCTAAATGACCATGGAAAACTTGTTTATTAATACATGCAAATTTTTTTAAAAAGTCAAATCAAATAAATAACTTTCTATTTTTATATATAAAATGCTAATAAAAATTGGAGTAAATATTTATAAAATTGGATATCAGTTATCCTATAATGTGACAAAGATGATTTAAAAATCATACTTAAAATGAATCTTTCTGAATAAGATCATTGTTGACACTTTCGCCAAATGGTTTGAAAATCTTGGTATTGCTCATATAAATCTTTAAAATATCAAATCCAACCACTTAAGACCGTAAACTAGTAATCACCATAGACCTCTTGTTTAAGGCATATGCAATTTGATTGGAATTCTCTGATTTATGTTTCAAACAAAAATGAAATACTGATAAGTATTCATCCCATGCAGCATGCTCTCCTACTCCAATATTGTAACGCTAGCACTATCACATAGAATTCCTTATCATATGTGTAGTATATTTTCCCGGACATCATTGAACTTTTCACCGAAATAAGCAATCAGATGGCCCTTTCATCACATTTTACATCAAATACTTCAGAAAAATCTGGGAGAGCTAAAATTGGAGCATTGGTCATCAACTATTTCAGGTAGTTGAAGCTTGCCTAGGCTTTCTTTGTCCATGTGAAATGACTGAGTTTAAGCAAGTCTGTTAATGGAGCAGCGTCAGAGTTGAAAATTTTGATGTATAGCCGATAAAAATATGCCAAACCATGAGAATGTCACCTCTGTGAAAGAATGAAGGATCTGCCACTTTCGAATAGCAATTCAACCTTGATTGGATCCATCTCAATTCCTATAGACGAAATTACTGAACCCAATTAGTTAATTTTATTATCAAAATATTCACATTTGGCGAGATTGGCAAAGAGTCCCAGCTCGTGCAAAACATTAAAAATTTATCGTAGATGTTGGATATGTTCCTCCAATGACAAACTATAAACTAGGATGTTCATTAAAATAAACAACAACAACATTTTCTAAGAAAGGCCGAAAAACTTGATTCGTTTAGCGCATAAACATGCTTGGTCCTTTGATAGTCCAAATGACATAACGATCCACTCATATAATCCATCTGGGGTTTTAAAAGCCATTTTCCATTCATCTCTGGGGCGCATTCTCATTTCATGATAACCACTTCTCAAGTCAATGTTTGAAAAGATAACGACTCTAGTAGTTGATTGAATACATCGTCAAGCCTCGATATCAAAAAATGATATTTAATGGTTATTTTGTTCACTGCTCGATTGTCGATTGTCTATACACATCCTCCAAAATCATTCTTCTTAGGTTCTTGGAGAGCTAGTATGGTACAAGGACTGACACTAGTCTAACCAAACCCTTTTTTAATTAGCTTATCAACTTGGCGTTGTAACTCTTCATACTGATTTGGGGGCATTTGATAAGCTGGATGATTTGGTAAAACTGAGCTAGGGATCAAATCAATTGAGTGTTATATATCTCTTAAATGCGGTAATCTGACTAGCAAAGCTTCTGTAAACACATTAGCAAATTCTTATAACAAAGGTGTAACTTAGCGAGATATTCATATTTTCAACATTAGTTTCAGTTATGATCAAATCATATCATATGGCGGCTTTCTTGAATGCTTTTAAAAAGAGAGATTTGATCATAGCTTTTCTTTGTTCCTTTACCTTCAACTCTTCTTTCTTAGACAGAAGCACAATAGCAATTCCATCTTTTTTTTTAAAAAGAGTATTTATTGGTAAATCCATTATGTATTTTCCTTCGATCGTATTTCCATGGTCAACCCAGACAAAGATGAGAAGTGTTCATTGACATGACTTCACAACAAACTTGCTCTTGTAGTTTATTCCTAATCAAAAATTGGACTAAACATTGTTTGGTAACTTTAATTTTGTTACCTCTTTTGAGCTATTTTAACGATGTGGTTGTGGATGTGGTGGTAGTAATTCAAGTTTTTCCACCATGGTGGTGGATACCACATGTTCACAACACCCACCATTAATGACAATATTGCAAACCTTGCCTTGGATAGTAGATATTAGGGTGAAGCCATTCTTCTCCTTTGTCTTGTTTAGCATTCAGAAGTTATCTCACTACAAGCAAGTCCCCTTCATCGGCATGAAGAACTTGTTCTTCAACTTATAATTTTCCCTCTTCCTTTTTAAAGTCAGTCTCCTCTACACTTATTTATTCAATAAATGATACAACCTATCGATTTAGACAGCTCGTAGCTATATGATCAAACCCATGGCATTTGAAACACTTTTGAACTGGTTGATTCATTTGCATTCCACTAGATTCCTAGCTTGAACTCCCATTGTCCGAAGTGTTGGTTATCCAACATTTATTCACTACGGTGGTTTTTGGACAACTCATTTTATCTCCAATAAAATATTCAACATAATTCCTATTTTAATGACTTTTACCCATTCATTGTTGTTTTTTCCACTTTAATGTTATATTAACATCTTGTAAAGTCCAATAAGGTTGCAATTATACAACATTGGATATGGCTAGCTTCAAGCCACCAATAAAATGGGCAATAGTATTTTCTTCAAGTTATGATATATTGCATTTCAATCTAAGCTATTCAAATTCAACCATGTATTCTTCCACCATGTTATTTTACTATTGATGATTATAGAACTGGAGAAAAATTTCTTGGTGATAATATTCTAGCAAGAACTTTTGCTGTAATTCTTTTTTCATCTTCTCCCATGTCTTGATCTTAGACCTTCCTTCCCATTGCCACATCCATTTCAAATTCTCCCACCAAAGAGAGGCATTCTTTTTCAATTTGATCGCCACCAATTTGACAATTCATTTTGGAGGTAATTCTTTAAATTCAAGAACTCATTCAATTGTATGCAACCAATTGATGATTTCGTCTGATCTAAGCATCCTTCGAAACCTATAATATTGACCTTGATTCTGAAATTTGAGGATGAGTTTCATAGATTTCTCCTTAAAGGTCTTTGAAGTAGCTGCTCATCTTCACTGGAGGTTTCTTGATGGAATAGGTTCTCGCCATCTTCTCCACCAACCTCACCATCTGCTTCACTTTAGCTTTCCCCCAGATTTCACCGCTTGAAAATAGCAAGTTGTTCTTGTAATTGGCAAATCTCCCTTCGTAAATCCTTAATCATGATTTCTTGAATCAAACATTGATTATTCTTTTATGGAGGCATCTTAAAGAACTCTGATACCACTATGATATTGACCTGATTAAAAAAAGTATTACCTGATCTTTATAGATCACCAAGGCAAAGAACACCACCTGGAGTGCAAAATCCAGGATACATAATGAACTCCACAAAATAGAATTTTGTACAGAGCAAATAGAGAAAGAATAAATGTTTGCTATCCTCCACTATAGCTCCTCTTCTTATTTATAAGAAAAGAATATAATAGAATAGAGGTGTTGGTGAAACAAAACAAAACATGGTAATAAAAGAATGAAAAGAAAATATGACCACCTAAACTCATCTCTCACCACTTTAGGAGCAATAAAAAAGAAAAAATATCTATGATAAAGATACCTTTATCTTCACTTATCTAAGATATTGATTGCACTTAAGATGACTTACACAACATTCTATGATAGGTCACCGTAGTTATTTCTAAGCCTAAGTGATATCATATGTCATTGTGCCTATTAAAATATTTTTAAAAACCACTTTGGTCAAGCATTGATTTGCATTATCATCATGCACTTTATTAACTTGATTGATATCTAACTTGACTTCATAAGCCTAGTAAAGTATTTTAGCTAGGCTTTTCTTTAAACTTAACCAACCCACTTTGACTAAATCTTAATTTGTTTATTACAATCATGCTCTTTTGATTATTCTATCTATTTCTACTAGTCATTATCTTTGATCGAAAATCCTCTTAAACAAGTCATACTTTTTTTACCATACTACATAGCCATCAATCTATGCTCTTTTAGCTAAAAAAATATCTATAGAGGTTATACTCCTTTAACTATGTTTTCTTTGAATGCAATCATATTCTTTTAGCTATAATTCTTAGTTTTGGCCATACTCTATTGCTAAATCAATTCTTAATATATGTCTTTTTTTGACTTACACAACAATCTCTATACATATCTTTAATAATGTGGAATTTAATTATTTTTTGGAGGAAAACTATAAGTCCAAATTTAATTATTAAAATATAAGAAAATGCTAAATAGCCCTGTATGAGAAGCATGAGGAGATTTTAGTTCAATCTTATTAGGTAATTGAGATATCTTGATAATAACTTCCTTTAAATAGAATTTTTATCAATTAAATGCAATATTGTACTTATAAGTGATATATTATTAAATAATATGATATTATTTAGAATAATTAGTAATACTAGTGGTTTTTTCTTGTTGCTATCATTATCATTATCATTATTTCTTTGGGCAATCCAATAATTTGATATTTAAGATGTTTGATTTGAAAAGATTTATTTTTATTTTTTCATATAACATGAGATGATGGCTTCATAATACATTAGATAAAGAATTTATGAATGAACATATATGCACTAATTCTTATTTTGTAGATAAATATTAATTTTTCAAAATTATATAATAATTAAATGCCTAATATAGAAATATAAATAAAATTCATTTGCTTTCTCAAAATTCCTACTTTCACCTGACATCCTAAGCATTCACAAGCGTTCTTGCCAAGCTAAAAAAATGCAAAAGATGGTTGATTAATTAACTAGATGAATAATATCTTAATTTTATTTAAATTTAAATAATCATATTTAATAAAATAACCAAGTATTTAAAATTAGATTTACTAATGACTTTATCTTTTTATTTTTCATCAAAATTATATGCTTCTTTTATTTTTTTTATTTTCTTTACTTAATTCCATATAACTTTTAACATCCATAATTTATGTAATTCAAACACTAAATACTCCAAGATTTGGTAAAATCAAGACCTAAAATATTAAGTAATATGATGAAAAGCTTGAAATGGTTTAAATACAACACATTTTTATGTAATAACATAGCTCATTAATATCTACTCATGATTAGCATGCATGATACTAAGATCAAGAACCATGTTTGATCCCATTTTCATCATCCACCTTGGAATGATGGGCCCACAAGTAATTCTCCACCAATCAACAACCTCTATCATTATTCTTCCAAAGTAAACTTGCTTTTTTGATTGTTATTATTGTGTTTTTAGAGTTATTAGATTTTTATTTTTTCTATTTTTTGAAATTGACCTCAATGGAAAAGTTCTTGGGCAATTGAGCTCCTCTTTAATCACTATAATTTTTGCAAAGTTTGTCTATATCATTTCCTAATCGAAAAAAATGTCCACTTAAAATTCTCCAAAATCAAAGATTATATAACTATTTTTTAAACGAATTCAGTAGTGGTTGAAGGTTCTTCAATGAGGTTGATTGAGCTCCTCTTTAATCACTATAATTTTTTGCAAAGTTTGTCTATATCATTGCCTAATCAAAAAAAATGTCCACTTAAAATTCTCCAAAATCAAAGATTATATAACTATTTTTTAAACTAATGATTATTGGGAGGAGATTGAGCTTTCTTTCTTATTGTTGGTTACTTGGGCATAAGATACAAGTTTGTAGACAATGTGTTAAGAGAAGTACACAACATCAACAATGAAATAACACTTTTTAAGACTTTTCCTAAATTAAAATAAATGCCATCCCTTAGGTTCAAGTCAGTAACGAGGTACCTTTACCCTATAAGAAAGATTCAAGTCTATTCTCACTCTATCTTTTTATAAGATTCTATTAGACCTTAGAATTTATCTAGATATACAGGAATAATTAGCTTTTGAAACCTATATATCATATCTAATGATAATACTCCATCAATGATTCAACTTCACAATAAAAATATACCAAGAGATGTTAGGGATAAAAATAAAGTCTGATAAAGTGTCATCATTATACTAGATTTTCTTCTAAATTGCTCATATTATCTTTTTATAAGATTCTATTAGACCTTAGAATTTATCTAGATACGATTAGGAATAATTAGCTTTTGAAACCTATATATCATATCTAATGATAATACTCCATCAATGAGCCCTAACTTCTACACAAAATATACCAAGAGATGTTGGGGGAGGGATAAAAATAAAGTCTGATAAAGTGTCATCATCATACTAGATTTTCTTCTAAATTGCTCATATTATATAAAGTATTAAAATTGGCAATAAACAATGCCCAAATTTAGCCATCCCTATTTTTTCTTATTTTGGATTGATCTATAATGACTATATTTTTAATTATCATTTTAATTAATGATAATTAGTATAATTTAGAAAATAGCATTGACTATTTAAATAAAAATCTTCTACTAATTCTGATGAGTTTATTATTGGAAAAATATTTAGCAGTTATAGTACTACTATTAAGAAATACAATAACAATAACAAGCCTTTATCCTATTACGTGGGGTCATCTACATGAATCCTTTTTCTCCAATGTGTCCTATTAAGTGTCATATTCTCATTTAGTTCTAATAAATTAAGGTCATTTTTTTATACTTATTAACCAAATCTTTTTAGGTCTACTTTGACTTAACATAGATTGAATCTACTACATTTACTCTCTAACTTCATGGATGGCCAACATTTTATATGACCAAATTATCTAAAGTGACTCCCTCTAATCTTTTCTACCACTGAAGCTACTCTAACCTTATCATGTAGATATTTGTTTCTCATTTTGTCTTTAAGCATAAAGCCACTAATCCACCTGAGCATTCTCATCTCTGCAACACCTAACCTAATTTTTTATTTCTATTTTATTGGCTAACATTCTGTGCCATTAAATTTTGCAGGTCTCACCACCAGCTTATAAAATTTTCTCTTAAGTCTAAGCAATACTTCCTATCACACAATAGGCCCGATGAATTCCTCCACTTCAACCATCAAACTTAAATTCTACTATAAACATTCCATCACATCTACAAATATAATTTAAAGTTTATCAAAATAGATTCAATTTATAACTATTTATAAAAAACCTATATATATGAAGAATATCCAACACCTAAATCGAACAACACTCTATAAGGTTAACAACAAAATTAAAATTATATGTATCACAACATCAAAAGGTTTAGCTATTTGGTAAACTTGTCTGTAAGCATATATTAAAAATGACTGAAAACTACCATAATTAATTTCTTTGAGTTTGTTCTTGAAACTACATCATCTAATAATCAAAAGTTCATTATGAACTCTAAATTGTCATGTTTTTTCATTTAAAAATAATTTACTAGTTATTTCCTTTGATTATTTCTTATGAACATTCATAAGATGTCATTTAGCTTTATTTCTAAACTTATGATAATTTATAAGAAATGCTCCATCGAAGTACATTTCTCAAATTTATATTTTTATCTTTTACAAATGAGCATAATTTGCTCATCAGGTAAATCATCATTAAGAGAAGAGTCCCAGGATAGGATGTGTGTGAAAGTCTACTAAGACTTGTCCCTTTACTACTTTCTGTGGAACATATGTGAGGTCAAATTGCAAAAGCAATACTGCCCATCTTGCCAAGCCACCAATGGTGTTAATCAAGTACTTCAGGATCGATCCTTGAGATGAGTGTAATCTTGTGAGATAACATATAATGATGAAGCTTTTGAATCAAAGATCAATGCTAAAGTGCTTCTATCGAAGAGTATCTCATTTCGCCCAATCGACCGTGATATAATAAAGAGCATTCTTTTCTTCTTCATTGTGTTGTGCCAATAATGCTCCAAGGGACTCTTCTAATGCTTGTGTATAGAATGAGAGGCTTCCCGTGAGTAAGCGTAAGGATCGTGGACTAAATGTAAGTTTTAATGCTATTGAAGGCTTCTTGGCACTCCTTGTCCCATTTGAATGGAGCATCCTTCTTCATCAACCTTGCAAATATGAGCTCGATAGATTTGATTTAAATCGGATGAATGCGGTCCTTGTTAAGAACGAGCGACAAAACTCTTGGTGGAGGCATCTCCATAATTTCCTTGATTTTAGTGATCAACTTCAATACCTCTATGCCATACAATGTACCGGAATTTTGAGAGGATACCCCGAATGCATATTTTAGAGGGTTCATCTTGAGATCATATTTTTTGATTCTCTCTAATACAATTCTCAAGTCTTCAAAATGGTTTTCACGATTTAGGCTCTTCACCAACAAATCATCGACATAGCATTCCACCTTTTGTTGAATCAACTCATCAAAAATACGTGTCATGGCTTTTTGGTATGTAGCTCCAGCATTTTTCAAGTCAAAGGGCATGACAGTATAGCAATATATGCCAATTGGTGTCCTGAACGATGTATGTTTTTCATCTTCAGGTGCCATTTTGATTTGGTTGTATCTTGACGATTCATCCATAAATGAGAACATGTCATAGTTGGAAGTGTTGTCCACTAATAGTTCTGATATTAGAAGTGAAAAATCATCTTTTGGGCACGCTTTATTTAGGTCCCGAAAGTCAATGCAAAGACGGATTTGACCATTCTTCTTTCTAACTGGGACAATGTTGGCTATCCAATCTGCATACTTCTCTTCTCGGATGAAGCCTGCCTTGATTAGCTTCTTAGTTTCTGCAATCACCTATTCTTCAATCTCCAATCTCATTCACCTAGGAGCTTTCTTAACAGGCGTTGCATCTAGTTTGATGGCTAGTTTGTGAACTGCTACATCAGAGGATAAGCCTGGTATTTCAGAATATGTCCAAGTAAAGCAATCTAATTCAAAAGTAGCATTTTTAGCTCTTCAACTTTCTCATCGAAGACAAAAGTTGATGGGATCATCCTCCCTAGGTTGACTTCTTTAAGTTCATCCATAGTAGCTATTTGTCCACCATCTTCAAGCTCTTCAGGTGCGGGCTTGGCTTCCACTTCTTCATAATTTTTAGGAAGAATTTCATGGAAATCATCTTATTCATCACTAAGAGTTTCTATCTCAGCCTCTATTATATTATAACAGGCTCTATCTTGATGAGATTTGCGAATGAACCCCAGACCTTTAGTGATAAACTCGTCACTTCTTTACGATACTTGAGGAATTTTTGGCTCCACATCTTGTTGAAGATTTGAGTCCTATGTTTAGTAGTTCCCATATGAACTCCAAGCTTATGCATCATTCTTCGCAGCTTCTGCAGATAGTATATTGATATTCTTGTTGGTACCATCTCATTTTTTTCATGTTGAGTAGGTCGCTCAAACTAGAGGTTGAAACTCTTTAGATTTATAAAATAGAGTCTCTGTCGCCACTCTCACTCAACCATGATATAAATGTTATCAATTCTTCAATATTATGAACCTCCAATGAGTGATTTCTTTGAAGCCGAGGGATGGGTATAATTTTGAGTGAGTCATCGACTCTACCAAGTGAGCTATCTTCCTGATGCCATCAACTCTATTTCCATAAGTAGATTCAAAATCATAGTCTGAATTAGAATCACTTATTTCATACTCTGCTTTTCTTGAGAGCTTATAAGTTCCCTTAGGTCTGATATGAATATCTTCTTCTTCTTCTTCTTCTTCTATGTCACTCCCCAAATGAGGAACTATTTTTCTTAATTTAAGTGTAGAATCAAGTATTTTAGGGAGAGTCGGCATTGCCTTCTTTCTTTCTCCTTGCTTCTACTCTTTTATTTTGTGAAATTGCTCTTTAGTTCTTGAAGTGGATGCTACCGCTTCAAGAGGCTTTATTGGCTTAGGCTCTTTGAGGATGAAGTACTTTGCATCTTCATAGATTTTTGCTTCATTGATGGAGAATGGTTGTAGGTTACCCGAAATTGAATTCTTCTCCATCTTTCGGATACTTCACACATTGATGCATAGTTGATGGGACCATGCCATACTCATGCGTACGGCCAAGAGAGCTCTAAATGATGTATCGACATCAATTACATGAAAAACTTGCGTATATAAATCCTTGAACTTGGCGGAGAATAAAGAACCGAGTTTTTGCCCTTTTCATTGAATCCATGAACCATCAATTTATCTCTCCCAAGATGTTGGATATCGGTGATAATCCTCTAATACCTTTAGACTCATAAGATTGATAGAAGATCAATCAATCAATTTGTCGAGATGCCATCACTCTGATAACATAAAGAGGATTATGATCATTCCCAACATAAGATCTTCTTCAAAAATGTGATTATTGGGAGATCTTGAGTTTGCAATGCTTCGGTCATGCATTTCTCAGCAAAGTAAGCTTCATAACTTTCAGATCTTTGAGAGCTTGTATCAAAGTTTCTCGGAGGTCTTTTGACATCAAGAGAGCCTCGTACACACTTAGTTGTGCAGGGATCTTTCTCAGATGTGATAGAATATTATAATCTATCTTCTCGCTTGATTTGCTTTAGAATTTTAGAATAATATCTCGTTGACTTCAATTTGTTTGCCTTTATCTTTATTTGCATTTTCCTTCTTTGATGAAGGTGGTAAGACTTTACCACTTCTCAACTTGAACTTTGTCTTTCAGATTCTTGAAGAGTTTCTTCAAATTCCCTCTTAGAAGATTGGAAAGGGTAGACTCATTTTCAATGTCATATGTTTCATACATTGATGATATCGATGAGTCGACTCTTCTCCATTAGGAAAACATAGATCTTCATCTGCTATTATTATCTTGTTGAGTCATTAAACAAAATTGGACATTAGCTCCTCGAGACTCTTTTTGCTTTCATAAAATTTTGATGGGTTGGTCGAGTTTGTCGACCACCCTTGTCATCTCGAATGCGATGTTGAAGAATATCGACATCACATAGATGATTGACATGTCTCTCTCTTGGATAAGACTCACCATTATCTTCTTCATCGATTGATGTGAAGTTTAGGCATGAAGTCAGCTAAATGGCTTTCTTCTTTGGTGATACTCCTCTAGATTGTTAATGATCTTTTGAGTTGTAGTTCTCTTCTTGATCTTCTTTTTTTAGCGACTTCTTTGATTTATGGCTGCGTTTGGTAGAGCTTCTCATCTTTGTGATAAAGTAGTCTTATCGATTACCAGAAGCCCAAATACTTGGTTTAGGCATCTCTCTTAAGTCCAATATAGGTTCAAGTGGTGATTTTCACTTAACACTAGGGGCGTCTTTTAGTTGCTTTAACATCTTCACGCTCTTTTGGAAACTACTGTTTGCCATTCTTGATGCTGATTCTCCTTCTTTTGCCTTTGTTGGATGATTACGGAAGAGGGCGTAATCATCCTGTAGACTCTCTTTTAGGTTGACTAGAACTATCGGATAGTGTAAATTCACCTCATGATACTTCCTTTCTAGCCAATCTTTGAAGACATAATCTTCAATAGGGTGATCATTCGATGATAGGGATAGTAGTTTGGATTATTGACTTGATCTTCTTGCCTTTTGATTTACGGTAACTATGGCTTTGGCTTGTCAAAATAATTTAGCCACACTGTCCCTTCTAAAGGAATATTCTTTGTTCATCTTTTCTTTAAGAGATGGTGCATTCTCATCATCTCTTGTTGCTTATTTTGGATGCTCCCCACCACTTGGAAAAGTCCAAGGTTTGTCATTACCTCCTAATACCAATTTTGGTTGTGGATTAGAATAATCAAGCTTTTTACCCTTATCATCATTGTACACTGGCTGCTTTCCTTTATCCACGTTGTATATCACTCGCTTTTCACCATTTGAGCTATAGGAAGCAGCATGACTTTCATTTCTTCTTGAGTCACGAAGGTTTGTTTCTCTTGCTTTATCATAGACTTACTTAGGCGATTCAACTTTTTTTGAATTTAGCCACCCTATGGAGCAAGTCCTGGAATGTTGTAATTGATGTCATGCATAGAAATGGTGCCATTTTATCATCCATATTGCCCATTAGCAATTGGATTGCATGTTCTTCTTCCAATTGTTGCTCGCACTTCATACTTAGATTGTGCCAACGGCTTATAAATTTTATCACTGACTCGTCTTTCCTTCTTTTCAAAAAGGCAAGGTCAGTGATTGTGATTTTCTCAGTTGCACTGACGAACCTTTTCACGAATATAGTTTCTAATTCAATAAAGATTTTAACTGAATCATTTGGCAATTCAACATACCATTGGCGGGCGAGGTGTGACTTGACGACAAAAAAAGCATCGTTCCTCTGTGTTACCACAAGTAGCCTTAAATTGGGCGGATGTTGCTTTGGATTACCAAGCGAAAGTATTAAATTTTTGGCGAGTAACCTTTGCGACACTTGGTCATATTCAATTTGGGTAAGAGTGACCCCTCACCAACTTTTCACTTGCTGAGGCTATGCGCCTTTATCTTTTCATTGATTATTTTTCTAATTGATCGGATGTTATAGTTCCTGGCGTGTTATCCAGATTTTGAATTGTCAGCTGGAGAGGTGTTTGGTTAACTTCATCCCTCGTTTCATGCATGACATGTGCTATTGGAGCTTGAGGTACCACATTTGTTGGTGGTATAGAAGTTGTATTATTAGCTTTGTTGATTATCATATAAAATAGGTCTTGCACTTGATATTCTTCGCAACATCTCCATCATGATGTTCATTTGTACCATCATATCATTCATTTTGGTACCAAGCGTGCAATCTCCTTGTCTTTGACCTCCATTTGACGCTGCATTTCTCTTTGCTCTCTAGCTAGCGCCATGGCGTCAATCAGTACAGGCTCTTCTTCTTCTTCTTCTTCTTCTTCTATTTCTTGTAGTTGTTCTGCTCCTTGCTCATTTTCAGGAAGAGAACTTGACTATCCTTCTCCATGTGCATTTAGAGACATTGTTGTTGGGGTTATGCGGCGATTATAAAAGCGTGTACCGGTGATCATTTTCTAGTTCAACCATATAGACAGCTTCGACACCCATGATATCTTTCTCATTTTGGTCTTCTTCTTCTTCATCTTCAGCAAAGATCGAAGATCCATCCTCTATTTATTTTTGTGAAGAATCTTCTTCATAAGCGTCAAAAATTCGGTTCCACGAGTTGTTGATCTTGATAGTCTTTGGCGAGAGTTCATCTATATCTCTGACCATATAGACGACTTCTATTTTCATAGAATCTTCTTCATTATTTTCTTTCTGCACATAAATTTTTTTTGATCGTTTCGTGGATCTGGTTCAATGTCGAATGATACCTCTTCTATTAAAGGACCACGATCAACGCGTCAACCTTCTCTTGTAGGGGTGGCGATGATGATGGGATCCCAGAGGATTCTCCGGTGTCGACCATCATATCTTTCATCATTGATATCCTTCTTTTGGGTATCCACTTTTTGATGAGTTGATTTTTAGGCAATTTAGTATATGTATCGGATGTCACACCCTTCTATTACTCAAAGTTTCATTATGGGGCCTTGCCTCCTTATCTGCCCCTTTGGGACCTTTCAGCGGTGGATTCTTGGACATGAGGTCCAAGTGTCGCTCGATGCTCACCATATGAAGTGTGTGGGATGGTGGCGATTACAGAAGAGATGACAACTTTCTTGGTGGAGCTTGATATTTTCTCTCATCACAACCACGAAATCTTCTTTTCATTAGGCCTGTCCTTGGCTACTTTGAGAACTTTATGTATCCTGATAATGTTTGGTGTCTCCTTTGTGGTGGAGCTTGATGGTTGGTTCCAAAAGGGCGCTTTATTTCGTAGAGCTATTCCTTTTACCCACTTTAGATTATCAAAGTTGTTGTGGGTAGGAATACTCCCGGTACATAGCTTGCTCAGGTCGTTCAAAGGGGATCTGAGCCCTCAAACATTTCTCCTTCTTCTCTCTTACGGTTAATTTGCTTATGAGGAAGCTTCATGATCATGCTTTCCGGTACAAGGTTCAATAGGCAAGTATACGAGAATTAAAGACATAGTTGTCCTTTGATTCTTGTCATCACGGGAGCTTTAGATTGACTAGCCTCTTAAGCGAAGTTCTCTGTTGGAGAACTCCTTAATAGGTTGTTAGGCGGTGCGCACATGGCTAATAGGAGTTTCAGTAACTTGAGGCCTTCCAGTATGACCTCAGATGAATGTAACACGGGTGGGTACTTCAGGAGTTACAGCTACAATAGATGGGAAATTCAAGCTACCAAATTGGATGGTAGCCCCGACATCTCCAGTGTTGATGACGGCGTTGGCTAGCGGATGTTAGCACGTCTAGCGAGCGGTGAAAGGAGTGAGATCTATTTCTGCAAAAGTGAAAGATGAGGATTAGTAATTAGCAATTATTATTTCACCCCATACATTCAAGATGCAGTGGTACTACATAACCAATAATGGTGTAATAAAGATACACTTTATGGAATGATTCATTCTACACATAGGCTCATATTGAATTTGTTACATACTTAAATCATCATTTTGCTATTTTGAATTTTCAAAAAATTTTATTCTTACTATAGCACATATAGAAAGATGGAAGAGAATCATTTCCCTGAGTGTGAAATCTGTGGGATCCAAAATTTCACCGACCTCTTGATGAAGAGTGGTTTTAAGTGTGGTGTAATTTTTGAAGGAGATGGAATAGTAGATAAGAACTACCCAGAGATTTCATCCTCATTTGGTGAGGACTTTATGATCCAGTTCGGGTTTCATAGGCAAGCCCCATAGTTAATTACCCCTCCCAATAAGTGAGAGAGAACTTTGATTAAGTTTAGATTGAAAATGCATATAGTAGCGACATGTGGAGTTTTAGATTTAAATATAAAATTTATCATTTTAGCTTAAACGGATGGTTGGGGAATGATGGCGTGCGATCTAGATCCATGGTTAGTCATCCGGTGCGTGGTCCTAGTCTACTTAGTAGAGGAGGTAGTCGACAACTTGAGAAGGATCCTCATCAGACACATGGGTTACGTTGTCCAAGAAATCCTTATAAATCTGGGGTGGTGTTTGTTTAAGGAGATAATTTTAAGTACACCTTAGCTGATAAAGGGCTGTTTGCCCTATCAAGTATACCCTATGATTCACAACTCAAAGGCGATTGGGAGCATCTGAGCTACGTCGTGATCATAATATAATGGAGCGGGGCCAAACCACACCCGTCAGAGGACTTTGGTCATAACTACTATGTGGAGCCTACTTGGCCAGCATGATTGAGAGGACAGGCCACACCCTTGGCAGAGATTGATTGAGAGTGAACATAGCAGAACACTTGATTTGACATTGTCTCCTTTGTGAGATAGAGTTTTCTTAATTTGTCACCCCCGATAAATAGTTGCGGAAGGTGGATAGATTGATTTTGATTTAAGTTTTTAATGATAGAGTTTAATTTTAATAGTTTTGGATTGATATTTGAAAATTGATTTGATTTGATTTGAAAATTTTGATTAATTTGAGTATGTTTAGATCTTGTCAACTCGTTTAGTTTAGCAGAGAGGATTAGATCTACAGAAACTCTTATTATATATTTTTAGGTTTTGTTAACTTGATTTAGTCTAGACTAAAACTGAAAAACAACGCGTAACATCCTCGGACACTTGAATTTAAGCATTGATATTGTGGGGACATGCGTGTATAATAATTTTAGGTAATTTTATGTTTAAATAATTTGAATATGTTTATTTTAGATCTTGTCATTTTATTTAGATTAGATCTACTTTTCTCTTATTATAGGTTTTTATTTTGTGTTGACCCAATAGACTAAAAGCGCAGAACATTATACACTCAATTTAAGCATTCAATGTGGTGTGGTATTTATAGCAGCAATTTCATCTAATTAATGAAATCATTGATTTTAAAATCATAATTAGAATAAAATTTCTTAATTTTTTTTATCGAGGAGCTCATGATTTTTGGATTTTGATTTAGTATCGCCTTATTTTGTAGATTTTGATTTAAGTATCTCAATGCTTATATGAAGAGTTGCAAAATCCGTGGCGAAGACATTGTATTTAGATTGTAGTTTAACACTACTTAACATAATTTATTTGTTGAGTTTTACAATTCTCCCATTTGATTATGCTCAATTCAATTTTGATAAGTTATCGATTTTTAGTGTTTATTGTTTTAACCCTATGCTTATTAGCTAGCATAGTAATCACCTCCACATTCATATAAGAGTTATTAAACTCAATTTAGATAAATCATTAGATTTTGAGTTTATTGCAAGTTTGTTATGAGTTTGACATTAATCCCAAATTCAATTAAAACTTATTTAAAGAAATTTTAAAAGAGAACTCATTATCAATTTAAGCCAAATGATTCTATTAGAGTTTATGAGTTTAATATCTAGCCTCCCAAAGTTTGTGAGTTTAATTTTAGCCTAAATTCACTTAGATTTTGAATAAATATTCTATTCTTTCCAAAATTTCTTTAAAGGCTTCTTTTTCATTTATTTATAAAATTAGTTTTTTCCTACTTCTTAAGTTAGTTTCATTCTCCCATTTTTAAGTCAAAGAATTTGGAAATTTTGACCTCCCATCATCCCATGTAAGTGCATCGAGGGGTATTTTTGGCTTACTCGATGCGCCTCTTGAGTGTAGCGGTGGTGTCTTGACACGACAATACTCTTTTATTATCTGTTCGCGACCTTGTGATAATTTAATCTAGAATACATATAATGCAATATATTATTCCCTCTTTTTTTTTAAGTCAGAATTTGACAAAATTTTGGACATTTCTAGGGAGGCGACATCTAATGTTGGTTTACTCGGTGCGCCTCACGAAGCATGTCTTTATTCGACACTGTTTTCACATCCGTCAGCCCAGCACGAGGTCTTGACCCTGAAAGAAACACAAACATATATGTATATATTCACATTCACAAATCCCACATGTTCAAATATTTTTGGTCTTGCTCGCAAAGAAAGGAGGGGTTAGGGTCTGATTGAGAATGTAATGTAAAGGATCTGACGCAAAATCAAAAAAATTCGCTCTTGACGATTTTTCTTCCATTTGCGTGAAATGGACTAAAGCGAGGGGCGACAAAATCAGGAAGAATTCCTCTTAATAATGTCGATTCTTGTAAGCGAAAATTGGGATTAAAGCGAGGAATCGAAAATTAAAGAAGAATTTCTGATGATTTTTTTCCACGCTGAAATGGGACAAGTTTGACTTAGTTTGGAGGCTGGACGGTTCAAAGAAGGGCTGAAAAGGCTGCTGTCGGGTCGGTTCGGCGGGTTTGTGCGGGTCAGAGGCGGGTAGGCAGAGCGGGCTGCGGGTTCGGATTTGCGGCTGCGGGCCGAACGGGCTGCGGGAAGACGCTACTGGCGGGCCTCGCGCGGGTCAGAAGGGATCAGACGGGCCTTGCGGGCTGGAAGCCTGGAACACTGCTGCGGACCGAAAGAAGGCAGCGGAAGATGGGTTCGGGTTGCTCGGCTACGTCGCGTGCTGGGCCTGCGGGCTGGAGGCTCGGGCTGGCGGGCCTGCGCTGGTGGCCGGATGCAGTGGTTTCATGGAATTGGCGAAAAGGAGTGTTGCAGCGGGCCGTTGAGGCGGTTCCTAGTTGGGCCGAGCGGATCGGGCAGCAGGATAGGATTTTGGAAGGAGCCGGGCTGGGTTCCGGGCACGCAGAAGCGGGCCTGAGCGGGCGGAGGCAGGATGGCACGGCGGGATTTGCGGCAGCAGGCAGTGGACAGAACAGTTCTGCAGGAGACGAAGCAGGCATGAGAAGAGCGGGCAGTTCAGAAACGGAAGCAGGGGGAGAAGCGGCAGCAGCGATTCTTGCGGCAGGGTTTGGGCTTTAGGCCGATCAGGCCGGCGGCGACGGAACGACGTGCAGAACGCGGCTTTCCGGCAGTGGATGTTTGTGGGAACGGAGGAAATTGAGAGGAAGAGAGGAATTCGGAATTACCTTGTGTAGAGGGATTTCCAACGTGAGAGGGCTGTAGGAGAGAGAAAGCGGAAGTTGGGAGAGGAGTTTTTTTTTTCAGAATAGGGGAGCATGAGAGAGTGGGAGGGAATAGGTAAACAACCGAAGCCGGGTACGGTTTCGAGGAAATCGTTTAGGGAAGGGGAACAGTTGATCTGCGTGAGGAACTGACGCTGGATCAGTTGAGAGAAAAAATATCACAAGAAGCGGTTTTGAAAACAAAAGGAATTAATAGACTTTTTTAAAAATTAATTTTCAAATATTAATTAATTTAAAATGGATTTTATGCCGACATCATTATATGATCAATATATATATTGATTGAGTTATTCGATATCGAGCAACGGCATGCAGTTTAGCGATGGCCGTTTTGGTTTGAGTCGGCCAAATTGAGTCAATTTGACTCAAAAATGCGTCGGCTTTCTGCCGATTTTTCGCGCACATCCGAATTGAATGTGAACAATCTCATTTGATAAATTTCGATGTTTCAAAGCCAATGGCGTGATCAATTTTACGAGCATTTTTGAATATCGTCGCCTGACTTTAATATGTGTGTCGGCGTATTGATAACGCGCTTCGATTGATTATTAGATTTTGCAATATTTTTATTCTGATTGATTTCGATATTTTGAATGCAACGGTGAAGTCCGTTCAGTCGTTTAGTTAATTTTAGTGATGTCAGGTCGTTTATTTCGATTCATTTGTCGCTTATCATTCAATATTTGTACAAACTCATCCAAATTGTGCGCGGACAGTTTCATTTAAGAGTTTTCGACGTTTTGAAGCTAACGATACAATTAATTTCATAAACGGAGGTCGTTCGGACATCGTCGTAGCTTCTTGACTCTGATATACATGTCGACACATTGTTAGCTCGAGCGCTTGATCGATTGATCGTTAGATTTTGCAATATCTATATTTTGATCAATTTCGACGTTCTGAACGCGAAGAAAAAGTTCGTTCGCCGATCGGAGGTCATTTTGACCATTTTCGGTGACATCCAGTGTATTTTGAACTCCGATTTGCACACTATCGCTTTTGAAGTCCGTCGAATTTGATTTGTAAGTTTGTTTTGATTTATGTCACACATATGGAGGTCAACAGGTAGATAACTGATGATGCATAACACGTTCAAAGAAGATACGTGCTAATGAGGAAAAAACAATAAAATAAAGAATGAGATATTAAGAAATGAACCCGACTGAATTCCTCGGAGGGGAGTCGAACAGGATTAATCCATGGAATTTTTGAAGCTGAAATCATCTTCCTTCCTCGGAGAAGCATACATGACAGAAGCAGTGTATATGACTCGTTTTACTGTTCTAGATCTCTCACAGGCTCCCATTATCAGGTGCAAAGCGGCCAAGGAAGCCTCCGTCGTGTTCTTATACTGTAACAAATTGAAAATAAGAGGTCATCTATACCTATGTTAAAGTATATGAGAAAAAGAGAGAGAGAGAGAGAGAGAGAGAGAGAGAGAGAGAGAGTAACTTTTATGTATTAAAATACAGTTTAAAAAAATAAGAAGAAAGAAAGAAGAAACGATGCCGGAGAGTTATGGTTAAGAAGGAGAGGCGTGGCGACGAGGAAGACGAACTCGCATCCATTTATGGCCAACTCGAACTTCTCCGCATCATATAAGTCTGCTTCAAATAATCTCAGCCTCTCATCCGCACCATCCAGTTTCTTCAAGAGCTGAACCTTCGATTCATCGCCTGAAACATATTTCCAATAGCCCATAAGATATATTAAATAAATAAATGAATATATATATATATATATATATATATATATATATATATATATATGATTATATAAATAGAGGCTTTTGAGCTTCAGGTCATCGTAACGCTAGGTGTAGATTAACGTCTCCTTGACCCAACTTGGCCCATTAAAACAACGGGAACGCCATTTCCGACCGTGGCTCAACACCGTTTGAATGTGCAGGATAAGAGAAATCAAGGTATTTTGATTCCACTGTGTTCATTCGTGCAGAGAGATTATTTAGGTCCCTCCCGACCGACCTTCATCAATACGAGCATCCGACATTCTTCGAGGGGTGTGAAAATTCTCGAACATTAAAATTTGAGCTACTACCTCATCTTCTCTATCCAAATGACTCCATGAGGTATTATTTCAATCATTCTTGAAATTTAGGAATTTTAGGGTTTTCACATTTGATCTGACTATTAGCATCTTTTCTCCTCCATCGAATACGAATAGATAAGAAATTATTCTACACTCTTTTGAAGTTTAGAGCCTTTAGCTTAGTACATTCAGTATATTCAAGATTGTTCAGGGTTATTTTATGTTTATACACCAACTCATTGAGCTTCTAAGAGGAATTAGGCTGTTATCTATGTGTTTTCCTCATGTACACTCTATACACTCCATAGTGTACACACTTTTTCCTTAATTTAAAGCACTCTGGGACTTCCGAATAAAGATGTAAATAATATTTTCACCCGGTTGGAGTTCTTTTCAGTAGGAATTGGGCTATTTCTATTTGTTTTCCAAGTGTGCACTTTGTACACTCCAGAGTGTGGACTCTGTACACTTGAGTGTACACCCTTTTATTTTAAAGCACCTGGAGACTTCCTACCATAGATTTATATGACATTCTAAGGTTGTGTGAGTTTTTCCAGGAGGAATTGGGCTATTTTCTTTGAGTTTTTCATGTGTACACTCTGTACACTCCAAAGTGTACACCATGTTTTATAATTCTAAATTAGTGAGGGACTTCCAATGATGGCTCTATATGACATTCTTAGGTGTTGTGAGTTCTCTCTAGTGGGGATTGGGCTGTTTTCTTTATGTTTTTCAGGTGTACACTTTGTACACTCCAAAGTGTACACCCTTTTTTCTTATTTTAAATCAGAGTGAGACTTCCAAAAATATATATAAATAGTATTATAAGGTGTTTGGAGTTATTTCCAGGATGATTTGAGCTATTTTCTGTATATTTTCAAGGTGTACACTCTATACACTCAACAATATACACTATGGAGTGTACACCCATTTTCTTATTTTAAATGTGTGTGAGAGTTCCAAAATTATATATAAATGGTATTATTAGGTATTTGGAGTTATTTCTAAGATGATTTGGACTATTTTATGTGTGTTTTCAAGGTGTACACTATGCACACTCTAGAGTGTATACTATGCACACTCCAGAATGTACACCCTTTGTTCTTATTTTAAATTAGCGCGGGACTTCCAAAAATACATGTAAATGATATTATCATGTATTTGGAGTTATTTCTAGAATGATTTGGCTTATTTTCTATGTATTTTGAAGGTGTACACTCCGTACACTCTAGAGTGTACACCTCTTTTTCTTATTTTAAATCTGTACGAGACTTCCAAAAATACATATAAATGGTATTATCAAGTATTTGGAGTTATTTCCAGGATGATTTAGGCTATTTTTTGTATGTTTTCAAGGCATACACTGTGTACACCCTTTTTTCTTATTTTAAGTTAGTGTGGGACTTCCAAATATAGGTCTAAATGGTATTGTCAGGTGCATGGAGTTATTTTTAGAATGATTTGAGATATTTTTTATGTGTTTTCAAGGTGTACACTTTGTACATTCCAAAGTGTACACCCTTAAATTCTTTTGTAGAGACTTTAATTATGGCTATATGACATTCTAAGGTGTTGTGAGTTCTCTCCAGTGGGATTTGGGCTATTTTCTGTGAGTTTTCCATGTGTACACTATGTGCACTTCCTTTTTTATTTTTTAAAGCACTGGGTGACTTCCTACTATGGATCTATATGACATTCTTTGGTGTTGTGAGTTCTTCTAGGAGGAATTAGGCTATTTTCTATGTGTTTTCCATGTGCACACTCATGTGTACACTCTAGAGTGTATACACATTTTTTTTTTAAATTGTACAACAATGTGAGACTTCCAATGATGGCTCTGTATGACATTCTAAGGTGTTGTGAGTTCTCTAGTGGGATATGGGCTATTTTCTTTCTATTTTCCAGGTGTACACTCCAGAGCGTACACCTTTTTTTCTTATTTTAAATCAGAGTGGGACTTCCTACTATGGATCTATATGGCATTCTTTGGTGTTATGAGTTCTTAGGAGTTGGGCTATTTTCTATGTGGTTTCCATGTGGACACTCTGTACACTCGAGTGTACATCATTTTTTCTAATTTTAAATTAGTGTGAGACTTCCAATGATGGATTTATATGGCATTCTGAGGTGTTGTGAGTTCTCTCTAGTGGGATTTGGACTATTTTCTTTCTATTTTCTAGGTGTGCACTTTGTACACTCTAGAGTGTTCACCTTTTTTTTTTTTCTTATTTTAAAGCATGGGGTGACTTTCTACTATGGTTATATATGACACTTTTTGGTGTTGTGAGTTCCTCTAAGAGGAATTGGGCTATTTTCTATGTGTTTTTCATGCGTACACCAGAGTGTAAACTCTTTTTTTAAATTGTATAGTAATGTGAGACTTCCAATGATGTTTTCCAGGTGTACACTCTGAACATTCCAGAGTGTACCTTTTTTTCTTATTTTAAAGCACTGGGGGACTTCCAAGTATGGATCTATATGACATTCTTTGGTGTTGTGAGTTCTTGCAGGAGGAATTGGGCTATTTTCTATGTATTTTCATTGTACACTCTGTACACTCTAGAGTGTACACATTTTTTAATTTTATTTTAGAGTAGTGTGTGACTTCCTACTATAGATCTATATGGCATTCTAAGGTGTGTGAGTTCTTCCAGGAGGAGTTAGGCTATTTTCTATGTGATTTCTATATATACACTCTATACACTCTAGAGTGTACACCTTTTTTTAAATTTAATTCAGTGTGAACTTCCAATAATGACTCTCACAAGAATTCTAAGATGTTGTGAGTTCCCTCCAGTGGGATTTGGGCTGTTTTCTTTCTATTTTTGAGGTGTACACTCTATACACTCTAGAGTGTACACCCATTTTAATTTAAATTAGTGTGACACTTCCAAAATACATGTGAATGGTAATGGTATTATTTGGAGTTATTTCGGGATGATTTGGGCTATTTTTTTGTATTTTCAAGGTGTACTCACTCTTGTCTCAGTATACACCCTTTTTAAATTGTAGTGTGGGACTTTTATAGCTTTTGGGTGGCATTCTAAGGTGTTGTGAGTTCTCTCCAGTAGGATTTGGGCTACTTTCTTTTAGTTTTCTAAGTGTACACTTATACACTCACTCTATACACCCTGAAAGTATACAATATTTTTATTTTATTTTAGAATAGTGTGAGACTTCCAACTTGACATTCTAACATGTTTTTGACTTCTTTCAAAATGATTTGGGCTATTTTCTGAGTATTTTCTAGGTGTACACTGTGTACACTACATAGTGTACAATATTTTCTTATATTTTTTTAAAGCACTGTTGGACTTACAATTGTGAATGTAATGGCATTATAATCTATTTTGAGTTTTTCTAGGAGACTTTGGGCTACTTTCTATCTATTTTCTAGGTGTACACTCTATACACTTTGGAGTGTACACTCTGTACGCTCAAGAGTGTACAATCTTTTCTTTTAATTTTATAACAAAGTTGGACTTCCTTCCATGGATCTATATGTCATTCTGAGCTGTACTGAGTTCTTCCAAGAGGATTTGGACTATTTTCTTTCTATTTTCAAGGTGTTTGTACACTCTAGAGTGTACACTCTTTTACTAAAGTGTACACCCTTATTTTTTAAAAATTTTAAAGCAGTGTGGACTTCCAACTATGGATCTACATGGTAGTTTCCTAGGACTACAATGAGGTTGTAATATTTTGATTAGTTCACTTTGCATTTAAAGCAAAAAATATCTACAAAGCCGATAACTTTTAGATGCAGACCATCCACATTCAGAGCATTGTGTGATTCCATCTCAGAACACTTCACTGAGGAAGTTGTTGAGATTTTAAGTAGGCTTCACATTCATCAATTCAGACATTACCATCTAACAAGATTCAACTCACTTCACTTCTTCTTATCTTTGGCACATTGAAAAGCGGGCCTTCATTATAGGTGGCCACCTTCCTTCATGATGAAGTTGCTTTAATAATTGGGATGCCCAATCGAGGGGAGAAGGTTACATGGAAGAAATACCCATTGTGTAAATATAATTCAATGGATTTTAAAAATAGAATTGAGAAGGTTGAGGCTAGAACCGACGCATCATAGTTTGTGCGATTGTATATACAAATTTTGCTTTCAATTTTATTTTTCATATATCACAATTACAGAGTGGCTTTAGAGTTGATCTTCTTCATTGAGAATATAAGTTTCTTTGATTCGATTGGCGGAAGCCATTTGGAGCTTTTTAGTTTCACAATTTGATCTAATCACATCAAACATTTTGACACAGAAAGCACCGGGCTACATGAGTGGCTTTGTCACTCTTCTGATGGTATGTGTTTCATTATTTGATTTAGTTTTCATTTAGGATTGAAAGCTACTAATTTTAGCAGTTTAATGTAGATTTGGCAATCGGAGTACATAAGAGTGGTCAGCCCTACAGTTCTTACTATAAAGCCCCATATGTTATGGTGGGTGAAAATAAAGTTCATAAAGATATCCATTACTGATTTGCAAGGACATTAGGTAATGCTAGTTTTACTTACTTTATTTACATCAAAATTTATCTATTTCTATTAAAAATCTGAAACCTTTATATTTCTATACAATATTCTTCCAATCATTTCATGAGATAACAGAGGATGAGACCTCGCTCTTGAAGATAGTGTCCCTTACCAGTGAGAAGGGATTGGTGATGAAGAACCCCGTCTTGCTTTTGGGGCTCGAGGAGGAATATGGTTCCCTTGCGATTGAGGGGATGGAAGCAGAGAAGAGGGAGATGGGATAGAACAAGTGATTTCTTGCGTTTGAAGGAAAACCGAGTATCTGGAAGGAGATTCAAAGTCGAGAACGCTTGGTTTCTTAAGGTTGAGGGAGATGGAAGCGAGCTTGAGACTCAAGTGGGATGACAACAGGAGCTTGCATGTGATCATCGAGTCGTGTGTTTTTTTTTATTTTTATTTTTGGAGTTGAGTTAGGGTTAGATAGATATAAGCATTGTTAATTTTTAAGTGTTTAATTAACCTGCGTGCTAGAAAACTAGTTTGATAGAGTGAAAGTTCTATAGCACGTAAAAGCAAAACAAGTATTTAAGAGTGAACAAGAAAACTCCAGAAATTTTAACGTGGAAAATCACGAAAAGAGGAAAAAAAACCATGAGACCTAGCCCAGTAAAATGTTCCACTATATATTTGTTTCAGAGTTCAAAATATTCCCAATAACGGAATTACATAATTGTATATGAGAAAGAAAGGCGATGTAGAATCGATCAGAACAACACAGTCATAGTCGTTGTAAAGTTTACAAGTGGTAGATAATGGTGAATAGCGGGGAACAACGACTAACGGTGAAGGTCGTCATGATGGAGACCAGTGAGGTTCGGCGGCTAGGATTAGCGAAACGGCACGGTGATGGCGGCTGACGGTGGTGGTTGGCGTTGGTGGTGGCGCGATTATGCCGGATTTTCAAGCTTTAGAGCTCTCTCCTCTGTCTTGCTTGGCCTCCTCTCATATGAGGAATGAGGGGCTATTTATAAATTGGAGGAGTGACATCTATGTAAATACATGAAAAATCTGAACCACTCCTCTCTATCGGACGGTTCATGATGATTCCCTTGATCATATGAAGTATTTTGTGTATTTGAATACTCAAATGATGTCAGAATTATGAGATCATAGGTTTGTTAGATTCGGCTCGTCAAGACGCTCGATTTGACTATAAAAACTCCATATTTGAGAGCTTTTTAGGAATTTAACTGATGTCCTAAAGTTTCCAATGATATTTTAAGTGCTTGATCTCGAGGTTTCAATTTGGATCGACTTGCTTTTGGCATCAAGATTCGTGCATTGGAAATTTTTTGGTAATATCTTGCCTCTATTTTTGGATGACATTATCTAAATCGTTCAAAAATATATATGCCAAATACTTGAAAATAGCAAATTCTTCAATAAAATTTGAGGGTCCATTAACCACACAATTTGAGAGAATATATCTTCATAGGAGCACAAATTATGACTATAGAAGCAGATGCAGGGCCGTGGATGTGTGTAGGTATGCGTGGGTGCGAGATTTTGAGATTATCGATCCATCGTGACGCTTGCAAGCATGAGGCGGATGAACCCTACGCGGCCATCGCCATATGGCGGCGTGGGTGCTAGCCTGAGCACCCCCTGTCGGATTCAGTAGTGAGAACGGCAGGCGAATAGGCGAGCGAAACAGGCGTCGAGATGACAATGGAGCAGGTCGCGGAGAATGGGGCTTGGGCCGATGGGTTGCAGCGTGGACGCGGGTCAATGAACTGAGCCGGGGGGAGGCGGTGGAGCCCTACGTCGCGACCCACAGTTGCCTGCTGAGCAAAATGTCCGTTTTCGCCTGTTTTGGCCCGTTTCCGCCCGTTTTGAGCGATTTTGGGCAATTTTGGATGGTTTTCCTTTGATTTTTTATCTTTTTGTCCCTATAGGGGATCTATAAAAACCCCCATAGGGCTAAGGGAGAAGACACATTCTCTTCTTCTTGAGAGAAGGTAGTTCGGAGGCGATCAAGGCCCGCAGTACATACGTCGTGTCAACAGTTTTCCCTCGGAAGAGGCGTCAACTGTACTCGTCGGACCGTTCGGGTTTGGAGGTGATCAAGGCCCGCGGTATACGTCGTTGTTCTAGTTTTCCCTCGAAAGAGGCGTCAACCGGCCTCGTCGGACCGTTCGGGTTTGGAGCCGATCAAGGGCGATACATCATGATTTTCCCTGGAAGAGGCGTCAAGCGCCGTCGGACCGTTGGTTTGGTGATCAAGGCGCGATATCGTCGTTGTTACGTTTTCCTTGAAAGACAGCCTCGTCGGTGAAAGAGTTTAAGCGTCAAGGCTCGCGGTATCGTCGTTGTTCGATTTTTCCTCAAAAGCGTTAAACCTCGTTGGAGGCCAGGTTTAGAACCGATGAGCCGCAGTCATAGTAAGCTCTAGTTTTCCTCGAAAGAGGTGTCAACGACCTCGTCGGACCGAGTTTGGAAGCGATAAAGCGATGGATGGAAGCCGGCAGGTGGTCGTCCGCAAAGCAGCGGTAGTCAGCAGTGAGCACTATCGATAATCGGTATGCCGGCGATAATCTTTGTCAGCGAATGGCAACGATAATGATGGTCCGATGCAGCGGCCTCAGCGGTAGTAACCGGCAGCAGTGATTAGCGGCAAGCGATATGGTCAGCGATGCTAGCGCAATCGTCGATGATAGCGGCCATGCGTCCAGTAATCAGCGAGAGATAACCGGCGGCGATGCGGTAACCTAAGAATGGCGAATGGTGGCAGCGGTAAAGATGGCGGCAGCGGTAACAATTAGCGGCAGTAGTCAGCAGTGGCAGCAATGTCGATAATCGCGTGATAGCCGGCAGCAGTAGTGATAATGAGATTGCTCAGCGATAGCAATGATCCGGCAACCAGTGTCAGCAGCGGTGGCAGTAATGAGTCAGTATGGCAACGAGGTGGTCAGCGAAACATGGCAAGCAGCGTCAGCAGTGCCAGCATCGATGTCAGCGAGATATGGCGATGATGGTGGTAATAAACAAAGATTACCGGCAATAATTGGCAGCGGTAATCTGGCTATGGCGGACCAATGCTATAGTTAAGCGCCGATAAATGGTTGGATACTTAGTGGCCAGCAGAATTGGTAAGCGGCAAAGTAAGCGAGTCAATGGTGGCAATAGTCGATAAGCCGGCGATGAATAGCGATAGTGGTATGGTGCAGCGATAATTAAGATGCAGCGGCAATGGTTAGCGCAGCAGGGGAGGTGGATAACGCGGCAAGTAGTCAGCAATGGTAGCAGCGTTAGTAATCTAACGAGATGGCCGCGACTATAGTGGTAGCGAAGATTCAGCGATAGTCGATGATGGTAGCCGGCGATGGTAATCAGCAACAGTAATCCCCTAGCCAGATGGTGGTTAGCGGCAGAGTGGTGCGGCGGCTCGGCAATAATCGGCAGTGCTTGGCCGTATGCAGCCGGTAACCGGCAGATGACCCGTAATGAATTGATGATGGTTGGTGGCCAACGAGGTGGTCGGATGATAATTGGCGAGTCACAGAGTTCCCACTTCTTCTTGTAGGAAATTGGATTTCTTGAAACTTCAATGGATGGTTCAACAGTTGATAATTGATGCCATTAACTTGCATGTGAGGGGTATAATCGAATTCGTTGAGAATTTTTGACCCATCCGAGGTTGTTTGTTAAAGTGTTACTTAATGACATTAATTTGGTGGAAGATGTTGAATTGAATCCGCTGAGGATCTTTGACCCATCCAAGGTTGTTTGTCAGAGTGTTACCCGATGACGTTAACTTGTATGTAAGAGGTTGAATTGAATCTGCTGAGGATTTTTGACCCATCGAGGTTGTTTGTCGAGTGTTAGATGGCGTTAACTGTATGGAAGAGGTTGAATTAGAATTTGAGGATCTTTGACATCGAGGTTGTTTGTCCAGTGTTACTCGATGGCGTTAACCGATGGCGTTAACTGTGGAAGAGGCGGAAGTCCACCAAGGACCTTTTGACCTATCCTGGGTTGGCTATCAGAGTGTTTGCTTGATGACGTTAACTTGTATGGAAGAGGTTAAATTGAATCCACTGAGGATCTTTGACCCATCCGAGGTTGTTGTCGAGTGTTGCAGATGGCGTTAACGTATGGAAGAGGTCGTGGAAGTCCACCAAGGACCTTTTGACTTTATCTGGTTTTTGTCAGTGTTACGATGGCGTTAACTTGTATGGAAGAGGTGATTGAATCCGAGAATCTTTGACCCATTGTTGTTTATCGAGTGTTACTCGATGGCGTTAACGCATGTGGAAGAGGTTGAATTGAATCTGCTAAGGATTTTTGACCTATCCGAGGTTGTAGCCAAAGTTGCTCCTTAACCTTGGTCATGTTTTTCCATGAGTATGATTGGGAAATCATAATTTGCAAAGCTATATCTCTTCTCGATGTTGAAATATCCTCCAACTTTGACTTGTTTCTTAGGATGGTAATCGATTAGATGCTTAACATGGGCGATCTTAAGATTAAGAGTTGCCCCGTTTTTTGACAAAATGAAGGAACAAAGTTTGATGAATCTTCATTCTTGCACTCCTTGAAAAGCTTGAAATGCTCCACCTCGATGGTGGTTTTGATCTTGTTGGGAAACTTGGTGCTATACAAGATGAAATAATGGGAATCAGTTTCCCACGACGTGGCCAGTGCGTCTAGAGTTGCGGTAGAGTGAAAGTTTAGCCTTAGTATCTAGAAATCAGTATTTAAAGAGTGAACAAGAAAACTCCAAAAATTTTAACGTGGAAAACCTCGAAAAGAGGGAAAAAATCACGGGGCTTAGCCCAGTAAAATGTTCCACTATATATTTGTTTCAAAGTATAAAATCTTCCCAATAACGGGATTCCAGAATTGTACATGAGAAGGGCTAATAATGGGGAATCAACAACAACGTATATAGTCCGTTGTTGTAAGATTTAGTGGTAGCGAGATAATGGTGAAGCTGAGGAACAACGGCGACGATGAAGGTTCATGATGGAGGCAATGAAGGTTGGCAACCGAGGATTAGCGGTGGCGGTGATGGCGGCGGCGGTGGTGGTTGACAACCAGTGGTGGCGATTATGCTTGAGGGTTTTTAAGCTTTAGAGTTCTCTCTCCTCTTGCTTGGCCTCCTCATATATGAGGAATGAAATTATAGATTGGAGGAGTGGCGTCCAAATACATGCAAAATCGAATCACTCCTCTCTATCGGACGGCTCATGATGATTCCTTTGATCATATGATATATTTTGTGTATTTGAATGCTCAAATGATGTCGGAATTATGAGATCTTGGGCTTATTAGATTCGGCTCGTCAAGACGCTCGATTTTACTATAAACACTCCATATTTGAGAGCTTTTTAAAAATTTAACTGATGTTCCAAAGTTTTCAATGATATTTTAAGTGCTTGATCTCGACTAGTTTCAATTTCGGATCAGCTTGCTTTCGGCATCAAGATTCGTGCTTCGACTAGTGAAATTTTTAGGGTCATATCAAACCCCAATATAAATTTTATGGCGACATTATTATATAGTTAATATATATATATTAATTTTAGATCATTTTGATGTTACGGATCTGATAATGGCGTCGTTTACGTGATGGAGGCTATTTAGTTCAAGTTGGTGTTGGGTCGGGCCAATTTAAATTAAAAAATGAGTATTATCCCTTCAGATCTCGACATCCATATAAACTTGTTCGAATTGAGCGCGGACAGTCTCATTTGGTAGGTTTTAACTTTTTGATGCTAACGACGCAATCAATTTTACGAACGGAGGTCATTTGGATATCATCGCAGCCTTCCCTATATATCGTTGGCTTTATTTTCGATCGATTTCTATTGTGTAATATTTATATTCTGATCAATTTTAACATTTTGAACGTAATGACGAAGTCCGTTCGTAGAACGGATGTCATTTCGATTGATTTCAATGAAGTCCAGTGCATTTCAGCTCTAATTTGCGTACTATTGCATCCGAAGTTCTTCAAACTTGGCTTGTAGGCTTGAATCGACTCATGTAGCATATATGGAGGTCAACAAGTAGTTTATTTTTTCATTAATTAGGCTCAACTTTGATTATCTTATGACATATTTCTCTAAATTTTAGAAGAAGAAGAAGAAGAAGAAGAAGAAGTGAATCTCTCATACTCTTTGAATTTCTTCAATTAATCAAAATTCCTTCCAACAACACCTTGTTATTAAAATGCAATATGCATGTTGTTTACCTAACTTCACAAAGAATATCTTAGGATACTTCCTTCAAAAAAAAAAAAACATTTATGGATCCGGCTTGTTAGAAGAATTAATATTGACTAAAACTGTTAAAATAATATTTTTCTTTATTAACTTTCAACAATAAACTATTTTTTAAGTGCTTTGTGGATTCAAAAAAAAAATTAATATCGGTTGACAAGTACAATAAGTTCATAATCAAATGCGTTATATCAACCTTATTCTTGACATTCACATTCAACTGATCATTTCTTGAATTGAAGTTTACTATATATGACACACAAGTTGATCTGAGAGGCCACCGACCCTCCTCGCATATTCAACGCTGCCATCAAGTATCTGCTCCATGCTATACTTGTACTTAAACCAAGGTCAAGTAACTTGGTAACATTGCATGGTGTGCTGATTTTGCTACCGTTAACCCCACTGAAAATCAAATACAATGATGTATAAATCATGCACTGATAAATATACAAAGAAGTATAATAGAATTGATGGTTACTACTTGATTTCAACTTCTTTAATGCCAATAAAAAAGTCACTAGTTGGAAATTCTTGGTCTTTCTCATTTGAGGCATTTTGTTTCCTTAGGTGAAAACTATATATAAATTATGTTATTCACAATCTGTATATGATCTCTCTCTCTCTCTCTCTCTCTCTCTCTCTCTCTCTCTCTCTCTATATATATATATATATATATATATATATGATTGAACACATTCATGATGTTAGGATGGGTGTATAATTTTTTGGGAAATTGACATATAGCACTCAATTCTTATGCATTACTAACACTTAAAGTTTGTTTTTTTTACAAATATAGTACTTTTTCTATGTATAATAAAGGTACATTTCATTTTAAAAATGTGATGATGGTGCTATTTTGATATAATATTTAAGATTAAGGTGCTAGTTAGGTAAATATAAAAGTTTAAGTGTTAGGTATGTTATTAAATAAGAATTGTGCGCTATGTATGTCAATGCTGCTAATTTTTTTCTAGTTTATAGGGAAGAGATATTGTCATACTTTGTATCTATTCAATAAGGCTAGCAGTTTTGTTTGACTTATGAATTGAAATTAGAGAAAGAAAACTTTCATGTCTCTGCTTACTCTCTGAGTACTTGAGCGTTTGGAAAGTTGAGCTCATAATAGTCCACAATCTCCTCCATCACTGGCCAGTGGCTAACACAGAAAATTCTATGATAATTAAATTCATTCTTCATGCAGAAAATATGAGCTTCACAGAGGTCGTCAATGTGAACCAAAGGCACTGAGCCCAACATTTCTTGAAGCAGCTTTAATTGTTTATAGGGTAATCTCTGCCCGCTCAAGGGCGAAATTATCGCAGATACACTGCCAGACACATACTGTAGGATTCCATTCCCTCCCACAAGAGCACAAACTAAGCTCACCACTTTCATTTCTCTTTTCTCTCCTTTTGTGTTGTAGAGAAGAATTCCTTCTCGGTTATTGTCTTTGTAATAATCCTGCAATCCATGAATAAGCTAATTAGTAATGGCATAATGTGTTCGAGAATTAACTATAATTGAACATAAGAATGCTCAAAGACTGATTATATAGAAACTATGATTATAAATATTTTTAAACCTGTTTGTCAAAAAATAAACATACTAATGTGATATTTAGTCACATTATTTTTACAGAATAAATTATCACTGAAAATTCTTGCGGTATTGGTTTATTAACATATAAGAAAAATGATAGCTAGCTAGATAGCCCTTTTTGAAATGCATTAGGGCTGTTCGGTTCAATTCAATATTTTTGGATAATATAGTTGGCTTCATGATAAAATCCTTCGAATAAGATTATTATCTAGCTACTAAAAGTAATATATGATGCAAAAAATTTAGTTTTAGATATTTTTTAATAGATTATATACCAAAGAGTGAAAATATATGATATGGAGATAGGAGATGTAAAGATCTATTGGTGTATTAGGATGAAAATTATAAAATCTTTCTTAAAGATATTGAAAATAGGTGGATGAGGTATTTTGATAAACTTTTATGAAAGATCACAAAAATATGATTGATTTTAGCTTATAGCCTAAACAAAATAAAAATTTTATTTTATATCATCATAGTAAATTTGAAGTTAGAGAAGCTTTGAAGAAAATGAAATGTGGAAAAAGCAGTTGGACGATGATATTAATAAAATGTGGAAATGTTTAGGAGATCAAGGAATTTCTTAGCTTACAAATCTTTTAATGTTATTTTAAAGACTAAAAGATGAGATGAGTGGAGAAGAATTTTATTTGGTTCCTATATTTAAGAATAAAGGTGATCAAAATTTATTATAGAGGAATTAAGTGTCATACATTAAAATTATGGGAGAGAGTAATTGATCATAGGTTATGATGTGATACAAAGTTTCTCACAATCGTTTTATTTCATATGTAGATCTACTATGGATGCTATACATTTGTTAAGAGGTTTGATGGAGAAGTATGAAAGCAAGGAGGATCTACATATGATATGTATTGTAGAGAAAGCTTATGATAAAGTTTCAAGAGATGTTCTTTGGAGTTCTAGAAAAGAAAGGAGTTAATATTGGTTATATTCAAGTCATTAAGATATGTATACTAAAGCTATTACTTGTGATAACACAACGAGGACAAAATATTTTCCTATTTCAGTTGGATTACATAAAGGATCAGCTTTAAGCCTTTATCTTTTGCTTTAGTTATGAATGTTCTTACTAGGCATTTTACAGAAGATGTACCTTGGTGCTTTTGTTGATGACATTCTTCTTGATAAGAATAGAGAGTTCAAGAGAAACTTGTATCGAATTAGAGTATAAAGATTTTCGTTTAAGTAGATCTAAAACTGAATATATGGAGTGTAATTTTAGTTGTAGAAGTTATAATGGTAGTGTTGTGACATTAGGTGAACAAATCATTAAAAATTGTGAGTGGTTCAGATATTTAGGCTCTATTGTTCAAAATGACAGTGAAATAGATGAAGATGTTATTAGTAGAATTCAAGTTGGATGGTTGAAGTGGAGGAATTTTGTATTGATTGTGTAGAAAAATCTAAACTTAAGAAAATTTTATAAGATGGTAAGACCAATGATTTATGGTTGAGAATGTTGTTAAAGAAAGTGTTCTGAGATGAGGATGCTCAGGTGGATGAGTGGCTTTACTCTTAGAGATAAAATGTGAAATGAGTATGTTCGGGAAAAAGTTGGAGTAGCTCCAGTGGTAGATAAGATTAGAAAGAGTCGCCTTAGATGGATTGGCCACATAAAGCGTCGGCCGTCCAATGACCCGGTTAGGAGAGTAGATGCTTTAGATTTGCCTTATGTTAAGAAAGGTAGAGGTAGACCTAAAAATACATGGTTAAGATTTATAAAAAATGACCTTAGTATACTTGAATTAAATGAGAATTTGACACGTAATAGGACACAATGGAGACAAAGGATTCATGTAGTCATGTAGCCGACCCCACTTAGTGGGATAAAGGCTTGTTGTTGTTGTATTAAAAACAATATTGTATTATATTGTTGAAATAGTATAATATTTGTTATTTAAATTAACTAAAGGTGCTAATGATCTTCTGTTTCATTATCATTTTTTAGGCAATTCGATTATTTTGGTTTGATAACCGATACATAAGTGCTAATTTTACTAATCAACATTACATAGAAGATATCTTAATGAGAAAAAAGCCTGAAGTGTAATTACGGTAGAAATCTACTGATGAAGAAACATAGCAAAATAAGTGGGAGTTTAATAGATATGAACCAGTTGGAATTTCTGAGCATGAGCAAAGGGACAATGGAGAGGAGTCCAACAAGTTTCATCCACAGAGTTTTTGAAGCTGAAATCCTCTTCTTTTCTTGGACAAGCAGACATGACGGAACCTGTGTATATGACTCTCTTCACTGACTCAGATCTCTCACAGGCTCCCATTATGATGTGCAAAGCGGCCAATGAAGCTTCTGTCGTGTCCTTATACTGTAAAAAGAAATATCAAAAATTTATTTTCTCTTCTCTCTCTCTCTCTCTACACACACACACACACACACATATATATATATATATATATATATATATATATATATATATATATATATATATATATATATATATATATATATATATATATATATATATATATTGATAAACTAAAATAATTAGAAGACGAATCTTGATGTTAAAAGCAAGTGATCAAGTTGAAAGGGTGCATCAAGCTCTTAAAATATCCTTAAACTTTGGGATATCGGTTAAATCTCAAATAGCTCTCAAATATGAAGTGTTTATTCAAATCGAATCTCACCGAGTTCCAACAAGCCAAAAGATCTAATTCGATTTCATTTGAGCATTCAAATGCACAAAATACATCATATGATCAGGGATCATTTTGAGCGTAGATGGTGGAGACGGGTTTTGCGTATCTCAGACGCCACTCCATCTATAAATAAATTTCATTACTCATAGAGATGAAGGAAGAGAGAGAGAGCTCTAAAGATCCTCCAAGAACTGGCCGCTACTGACGGTTAACCAGCCAGGGCCACTGCAGCCTCCGAGATCCTGGCTAATCTGCTCTCCATCATGACCCTTATCGTCGATGTTTCTCGATGTTATATCATCGCTATCACTAAGAATGTTAAAAACTACATAGTTGTTGTTCTCATATAATAAGAATTATCAAGATAGAATAAAACAGATACAAAAAAGCTTTTTTTTTGGTAGCTGTGGTTTTCCTCTTTAGATTTTAGTAGTTTGGTTTTATTGTTCATTCTTTAAATACCCGTATGTCTTTGGATTTTATAATGAAAGTAAGCTGAATCTTTCTCTAGCAACTAGTTTTTTTAGCACTTTATATATGTATATATATATATATATATATATATATATATATATATATATATATATATATATATATATATATATATATATATATATATATATATATATATATATATATAAACTATGGAAATAATAAAATTTATTCTTTACGTTTTAAATCGCAGAAAAAAAGAAGAAGAAGAAGAAGATAAGATGCCTGAGAGTTATGGTCATGATGGAGAGGCGTGGCGACGAGGAAGACACACTCGCATCCATTTATAGCTAACTCGAATTTTAACGCATCATATAAGTCTGCTTCAAATAATCTCAGCCTCTCATCCGCACCATCCAGTTTCTTCAACAGCTGGACCTTCGATTCATCGCCTATAACATATTCCCAATAGCCCATAAAATATATTTTAATAAAAAAAACTAATAAATACATTTTTTTAAGGCGAACAAGATTTGAAAGAAAAATATTACCCAAATTTCTTAGAGTGGCATGAACGACATAACCCTTCTGCAAGAGTTTGCGAACAAGCCATGAACCGATATAGCCTGTAGCTCCAGTCACACAGACAGTGCTCAGCTTCTCCATTGTTGATGGGTGGACGGCCCCAACAACAGCTAGTGCTAATATAAACAGAGTCTGCGAAAGACAATCAATATATAGGACAAAAAATGAACCTTCTTATCTTATCATTTTTTTCTTACAAAAGAAAGATACGAGAAAGAGAATAAATAATATGTGGATGATATTCAGAAACAAGTCTTTATCGTATTAGTTGCCTCCAATCTCAGCTCTATAATTTTCTCCAAATGTGAGATAACCTCGTGATTTCATCGACAATTCTTCATCATGAATCTGTTCATGATGTTGAATTTCTTTCCCATGGATGGTCCATCTCAATGTGCTAGATCTTAAGCATATGCTAATCCATCTCATTAACAACTGGGGTAAATATATATATTTCCACATTTTGAAAGTGATCTTCCATTCATTTTTAAGAAAGCATATCTGAACTTACTGATAGCCGCTCAACAAATTTAAGTTCCTAAATTTTATATCACCATAGAATTGGTATAAATGATCATCAAGAATAGAATGGTAAAATCATGGTCTTTGAATGAGAATCTTATTGGTGGCATGACTATGAACATACATGCATCATGAACCATTTTTTCTTAGATGTAAATTAAGCAAAAGTGTTACTCAAGTCCGTATGCCTCCCGATAAATTTTACACATAAAATTTATAAATTTATATAAATCATGTCATATGCCATATATTTATGCAATCATTTTCAATGCATCAATACCAATGAATTAGTATTTTGATAAATAGAAGTAATTCACTATAGTGTATAAGATATTTTTTACAAGTGTAAAAAAATAGTAAAATTTCCTATAAATTTTTTAGAAGTTTGTCAAAATATCTAAAATATCACAAAGCTCAAAACACCTGGTGAAAATGCAAAATAATTATATAAATATGTGCAAAATAAATGAAGTAGCAACATACTAAAAGTTATATGGTGAAAATTTCTTGTTTATCGAGATATCTCAATTTATACAAATTTTGTTCAAACAAAATATAAAAATTTTTGGTAAAAAGTAAAGTTTTGAAAATTTAAGTAGGATAAGAATAGCCTACCTCAAGGCGTTCAATTTTTTCAATTGGCTCTTCTAAAGAAATCCACTGTAATACATCCAAAACAAGCTCCCTCTCTTTTTCTAACCTTCACGGCTAAGGAAGAAAAATGAGTGGGGGAAAATCCATGAAGTAAGATATTAATAAGAAATTATTTTATTTTATTTTACTAAAAAAGATATAAAGGTAATCACTATAATCATTTAATTTTAATTAAAACCTTTACTACGATCTCAAGTTTTTTTTTTTTTGTTAAAATTTATTGTTCCAAAATTATGAAAAATATTCAATAAATACTAAAATATATCTAAAACACTGGTAAAAACAGTTTGCAAAACGGATGCTAAATGAACATGGAAAACTTGTTTATTAATACATGCAAATTTTTTTAAAAAGTCAAATCAAATAAATAACTTTGTATTTTTATATATAAAATGCTAATAAAAATTGGAGAAAATATATATAAAATTGGATATCAGTTATCCTATAATGTGACAAAGATGATTTAAAAATCATACTTAAAATGAATCTTTCTTGAATAAGATCATTGTTGACACTTTCGCCAAATGGTTTGAAAATCTTGGTATTGCTCATATAAATCTTTAAAAATATCAAATCCAACCACTTAAGACCGTAAACTAGTAATCACCATAGACCTCTTGTTTAAGGCATATGCAATTTGATTGGAATTCTCTGATTTATGTTTCAAACAAAAATGAAATACTGATAAGTATTCATCCCATCCCATGTTCTGTTACTCCACTGTCGCTATTAAACTCATATGTGTAGTATATTTTCCCGGACATCATTGAACTATCACCGAAATAAGCAATCAGATGGCCCATCACATTTTACATCAACACTTCAAAATAAATTGGAGCATTGGTCATCATCACATTTCAATTTGGTTGAAGCTTGCCTAGGCTTTCTTTTGGTGAAATGTTTAAGCAAGTCGTTAATGGAGCGTGAGTTGAAAATTTTGATGTATAGCCGATAAAAAATATGCCAAACCATGAGAATGTCACCTCAGAAAGAATGAAGGATCGCCACTTTGAATTCAACCTTGATTGGATCCATCTCAATTCCTATAGACTTACAACCCAATTAGTTAATTTTATTATCAAAATATTCACATTTGGCGAGATTGGCAAAGAGTCCCAGCTCGTGCAAAACATTAAATATTTATCGTAGATGTTGGATATGTTCCTCCAATGACAAACAATAAACTAGGATGTTCATTAAAATAAACAACAACAACATTTTCTAAGAAAGGCCGAAAAACTTGATTCGTTTAGCGCATAAACATGCTTGGTCCTTTGATAGTCCAAATGACATAACGATCCACTCATATAATCCATCTGGGGTTTTAAAAGCCATTTTCCATTCATCTCAAGCATTCTCATTTCATGATAACCACTTCTCAAGTCAATGTTTGAAAAGATAATGACTCTAGTAGTTGATTGAATATATCGTCAAGCCTCAATATAAAAAAAAATGATATTTAACGGTTATTTTGTTCACTGCTCGATTGTTGATTGTCTATACACATCCTCCAAAATCATTCTTCTTAGGTTCTTGGAGAGCTGGTACGGTACAAGGACTGACACTAGTCTAACCAAACCCTTTTTAAACTCTTCATACTGATTTGGGGGCATTTGATAAGCTGGATGATTTGGTAAAATTGAGCTAGGGATCAAATCAATTGAGTGTTATATATCTCTTAAATGCGGTAATCTGGCTAGCAAAGCATCTGTAAACACATTAGCAAATTCTTATAACAAAGGTGTAACTTAAGCCGAGATATTCATATTTTCTAGCATTAGTTTCGGTTATGATCAAATCATATCATATGGCTTCTCTTGAATGCTTTTAAAAAGAGAGATTTGATCATAGCTTTTCTTTGTTCCTTTACCTTCAACTCTTCTTTCTTAGGCAGAAGCACAATAGCAATTCCATCTCCATCTTTTTTTTTAAAAGAGTATTTATTGGTAAATCCATTATGTATTGTCCTTTGATCGTATTTCCATGGTCAACCCAAACAAAGATGACAAGCGTTCATTGGCATGACTTCACAACAAACTTGCTCTTGTAGTTTATTCCTAATCAAAAATTGGACCAGACATTGTTTGGTAACTTTAATTTTGTTACCTCTTTTGAGCTATTTTAACTGATGTGGTTGTGGACGTGGTCGTGTAGTCAGCCCAAGTTTTTCCACCATGGTGGTGGATACCACATGTTCACAACACCCACCATTAATGGCAATATTGCAAACCTTGCCTTGGACAGTAGATATTAGGGCAAACCATTCTTCTCCTTTGTCTTGTTTAGCATTCAGAAGTTATCTCACTACAAGCAAGTCCCCTTCATCGGCATGAAGAACTTGTTCTTCAACTTATAATTTTCCCTCTTCCTTTTAAAGTCTCCTCTACACTTATTTATTCAATAAATGATACAACCTATCGATTCAGACATCGCAGCTATATGATCAAACCCATGGCATTTGAAACACTTTTGAACTGGTTGATTCATTTGCATTCCACTAGATTCCTAGCTTGAACTCCCATTGTCCGAAGTGTTGGTTATCCAACATTTATTCACTACGATGGTTTTTGGACAACTCATTTTATCTCCAATAAAATATTCAACATAATTCCTATTTTAATGACTTTTACCCATTCGTTGTTGTTTTTTCCACTTTAATGTTATATTAACATCTTGTAAAGTCCAATAAGGTTGCAATTATACAACATTGGATATTGGCTTCAACCACCAATAAAATGGGCAATAGTATTTTCTTCAAGTTATGATATATTGCATTTCAATCTAAGCTATTCGAATTCAACCATGTATTCTTCCACCATGTTATTTTGCTATTGATGATTATAGAACTGGAGAAAAATTTCTTGGTGATAATATTCTAGCAAGAACTTTTGCTGTAATTCTTTTTTCATCTTCTCCCATGTCATGATCTTAGACCTTCCTTCCCATTGCCACATCCATTTCAAATTCTCCCACCAAAGAGAGGCATTCTTTTTCAATTTGATCGCCACCAATTTGACAATTCATTTTGGAGGTAATTCTTTAAATTCAAGAACTCATTCAATTGTATGCAACCAATTGATGATTTCATCTCGATCTAAGCGCCCTTCGAAACCTATAATATTGACCTTGATTTCAAAATTTGAGGATGAGTTTCACAGATTTCTCCTTAAAGGTCTTTGAAGTAGCTGCTCATCTTCACTGGAGGTTTCTTGATGGAATAGGTTCTCGCCATCTTCTCCACCAACCTCATCATCTGCTTCACTTTAGCTTTCCCCCAGATTTCACCATTTGAAAATAGCAAGTTGTTCTTGTAATTGACAAATCTCCCTTCGTAAATCCTTAATCATGATTTCTTGAATCAAACATTGATTATTATTTTATGGAGGCATCTTAAAGAACTTTGATACCACTATGATACTGACTTGATTAAAAAAAGTATTACCTGATAATTATAGATCACCAAGGCAAAGAACACCACCTAGAGTGCAAAACCCAGGATACATAATGAACTTCACAAAATAGAATTTTGTACAGAGCAAATAGAGAAAGAATAAATGTTTGCTATCCTCCACTATAGCTTCCTCTTCTTATTTATAAGAAAATAATATAATAGAATAGAGGTGTTGGTGAAACAAAACAAAACATGGTAATAAAAGAATGAAAAGAAAATATGACCACCTAAACTCATCTCTGTGTCACTTTAGGAGCAATAAAAATAAAGAAAAAATATCTATGATAAAGATACCTTTATCTTCACTTATCTAAGATATTGATTGCACTTAAGATGACTTACACAACATTCTATGATAGGTCACCGTAGTTATTTCTAAGCCTAAGTGATATCATATGTCATTGTGCTATTAAAATATTTTTTAAAATCACTTTGGTCAAGCATTGATTTGCATTATCATCATGCACTTTATTAACTTGATTGATATCTAGCTTGACTTCATAAGCCTAGTAAAGTATTTTAGCTAGGCTTTTCTTTAAACTTAACCAACCCACTTTGACTACATCTTAATTTGTTTATTACAATCATGCTCTTTTGATTGTTCTATCTATTTCTACTAGTCATTCTCTTTGATCAAAAATCCTCTTAAACAAGTCATACTTTTTTTACCATACTACATAGCCATCAATCTATGCTCTTTTAGCTAAAAAAAATATCTATAGAGGTTATACTCTTTTAACTATGTCTGCTTTTAATGCAATCATATTCTTTTAGCTATAATTCTTAGTTTTGGCCATACTCTATTGCTAAATCAATTCTTAATATAGTCATGTCTTTTTGACTTACACAACAATCTCTATACATATCTTTAATAATGTGGAATTTAATTATTATTTTTGGAACTATAAGTCCAAATTTAGTTATTAAAATATAAGAAAATGCTAAATAATAGTATGAGAAGCATGGAGATTTTAGTTCAATCTTATTAGGTAATTGAGATATCTTGATAATAACTTCCTTTAAATAGAATTTTTATCAATTAAATACAATATTGTACTTATAAGTGATATATTATTAAATAATATGATATTATTTAGAATAATCAGTAATACTAGTGGTTTTTTTCTTGTTGTTATCATCATCATTATCATTATTTCTTTGGGCAATCCAATAATTTGATATCTAAGATGTTTGATTTGAAAAGATTTATTTTTATTTTTTCATATAACATGAGATGATGGCTTCATAATACATTAGATAAAGAATTTATGAATGAACATATATGCACTAATTCTTATTTTGTAGATAAATATTAATTTTTCAAAATTATATAATGATTAAATACCTAATATAGAAATATAAATAAAATTCATTTGCTTTCTCAAAATTCCTACTTTCACCTGACATCCTAAGCATTCACAAGCGTTCTTGCCAAGCTAAAAAATGCAAAAGATGGTTGATTAATTAACTAGATGAATAATATCTTAATTTTATTTAAATTTAAATAATCATATTTAATAAAATAACAAAGTATTTAAAATTAGATTTACTAATGACTTTATCTTTTTATTTTTCATCAAAATTATATGCTTCGTTTATTTTTTTTATTTTCTTTACTTAATTCCATATAACTTTTAACATCCATAATTTATGTAATTCAAACACTAAATACTCCAAGATTTGGTAAAATCAAGACCTAAAATATTAAGTAATATGATGAAATGCTTTAAATGGTTTAAATACAACACATTTTTATGTAATAACATAGCTCATTAATATCTACTCATGATTAGCATGCATGATACTAAGATCAAGAACCATGTTTGATCCCATTGTCATCATCCACCTTGGAATGATGGGCCCACAAGTAATTCTCCACCAATCAACAACCTCTATCATTATTATTCCAAAGTAAACTTGCTTTTTAGATTATTATTATTGTGTTTTTAGAGTTATTAGATTTTTTTTATTTTTTTTGAAATTGACCTCAATGGAAAAGTTCTTGGGCAATTGAGCTCCTCTTTAATCACTATAATTTTTGCAAAGTTTGTCTATATCATTGCCTAATCGAAAAAAAAGTCTACTTAAAATTCTCCAAAATCAAAGATTATATAACTATTTTTTAAACGAATTCAATAGTGGCCGAAGGTTCTTCAATGAGGTTACCAAATAATCTTTTAATTTGACAAATTCATGTTATATTCATTAAGATCCATTTTTTTAGCATGCATTTATGTATACATTCACCAACTTAATGTTTCTCAAAGCTTCCTCTATACTAATTCGATCAGTTCATGATAGAAAAATCCTAACAAAAAATGATTATTGGGAGGAGATTGAGCTTTCTTTCTTATTGTTGGTTACTTGGGCATAAGATACAAGTTTGTAGACAATGTGTTAAGAGAAGTACCCAACATCAACAATGAAATAACACTTTTTAAGACTTTTCCTAAATTAAAATAAATGCCATCCCCTTGGTTCAAGTCAGTAATGAGGTACCTTTACCCAATTCCTCCTTGATTAATAATTCATCTACTAGTCATAGAGATGAGGAACTTAATCTATAGAATGATACCAAATTTCTTCTTTAAAGCACTCAACAAAATTTTTAAGATTAGAATATACACCAATGTGCGTAGGTTAATTTAGTAGTTTTTCTAGTCACTGTGGACTTTGATTTATTTGATGTTGCTCATGATACTTCTTCCATTGATAACTTCATTCACTTTAAATGCTATTCTCCCACCTCCATCTTCTTTTTAACAAATCCAAAGATCTCTACTACCACACTTATTAATAAAATTGACAAGGTATAAGAAAGATTCAAGTCTATTCTTACTCTATCTTTTTATAAGATTCTATTAGACCTTAGAATTTATCTAGATATGATTAGGAATAATTAGCTTTTGAAACCTTATATATCATATCTAATGATAATACTCCATCAATGAGCCCTAACTTCTACACAAAATATACCAAGAGATGTTAGGGGAGGGACAAAAATAAAGTCTGATAAAGTGTCATCATTATACTAGATTTTCTTCTAAATTGCTCATATTATATAAAGTATTAAAATTGGAAATAAACAATGCCCAAATTTAGCCATCACTATTTTTTCTTATTTTGGATTGATCTATAATGACTATATTTTTAATTATCATTTTAATTAATGATAATTAGTATAATTTAGAAAATATCATTGACTATTTAAATAAAAATCTTCTACTAATTCTGATGAGTTTATTATTGGAAAAATATTTAGCATTTATAGTACTACTATTAAGAAATACAACAACAACAACAGCAAGCCTTTATCCTATTACATGGGGTCATCTACATGAATCCTTTTTCTCCAATGTTTCCTATTAAGTGTCATATTCTCATTTAGTCCTAATAAATTAAAGTCATTTTTTATACTTATTAACCAAATCTTTTTAGGTCTACTTTGACTTAACATAGATTGAATCTACTACATTTACTCTCTTAACTAGGTCATTGGATGGCCAACATTTTATATGACCAAATTATCTAAAGTGACTCCCTCTAATCTTTTCTACCACTGAAGCTACTCTAAACTCATCATGTAGATATTTGTTTCTCATTTTGTCTTTAAGCATAAAGCCACTCATCCACCTGAGCATTCTCATCTCTGCAACACCTAACCTAATTTTATATTTCTATTTATTGGCTAACATTCTGTGCCATTAAATTTTGTAGGTCTCACCAGACTTATAAAATTTTCTCTTAAGTCTAAGACTTCCTATCACACACAGTCTATGAATTCCTCCACTTCAACCATCAAACTTAAATTCTACTATTAACATTCCATCACATCTACAAATATAATTTAAAGTTTATCAAAATAGGTTCAATTTATAACTATTTATAAAAAAACCTATATATATGAAGAACATCCAACACCTAAATTGAACAACACTCTATAAGGTTAACAACAAAATTAAAATTATATGTATCACAACATCAAAAGATTTAACTATTTGGTAAACTTGCGTAAACATATATTAAAAATGATTGAAAACTACCATAATTCATTTCTTTGAGCTTGTTCTTGAAACTACATCATCTTATAATAGATAGTTCATTATGAACTCTAAATTGTCATGTTTTTTCATTTAAAAATAATTTACTAGTTATTTCCTTTGATCTTTTCTTATGAACTTTCATAAGATGTCATTTAGCTTTATTTCTAAACTTATGATAATTTATAAGAAATGCTTTTCTTAATGTTTTTTATCATAAGTAGATTAGGTTATAGTTTTTTGAAGATTGTCCTTTACTATGATTTATGACCTTGACTTTTTTACTATTATAATTTCAACCTTTTGAGGCTGATACTTCACTCATCTTTCCATAGTTATGACATTTTTGTATAAATAACTAAACATTCTTAATCAATCTTACTCTTTCTACTAATATGTAGAATTCATAAATTTTCAAAATAATTGAGAGGTACCTAATACTATCTCTTAATCCTCACAAAATATTATAAGTTCATGTAATTGTTGATAGTTCATATAAACTCTAAATTATGGTGTTATTTTATTTTAAATTAATTTACTAGTGATTTCCTCTAATTTCTTCTTATGAAATTCCATAATACATTATTTAGTAGTTATCCTAACTTATAAGAAATTATCAAAAAAAACTTCCTTCTATGTCTTTTGCCATAAGTAGAATATGTTGTATTTCTTTTAAAAATGCTCATTTTCTAATACATGATTTTGGACTTTGAACTTTACCACTATAACTTCAATATTTTGAGGTTGAAACTTTTGCACTTTTCTTTTTGATATTATAATATATTAGTAAATAACTGATTACTCTCTTTTAATCTTACTCTCTCTACTAATATTGAAAAGTCTTAAATTTCTAAAGAGATAGCTATTACAATCTCTTAATCCCCACAAAAAGTATAACATTTCTATATAAAGTAACAACAAATTAAAGTGCATAATGAGCTAATGTTATGAATTCTACATAATATTAGATAAATATTTTATCAAACTACCTCAATTTAAGAAAACTCTCGGGCATATGTGGTCTCAATTTAAGAAAATTCTCTTGCATATGTGGTCTTGATGATGAAAATTTTGGGCATTTGATCTACCATCAAATTTCTCCTGCCATTGGCCAACCAACCATCTAGTTGGACCACATTCAAGAACATATTTTGTTGGATACTTCCTTAAATGTGTGTGTGTAGTGTATATGCGTCCACTCAAGTATCTCACACACACACACACACACACACACACATATATATATATATATATATATATATATATATATATATATATATATATATATATATATATATATATATATATATATAAATTTTATATGCCAACAATTATGTTCACTACAAAGAAGGAATGCATTCTTGACTATGTTAAGACAACTGCTGCCAACTTCCTTTGAGTGAAGGGAGATAATTTACAAAAAAAAAAAAAAATAAAAAAGATATAGCTAGATTGCCAAAACTCTCGATAAAAAAAAGAGTGGTTTTAAAGGTGTAATTTTCAAGACAAATTGTAATAGTAGATAAGACACTACCCAGAGATTTCGTCCTCATTTGGTGAGGACTTTAGATGTTCTAGGTTTCCTATAGGCATAAGCCCATAGTTATACCTCCCAATAAGTGAGAGAACTTTATTGGCTACGTTAGATTGCAAAATGCACGAAGTAGTAGAAGATGGAGTTTTAGAGTTTAAGATATGAAATTTATCATTTTAGCTTAAATTGGATGGTTGGGGAATGATGATGTGCGATCTAGATCCCATAGTCACATCTATCGGTCCCTAGTCTACTTAGTCGGAGGAGGTAGTCATAACCCAGAAGGATCCATCATCACATAGGTTACGAAGAAATCCTTATAAACTGGTGTTTGTCAAGGAAATAATTTTAAGTCCACCTTAGATTTGCCCTATCAAGTATACTTATGATTCAAATGAGCCATTGGGGAACATCTACTCCGTGATCATAATATAATGGAGTGACCGCCAAACCACTCGATGTGAGGATTTTGGTCATAACCGCTTCATCTGGAGCTAGGCCAAGCCAATGAGTTCATGGGACACCCACGCCTACCGGTGTGAGATTTATTGAGAGTGAACATAGCGAACACTTGATTTTACACCTTTTGTGAGATAGAGTTTTCTTAATTCAAACCCCACAATATAAAGAAGGAGATTGATTTTGAAGTTTTAAATGATAGAGTTTCATTTGAATAGTTTCATTGATATTTGAAAATTAATTTGATTTGATTTGAAAATTTTGATTAATTAAGTATGTAGTTTTAGATCGCCAACTCGCAACAATGAGGATTAGATCTATTTTGAAACTCTATTATATATTTTGTTTTGTTAAGACTTAGAAAACTAAACTGAAGCAACCTAAAGATCCTCGACATAATTTAAGCATTCATATTGGCCCATGCAGTATAGTAATTTAGTAATTTTATGTTTGAATATTTGAATATGAAAAAACTTTAGATCTTGTCAAATTCTATTTAGAAATGATGATTAGATCTAATTTTTGAAACTCTTATTATAGTTTTAGGTTTTGTAACTACTGTTTAGATTAAGAGAAGAACCCATAAAGATCCTCAAACACAATTTAAGCCTTCAAAGAAAGTTCCCATGTGAGTATTTATAATTTTCATCATAATTAATGAAATCATTGATTTTAAAATCATAGAATAAAAATTCTTAGTTTTTGATCGAGGCTTTATGATTTTGTAGATTTTGATTTAGTATCGCTTATTTTTGTAGATTTTGATTTAGTATCACTTACCGCTTGTACAAAGTTGTAGATCCGCTAAGAAGGCGTTGTATTTAGATTGTAGTTTAACACACTTAACTTAATTTATTTGTTGAGCTTTTTGCACCTCCTAATTTGATTCTAATTCACATCAATTTTGATAAGTAGCGGTTTGTTGTTTTAACCACTTATGCTTATTAGCTAGTATAGTAATCACCTCTACATTCATATAAGAGTTATTAAACTCAATTTAGATTCATCATTAGATTTTGAGTTGTGTTTATTATAAGTTGGCGAGTTTTGGGCTTTAGTCATCAGTACAGAATTAAGCGAACGGCTTTTTGGCAGTGGAGGAACGGAGGAAATTAGAGGAAAAGGAATTCAATTTACCAGAGGATTTCAGAGGTGAAAGGAGAGAGAAAGCGGAAGTTTTTTTTTTTCAGAATGGGGATCATGAGAGAGTGGGAGGAAGAAAACCGAAGCCGGGACGTTTCGAGGGATCAAAGAAAGGAGGAATGGTTGATCGTGAGGAACGACGGATCAGTTGAGGGAAAAAATATCACAAAGGATAAGCGGTTTTGAAAACAAAAAATGAATTAATAGACTCTTTTTTTAAAAAAATTAATTAATTTAAAAAATAGATTTTATGTCGACGTCATTATATGGTCAATGTATATATTGATTCAAGGTTATTTCGATATCTCAACGAATTATAATGACCGTTCACGATCAGGTCGTTTGACGACGATGCCAAATTGAGTCAATTCAAATAAAATGCGCCGCCAACCGCTTCGATTTTCATGCCTCATTGAATTGAATGAACAATCTCATTTGATAAATTTCAATGTCAAAGCCAATGACGTGAATCACCAATGAACTGGCGTCGCTAATATCGCCCCGCCTTCCTCGACTCTACGTATGCCGACATACATACAACAGCACTTAATCGATTGATTATTATATTTTGTAATATTTTTATTCTGATTGATTTCGATATTTTGAACGCAACGATGAAGTTCGTTCATCGCTCGGAGGTCTTTTTAGTTAATTTTGGTGATGTCCAGTGCGTTTCAGCCTCGATTTGCACGCTGTCACTTCAAATCAATGAACATTTGTACAAACTCGTCTAAATTGAGCGTCTCATAAATTTTGATGTTTTAAAGCTAACGTGATCAATTTCATGAAGCGAGGTTGTTGGATCATTCATAGCTTCTCGACTCTAATATGTATGTCGACACATTGATAGCTCGAGTGCTTAATCGATTGATCGTTAGATTTTTGCAATATTTATATTTTGATCAATTTCTATGAAGGTGGAAAATAGTTGTTCGTCAGTCGTTTGACCATTTTTGATGACATGAGTGCATTTTGAACTCGATTTACTTTTCAAGTCCCGAATTGATTTAGACTTGTTTGATTATGGACACATATGGAGGTCAACAAATGCCCCTCAAATGTGATTCATGCATGGAGCGAGTCACGTTGTTGTTGGTTGACCATTTTGGCCATAGAACTTGGATCATTTAACTTGATTAATAGCTTAGGGAGCTTTGATAAGATTTGTCATTTGCACGCTGCCTTATTCAGGACATGCTAAATGACGGGGATTGACCGATTTGTCAAAATCGACTTGTCGGATAGATAAGAGTTCTTGCACCATCTATTATCTACTTTAATGCTTTTCTTTGAATATCTTTCTTTATGTCATTAGATTTGAGTCTCCTCAAACTTCATGCTTAGTTGGGTCTGATGGAGGTATTATTTGCTTTTTTGATGAAGGATTCCACTGGGGAATCATTTTATCTGTGCTTAAATAGATTTGAAATTCCTTCTGTCCTAGCTTTGAGCTTGACGGACTTGATGAAGGATTGACCAGATTTGTTAACATTGACTTGCCAGGAAGTATATGTATGCCATGAACCACTTGTGCTTCTTTGATTATTTGTTGAAGGATACATCTGGATGACCCAGCCTCGCTTAGAGTCAATGTTGAGTTATTAGTCAACAGCGTGCTTTAGAATAATAAAATTCCTTTAGTTCAGCCATCGACTTTGTATGAACTATGGAATTGCTTCCTCGGTCCTATGCTTTCTACTTTGACAGACTTGATGAGGAGGTAGGCTTTGATCTGTGCTTTGAGCTTGATCAGATCATTTGAAAATAGATTGGGATATCACCTTGCAGGTAATATGAAGATTGATTTGAGGCAACAATTGAGCATTTTTCAGTTGCCTTGATCTATCGATCAAGTAGAGATCTCTTAGATCTGTTGCTTGTAATCACTAAGATGGATCGGTTTGAGATTGAACAACTATCATCATTGGACTATGGCGGGGGCTCTTTCACTTTCTGACTTTTTTTTGCGGCTTGTTGAGTGAGGAGAGTGTGACACTTCCCATATTTGGGCTTGTTGAGTTGACCTTTAGAACCTACTCGAGTTGGGCCTTTAGAACTGCCAGTCTTGACTAGTTGATTGATGGTTTTGTCATTGTTTATGTAGACCTTTCTTTTGTTGGTGAGGAGTTAACTTCGACATTATTTGTGGGCTTGTTGAGTCGACCTTTAGAACCATCCGTCTAGGGGATGTAAGTTGATGTTTCTCCAACTTAATTGATTGAAGCTTCCAAAATCGAGTTCTTACTTGATCTCAAAATTTGGCAAAGAGAGATTCTTGACATTTAGAGTTCTTTTCATGCATAGAAATATATTCTTTTGTTTTATGCAAGAACATACAAATATTATGGATATATTTAGGATTTGATTGTAAAGCTCGATGTCAACCTGAATAAGAATATATTTGAGGATCTCGTCTTTTGGCACGATGTCGACTCAAATAAATTTAATATAAATTAAAAAATGCCCCCTTTCTTACAGGGAGAATTCTAAAGTACATGTAGGAGAATTTTCAAGATAAAAATATACAAAATGCATCCATATTTGAATTGGTGTACTCTAAAGAAGATTTTAACATACAATATTGATTTCATTTGTATATATAAAAATTCTAAAATGCCCTTTAGGAGAATTTTCACGGAAAAGTCTTCATATGGAGTATGTTTATTTAGGGATCTCGGATGAAGCATGATGTCAACCTAAATGAATATATTAAAAAAATGCCCTGTCTTACGATTTCTATTGCAGTGATTCAAGTATAGTATAGTATACCATTAATTGGTGGCATTGGTCTTTCACCCTTTAGGTTGATGAGTTGGTATGCCCCTCCTGGTATACTTTTTCAATGACAAAAGGGCCTTCCAGTTAGGCTCAAATTTGCCAAATTTTTGATTAGGAATAATTGGTCTTCTCGGCACGGGACCAATTCCCCTTTTTTGAAATGTTGAGGCCGTATGGTCAAAAGCTCTAGACATCTCGATAGACTTCTGATGAGCTTAATCTAACTTCATCAAGCGTCGAGTTCCTCCATTCTTAGAGAGCATTTTGATCTTCGATGGATACTCGAAGTGAAGGCAACTCAACTTCAAGCGAAGAAGCTTGATTCAAATACCAATGAATAGGGATGGCTTTTGGTCGGCATCTTGTAGGTAGTTTGATATGCCCATAGAGCCTCTAGCTTGGTATGCCATTCTCTCTTATTTTTAGTAAGAGAATCTTCTTGAGTAGCTTGACTAATGTCTTGTTGAAGGTACCAAACCATTTACTCTTGGATTATATATTGAAGAATATCATCAATCAATTTTGTGTATTATGAATCTATAAATCTTTGCACTTTTAAAAGTTGTATTATCAAAATTATTGTGGCACTCCAAATCTGTACTACATTATGCGTGAAGAAGTTGATCACTTTAGTAGTAACTTCTTTAAATGGAGTAACTTGACCAGAAATAATCATTTCTAGGATGAAGCGATGTCCGTATCGATGGATCAATTGGTCCAATTACATCCGTACCCCAACATTGAATGGCTAGGATGCTATTGTTGGTGTAATGTGGATTTGGAGGTTGATGGATGATTCCATGTACTTGACACTCATGAAACTTCTTAGCGTGATTAATAGTCTCTCACCATAGATAATAACCCATCCTTTTAATTTTATTGCCATCTTGGGACTGGGATGTGCACAAAGTCCTTCATGGACTTCAATCATCACTTTGCTAGCTTCATCTACATCTATAGCCATTTGTTCAAAGGATCTATGATATAAAGTATCACTAACAAAAGCATAGCGTAGCATTCTCTTTTCGATTTGAGCTGCCAGTGATTTATTACTTGGTAATCTGCCTTCTTTAAAGTATTCGATGAAGGGTTGCCTCCAATCACATGACTCTTCTACAAAAGGCTTCACCTTGCTTTTAAAATATCATTCTTGGCTCTTCTTAATACAACTTCTTGATTTTGGAGTATGAGGAGCAACAGTCGCATCCTGTGGGTCAAATTTTATTAACCCTCTACTGCGGGGATTGATACATTATCGGCTCTAGAATTCATCGAATAAATATGATCCGCATAATCACCATTCATACTTGTCATTTTCTTAGCTAATTTTGCTAAGCAGTCGACTTTGCTATTCTCGGATCGAGAGACTCGAGTTAGTGTGATATTTGGTATCTGCTTCATAAGCTCATGAACTCACTTGTGATAGAAAGCTAACTCAAGCTTGTTGATCCTATAGATGTCAAGTACTTGATTTATGATAAGTAAGAATCAAAGATGCAAGTTTTGAATGCTGAAAAATGGCTTCTTCTAAACCTTCCACTAATTCTTCATATTCAGCTTCATTATTAGTTCTTGGCTCAGTCAATCCATATGATCATCTCATTATCCATCCTTCTGGTGTTATGAAGATGATGCCAATCCTTGCTCTTGGAAAATTTAGAGATTGAACTTGTTTGATCAATGAGGCTCTATCGAAGTACATTTCCTAAATTTGTGATTTTTCTCTTTCACAAATGAGCATAATTTGCTCATCAGGTAAATCATCATTAAGAGAAGAGTCATGAGATGGATACTAGAAAGTCTGCTAAGACTTATCCCTTTACTACTTTCTGTGGAACATATGTGATGTCAAATTGCAAAAGCAACACTGCCCATCTTGCCAAGCGACCTGTCAATGCTGGTCTTGTCATCAAGTACTTCAGCGGATTGATCCTTGAGATGAGTGTAATCTTGTGAGATAACATATAATGATGAAGCTTTTGGACTGCAAAGATCAATGCTAAATCGTGCTTCTATCGAGAGTATCTCATTTTGCTCCAATCGCCTTGATAATATAATAAAGAGCATTCTCTTTTGCCTTCATTGTGCCAATAATGCTCCAAGACTCTTCTAATGCATGTGTATAGAGGCTTCCCGAGTAGGCATTGCAGATTAATGGACTAAGTAGTTTTAATGCTATTGAAGGCTTCTTGGCACTCCTTGTCCCATTTGAATGGAGCATCCTTCTTCATCAACCTTGCAAATGGTTGACAGTGCCCTGATAGATTTGATATATATTTTGACGGATGAATGTGAGCTGTCCTTGTAAAGAATGGAGCTGACGCAAACTCTTCGGTGGAGGCATCTCCATAATTTTCTTGATTTTAGTAGGATTAACTTCAATACCTCTATGCGTCTGATGTACCCAGAATTTTTTGAGGATACCCGAATGCACATTTTAGAGGATTCATCTTGAGATCATATTTTCTGATTCTCTCTAGTACAATTCTCAAGTCTTCAAAGTGATTTTCATGATTTAGGCTCTTCACCACCAAATCATCGACATAACATTCCACCTTTTGATGAATCAACTCATCAAAAATACGTGTCATGGCTCTTTGGTATGTAGCTCCATTTTTCATGCTAAAGGTATGAGTAGCAATATATATGTCAATGGTCTGAATGATGTATGTTTTTCATCTTTAGGTGCCTTTTTGATTTGGTTGTATCCTGACGATCCATCCATAAATGAGAACATGTCATAGTTGAAAGTGCTATCCATTAATAGTTCTGATATTGGAAGTGAAAAATAATCTTTTGGGCACACTTTATTTAGGTCCCGGAAGTTGATGCAGAGACAGATTTGACCATTCTTCTTTCTAACTGGGACAATGTTGGCTATCAATCCATACTTCTCCTCGGATGAAGCTTGCTTGATTAGCTTCTTAGTTTTGCAATTACCTTCTTCAATCTCCAATCTCATTCCTAGGAGCTTAGGCATTGCATCTAGTTTAATAGCTAGTTTGTGAGCTACATTGGGGATAAGCGACATTTTAGAATATGTCCAAGCAAAGCAATCCACAATTCAAAAGTAGCATTTTAGCTCTTCAACTTTTCATCAGTGATGAAAGTTGGATGGGGATCATCCTCGACTCTAGGTTGACTTCTTTAAGTTCATCCATAGTAGTTATTTGTCCACCATCTTCAAGTTCTTGGTGCTTCTTCCACTTCTTCATCATTTTAGAAGAATTTCATGAAAATCATCTTCTTCATCACTAAGAGTTTCTATCTCGGCCTTTATATATTATACAACTCTATCTTGATGAGATTTGTGGATGAACCCGGACCTTTAGTGATAAACTGTCACTTCTTTTGCTTGAGGACTTCTTTGGCTCCACATCTTGTTAAAGATTTGAGTCTTATGTTTAGTAGTTCCCATATGAACTCTAAGCTTATGCATCATTCTTCGCATCTTCTGTGGATAGTATATTAGTATTCTTGTTGGTACCATCTCACTGAAATTTTTTATGTTGAGTAGGCCGCTCAAAACTATGAGGTTGAAACTCTTCAGATTTGTAAAATAGAGTCTCTGTTGCCACTCTCACTCAACGATGACACATAGAATGTTATCAATTCTTCAATATTATGCACCTCCAATGACGTGATTTCTTTAAAGCACAACTGAGGGATGGGTATAATTTTGAGTGAGTCATCTGACTCAACCAAGTGAGCTATCTTCCTTGATGCAGCCATCTAAACTCTATTTCCATAAGTAGATTCAAAATCATAGTCTGAATCATAATCACTTATTTCATACTCTGCTTTTCTTGAGAGCTTATAAGTTCCCTTAGGTTTGACAGGAATATCTTCTTCTTCTTCTTCTTCTGTGTCACTCCCCAAATGGGAAACTAATTTTCTTAATTTAAGTGCAGAATCAAGTGTTTTAGGGAGAGTCAGCATTGCCTTCTTTCTTCCTCCTTGCTTCTGCTCTTTTATTTTGTGAAATTGCTCTTTAGTTCCTGAAGTGGATGCTACCGCTTCAAGAGGCTTTGATGGCTTAGGCTCTTTGAGGATGAAGTACTTTGCATCTTCATAGATTTTTGCTTTATTGACAGAGAATGGTTGTAGGTTACGGGGAATTCTGAATTCTTCTCCATCTTTCAGATATTTCACACATTGATGCATAGTTGATGGGACCATGCCATACTCATGCAGCTACGGTCGGCTCAAGAGAGCTCTAAATGATGTATCAGCATCAATTACATGAAACTTAGCTTCTGTATATAAATCCCTGAACCTGAGTGGGAGAATAAAAGAACCCAGAGTTTTCTCTTTTCATTGAATCCATGAACCATCAATTTATCTCTCCCAAGATGCTGAATATTGAGTGATAATCCTCTTAATACTTTTAGACTCATAAGATTGATAGAAGAACCTGGATCAATCAGTATTCGACTAATCAAGATGCCATCACTCTCTGCAGTAACATAAAGAGGATGATTATGATCTACTATTCCCAACATAAGGTCTTCCTCAGAAAATGTGATTACTGGGTGATCTTGAGTTTGCAATGCTTTGGTCATGCATTTCTCAGCAAAGTAAGCTTCATAACTTTCCGGATATTTGAGAGCCTGTATCAAAGTTTCTCGGAGGTCTTTTGACATAAAGAGAGCCTCATACACACTTTGTTGTGCAGGAATCTTTGTCAGATGTGATAGAATATTATAATATATCTTCTCGCTTGATTTAGGCTTCGCTCTAGAATTTCTAGGAATAATATCCTCATTGACTTCAATTTGCTTGCCTTTATCTTTATTTGCATTTTCTTTCTTTGATGAAGGTGGTAAGACTTTACCACTTCTCAACTGAACTTGAATAACTTTGTCTCGCTCAGATTCATCTGAAGAGGCAGTTTCTTCAAACTTTCCTCTTATTCTGGAAGATTAGCTGAAAGGGTTAGACTCATTTTTCAATGTCATATATTTCATACGTGATGATATCGACGAGTCAGACTCTTCTCCATCAGGAAAACATAGATCTTCATCTGAACTATTATTATCTTGGTGAGTCATTAAACAAAATTCAGACACTAGCTCCTCAGACTCTTTTTTCTTTCCTGATAAAAATTTTGATGGGTTGGTCGAGTTTGTCTGACCACTCTTGTCATCTCGGAGTAACCGATGTTGAAGAATATCTAACATCACACAGATGATTCAGCATGTCTCTACTAGATCAGACTCACCATTATCTTCTTCATCGATTCAATGCAAAGTTTAGGCATGAAGTCCAAGCCTAAATGGCTTTCTTGGTGATACTTTTCTAGATTAATGATCTTTTTTAAGTTGTAGTTCTCTTCTTGATCTTCTTTTTCTTAGCGCTTCTTTGATTTATGGGCTGTGTTTGGTAGGCTTCTCATGCTTTGAGATGAAGTAGTCTTATCGATTCTTTGAAGCCCAAATACTTGGTTTAGGCATCTCTCTTATGTCCAGTATAGGTTCAAGTGGTGATCTCCACTTAACCCTCGCGTCTTTTAGCTGCTTTAACATCTTCACGCTCTTCTTGGAAACTACTATTTGCCATTCTTCAGTCTGAGCTGATTCCTCCTTCTGTTTGCCTTTGTTGGATGTTACGGAAGAGGACGTAATCATCCTCATAGACTCTCTTTTAGGATTGACTAGAATACTATCGGACAGTGTAAATTCACCTCGCTGATACTTTCTTTCTAGCAATCTTTGAAAACATAATCTTTCAATAGGGTGAGTGATCATTCGATGATAGGGACAGTAGTTTGAATTATTGACTTGATCAGCTTCTTCAAGCCTTTTGATTTCTGGCAACTGTAAACCAGCTTTGACTGCTTATTGAAATAATTTAGCCACACTGTCCCTTCTAAAGGGATAGTTTTTGTTCATTCTTTCTTTAAGAGAGGTTGCATTCGCTCATCATCTCTTGTGGGTTATTTGGATGCTCCCCACCACTTGAAAAGTCGAGGTTTGTCATTACCTCATAGTACCAATTTTGGTGTGGATTAGAATAACCAGATTTTTTACCCTTCTCATTATTATACACTGGCTGCTTTCTTTATCCACGTTGTATATCACTCGCTTTTCACCATTTGAGCTATAGGAAGCAGCATGACTTTCATTTCTTCTTGAGTCTGAAGGTTTGTTTCTCTTCATTTTATCCGCATAGACTTCAGGCTTAGGGTGATTCAACTTTTCAAATTTAGCCACCCTATCGAGCAAGTCCTGGAATATTGTAATTGACATCATGCATAGAAATGGTGCCATTTTATCATCCATATTGCCCATTAGTAACTGGATTTCATGCTTTTCTTCCAATTGTTGCTCGCTCTTCATACTTAGATTGCGCCAATGACTTATAAATTTTGTCACTAACTCGTCTTTCCTTCTTTTCAACAAGGGGCGGTGATTGTGATTTTCTCGTTGCGACAAACCTTTTTTCAAATATAGTTTCTAATTCAAAGGTTTTAAGCGAATCATTGATAATTGCATACCATTTGAAAGTGACTGAGGTGAGGCTACTGAAAAATTGGCAAAAAAGTAGTGCATCATTCCCTCCTGTGTTACCATAAGTAGCCTTAAATTGGGCCAAATGTTGCTTTGGATTACCAAGTCCACTGAAAGTATTGAATTTTGGCAGTAACCTTTGACACTTGGTTTGTATTCAGTGGTAAGAAACCCTTACTCACCGACTTTTACTGCTGAGGCTATAACCGCCTTTATCTTTTCATTGATTATTATTTCTAATTGAGCATATGTTACAGTTCTATGTGTTAGCTGAATTGTCGGTGAGGTGTTTGGTTAACTTCATCCCTCGCTTCATGCATGACATGTGCGATTGGAGCTTGAGGTACCATAGTTATTGGTGGTATAGAAGTTGTATTATTAGCTGCCTGTTGATTATCATACAAAATAGGTGCTGCACTTGATATAATACATCTCCATTATGATGTTCATTTGTACCACATATCATTCATTTTGGTACCAATCAATTAATTTCTTGTCTTTGACCTCCATTTGATCTTTGCATTTCTCTTTGCTCTCTAGCTAGCGTCATGGCGTCAATCAATACAGGCTCTTCTTCTTCTTCTTCTATTTCTTGTAGTTGTTCTGCTCCTTTCTCATTTTTAGGAAGTGAACTTGACTATCCTTCTCCTTGTGCATTTACAGAGATACTGTTATTGGGTTGTACGATGACGCTGATTATAGAAGTGTGCACCAGGCCGATCATTTCTAGTTCAACCATATAAACAACTTTAACACCCATGATATCTTTCTCATTTTGGTCTTCTTCTTCTTCATCTTCAGCAAAGATCGAAGATCCATCCTCTATTTATTTTTGTGAAGATTCTTCTTCATAAGCATCAAATTACGACATTTCCGGTGGATCTCTGGTTTAATGTGCAGGCGACCACCTCTTATTAAAGGACCACGATCGTCAACCTTCTCTTATAGGGGTGGCCGATTGTGATGGGATCTAGAGGATTCTCCGTGTCGACCATCATATCTTTCATATTGATATCCCTTCTTTTGGGTATCCATTTGATGAATTGATTTTAAAGGCGGATTTGGTATATGTATCGATGTCACACCCTTATTACTCAAAGTTTCATTATGGGGCCTTGACCTCCATATCATTTACCCTTTGGGACCTTTAGCGGTGAATTCTTGGACACGAGGTCCAAGTGTCATGCTTGCTACTCACCATGTGGGATATTGGCAGAGAAGAGATGACAACTTTCTTGGTGGAGCTTCGATATTTTCCCTCATCGCAGGCTTCTAAAATCTTCTTGTCATTAGGCCTCTGTCCTTGGCTACTTTGAGAACTTTATGTATCGTAGACAATGTTTCAGGCTGTCTCCTTTATCATGGTGGAGCTTGATGTGGTTGGTTCTAAAGGGCTTTATTTTGCCGTAGAAATTCTTTTACCCACTTTAGATTGTCAAAGTTGTTGTGGGTGGGAATACTCGCTTTCGGAGGTAGCATTGCTTGCTCACTAGGTCGTTCAAAGGGGATCTGCTGAGCCCTCAGCTCAGCATTTCTCCTTCTTCTCTATTTTTTGGTTAATTTGCTTTCTAATGAGGAAGCTTCATGATCATGCTTTCCAGGTACCAGAGATTGTGAGCCTTGTACCACGAGGAATTAAAGACATAGTTTATCCCTTTACAATTCTTGTCATCATGGGAGCTTTAGATTGACCTATCCTCTTAAAAATTGAAGTTCTCTATTGAGAGAACTCATAGCATGGTTGGTTGAGCGGTGGCATACTAGTAGGAGTTTTGATAACGGGCCTTCCGGACCTGACGAATGTACCATGGGTGGGTACTTAGTTGCATTTGGGAAATTCAAGCTACCAAATTGGATGGTAGCCCCGACATCTCCAGAGTTGATGATGACGTTGGCTAGGCAGATCTTCGCACACCACGTCTTAGCTGAACGGTGAAAGGAGTGCTTTGTAGATTCATTTTTGCAAAAGTGAAAGATGGGAATTAGTAATTAACAATTATTATTTCACCCCATACTTTCAAGATGCAGAGGTACTACAAAACCAATAATGGTGTAATAAAGATAGACTCTACGGAATGATTCATTCTACATAGAAGGCTCATATTGAATTTGTTACACACTTAAATCATCATTTTGCTATTTTGAATTTTCAAAAATTTTATTACTACTATAGCACATATATGACTAGCCAAAGATGGAAAGAAAATCATTTCTTAGCGGAGTAGCCAGAAATCTGTGGGCTTCAAAAATTTGCCACCAACCTCTTCGATAAAAAGAGTGGTTTTAAAGTGTCGGTGTAATTTTTAAATGACAAATGTAATAGTAGATAAGACACTACCCAGAGATTTCATCCTCATTTGGTGAGGACTTTAGAACTGGTTCCAGGTTTCCTATAGGTGCAAGCCCCTATAGTTAATTACCCCTTCCAATAAATAAGAGATAACTTTTGATTAAGTTGCAAAATGCATAGTATAGTAGCAGCATGTGGAGTTTTAGAGTTTAAGATATAAAATTTATTATTTTAGCTTAAACCAAATGGTTGGGGGAATGATGACATGTTCGATCTATATCCCATGGTTCCATCATCGGTCCTAGTCTACTTAATAAAGGAGGTAGTCAACGTGAAGGATCCTCATCAACGACACATGGGTTGTCAAGAAATCTTTGTAAACACAGGTGGTGTTTATCTAGGAGATAATTTTAAGTCCCTTAGGCGAGAGGGTTTGCCTATCAAGTATACCTATGATTAACAACTCAAAGAGAGCCATTGAACATATGAACTACGGTCGTGATCATAATATAATGGAGCGGGGCCAAACCACCCGTCGAGGACTTTGGTCATAACGCTTCATCAGTAGAGCTTCTTGGCCAAGTCGATTCAGGACACGACCACATCCTTCGGCATGAGATTTAGAGTGAACATAACATAACACTTGATTTGATATTGGCTCCTTTGTGAGATAGAGTTTTCTTAATTTGTCACCCCTGACAAATAGTTACGGAAGGTGGATATATTGATTTTGATTTAAGTTTTTAGAGTTTCATTTGAATAGTTTTGGATTGATATTTGAAAATTTGATTTGATTTGATTTGAAAATTTTGATTAATTTGAAAGCTTTAGATCCCGTCAACTCTGTTTAATTATTAACAGAGGATTAGATATACTTTTGAAACTCTTATTATATAATTTTAGATTTTGTTAACGGACTGTCTAAGACTAAGCGAGCAAACTGCGACATCTCGGACACTTTCAATTCAAGCATTGGTATATGGGGTGCGGGTATAGTAATTTTAGGTAATTTTATGTTTGAATAATTTGAATATGTTTAAAACTTTAGATCTTGTCAACTCTGTTTAGCTACTAATAGAGGATTAGATATACTTTTGAAACTCTTATTATTGGTTTTTTATTTTGTTAACGGGACCCATCACGACTAAGCGGAAGCAATCGACATCCTCAGAACTTTCAATTTAAGCATTCAACATAGTGTCGAGGCCCATGCGGGTATTTATAACTTAGCTAATTTCATCTAATTAATGAAATCATTGATTTTTAAAATCATAATTAGAATGAAATTCTTTAATTTTTGATTAGAGGGGGCCCTATGATTTTGTAGATTTTGATTTAGTATCGCCTTCTATTTTTGTAGATTTTCATTTAGTATTACCTTACATGCCGCTCTAGAGTTGCGATTAGGTGGTGAAGAAGGCATTGTATTTAGATTATAGTTTAACACTCTACTGACACTTAATTTATTTGTTGAGCTTTTATAATTCTCTCAATTTAATTATGTCAATTCACATCAATTTTGATAAGTTATGCTGATTTCAGTGTTTGTTTATTTAACCCCTTATGCTTATTATTAGATAGTAATCACCTCCACATTCATATAAGAGTTATTAAACTCAATTTAGATTTATCATTAGATTTTGAGTTTATTGCAAGTTTGTTATAAGTTTGATATTAACCCCAAATTTCAATTAAAACTTGTTTAATTTTGAGAAATTTGCAAGAAAAGAGAACTCACTATAACGCTTCAATTTAAGCCATAAAGGATTGCTATTAGAGTTTATGAGTTTAATATCAGCCTCCCCAAAGTTTGTGAGTTTAAATTTAGCCTCCCCCAAATTTCACTTAGAATTTGAATAAATATTCTATTCTTTCATAATTTTCTTTAAAGGCTTCCCCCTTTTTTCATTTGATATTATAAAATTATTTAGGGTTTTCTACTTGGCCTAAGTTAGCCATTTCATGTTCTAAGTCAAAAAAATTTGATGAAATTTTTGACCTCGGCATCATCCCAGTGTAAGAGCATCGGGGTATTTTTGGCTTTCGAGACGCCCTGGCGAGTGGTGTCTTGACACACTATTCTTTTATTATCTCGTTAAATGAGCATAGGGTCTTCAAATCTGCAAGAATATATATAATGCAATATATAATTATTCTCTCTCTCTTTTTTTCTAAGTCTGAAATTTAGATAAAATTTCGGCAGTATTTCTCCTAGGGGGAGTGACATCTAACAATTGATTTGGCTTACTCGGTACAACCTACTGAGCATAGCGAGCAATGTCTTGTGATACCACAACCTATTTTTTCATCAGCCCTCTTGAACGAGGTCTTCAAACCTGCGAAAACACAAGCATATGTATGTATTCACATTTCACAAATATGTTAAGCATTTTTGTCGCTACATGCCTCGACAAGGAATGGGTTGGCTGATTGGAATGTAATGTAGGGATCTGACGAAAATCGAAAAAGGCCTCGACGATTTTTTCCCGATTTGTGGCGCATGGGATAGTTAAAGCGAGTGGTGCGACGCCGAAAATCAAAGGAAGAATTCGCCTACTGACAACATTCTTCCTCGATTTGTGGTGCAGTGGAAACGGGGTGACTAAAATGAGGGAAGCGATGCCAAAAATTAAAGAAATAATTCACCTATTGATGATTTTTTTCCCCGACTTATGACGTCGTGAAAACGGGATAAACTTGGGTTAGTTTGGAGGCTAGACGGGCCAAAGAAGGGTTGGAAAGGCTGCTGCCGGGTCGGTTCGGCGGGTTTGCGCGGGTCAGAGGCGGGTAGGCGGACCAGGCTGCGGCCAAACGGGCTGCGAGAAGACGCTGATGGCGGGCCGCGCGCGGGTCAAAAGGGATCGGACGGGTCTTGCGGGCTGGAATAGTGCTGCGGACCGGAGGAAGGCAGCGGAAGATGGGTTTGCGCGGCTACATCGCGTGCTGGGCCTGCGGGCTGGAGGCACGGGCTGGCGGGCCTGCGCGGGTCGGATTTTGGAAGGAGCTAGGGCTGCAAATGAACCGAACCAAACCAAGCCAAGACACATTGCTTGAGCTGAGTAGCAGAGCGGGAGCTCAAGCTTCGGTTGAGCTCGTTCCTTCTAGTCTGTGTTGAGCTCAGTTCGTTTAGCAGCAGAGATGTTCAACTTGATTTGTGTTTAGTTCATTTTACAATTAATCGAGCTCTTATCGAGTAGATTAGAATTATAAATGAGCTCAGTATCTTTAAGCACTATTATCAAACCTTATTGAGCAATAATTAAACAAGCCTTAACTAGCTTTAACGAGCCTTAACGAGCTTTACTGAGTAGCAAATAAACGATCCTAAACAAGCCTTAACGAACTTTAACGAGCCTTAATGCAGTAAGCGAGCCTAAACAAACTTGAGAGGCGAGCACGAGCAGAGCCTTAATGAGCGGCAAGTAAGCGAGCCTAAACAAGCCTTAATGAGCTTTACGAGCCGGCATGAGCGACAAATAAGCGAGCCTAAGCGGTAAACAAGCACTAAATAACCGAGCCTTAACAAACACTAAAGAAAAAATGAACTAATAAATGTGCATAAACAAGCATTTAACAATCATGAATAAACAAACAATATAAATTTGTAAAAGAAGAAATTTTATTTTATTTAGGTAAGAAGAAATTTTTTTGCATTTAAGAAAAAAAAACAAAGTCAACAACAAAAGAAAATAGATAATAGACTAAAACTAAGTACAATAAAATAAATTATTAACTAACAACAAAGAAAATGAAGGAGATAAAGCTGCAGAAGGCGACAAGGCCAACCGCAATGGAGGTAGACATATATCATATCCCAACACTCATTGCGGTTGCCAGTTCTTTGTAAGTTCATCCTTGGTTCCTAGAATTATACACAAGAATTATAGGAATTATATAGGAAATCTGAAGCGATTACCACCTTGTGAGTAGTATAACAAGTAGTATAACAAGCAGATTACCACCTTTTTTTGTTTCCCATTTTAGAGCTCTGAACTCAAATAAGTTCAATGGAAGAATACCTACTTCAATCGGTCTGCTCTCCAACTCAAAGATGTTAATAAAGAGTATTAAAATCGAATAGAAAATTTAACCAGTTGCAAAGTTCAATTCTCCAAATCTGAATCTTGAAAAAACAGAAAATTTAACAGGTTGCAGTTCAATTCTCCGATCAATGAAAAAATAGAAAATTTAACCAGTTGCAAATTTCAATTCTCCAAATTTGATCGGTGAAAAATAGAAAATTTAACCAGTTGCAAAGTTCAATTCTCCAGACGTGAAAAAAGAATTATAGTAATTATGCAAAGTTCAAGCTCAATGCATCGTTAGTAAAAAATAGAAAATACTAAGGCAATCAATTATGGCGGTCTGATCAAGTGATCAACCAATATTGAGCTCAAATAAAAAATTATGCATCATAGTAGCTAGTAGCTACCTCTAAAAAGGGCAACAAACATTACATTGAAGCTCCAAATCCTATAGAGTACCATCACAATATAAAAGTACTCAAGTTATCTTTAGCTCTATTCTTATAATTTATCATTTATAGCTAATCAACTTGTCTTATTTAAATGTGGGGTCAACATATGTGAATTACTTGGTAAAAGTGTTTGGGAATTGAAAAAGTAATTTCTTACTTATGAGAATGCAAAAAGTGCTCAAATAAAATGCAAGTAATAATGAAATCACTTCTTACTTATGGGAGAAACTGTAGCCACCAAGCAATGTGCATTAGCCATAGCAACAAAACATAAAGGAGATGAAAACTTTAATAATTTTGATTTCAATTCAAGTAATAAAATTCTTTCAGTATAAAATTCACCATATAATCAAACACTGAAATCTTACGAATTCATAACATCATCCAAGAGGAAATGTTGACCAATCACATGAATGCGTGCATGAGAACTTATCTAAAAATTTAATGTATTTTATGCTCAAATTAGTTCAATGGAAGAATACACGCTTCGGTCGCTCTCCAACTCAAAGATGTCAATAAAATATTATTAAAATCGCATTCTAGAAAATTTAACCAGTTGCAAAGTTCATTTCTCCAATTCTGAAATTTGAAAAAATAGAAAATTTAACTATTTGCAAAGTTCAATTCTCCAGATCTGAACCGTGAAAAAATAGAAAATTTAACCAGTTGCAAAGTTCAAATCTCCAGATCTGATCGATGAAAAAATAGAAAATTTAACCAGTTGCAAAGTTCAATTCTCCAAATCTGAACCGTGAAAAATTAGAATTATGGCAATCAGAATTATGCAAAGTTCAAGCTCAGAAATGCATCAGTTAGCAAAAAATAGAAAATACCAAGGCAATCAGAATTATGGCAGTACAATCAAGTGATCAACCAATATTGGCTCGAGCTCAGATAAAAAAATTATTATCACATCTAGTAGCTAAAAGAAAGGGAAACAAACATTACATTGAAGCTCCAAATCCTATAGAGTAAGTACCATCACAAATTTAAAAGTACTCAAGTTATCTTTAGCTCTATTCTTATAATTTATCATTTATAGCTAATCAACTTGTCTTATTTAAATATGGGGTCAACATATGTGAATTACTTGGTAAAAGTGTTTGGGAATTGAAAAAGTAACTTATTACTTATGAGAATGCAAAAAGTGTTCAAATAAAATGCAAGTAATAATGAAATCACATCTTACTTATGAGAGAAACTATAGCCACCAAGCAATGTGCATTAGCTGCCATAACTGAACAAAACATAAAGGAGATGAAAACCTTAATAATTTTGATTTCAATTCAAGTAAGAAAATTCTTTCGTATAAAATTCACCATATAATCAAATCTTACGAATTCATAACATCATCCAGAGGAAAGGTTGACCAATCGTATGAATGCGTGCATGAGAACTTATCTAAAAATTTAATGTATTTTATGCTCAAATAAGTTCAATGGAAGAATACACTTCAATTACGCTCTCCAACTCAAAGATGTCAATAAAGAGTATTAAAATACTGCATTAATACAGAAAATTTAACCAGTTGCAAAGTTTAATTCTCCAAATCTGAATCTTGAAAAAACAGAAAATTTAACCAGTTGCAAGTTCAATTCTCCATATCTGAACCATGAAAAAATAGAAAAAGCAAAGTTTAATTCTCCAAATATGATCGGTGAAAAAATATAAAATTTAACCAGTTGTAAAGTTCAATTCTCCAGATCTGAACCGTAAAAAAATAGAATTATGGCAATCAGAATTATGCAAAGTTCAAGCTCAGAAATACACCAATTAGCAAAAAATAGAAAATACCAAGGCAATCAGAATTATGGCAGTACAATCATGTGATCAACCAATATTGGCTCGAGCTTAGATAAAAAATTATGCATCACATAGTATCTAGTAGCTACCATCAACTCTAAAAGAAAGGGCAACAAACATTACATTGAAGATCCAAATCCTATAGAGTAAGTACCATCACAAATGCATTTTCATAGGACCTCAACACAATGGCTACCAGCAATACTTAGAGAGAAGGGCTACTACAAATTAAGCTTCACATAATATACCATCATATGGAAGAAAGGCATTACATTGAAGATCAAATTCTATAGTAAGTACCATATCATCACATTCACAAATACATTTTAATAGGACCTCAACATAATGGCTAGAATACTTCAACTACTACTCATACTATCATTCATTACAATCACTCCCAAATAGAATCTAGAATAATAATAATATCATCATTGCTTTCATTGCCAATACTGGACCAATACTATTTCAAGCATAAAAGAATAATGTAATTATGTAAACGTGCATAAATAAGCATCTAGCATTCATGAATAATAGAAATTTATAAAAATTAATGTGCATAAAGCTGACACGAAGGTTGAAAGTTTAAGCTAAATGCTTAGTAACCATCTTGATATGAAAAAATAAGTACTAATTTTATAACATTCAGTACTTTATAAAGAGTTCAAGAGAAAAAAATAATAAAACATCAAATTAGTTCAAATTCGAGAGTTTCATTTCAAAATGTTCTCAAATATTGACTCCATAACATCTCAAGGTAAAAGAACTTCTTTCAACTCCTCTTTGCCATACAACATAATTTACATAGATATTAATGTCAAAATAGCTAAATTTGTAATGCATAATAAATTAAATTTAGCCACTAACCTTTACCTTTCTTTTAATTAGAAACTACGATACTCCTCCCACAAAATAAATATTGAACTGTTTATACCTAAAGAAAACGATATTGATCAATGACTCTACCACATTAAAGTTGATTCTGAGACAACTGATGTTATTGGAATAGAAAGTATATCAGAGGTCATCCTTGATAAAATACGATATTTAATATTGTTTGCCTTCCACCAACCTAAGCAATCAAAATTATTTGAGTTCTCAATGACAACCCCATCATCCAAATAAACATCAAGCTCAGTTGCTTGTTTTATTGTGTAATAATCTATTCGATGTAAGTCTCATACTTTCTCTTTCCATATCTTGGCCTCCCACTTAAAATTACAAACACTTCTGAACACAACTTGAATCACCTTCTAGAACAATCTTATGCATTATTAGCTCTATAATCCTCAACATACTCATTATAAAGTTCATATAAATTTTGACGTACCTCACCAATGTGCATCTGTGCAATTTCTTCAGAGTACATAGAGTTGAATGCAAAATTTATCATCTTCATTTTATTACGGGGGTCTAAAACAACACCTACTAAAATTAAAAGATTGCAACTTCCCCAATATTTGTCAAATTTTCCTTTCATTGGTTCCATTTCCTTAACATGTGGGTTCCCAGAGAATTGTCATCCAACATCTCTTTGATCCTCCACAATTCGACAAAAGTTAGAGGTAGGATATTGAAACTATGATAATTAAAAAATTAAATTAATTTAAATATAAAGCAAATGAGTTGCAGTAATAATTAGAAAATATGCAAAGTTTAGAAGTAAACCTGATATCAATTCTGTGGCTTGACTAAAAAGCTCAAGAAAAGAACAAACATCCTCTAATTTTGCCCAATCTTCTTGACTTGGACATAAAGTGTAACACGGATCTCTATCTTGAAACCTTGGGAAAACCTCCTTGAACTTTAGTGCAGAAAATAACATTGCATAAGTAGCATTCCATCTAGTGACACAATCTAAAATCAATTTCTTTTTTTAAATGCAAGCTGTGAGCTATCTCGCTGAACATCACTAATCGATGCTGTGAAGCGGTCACATATTTGACACTATCTCTAACCAAATCAATTGTACTTTTAATTTCAAAAATCCCATCTTGAACTAACAAATTCAAGACATGTGCACAACAGCGCACATGAAAAATTCTTCCACCAGTTTCTTGTTGAACTCTAGACTAGCTTTCAACATATTAATTGCCAATGTATTGTATGCTGCATTATCTACTGTTATTGTTGCAATTTTATTTTCAATGCCCCAATCCTTTAAGCACTTATACAATATGTCATGTATGTTTCTTCTCATGAGGCGGGGCACATCAACAAATTAAGCACTCTTTTTTACATTCCAATCGATCTACAAAATGACATGTCAAGACCATATAATGTATATCTTGACGATTTCCATAGATCGGTTGTGACACTAACTCTATTGACTATCTAGTAAGTGTTTCAATCTTTTTTCCAATTTTATAACTTGTTACACAATCATTTTCTAAAATCCTTTCATAATGTGGACTAGCGACTTTCATGACAATGTTGAACATCTCATATTCTACAAATTTAAATGGCAACTCATGTACCATTATCATATGAAATTAATTCTCTTATCCTAGTATGATCATATCTCCAATTAACAACACTACAAGCACTCAGAGTCAATGGTACCGATCATAGATGGTTGAATTGAAAGATTAAGTTGCCACCATCCTCATAATGAAAAAATATTTGTGTAGCCCTGCTTGCTCTTTGTAAGCTTATGCTTACAATGATTACTTGTACCCTCTCACCATCATTGAGTTTGATCAAAGTAAAATCATTCTATACTGATGATATTTTTCTTCTTACTTTTTTAGCAAAAGGATCAGCTTTCTCTATCTGATTGTCATCAATTGGTACAATTATATTTTTCATATGCATCTCTACTACTGTTGGGCTCGATGAGGACCCTACACTAAACTCTCTCATAGGTACACAGTATAGGACTAACGAGGTCCTATGGGGGCATCTTCCTTGATTGACTAGACATACCTTGATATAAAAAGTAAACAAAGATGAGCATTTTAAAAAAATGATATAATAGTAAAAAAAATAAATAAATTTCATATAGCTTTATCCCAAAATGATACCTCAATTGGGATTTTAAAAAAGGGTTACAATCATAAAAAAAGGGCTACCAACCTATATAACAGAAATTTTGAGTCCATTCGAGATTCCACACAAAAGAGGGCCGAAGGTAGCCACCAACAACAAGAATCCAAAAAAAGTCTAATCCAAAAGGATCAACAAAGAATCGACCGATTACTATAAGGCTGACATTGTACAATAAGCGGGAAAGAGCAACAAGGAAAAAACTCACAAGCAAGATTCTAAGGATAACTAAAAGTCCTCCAACCAAACTAGCCAAGTAAAATAGCCATAAGGCAACCACTAGAGAATAGCTCACCGTAAGTACCCAACAAAGGAAGCCTTCCCAATAGGCAATAGCTAAGAAAAAGTAAAAGCATCACACAACAGAGATTTAAAAGAAGCTCGGTCACCATAGAAAGATAATACCTACAGTTAGCTAGGATGAGTCAAAAAACTTAATATGATTGCAATGAAAAGTAAATAATGATTGGCTCTTTAAGATTGCATTTAGTATGAAAATTTTAAAGATTTTGAATGAAAATAATTAATAAAAGAGAATTGGTGGGACACAAATCACAATGGTTAAAGGAAGCATAACTTATTATAAACTAAGTGTAATAAAGACAAAATTCTTGCCATTAGAGAATAAAATAAGTTAATATAAGCTGAAAATGTTTAAAAAATTAGTATATAACTCATTATAATAAGTAGTAGAGTTATGATAAAACCTACCTAATTAACTCATCAAAAGATCATATAATTCGTCCCCCATCACACCCATTGTAATAAAGGCCTATCTTTAGCATAAGTAGGGCTGCAAACGATCCGAATCAAACCAAGCCAAGACCTGTTCAGGCTTGAGCTCGGTAGCACATCAAGTCAAAAAAAACCAAGCTAACACAGGCTGAAAAGATTGGAATCAATATCACAAGGTAATAAGTACAAAATTGATTAAAATTGGTAATAACAACAACCATCCCAGCATCAGAATCCAACCAAATATTAAAAAAAAATTTGAGTCCATTCGACTATTCACAAAATTTTGAGTCTACCAATTGAAAAGCACCACAACCCTGACCAGAAGGCAGGACCATAACCAAGTAAGAGCCGAAAACACTACTAACCAAATAACCACCAACAGCATAACCTAAAACAACCACCCAAAAGACAAATTGAAAGAGGGAAATGCCGAAAATATGCAACAATATAGCAAAAGAAGCTCAATATTATCCATATCATTAGAATTAGTCATAGAAACAACCACCTCAGCCAAATAACTAAATAACCTTTACAATGGAACATAAAACCATGATTGCCAAACAACGAAGAAAAATTGAAAGCATAACTCAAAAGCTCAAATCAAACATAAACTTAACATTGCCGAACAAAAATTCCTCCAGAACCTCCGATTTGTCAAAATAATCGAAATTATTTAGGGCATAACCGGATAACGTAAACAATGACATAATGGAAATAAACCAATCAAACTTCTCCACAAAGATTTTCGTCTCATTACTTAGAGTTCCACGGTAAATGACACAAACATGATTCCTCTCATTCGAACTTGACATAAACCTAAACCGAAAATAATAAATCACTTACCTTGGCCACAAAATATAGCACATCAAACTCTATCAAGAATCCAAAATCTTTCTCTTCCGTTCCGCGGCTCTAGCCTCTAGCCCTCTAGGGTTTTCTTTGCGGCCTTGCGGAGTTGCGGGGAAGAACCGAAAGGAAGAGAAATGAGGCGACTGAAAGGGGGAATTACTAAAGCCCGTAAGCCGCTTACTCGCTTAGGGTTATCAATCGTCATATGGGGGTAGTCCATCATTAAATGGACGGCGTCGGCCGACGGCGATCGAGCGACGAGTCAGGAAACCTGATGGGATTAGGGACTTAGGGTGAATCGGCTTAAAATCGATTAATATATTATATAATATTAAAATTAAAATTAAGAAATTTTATTACAGATTAGAGTTCAAAACTTTTATTATATAATATTAAAATTAAATTCATATAAATATACATATATTTTATTTAATTAATGTTTACATTTTTTTATAAATGTTAAAACTTAAATATTTTTTAAACAAGTTTGAGCGAGCTTGCGAGTATGTTCATGAAAATTAAACGAGATTGCGAGTATGTTTGAACATTAAACGATATTGTTAGGTGAGTATATTTATCGGCCTTATCGAGCTTCTTAACGAGCTTATTCATGAACATTAAATGACACTGTTCATGAATATAATCAAATCGAATTATGAGTTGTTCGAATTTGTTCATTTACTAATCGAGAATTCACAAAAATGTTCAAACTTGTTTGATTAATTAATCAAACAATCAAGAACTATCTCTTATGGAGCCGAGCTTCTCGAACGCTCGGTTCGTTAGCACCCCTAGAAGGAGCCTGGCTGGGTTCCGGGCACGCGGAAGCGGGCCTGACGCGGAGGCAGGATGGCACGGCGGGATTTGCGGCAGCAGGCCGCAGAGAAGGACGGAACGCGGTTCTGCGGGAGACGGAAGCGGGCCGTGAGAAGAGCGGGCTGGGTGTGTAGAAACGGAAGCGGGCCGCGGGAGAAGCGGCCGGCGATTCTTGCGGCAGGCTTTGGGCTTTAGGCCGACCGGGCCAGCGGCGACGGAACGATGTGCAGAACGCGGCTTTCCGGCAGTGGATGTTTGCGGGAATGGAGGAAATTGAGAGGATGAGAGGAAATTGGAATTACCTTGTGTAGAGGGATTTCCAACTTGAGAGGGCTGTAGAGAGAGAAAGCGAAAGTTGGTGGAGTTTTTTTTTTTCAGAATGGGGGAGCATGAGAGAGTGGGAGGGAATAGGTAAATAACCGAAGCCGGGGACGATTTCGAGAAGCGGGCTCGTTTGAACGAAAGGGGAATGGTTGATCTGCGTGAGGAACTGACGCGGGATCAGTTGAGAGAAAAAATATCACAAAGGAGAAGCGGTTTTGAAAACAAAAAAGGAATTAATAGACTCTTTTTTAAAAAAAAATTAATTTTCCAAAAATTAATTAATTTTAAATGGATTTTATGCCAATATCATTATATGGTCAATGTCTATATTAATTCAAGGTTATTTGATGTCGACACGATGTAGTCGTTTCTCGATCGCCGTTTGGTTTGAGTCGGTGCCAAATTGGTAATTTCGGTTAAAATGCGCCGTTTTCGACTCGATTTTAATGACTCATCCGAATTGAATGTGAATAATCTTATTTGATAAATTTCGATGTTTCAAAGCCAATGGTGCGATCAATTTCACGCGAGCAGTGGTTTGAATATCGTCCATTCTAATATGTGTCGGTATTGTGCTTCGGCATCGATTGATTATTAGATTTTGCAATATTTTTATTCTGATTGATTTTGATATTTTGAACGTACGGTGAAGTCCATTCTTCGATCGCTCATAGTTCATTTTAGCTAATTTTGGTGATGTCCAGTGCATTTCAGCCTCGATTTGGCGCTATCATTTCAAATCATTTAACATTTGTACAAACTCATCCAAATTGAGTGCGGGCAGTCTCATTTAAGAGTTTTCGACGTTTTGAAGCTAAAGATGCAATTAATTTCATAAACAGAGGTCATTCGGACATCGTGGTAACCATCGATATGCGTATTGTTAGCTTGGTCGATCGATTGATTATTAGATTTTGTAATATATATATTTTGATCAATTTCGACGTTCTGAATGAGACAAAAAAGTTCGTTCGCTGATCGGAGGTCGTTTCGACTATTTTTGATATCAAGTATATTTTGAACTCCGATTTACGCACTATCGTTTTCAAAGTCCGTCGAATTCGATTTGTAGGCTTATTTTAATTTATGATACACATATGAAGGTCAACAGGTAGATAACTGATGATACATAACACGTTCAAAGAAGATACGTGCTAATGAGGAAAAAGCAATAAAATAAAGAATGAGATATTAAGAAATGAACCCGACTGAATTCCTCGGAGGGTAGTCGAACAGGATTCATCCATGGAATTTTTGAAGTTGAAATCGTCTTCCTTCCACGGAGAAGCATACATGACAGAAGCAGTGTATATGACTCGTTTTACTGTTCTAGATCTCTCACAGGCTCCCATTATCAGGTGCAAAGCGGCCAAGGAAGCCTCCGTCGTGTTCTTATACTCTAACAAAGTGAAAATAAGAGGTCATCTATACCTATGTTAAAGTATATGAGAAAGAGAGAGAGAGAGAGAGAGAGAGAGTAACTTTTATGTATTAAAATACAGTTTAAAAAAAATAAGAAGAAAGAAAGAAGAAACGATGCCGGAGGTTATGGTTAAGAAGGAGAGGCGTGGCGACGAGGAAGACGAACTCGCATCCATTTATGGCCAACTCGAACTTCTCCGCATCATATAAGTCTGCTTCAAATAATCTCAGCCTCTCATCCGCACCATCCAGTTTCTTCAAGAGCTGAACCTTCGATTCATCGCCTGAAACATATTTCCAATTGCCCATAAGATATATTAAATAAATAAACGAATATATATATATATATATATATATATATATATATATATATATATATATATATATATATATATATATATAAAACTTTTTTTTAAGGCGATTATAATATCAAGGAAAATTATTGCCTAAATTTTTGAGAGTTGCATGAACAGTGTATCCCCTCTGCAAGGAGAAAATATTACGTGCGTAGTCTGGATGTAGCTTTGCATCTGGACGCCAATGAAATTTTGCCACATGTCAACGATTAAAATAGGGGCTTTTGAGCTTCACGTCATCGTAACCGCTAGGCGTAATGCAGTTAACGTCTCCTTGACCCAACTCGGCCCGTTAAAACAACGGGAATGCCGTTTCCGACCATGGCTCAACACCGTTTGAATGTGCAGGATAAGAGAAATCAAGGTATTTTGATTCCACTGTGTTCATTCATGCAGAGAGATTATTTAGGTCCCTCCCGATCGACCTTCATCAATACGAGCATCCGACATTCTTCGAGGGGTGTGCAAATTCTCGAACATTAAAATTCGAGCTACTACCTCATCTTCTCTATCCAAATGACTCCATGAGGTATTATTTCAATCATTCTTGAAATTTAGGGATTTTAGGGTTTTCACATTTGATCTGACTATTAGCATTTTTTCTCCTCCATCGAATATGACTAGATAAGATATTATTCTACACTCTTTTGAAGTTTAGAGCCTTTAGCTTAGTACATTCAGTATACTCAAGATTGTTCAGGGTTATTTTATGTTTATACACCAACTTATTGAGCTTCCAAGAGGAATTGGACTGTTATCTATGCGCTTTCCACATGTACACTCTATACACTCCAGAGTGTACACCCTTTTTCCTTAACTTAAAGCACTGTGGGACTTTCGAATAAAGATGTAAATAATATTTTCACCCGGTTGGAGTTCTTTTCAGTAGGAATTGGGCTATTTCTATTTGTTTTCCAAGCGTGCACTTTGTACACTCCAGAGTGTGGACTCTGTACATTCTAGAGTGTACACCCTTTTTTATTTTAAAAGCAGGAGACTTCTACCATAGATAATCTGACATTCTAAGGTTGTGTGAGTTTTTCCAGGAGGAATTAGGATATTTTCTATGAGTTTTTCATGTGTACACTCTGTACACTCCAAAGTGTACACCCTATTTTATAATTCTAAATTAGTGAGGGACTTCCAATGATGGCTATATATGACATTCTTAGGTGTTGTGAGTTCTCTCTAGTGGGGATTGGGTTGTTTTCTTTATGTTTTTCAGGAGTACACTCTGTACACTCCAAAGTGTACACCCTTTTTTCTTATTTTAAATCAGAGTGGAACTTCCAAAAATATATGTAAATAGTATTATCAGGTGTTTGGAGTTATTTCTAGGATGATTTGAGCTATTTTCTCTGTATTTTTAAGGTGTACACTCTATACACTCCACAGTATACACTATGGAGTGTACACCCCTTTTCTTATTTTAAATGTGTGTGAGACTTCCAAAATTATATATAAATGATATTATTAGGTATTTGGAGTTATTTCTAAGATGATTTTGACTATTTTATATGTGTTTTCAAGGTGTACACTATGCACACTCTAGAATGTACACTATGCACACTCCATAGTTTGTTCTTATTTTAAATTAATGCAGGACTTCCAAAAATACATGTAAATGATATTATCATGTGTTTGAAGTTATTTCTAGGATGATTTGGCTTATTTTCTGTGTATTTTGAAGGTGTACACTATGTACACTCTAGAGTTTACACCTCTTTTTCTTATTTTAAATCTGTCTGAGACTTCCAAAAATATATATAAATGGTATTATCAAGTATTTGGAGTTATTTCCAGGATGACTTAGGTTATTTTTTGTATGTTTTCAAGGCATATAGTGTGTACACCCTCTTTTCTTATTTTAAGTTAGTGTGGGACTTCCAAATATAGGTCTAAATGGTATTGCCAGGTGCATGGAGTTATTTTTAGAATGATTTGAGATATTTTCTATGTGTTTTCAAGGTGTACACTTTGTACATTCCAAAGTGTACACCCTTTTCTTAAATTGTATGTAAGACTTCCAATTATGGCTCTATATGACATTCTAAGGTATTGTGAGTTCTCTCCAGTGGGATTTGGGCTATTTTCTATGAGTTTTCCATGTGTACACTATGTGCACTCTAGAGTGTACATCCTTTTTTATTTTTTAAAGCACTGGGTGACTTCCTACTATGGATCTATATGGCATTCTTTGGTGTTGTGAGTTCTTCTAGGAGGAATTAGGCTATTTTCTATGTGTTTTCCATGTGTACACTCTAGAGTGTATACACTTTTTTTTTAAATTGTACAATAATGTGGGACTTTCAATGATGGCTCTGTTTGACATTCTAAGGTGTGTGAGTTCTCTAGTGGGATATGGGCTATTTTCTTTCTATTTCAGTGTACACTCAGGCGTACACCTTTTTTTTCTTATTTTAAATCAGAGTGGGACTTCCTACTATGGATCTATATGGCATTCTTTGGTGTTATGAGTTCTTAGGAGGAGTTGGGCTATTTTCTATGTGGTTTCCATGTGGACACTCTATACACTCCAGAGTGTACATCATTTTTTCTAATTTTAAATCAGTGTGAGACTTCCAATGATGGCTTTATATGACATTCTAAGGTGTTGTGAGTTCTCACTAGTGGGATTTGGACTATTTTCTTTCTATTTTCTAGGTGTGCACTTTGTACACTCTAGAGTGTACACCTTTTTTTCTTATTGTAAAGCATGGGGTGACTTTCTACTATGGTTATATATGACACTCTTTGATATTATGAGTTCCTTCAAGAGGAATTGGGCTATTTTATATGTGTTTTTCATGCACACACTAGAGTGTACACTCTTTTTTTAAATTGTATAATAGTGTGAGACTTCTAATGATGGCTTTATATGGCATTCTATGGTGTTGTGAGTTCTCTCCAGTGAGATTTGGGCTATTTTTTGTGAGTTTTTCATGTGTACACTCTGTACACTCCAAAATGTACACCCTATTTTATAATTCTAAATTAGTGAGGGACTTCCAATGACGGCTCTGTATGACATTCTTAGGTGTTGTGAGTTCTCTCTAGTGGGGATTGGGCTATTTTCTTTATGTATTTTTCATTTGTACACTCTGTACACTTTAGAGTGTACACCTTTTTTTATTTTATTTTAGAGTAGTGTGTGACTTCCTATTATAGATCTATATGGAATTCTAAGGTGTCGTGAGTTCTTCTAGGAGGGGTTAGACTATTTTCTATGTGATTTCCATATGTACACTCTATACACTCTAGAGTGCACACCTTTTTTTTTTTTTTAAATTTAATTCAGTGTGAACTTCCAATAATGGCTCTCACAAGAATTCTAAAATGTTGTGAGTTCCCTCCAGTGGGATTTAGACTATTTTCTTTCTATTTTGAGGTGTACACTCTATACACTCTAGAGTGTACACCCATTTTTAATTTAAATTAGTGTGTCCAAAAATACATGTGAATGGTATTATTAGGTGTTTGGAGTTATTTCCAGGATGATTTGGGCTATTTTTTATGTATTTTCAAGGTGTACACTGTGTACACTCTGTATACTCCAGAGTATACACCCTTTTTTAAATTGTATAGTAGTGTGGGACTTCAATTATAGCTTTAGGTGGCATTCTAAGGTGTTGTGAGTTCTCTCCAGTAGGATTTGAGCTACTTTCTTTTTGTTTTCCAGGTGTACACTCACTCTATACACCCTAAAAGTATACAATATTTTTATTTTATTTTAGAGTAGTGTGAGACTTCCAACTATGGATCTACTTGACATTCTAACCTATTTTTGACTTCTTTCAGAATGATTTGGCTATTTTCTGAGTATTTTCTAGGTGTACACTGTGTACACTCGAGAGTGTACAATATTTTCTTATATTTTTTTAAAGCACTATTGGACTTACAATTGTGAATGTATATGTCATTATAATCTATTTTGAGTTTTTTCTAGGAGACTTTGGGCTATTTTCTATCTATTTTCTAGGTGTACACTCTATACACTTTGGAGTGTACACTCTGTACGCTCAAGAGTGTACAATCTTTTCTTTTAATTGTATAATAATGTTGGACTTCCTTCCATGGATCTATATGGCATTTTGAGCTGTACTGAGTTCTTCCAAGAGGATTTGGACTATTTTCTTTCTGTTTTCAAGGTGTTTGTACAATCTAGAGTGTACACTCTTTATACTACAGAGTGTACACCCTTATTTTTTAAAAATTTTAAAGCAGTGTGGGACTTCCAACTATGGATCTACATGGTAGTTTCTAGGACTACAATCAGGTTGTAATATTTTGATTAGTTCACTTTTCATTTGAAGCTAAAAATATCTGCGAAGTCGATAACTTTTAGATGCAGACCATCCACATTCAGAGCATTGTGTGATTCCATCTCAGAACACTTCACAGAGGAAGTTGTTGAGATTTTAAGTGGGCTTCACATTCATCAATTCATTAGACTACCTACCATCTAACAAGATTCAACTACTATCACTTCACTCTTGTCTTATTGGCACATTGAAAAGCAGGCCTTCATTATAGGTGGCCACTACCTTTCCTTCACAGTTGATGAAGTTGCTTTAATAATTGGGATGCCCAATCGAGGGGAGAAGGTTACATGGCATAAATACCCATTGTGTAAATATAATTCAATGGATTTTAAAAATAGAATCGAGAAGGTTGAGGCTAGAACCGACGTAGCACAGTTTGTGCGGTTGTATATACAAATTTTGCTTTCAAATTTGTTTTTCATATATCACAATTACAGAGTGGCTTTAGAGCTGATCTTCTTCATTGAGAATATAGAAAAGTTGCTGATTACAATTGGCCAGAAGCCATTTGGAGCTTTTTAGTTTCACAATTTGATGTAATCACATCAAACATTTTGACATAGAAAGCACCGGGCTACATGAGTAGCTTTGTCACTCTTCTGATGGTATGTGTTTCATTATTTGATTTAGTTTTCATTTAGGATTGAAATCTACTAATTTTAGCACTTTAATGTAGATTTGGCTATCGGAGCACATAAGAGTGGTCAGCCCTACAATTCCTACTATAAAGCCCCATATGTTATGGTGGGTGAAAATAAAGTTCATAGAGATATCCATTACTGATTTGCAAGGAGATTAGGTAATGCTAGTTTTACTTACTCTATTTACATCCAAATTTATCTATTTCTAATAAAAAAAATCTGAAACCTTTATATTTCTATACAATATTCTTCTAATCATTTCATAAGATAATAGAGGATGAGACCTCGCTCTTGGAGATAGTGCCCCTTCGCCCATACCATCCCACAGTGGTACAAAGAGGAGTCCAAGCTGAAGTCCAAGGAGTGAAGCCCCAAGTGGATCTCCATACATATCACCTTGGTATTCTCCTCCTTCATATGCATCCAACTCGCCTTATGAAACTACCCCGCCAAAGAGTCCTAAAAAGGAGAACACACTGTCATTAATCAAGGCTCTAGGGAATAGATTGTCTTATTTTGAAGCTATGGTGAGTCAGAGATTTGATGACATTGATGCAAGGCTTGCTGCTATTGAAGCATGGATTGCTAGACAGATGAGAAGTCTAGAGTTAGGAGAAGCTACCAAGGATGCTAAACACTAGGGCAGCCACCAAGCCCACATATCCGGAGGTGCCTTCGGATACTTCCATAATGAAGGATGAGCAATAAACTGAATACACAAACCCACATCAGAAGATCATACTGCTCAGTGTTCAATATGTAACATTGCATGCGGGGTGAAGGTGAGACAGGTGAGGAAGAGGAAAGCTGTATCATCCCCATTAACAAGTGTGTACAGGAAGAAGTGGAGCACAACAAAGCCTGTTATTCTTGCCACTCTAGTAGTAGAAAAAGGAAAGGAGGTAGTTTACTATACATTACACTAATTTAATATAATAACATTAATTTTAGTAAATTTTTTTTGTAAGAGAAGGTTGAAAAAGTTCGTAGTAGAAGAATAATCATCTACTGCTATTATAGTGATTGAGGAGTTTATGGATATGGTATGGTATTCTTCATTTTGGTTGCCTTTGCTTGAAATCATAATAGGTTGTTGTCTTATAAAATATTTGAAATGCTACAACCAGCTGAGGTGCCAAATACCATTTAGTTCTCATCAAGAGATGTTTTACCGAAGGCAATGTTGGAATTAATTGACTCCTCTTACACCCGATTTAGGGATAAATATTACATTCTTTCATATATTTAACTCACTTTAAATAAAATCATTATTTAGTTCAGATTGTTCACATGCCCATTCTACTCAAATGCAGGGGTGATAATGTTTTCCTAGTTGGAAATAACATTATTAGCAGAGGAAAAAATTGATGACTTACAAATAGATCAGTATTTGTCGATGCACATGTTGATGCATTTGCATATTTACCGGCGAAGGAGAATAAGATCTATCCTGGGTTATACGTCCCATACCTGTACATCTCAGGTCTACATTTGGTGAGTTTAAGCAAGGTTTATTGTGTTATAAAATGGCATCATATATTTTAGCAAGTTAGAAACTATTTAATTTTGCTCTTCTTTTTAATATTTCAGCGTTATTCCCAATTTGGCTATGAAAAGGAGAGCCAAATGTTTGTCCAGCACATCAATAGAGCGAGTGTTTCAAGGCCGATTTCATCTTAATTCTAATCATCAATAATCAACATTGGAAACTTGTTGACCTCACTTTTGGAGTGAGCTCTCAACTTTATTATCATAGATCTAGAACTCTTATATACACTAAGAGTTCCTTAGTCTTATGACATTTCTAGTGATTAGGTGAACACTTAACCTAATCTTAGAGACTTAGAAGAGTTAACCATAGGAATAGTTTGTGCCTTAGGTATTTAGGAGGACTTGCTTACCCTATACCTTAAACCCAAATCCTTGCTTCCTTCTCCCAAATCAAATCTTGAATTCAAATCCAAATTCCAAAATCAAATCCAATTATCAAATGATTGAAACCCATGATTAAGTTCAAACTCTAAATCCCTTCCTAAGCCCTTTGATTTTATCTTATGGACTTAGCCTCAATCAAATTCAAATAAACCATAATCCAATTGATTCTCTAAAATTAGCCCTTTTAGCCAAATTCTTGAACTTGGCTAAATGATACCCAAACCAATTCAAAACTCATAGATTACTTCATGATTTAATCATTCCTATGATCATTTTAAATTAGTCAATTGAACTTGACTCAACACCTAACCCAACCCAATTTGGTCAAATTGGTCAAATTGGTCAACTTGACCCATTTGACCTATATGAACCCAAATGAGCCATAATCAAATCCAAAGCAAATTGAATCAAACCAATGACACCAATACACTCCAATTGGTTATGTGAACTTGACCCAACCCTTGGTTTGACCTAATTTGACCAATTGGTCAACTTGACCCAACCTAACCCAATTTAACATAAATAGGTCAAATCAAGCCAAATCAAATCAAATAAACTCATAACCACTTGAAATTTGGGCTAACCAACTTTTGACCCATTTCAGATCTGCCTAAATCAAAGCCATAGCCAAATGGGCACTTTTTGCCCTTGGGTCTAGGGTATCCCATGAGATAAGACACATGCATATTTGGTCATTCTTTCCTCTTGGCCACCCATTCATAGGTCTACTTAGGTACCTAGGACCATGGATGACCTGACCCAAAGGTGGTTGGGTCGGCCATGACTCATGGGGAGGTGAAATCACCTCTCCATTCTCATTGGAGCATTTCAAACCTCCAAGGACACCCACTACTCCCATGGAAGCAACCTCCTACCCTTCCTCCACTCTTGAGAGGCCAAATGGAGTGATTCCTTGCCCAAATTGAGCTCCCCATCTCAGCCATTGATCCACCAAGATGAAACTAGAATGACCATTCGATCTAAGGATTGAGGAGGTATACCTCCCTCATTCTCACTCAAACTAAGAGAGCCTCATTCGATTCACTAGCCAGAGAACTCCATCCTAGAGTAATTTCCAAGACATCCTAAGCTCCCTAAAATTCCCATTCTCGATTTTACATGAAACTAAAATAGGGGAGGTCACCTACGATTTCCATTTGCTCAAACCTCCACCAAAGTGCAATTAACTTTGCACACACCTTCCTTGGAGCTAAACGAGCAAGAACAAATCATTTCCCATCACCCCCAACCGTCAAAAGAAGAAGTTCAACCAAGATTGATCACCTACACCTCATGCATTGGTCTTTCGAGCAAACTACACCAAATCAAAGCTCGTGGCTCAACATGGCTTCATTTCTACCAAATGAAGCTTTCTCAATCATTGGAACTGCGGTCATAAGCTCGGTGAGGTATGCCATTAAAATCGATCCTTGAATGAAAATAGGTTGCTCTTCTATGAAAGAAAGTGTTATGTCATTAGATTTCCATCATCGATTTGCTTGCTATGCTTCCCCAAAGGTGTGGGATCATTTTCATCTCAATCTGAGCTCGGGTGAGCTTAGATTGAGCGAAGATTGATGGATGGTAGCCGTTGTTCACTGCTCCGAAGGAGATAGATCACGGACCGTCCATTTTGTAATTAGAATGGACGGTCCTGATCCGATCACACGTAGAACCTCTGATTAATCCTTCAAAACCACATGTTTAATCATGGCCGTCCGATCTTAGATCAGACTATCCACGGAGTTGCCACATCTGCCGCCATCCGAGTCAGCCCTCTAATGTGATAACTTAAATAGCCACTCCCATTGCGCCACATGAAAAGCACGCTACGTCAGTTGCCATATGGCCCGACAGGATTAAGGCTTTAATTAGGGTTAATTAATCTATTTTTAAGCTTGAAACTTCATAAATTCATAACTAATCCTAGAAAAATCTAAAAAATACAAACTTAAGCTCATTTTAAAGATATTTTAGAGTAAAATCTAAGAAAATTACTATTAATTAATTTTGAATAGTGATTTTGGCTTAACTGAGGTTTAATTGGAAATCTAATTAGCTTAATTATTTCTTAATGAATCACCTAATTGATCTCCAACTTTTTATTGATGTGGGGATGACATCTGCCTGCCTTATTTTTCTGAGATTTTATTGATTTCATATTTAGGAAAATCAATTGATTAAACCTTAATCACTTTCTTTAAATTAGTGATAATTAGTGAATGAATAGTAGTTTAATTGATTATTTAAGCCTAATTATCTTTGTTGAATTGTAAGGGAGCTTAAGGAATGTGATTGGGATACTTTTCCTAATTCATTTCCTAAGTTTCCTTCACTCTTTGGAATTTGATTAGTTAATGATTAATGAGGTAATTAATTGCTCAATTAATTGATTAATCTCCAAGGTAAAAAAAATCAAAACCTAATTGAGTGTTTGAAGTGACTTAGGGTTAAGGATTGAGGCCTTGTCCTTGATCTCTTTCCCTAAGTTAATTTCATCATTCTAATCAAAATGTAATCAAAGAATTCAATCAATTAATTAACAAACTTGATTAACTCAATCTAAAATTCACTTCATACCTAAGCAACCTCTAATTAATCTTGGGTAGTTCTTTGGGTGTTCAATAACCCAAAGGGGGAGATAATGAAATTATGGTCAACTCACATGTGTGAGAAAACCATAAAAGTAATTAAGTGAGTTCACTTAACCCTAATTAACTATTAATCATGAGCCAATTGCATTAGGCCCCTTTCATTTCTTAGGAGCATTGCAAATTTACTTTTCATATGGTTGCATATCATATTAGCTCATTATTAATTAGTTAATTAACTTAAGGTGATGTAGGCAATGGTTAATTAATTGGCTTAATTCATACCCTAACTTAATTAAACCATAAAATCAACTTAATTACTTCTTCATTAAACCAAATTAACTCACACATAGGGAATGGGATTAAGATCAGCAAACCTCTATCATTTCCTAAATCAAATCAAACTCAAAACTTAGAATGTCATTAAAGAAATTTGGTTTATTTTAAGTAGCCTTATTTAGTATGATTATCCTTAAGAATTAATTGGAATGAATGAGATCATGTGCTTATGTTCCTTTTATTTCTTTCCAATCATGTTAAATGTTGCTTGCCGTATGTAATCATGCATTCATTTCTTTTAAAATTAACTAAATGAAATGGTTTTTTTTATTTTAAATTGCATGTGGTGATTTAAATTAAAAATAAGCATGGCTATTATTACTATTAAATCAAAAGTTACCTTCAAAAGCCTACAAATCAATTATAATATATGGAGTGATGTTAATTACAAATATCTATAAGTTTGCATGTATTGATAATATAAGATATGCAATATGAACCTCTCTTCCCTTATCTTATATGGATTTGCATGGGATTCATAAATGTATAGTTCATTTGAAAAGAACACAACATTCATCTAAATCTACTTCTATGCATCTCCATGATAAGACTTAGGAAGAATTTAATATCACATATGTAAATCATATAATAGAATCAAATATGACTTCTTGCATGATTTCTCATTCTTGTGGTTCTTGTACATTCACATGTACATGAGAAAAGTGGTATATTAGTTTGGACACCCCAGGGCTGCGAGCCTTTAAGTAGCCCTAAGTAGGTCTTATACCTTACGCCCTAGTGTAGAACAATGACATGGTACTCACTTAAAACTCTTATACATATGTATATATGATGTGACTAATGAATAAGAATCATATCAAATAAATCAAACACAACTTTTCATGGGTTTTCCTATCCTTCTAGTTGTCTATACATCTATATGTATCTAAGAAAAGTGGTATATTATTACGAGACCCCTGCGAGGCTTTAGGCAGCCCTAAGTAGGTCTTGGTACTACGCCTCGTGTAGAACAATAGCACCGCATCACTTAAAACTTTTATACATGTGAATGTATTTTAGCTAATGAATGAAAAAATCTTCTTATATTAAAAGACATGCATTCATAATTCAATCAAATAAAATATTTAAATTCCAAACACAGTTCTTTGCATTCATCATTTAAGTGTGCTAAGACATACATTGTATGTATAGGTATGCTTAGGATTGAATCATATGCATGATGTACATGATGGAAAGAAATGAATAAACATGTGTTATGTGATAGTAATTCATCATAATTAATCTTAAGATATCTTTCTTATTGAATAAGATCATTTAGAGTGAACCTAAACTTCAGATTGATTAAAATATATAATAAGCCATTCACTAAAAGAAATTGATTAACTAACTTACTATAGAAGTGATTTAAGGTAGGAATAAAAGAGAGATTCCCTCTCTTTCTTCTCTTTACAACACTCAGTTGTTAAGTGTAGGCCATATGAAACAAAAGAAAACACTAAGTAAAATCTTCAAATCAATTAAATCACTTAAAGAAAAATCAACCCTTTATAAATTAAATCCCTCACTTAGCAAATTACAACTCTAAAGCATAGTTAGAACATACCACCCAAGCTTTAATGCAGACATCTTAGATTAAGTCACCACTTTATACCAGTGCATCAAATTCTGAAGAGGTGGAATCGAGTATGTATCAAAAGAGACTTGAAGCCATTCTCAGTTAGAGAGGTCAAGATATACGAAGATGTCTACTATCTTCCTCCAACTCAAAAAGTCTATTCTTGTGAACTTGGTGAAAGTTCAAAAACAAAAGAAAAAGAAACAAAATAAAAAAGAAAAAAAAGAAAAAGAAAAGAAAAAGAAAAGAAAAAGAAAAAGAAAAAAAGGAAAAGAAAATGAAAATATATGTGAGTGAGATCAAACATCGAGGAAGAAGTAGAGCCAGATATTAGATTTCACCGTAGTTCATTCCTCCATACAAACACTTGGGTAGGATGACTTAACCCTCACTAGGTAGAGGCAGAGGCAGATCTAGAGATAGTTTTAGAGGTGGAAGACCTCCTCTATTGGCCACCTATTAGGAGCTATGTTCTGATTCATAGGTACATAGACTTAGAATCCAGTTCGAAGGATGAGTCTCATGTGGTTAGCACCGACCAACCCTTCTCAGTGGGCCCCTTTGGAGGTGACATTCGAGCCAAAAAATGATGAAGACTAGGCCTCCAAGCAAAGCATGAATATATCTATATCACTATTATGTAGAATAATCAGGAAACAATTGGGAATCTTAGCTCTAACATCACTTTCTTCCAAAAAATTGAAGGTTTAATAGTTAAGAAGGCCCCCAGGTCATCCACAGATGTCAAGCCAAAGAGATTTTTGTTAGGAGCATCATCCTCAAGTCAAGAAGCTGATGTAGAACTTGAGGATGATTCATATAAAGATTTAATACAATTTTCTTTTGATTGATACTCACCTTGTGTTCTTAACTTAGCAAAGAAGGGATTAATCCCACATACTTGGTCTAAACATAGGTCAGACTACTTTGAAAGGCTATGGGACAACCAAAGACATCCTCAATCAAGACTAGGACTAGGATTCAGCACAGTGGGTCCAGTCAATGATGACAACCATTGCATGACAACCATTGCCTAGTCATCAACACTAATTTGGGGTCTGATAGCTTCTTCTCAAATCATGCTAACTCTTATGAGGAGGTGTGTTTAGAAACTTCAAATGACCTAAATGAGCTTGAAGTCGAGATACACCGCTAGAGTTCAAAGAAGAGATCAGATCAATCATGGATGAGCTCAAAGAAATTAACTTAGGAACCAAAGGTAATCCATGTTTGACATACATCAGTTCCTTATTGAATGAAGAAAAAACTAATGACTTAGCTATTAGTTGAGTTTAAGGACTTCTTCGCATGGAGTTATAAAGAAATGCCCAATTTATCTTCTATCGTAGCAGTCCATAAACTAACAATAGAACTTAATTCTAACCCTATCAAGCAAGCTCCTAGATGCATGCAATTAGACATTGAACATCAGGTCACTTATGAAGTCAAGAAACTGATCGATGCTGGCTTTATCAGAGAGAAAAAAAATATCTTACATAGTTGCTAGTGTCAACCCAGATAAGAAAAAGAATGGCCAAATTTGCATATGCATTGATTTGAGGGATCTAAATAAGATATATCCTGAGGATGAATTTCCACTTCCTATACTAGAATTGATGGTGGACATTACCTCATCTCATGCATTCTTCTCTTTCATGGATGGGTCATCTAGCTACAGCCAAATCAAGATGGCCCACAAGGATGAAAGAAACACTACTTTTCAAACCCCGATCAGAATCTATTATTATAGGGTCATGCCTTCCGGCATTAAAAATGCCGGTGCTACATACCAGCGAGCCATGACTCAGATCTTCAAAAAACTTATTTATCATTAGGTTGAAAGCTATATTAATGATCTAGTAGTCAAAAGTAAATAAAAGAAGACCATCTTTTTGACTTGAGAGTAGTTTTCAAATGGTTAAGAAAATTCAACCTCAATCCCCTGAAGTATGCATTCGGAGTAGCTTCAAGGAAATTCCTTAGGTTTATTGTTCGACACTAGGGAATAGAGATTGATTTAGAGAAGATCAAATCTATCTCAGGAATGCCACCCCTAAAATTCTAACTCAACTCAGATCATTCTAAAGGTGGTTGGCATATCTAAGATGCTTTGTTTTTAACTTATCAGGAAGATACCAAATTATCAGCACTTGTCAAAAAGGATGCTAAGTTTAAGTGGGATGACAAGTATTAACATGCCTTTGAAGATATCAAGCACTACCTGATAAAACTGCCAATTCTAGCAGCCCCTATCAAAGTTGTTGATCCTCTACATCGCTGCATTAGATGACTCCCTTGGTGCTTTGTTGGCTCGAACCAATGATGAAGGGAAAGAAAATACTATCTACTACCTCAGTAAATCGTCTAATCCTTACTGAGGTAAACTATCCACCTATTGAAAAGCATTGCCTAGTTTTAATCTTTGCATCCCAAAAGCTATGACACTACATGCTTTCTCATAAGGTGAATCTGATATCCAGGATTAATCCACTGCAATATCTGATGACACGATGCTATCCAAATGGTTGGCATGTTGGTCCATGATTTTTTTGTAGTTTTACATCACATTCATAGCCCTCCATGGGATAAAAGGACAAGCACTAGTGGATTTCTTAGCATCACACCCACTTTCTACTGATTCCACACATAGTGATGACCTCCCCGATGAACAAATCATGAACTTAGGGGACACTAGCATTCTCCATTGGGAGATGTATTATGAAGGTGCGGCTTCCTTTCAAAAAAGAGAAGAATCACGATCTACTCTTCCAGGGAAGGCATGGGTAGGAATAGTTCTCCTAACTATGGACCACGATGTGATGAGATTCTCATATCATCTACCCAATCCATGCACCAACAACGAAGCCAAATATGAGGCTCTGATTACCAGTTTAGAGTTAGTCATTAAACTATGCATCCAGAGCATCAACATCTTGAGGATTCTCAGCTCATCATCAACCAAATTTTTGGGTCCTACAAGGTTCTTAAGCCTAAGCTCCATCATTACCATAAGTATACTATGGAGTTGTTGGCCTAAATCCCAGAGGTTACCATCTACAAGATTCCTCGAGGAGATAATGCGCATTACACAACAAGCTTGCAAAGAGTTGGCATGTCCGAAGATGAGTCCATACCAATAAGGGTCCAAAAATAAATACAAGTCCTATCCCTTATTGACGCTAAACTCATCGAGAGACTCTCTCTTGAAGGGGAGGTAACCATTGCTAAAAAGGATGAGGAGTCAGATTGGAGGCAACCATTCATGGATTATCTAAATATAGAAAACTACCTCAAGAGAAATCACTAGCACATCAAGTGAAGTAGAGAGCCCACTCATACGCTCTCATGAATGACACCTTATACCGATGATCCTTTAATCATATGTGGTTACGTTGTCTGGACAAACATGAAGCTCATAGGATCCTGACTGAGGTACACTCAGGTTTATGCAGAGCTCATCAATCCAGTCTGAAGATGAAAGCCAAGATCAAAAGACTAGATACTGCGGTCTTTTAATGATCACAGGCTGCATGGATGTAGCTAGGAGATGCCACCAATGTCAGGTGCATGGTGTGGTCCTGCATCAACCACCCAAGATTCTACACCCTACATTGGCCTCATGGCCATTCGAGTGTTAGGGAACCAACATAGTGGGTCTGATTGATCCTCCTTCTTCTAAGGGTCACTGGTTCATTCTAGCTGTCAAAGACTACTTTTCCAAGTGGGAAAAGGCAATCCCATTAGAGAGGTCACAGCACAACATGTGCTCTAATTTTTTAAAAATCATATCGTATATAGGTTCAGGGTTCCGCAATGAATTATGTCTGATAATGATACTGCATTCATCTGCACTAAAATTAATAGCTTTGCTCGAAGACACATCATAGATTAGAGATATTCCACCATATATTACCCAAGGGCAAACGGTCTAGCAGAAGCATTCGATAAGACTCTCATCCAAATATTAAAGAAGACACTCAATGATAATAAGTGACAGTAACATGATCAATTAGTTGAAGCCTTGTGGGCATACCATACCACATACAAAACATTAACTCAATCTACCCCTTTTTCCTTAGTGTATGGGTCTGATGCAGTTCTACCATTAGAAGTTCAACTCCCATCATTAAGGATAGCTATGGGTAGTAAGATTACTACAGAGAAGAATGCCAAGTTATGGTTGGAAGAGCTTGAAGGTTTGGAGGAGAGACGCCTCCCGCGTAACCTCGAAGTTGTAAGGCCAAAATGATTCAAGCTCACAACAAGTTGGTCCATCCTAGAGCTTTTCAAGTAGGAGAACTTGTTTTAGTTCTAAAGAGACCAATTGTTGCCTGTCGAAAGATGGGAGGTAAGTTTGAACCCACTTGGAAAGGCCCTTTTTCCATAGAGAAGTCCTACCAAGGAGGATCTTATCAAATTATAAATTATAAGGGAGAGCGCCCGATGCTTTCAATCAATGGGATCTACCTAAAGAAATACTATCCATAAATCTTGTCTAAAAATAATCATCAATAAAATTCTCTTCATCTCAAATTCCATCTCTTATGTGTTAGAAATTTCTTTCGCTTGCGAATCCACCACAATGTGTTTAGGGTAGGTGTAAGAGAACCCGAGAGGCATCCTATCTCTTCATTAACATAAACACAAACTATAAATAATCCTCCAATGCTATTAGGTTAGGTGTAAGAGAACCCAAGAGACATCTTATTTTGATTAGCATAACTAAGTTAGGTGTAAGAGAACCCAAGCAACATCTTCCTTGGTGGAGTCACAATTGCCCTTGTAGCACCATTCCTTGCATTCTTCTATGTGTTTAGGGTAGGTGTAAGAGAACCCAAGTGGCATCCTATTCCCTCTTTCACAACATAAAAGAACACATATCTTTTGTCTTGGTTAATTTGATGGGAGCAAGCCCCCCGTGGCACTCACTCATTAGCTGCTCTAGGTCGGGCTGATATGCTACCTTGTTAATGTGTCATCCCAGTGGTCACTCGTTTGGCGGATGTGAGTCCCCACTCTTTCTTCCTGACTTGACCATTACAAACCAATGAGCACCTTGTCAGTTTGGTAGGCCTTACTGTGCAACGGTAAGCTATCCCATGTTGACTTCATTTAAGAAGATGTGAGCCTACACGCTTTCCTTTTGGACTAGCCAGCATGCTTTGACTAGGCTGAGTATATTTGAGGTTTAGGGTAAGTCCCCGGTGGTCCTTTTCTCTTGACTACTTCAAGCCTGGGTCTAGTCCTTACATAGGACTCCTCACTTAGTAGTCACCCTAGGTTGGAATGCCCTTGTCGAGCCGAAGACAGACTATCTCGATGATTAGTTCTGCTTTAGAGAGATGTAAGCCTACATGCCTTCTTTCTAGACTGATTATCGCACACTGACGGGCACCTTAGGTTGGTTGGTTATCGCCATGCTGATGATGACCCACCCAATTGATACACCATTCTAGGCAGATGAGTCCTCACACTTTCTCCTTGAGTTGGCCACCGAATACCTATGAGCTTTCTTTTACAGGGTTTTGGATAACGCCCCTAGTGGCACCTCCCTTGTGGGCACTCTATTTGGATCACATCCTTAGTGACCCTATTTAGACACTACCCTGGTTGCTCTTAGATTGGATTTCTCCTTTCTAGTAGCCACCCTATGGTTGGAGAATTTATCTCACATACAGATTCTCCCTTGGTCCAATAAGTCTAAGATAGGACTAGGCTGATATGAGCTTCTTCTCAGTATGGTCCCTCGTAAACCAATAGGGTTCACGATAACATAAAATAAACAAAATATATCTTCACTTATGGATTAGGAATTCAAGCCCAGTGGCCCCTTTCCCAAGTAGGCATCCTATCTTTAGGGCAGTGTCAGCAAAACTCCCTATAGGAATTGCCTGACTACTTTGAGTTGAGATAAGTCCCCAGATCGACACTCTCTCAGTAATCACCCTTAGGTCAGGTTCAACTTATTGTGCCACCAATGTGTCACCTTAGAGATCGTCTTTGCTTTGAAAGATATAAGTCTATTATGTATTTTTTTCAGCAAAACCATTGCAAATAGACGGGCAACCTTAGGTCAGGTTCAATTTATTGCGCAAGCAACCTATCACCCCAGTGGTTCCTTATGTAAAATGATGTGAGCCCCTACACTTTCTTCTTAATTTGACCATTGCACACCGAAAGGTATCCCCTAGGTTGGTTAGCTCTACCCCACGGTCGATAGACTATCCCTTTAGATTTGTAAATCTAAGACATGTCTAGGCTGATGTTAGCCTTTCTTAGTAGATCCATCACACACCAACAAGATTCATCAAATTAAAACAAATGAAATTAAAACAAATGCAATTCAATCAAATGATATTATCTTGACTACTTATGAGCCGATATAAGTCCCCCAACGGCATTCATTCAGTAGTCACCTTAGGTCGAGTTTGATTTGTTGCATCCAACAGATCACCCCAGCGGTTGTCCCTTGCTTTTGGAGATATAAGTATGCTACACTTTCTCCCTAGCACAGTTGTTATACACCAAAGATAATCCCTTAGGTTGGATAGTTCTACCATGTGGTTGGTGGATTACCCCTTTGGATTAGTAAATTTGAGATAGGCCAAGGCGGACATAGCCCCTCCTTAGTGCGGTCCATCTCACACTGACAGGGTCTATCTTAAAATTTAAACTTAAAATAAATAAACTCCCCCATCAATCATCCCAACCTCCCCAGTGGAGTTAATTAAATCCAATTCAAACTTGCATTCCCTGGTGAGTGCACCCTCAAAAGAAATCTCATCAAATCCTTATCCCTAGTGGATAACTTGAACCTGCTTCTAGTGGAAGGTTCATGCATCTATCTCTGATGGGTTATACATTCTAATTCCTAGTAGATACTCTACCCAAATCATATCTTGCATCAAAATTCAAACCTCTTATCCTTAGTGGATAACTTGAACCTACTTCCCTAGTGGAAGTTCACATGCTTGATCCCTTAGTGGATCCCTTATTCCTCCCTTATGCCCTTGGCATGAGTGGAGTTACGCTAAGATCTTGATTCTTCTACATCTCAAGTTTAGGAGTAAACCATTTCTATTAGTGTTTGCAATCCTTCGGACATTGTTGATTGTCTCGGTCAACACTAATACGTGCGGTGTGCCTTGTTAGTCACACCACACCTATTGGACGCCCTTTGTTGACCTCACTTTTGGAGTGAGCTCTCAACTTCCTCATCATAGATCTAGGACTCTTATAGACACTAAGAGTTTCTTAGTCTTAAGACACTTCTAGTGATTAGGTGAACACTTAACCTGACCTTAGAGACTTAGAAGAGTTAGCCATAGGAATAGTTTATGCCTTAGGGATTTAAGAGGACTTGCCTACTGTATAGCCTAAACCCAAATCCTTGCTTCCTTCTCCCAAATCAAATCTCAAATTTAAATCCAAATTCCAAAATCAAATCTAACTATCAAATGATTGAAACCCATGATAAGTTCAAACTCCAAATCCTTGCTTCCTAAGCCCTTTGATTTTATCTTATGGACTTAGCCTCAACCAAATTCAAATCAATCCCAATTCAATTGATTCTCTCAATTATTAAATTCTATATCAAGTCAAATTCTAATTCCAAAATTGATTCCAAACTCTAAATGATTGAAACCCAAATCAAAGCAAATTCTTTTTATTCCTTTTAGCCAAATTCTTGAACTTGGCTAAATGATACCAAACCAATTCAAAACTCATGGATTCCTTTATGATTTAATCATTCCTACAATCATTTTCAATTAGCCAATCAAACTTGACTCAACATCTAACCCAACCCAATTTAGTCAAATTGGTCAAATTGGTCAACTTGACCCATTTGACCTATATAAATGCAAAGCAAATTGAATCAAACCAATGACACCAATACACTTCAATTGGTCATGTGAACTTGACCCAACCCTTGGTTTAACTCAATTTGACCAATTGGTCAACTTTACTCAACCTAACCCAATTTAACATAAATAGGTCAAATCAAGTCAAATCAAATCAAATAAACTCCAAATCACTTGAAATTTGGGCTAACCCACTTTTGACCCATTTTAAATCTTCCCAAATCAAGCCCATAGCCAAATGACTAGTTTGCCCTTAGGTCTAGGGTATCCCATGAGATAAGACACATGCATATTTTTCATTCTTTCCCCTTGGCCACTTGACACCAATTCATAGGTCCACTTAGGCACCTAGGACCATGGTTGACTTGACCCAATGGTAGTTGGGTCACTCATGACTCATGGGGAGGTGAAATCACCTCCCCATTCCCATTGGAGCATTTCAAACCTCCAAGGACACCCACTACTCCCATGGCATCCACCTCCCACCCTTCCTCCACTCATATGAGGGCAAATGGAGTGATTTCTTGCCCAAATTGAGCTCCCCATCTCAAGCAATTGATCCACCAAGTTGAAACTAGCCACGATCATCTGATCTAAGGAATGAGGGGGTCCCACATTCTCACTCAAATTAAGAGAGCTACATTCAATTCAACCATAACAGCTAGAGAACTCCATCCCAAAGCAATTTCCAAGGCTTCCTGAGCTCCCCAAGATCCCCATTCTCAGTTTTATGTGAAATCAAAATAGGGGAGGTCACCTACGATTGCCATTTGCTTAAACTTCTACCAAAGTGCAATTAACTTTGCACACACCTTCCTTGGAGATAAACAAGCAAGAATGAATCGTTTCCCATTGCCCTTGATTGCCGGAAGTAGGAGTCAACCAAGAACGCTCACCTACGCCTCGCGCATTGGTCTTCCAAGAAAACTACACTAAATCAAAGCTCATCAAGGTTTTGTTTCTATCAAATGAAGCTTCCTCAATCATTAGAATCACCGATCATAAGCTGAGGTATGCCATTAATATCAATCGTTGAATGAAAATAGGCTGGTCTCTTGTGAAAGAAAGCATTATGTCATGTGATTGCCACTGTTAGATTTACTTGTTATGCTTCCCCAAAGGTGTGGGATCATTTTCATCTCCATCATAGCTTGGGTGAGCTTGGATCAAGCGACGATCGATGGACCATTGTTAGCCGCTCGAAAGGAGATAGATCACCGACCATCCATTCCGCATGATTGAAATAGATGGTCTTGATCTAATCACGCATAGAATGTCTAATTAATCCTTCAAAACTGCACATTTAATCATGGCCATCGATCTTAGATCGGATGGTCCACGGAGTTACCTCGTCCGTCGCCATCCGAGTTAGTCTCGGATGTGATAACTTAAATAGCCACTCCCATCATACCACGTGGAAAGTGCGCCGTGTCAGCTGCCACATGTCCTGACAGGATTAAGGCTTTAATTATAGTTAATTAATCCATTATTAAGCCTTAAACTTCCTAAATTCATAAATAATCCTAGAAAATCTAAAAAAATACAAACTTATGCTCATTTTAAAGATATTTCAGAGTAGAATATAGGAAAATTATTATTAATTGATTTTGAATAGTGATTTTGGCTTAATTGAGATTTAATGAAAAATCTAATTAGACTAATTATTCCTTAATTAAACACCCAATTGATCTCCAACTTTCTGTGGATGTTTGGGGGGATGACCTCTCCTATTTTTTTGGGATTTCATTGATTGCTTAATTAGGAAATCAATTGATTAAACCTTAATCACTTCCCTAATTTAATTAGTGATATTTAGTGAATGAATAATAATTTAATTAATTATTAAAGCCTAATTACCTTTATTGAACAGTAAGGCAGCTTAGGGAATGTGGTTGGGATACTTTTCTTAATTCATTTCTTAAGTTTATTTCACTCTTTTGAATTTGATTTGTTAATGATTAATGAGGTAATTAATTACTCAATTAATTAATTAATCACTAAGATAAAAAAGTAGAACTTAATTAAGTGTTTGAAGTGAATTAAGGGTTAAGATTGAGGCCTTGTCCTTGATCTATTTCCTAAGTTAATTTCATCATTCTAATAGAATATAATCAAAGAATTCAATCAATTAATTAACAAACTTGATTAACTCAATCTAAAATTCACTTCATACCTAAGTAACCTCTAATTAATCTTGGGTAGCCCTTTGGGTGTTCAGTAACCCAAAGGGAGGAGACAATAAAATTATGGTTAGGTCACATGTGTGAGAAAATCATAAAAGTAGTTAAGTGAAATCCCTCAAACCTAATTAACTATTAATCATGAGCTAATTGCATTAGACCCCTTTCATTTCTTAGGAGTGTGGTGAAAATTTATATTATGTATTCCTGCCTTCATCTATCCCCTATTTTGGGAAAGAGGATAAATGAAATAGAAATATATAACACCTTATTGGGAGCCCAAGCAGATCCACAGATGTTCTTATTAGGGTGATTTGAGGCATGAGGAAATGTGTACTATCTCGAAAGATAGAAGTCACCACCCTATAATGGACCTAATCACCTCAATAAGGACTCCTAAGGACTATGGGTCTTTGGAATGTACCAAAGATTCTTCTTCTACTTTACATGAAAAAGTAAAATAAGATTTATTTTAAATCAGGTTCATTAAGTTCCCTACAGGGGCAAGCCCCCATAGTTAAGTACATCCCAAGGAACAGAATTCCTTAGGAATACTCTCGATTAAGGTAAATAATCGTTGTCTCTAAGGATTTAAAAAGGTAGGACTATCAATGATTGATTTATTTTTAGAAAAGTCAAGTGGGGTTGATCAAGAGGAGAGAGTTCTTATCAAATCCAAATGAAGATAAGTAGGGGATGCTTATAATACTAGGAAGCCTAGTAGGTACCCCAAACTATCCTATGATTGGGCTTTACATTTTTGAAATTGAATTGATTTATTTGAGTTGAATTTTTATTAGAAATTTGGAGCTTACAATTCCATGATACAAGGCCATGGAAATGTCTAAGAAGTAAAGATTTATGCTCCTGCAAAGGGAAGTAGCAACCTCTGAACCTAAGTCTAGAGAGCTTTGGCGAGGGCCAAAAGCATGACTTAAATCTAAAGCAAAAATGGGTATTTGGTTTACCTCCACAAGAGAGGATAAATCACCCGACTGTTGGACTTACAACCGCTTGGGGGTGGCCCTCCTATGATTTTAAATATGTAGGCAAGTCAAATACTTTTGCAAGATAGCTAAGCTGTTATTTATTTAAAAAGAGACTAAGTCATTAAATACACTCCTAAGAGACTAGATCATGTAGGGCATGATTTAATAACTTAAACCTAATGTAAATTTTGTTATATTTTATTTTCATTTTGGACAATCAATTTGACACAGGCTTTAGGATTCATATGCCTAATGCATGAGAAATTAGATTATGGGCCAAAATCAGCAAGATAAGTAAGTGTGTTTCCACCATGGCTCTCAAAGGTGAAGCCAAATTCTCTAAAAAAGGTAGAAGCCCTCCAATCAAGAGTAAAATAATATGCTTTTTATGCATGATGTGAGAAAAGTAATACAATATCCAGCTAAGGGGTTGCTAATTCTTTTATCTAGATTTATAACCTAAGCTTTAGCTGAGGTTATGAGTTATTTATTTTTAGTTTGAATTGATTAGTTGGATAGAAAATTTATTTTCTAAGAGCCTAATCGTCATCGAGGCCATACATCAAAGCAAGGAATAAACTAGGAAAAGATGCTATCTTAATGCACAAGCTAAATAAACATCAATCAATTTATAAAGCTAGTGCAAAAGAATAAAAGACCATTTGTGGTCGGGCTCCACCGCACAAACCCAAAAATAAATTGGGTAGCTAAGCTCTACCCTTATACAAGTTTGATTACAAATGAATAAATTACAATCAAGATGAATTCATTGTTATCGGGGGTTCATTCTTCATTTATTCTTTATTCTTTGGTTGGTTGGAATGTGGTTGCTCCAAAGGCTTCACATGGTACATAAGGCATAGCCTTATAACCAATGTTTATCCTAATACCCCATAACAATCATTCCAAAATCCTAATTACAAAATTACATGAAAATTGGAAAAAGGAAATCTAATTAAAACTGTAAAACAGAGGTTAGATAAACAAACCATACAATCCCAAGCATGTATATATAAATAAATTGGACTTAGCACTCCACACATGGGTAATTAAGTCCACCTAGCCTATTTTGGATTATGCTTAGGGGATAAGCACCTGCACATTAAAAGCATTTTTATATTTTTATTACAGCTCCCCTTAAGCACAATCAGAAGATAATGGTTAGACTAAGATCGCCCTACCATTCAGTCTACACATATACACCCTAACATCGAGACTAAAACAAAATATCATAAAATAAAAGCAAACATCAAACCATGCACCACCCTAACCTAAAGCTAGAAATGGTGACTTAGCCTAAGTGTGTGCCATTTAAGGTTTGTGTGGTATGCGTAGCTAAGCTTTAGGGTTTAGATTTTTCTAAGTATGAAGAGTTCAACTTAGAGGGTGGTTTCAATTTAATTTATTTATTTTATTTGGGTTATTTTTATTTGATGATTTTATTTTAGTTTAAATGAACCTACTTAATTACTAAGTGTTGTAAAGAGAGAGAAAAGAGAACAAACTTCTCTTTCCTTCCCTACCTTAAGTAATTTCTAAGGTAGATTCATATTTGATTTTTGTTTTGTGAATGTTTTATTATGTGTTTTAATTAATCCTAAGTTTATATTTTCCTAAATAAACCTATTTAAAAAGAAAGGCATTTTAAGATTAAGTAAAGTGAAATACTATCACAAAACACACAACACTTCATTTCTTTCCCAACATGTGTAACATGCATATGGAAGAATCCTAAGCATATCTATACATGCAAATAGAAGTGTTTAGCACATATTAATGATGAATGCTAAGAGAGTTTGTTTAAGAAAATTTAGAATGTTTCATGTATGCATGATTTTGTTAAGTAGAAAAGGATGATTCTTTTATCCATTTTTCATATGCACATTTACAAGTATAAAAGACATAAGTGAGTACGCCATTGTTAGCACCAGGGGTGTAAGGTATAAGGCCTACTTAGGGCTACTTAAAGCCTCACAACCTCGGGGTTGTCCAGACTAATATATCACTTTTCTTAAATACATGTGCATGTACAAAAGAAATGAGTAGAAAAAGAATGATGCAAAAGTTTATGTTTGTTTGATTGATTTGTTTATGCAATTAAACATGTGTAAGTGTGGATGTCCTTCTTAATTGATAGCATAGGGATGAATAGGAATGGATTTAAGCAAGTGTTATGTTCTTTTCAAATGAACTATACACTTTACAAATCCTATTCAAAACAATATTAAAAGAGAAGAGAGGGAAAGCCACACAATGCACATCCGTATATTTTACTCACATGAAAGCATATAAATAATTATAAGTAGCATACCTTTTAGTTATGATATTTGATTTATAAGCTTTGAAAATAATTTTGGATTTAATAGTGATAATAGCCATTTATATTCTTACTTTAGCCAAAGCATGCAATTTGACATAAAGAAAACATTTCATTTTTAACTTGATTCTTAAAAGATATGAATGTATGATTTTCATATGACATACACATTTAGTATATTAGGAAAGAGATAAAGTGATGAAACCATGTAAATTCATTCACCCTAATTAATTCCTAAAGACATGCCTATGGAATAAGATTATTTAAAGCAAATCAAATTTATTTTAAAGAGATTTTTAGTTTTGTTTGAGTTTTAGTTGAATTTAGGAAATGTGAAGAGGTTTGCTGGTCCTAACCCATTTCTCACATGTGTATGTTGTTTTAGTTTAATTTTAGAACCCTTAGAGGATTTTTATATTTTGTTTAGGTTAAGGTGTGAGTTAAGTGCATTAATTATCCCTTACTTACACCACTTTAACATATTTAATCAAATAATTATGAGCCAATGTATGAGATAAAACCACACAAGGAATTTAAATCAACAATGTTCTAAGGAAAGAAAGGGGCCTAATACAATTGGCTCACAATTAGTGATTAATTAAGCTAAAAAGGTTTAATTTAAGTACTTTCATAACCCTCCCTATACATGTAGGTTAGATTTTGATTTCCTTAAGTTACTTAGGTTATTGAACACCTACGCACCTACCCAAGATGAATTTGTTAAGTTCTAGAATGTTTTAATTTTGAAAAGTTTGATTAATTAAGCCATTTAATTAAGTAATTAAATTATTTAATTAATTTGCACTTTAATTAAATTTTTGTCCAAATGAAATAAGCTTAGGGAAAAAGATATGGGAAAGAACTTCTAATCTCATTCCCTAAGTCCATTCACTGTTCTAAGGTAATTAGAAAACTTAATTAATTAATTTAACACTATTTAAAAGGTTAATTAATTATTTAATTGATTAAGAGGATAATCAGGAATGACTCGAGTAATTCTTCTAATTAAACCATTAATAAATTCCAAAAATATTAGGAGAGGCAGAAGTCATCCCACTAAATGTACATGAGAAGTTTGGAATTAATCAGTGAGATAATTAGAGAGTAATTAACCTAATCATATTTTCAATAAAACCCAAATTCAGAAAATGTCATTGTTCAAAATCAATTGAAATTAATTTTATATTATTTCCCTTTGAATTATCTTCACAATGCTTTCTATTTTGTATTTTTCTAATTTTTCTATATTTAGTTATGAATATTTAAAGATTCAATGATTAATAATTAATTAAAACCCCTAATTATTAACTAATCTTGTCGGCGCCACATGGATCGTGGGGCGTGCTTTCAACGTGGCGCGATGGGATTCACCACTTAAGTTGTCACATCGTAATGCCGAGTTAGCGGCAGCGCTACGCGCTTTCTCTCTAGATCATCTGATCAAGGATCAGATGGTTGAGATCGAGCCCATGGTTCTTAAGGGATTAATCAGATGATCCTACGTGGCTTGATAAGGACCGTCAATCTAAAATGCACGGATGGACAGTTTATGATCCCTCATTGAGCTCTCCTGCGGGAGAGGGCAATCATCCACTCCTTAGGGCAAGATTCGAGCTCGATTGAGGTTAGATCGAGCTCAAACTCAACCCACACCATCATCATGCAAGGGGATGAAGATCTAACAATCCATTTCACTTAGGGTGAAACTTTCCATTGAAAAGGACCAAGAAAATTTAAACTATGCTCAGTTTTGAATAGTACCTCACTAGAGGCTATCACCGGTGCTCCCAATCATCGAGGTAGCTTTGTCTAGTGGAGACGAAGCCTGTTAAAGGTTTTAGGGGTTGAGGTTGAGTGGATCTTCCAATTGGCCAAAGTCACCTTCAAATGGATTCAACCTTAGTCTAGCTCCCACCTCCTTACCTTTGAAGCTTGGAAGAAGGTTTGGATCAACTCGATGGGCTCCTCTGAAGATGTTTGCAAGAGGAATTGAGCTGATATTGAGTAATGAACAAAGTGGAATTTCCCTTAGCCTCCCCTATTTTTGGTTTGAAGAAACCTAGAAGAGAAGAGTTGGAGATGGCTCTTGGAAGCTTGGGGAGACTTGCAAATGCTTGCTTTTAGTTCCCTAGCTAATGAGTGTGAGTGTGTAAAAATGAAATGAAAGTAGGGGTAGAATATCTCCCCTTAGGTGGATCAGATGGCCGTGCTTCCCTTTGCCATTTTGGATCAATTAGCTAGATTGGATGAGTTTGTTAGGTTATTTTAGCTTGCACATGGTTCGTTTTGGTAGAGCAAGTCAGTGGAGAAGTGCCATGTGCTTGAAATGGAGTGTGGGAGTGATCCCATGTGCTTGAAATGAGAGGAGTGGTCAGTTTTGACCTTTTGCTAGGTTTGGCTAACCCAAACCAATTGGGTCAAGTGCACCATGCTCACTAGTGTCCACTTGGTCTACTAGGAGGGTGCCAAGTGGCCATTAGAAGGATATGACCAAATTTCAAGTGGAATTGGCCATAGTTTACCCCTTGACCTCGGGTAAAATAGTTATTTGGCTTGGATTTCAGTTTGAATATGTTTTGTATGATTGAAAAATGGGCTGGGCCAAGTTTCAATGAATTTGGAGTTGGTTTGATATGATTTGGCTCATGTTGACCCATTTAGGTCAAAATGGGTCAACTTGGGTCAAGTTGACTAATTGGTCAAATTGGGTCAAACCAAGGGTCAAGTTCATATGACCATTTGAAATGTTTTGGCATCATTGGTTTGGTTCAATTTGATTTTTATTTGGATTTGGTTCATTTGATTTCATTTAGGTCAAATGGGTCAAGTTGACCAATTTGACCCATTTGACCTACTTGGGTTAGGTCATGGGTTGGTTTAAGTTTCATTGGTCATATGAAATGTATTAGTATCTTTGTTTCCAATCAATTTTGGTTTAATTTGATTTTGGCTCAATTTGACCTTTTATGACAAGTTGGGTTCAAGATCAATTGGGCTAGGTTGGGTCTAGTTGGCCAATTGAGGCTTTGGTCAAGTTTAATAAGTGATTTGGAATGAACTTGACCCATTGGTTTCAATCAATTTGGCTTAGATCAAGTTTTGACACATTTTGACTTTTTAGGTCAAGTTGGGTCAACTTGGGTCAAGTGGCCAATTGAGCTAGGTTAGGCTCAAATGATGACTTGGTCAAGTTCAAACATTGATCATGAAAGAGTTTTGAACAATGGGTTCAATAAATTTGGCCTATGGTGGATTTTGGCTAGTTTAGGTTTCATTTTGGCTAAGTGTTGACTTGGTCAACTCTTATGTTTGACTTGGTTTGACCCAATTTGAGTGATTGATCATCTCATGATGATTATTGCTCATAATGTGAGGCTTAGTTGGGCTTAGTTCAATCCAATTTGGGTAGGATTAGAATTTAGCTCAAAAGGGGTACTTTAGGTCACTTTGGGTCAAGTGAGCCTAAGTGGGTCAATTAACTTGATCAAGGCTTGAATCAAGTTTGGTGAACTCACATATGGACTTATGATTGAAATATGAATCCATTTGCAAGTGGTTTGAGTTCATAAGATAGAATCAAAGTGACTTAGGAAGGATTTTTGAAATTTTGAATTTCAATCATTAGCTTCAATCATTTGGAATTGGTTTGAGTTTGAGAAAATCAATTAAGTTGGAATCAATTTAAGTTTGAAGTTGATTTGATTTGGAGTTTGGAGTTGGTTTAGACTTGATTTGGAATTTGACTTTGAAAGGAGGAAGTGAGGATTGGTTCAAGCTATAGGGTAGGCAAATTTTCCTAACACCCCCTATGGCATAACTTATTCCAATGGCTAACTCTTTTAAGTCTTTAGGGTTAGGTTGAGTGTCCACCTAATCACTAGAGGTGTCTTAAGACTAAAGAGACTCTTAGTGTCTAAGAGAAGTCCTATGTCTAAGATGGAGGGGTTGAGAGCTCATCCTAAAAATGAGGTCAACAAGAAGCATTGCAAATTTACTTTTCATGTGGTTGCATATCATATTGGCTCATTATTAATTAGTTAATTAACTAAAGGTGATGTAGGCAAGGGTTAATTAATTGGCTTATTTCATACCTTAACCTAGTTAAAGCATAAAACCAACTTAATTACTTCTTCATTAAATCAAATTAACTCACACATGGAGAATGGGATTAAGATTAGCAAACCTGTCATTTCCTAAATCAAATCAAACTCAAAACTTAGAATGTCATTAAAGAACTTTAGTTTATTTTAAGCAGCCTTATTTAGTATGATTGTCCATAGGAATTAATTGGAATGAATGAGATCATGTGCTTTTGTTCTTTTATTTCTTTCCAATCATGTTAAATGCTGCTTGTCATATGTAATCATGCATTCATTTCTTTTAAAATTAACTAAATTCAATTGTTTCTTTTATGCCAAATTGCATGTGGTGATTTAAATTAAAAATAAGTGTGGCTATTATTACTATTAAATCAAAAGTTATCTTCAAAAGTCTACAAATTAATTGTAATATATGGAGTGATGTTAATTACAAATATCTATTAGTTTGCATGTGTTGATAATATAAGATATGCAATATGAAGCTCTCTTCCCTTATCTTATATGGATTTGCATGAGATTTATAAAGGTATAGTTATTTGAAAAGAACACAACATTTGTCTAAATCTACTCCTATGCATCTCCATGCTAAGACTTAGGAAGAATTTCATATCACATATGTAAATCATATAATCGAATCAAATATGACTTCTTGCATGACTTCTCATTCTTGTGGTTTTTCTTGTACATTCACATGTATATGAGAAAAGTGGTATACTAGTCTGAACACCCCGGGGCTGCGAGGCTTTAAGTAGCCCTAAGTAGGTCTTGTACCTTATGCCCTGGTGTAGAACAATGGCACCGTACTCACTTAAAACTCTTATACATATGTATGTATGATGTGACCAATGAATAAGAATCATAATCAAATAAATCAAATACAACTTTTCCATGGGTTTTCCTATCCTTCTAGTTGTTTATACATCTATATGTATCTAAGAAAAGTGGTATATTAGTCTAGAGACCCCGAGGCTGTGAGGCTTTAAGTAGCCCTAAGTAGGTCTTATACCTTACGTCCCTAGTGTAGAACAATGGCACCGTACTCACTTTAAACTTTTATACATGTGGATGTGTACCTAGCTAATGGATGAAAAATCCTTCTTTTCTATTAAAATGATATGCATTCATAATTCAATCAAATGAAATATTTAAATTCCAAACACAGTTCTTTGCATTCATCATTTAAGTGTGCTAAGACATACATTGTATGTATAGGTATGCTTAGGATTGAATCATATACATGATGTACATGATAGAAAGAAATGAATAAACATGTGTTATGTGATAGTATTTCACCCTAATTAATCTTAAGATATCTTTCTTACTGAATAAGGTCATTTAGAGTGAACCTAAACTTAGGATTGATTAAAACATATAATAAGCCATTCACTAAAAAAAATTGATTAACTAACTTACTTTAGAAGTGATTTAAGGTAGGGATGGAAGAGAGATTCCCACTTTTTTTTTCTCTTTATAACACTTAGTTGTTAAATGTAGGCCATATGAAATAAAAGAAAACACTAAGTAAAATCTTCAAATCAATTAAATCACTTAAAGAGAAATTAACCCTTTATAAATTAAATCCCTCACATTTAGAAAATTACAACTCTAAAGCCTAGTTAGGACATACCACACAAGTTTTAATACACACACATTAGATTAAGTCACCACTTTTATCTTTATGTTAGGGTGGTGTATGGTTTGATGTATGCTTATTTTGACATGTATTTTTGTATACTGGATGTTAGGGTGTATGTGCGTAGTTTGGATGTTAGGCCAATATTAGCCTAATTATGCTTCCCGCTGGGGGTTATGCTTAAGGGGCTATTGTAATGGAAATATAAATGTCTTTTTCTATGCAGGTTGCTTATGCCCCTAAGCATAACTCAAGTTAGGATAGGTGGGCTTGGTTACCCATGTGTGGAGTGATAAGTCTAAATTATTCATATAATTGCTTGGGTTGTATGGTGTGTTTAGCTAACATTTGTTTTGCAGGTGTAGCTAAATTTACTTTCCCTCTTTTAATATAATTTTGCATTAGCATTAGGATGAGTGTTATGGGGGATTAGGATGAGCATTAGTTATAAGACCAAGTCTTATGTACCATGTGATGCCTTTGGAGCAAGCACATCCAAATTAACCCAAAAGAAGGAAAGAAATCAAGTGAAGAAATGAAAGATGAAGAATGAAGACCCCATAACATTCATCAATTGTAATTGTAATTATTCTCTTGTAATCCAGATTGTATAAGGGGAGAGTTTGGCTACCCTCATTTCTTTTTGGGTTCTATGACAGTACCCGACTGCATCGGCTTTTTATTCTTTTTTGATAGCTTTATAAAATTATTTGATATTTTGTTTAGCTTGTACATTAGAAAAAAGCATGCCTTTTCATAGTTTATTTATGATTGGTGATTGTTGTATGACCTGGATGCGATTAGGCTCCTAGGATAAAAGTTAATCTTTCTACCCAAACTAACAACTCATAACTAAACCTTTAAAATAACTCATAACCTCATATAAAAGCCTAGGCATTAAATCAAGATAATAAAATATTTAACAACCCCTCAGCTGGATGTTGTATGTTTAATATCATGCATAATCATCTTATTTCACTCTTTTTAAGGGAGGGCTTCCATCTTTTCTAGATAGTAAAGGCTTAACCTTTGAGAGCCTATGATGAAAGAACACCTTTTTCTCTTTTGATTTGGCCCATAATCAACTTCTCATGTATTTAGGCATACAAAATCCTATGTCTTGTGTCAAAATAAAGAGTCCTAAATTAAATAAAATTTGATAAAAAGTTTGCATTAGATTAAGTCATTATTCATACCCCTCATGCTCTAGTCTCTTAGGCAGTGGGTTTAAGGATATATTTTCTTTTTTAAATAATAATAACCTAGCCATCTTGCAAAAGCATATGACTTACCTACATGGATTTAAAGTGCTGATGAATTAACTGGCTGCCACTCCAGGTGGTTATAAGTCTAGCAGTTGGGTGGTTTACTCTCTCTTATGGAGGTAAACCATATACCCACTTTCACCTTAGATTTAGGTCATGCTTTGGCCCTCACCAAAGCTCTATAGATTTAAGATTTGAGGTTATCATTTCTATGGGATACAAGCATAAATCCTCACCTCTTAGGAATTTTCAATCTTGTATTGTGGAATTATAAGTCCTAGATTTTTAATAAAATTTTAACTCAAATAAATAAATCTCCTCAACTACAAATATATAAAGCCCAACTATAGGATAGATTGGAGTGCTCACTAGGCTTCCTAGTATCATGAGCACTCACTACTAATCTCCTTTGATTTCGATAATAACTCTTCCCTTTTGATCCATCCCACTTGATTTTCTAAAACACAACCAATTTATTATTAGTCCTATATTTGAATTCTTTGGAGACAATAATTGTCTACTTTAATCGAGAGTATTCTTAAGGGATTCATTTTCCTCAAGATGTAATTAACTTTGGAGGCTTGCCCAAGCCCCCATAGGGAACTTTAGAACTTGGTATAAATAAATCCTAATTTATTCATCCATGTAAAGTATGGGAAAAATCTCTAGTATATTCGAAGACCCATCATGCCTTAGGAGTCCTTATTAGGTGATTAGTCCATTGTAGGGTAGTGACTTCTATCTTTCAAGATAGTACACTATTCCTCAATGTCGTACCTGATCACCTCTATAAGTACACCCTTAGATCTGTGTAGTTTCCCCATACAAATGAATCCAAAAATAAACATCACAACACTGCTAGTGGGGACCTTAAGAAAGGGAAATGGTTCCTTCATGATTCACTGCCAAACCTAATACATAAGGCTATAGTACCTGACATTATAAGTATACTTGCCTTACATAAGTTTTGTTGCATAGTTTTTAATAAACTTGTTGGCTTTCTTTTGGTTCATATGTAGATCAAACTACTTGTCAATAATGGATGTGAGGCTTTCGAGGCCAACCTTGAAGAATGGCCATCGAGGTGGTCACATGTATACCAGTCCAATCCAATAGCATTGACTGTGGCATGTTTTGGTCAAATATATGGAGGCAGTCGTAAGCAAACCTACAGTGGACTAGTTTGATAACCCAGATTGGCCTAAGAAGATGAATTTGTTCAAGGCTGAGTTTGTTTATGCTCTTTTTTGTTTAAATATGAAATGATTGAAATGTTTGTATTTATGAAATGTTTACACACAAATGTGTTTGTAAATGATCTCTTTGATTATCCTTCTTGTACATATCTTCATAGATGTTCATGGATTTTGGAATCTGCTATTTTGTTTCTGCTTATCAAATGGACAATGGGAATTGATTATTTTATTTTAGTTTTCCAGAATGTGCACTCTCAGTACACTATGTACAATTTGGGGTGTATATTCTATAGACACTAGAGTGTACACTCTATAGTGCACACCCTATGGTGTACACTCTGAGGTGTACAGTCTGTGCAGTATAGTATGTACACTCTTGGGTGTACACTGTGTATACTCCAGAGTGTATACCCATTTTTTCAAATTTAAATGATATGGGGCATCCAGATTTGGTTTAAATTGCTATTGTATGTTATAAGGGGTGACTCTCAATAAGAATTGAACCCATTTATTAATTTTTTAGAGTGTACATTATGTACACTCATTGTACACCCATTTTTCTCAAACTTAAATGATGTGGGGCATCCAGATATGGTTCAAATTACTATTTTATACTATAAGGCATGGCTCATAATAAGAATTGACCTATTTTTTTAGATTTTTAGAGTGTACACTCTGGAGTGTACAGAGTGTACACCCATTTTTCTCAAACTTAAATGATGTGGGGCATCTAGATATGGTTCAAATTTATATTGTATGCTATAAGGGGTGGTTCTCAATAGGAATTAACCCATTTTTTTTCAAATTTTTGGAGTGTATACTTTAGAGTGTACACTTTGTACAATCTAGAGTGTACACCCATTTTTTTATAAACTTAAATGATGTGGGGCATCCATATATGATTCAAATTACTATTATATACTATAATGGGTGGCTCTGAACAGGAATTGACCCATTTTCTTTTTAGATTTTTAGAGTGTACACTCTAGAGTGTACATAGTGTACACCGTGTACACCCATTTTTCTCTAAACTTAAATGATGTGGGGCATCTAGATATGGTTCAAATTGCTATTATATGCTATAAGGGGTGGCTCTCAGCAGGAATTGAACTCATTTTTTAGATTTTTGAGTGTACACTCTAGAGTGTACAGAGTGTACACCCATTTTTCTTAAACTTAAATAATGTGGGGCATCCAGATATGGTTCAAATTGCCATTCTATGCTATAAGGGCTATCTCTCAACAGGAAATTACCCATTTTTTAGTCATGGTTTAAATTTCTATTGTATGCGATCTAGGGTGGCTCTCAACAGGAATTGATTATTTTTAAAAGTTTTTCAGAATGTACACTTTGAACACTATGGAGTAAAATCATAAATATGAACATTAAAGAACAACTATGTATAGTGGAGTCAAGCACTTTCAGTCAATATGAATGAAAAAAATCAGACATTCATATGAACATTAAAGAATTGGGCTTCAGTTAGACATAAAAAGTAGTAAATAAGAAATATTTGTCTCTCTGTTTCACACATCATGATGTGTCCCTCTAATGATATCCATCATCAACTTGGTGTATCCTTTAGCCGACTGACTTACTATTGAGCTGGAGTGGAATCCATGATATGTAATAACATCATATCAGTTGATATAATCTAAAAGCAAAAATATAGTATTATACTTTGCCTACCTTGAGAAGCACTCTGGCATTGCAGAAAAGGGTGTTGCAATGGGTGAATCCTATTGTTCTCAAGCCGCTGCAACCTGCTCATTTCTCTCTGTAATAGAGAGAGCATAATGGGTAAAAATATAATAGTAATATTTGGAGAGTATATTTTTAGTATCCATTAGAATAATACTCTTGGCTTTCTTATTTCTCTCCCAATATCATTTCAATCTTGCATTGGAAACAACCTTCGATGAATCTTTCTTGGGTCCTTCAATAAGCTTGCACAGGTGGAGTCTCTTGTGCTAATTCTATTCTTCTTCATTATATGCTCCATTTGAGGTGAATTTCCACATAATATTGAATCGACATCATCAGATAATTTCTTTAGAGAATCCAACATATAATGCTCAGCTTCTATATTATCTTGAGTTTTGGTGCTTATTTGATATGAATATCTACTAATGTGGTTCCAAAAAATGATGCCAACATGATTGCCATTCTTAATTTGTATATCTTTCAGGTCTTTGAAAGCACTATCAAAGTAGATATCCTTCTTTGCTCTCGAAGACCACCACATGAGTAGATATATTTCTGGAACCCTCATAATATCATCTTGACTCAAGACTCTAATGCAGTGGGCACATAGTAATCCCATCATTTTAATTTTTTTGCAACTATAATTTATATTCAGAGATGCCTTTTCAAAATGAACAATCCATGTCTTTGGATTGCTTGTTTCTTCCAAGTTTCTAATCAAATATTTTATGGGATTTTCATCGGAGACATTCACTGCTAGTCCACACACTCCATGCAAGTATTCTTCTTCAAAAAATGTGTAGAGCTTTCTTGTGTAGAACATGGTAGCTTTCTTCAATATAGGACTAGTTCTAACAACTGGAATAATCAATGACTGGCTACACTTGAAATCTTGGTCAGACTTATTTCATCGCCATATCTCGATAACCTTTCTCCAATCCTAAAAAATAATCGGTGATAGAACTAGTTAGTTTAGAGATTCCATGACATACATTATTGGTGAACTCACTACATAGCATTGATAAAATACCAATGCTAAATGAATCTCAATTGAATGTGGTTTACAAATTGCTTCTTATTTTGTATAGCTCAACTAGCCAAGCATGATCTTGCAAATTTCATTCTTCTACCATCCTAGATTAAGCTTCTTCAAACTCTTCTTTTGAGTCACACTTACTCATGCATGTATGAAAGAGACTTTTTATAGTCTTATTACTATTAAAGCAATGCACTTTTAAAGGTGCTTACTTAGATATAAGCCATTGGAACAGCCGATGGTGAGTGTGCGGTAATGTAACTTCAATAGTTCTCGCCATTGCTTGATCTTGATCAGTGAATATTGTTATAGGATGCCTCCCATTCATTATCTAGATAAATGTTTTGAAAAGCCATGTGAATGATTCAATTATTTCTTCAGATAGAAATGCTACTCCAAATAAAATATTCTGCTAATGATGATTAACTCCAACAAAAGTGCACAAACTAGGTTATATTTTTTGAGTTGATAACTTGTATCAAATATTATGACATCCCCAAAATAGTCATAGTCTATCCTTGACATGCCATCACTCTGAAAAAAATCACCAATCTATCTGAATCATCAATTTGGGCATCCCATACAAACATTTCATCTTCTGATTGCATTTCCTTGAAAAATTGCATTAATGCATTAGTATCACCATTCACAATTTTGGCTCTTCATTCTTTTTGAAGGTAATTGAAGGCATCACTTTTTGTAAATCTAACATTCTGCACTCCACCAACTTCTTCTGTAAGATAGCTGAATGCACCAGTTGCTCTAATTGTAGCCTCTGTCATTGATTTTAACACAGCCGCCTTCTCTTTACTGATGCCTCTATGAGATCTTAGAAGATGTTGTCACCCAATTTTTCTAAAGAATAATTGTAACTTTCTATAAATTTCTTAACCTTCCAATTCCCATCTAAATTAATAAAACACTTGATCATGGCTAGACAACCAGTCATAATATCTATCTTATGAAATTTCACTGAACTGAGACCTTTTTTTAAACCTGCTTTTGCACATAAGAAATCATTTGATTTCAAATCCTTTGATTTCAAATCCTTCGAGTTCAACCAATAACTGGAATGATCTTTTGAACATTGAATCCAGTTTGATGTGCATAATCATAGTAGAGTTCATATGCCTCATTTTCATTGTGTACAGTAGTGCCAAGGAGTTTCCCTACAATTGGTTCATGGGACATAACAACTTCATCATTGTACTGATGCTTAGCCTCATTCACATACACACACACACACACACACACAAAATGGGGGTGATTTATAATACCATTTAGACTTATATTTGAAAGTCCCACACTGATGTAAAATAAAAAAGGGTGTACACTTTAGAGTGTACAGTGTACACCTTGAAAATACATAGAAAATAGACCAAATCATTTTGAAAATAACTCCAAACACTTGCTAATATCATTTAGACCTATATTTGGAAGCCCTAGACTGATTTAAAATAAGAAAAAAGGGTGTACACTCCAGAGTGTACAGTGTACACCTTAAAAACACATAAAAATAGCACAAATCATCCAAAAAATAACTCCAAACACTTGATAATACCATTTACATGTATTTTTGGAAGTCCCACAAAGATTTAAAATAAGAAAAAGGGATGTACGCTCTAGAGTGTACACTTTGGAGTGTACAAAGTATACACTTTGAAATACATAAAAAATGACCCAAATCATCCTAGAAATAACTTCAAACACGTAATACCATTTATACCTATATTTGGAAGTCCCACATATATTTAAAATAAGAAAAAAGGGTGTACACTCAGGAGTGTACACAGTGTACAGCTTAAAAACATAGAAAAATGACCCAAATCATCATGAAAATAATTCCAAACACCTAATAATACCATTTACATATATTTGTGGAAGTTCCACACATTTAAAATAAGAAAAAAAGGGTGTACACTCCAGAGTGTACACCTTGAAAACACAGAAAAATAGGCTAAATCATCCTAGAAAGGGTGTACACTATGGAGTGTACACAATTTACAACTTGAAAACACACAAAAAATAGCCCAAATCATCCTAAAAATAACTCCAAACACTTGATAATATCATTTACATGTATTTTTGGAAGTCCCACATAGATTTAAAATAAGAAAATTGAGTGTACACTTTGGAGTGTACACCTTGAAAATGCATAGAAAATAGGCCAAATCATCTTGGAAATTACTCCAAACACTTGATAATACCATTTACATGTATTTTTGGATGCCCCACACTGATTTAAATTAAGAAAAAGGAGTGTACACTCCAGAGTATATAGAGTGTACACTTTGCAGTGTATAGAGTGTACACATGGAAAACACATAGAAAATAGCCCAAATCATCCTAGAAGAACTCACAAAACCTTAGAATGCCATATAGATCCATAATTAGAAGTCCAACTCTACTTTAAAATTAAAAAAAAAGCTTTACACTGTATAAATTTATCGATGCATTCATATTTATTGCATCATTCGCTAGATTAGTATCCTTACAAAATCTACCATTTTCAAATTCAATCTCAATCTTCATATTTTTTTACAACTGAAATGACAGACTTCTATTTCTCTTCTCTCTAGTTCATCTGAAAGAAATTTATTTTGAGTGCCCTAAATCCATTTATATCTCTCGCATTTTTATAATTTCTTCCATGCATTCAAATGACATCCAGTTGCGGTTGCACTCCCATTATTTTAATGGGCTAGGCCGGGTCTGGTCAAGGTGACATTAACAACATTACGCCCTAGTTATGACAACATGAAAGTCAAAGCCCCTATTTTAAGTGTTAACACATGGTGAAATTTCATTGGCATTGGATGCAGAGCTACATCGGGACTCCGCACATAATATTTTCTCCAGATGAGAAAATATTATAGGCGGAGTCTGGATGTAGCTTTGCATCCGGACTCCAATTGCATTCAGACATGTGGCTCAATTACTTTTAAATTTTATTTAAAATAGCATAAAAATTTGTTTGCCTCCATGTGTCCAAATTTGATTGGAGTTCGGATACATCCGGACTCGACATATAATATTTTCTCCACAAAGATAGTGCTCAGCTTCTACATTACCTCAGCTTGAATGTTGTAGAGAGACTACGACTTTCACTTCTAGTTTAGGGGTAGGGGGGGGGATTGAATATTTTAAAAGTTTTTGGAGGAGATTAGCTTTACTTCATTAACAATATATATATATATATATATATATATATATATATATATATATATTACATTTGAGTTAATTAACCAAAATTCATACATATGTATAATATTTAAATTCAAAATCTCCTGGTTCTTAACTATTAGACTAAAATATCTTATGTAAAAGAAGTAATTCTTTAATTCATTAACTACTATGCATACATTTTTTTTTGGCAAGTATGTATTCAATTTTCAAATCGGTGTTCAATTCATTAACTCCTAAGAATCTAAATTTAATGTGGCATTCTTGCTGAAATGTTATAGAGATGTGAAAGTGAGAGCAGCTAAAATTAGATATGATCATAAATTGATCATATGGTCAATCTAATTAAGTCTAAAAAATTGCCCCAGAAGAAATTAATTAGAATTGGTGGTTTGATAGGAGAATCATCAAATTGATCCTCACCTCATTTAACATAAATTTTTTTAATCATTGTTAATTAGTAGTCCAAAGTATACAATTTATTATATAAAATATTAAATTTATAAAAATTATTAATTTAAGATATGCTAATTTTTCCAACTGCAAACCCTATTTGCAAATTAACAAATCCTTCGTGTGTAGTTTCACTTGAGTTCAATACCAAGAAAATTTAAATACCTCCTCTACCTTCGCCTACATCTCCATCTTTGCTTTTGTCCTTGTCTCTTAGCTCAACCAATAAAGGTAACTTCACACACACACACACACACACACACACACACTCTCTCTCTCTCTCTCTCTCTCTCTCTCTCTCTCTCTCTCTCTCTCTCTCTCATCTCATAAGGATTTGAGTAGGATTTAACCTAAATTTTGCCAAATATTAAAAATGGAAACTATAAATTGGATAGGATTTTAAACCCCATTTCTCTTCTATTTTACTTTAAATCTCAATCTAGTAAATCCAATTTCTCTTCCATTTTTCCTTAATCCTAGATTTAGTAAAACTTATTTGAAGGTGGATTTATGGAGTTACAAACCAAAATGCATGAGAGAACACTATTTGTTGATTACCTTTTTGGTGTAAAGTAAGAGTGGAGTGGAAAGGAGAGAAAGATGAGGGTTTCGAATCGAAAAATCTGTTGATGTATTCACTAACATGTGAGCTCAAGATTAATGGTTTTCAAATCAGCAGAGCTCGTTCCTAGCTTATAAACTTGAGTCGAGCTTGATCTTGAGCCAACAGCTTGGTGTTCATGTTGAGCTCAACTTTCATTTACACTCCTAATTTCAACAACATTAAAATAAGTAAATAGAAAGGTCTTCACTTAGTGATGGGGGATAATTAGTGACATATAATATTGTGGTAATTCTTTGAACTCTTCTACACTTAGAGTCTTTAACATATTCATACTCTCTCTCTTAAGATATTAGATCGAGTTGAGCTTACTAACATCACGAGTATCCTTAGTTGGAAACAGTTATGTGGACTAAACAAAGATCAAATAACTAAAGACTTTAGATTACATTGGGTTTGTGTTGGATCCTAAAGGTCTCACACCACCTAACAAAGAGTTTGTAATTAAGAAGAAAATAATTTAGGTTGGGTGGAAAAGATTATATCCTGCAACCCCTACCTCCTGATCTTAGGGTGTTATATAGATGGATACATTAGAAAAAAGTAAATATATTGTGATGAATACAGTGATATATCTTATTGTGGAGTTTAATTGGTTGAATAACTCCCTTTGGTTTTATGATTAGTTGATGAGGATGCCTTGATCTTTGATTGATTATGCTTGAAATAGTTTGATTGGGCTAGCACCATCATGAAATTTCAAGTGATAACCAATGTCTTGAGCACAATCTAAAAGGGATTAGCTATACATATTTAATTCTTTGTTTCTATTATCTCTTTAATAGTTAAACTGCAAAAAGGATAAATGAATAAATATTTAATCAATTCATCAATAAATATCTAAATACATTTTATTTTATTTATCTTTGGTAATGATATGTGTAGATATTTTTATGTTTCATGTTTTGTATCCCTTGCTATATTTTCAAAAAGGAGGATAACTCTTCATCAAAACTAAAAAAATTCCTTATGTTCATCTTCATTTCTTTTTCAGTAATCTCAATAACAAATGGAGAAAATTTCATTAGATCATATCAATATCTCAAAAGAAAAGCTTGCCACTACTCTATTTGTTAAGTGCAAAAAAGATGAAATCTCAAAAAAGTTAGAATAGAAAAATAATAGGGAAAAGATTTTCATGAATGAATGTCTTCACTCTCTACCATAGGGTCTCTAATCATTGTTGAGATTTTAGATGTTATCAAAGCATCAACTACCATTGAGTGTCTTCCAACTACGGAGACCTTCAAAACTAGTTCAAAAATCTTGAAAACTCATCGTGAAGTGGCGATTGCACCTCCTAGACCTATGACAGACAAATTAAAGGGGATGAGCACATTGTGAATTAGTGATCATATTGAATTTAGATTGAAAGGTAATGTTAGTATATGGTTTTAAAAATTTGTGCTTAAAAAAATAATTTGGCAAATAGATTGATGAATTTATTATGGTTGTATAGTGTGATTCATTCTAAGTGAACTCATAGTTGAGGAATGGTTTGTTGACTAATGTACTCTATCAAAAGCTGCTACTGAGGAAAATATTATGGAGATGATTGCAAAAGCACTGATTAAACTACTCTAGTTAGCAAGGAGCTTGAAGACATAGCTTTGAAGAAGTCACCCAGCTTCATGTTGAGCCCATGAATGCTAAAGTTCTTGAAAACAAGGTAGTAAACTCACCCACTCAAGATAAGAATGTTCCTTCTCACTCATTGGCCTTGCAAGTGCTCTTCGAATATGATATTGTGTTACTTGTAGATACCCCTTCTGAAGAGAATGCAATTAATCATTAGGTGGACTACAATGATCTCTTCAAATGCTTAAGTGTTTGAAGTATTGTGGTGTTTATTTTTATTGGGGACACCATGCATCATGAATTACTTATTGAAGTGATCGGGTATAACATTGAGGTATGATGTACTATTTTGAAAGATAGAGACACCACCCTTCAATGGACCTAATCCTCTAATAAGGACTTCTAAGGCATGATGGGCCGTCTAATATACCATAGATTTTTCACCTGCTTTACATGGATGAATGAAGTAGGGTTTATATTAAATGGGTTCTAAAGTTCTTTATAGAGGCATGCCTCCATAGTTAATTACTTCTTAGGGAATGAAATTCCTTAAGAATACTCTTGATTAAAGTAGACAATCATCATCTCTAAAGATTTCAAGGTTAGACTATCGAAGGATTGGTTATGTTTGGAAAATCAATTGGGAAAGTTCAAGGAGAAGACTTATTTTGGAATAGGAAGTAAATGATACTAAGAAGCCTAGTGAGCATTCCAATCTATCATATAATTGGGCTTTATATATTTGAAAGTGAAGAGATTTTTTTATTTGAGTTGAATTTTTATTAGATTGTTAGGGCTTATAATCCGTCAACACAAGGTTGTGAAAATACCTAAGAGGTCATGATTTATGCTTGTAGCCCGAAGGAAATAGCTACCTCAGATCCTAATTCTATGGAGCTTTAGTATGAGCTAGAGCATGACCTAAATCTGCGATAGGTGGACATAAGCGTTCATCTCCACAAGAGAGGATAAACCCATCAAACTTGTGGACTTACAATCACTTTGAGTGGTTTCATCTAACACCTTGTTGACCTCACTTTTCGAGTGAGCTTTGAACTTCTCCATCTTAGACATAGGACTCCTCTAAACACTAAGAGTTCTTTAGTCTTGAGACACTTCTAGTGATTAGGTGAAACACTTAACCTAATCCTAGAGACTTAGAGAAGTTAGCTATAGGAATAGGTTATGCCTTAGGAGTATTAGGAGGACTTGCCTACCTTATAGCTTGAACCTAATCCTTGCCTCCCTCCTTCAAATCAATCCAAATCAAATATTAAATAAATTCTATCTCAATTAATTTTCTCAAATCACAAATTAATTCCAACTCAATTGATTTTTTCAAATCCAAATTCAAATTCAAATTCCAAAATCCAAATCATCAATCAATTCCAAATCAAGTAATTGAAACCCATAATTGAAGTCAAATCCCAAAATCTTTCCTAAGCCCTTTGATTTCATCTTATGGACTTAGTTCAAACCAAATCCAAATCACTCCAAACTCAAATAATTTTCTCATAACCCATTTATATCTTCATTTATATTCACAAATATAAATGAAATATAAATTCAAATAACCAAAACTAAATTCAAAACTCAAATCCAAATCCAACTTATACTCTTCAAGTCAAATCATTGAACTTCCAAATCATTCTCAAATCAACCCAAGCCCTTGGATTTTCTCTTCAAACAATCACTCCTTCAATCACATGCCCAAATATAAACATAAAATATAATTACCAAACCAAAATCAAACTAACCCAAATCAAACCCATGTTCATCCTTTTGACTTGAAATTTTCAAATGAACCAAAACCCATTTGACTCCAAATCACTTGGAATTGGATTTATATCTCCATCATAAGTCCATATGTGAGTTCAACCAAACTTGAATCAAGCCTTGATCAAGCCAATTAAACAATTTAGGTGCACTTGACCCAAAGTGACCTAAAAAACTTTTTTGAGCCAAATTCTAATCCAACCCAAATTAGATTGAACTAAGCCCATCTAAGCCTCTCATCACATTCAACAATCATCCTAGGATGATAAATCACTCAAATTGGGTCAAACCAAGTCAAACCTAGCTTTTGACCAAGTAAACACTTAGCCCAAATGAAACCTAAAGAAGCCAAAATTCACTATAAGCCAAATTGAGTGAAACCATTGACCTGGACCAATCCATAATTAATGATTGAATTTGACCAAGTCATCAATTGAGCCAAACCAAGCCTAATTGGTCACTTGACCTAGGTTGACCCAAATTGACCTAAAAGGCCAAAATGGGTCAAATCTTGATATAAACATATTGATTGCAACCAATGGGTGAAATTCATTCTAAATTGATTGTTGAACTTGAACAAAACTTCAATTGACCAATTAGTGCCAACCTAGACCAATTGACCATGAACCCAACTTGATCTAAAAGGTCAAATCAACTTAAAATCAAACAAATCAAAATTGATTGAAACCAAAGCTTGCAATACATTTCAAATGACCAACCAAGCCTCAACCAACCCATGACCTAACCCAGTTGGGTCAAATTGGTCAACTTGATCTATTTGACCTAAATTAGCCAAAACTAAATCTAAACCAAATTGAACCAAACCAATGATACCCATAGGCTCCAAATGATCATTTGAACTTGACTAAACCCATGGTTTGACCCAACTTGACCAATTGGTCAACCTAACCCAATTTGACCCAACTTGACCTAAATGGGTCAAATTGAACCAATTCAAATCAAATGAACTCCAAATCACTTGAAATTTGGCCCAACCCATTTTCAAATCATTTTAAATCTGCAAAAATAAAACTCATGGCCAAATGACGACTTTGCACTTAGGTCAAAGGGTATCCTATGACCAAATTCACTTAGAAATTGGTCATTTCTTTCTCAAGGCCACTTGACATCTTTCTAGTGGTCCACGTGGATACCAAGGAGGGTGGTGAACATGACCCAATGAGCTTGGGTCGGCCATGACCCAAGCCAAGGACAAACTGAACTCTCCAATGGAATTTGAACACTTGGATCACCAAATGTACTCACCTAACATACGGGCATCCACTCTCCTTCACTCCACTACCCAAAATGACCCACATAGGGTGTTTTGCAGCTCAAACTGTGCCTTCAATCCATGCCATTGATCAAAAATGGAAATTCAGCCCCTCATCGTTCGATCTAAGGAGGGGGAGATATACTCCCTCTCATTCCCACTCATTTCCATAGAATTAGAGAAGTTGAGTCGAAGCTTCTCCAAGCCTTTGCAAGCCATTCTTGAGCTCCCCCATTTTCCTTCTCAATTTTGCTCAAAGACAAAATAGGGGAGGTGAATTGAAAATCCAACTCACTCAATTCTCCATCAAAATCAAATTAACCTTGCACACACCATCACTGGACTTCGAGCTCAACCAAGTTATTTCCCAAGCCTCCAAGCCACGAGAAGCATCACTTTGATCAAAGTCGATCACCATTGAAGGGGAGCTTGGTCAACCAAGCAATCTACTTCAAGTCAAGGTCGGATTCCTTCAATGGCTTCGTATCTACTAGATGAAGCTACCTCCTCCATTGGAAGCACCGGTGATAGCCTCTAGTGAGGTAATTTCTCAAAATCATAGCCATAAGAAAAATTCTTTGGTCCTTTTTGAAGGAAATTATCACCCCTTGAAATCTTGATCGTTGGATATGCATTCCCCATCCATCCAAACATGTGGGATCATTTTGATCCTAATTCGAGCTTGGGTGTGCTCGAATTGAATGAAGAGAGATAAATGATGTTCATCTCTCATCGCTCACGAAGGAGAAGGATCACACACTGTCCGTTCTGCATGATTGGAATGGACGACTGTGACTAGATCATGCTAGATCCCCTCTGATATTCCTAAATCATGGGATTGATCTCGACCGTTGATCGATGATGACCCGAGAGATGTCGCCGCCGGTTGACTCAACTGACATATGTGTCAACTTAAATAAGCTATCCCATCGCACCACATGGAAATCGCACAGTGTCAGCCGCCACATGGCCCGATGGGATTAGGGGGTTAACTAGGCTTAATTAATCTAATTTTAATGCTGAAACTTCCTAACTTCATAACTAATTATAGAGAAATCCAAAAAATACAAATAAACACTCATTTTAAAGATAATTCAGAGAAGAATAGTATAACATTAAAAGTAATTAATTTTGAGTAGTGATTTTAACTCAATTTAGGTTTTATTAAAAATATAATTAAGTTAATTACTCTCTAATTAATCGATTGAGTTAAAGCTATCCCATGATCTTGAAAGAAAGTATAATTTAAGTTTTATTGAAAATATAATTAAGTTAATCACTTTCTGGGATTAATTAGTGGGATGACCTTTGCCTCCCATGATCTTTCTTGGAATTTATTGCATGATTAATTAGGGGAATTGCTTATTTCATCCCTAATCACTTTCTTAATTAATTAGATGATTAATTAAGATATTAAAAAATGATAAATTCATTAATTAAGCTTATTAATCATCATGAAATAGTGAATGGTCTTAGGGAATGAGATTAGGATTTCTTTTTCAATCTTTTCCCCTATGTTTATTTCATTTGCATAAACACTTAATTAATGACTTAGTCACTTCATTTAGTTAGTTCAATTAATCATTCAAGAACTTAATCATTTAATCCTTAGGTAGATTCTTAGTGTTCAATAACCTAAGAGAACTTCAAAGGAAATCATAATCAAACTATATGTGTTGGATGGTTATGAAAGTACTTAATTAAACCTTTTAGCTTAATTAATAAATAATTGTGAGCTAATTGCATTAGGCCCCTTCATTTTTTAGGTGCATTGCTAATTTAATTTCCATATGGTTGCATATCATATGTTAGCTCATAAAGTGTTATAGGAAAGGGGTAATTAATGGATTTAATTCATACCTTAACCTAATCAAAATATAAAATCAACCTAATTATTCTAAATTAAACCAAACTAATTCACACATGGGTTCAAAAATAAAAATCTCCTTAAAGAATTTTGATTCATTTTAAATAATCCTATTTTATATGATTGTCCTTAGGAATTAATTAGGGTGAATGAAGCTATGCACTTACATCCCTTTATTTTTTTTTTCCAATCATGCTAAATATTGTTTCCATATGAAATCATGCATTTCTTTCAAAAATCAATTAAATAAAATACTTCCTTTTATATCAAATTGCATGTTTTGGCTAAAGTTAAGAATATGAATGACTATTATCACTATTAAACTAAAAATTATTTTCAAAACTTATAAATCAAAGATTATGAATGAAGTGATGCTACTTATAAATATTTATGCTTGCATGTGATTATAGCATTAGATGTGTATTATGAAGTTCTTCTTCTTCTCTTACCATGGATTTATATAGGACTTGCCAAGTGTATAGTTCATTTGAAAAGAACACAACACTTATTTTAATCTATTCCTATGCATTTCTATGTTATGACTTAAGAAGGACCTTCATATTACACATGTAAATTATACAACCAAATCAAATATGATCTTTTGTATGATTTTTTATCCATTTGGTTCTTTTTGTACATCTACATGTATTTAAGAAAAGTGGTATATTAGTTTGGACATCCTAGGGCTGCGAGAATTTAAGTAGCCCTAAGTAGGCCTTGTACCTTACGCCTAGTGTAGAAAATAATGACTTTGTACTCACTTATGACTTTTATACATATAGATGTGCATTTAGTTAATGGATGAGAAATCCCCCTTTTATACATAATAAAGACATACATCAATGGAATATCCAAATTTTCAAATCATATCTCTTAGCATTCATCATCAAAGTGTGCTAAAAATTTACGTTGCATGTATAGGTATGCTTAGGATTATTCATATGCATGGTATACATGGTGGAAAGAAATAAATGGTGTGTTATGTGGTAATCCACCTTAACTAATCTAAGATGCCTTTCTTATTAAATAGGGCTATTTAGAGTAAATCTAAACTTAGGGTTAATTAAAACACATAATAAAATATTCTAAAGGAAATTAATCAATCAATCTGGAAATTTTAAGGTAGGGATGAAAGAGAAGTTCTCTCTCTTCTTCTCCTCACAATATTTAATAACTAAGTGTAGGTTCATTCAAACCAAGTCAAATCACCAACTAAAATTGACAAATCAACTAAATCACTTAAAGTAAAACCACCATCTAAATTTAATATTTCATATTTAGAAAATTCCAACCTTAAAGCCTAGCTAAGACATGCCACACAAGCCTTAAATGACACACACATTAGGCTAAGTCACCATTTCTAGCTCTATGTTAGGGTGGTGCATGGTTTGATGCTTAATTTTGTTTTGTGATGTATTGGTTTAGACTAGATGTTAGGGTGCAAGTGCATAGTCTAGATGTTAGACGATTTTAGCCTAATCATGCTTTCTATAAGAAGTTGTGCTTAAGGGGTGCTGTAATAAAAATAAAAATACTTTTGCTGTGCAGGTTGCTTATACCCCTAAGCATAACCCAAATTAGGACAGTTGGACTTGATTACCCATGTGTGGGGTGATAAGTCCAAGTTATTCATATAAGTGCTTGGGTAGTGTGGTATGTTTAGCTAACATTTATTTTGCAGGTTTAGTTAGATTTACCTTTCCCATTTTGATGTAAATTTTATAATTGAGATTTAGAATGAATGTTATGGGAGAATTATGGTGAATATTGGTTATAAGACCATGTCTTATATAACATGTGAAGCCTTGGAGCAAACTACATCCCAAGTCAAAAGAAAGAAAGAAATGAAGAAAGGAAGAAATGAAGAAATGAAGAATAAAGACCCCCATAACATGGATTACTTTTAATTGTAATTTTTCATTTATTATCCAAGTTGTATAAGGGTAGAGCTTGGATACCCACATTTCTTTTCGGGTTGTGCGGTGGAACCAAACACATCAGCCTTCTATTCTTTTACACTAATTTTATAAATTGATTGATGTTATGTTTATGATTGCGTAATTAGGATGACATGATTTTCCTAGTTTCTTAATTGTTTAATGGTTGTTGAATGGTCTGGATGTGATTAGGCTCTTAGGAAAAAATAAATTTTCTATCTAATTAATCAACTCAAAATTAAACTAAATAATTCATAACCTCACTTAAAGTCTAGGACATAAATCAAGATAATAAAAGATTTAGCAACCCCTTAGCTAGATGTTGTATGTCTCATATCATGCATAAATTATAGTCTCACTCTTGCTAATGGATAGTTTCCACCTTTACTAGAGAAAATGGCTTGACCTTTGAGAGCCATGGTGGAAACACACCACATTCTTTCTAATTTTGGCCCATAACCAATTTTCATGCATTAGGCATATGAAATCCCATAGCCCGTGTCAAATAAAAATGTCCAAAAATTAAAATAAAACTTAACAAAATTTGCATTAGATTTAAGTCATTATTCATGCCCTTCATGATCTAGTCTCTTAGGGAGTGTGTTTAAGGACTTAGTCTCCTTTCTTAATAAACAACAGCCTAGCCATCTTGCAAAGCGTAAGACTTGCCTACAACACATTTAAAATCATAGGAGGAGTTAGTTGGCGACCACCCCTCGGCGATTATATGTCCAAAAGTCAAGTGATTTATTCTCTCTTGTGGAGATAAACCATATACCCATTTTCATCTTAGATTTAGGTCGTGCTTTGGCCCTGACCAAAGCTCCTTAGATTTAAGATCCGAGATTGATGTTTTTCTTTGTAGGCTACAAGCATAAATCCTCACCTCTTATGCATTTTCATGATCTTGTATTGATGGAATTGTAAGGCTTAGATTTCTAATAAAAATTAAACTCAAACATATAATTCTCCTCAATTTCAAAAAATATAAAGCCCAACCATAGGATAGTTTGAGATGCTCACTAGGTTTCCTAGTATCATGAGCATCCTCTACTTATCTCCTTTTGGTTTTGATAATAACTCCCTTCTTTTGATCAATCCCACTTGATTTTAAAAATAACCAATTTATTGATAGTCCTATATTTGAAATATTTGGAGACAATGATCATTTATCTTAATCGAGAGTATTCTTAAGAAACTTCATTTCTTAGGATGTAATTAACTATGGGGCTTGCATCCATAGGGAACTTAACAATCTCGATTTAAACAAACCCTGCTTTACTTTTCTATGTAAATTAGGAAAAAGATCTCTGGTACATTCGAAGACCCATCATGCCTTAGGAGTCCTCATTAGGTGATTAGGTCCATTATAGGATAGTGACTTCTATCTCTTGAGATAGTAGACTATTCCTTAATATCGTACTCGACCACCTTAATGAGTACATCTGGATCTGTGGTGTCCCCTAACACACTTAATAATAACCTCAACAATAATAATAATAAAAATAAACACCACACACCTCCTATGTTTTAAATCGATGTTGTCCAATCTATGTAATTGTAAGATATAGGCTTTGTTATTTAATTTGGAAAGAGACTAAAGTCCTAGACCCACTCCCTAAGAAACTAGAGCATGAGTAATATGAGTATATGACTTAGTCTACAAAGTAAAAAATCTTTTCAAATTTTATTTCATTTTTGACACATCATTTAGAAAAAGACTTTAAGATTTTTTATATGCTTAAATGCATGGTGAAGGTTGATTATTGGCTAAATCATAAGGAAAGAGGGTGAAGATCCATCGGTAGGGGTTGCTCTCATGGGTCAAGTGGTCCCTATGCATGTAAGGATGGAGGCCCTCATTTTACAAGAGTGATTTAAGATGATATGCATGATGTGAGACATACAATCATACAGCTAAGGGGTTGCTAAATCTTTTAGTTATCTTGATTATAGCCTAAGTTTTTTTGGTGAAGTTATGAGTGATTAATTGGATAAAAAATTTATTTTTATTCTAAGAGCTTACCGCATCTGGCCACACATTAAAGCATCAATCATAAGAAACTATGAAAAGCATGCCATTTATAATGAACAATTTTAAACAAATCATCAATCAATTTTATAACTATTATAAAAGAATAAGAGGCCGGTGTGATCGGGTGACGCCATACAACCAAAAAAGGGAAAAGAAGGGTAGCCGAGCTCTAACCTTATACAACCTAGAATATGAAAGAATAATTACAATTAGAAATGAATACATGCTATGAGGGTGTTCATTCTTCATATCTTCTTGTCCACCTTGTCTTCCTCCTTTGATTTGGTTTGTGCTCTAAGGCATCATAGGGCCTCCTGGACTAAATCTTCTAGCCACTGCTCAACCTAATCCCCATAGCACTAATCCTAATTCCTAATTAAAAAATTATATTTATGTAAAATAAATCTAACTATACTTGCTAAACAGAGTTAGCTAAACATACATATAATCCCAAACAGTTATATATATAATTTGGATTTAGCACATAGGGTAATCAAGCCTGCCTATCCTAATATGGATTATACTTAAAGGTTTAAGCAACCTATAAAGAAAGCATTTATATTTATTTTTAAGCATCCTCTTAAGCATACTCTCCTGTAGAAAATATGATTAGGCCAAAAATGACATAATATCCAGTCTACGAAGCATACACCCTAGCATTCAGTCTAAAAGAATACATCACAAAAAAAATATACATCACATCATACACCGTCCTAACATAGAGCTAGAAGTAGTAACTTAATTCTAATGTGTGCGTTAAGGTCATGTGTGGTATGTCTTAACTAGACATTAGAGTTATATTTTTCTAAGTTTGGAAGCTATTTAATTTCACATAAGGGTTGGTTTCACTTGAAGTTGTTTAATTGATTTGCAAATTTTAATTTATATTTTATTTTATTTCATATGATTTACACTTAACGACTAAGTGTTATAAAGAGAAAGAAGAGGATTATCCTTTTCCATGCCTACCTTAAGCCACTTTCTAAAGCATATTAATTTGATTGAGATCTCTTTAGTGAATGGCTTATTATATGATTTTAATTTATCCTAAGTTTAGGTTAACTTTAAATGACCTTATTCAATATAAAAGGCTTCTTAAGATTAACCTAATTGAATTACTACCACATGATATATATTAAATCAATTTTCTATCACATGTATCATGCATATGATATAATACTTAGCATACCTATACATATAACATGTTTTTGTACACTTGAATGATGAATGTATGTATATGTTTGAAGTTTACATTTTATTTGATTGAATTATTTGATGTATGTAAATTTAAAGCTTTATCCAAATTCTTGTACAAAAATACATAAGGATGAAATTAAATAAGTACGTCTCATTGTTAATTAGGGAAGTGAGGTAATCAAATGACCTTCATGGGACTAGTTAAATCCTCATATTTTTGAGATGTCAAGACTATATACCCATTTGTATTCAAACATATGTAAATTTGCATATATGAACATAACAAAGAAAGCTCCAAATCACATGATTAAATAATTCAATCACTTGAACAATTATGAATGCATGCATTTTTTTAATAGAAAAGGGGATTTCCATTCTTTAATCACATATACATACACATGTATAAAGACATAAACAAGTATGTGCCATTGTTAACCAGAGAAGTAAGGTAATCAAAAGACCTCCTTGGGGCTAGCTAAAGTTTCATATTCTCAGGATGTCAGACTATATACTTGCTTATTTAGATAATATGAATGTAGGCATAATTAAGAGAATGAAAATCATGCAAATGTTGTTTTTTATTTAATTGGATTGTTTATGTATATGAATTAAAGCTCTATCCAAATTCCAAAATCAAAATACATAAGAATAAAATCAATTGAGTACGTGCCGTTGTTAAACCAAGGAAGTGAGGTAATCAAATAACCTCCTTGGGGCTAGCTAAAGCCTCATATTCTAGGGATGTCCAAACTATATACCCATTATTGTTCAAACTCATGTAAATCCATATATGAATTATAAGAAAGAGAGCCATATTTAAAATGCTTAAGCTATAAACACATGTAAGTCCTATACATATTCATAACTATCAACACATAAGTATTATAATCAATTCATAAGCTTTGAAAATAGTTTTGAATTTATTAGTGATAATAGCCACACATATATTTAATTAAGCCAACACATGCAAACTTACATAAAGGAAATCCATTTGATTTTATTTAAATTTGAAAATATGAATGTATGAAATGAAATGACATACAACATTTAATGTGCTTGGAAAGGAATAATTAAATATCAACACATGATTCATTCGATTAAACTAATTCCAAGGACAATTACATTAAATAAACCCATTTAAAGAAAACCAATATTCCTTTATTAATTCATGATTTGGGATTTTGATTAAGTTAAAAGAGGGGAACTTATCATTTGATGTTTTAATTCCATTCTCTCATTGGTAATTTGATTTGGTTTAAAAAAAAATAATTAGGTGAATTTTATGAATTAGTTAAGTTGGATCTTTAATTAAACCAATTAATCACCCTTACCCATTTTACCTTAATATAATTAACTAAATATTTATGAACCAACATATTATGCATATGAATGGAAAGTAAATTTGTGATGATCCTAAGAAATGAAATGGCCTAATGCAATTAGCTCATGATTGATAGTCAATTAGATTAAGGAACTTAATTTAGTACTCTTATTATTTTCCCACACATGTGGACTAACCATAATTTCCCTAAATACCTTTAGGTTATTAAACACCTAATTAATTGAACCTTAAGTAATGTCATTTTTAATTAATTTTTCTCTTAATTGAAATGAGCTTATGCAAAAGTTTAGGAAAGAAGTCTTAACCCTATTCATTTTTCCTCTTCACTATTCAACACTGGTTAGTAGGCTTAATTAATTAATTCCTTAATTTTTGGGAGGTTAATTAATTACTTAATTAATTAAGAGAGTGATTAAGGCTTAAATGAGCAATTTTTGTAATTAATCATGTAATAAATCTCAAGAAAATCATAAGGGAGAGAGGCCATCCCATTAAACTACCACAGAAAGTTTAAAATTAATTAGTTCAATAATTAAGGAGTAATTAAGCTAATTAAGTTTTTATTTAAACCCAAATTAAGCCTTTATTACTATTCAAAATTAATTAAGATTAATTTTAAATGATTCTCCTCTGAAATACCTTCAAAATGAATATTTATTTATATTTTTTTTGAATTTTTATGATTTTTTTATGAATTTTAGAAGTTTCAGCCATTAAATACATTAATTAAGCTCTAAATTAAGCCTAATCACATCCACATGCCACACGCGGGCATGCTTTCCATGGCATTGATTGGTCACTTAAATGCATCCGACTCGCGACATGGTGTAAGCGCCATTTTGCCGTCCATCGGATCGAATGACGTAGATCAAACCCACGATTCCTTTAGGGATTAAATCAAAATAAATCTAGTGAATAATCATGACCATCCATTCCAATCATGTAGAATGAATGGTGTGTGATCGATTGTCCCCCGAGCGATGAGAGATGGACATCATCTGACTTTCCTTGCTAAATCCGAGCTCACCCGAGCTCAGATTGATTCCAAATGGATCCCACACCTTTGTACGAAGGATCCTAAGGGATCCAATGGCTAAGATCACATAAGATGCAAGTTTCCTTCAAAAAGTTCCAACCAATATTTGCTAAATATTGATTTCATAGGCAGTACAAATCAATGAGGAAGCTTCATCTAGTGGAGACAAAGCCCTGTTGAGTTGCATGCAAGACAATTCCTTCCCGCTCGCTCGGAAGGCCATGAACCATCAATTTGAAGGTTGGCATTGATTGAAGTCCCACATTTAGTGGTTGGATGGCTCGAGAGGAAATTCATTTTTGTTTAATGTAGTGTGGGGAAGGTGTGTGTGAGTTAATTTGAATTTGGTGGATGTTTGAGAAAGTTGGATCGAGAATGCTCCCCTATTTTGGGTTGAAGAAATCCAAAGTTGGGAAGCTCTAGAAGGTCTGAGGAAGCTTTGAGGATTTTGGAATTATCCTAGGAAGCTTGCTTTGTGAATGCATCTCAATAGAGCTGAAATGAGGGGGTATATCCCCCCTCCCTTGGCTCAGATGAACATGATTCAATCCTGAATTTTGGCTGGCCAGCCATTGCCAGAGCGCCAGAGTGGTCGGTATTAAGTCTGCGTGGTTTGGTTTGGTTGGTGGGATGTTTAGTTGGTGCTCAAGGTGGCTGCCCTTTAATTTGATCCATTAGGTTAAGCTAGTGAGGGAGGTGAGTTAACTCACCTCCCTTTGGTCCAAGGCCAACCTAACACACATGGGTTGGGCTAGGGGAGTAGTTAGACTCTCATTTGGGTGCTTGATGGCTACCAAGGGAAAAGAGGGGAGTGGACTTTGCTATTTTTGGCAAAATCTCATGTGGGGAGGAGAATCCAAGGGAGATTGCCTTGGGTTGAGCCCAATTCGGGTTTGAGTTGGTTTTGGGCTAACCAAGGTGGGTTTAGGATGGGTTGGGTCAGGTTTCAAAGGGCTTTGGCTTAGTTAAATGGGTTTGGCTCAATTTGACCCTTATAGGTCAAATTGGGCTAGATTGGGTTAGGTTAACCAATTGGTCAAATTAGGTCAAACCAAGGCTTGGGATAAGTTCAAATGATAATTTGAAGTATTTTGGTTCAATTGGTTTGAATCAATTTGGCTTAGGTTGGATTTTGGCTCATATGGATTCATGTAGGTCAAATGAGTCAAGTTGACCAATTTGACCAAATTGGTCAAATTGGCTTGGGTTATGGGTTGATTCATTTTCAATTGGTTAATTGAAGATGATTGTAGGCTTTAGTTTGAATCAATTTAGATTTGATTTGGATTTATACCAATTTGACCATTTAGGTCAATTTGGGCTAAATGGATTAGGTTGATCAATTGGTCTAACTGATCAATTATGGCTTTGGTCAAGTTCAATAATCAATTTAGAATGAACTTGAGCCATTTGTTACAATTAATTTGGGTTAGATCATGAATTGATCAATTTGGTCTTTTAGGTCAAATTGGGTCAAAGGGCCAATTGGGTTAGGTTTGGCTCAATTGATGGTCAAGTCATGTTCAATCATTGGTCATAGATTGGTATGAATCAGTAGTTTCAATTATTTTGGTGTAGGATGAATTTTGGCTAGTTTGGATTCATATGGATTAAGAGGGTTGACTTGGTCAAATAACTATGTTGATGTGGTTTGACCCAATTTATGACATGATCAAACTAGGGTGATCAATAATCATGTTTGGTGGTTTGGTATGCTTGATTAAATCCAATTTGGGTTGTATTAGATTTTGGCTCAAATGGGTCTTTTAGGTCGCTTTGGGTCAAGTGAACCTTTTGGGTTTAGTTGGGTTGATTTTGAGTTGAGTTAGTTTAGTTGAGTTTGTATATAAGTTTAGGACCAATTTATAAATTTGTTTGCAATTGGTTTGGGTTCGGATGGACTTTAGTTCATTTGAATATTTCAAGTTAAAGGGGTTAGGTTAGGTTTGACTTGGATTGATTTTGATTTGGCTTGATGATTGTAGGATTGATTTATATTTGGGAAGATAATTGAAGATATGAATTGATCAAGAAAATCAATTGAATTTGGCTTGATTTGGATTGAAATTTGGCTAAGTCCATGGAATAAATCATGTGGCCTAGGTTTGATTTTGATTTGAGTTTGATTATGGTTTGGAATTGATATGATTGTAGATATCATTGATTTGATTTATATTTGGGAAGATAATTGAAGATATGAATTGATCATGGGAAAATCAATTGAATTTGGCTTGATTTGGATGGAGATTTGGCTAAGTCCATAACATAAAAATCATAGGGCCTAGAAAGGATTTTGAGTTTGGATTTTATTATAGATTTCAATCATTTGACTTGGATTTGGGTTTGGATTGAATGGAATTGAATTTGGTTGTGGCTTAAGATGGTGAACATAGGTTGGGTTTAAGTCATGGGATAGGTAGATCATCCTAATCCCAAAGGCATAGCCTAATCCTATGGTTAACCCTTTTAAGTCTCTAGGCTTCGGTCAAGTGTTCACTTAATTACTAGAAGTGTCTTCTGACTAAGAAAATCTTAATAACAAAAAGACCCTTAAGTCTAAGAAGAAGAGATTGAATCCTCACTCTAAAGTGAGGTCAACAAAATGACCCCCAATAGGTGCGTTGTAAATGATAAGGCACACCTCATATATTAACATTGACCGAGATGATTGACCATATCCAAATGATTTCAAGAGCTAACAGAAATTATCTAAACCTAAACCCGAGAGATAGATAGAATCATGATCTTAGTGCAAATGCAACTCACCTCATGCGGGAATAAGGGAGCCAGGAGGATTTGATGGGAACTTCATGTCAAGGACATGAAGAGGCCTACTAGGGGATCACATATGCATTGGATTTAACATGTGAGGGGTGTATGCCAAGGGCATAGAAGAACAAAATCTATCGAGGATCAAGATTTTGATTAAATTTGTTTGGTAGACATCCGCTGGGGATGAAAGTTTGATTTATGAAGGGTAGATCCAATTTGATTTGATTTGGTTTATGTTTAATTCGGGGGTATATCTACTGGGGATATGTGCTTGAATCCAGGGAATCAAGATTAGATTTGATGAATGTAATTTATGTAAATGGGTACATATCTACTGGGGGATATGGGTCTGAATCCATCGAGGTTTGAGATCTAGTTTAATTTATTTTAATTTGTTATGACTCCATTGGGGAGAAGGTGGTTTTGGATTTAATTTATTTATTTTGATTTTTTTGTATATATTATTTGGGCTCCATTGGGGAGAAGGATGCGATTTAACTCCACTGGGGAGGATCAAATTGGTTTTAATTTAGTTTGATTTAATTTATGGTCGAGGTGATGGATCGATAAGAAAAGTTTGGTCTATCTTAGATTTATATATCCAAAGGGGTAGTCTATCGGCTATGGGGTAGAGCTATCCAACCTAAAGGTTTCCTTTCAATGTATGCAAGGAAAGCATAAGAACTTACATCTTCTAAAGTGGGGAACAACTGTTGTGGTGATCTGTTGAATACATGACCAATCAAACTTGACTTAAGGGGACAACTGAGTGAGTGCCGCTGAGGACTTATGTCAACTCAGTAGTCAGAGTTAATTTTATCTTAATTTCATTTGATTTGATATGGTTTATGGGAATTGGTTTAGTTTGATTTAGTTCATGGACCTTATATTGGCGATGGATCCTGAGAAGGGGTTATATCGCCTTGACCTATCTCGAACAAATTCAAAGGTAGCCTACCATCCGGGTAGATCTAACCTAAGGGTTGCCTTTCTGCATTAGTAGGAAGAATGCATAGCAAACTTACATCTTGCAAAATGAGGAACAACCACTGGGGTGATCTGTTGGATGCGCAATAAATCAAACCTGACCTAAGGTGATTACTGAGTGAGTGTCGTTGGGTACTTACATCAACTCAAGAGTAGTCAGAGGATTCCTATAGGGAGTCTGCTGCCCTAAAGATATGATGCTTGCTTGGGAAAAGGTAATGGGGGTGTCCTCCTAATTTGCAAGTGAATATATATGTTGTTTGTTTATATGTTTGCGTGGACCCTATTGGTGTGCGAGGGACCACATGGAGAAAGGTCTATATCGGCATTGACCTATCTCAGATTTACTAGACCAAGGGAGAATCTGCACATCCACAGTATGGACTCTCCAACCACAGGGGTGGTTACATGAAAGGGGAACTGTCCAATCCTGTAATAACTTGGGTAGTGTTTAGATGGGGTCATAAGGACATGATCCAAATAGAGTTCCCACAAGGGAGGTGCCACTAAGGGCATTATCCTAATCCCTAAAAAAGAAAGCCTATAGGTGTACGCTGGCCAACTTAAGGAGAAAGGGTAGTAGACTTATATTTTCCATGTGTGGTGTATCTACCAACGCTGTCAGCATAGTAAACGCCAACCAAGCTAAGGTGTCAATTGGTGTGAGACAATCAATCTAAGAATAAGGTGTAGAAGACTTACATCTTCACAAACATAAATGATAATCGGGACAGTCTATTATCGGCGGGATAGATGCTATCCGACCTAGGGCGACTACTAAGTGGGGAGTCTTGAGTGAGGACTAGCCCCAGACTTAAAGTAGCCAGGAGGAAAGGAGCCTCTACAGGGCTTACCCTAAACCTCAAACATACTCGACCTAGCTGGTACATGAAGGCTAATCCAAGAAGAACGTGTAGCAGACTTACATCTTCTTAAATGAAGCTATCATGAGGTAGCTTACCGGCCGCACAGTAAGGCCTACCATATTGACAATGCCCTCATCAATGTGCAGCAGTTAAGCCAAGAGGAAAGTGTAGCGGAGTTACATCCTCCAAAGCAAGAAGACCATAGGGGTGACACACTAGTTAAGTAGTGAATCGACCTGACCTAGAGCAACTACTGAGTGAGGGCTGCTGGGGCCATTATCTCGACTCGAAGTAGCCCGAGATAAAGGATATGTGTTTGTTTTATGTGTTTTGTGTGAATTTTGTATTAGTGTTGTGTTGATGAAGGATAAGTCGCCACTTGGGTTCCTTACACCTACCCTAAACACATCGTGGCAGATTCATAGATATAAATGCTTTCAACATGAAGTTATTGAATTTGAAATAGAATTTTCATTGATAATTGCGTTCAAACATAAATTTATGGATAATATTTCTTTTGGTAGAGTTCATTGATTGGAAGCATCAGACACTCTCCTTTATGGTTTATAAGTTGATATAATCCTCCTTGATAGACCTTCTCAAGTGGGTTCAAACTTACCTCTCATCTTACGACGTGCAACAATTGGTCTCCTTAGAACTAAAACAAGCTCTCCTACTTGAAAAGCTCTAGGACGGTGTTGACCTCACTTTTGGAGTGAGGATTCAATCTCCACTTCTTAGACTTAGGGGTCTTCTAGATATTAAGATTTCCTTAGTCATAAGATACTTCTAGCAATTAGGTGAAAACTTAACTAAAGCCTAGAGACTTAGATGGGTTAACCATAGGATTAGGTTATGCCTTAGGGATTAGGATGATCTACCTATCCCATGACTTAAACCCAACCTATGTTCACCTTCTTTAGCCACAACCAAATTCAATTCATACCAAACCCAAATCCAAATTGAAGTCAAATGATTGAAATCTATAATCAAATCCAAACTCAAAAATCTTCATAGGCCATATGATTTTTATCTTACGGATATGGTGTTTATTTTTGGATGTATGAGACACGATGCAGATCTGAGGTGGTACTTATTGAAGTGATCAGGTATGACATTAAAAAATGATGCACTATCTCGAAATATAGAAATCATCATACTATAATGAACCTAATCACCAAATAAGGACTCATAAGGCACGATGGGCCTTCGAAAGTCCCAGAGATTTTTCTCTTGCTTTACATGGATGAATAAAGTAGAGTTTATATTAAATCAGGTTCTAAAGTTCTTTATGGAGGCAAGCCTCCATAGAAAATTACTTCCTAATGAAGGTGAATTCCTTAGGAATACTCTTGATTAAAGTAGACGATTATTATCTCGAAAGATTTCAAGGCTAGACTATCAATAAATTGGTTATATTTAAAAATCAAGTGTGAAAGATCAAGGAGAAGACTTATTTTTGGAAGCTAAAGGGAGTAAGTATGAAATGCCCATGATACTAGGAAACCTAGTTAGCATTCCAATTTATCTTATAATTGGGCTTTATATGTTTAAAATTGAAGAGATTTATTTTGCTTGAGTTGAAATTTTATTAGAATACTAGGACTTATAATACATCAACACAAGGTTGTGGAAAAGCCTAAGAGATGAGATTTATGCTTGTAGCCTGAAGGAAATAACTACCTCAGATCCTAAATCTAGGGAGCTTTAGTAAGAGCTAAAGCTCGACCTAAATCTATATGAAGATGTGTAAGGTTCAACTCCACAAGAGAGGATAAACCACCGTTGGACTTATAATTACTTGGAGTGGCAGCCAATTGACTCCTTTTATGCTTTAAATCCATGTAGTCATATGATAAAGAAGTATTTATTTATAAAGAAACTAAAGTCCTTAAACCCACTCCCTAAGAGGCTAGAGCATGAGTGGTATGAACAATGACTTAGTCTAATAAGAAATTTTTGCAAATTTTTTTTGATTTTGACACTTCATTTTGATAAAGGCTATTGAATTTCTTATGCCTAAATGCATGATGAAAATAGATTATGGGCTAAATCAGTAGGAAAGAGGTGTTTTCCACCATAGAGGAGACCCTCAAAGGTCAAGTCTTCCCCTATCATGGAAGGATGGAAACCCTCTCTTAGTAAGAGTGAAGCAATATACATGCATGATGTAAGACATACAACATTCAGTTAAGGGGTTGCTAAATTATTTAATTATCATGATTTAATGCCTAGGCTTTATATGAGATTATGAGTTATTTAAAACTTTAATTATGAGTTATTGTTGGGTAAATGACTTTTTTCTCTAAGGGGCTAATCGTTTCCAGGCCATACAACAAACACCAATAATAAAGAAATTATGAAAAATCATGTTATTTCTATTACATAATTTACATAACATCAATCAATTTTATAAATCTAACATAAAAGAATAAAGGCAGGTGCTGTCAGATATCACCGTACAACCTGAAAAGAGAAAATGGGTGGCCGAGCTCTACCCTTATACAACCCGAAATATGAAAGGATAATTACAATTTACAAATGAATAAATACTATGGGGATCGTATCCAAAGCCATACAACAAACACCAATCATAAAAAAATTATGAAAAATTATGTTATTTCTATTACACAAGTTACATAACATCAATCAATTTTATAAATCTAATACAAAAGAATAAAGGCAGGTGCTGTCGAATATCACCGTACAACCTGAAAAGAGAAAATGGGTAGCCGAGCTCTACCCTTATACAACCCAAATATGAAAGGATAATTACAATTTACAAATGAATAAATACTATGGGGGCCTTCTTTTCTTCTTATCTTGATTTCTCCATTTGACTTAATAGGCTTCAAGGCATTATATGACACCCATGGACTAAGCCTTCTGGCTAATTCTCATCCTTATCCTCTATAGCACTAATCCTAATTCCTAATACAAAATTACATTATATTAATAAGAAAAGTAAATTTAACTATACCTATAAAATAAGTGTTAGCTAAACATACATACAATCCTAAGTAGTTATATATATAATTTGGACTTAGCACCTTGCATATAGATAACCAAGCCCACCTGTCCTAACTTGGACTATGCTTAGGGGTATAAGCAACCTGCAAAGAGAGCATTCACATTTTACTTTTAAGCACCCCTTAAGCACAATCCATTACAAAAATATGATTAGAATAATCACAGCCTAACATCCAGTCTATGAAATATACACCCTAATATCCAGTCTACAATAATACATCATAAAATAAAATACACATCATGTCATACATCATCCTAACATAAAGCTAGAAGTGGTGATTTAGTTCTAATGTGTGTGTATTATGGCTTGTGTGGTATGTCCTAACTAGGCATTAAGATTATGGTTTTCCAAGTATGAAAGGATGTTTAATCATAAGAGGTTGATTTCACTTTAAGTGGTTTAATTGTTTTGAGAATTTTACTTAGTGCTTTCTTTTGTCTCACTTGATCTACACTTAGCAACTAAGTGTTATAAAGAGAAAAAAATAGATGATTACTCTCTTTCATCCCTACCTTAAGTCATTTTTGAACATGTTAATTTGACTTAGTTCTCTTTAGTGAATGGCTTATTACACATTTTAAATTAATCCTAAGTTTAGGTTCACTCTAAATAATTCTATTCAATATGAAAGCCATCTTAAGATTAATTTGATTGAATTACTATCACATGACACATGTTAAATCATTCCTTTTCATCACATGTAACATGCATATGATTATGTCTTAAGTATACCTATACATACAATATATTTTAGCACACTTGAATGATGGATGTAAGTATGTATATATAAAGTTTATACTTTCCTATTTGATTGAATTATTTTATCATATTAATTTTAAGCTATATCTAAATTCTTATACAAAAAGACATAGGGATGAAATTAAATAGGTTGTGTCATATTTAAATAGGGAAGTGAGGTAATCAAATGACCTCCTTGGGGCCACTTAAAGACTCATAATCTAGGGATGTTTAGACTAAATACCATTTACATTCAAACCATATGTAAATTTACATATATGAACATAAGAAAGAGAACTCTAAATCACATGATCAATTAATTCAATCACCTAGCCAATTATGAATGCATGTATCTTTGATAGAAGATAAGGGTTTCTAATTCCATAATTAAATACATACATATATGTATAAGAGACATAAGCTAGTACATGTCATTGTTAACCAGCGAAGTGAGGTAATAAAATGACCTCCTTAGGGCTACTAAAGCCTCGTATTCTCGAGATGTCCAAACTAAATATTTACTTTTCTCAAATACATATGGATGTATACTTAGATAAACAAAGAAAAAACCATGCAAAGGTTGTATTTTTATTTGATTAAAACATTTATGCATATGGAGTAAAGTCTAATCCCAAATTCTAGTATTGAAATACATAAGAATTTTATCAAATAGGGTACATGCCATTGTTAAACCAGGGAAGTGAGATAATCAAATGACCTCCTTGGGGCTAGCTAAAGCCTCATATTCCCAGGATGTCTAGACTATATACCCATTAATATTTATACTTAAATAAATCAATATATGAATAAAAGGAAATCAAGCACCACAGCTTCATCTCAACTAGATGAAGCTCCTCCAAGGGAATCAAGCACCAGTGATCACCTCCGGTGAGGTTAGACATTTTTCGACCACTAAACTCCATGTGTGTTGGTCCTTTGTGAAAGAAATATTAATGGAATAAAATTTCAACTGTTAGATGTGATTGCCATTAGGGTTAGATGGTGTGTGCAAGATTTCATTCTAATCCAAGCTCGATCGAGCTCAAATCTTTCCTTTGAAAGTATATGGTCTCCATTATTCCTTAGAAAGAATAGGGATGATCTCTGGCTGTCCATTCGTGCATTTTGGATGGACGACCGAGATTAAATGCACATTTTATATCCTATTTCATCCCTCTGAACCGCGGATTAATTCCTGGTCGCGATCCTTGATTGAACGGCGAATATCAAACCATGTAGCACCACTGCCACACGATGCTATGACAAGATGTTTAAGTGGCCATCATTGCTTGTCGCGTGTAAAGTGCATCTGAGTCACTGCCCGTGTGTCACATCGTTGGATTAAGGGAATTAATTAGTGTTTATTTAATTCTAATTAATCCTCTAAACTTCAAAAAATCATATCTCTCTAAAGGAAAATCAAACAAATATGAGATAAAGTGCCACTGAATGATAATTCAATCTAGAATATTTTAAAATTGGTTCTAATGGACTTTAAATTATATCTTTATCTGATTTTAAGTTTTATTGGAAATGCTGATTTACTAATTACTCCCTAATTAATCCACTAATTTATCTCAAACTTCTTGAGTATATTTTGGTGGATGACTTCTGCCTCCCTTAATTTTCTTAGGATTTATTGGTGGCTTAAATTGGGGGAATGGCTAATTCATTTTCTAATTACCCCCTTTTTGTAATTAAGGATAATTAAGGGTTTGATTAGTTTGATCTAGTTGAAGTTGTGTTTAGGAAATAATTTTGGGGCATTTCCTTAAGCTATTCCTTAAACCTTCTTGTTCTTTTTTAATCCTCTTTTAATTAAGTGCTATTTCATTTATTACCCTCTTAATTAATCTTAAAATTTTAAAACTTTCTAGAACTTAATTAATCTACTTTGGATATATGCTTAGGTGTTTAAGAACCTAAGTTCAATTAAGGAAATCAAAACTCAACTCATATGTGTGAGGGGTGTTTTGAAATTACTTAAGTTAAATCTCTTGGATTAATTAACCATTAATCATGAGCCAAATTGCATTAGGCCCTTTTCTTCCTAGGTGCATTACAAATTTAAATTCCTTATGAAGTTTATGTCATCTCATTGGCTCATAATTATTTGGTTGACTATGCTAAGGTGGTGTAGGTAAGGGTTAATTAACATGTTTAATTCATACCTTAACCTAATCAAAATTTAAAATGAATCTAATCATCTAAAAATTGAACAAAACTATAAAACATATGTGGGAATGGGTTAGGAACAGAAAACACAATTCACATCTTTAAAATTAATTCAAACTCAAAATCAAATAAAAATCATACTAAACAAACTATGATTTATTTTAAGCTTTTTTATTTCATAAGATTGTCTTTAGGATTTAATTAAAGTGAATGTGTTTACATGCTTTCATTTCTTTAGTTCTTCCCCAACATGCTAAATATGTGTGTCATATGGTTTCATGCATCCATGCTTTTCAAAAATCATGTTTAAAATGAAAATGTTTCCTTTATGTCAAATTGCATGTTTTGGCTAAAGTAGAAATATGTGTGGCTATTATCATTATTAAATCCAAATTAATTTCAAAATATATGAATCAATTATCAAAACTGAAAGTGTGGTACTTATACTTTATGTATAAGCTTGCATGTGAGTAAAATATAAGGATGTGCTTAGTGTAGGTTTTCCTTCTCCTGTCTTTTAGCATAGTTTTGAATATGATTTGGTAAGATGTATGGTTCATTTGAAAAGAATGTAACACTTGCCTAATTCCATATCCTATTCATTCCTATGCTATTACTTAAGAAGGACACCTATACTTGTACATATAAATTGCATAAACAAAAATAAATACCCCAATAAAATTTTTTGCATTCTTTCTTTTCCATTCATTTCTTTTGTACATATGCTTGTATTTAAGGAAAGTGGTATATTAGTCTGGACAACCCTGAGGTTGTGAGGGTTTAAGTAGCCCTAAGTAGGTCTTATACATTACACCTCTGGTTAACAATGACATTGTACTTACTTATGCCTTTTATACATTCATATGTGCATGAGAAAATTGGATAAGAAATTCCTTTTCTACTTAATGAAATAATGCATCATAAGTCTTTAAATTTTCTTAAGTAACTTACTTAGCATGAATCATAAAGTGTGCTAAACATTCCCATTTGGTATGTATAAATATGCTTAGGATCCATTCATATGCATGTTATACATGTTGGGAGAGAAATGAAGTAATGTGTGTTTTGTGAATTTTACTTTACTTCACTTAATCTTAAAATGCCTTTCTTTTGAATAGGTTTGTTTAGAGTTCATCTAAACTTAGGATTAATTAAAATACTTAAATAAAACATTCACTAAATAAAACTAAAATATGAATCCACTTTAGAAATTACTTAGGTTAGGGAAGGAAAGAAAAGTTCTCTTCTCTTTCCCTCTCTTTATAACTTAGTATTAATTGTAGGATTCACTTCAACCTAAAGAAAAAAAAATAAAATCAACCAAAAACTAAAAAAACTTAAATGAAACCCTCCTCTAAGTTAAACATCCTTCATACTTAAAAACTCTAATTTAAAGCCATAGCTAAGCATACCACATAAACCTTTTTAAGCACACACATTAGGCTAAGTCACCACTTCTAGTTTTAGGTAGTGCGATGATTTTTGATGTTGTGATATATATTTTAAATGGATGTTAGTGAATGTGCATAGATAGAATGGTAGATCTTAGTTTAACCATTATCTTCGTAGGGAATTGTGTAAATAAAGATATAAATGTAGTGCTTATACCCCTAAGCATAATCCGATAGGCTAGGTGGACTTAGTCACCCATGTGCGGGGTGATAAGTCCAATATACATGCTTGGGATTTGTGTGGATTGTTTTATCTAATCTCTATCTTGCAGGTGTTAGTTAGATTTTCTTTTTTTTCCCTTTTCATGTAATTTTTGCAATTAGGATTTTGGAATGATTATTTTGGGGATTAGGTTAAACATTGGTCATAAGATTTCATCTTATTCACCATGTGAAGCCTTTGGAGCATCCACCTTCCAAAAGAAGGAAACAAAGAAGAAAGAAGAAAATAAGAAGAAAGAATAAAAGAAGAATGAAGAAATGAAGCTTGAAGACCCCCATAAGATTGAGTTCCTTGCTTAATTGTATTTAATTCATTAATAATTTGGGTTGTATAAGGGTAGAGGTCAGCTACCCAAGTTGTTTTTGGGTTTGTGCGGTGGTACCCAACCATAATGGCCTCTTATTCTTTTGTGATTAGCTTTATAAATTGATTGATGATTTTTAACTTGTGCATTAAGTGGCATCCTTTTTCTTAGTTTCTTCCTTACTTTATGTATGGCCTGAATGTGGATTAGGCTCTTAGGAAAATAAATAAATCTTTTACCAAATTTAATAATTGAAAATTAAAATAAAAGAACTCATTACCTCACCTAAAGCTTAGGCTTAAAATCAAGATAAAAGAATTAGCAACCCCTTAGCTGGATGAGTACTTCTTTTTATAACATCATGCACAAATGCATCTTATTTCACTTTTGATTGCAAGGCTTTCACCTTTGCCAGAGAAATTTGGCTTGACCTGTGAGAGCCATTTTGGAAACACTCCTCATCCTTTCTTGTTAATTTTGGCCAATAATCTTATTTCTTATGCATTAGGTATATAAATCCTATTAGTAGTCAAAATGATTGTTTCAAAAATGAAATTAAAATGAAATTTGAATTGCATTAGATTGAGATCATTTAAAGCATACCCTTACATGATCTAGTCTCTTTAGGGAGTGAGTTTAAGGACTTAGTCTCTTTCTAAATAAATAATAACCTTTGCTATCTTGCATAAAAGATATGACTAGCCTACATGAATTTAAAATCGTAGGAGGAGTTAATTGGCGGCCACCCCCAGATAGTTGTAAGTCCAAGCAGTCGGGTGATTTATCCTCTCTTGTGGAGGTAAACCAAATACCCATTTTTGTCCTAGATTTTGGTTGTGCTTTTGGTCCTCGCCAAAGCTCTCTAGATTTAGGTTTTGAGGTTGCTTCTCCTTTGTGGGCCATAAGCATAAATCCTCACCTCTTAGACATTTCTATAACCTTGTATTATAGAATTATAAGTTCTAGCATTCTAATAAAAAATTTAACTCAAACAAATTAAATCATTTTCAAAAATTTAAAGCCCAATCATAGGATAGTTTGAGATGTTCGCTAGGTTTCCTAGCATCGTGGGCATCTCCTACTTATCTTCATTTGGCTTCACTAATAACTCTTTCTTTGATCAATCTTATTTGATTTCCAAAAATGAATTAATCGATTAATAGTCCTTTCATATTGAAATCTTTAGAGACAACAATCATTTACCTTAATCGAGAGTTTTCTTAAGAAATCCCCATTCCTTAAGATGCAATTAACTATCGGGGCTTACCCATGTAGGGAACTTAACGAACCCGATTTAAAATAAACCCTGCTTTACTTTTCCATGTAAAATATGGGAAGAATCCCTGGTACACTTGAATGACCCAACATCCTTAGGAGTCTTTATTTTAATAATTAGGTCCATTGTAGGGTGGTGACTTCTATCTTTTGAGATAGTATACATCTCTTCAATGTCATACCTGATCACCCTAATAAGTACATCTGCATATCTACGTGGCGTCTGACCAAGGTGATTTTATATTCCTATGTTCTCACTCATTTATCTATTCTTTATTTCCACCTCAAAAGGAAAGGAGGAATAGATATTGATGAAGAGGACACTCAGGAATTTGAAATTTTCCCCCACAAGTAATTACTTAATCCATTAATCCTTAATTAAATTTTCTTGAAAAAATAAAAAAAACTTAGGGAAAAGATTAGGAGAGAAGCCCCAATCCAAATCCCTAAGCCTCTTCACTTTTAAATAGTGATAAATGACCCAATTAATTAATTAAGTTACTGTTCATATGGTTAATTAACACTTAATTAAGTCAAGAAGGTAATTAGGGCTTAATCAATCCATTTCCCTAATTAATTAAGCAACAAATCCCAAGAAAAATAAGGGAGGTAGAGGTCACCCCCTTGAATAATGTCAAAAAGTCTGAGGTTGATTAGTTAATTAATTATGGAGTAATTAGGGAAATTAATTTTTTAATTTAACCCTAATTAAGCTCTTATTACTATTTAAAATCAATTAAGGATAATTTTAATGGATTCTTCTATGAAATATCTTTAAAATAAGACTTTATTTATATTTTTGGATTTTTCTATAATTTGTTATGAATTTATGAAGTTTCAGCCTTAAAAATGAATTAAGTTACCTTAATTAGGCCTAATCCCATCGATGCCATGGCGCCACGCGGGCGCTTTCCGCACACCGCAGGATTATTGAAGTTGCCATATCACGGCAAGAAGTTAGGGATGCGGTATTGATCTCCACCATCTGATCTCAGATTGGATGGTGCATATCAAACCTGCAGTTAATAACTGCTTGAATCAGACAAATCTAGCATGATCTAATCACGACCATCCATTATGATCACGTGAAATAGATGAGGTATGATCTATTAACTCACGAGTGATATGAGGCGGAGGTCATCTGCCATTGATCGCTCGATCCGAGCTCACTCGAGCTTGGATTGTCTCTAAATGGAACCCACACATCACACGAGGGATCTAGGAAGATCCAATAGCTGATCGGCTCACATGCAAAAATTATTCATAAAGCTCCAACATATTTTTTTTCCAAAAGCTCAATTTTTATGAAATTTCCTAACCGGAGCTAAGACCGGCTCACATGCTTGAGGAAGCTTCATTTAGTTGAGACAAAGCCCTGTTGAGTAGTAATTAAGTTGATTCCATGCAAATTGCTTGGAAGGCCAAAAATGGTGCTTTAGAGCTTCAGCTTTGATCGAAATCCTAGCTCCAGCGATTAGGAAGCCTCGGGGAAGGTTTGCTTGGCTTAGATGACGTGTGGGGAAGATGTGTGGAAGAGCAATTTGATTTTGGTTGAGGAATGGAGAAGTTGGAATCAAAGAGAAGCTCCCCTATTTTGGCTACACTCGGGAAGAAGGAATCCAAAGTTGGTAGGCCTTGGGAATGCTTAGAGCTCACTGGGGAATTCATAATTCACTTAGGAAGCTCTCATGATTCGAATTGATTTGTATTCCATTCAAATTGAGGGGGTATATCCCTTAATTGGCTGAGGTGGACAAATGGGATTAATCCCCCATTTTCAGTCGGCCACCCACCACCAGAGTGTCGGAGTTGTCGCCATCAAGTCCACATGGCTCGGTTTGAGTGGAGGAGAGCTTGGGAGGTGGCTCAAGTCAAGATGTGGGCTGATGGCTTCTCCCCTAGTCCCTTGGTTCTCAGCTTGTGAGGGAGGTGAGTTAAGTCACCTCCTTTTGGTCTGTGGAAAGCCTAGCCCACTTAGGGTAGGCTAGGTGGCTAGGTCAGACCCCAAATTGGGTGTTTGATGATTGCCAAGGAAAAGGAGTGGACTTTGCCAAGTTTGGAAAAATCTCATGTGGGTAGGAATATCCAAGGAGATTTACCTTGGGTTTGCTCTAATTAGGTTTGGACTAGTTTTGGGCTGACCTAAGATGGGTTTGAGTCAAGTTTGGTCGTGTTCCAAGGTCCCATGGGTTGGTTTCAAGGGTTTTAGCTCAATTTGACCCTTATCGATCAAATTAGACCAATTAGTCAAATTCAATTAAACCAAAGCTTGGGTTAGGTTAAATTATGATTTGAAGTGTTTTGGTTTAAGTGGTTTCAATCAATTTGGCCTAGGTTTGATTTTGGCTCATTTGGATTCATATAGGTTAAATGGGTCAAGTTGACCAATTTGACCAAATTGATCAAATTGGCTTGGGTTGGGTGTTGGTTCAAGTTCAATTGGTTAATTAAAAATGATTGTAGGCTTTGGTTTAAATCAATTTGGATTTAATTTGATTTTGGCCAATTTGACCCTTTATGTCAATTCAGGCTAAGTTGGTCAATTGGGCTCAATTGGCCAAATTGAGTTCAATTATGGGTTTGGTCAAGTTTAATAATCAATTTGGAATGAAATTGAACCATTGGTTACAATCAATTTGGGTTGGATCTTGATTTGCCCATTTTGGCCTTTTAGGTCAATTTGGGTCAACCAACCTCAATCAAATTTAATTGGTTTGGCTGATGGTCAAGTCATGTTCAATCATTGCTTATGAGTTTGTGTGAATCAATGGTTTCAATTGATTTGGTGTAAGGATGAGTTTTGGCTAATTTAGATTTCAGGTTGACTTGGTCAAATGACCAAGTTGACTTGGTTTGACCAAATTTAAGGCAATTGATCATCCTAGGTGATCAATGATCATGGTATGAGGTTTGGATGGGCTTGGTTCAATGCAATTAGGGTTGGATTAGAACTTGGTTCATATGGGTTCTTTAGGCCACTTTGAGTCAAGTGGACCTAAATGGGTAAATTGACTTGGTTTTGGTTTGATTAAGGTTTAGTTGAATTTATATATGAGCTTAGGATTGAAATATAAATCCAATTGTAATCAATTTGGGCTATGATGGGTTTTGGAACATTTGGAATTTTAAAGTCAAAAGGGAAAAGTTGGGCTTGCCTTGAGTTGGTTTCAATTTGGCTTGATGATTGTAGGTTTCATTTATATTTGGATAGATTATTGAAGGAATGATTGATTCAAGAGAAAATCCATTGATTTTGGCTTGATCTAGATGAGTTTTGGCCAAGTTCAAGGAAATTTCTTAAAGGGTTTAGATTGGGTTTTGATTTGATTTTGGATTTGGATTTGGATTTGGCTATTTGAATTTATATTTGTGAATATAAATGAAGATATAAATGATGTATGAGAAAATCACTTGAGTTGGGAGTGATTTGAAGGCAAATTTGACTAAGCTCATGGAGGTAGGTCAAAAGGGCTTATAAAGAAAATTGACTTAGTTTGATTTAGTTTTGTTCATGGGAATATGGATTTCATTTATATTTATGAAGATAATTGAATATATCATTGATTTATGAGAAAATCATTTGAGTTTGGGTTGATTTGAATAGGATTTGGCTAAGCCCATGGAGGTAGGTCCATATGGGTTAGCTTAGGATTTGATCAGATTTGGATTTGGTTTGATTTGGTTTGATTAATTTATATTTCATTTATATTAGTAAATATAAATGAATATATGATAGATTCTTGAAGGGATCAATCAAGTTTGGATTGAATCGGGTGGAGATTTGGCTAAGTCTATGGAATTCAATCATAAGGCTTAAAGAGGATTTGAGAGTTTAAATTTGATTTTGGGTTTCAATCATTTGGAATAGAGTTTGGACTTGGTAATTGATAAATAATTGAAGGATTGAATTGATCTTGGAGAAAATTAAAATAATTTTGATTTGATTTGGATTTGGCTAAGGCTAAGCTCGCAAGATCAAATCATAGGGCTTAGGCAGGATTTTGATTTTGGATTTGATTATGGGCTTTAGTCATTAGATTTGGAATTTGAATTTGGATTTGGTATTTGAATTGAATTTGAGGTTTGGTTTGAGGAGGTGAACATAGGTTGGGTTTAGCCACAAAATGGACAAATCTCCTTAAATCTCTAAGGCATAACCCACCCCTATGACTAACCCTTCTAAGTCTCTAGGCTTAGGTTAAGTGTTCACCTAATCACTAGAAGTGTCTTAAGACTAAAGAACTTTTAGTGTCTATAAAAGTCCTAGATCTATGAGGAGGAGATTTAGAACTCACTCCGAAAGTAAGATCAATAAAAGGACCCCCAATAGGTATGGTGTAACTGACAAGGCACATCGCACATATTGACGTTGACCAAGACGATCAACAACGTGCAAAGGATTACAAGTACTAATTAAAATGATCTATATCTAAACCCAGGATGTAGACATAATCATGATCTTAGTGCAATGCAACTCAACTTATGCCAAAGGCATAAGAGAGGAAAGAGGGTTCCACTGAGGGACCGGGTATATAAACCTTCCACTAGGGAAGCAGGTTTCGGTTACCCGCTTAGGATAAGTGTTTGAATTTGATTATATGATTTATGAAAAGAAGATCCACTGGGAATTAGAATCGATAATTTACTGGGGATGGGTGCATGAATGTTCCACTAGGGAAGCAAGTTCGGGTTATCTTGGGGATAAGAATTTATGGATTTGAATTTTAATATGATTTGTTTAGAGATGTATCTTTTGGGGATAAGAATTTGGTTTGTTTTGTTTATTTATTTGTTATCATTTTGGGCTCCACCGGGGAGAGGATATGATTTGGTTTAGAATTGATTCGAGGTTGAGGGCATATCTGCTGGGGATATGAGCTTAGATCTGCAAGGGATATGGTGGATTTAATTTATGGACACTGTCGCAGTGCGATGGATCCACTAAGAAGGGGTTATATCAGCCTTAGCCTACCTTAGATTTACAAATCCAAAGGGACAGTCTACCGACTGTAGGAAAAGACCATCCAACCTAAACATTTGCCTTTTGGTGTGCAACGAATGAGCTAGGAAGAAAGAATAGCAGATTACATCTTTCAAAGTGGGCAACAACTGCTGGGGTGATCTGTTGGTAGCACAAATCATACCAGACCTAGGGTGACTACCGAGTGAGTGCCGCTAGGGGACTTACATCAACTCAAAAAGTAATCATGATTAATATCATTTTAATTTGATGGACTCTGTCAGTGTGCGAGGGGTCTACTGAGAAGGGGATATATCAACCTCATCCCATCTCAAGTTTACAAGTCTAAATGGATAGTCTACCTATCGCAGGGCAGAGTTAACTAACCTAAGGGTTGCCTTTTAGTGTGCAACGGCTGAGCTGGGAAGAATGCATAGTAGACTTACATCTTCCAAAGCGGGGAGCAATCACTGGGGTGATCTGTTGGTAGCACAACAAATCGAACCTAACCTTGGGAGACTATCGAGTGAGTGTCGCTTGGGACTTATATCAACTCAAGAGTAGTTAGGTGATTCCTATAAGGAGTTTTGCTAACACTGCTCTAAAGATAGGATGCCTGCTTGAGAAAAGGTACCGCTGGGGGTGTCCCCCTCATTCAGAAGCTAATCTATTTTTTATTTATATGTTTGCATGGAGCCTATTGGTGTGCAAGAGCACATTGAGAAGGGGCTATATCTGTCTTGTCCTTTTGTAGACTTACTGGACCAAGGGAGAATTTGTATATCCGCAAGATAGATTCTCCAACCACAGGTGTGGCTATTAGGAAAGGGGGATTACCCAATCCAAGAGTAACCCGGGTAGTGTCTAAATGGGGTGGAGAGGACATGATCCAAATAGAGTGCCCATAGGGGAGGTGCCGCTAGGGGTATTATCCTAGACCCTATAGAATAAATCCTATAGGTGTACGGTGGCCGACTTAAGGAGAAGGCATAAGAAACTTACATCTACCATGAATGGTGTATCCACCGGGTGGGTCGCTATCAGCATAACGAGGACCAACCAACCTATGGTGCCCGTTAGTGTGTGATGATCAATCTAAGAAGAAGGCATGTAGACTTACATCTTCATAGACAAAAATGATCACCGGGATAGTCTATCATTGATGGGATAGATGCTATCCGACCTAGGGCGACTATAAGTGGGGAGTCCCAAGAAAAGACTAGACCTAGACTTGAAGTAGTCAGGAGGAAAGGAGCCACTAAGGGACTTATCCTAAGCTTCAAATATACTCGATCCAGTCAGTGTATGATGACTAGTTTAAGAAGAAAGTATAGAATACTTATATCTTCTTAAATAAAGTCAACATGAGTAGCTTACTGACCATGCAGTAAGGCCTACTGAACTAACAAGGCGCTCATCGGTGTGCAATGGTTAAGTCAGGAAGAAAGCATAACATACTTACATCCTCCTAAATAAGGAACCACTAGGGTGACACACTAGCAGGGTAGCATGTCAGACCTTGAGTATTCGAGTCTATTGGGGCTATCCCAACAAGTAGCGATATAGTAGATATGTGTTTATTTTATATGTTTGTGTGTAGTTTGTGTTTGTATTGTGTAGAAGGTAATAGGATGTCTCTTGGGTTCTCTTACACCTATCCTAAACACATCATGGTGATTCACAGACAAAGATGTTTCTCAATATGGAAGAGATGTAATTTGAGATGAAAATTTCATTGATAATTATTTTCAAACAAGATTTATGGATAATATTTCAAGTAGAGCCATCTGATTGGAAGCATCGAGCACTCTCCTTTATGATTTATGAGCTGACAAGATCCTCCTTGGTAGGCCTTCTCTATGGCAAAATGGCCTTCCCAAGTGGATTCAAACTTGCCTCCCTTCTTACGACGGGCAACAATTGGTGTCCTTAGAACTAAAATAAGCTCTCCTACTTGAAAAGCTCTAGGACAGACCAACTTATTGTGAGCTTGAATCATTTTGACTTTGTACAACTCGAGGTTCTAACATGCCCATAGGCATCTCTCCTTTAAACCTTTAAGCTCTTTTAACCGCAACTTGGCATTATGCTCCATTGTGATCTTGCTACCCACAACTATCCATAGTGATGGGATATAAACTTCTAGTGGTAGGACAGCTTCGGACCCACACACTAAGGAGAAAGGGATAGATTGAGTTGGAGTTCTGTATGTGGTGTGGTTAGCCCACAAGGCTTTAACTAACTGCTCATGCCACTATCACTTATTATCATCGAGTATCTTCTTTAATATCTGGTTGAGAGTTTTGTTGAAGGCTTCTACTAAGCCATTTTCCCTCGGGTAGTAGATGGTAGAATATCTCCAATCTATGTTGTGTCTTTGAGAAAAGCTATTGATCATGGTGCTCTTGAATGCAGTACCATCATCAAATATAATTCATCGAGGCACCCAAAACCTGTATGATATGGTTCTAGAAAAATTGGAGCACATGTTGAGCTATAACCTCTTTGAGTTGGATCGCCTACGCCCACTTGGAAAAGTAGTTAGTGACAGCTAGGATGAATTGATGACCCTTGGGAGAAGGAGGATCAATCAGACCCACTATGTCGGCACTCAAATGCTCAAATGGCCATGAGGCCAATGTAGGGTGTAGAATATTGGGTGGTTGGTGTAGGACCACACTGTTCACCTACCATTGGTGGCATCATCTAGCTACAACCATGCAGTCTGTGATCATCAACGGCTAGTAGTATCCTAGTCTCTCGATCTTAGCTTTCATCTTCGGATTAGATTGGTGTGCTTCGCATAAACCTTAGTGACAGCTAGGATGAATTGATGACCCTTGGGAGAAGGAGGATCAATCGGACCCACTATGTCAGCCTTAAACACTCAAATGGCCATGAGGCCAATGTAGGGTGTAGAATATTGGGTGGTTGGTGAAGGACCACCGTACCTATTAGTGTGCATCATCTAGCTACATCCATGTAGTGATCTCATGACAAGGTAGTATCTAATCTCTCGATCTTAGCTTTCATCTTTGGACCAGATCGGTGTGCTCCGCATAAACCTTAGTGTACCTTGGTCATGATCTTACGGGCTTCATGTTTGCCCAAAAATGTAACACATATGATCGAAGGACCATACAAGGTGTCATCCACGATAGCATAGGAAAGTGCTCTCTGCTTCACTTGATGTGCTAGGGACTTCTCTTTAGGTAGTTTATCTATATTTAGATAATCCATGAATGGTTACCTCCAATCTGACTCATCATCCTTCTTGGCAAAGGCAACCTCCCCTTCAAGAGAGAGTCTTTCAATGAATTTAGTTACAATAATGGATAATACTTGTCTATTTTGGACCCTTATCGATATTGACTCATCTTCTAGACATGCCAACTCCTTGGCAAGCTTGGCAAAGCATCTACTATGATATTTTCTCTTCAATGAATCTTGTAAATGGTAACCTCTGGGATTTGGGCCAATAACTTCATAGTGTACTTATGGTAATGATGGAGCTTAAGCTTTAAAATCTTATAGGACCCAATGATTTGGTTGATGACTAACTGAGAATCCCCGAAGATGTTGTTGGTGCATGGATTGGACAGATGATATGAGAATCTCATCACATTGTAGTTCGGAGTTAGGAGAATTTTTTCTACCCCTACCTTCCCTGGGATAGTAGATCATGGTTCTTCTTGCCCTTGAGAGGAAGTTGCACCATCAAATACATCTTCCAGGAGTGAATTCTAGTGTCCCTTAAGTTCATGATTTGTTCATCAGGGAGGTCATCACTAAGTGGGAGTCAGCAGGAAGTGGATGTGTTACTAAGAAATCTGCCAGTCTTTATCCTTTCACTGCACATAAAAGTATGAAAGTAATGTCAAACTGCAACAAAATCATAGACCAATATGCTAACCATCTGGATAGCATCAGCCATGTCATGAGATATTATTGTGGATTGATCCTATAGATCAAGTTCACCTTATGAGAGAGCATGTAATGTAGCTTTTGGGATGCAAAGACTAAAGCTAGGCAATGCTTCTCGATAGGTGGATAGTTTGCCTCTGTAGATTAGATGGCAGGTGAGGTAGTAGAGTGTATTCTTTTTCCCTTTGTCATTAGCTTGGGCCAACAAAGCGCCAAGGGAGTCATCTAATGCAGCAGTATAATGGAGTAATGGCTTACCCGAGATAGGGGCTGCTAGAACTGGTGGCGTGATCAGGTAGTGGTTGATGTCTTTGAAGGCATGCTAGCACTTATCATCCCACTTGAACTTGACATCCTTTTTTACTAGTGCTGAGAATGGAAGGCATTTTCCTGATAGGTTATAAATAAAGCATCTTAGATATGCCAACCACCCTTGGAATGATCTGAGTTGAGTTAGACTTTTAGTGGGACAAATTTCAATTCCCTGGTGCTGGACAATAAACCTAAGGAATTTCCTTGAAGCTACTCCAAATGCACACCTCAGGGGGTTCATTTTGAGGTTAAATCATCTTAACCATTAGAAAACTACTTCAAGTCAAAGAGATAGTTTTCCTTTTCTTTACTTTTGACTACAAGATCATTGATGTAACATTCGACTAGATGATGAATGAGTTCGTCGAAGATTCGAGTCATAGCCCGCTGGTATATAGCACCAAAATTTTTAAGGCCAAAAAGCATGACCCTATATTAAAAGATTTTGATCGGGTTTGGAAGGCAATGTTTCTTTCATCCTTAAGGGCCATCTTTATTTGGTTATATCTAGATGAGCCATCCATGAAAGAGAAGACTGCATGAGATGAGGCAATGTCCACCATCATTTCTAATAATGGTAATGGAAATTCATCTTTTGGACATGTCTTATCTAGTTCCCTAAAATTGATGCATATGTGAATTTAGCCATTCTTCTTCTTAACTGGGATGATACTGTCCAACCAAGTAGGATATTTTTCTTCCCTGATAAAGCCAACATCGATCAATTTCTTAAATTCAAAATTGACCTACTATTCAATATCTAATCGCATGCATCTAGGAGCTTACTTGATAGGGTTAGCATTAGGCTATATTGCTAGTTTGTGGATAGCCACATCAAAAGATAAACCGGGCATCTCTTTGTAACTCCATGTGAAATAGTCTTAAACTCAATTAATAGCCTAACTAAGTCATTGGTTTCAGTATGATTCAATAAATAATTGATGTATGATGAACATGGAATGTCTTCAGTCCTTAAGTTGATTTTTTTGAGCTTATTGATGGTTGATCTAATCTCCTCTTTAAACTCTAGTGGTGCATCTTTGACTTCAAAATCATTTAAAGCATCTGAAGTTTCTAAACACACCTTCTCATATGAGTTAGCATGATTTGAAAAGAATTTATTAGATTACAAATGATTGGTGATGACTAAGCAGTAATCATCATCATCGACTGGACCCACTGTATTGAATCCTAGCCTTGATCTTGATTGAGAGCTTTTGCATTCATTCTTTTATATTCTTTTGAAATAGTCTGACCTGTGCTTTCACCAAGTATGTAGGATTAACCCTTTATTTGCTAAGTTTAGATCACATGGTGAGTACCAATCAAAATAATTCTATTAAATATTTATATGAATCATCCTCAAGTTCTACATCAACTTCTTGACTTGAGGATGATGCTCCTAGAAAGAACCTCTGAGTCTTCACATCTGTGGATGACTTAAGGGCTTCCTTAACTATCAAACCCTCAACTTTTTTGAAGAAAGTGGGGTTAGAGCTAAGGTTCCCAACTGATGCCTAGCTGTTTCACATACTGACTTGGATACATTTATGCTTTGCTTTGGAGCCCTCATCACATCTTTGCTCAAGTGTCACCTCGAATGGATCTATTGAGAAGAGGCTGTGTAAACATAATACACATACTTTGAACTAGATTCTAAGTCTATGTGGATAACAGGTGTACTTTTGGTGGCTGGGACATACCTCATATTGGGTGGCCAATAGGGAGGCTTTCCACTTCGGGGGCTACCTCTGAATTGTCCTCTTCTTCTGCCTGGCGGAGGTCGAGTCATCCTACCCATATGTTTGAATGGAGTAATGAACTGTGGGTGAAATCTAATGTCAGGCTCTACATCTTCTCTTGAGTCCATGTCTTGCTCCCTTTTATTTTCTTTTTCTTTTTCTTTTTTCTTTTTTATTTCATTTTCTTTTCTTTTTTTTTTTGTCCCTCATGGAAATCTTGACTAAGTTCACAGAAATGGACTTATTAGTTTTGGGGGAGAAAATAGGGTGCATCCTCATATATCCCGACCTCCTCAACTGTGAATGGTTTGAGATCTCCTTTGACGTCGTAATCAATCCCATCTCTTATGAACTTCATGCACTGATGTAGAGAGGATGGAACTATGTTTTCATGTATCCATGGTCTCCCAAGCAAAGCATTGAAAGATGTATCCAAGTTTGTGATGTGAGACTTGGCTTCAGTCTTGCAACGTCTATCTATAATGGAAACACTATGGAGCTTAAGGCCCTATCACCTTATTCATTAAATCCTCTCAACATCATGTTTTCCTTCTAGAGTTTGGAGATGTCGATCCTCAAGTAAACAAGGGTTCTTAGACTCATAACATTGACTAATGCACCTTGGTCACCAAAACTCTGGATAGCTTATATCTGCCAACATCTGTTGTAATGTAAAGAGGGCGGTTGTTCTCGATCATCCCTAGTAATAGGTCTTCATCATTGAATGTAACTCCTAGAATGTCCTTCGAGTGGTGTGCCTCCTCTTTAGTAGCGATCAACTGAGCTAAGCATATCTCCGGATCAAGAAGAGCCTTGATTAGAAATTCTCTCATTTCTTTGGATAAGACAAGGGCATTATATATGCTTAACTTAGTGAACAAATTTCTAAGATGAGATAGGACATTATAATCAACTTTGACTTGGTCCTCCATAGGCATATCCATAGAGCATCCTGTGGAGGGGCTATCTACTCATTGAAACCAATGATTGTTTACCCTTATCCTAAGGTGCTACTTTAAGAGGTAGAACTTTGCCATTATGCTGGTTGACTTAGTGAATTCATGGAATGATGAATTTGTGGAAAGTTCTACCTTCTCATCAGGCATACCTATAGCTTCTCCTATGGGATCCTTGGAGTTGGTTGACTCTAAGTCAATCACAAGAGGTGAACCTGATTGATTCAAAAAGTTACGAGATTAGAAGAGAGGATAAAATACTAGAGCTATTATTATTTTCTAGACTTGGAGAGTTTTCAGGAATAAAATCAAGAGTATTAGAAGTGGACAAGATTTAAGTAAAATCTACTTTCTTCATTGATTTCTTTTTGGGTGGAGGTACATGGTAGAAATCAAGTAAAGTAAGTGGAGTAAGCAATTTAATGCCCTTGTCCACTAATAAAACACTCCTACTGGTATAAGAGGAGCTAGCAGAAGAAGAAGTAAAATGCGATGGATGGAGTCTTTGGACCCATGGTGGTTGCACCAAACTATCGAGCAAGTATGGTGAGCTTCACACTGTCACCATCCCCGAGTTGTCTTTGGCAACTAGCAAACCTTCTTGGTTTTGGAGGTTTGAGCTACTTTAGGTACATGGAAGGAAAGCTTCTTGATCTTAGAAATGATCTTTTTTGAGGTTTGGGATAAGGAGATATCCCAACCTTTCTTAGTCTTAAGAGGATTGCAAGTATCCCCAAGGATTACCCTAACAGATCTAGATGGTTATTCCAAGAAGCATTCTTTAGGGATAACTATAATGAATTATAGCTACACTCAAGTCAGTCCTTAAAAGTAATAAAATCCTCTAAGATATGGCTTAACATGCGGTGGTAGGGGCGATAGCTAGGATCATCGCTCTTGCCCACTTTCCTTTGGCCTTTAAGGCTCTAGTAACTAAAAGTCAGGTTTCTTTAAGAGATTTTTAAAGATTTTTCTAACAACCTCCCTCTTAAATGAATATGGCTTATTTAATCTATCGGTAAGAGTAGGTCAGTAATAGCTACCTGGCGGTGGATATGAGTACCGTTATAGGGTAGACTACTGAGGTGGTGGAAATGGTCATTGTGGCAGAAATGGTAGTCGGTATGATGGCCGAGGTGGTGGCAGAGGAGGTGGCAAAAGAGGCTGCTGATCTTGAGGTCTCTTATACTAGACTCTAGCTGGCTGCTTACCTTTATCCATTGACTCAACTTTCCTTGTCTTCTTCTCGAACACCTTTTGTGGCTTGGGTCAAGATGATTGGTCAGGAAAAGGGCAACTATTTGGCTTCCTCTTGCAGGCTAGCCGACTTGTTGATTAGTTTCTCAAATATTTTGATGGTAAAGCCCTTAAGCATGAAGGCGACTAGACCATGGATATTCTTAAGGAGAATCTCAATGACATTTTATTTGACTGTGGCTCACATTTCATGCTTAAGTTGCCACCTGAGAATATAATCAACAAGGGACTTGTTGGGATTTTGTTTCGCTACAACGAGATCTACAGTAACTCTTTGCTGAGCTCTAGCAAACCTCTTGATGAAGAGGTGCTCCAACTAAGAAAAAGTCTTCACCAAACTGTTGGGCAGTTTGATGTACCATTCAAATGAGACCCCTGCTAAGCTGTTGACAAAATGTTTAAACGAGTGCGTCATTGCCACTAGTGTTGCAATAATCGGTTCTAAAGTGTGCAATATACTATAGGTTCCCACTGCCATCAAAGATCTTGAAAGAAGGTGGCACAAAACCCTTGTGGTATTGAACTACATCAAATTCATTTGGGTATGGTCTACCCTTTGGAATGGATCTGCTACCCTTGGCTTGTATCGCTTCCCTCACCCATTGTTCCACCATATTCTTAATGTATTTTTCATGCATAGAGGTGCCATCTTATGACCTTCCTATGCATGCTACCAGCATCATCATCTGAGGGAGTGCACCTAGGATAGTTTAAAGTATGTGCCAACTCTAGTCGATCAGCTATCAAAGGAGAAGGTTGTGAGCTAGGGCTTAGTTCTACAATGCTAAAACCACTGCCATCAACTCCTCTACTTTCTCCTCCATCCTGTCTGTATGATCATCATTTTGCCTGAGTTGGTGGAGGAGGTGCTGAGTCAAGTGAGAAGTGTCACTTTCCTTGAGAACTGCACCTTTCTAGCTATGCTGATCCCACTGTAAATACCCTCGTGTGTCAACCATATGGACCTCAGCTATGTCATCCAACATTGCATCATCATCAGGATCAAAGCAGACACTATCCTCATCCTGGTCTGAATGATCACTCATGAGAAGTTATTTCTTCTCGATAAAGTAGTTTTCTAGGATGTCATCAATGACCTATCTTCTACTCTGCTTTGTTGGACTAGCATAAACACCGATGGTTTTGTTAGGCGCTCATCGACTCTATGCACGGATCACTCTTGATAAGACTCTCTCACTGGGAGGATCAACTACCATGAGGACTACGCCTATGTCCCCTCCCCTCTCTTCCTCTATCTACGATGGAGGTGGTGCGACCATGATACTTTTGAGTCACCACCCATAGTTTGGTAGAAGGTCGGGGGAGCTTGATCTCACCTCAATTGGTGGAACAGATGGAGTGGGATCCTTCGGTCATAGCCGAATCACCAGTGGGGATGGTCTTTCCCTGGATGGGGGCATCTAAAGCTTGGCGGGGGTGGTAGAAGCTTACGGTATTTATTTTTAGATGTATATGGGGGACACCATGCAGATCTGAGGGGGTACTTATTGAAGTGATCGAGTATGACATTGAGGTATGATATACTATCTCAAAAGATTGAGACATCACCCTTCAATGGACCTAATCTCCTAATATGGACTCCTAAGGCATGATGGGTCTTGATTGAACCATAGATTTTTCCCCTACTTTACATGGATGAATAAAGTAGGATTTATATTAAGTTTGGTTCTAAAGTTCTTTATGGAGGCAAGCCTCCATAGTTAATTACATCTTAAGGAAGGAGAATTCTTTAGAATACTCTCTATTAAAGTATGTAATTATTGTATCCAAATATTTCAAGGTTAAGACTATCAATAAATTGGTTATATTAGAAAATCAAATGAGAAAGATCAAGGAGAAGACTTATTTTTGGAAGCCAAAGGAAAAAAGGTAGGGAATGCTCATGATACTAGGAAGGCCTAGTGAGCATTCCAATCTATCCTATGGTTGGACTTTTTTATATATTTTCAAATTTGAGATTTATTTTTATTAGAGTTGAAATTTTATTAGATTACTAGAGCTTATCTACCAACACATGGTTATGAAAATGCCGAAGAGTTGAGGATTTATGCTTGTAGCCCAAAGGAAATAGCTACCTCGAATCCTAAATGAGTTTTGGCATAAGCCAAAGCACGACCTAAATCTTTTCAAATTTTATTTGTATTTGACACTTTGTTTTGACCAAGGCCATAGGATTTTTTATGTCTAAATGCATGATGAAAATGGATCATGGGCTAAATCAACATAAAAGAGGTAATTTCCATCACAGAGGAGACCCTCAAAGGTCATGTCTTCCTCTATCATGCAAGGATGGAAACCCTCTCTTAGCAAGAGTGAAGCAATATGCATGTATGATGTGAGATATACAACATTCAGCTAAGGGTTGCTAAATCTTTTAATTATCTTGATTTAATATCTAGGCTTTATGTGAGGTTATGAATTATTTAAAATTTTAGTTATGAGTTGTAGTTGGATAAAGATTTATTTTTTCCTAAGAGCCTAATCGCATCCACATGTCATACATAAACACCAATAATAAAAAAATTATGTAGAGGCATGTAATTTCTAATGCACAAGCTAAATATAACATCAAATATTTTATAGCTACCATAAAAGAATAAAAAGTCGGTGTGGTCGGGCACTGCCGTACAACTCAAAAAGAGAAATTGGGTAGAGCTCTACCCTTATACAACCCGAAATATGAAAAATAATTATAATTTATAAATGAATAAATGTTGTTGGGGTATTCGAATTTTTTTTCTTCATGTCCCTTCCTTCTTTGATTTAGTAGGCTTCAAGGCATCACATGGTCAATGTTCATCCTATTCCCCATAACACTAATCATAATTCTTAATGCAAAACTACATTAAAAATAGGAAAAGTAAATCTAACTACACTTGTAAAATAAGTGTTAGCTAACCACATACAATCCCAAGAAGTTATGTATATAATTTGGACTTAGCACCCTGCACATGGGTAACCAAGCCCACATGTCCTAATTTGGATTATGCTTAGGGGTTTAAGCAACCTACAAAAGAGTACATTTATAGTTATTTTAAGCACCCCTTTAAGCAATCCCCTATAGAAAATATGATTAGGCTAGTCACGACCTAACATATAGTATACAAAACATACACCCTAACATCCAGTCTAAAATAATACATCATAAAATCAAACATACATCATACCATGCACCATCCTAACATAAAGCTAGAAGTGGTGACTTAGTTCTAATGTGTGTGTTAAGTTTTGTGTGGTATGTCCTAACTAGACATTAAGGTTATGATTTTCTAAATGCGAAAGGATTTAATCATAAGAGGTTGACTTCACTTTAAGTGGTTTAATTGATTTGAGAATTTTATTTAGTGTTTTCTTTTGTTTCATTTGACTTACACTTAGCAACTAAGTGTTATAAAGAGAAGAAAAAGAGAGGATCACTCTCTTTCATCCCTACATAAAGTCATTTCTAAAGCATGTTAATTAACTCAATTCTCTTTAGTGAATGCTTATTACATGTTATAAATTAATCTTAAGTTTAGGTTCACTTTAAATAATCATTTTCAATATGAAAGATATCTTAAGAATAAATTGATTGAATTACTATCACATGACACATGTTCAACCATTCCTTTCCATCGTATGTAATATGCATATGATTAAGTCCTAAGCATACCTACTCATACAATATGTTTTATCACACTTGCATGATGGATGTGAGTATGTATATTTAAAGTTTATATTTTTCATTTGATTGAATTATTTCATCATATTAATTTAAAACTCTATCTAAATTCTTATATAAAAATACATAGGGATGAAATTAAATAGGTATGTGTCATTATTAACCAGGGAAGTGAGGTAATCAAATGACCTCCTTGGGGCTAACTAAAGCCTCGTATTCTGGGGATGTCCAGACTATATACCATTACATTCAACCATATGTAAATTAGCATACATGAATCATAAGAAAGAGAAGTCTAAATCACATGATCAATTAATTCAATCACTTGAACAATTACAAATGCATGTATTTTTGATAAAAAGAAAAGGGGTTCTAATTTCATAATTAAATACACACACATATGTATAAGAGCCATAAGCTAGTACATGTCATTGTTAACCAGGGAAGTGAGGTAATCAAATAACCTTGTTGGGGCTAACTTAAGCCTCGTATTCCTGGGATGTCCATAATTAATATTTGCTATTCTCAAATGCATATGGATGTACACATAAATAAAGGAAGTAAAACCATGCAAAGATTATATTTTTTACTTGATTGAAACATTTATACATATGGATTAAAGTTCTTATTCAAATTCTAATATAGAAATACATGTAAATGAAATGAAATAAGCATTATCGCTATTAACCAGAGAAGTGAGGTAATTAAATGACCTCCTTGAGGCTAACTAAAGCCTCATATTACCGAGATGTCTGGACTATATACTTATTAACATTCAAATGCATGTAAAGCTACACATGAATCAAAGAAAAGAAAGCTTCAATCCATACACTTAAGGTATAATCACATATATTTTCTATATATTTATAACTAGCATTCATAGCATATGTAATTCATTTATGAGCTTTGGAAAAAATACATTTGGATTTAATAGTGATAATAGTGACATATATATCAAATTAAATCAACACATACAAGCTTGACATAAAGGAAACCATTTAATTTAATTAATTTTGCAAAAGATGAATGCATGAATCAAATGACATACAATATTTAACATAATTGGAGAGGAATAAATAAACATAAGCATATGATTTCATTCAACCAAACTAATTCCTTAGGACAATCATATCAAACAAAATTATTTAAAGCAAACCAAAGCTCTTTAATATCATTTTTAATTAGATGTTTAACTTGATTTAAGGAAAGAGAGAAAAAGAGAAAGAGGTTTGCTAATCCTAATCCCATCCCATATTTGTAGGTTAATTTGATTCAATGAGAAGGTAATTAGGTTGATTTATAGATTGAGTTACTATATAAATTAAATCAATTAATTAATCCTTATTGATGTTACCTTAAAGTAATTATCCAAATAATTATGAGCCAATGTGATATGCAAATGAATTGAAAAGTAAATTAGCAATGGTCCTATGAAATGAAGGGGCCTAATGCAATTGGCTCATTATTAATAGTTAATTAAGCTTAAGGAGCTCTCTTAATTACTTTTATGATTTTCCCACACATATGGGTAAATCATAATTTCATTAAATCTCTTTAGGCTATTGAAGACCTAAAGATCTACCCATGAATTAATTAGGTTCAGATGTATTTTAAGATTTAATTAAACTAATTAAGTAATTAATTAATCCATTAATACATAATTAATTCCTCTTGTAAAAGTGAAGAAAATTTAGGGAAAAGATTAGGAGAGAAGCCCCAATCCAATTCCCTAAGCCTCCTCACTGTTAAATAGTGCTAAATGACCCAATTAATTAAGCAAGCTACTATTCATATGGTTAATTAAAAATTATTAAGTTAAGAAGGTAATTAAGGCATAATCATTCAATTTTCCCTATTAATTTACCAATAAATCCCAAGAAAATTAGGGGAGGTAGAGGTCATCCCCCTAAATAATCTCAGAAAATTTAAAGTTAACCAATTAAATAATTAGGGAGTAATTAGGGTAATTAAAATTTCAATTAAACTTTAATTAAGCATAATTACTATTTAAAATCAATTAAGGATAATTTTAATGGATTCCTCTCTAAAATAGCTTTAAAATGAGCCTTTATTAGTAGTTTTTAGATTTTTATATAATTAGTTATGAATTATGAAAGTTTTAGCCTTAAAAACTAATTAATTAGCTTTAATTAAGCCTTAATCCCATCGATGCCATGTGGAACGCTAATGCGGTGCACTTTCCACATGGCATCGCAGGATTGGATGTTTAAGTAGTCACATCCACGGCTGACTCGGATGGCAGCATGACGCAATTACTCGTGAGCCATCTAATCTAAGATCGGATGGTCATGATCAAACTCACGGTTAATGAAGGATTAAATGGATGATCTAGCATGATCTAATGACTGTCCATTCCAATCATGTAGAACGGATGGCCCGTGATCTCTCTTCCCATGAGCGACAACGACGGAGCCCGTCTGCCATGGATCACTCGATTCGAGCTCACCCGAGCTTGAATTTACTCTAAAGTAACCCCACACCTTTGTGTGAGTGATCCACGAAGATCCAATGGCTATGATCGAGTCATATGCAAATTTTCTTCAAAATGCTCCAACCCATTTTAGGCTAAAGAGCTCAGTTTCAATGGATTTACCTCACTAGAGATAAGATTGGCGGTTTGCATGCTTGATGAAGTTTGGTATAATTGAGATGAATCCCTATTGAGTAGCAATTGGATTGGTTCCAAGTGGATTGATCAGAAGGCCAAGAATGGTGCTTTAGAATTTGATGAAAGTTCGTCCTTCGGTAGGCTTGGAGCTTGAGAAAAGGTTTGCTTGGCTTCGATGATGTGCATGGAAGGTGTGTGGAAGAGTAATTGAGTTTTGGCTGAGAGATGATGGAGTTGGAACCAAGGATGAGCTCCCTTATTTTGGCTTTACATGGAAAGAGAAAATTTGAAGTGGGGAGGGCTTGGGAATGAGCTTGGGAGTTTGTTTCTGGGAGCTGCAAGTGAATGGTGTGATTTTCTGTGAAAATTGAGGGGGTATACCCCTAAATTGGCTATGGTAGATGGACGGGATTGCTTCCCCAATTTTGGCCTACCAACCATCATCAGAGCATCAGAGGGGTTGCAATCGAGTCCATGTGGCACGCCATGAGTGGAAAAATGCATGGGAGGTGGCTCAAAGCTTGATGTGGGCTGATGTCCCTTGATCTTTTAATTTCTCGGCTGGGAGGTAGGTGAGTTAGCTCACCTCGCTTTGGTCCATGGCAAGCCTAGCCCACTTAGGGTGGGCTAGGTGGCTAGGTGATGTCCCATTTGGGGTGAGTGAGGGCTGCCAAGTGATGGGAGAAGTGGACTTTGCTAATTTGAGCAAAATCTCACATGGAGGCATATCTAAGGGGGATTTGCCTTAGGTTTGGGCTGATTTTGTGCTGACTTAGGATGAGTATGGGTCAAGTTAGGTCAATTGGTTTCATGGGTTTTGGCTTGATTTTGTCAAATGGGTCAATTTGGGTCATGTTGGGTTAGGTTGACCAATTGGTCAAATTGGGTCAAACTAGGGCTTGGGTTAGGTTCAAATGATGATTTGAAGTGTTTTGTTGAAGTGGTTTCAATCAATTTAGCCTAGGTTTGATTTTGGCCCATTTGGATTCATATAGGTCAAATGGGTCAAGTTATTAATTTGACCAAATTAGCATGGGTTGGGTGTTGGTTCAAGTTCAATTGGTTAATTGACAATGATTTGTATTGGTTTGAATCAATTTGGATTTAATTTGGATATTGGCCACTTAAACCCTTTAGGTCAATTTGGACTAAGTTGGGTTAGGTTGACCAATTGCTCAAATTGGCCTCAATTATGGCTTTGGTCAAGTTCAATAATCAATTTGGAATGAACTTCAACCATTGGTTGCAATCAATTTGGTTTGAATCATGATTTGACCTATTTTGACCTTTTAGGTCAATTTGGGTCAACTTGAGTCAAATGGCCAATTGGGTTTGGTTTAGCTCAATTGATGGTCAAATCATGTTCAATCATTGATTATGAGTTAGTGTGAATCAATGGTTTCAATTGATTTGGTGTATAAGAGTTTTGACTAATTTGGGTTTCATATAGGCTAAATGTTGACTTGGTCAAATGACCAAGTTGACTTGGTTTGACTCAATTTAAGACAATTGATCATCCTAGGGTGATCAATGATCATGATATGAAGTTTGGATGGACTTGGTTCAATCTAATTTGGATTGGATTAAAACTTGATTCAAATGAGTTCCTTAGGCCACTTTAGGTCAAGTGAACCTAAATGGGTCAATTGGCTTGATTTTAGTTTGATTAAAGTTTAGTTGGAATTATATATGAGTTTAAGATTGAAATATAAATCCAGCTGTAATCAAATTGGGCTATGGTGGGTTTTGATTCATTTAGAATTTTCAAGTCAGAAGGGCAAAGTTAGGTTTGGCTTGGACTAATTTTAATTTGGCTTGATGATTGTAGGTTTCATTTATATTTGGAAACATGATTTAAGGAATGATTGATTCAAGAGAAAATCTGTTAATTTTGGCTTGATTTAGGTGGGTTTTGGCCAAGTTCAAGGAAGTTGCTTAAAGGGCTTAAATTGGGTTTTGGCTATTTGAGTTTATATTTCATTTATATTTGTGAATATAAATGAAGATATAAATTATTTATGAGAAAATCACTTGAGTTTGGAGTGATTTGGAAGCAAATTTGACTAAGCTCATTGAGGTAGGTAAAAAGGGATTAGAAGAAAATCAATTTATTTTGATTTAATTTTGATCATTGGAATGTGGGTTTTATTTATAATTTTGTATATAAATGATGGAATAATTGATTTATAAAGAAATCAATTGATTTTGGGTTGATTTGGGTTAAGATTTGGTTAAGCTCATGGAGGTAGGTCCATATGGCTGAAGAAGGGTCTTGTGGATCTAGATTTTGTTTGATTTAGTTTTGGTCATTTGAGTTTATTTTTCATTTATATTTTTGAATATAAATGAAGATATAAATAATTCATGCATAGATCAGTCAAGTCTAGAATTCAATCATAAAGCTTAAGGAGGATTTGGGAGTTTAAATTTGATTTTGGGTTTCAATCATTTGAAATTGAGTTTTGGACTTGAATTTGATAAATGATTGAGGGATTGAATTGATCTTGGAAAAAATCAATTGAATTTGGATTGATTTGAATTTGAGTAAGGCTAAATGCACAAGATAAAATCATAGGGCTTAGGAAAGATTTTGATCTTGGATTTGATTATGAGTTTTAATCATTTGGTTTGGGATTTGGATATGGATTTGGATATTTAAATTTGAGGTTTGGTTTGAGAAGGTAAACATAGGTTGGGTTTAGGCCATAGGATGGACAAGTCTCCCTAAATCCCTAGGCATAAACTACCCCTATGGAGAACCCTTCTATGTCTAAGCTTAGGTCAAGTGTTTACCTAATCACTAGAAGTGTCTTAAGACTAAGGAACTCTTAGTGTCTGTATAAGTTTCATAGATCTATGATGAGGAGGTTAAGAACTCACTCTAAAAGTGAGGTCAACAAAATGACTTCCAATAGGTGTGGTGTAACTAACAAGGCACATTGCACGTATTGGTGTTGACAACAATGTCCAAAGGATTGCAAGCTAACAAAATGATATATACCTAAACCCAAAATGTAGACATAATCATGATCTTAGTGCAATACAAATCAACTTATGCCAAGGGCATAAGAGAGGAAGGACGGATCCACTGAGGGATCAGGTATATGAACCTTCCATTAGGGAAGCAGGTTTGAGTTATCCGCTGGGGATAAGGGTTTGAATTTAATATATGATTTAGGGAAGAAGATCCTCTGGGGATTAGAATTGATAATCTGTTGAGGATGGGTGTATGAACCTTCCACTAGGGGAGCAGACTCAAGTTATGTAGGATTGATTTCATGGTTGTATCCACTAGATAGGATATGGTTTGGTTTAATTTGATTTGAGGTTGAGGGAATATCTGCTAGAGATATGAGCTCAGATCCACTCAAAATATGAGAGGATTTAATTGATGGACCCTATTGGTGTGCGATGGATCTACTAAGAAGGGTATATCAGCCTTGGCCTATCTCAGGTTTACAAATCCAAAGGGACAATCTACCAGCCACAAGGTAGGACTATCAACCTAATGGTTGTCTTTCGGTGAGCAATGGTTGAGCTAAGAAGAAAGCGTAGCAGACTTACATCTTCCAAAGTTAGGGTGATCTATTAGTAGCACAATAAATCGAACCCAACCTAGGGCGACTACTGAGTGAATGGATAATATTTCTTTAAGTAGAGCCCATTTATTAGAAGCATCAGGTGCTCTCCCTTATGATTGATAAGCTGATAAGATCCTCCTTGGTAGGTCCTATAGCATCGGGCTTTCCTCGGTCTTCCAATCATCTATCTTCAATGGCAACACTATGGAGCCTAAGGCCCTCTTGCCTTGTTCATTGAATCCTCTCAACATCATCCTTTCCTTTTGTAGTTTGGAGATGCCGATCCTCAACTAGGAAAGTGTTCTTAGACTCATAATATTGACCATGCTCCTTGGTCAACCAGAACTCTGGATAGCTTTATATACCAACATCCACTGCAATATAAAGAGGATGGTTGTGCTCTGTCATCCCTAGAAGTAAGTGTTCATCACTGAATGTAACCCCTAAGATGTCCCTCGAGCAGTGTGCCTCATCTTCAATAGTGGTCAGCTGAGCTAATCATATCTCTAGATCAAGAAGAGCCTTGATTAGAGATTCCCTCATCTCTTTGGATAAGACAAGAGTGTCATATATTCTTAACTTAGTTGGCAACTTTCTAAGATGAGCTTGGATGTTATTGTTTACCTCACTTTTGGAGTGAGTTCTCAACCTCCTCTTCTTAAAATTAGGAGTCTTCTAGACACTAACACTTCCCTAGTCATAAGATACTTCTAGTGATTAGGTGAACACTTAACCTAAACTAAGATACTTAGAAGGGTTAATCATAGGATTAGGCCATACCTTAGGGACTTATGAAAATTACATACCCTATAGCCTAAACCCAATCCATACGCACCTTCTCAAATCCAAATCAAATTCAAATCTCAAACTCAAACCTCAAATTCCAATTCATATTCTAAATCCAAATCTAAATTCCAAATCATTTGGTTGAAATCCATGATCAAACTCAAATTCAAAACCCTTTCTAAGCCCTTTGCTTTCATCCTATGGACTTAGCCTTAACCAAATTCAAATCAATCCCAATTCATTTGATTTTCTCAAATATCAATTTATTCTTTCAATCAAACTATCAAATTCTAATTCAATTCCAAATTAAATGATTGCAACCCATAATCAAATCCAAAATCAAAATCCTCCTTAAAACTTTATGATTGAATTTCATAAGTTTAGTCAAATCTCCACCTATGTTATCCCAAACTTGATTGATTTCTTTATATATCAATTATTCCTTTATTTATATTCATAAATATAAATGAAACCCAATTTTAAATGATCAAAACTAAATCACAAAATTGATTTCCTTCTTAGCCCTTTTGACTTACATCCATGAGCTTGGTCAAATTTGCTTGCAAGTGATTTTCATGAATCATTTATATCTTCATTTATATTCCCAAATATAAATAAAATATAAATTCAAATAGCCAAAATTAAATCCAAAATCAAACCAAAATCTAATTTATACCCTTTAATCCAATTTCTTGGACTTAACCAAAACTAATCCAAATCAAGCCAAAAAACCAATGTATTTTCTTTGAATCAATCATTCCTTCAATCATCTATCCAAATATAAATGAAATCTACAATTATTAAGCCAAATCAAAATCAACTCAAGTCAAACCCAACCTAGCCCATTTAACTTAAAATATTCAAATGAGCCAAAACTCATTTGAACCCACACCAATTGCAATTGGATTTAGATATCAATCCTAATTTCATATAAAAACTCAACTAAATCAAACTCAATTGAAAATAAGCCAACTAAACCCAATTAGCTCACTTGACCCAAAGTGGCCAATTTGACCTATATGAACCAAAATCCAATTCAATCTAAATCAAAGTAAATTAAGTCAATCCAAACTTCATGTCATGATTGTTGATCATCCTAGGTTAATCAATTGTCATGAATTGGGTCAAACCAAGTCAACCTACCTCACCAAGTTAACCCTTTAACTCATATGAACCCAAAACTAGCCAAATTTCAACCAAACCCAAATTGATTGCAACTAATGGCTCAAGTTCATTCCAAATTGACTATTGAACTTGACTAAAGTCTCAATTGATCCTAATTGACTCACTAGACCCAAAACCCATTGAATTCAACTTGACCTTAAGGGTAAAATCAACCTAAAACTCAATCAAATCAAAATTGAAGTTAACTAAAGCCTACAATATATTTCAAATGATCAACCAAACCCAAACCAAGTCATGATTCAAGCTAATTTGGTCAATTGGGTCAAATTGGTCAACTTGACCCATTTGACCCAAATGAACTCAAATGAGCCAAAATAAAATTTAAATCAAATTAAACTAAATCAATGGCACCAATACACTCCAAATGATCATTTGAACTTGATTCAACCCTTGGTTTACCAATTGGTCAGCCTAACCAGATTTGACCTAATTTAGCCCAAATAGGTCAAATTGACCCAAATTAAACCAAATGAAATCCAAATAACATGAAATTTGTCCAACTCACTTTTGACTCATTTCAAATCTTCCCAAATCAAATTCAATGCAAATGACCACTTTGCCTTTGGGTCAAGGGCATCCCATGGGAAAAGACACTTGCCCAAATGGTCATTTCTTTTTCTTTGGCCACTTGACACTCATCCATTAGTCCCTAAGGACACTAACCAACTTGACCCAAGAGGTTGTTGGCCCAGCCATGACTCATGGGCAGGTGAAATCACCTCCCCTCCCCCATTGGAACACTAGACAAGCAAGGACTCCCACTCCCCTTGCCTTGGCTGCATTCTCACACCTTGCTCCACTCAAGTGAAGCCACCTAGGATGATTCCCTACCATTACCAACCACCCCAAGCCATAGGACATCCACTAGGGGCCAAAAAAATCAAAATAAAAGGGGGATTTTTGGCCAAAACCAAAGATAAGGAGATACAGAAAAACTCTTTCTCCTACACTCATTTCACTCTCCTATAGCTCCCAAACTAACCAGCAACCATTCCCACTTGGTTTTTGAGCAAAAGACATCAAAATTAAGTGGATTCTGATGAGGAAGTAGTGGCAATTAGAGAATTTGAACCCATTCCAAAGTTTCTTCTTGCACTCAGGAGCATGCTCGGGTCATCACCGCGGTCGAAAATCATCCCCGGTGAGGTAATTTTAAGAACCATAGCCGGCCTTAGAAGCTTTTGTTTGTGATGGTTTTTGCATAATTTTGGGAATTTCCCTTAGATAAACTTTGTAATTTTCATTTTATATCATCCCAATTCAAAAATAGAAGTTTTTCGGTGTAAATCGATGCAAAAATGAGCCCATTCGGGTGAGATTTCATTCAGATTTCACAAAAATTCCATAATTTCCATCGGTTTGCATTGTTCCTGTCACTTTCACTGATCGAAGAGTAGTAGCCATCCAATCCCACATTCAGAGGATTAGACGATCCAAATTGTGTGGCAGATCCATCCATTTTAGCCCTTCAGATCGCATGGATCAATGGACCCCCGGTGATCAATGTCTTGTTCCCTCCTCTTTTCGCTCACTGGCGGCCACCATGCTAACCAATCACCGCATGCCCACATGCACCATGCTGAACTACGGCATCAATCATCTGATGCCGGCATGGCAATACGTTAGGCGCCGCAGTGTCAGCTTAAGTAGGAAATTCAACCTTTTTTTCGATTTTTAATTTTTTTAAAAATCACCTAAAACTTCAAAAATTCTTAGAAAATAAAATACATAAAAAAATTATAAATAAAGGCTATTTGGATTTATCTTTCAAAGAGGAATCAACAAACTCAAAATCCCCAAATTTGACTCAATAGTTTGAGCTTAATTTGACTTTAGAAAAAAATTAAATTTTATTAATTACACTAAAAATACATATCAGATTAAGTTGAAATTTTCAAGGATTGAAATTGAAGTTAAAATACACCAATCATAAAAACTTCAAGTTGAAAGGATTTTTGGATTGGAAGATATTGCATTCTGAAGTTCAAATAGTAAAATTAAATTGATGGACTTTATAAAAATATGGAAAATCATTTCAATCAGTTGAAACTTTGGAAAATTATAACAAATCATAGAAAATCTAAAAAATAAATACACATTTTAATGGTATTTCAAAGAAGAATTTAATAAAAAATATTAATTGAGTAATTAAGGCTTAATTTGGGTTTAATTAAAAAACTTAATTAGCTTAATTACTCCCTAATTACTCAAGTGATTAAATTCAAACTTTTGAGGTTGATTAATGGGATGACCCATACCCCCATAATTTTCTTGGAATTTATTGCTTAGTTAATTAGGGAAATTGGTTGTCTTAGCCTTAATTACTTAATTAATTATGCGATTAATTAACATGCTAACAAGCAGAAACTATAAATTAAACTTGACAATCTTTGTATGACAGTGAATGAGCATGGGGAATGAGATTGAGACCACTTTTCTAATCTTTTACCCAAAGTTCATTCCACTTGACTTGAAACTAATTAATTTGAGACTATTTAATGGTTTAATTCACTAATTAAATGGCTTAATTAATTAAATTAAAATTCATAATCATTGCATATCTCATCTAATTAAGTTTCTTGGGTAGGTGTTCAACAACCTAAGAAAATCCTATGGAAATTATAATTAGCCCCATGTGTGGGAGAATTATAAGAGTACTTAATTAAGTTCCTTAACTTAATTAAGCCAATTACATTAGGCATTTTATTTCTTTGGGTCATTGATGATTTAAATTCCAATTCATGTGCATATCATGTTGGCTCATAATTAATTGGTTAATTACTTTAAGGTAACATAGATAAGGGTAATTAATGGACTTAACTCATATTGTAACCTAATTAATCTATAAAATCAACTTAATTTCTTTTCATTGAACCAAATTGATTAACCAATATGGAAATGGGTTAGGAGCAGCAAATGATTGAATCTCCTCTTTTCTCTAAATCAAATCAAACATCCAAAAATAACTTAATAAGAAGCTTTGGTTTACATTAAATGATTGTATTCGATATGATTGTCCTTAGGAATTTGTTTGATTGAATGAAACATGTGTTTTATGTCCTATTATTCCTTTCCAATCATATTAAATGATGTATGTCATGTGGTTCCATGCATTCATATTTTCAAAAATGTTTAAACTTAAATGAATTTCCTTTATGTTATGCTAGCATGTGTTGATTTAATTTAATATATGTGTGGCTATTGTCACTATTAAATCCAAATATATTTTCTAAAAGCTTATAAATGAGTAATAACATATGAAGTGATAGTAGTTATGATTAGATATAGGTTTGCATGTGCTTATAGCTAAAGTATGTGAAATAGAGCTTTCTTTTATTTAATCTATATGTAGTTTTACATGTATTTAAATGCTAATAAGTATATAGTCTGGACATCCTGGGAATATGAGGCTTCAGTTAGCCTCAAGGAGGTCATTTGATTACCTCACTTCCCTGATTTAACAATGACGCATCGTTATTTGATTTGTTTGCATGTGTTCCTACATTTGGGATGAAATTCACATATGTGTTCTAATCAAATAAAAATATAATTTTGCATGATTTTCTTTCTCTTAATTACATATACATTCATGTAGTGAGATAGCAAAGTATATTGTGATATCCCAGGAATGAGGCTTTTAAGGAGGTCATTTGATTACCTCACTTCTTGATTTAACAAAGGCATGTACTCGCTTGCATCTCTTTACATGTTTATGTATATGTGGCTAAAGGATGAGAATCCCTCTTTTATACTAAGAATACATTCATTCATGCATTTCATAATAGATGATTGAATTAATTAGCCATATGATTTGGGGTCTCTTTTCTTATTGATGTAGAACATCATCAGGATCCAAAAATTAGAGCTCAAGGTGCATTTACAAGATCTCAAGCTAAAGCCCAAGAAAATTCAAGAAAGAAGAAGGCATAGCCCAATAGCCCTAAGGCCCATTTTATGATTTCATCTTTTATTTATGTAATTTTAATTTTCTTCTAGAAACTCCATGTATAAAATTTTGTATTTAAAAATTCAAAGCATGACATGTGAGATGGTTGAATCCACATAAAATAATAGTATGTGAAATGGGTGGATGTCATAAAATAATGAAGTAATTTAATGCTTCACATTAATGTGGCCTCCCACCTTTTTCCATGTTTTAATTCTTTTCTTTAGAAAGATTCTTGTAATGGCTATAAATAACCCCCTCACTAGAATGAAGAAGATCTTTTGGTAATTACAAATTATTGAGTTATTCTTGTGGTTTGAGAGCATGGTGGCCAAACCTTGGCAATATTTAGTGGGAGCTGCCATTATCCAACCAAGTTCTCTCAATCTCATCAAAAGAAAGAATGTCCACATCCATCAAATTTGGTATCAGAGCGAAGCCTGAAAGAGCAAATTTGGTCAAAAGTTTGCTTCAACAAAGGGAGCATCTCAAGTGGTGGACTTGTCTTTAAACTTGTGAGTTTTTCTTGGACTTGTGAGGTTAATTAATTTTCTTTTATATGATAGTTTAAATACATAGTAGCTTGGAAAATATATGTTTCTTGCAAGTTTATGATGATAGCATAAAATTTTAATTAGTAAGCTACATTATATATTTTAGTCATTTTCCAATTATGTGAACTTGCACTCCCCAAATCAAAATCAAATTACTTGCTTTATTATCTTTGTTATTATTTATGTTAATTTTAGAAGTTTCTTTAATTAACTTATAATAGAGTGCCAACTCCTCAAATACCGCTCGAGGCTAATAGGGATAGATGAAGAAGATTCATATTCAAACCATAGAAAAACCACTTAGAAGATCATCAATTGTTAGAAATGGTGGAAGGGAAGAAAATTATTTTAAGATATTAGAAGACTATAATGATCCATCTCAAAGAGTTAAAGTAGAAGCCCCAACTTATGATGGTATATATGACCCAAATAAATTTTTTGATTGGTTAGTTCAATTGGATGACTTCTTTGATTGGTATAAAATGGATGATTACCAAAGGGTTACTTTGCTAAAATGAAATTGATAGGGCATGCTAAAATTTATTGACAAATACTTTAGCTAAAGAATAAAGATTAGAAAGGACAAACCTCACTTGGATAGAAATGAAAGAAATGTTAAGAGCAAAGTATCCTTAGCATCATGATAAGAACATAGTAAATTATTAACTTTGAGACAAGATAATCATCTTGTAACTAATACTTGAATATTTTGAAGATCTAGTTTCTATGTGCTAATAATAATGATTGTCAATTAGCTAATAAATTTATTATTGGACTTAAGGACATTAGAAATGAAGTTGAATTATTTGACAATATTTAAAGGATGCATTTCATTATGCATTATTGGTTGAATAACAAAAGAAATCTATTTTTTCTAAAAGTCAAGTACCTTCCATTTCATCCCATAGATCTATTATTAAACCCACCCATCCAAATGACCCAACCCTTTTTCCTAAAACTTCAATTGAAGGGAGCTCTAAGCACTAGGGAAGTAATATGTTTTAAAAATGTCATAAAAGGGTCATATGCAAAATCAATGTAAAGCTAAAATCTTATTTTTAGAAGAAGTTGAAAACCTAGTAGATGATGATCTAGAAGAAGTTTATGATGACACCCCATTATCTGATGAAGAATTGGAATTAACAAATGACCCTTAGGTTAATATGATGAGATGTCTTACTATAATTAAAAATGAGGCAAAAGATTGGAGAATAGCATGTATATTTTGTGTATTAAAAAGAGTTGTAGGTTAGTTATATATGGAGGAAGTGCTATGAACATCATTTCAACACACACCTTAACTCGAGCCAACTTAAAATTTGAACCTCACCACCCATTTCATGTTAGGTAAATCATACATCTCTTCCCATCACCAATCGATGTTTAGTCCCAATTAAAAAGCTATGAGGATCAAATTTGGTGTGATGTTCTCCTATGGACATTGCTCATATTCTCTTAGGGACAACCTTGGTTGTATGATATAAATGTTATTCACTATTGGAAAATACTTATATTTTTGAAATAATAATAATAAGAACTTAAACTACCAATAAAGCTAGTAGATAAAACACCCTCTATAACACCACACAAAATAACTTCTAACTTGCAACCTAATTCTCTATTGAAGAAAAATGGCAAACTTCAATCAATTATCATAAAAAATCCTACTATTAGGCTTAATAATATCATTTCTAATTCTTACCTTAAAACATGTACTCTTTTTGCTTTGACCCCAAAGATAGAAATAGTAGAGAGCTTTATGAAAAGAAGATTCATTTCTTCATACAGTCATACAGAATCTAATGAGACTCACATACCTTGTTCTCTTCTTTCTAATTTTAAAGATATTGCACCAATAAGCTTCCGACCTACCTAAGAGACATTCAACATGCTATTGAGTTCTTACATTCTCAACATCCTAATCTTCCACATTATAGGATGAACCCTACCGAGCATGTTGATATTAAAAGACAAGATGAGGAATTATTAAAAAAAGGGTTTTATTCAAGAGTGTCTTAGCCCTTGTGCAGTCCAAGCATTACTAACTCCAAAGAAAGATGAAACATGATTAATGTGTGTTGATAGTCGAGCAATAAATAAAATTACTATCAAATATAGATTTCTATTCCTCGATTAGATGATATGTTATAATTCTGAGTAAATTTTTTTCAAAGATTGGTCTAAAAGTGGATATCATCAAATTTAGATTAGATCGAGATGAGTGGAAGACGACTTTAAGACCCCTAATGGACTTTATGAATGGCTTGTCATGCCCTTTGGACTTTCAAATGCTCCAAGCACATTTATGAGATTAATGAATACTATTCTTAAATCATATATAGGTAAATTTTTTATGGTGTATTTTGATGATATTATGATTTTTAGTCTAAGTGAAAATGAGCATCTACAACACCTACAAAAAGTCTTTGAAATACTTAGACAAGAGAAATTATACATTAATTTAAAAAAGTGTTTCTTTTTGTAAGCCGAGGTAAGCTTTTTAAGCTTTATTATATCCACTACTGGACTTAAACCTGATCCTTCTAAAGTGAAAGCAATCTTAGATTGGCCATCATTTAAAAGTTTTACTAAAGTTAGAAGCTTCCATGGTTTAGCCACTTTTTATCAGATATTTATCAAGAATTTTAGTACCATTGTTGCTCCGATAACTGATATACTAAAATTAGATAAATTTTGTTGGACTCATAATGCACAAAAGACCTTGGAGCAAATTAAAGGTTTTATCACTTCTGCACCAATCCTTAGGCTTTCTAATTTTTCTAAAGCCTTTGAAGTGACATGTGATGCTTCAAGAATTGGGATAAGTAGAATTTTAAGACAAGAGAACCATCCTATAGCATTCTTTAGTGAAAAGTTAAATGAAGCCAAACAATGATATTCCACTCATGATAGAGAGTTTTATGTTGTAATTCAATCCTTCAGGCTTTGGCGACACTATCTCTTACATAGAGAATTTATACTTAATTAAAATTTATTAATACTCAATGAAAATTAAGTCATAGGCATGCAAAATGGGTTGAATTTTTACAAGATTACTCTTTTGTTCTAAAGCATAAGCCTAAATTGAGAATAAACATCTTTGATGCTTTATCCATGATAAACATAATGATTTCCTCTTTAGAATTGAGAATCCTAGAATTTAATAAAATTAAAGATGATTATATTGTGTTGACTTTCACTAATTTATCTTCAACACCTAGATAAACCAATAACTTTACAAGAGACATATTCTTAATAACAAATGGATATTTATATGAAGGAAAATAACTATATTCATCTTCTCTAGAATTCAATTCTTATCAGCTACATGATGGGGCGGGTCATTTTGGAAAGGATAAGATATATTTATTATAAAATAGATTTTGTTAGCCTTCATTAAAAGCGAGATGTTCAAATTAGTGGCTCAATGTTTACTTTGTGACGGTAAAAACTATCAAACAAAGGTCCCGGAAAATACACTACCTTACTTGTTCCTTATAGGCTTTGGGAAGATCTATCAATGGATTTTATTCTAGGATTACCTAGGATAGCTCGAGGATATGATAGTATTTTTTTGTAGTGGATAGGTTCTCAAAATGGCTCATTTCTTACCTTGTTCAAAAACAAATGATGCTTCTATATACTAATTATTATTTTTAAGGAAATAGTGCACTCCATGGTCTCCCTTTAACCATTACGAGATGTTAAGTTTGTCTCATATTTTTGGAAAATATTATGAAAATTATTAGGTACCAAATAAAAATTTTCTTCTGCCTTTCACCCACAAACTAATGGACAAACTGAAATAGTTAATTGTACTTTAGGAAATTTGTTTAGATGCTTGGTAAGTAGAATTTTAGGAAATTAGTATTTATATTTACCAACCTTAGAATTTTTCTATAATAGTCATATTTCTAGAACTACAAAAAAATCACCATTTGAGATAGTCTTTGGTCAAAACCCAAGAAACTAATAGATGTAGCAAACCTACCATCTCATGTATTTTCGATGCAACATTCTCATTTGCTAAGATTTTCAAAGCCTCCATGAAGATATAAAATCAATATAAGTAATGAAAATTATGCTTCTAAGGCAAATCATAATCCTTCAATGAATGAATATAAAGAAGGTGATTATGTATTGATTCACACTTGGCTTGAGCATTATCAAACCATTAGATATAAGAAATTATATGCACGAGCTTGTGGTCCATTTAAAATTCTTAAGAAAATTGGAACTAATGCTTATCACCTTGATTTTCTTTTCACTCATTCATTATTAATATTGAAGATATTCTATCATATGAAGGAATTAACAAACCTCCACTTGTTGTATAGCTCTTTAGCAGAGATATAACGCATTGCTGTAAGCCCTCTTTCTTTGAAGTTAACTATATTATCATCGAGGAAGCACCCATTAATCCAGCTTCTAAATATTTTTTCTAGTTCATTGGAATAAGTAAGCCACCAGAAGACACATGGTTGACTGTACTAATTTGGAGAGAAGACTTCTTAGATTTCAACTCTACGGAGCAGAGTTCAATTGAGCTCAGGGAGTTGATGTAGAACATCATGAGGATCCAAAAATTAGAGCTCAAGGTCCATTTACAAGATCTTAAGCTAAAGCCCAAGAAAATTCAAGAAAGAAGAAGGCATAACTCATAATCTTGCTAAGGCCCATTTTATGATTTCATCTTTTTTATTTATTTAATTTTTGATTTTCTTCTAGAAACTCCACATTTGAAATTTTGCATTTAAAAATTCAAAGAATGACATGTGAGGTGGTTGAATCCACATAAAATAATAGCATGTGAAATGAGTGGATGGCATAAAATAATGAGGTAATTAATGCTTCACATTAATGTGGCCACCCACCTTTCTCTCCAGGTTTTGAATTCTTTTCTTTTGAAAGATACTTGTAATGGATATAAATAGCCCTCCTTACTAGAATGAAGAAGATCTTTTGGCAATTACAAATTATTGAGTTATTCTTGTGTTTGAGAGCTTGGTGGCCAAACCTTGGCAATCCTTGGTGGGAGCGCTAGTTATCCAACATATCTTCTTCCCTCACCTCCAATACCCAAGTTCTCTCAATCTCATCAAAAGAAAGAATGCCCACCTTCATCACTTATGTTATTACATAAAAATTTACATGTGTTTGAATGCAAATGGGTATATAGTTTAGACATCTTGAGAATACGAGACTTTAGCTTGCCCCCAAGGAGGTCATTTGATTACCTCACTTCCCTATTTTAACAATGACACATACCTATTTAGTTTCATTCTTATGTCTTTTTGTATAAGAATTTGGATAAAGCTCTAAATTAACATGGTTAAATAATTCAATCAAACAAGAAATATAAGCTTTAAATATGCACACCTACATTCCCCATTTAAGTGCTAACATATGTTGCATGTATAGATACACTCAAGATTATATCATATGCATGTTATATGTGATGGAAAGGAATAATTGATATATTTCATATGATAGTAATTCAATTAAGGTAATCTTAAGGTGCCTTTCATATCTAAAAATATTATTTAAAGTAAATATAAACTTATGATTAATTAAAAATGTGTAATAAGCCATTCACTAAAAAAACTAAATCAAATTATCATGCTTTACAAAGTGGCAAAGTAGGGATGAAAGAGGGTAATTCTCTTTCTTCCCTTTCTTTAGTTACCATGTGTAATCATATAAAACAAAAGAAAACACAAATTAAAATTATCAAATCAATTAAATAACTTGAAGTGAAATCATCCTTTATGGTTAAATTGAACTCCTTTCACACAGAAAAAACATAACCTTAATGCCTAGTTAGACATTCCACACAAGCCTTAGCACACATTAAAGTAACCACTTATAGTCTTAAGTTAGGATGATGTATGTTTGGTGTATGTTTTATTTTATGATGTAATGTTTTATACTGGATGTTAGGGTGTATATTTCATAGACTGGATGTTAGGCTGTGATTAGCCTAATCATATTTTCTATAGGAATTATGCTTAAGGGCCACTAAAAATAAATATAAATGCTCTTTGGTTGCTTAAGCCCCTAAGCATAATCCAAGGATAGGTGGGCTTAGTTACCTATGTGTGGTGCTAAGTCCAAATTATAAATATACTGGGATTGTATGTGTGTTGTTTATCTAACCTCCATTTTGTGTAGTTAGATTTACTCTTATTTTTAATATAATTTTGTATTAGGAATTTGTGTTATAGGGGAGGGTGGTAAGGATGAGCATTTAGAAGGCTTTTATCAGGAGGCCATGTAATGCCTTTGAAATGGAGTAAATCAAATCAAAAGGAGACATGAGGATGAAGATGAAGAACATATAACATTTATCATTTGTAAATTATTATTTTTTATGGGTTGTATAAGGGTAGAGCTTACCCATTTTTCTTTTGGGTTGTACAACTGTATCCAATCATGACCTTTTAATCTTTTGCGAGCTATAAAACATTTAATGTTATGTTTAGCTTGTGCATTAGGAAAGACATGTCTTTTCATAGTTTCTTTATGATTGGTGTTTGTTGTGTGGCTTGGATGCGATTATGCTCTTAGAGAAAATTAAATCTTTTACCCAACTACAACTAATAATTAAAGTTTTAAATAATTCATAACCATAAAACTAGGCATTAAATCAAGATAAATTAAGATTAAACAAAGCGGTATGGTTGTATGTAATATCATGCATGCATTTTATACCACTCTTGTAAAATGAGGGCCTCCATTCTTGCGCATGGGACCTATGAGAACAACTCCTACTTACAGCTTCACCATCTTCTCTCTTGATTTGAGCCATAACTCATTTCAACATGCATTTAGGCATATAAAAATCCCAAAGCCTTTATTAAAATAAAGCATCAAAAATCAAATAAAATTTGAAAGGATTTGCATTTATAGATTAATTCATTACTCATACCACTCATTCTAGTCTCTTTAGGAGTGGGTTTAAGGACTTTAGTCTCTTTCTAGTCTCTTTCTAAATAATAACCCAACTATCTTGCAAAATTATATGACTTGCCTACATGGTTTTAAAGCATATGAGGTTAGTACTCTTTGTGGTTTTAGTAGTTGGATGGTCTATCTTCTCTCTCATGGAGGTAGACCATTATGTCCACCCGATTTAGGGGCTTGTGGTTTGTACCAAATCTCCCTAGCTTAGGATTCGAGGTAGTTGTTTCCTCTGGCTACAAGCATAAATCTTCACCTCTTAGGCATTTCTACAATCTTGCATTACGGAACTATTAGTTTTAGCTTTCTAATGAAATATCAACTTTAACAAAATTAATTCTCTCTTAGAATATATAAAGTCCAACTATAGGATAGTTTGGATTGCTCACTAGATTTTTTAGTATCATAAGCATTCCCTACTCATCTTCTCTGGTTTCAAAAAAAATAAGTCTCTCCTTTTGATCTATCCCATTTGATTTTACAATACAAATAATCTTTTGATAGTCTAACCTTGAAATCTTTGGAGACCCTAATTGTCTACTTTAATTGAGAGTGTTCTTAAGGAATTCCCATTCCTTAGGATGTAATTAACTATGGATTGCATCCATAGAACTTAATGGAATAAACCCTACTTTACTTTTCTATGTAAAGTAGGGGAAATATCTCTTGTATATTTGAAGACCCATCATGCCTTATGAGTCCTTATTAGGTGATTAGGTCCATTGTAGGGTGATGACTTCTATCTTTTGAGATATTATATCATTCCTCAATGTCATAGCCGATCACTTCAATAAATAACCCCTAAGATTTGCGTGGTGTCCCACCATCTCAAAAATAAATACCACAATTATAATTAACTCTGACTTGGTCCTCCACAAGTAATCTATAGGTAGAGCATCCCGTGGAGGAGGGCTATATGAACCAATGACTTGCTTACCCTTTATCCTAGAACTTTGCCACTGACTTCAATGATGATGAATCATGAAAAGTTCTACTTTCTCATCAAGCATACCTATAGCTTCTCAGAGATCTGACTCTAAGTCAATTGAGGGTGGAACTATTTTTATTTTCCTTGGAGAGTTTTAATAGAATAAAATGAAATGTATCGGACAATTGGAAATGCATCTGCTTTCTTCATTGATTCCTTTTCGATGGAGGTACATGGTAGAAATCAAGTAAAGTTAGTAGATTTAAGGGTTTTAATGCCCTTTTCTACTAATATAATGCTCTTGTCAATAGAAGAAGAGCTAGTACAAGAAGAAGTAGTTGCAACGGTGGATGGAGTGCTCGACTTGGATGGTGGTTGCGCTACTAGACTATCCTGGGCAGTAGTCGCATCTATCACCTTCTCCAAGTTATCTTTTGCAACTTACAAACCTTCTTGATGTTGGAGTTTAAGCACCTAACTTGATCTTAGAAATAACTTTTTTAGATGTTTGAGATAAGACAATATCCCAACATTCTTTTATCTTTAGAGAATCACAAGTATCCCCAAGAATTACCCTAATATAACTACATGATTGTTCTAATAAGTATTTCTTGGGGATAACTACATCACCTGACTTTTAGCTATGCTCAAGACAGTCCTTAAAAGTCATATAATCCTCTAAGACATGGCTAACCATGTGGTGGTAAGGGTAATAGTTAGGATCTTTACTTTTGCCCACTTCCTTGCTCTCAGTCAGTTTCTTTAAGAGATTCTTAAAGATTTTTCTAACTCTCTCTTGAATTAATATGCTTATTCAATCTATCGATAATAGTAGGTGGATAATAGCTACCTGGCGGTGGGTAACCATTCGGGTAGGCGAGGTGGTGGGAATGGCCATTGTGGTGGTGGTATGATCAGAGGTGGTGGCGAGAGGAGGTGGCAAAAGAGGTTCTTGAGCTCTCTCTGGCCCACTCTTCCCTCCCATATCACTAATGTCCCTAGCTTCTTCTCGAACACCTTCGTCTTGGGCCAAGATGATGATTGGGAAGGGCAAGCTTAGCTTCCTCTTGCAAGCTAGCTACCTTGTTATTTAGTTTCTCAAATATTTTGATGGTAAAGCCCTTAATCATGAAGGCGATTAGGCCATGGATATTCTTAAGAAGAATCTCATTGGCATGCTATTCGGATAGTTGTGGTTCACATTTCATTCTTAGGTTGTGCCACCTGAGAATATGTTCAATAAGGGACTCATTGAGATTCTGCTTTGATACAATGAGGTCACCTACAGTCACTCTTTGTTGAGCTCTAGCAAACCTCTTGATGAAGAGGTGCTCCAACTCTATAAAAGTATTATCAAATCGCAACCCCACTAAGGTATAATAAAGTCACAACAGAGTGCATCACGCCGCCACTTTGCAACAACCAGATCTAAAATGTGCAATCTGCTACCATGAGTTCCCACTACCATCAAAGATCTCGAAGGAAGGTGGCACAAAACCCTTGGTATATTGAACTACATCGAATTCCTCCAGGTATGGTATATCCTTCAGAATGGATGAGCTCCCCATGGCTTACGCTTTTATACATGCATCATGCATCTATGACCTTCCTATGCAAGCTACCAGATCATCCTCAAGTGCACTTAGGATGGTCTAATATGTAACTCGGGTCATTCTAGGAAGGCGGGCTTGTGGGTCATGCTAAAACCACAACCATCAACTCTCTACTTTCTTCCCATTCCATTGATCAATCTTCCGAGCTGGTGGAGGAGGTTTTGAGTTGAGTGAAGTGTCACCTTCCTCGAACACAACACCTTCTTGACTATCGATCCCCTATGACCCCGTGTGTCAACCATGTGGACCTCAGCTATGTCATCCAACATGTCATCCTCATCAGGATTAAAGTAGATGTTATCCTCCTCCTGATCTGAATGGTCACTCTGAGAATTTTTCTCTTCTCAACAAAGTAGTTTTCTAAAATATCATATAGTGATCGATCTACTCTGCATGGTTGGACTATCATGAACACCTTCGATGGGCGTCGTGCATGCTCATCTGACTCTATGCACCAATACTACCTTGATAAGGCTTCCTCACTGGGAAGATCAACTATCATGGGGACTATGTCTATGTCCCCTCCCCTCTCTCCCTCTATCTATGATGGAGGTGGTGTGGCAACAACACTTTTGGGTCACCACTCCTTCCCCAGCCATCGGGGTAGAAGGTCAAGCTGAGAGCTCTCACCTCAATAGGTGGAACGATGGAATGGGATCCTTAGGCCATAACCGATCACTAGTGGGGATGATCTTTTCTTTTAAGCTTGGTAGATGCTATAAGGCGGGTGGGCGGTGTGATGGCAACAGCTACCTACCGAGATCTCCTCCTACATCAAGTATACCGTGAGGATAATGCTATTTTGATGAAGGTGACAATCAGGAGATCCATCGGGAGGAGGCCATTTGCTGGCATACCTCCATCTCTCTCTCTCTTTGCAGCAGACGATGCTGACCCTCAAGACTCTCTTTGTGGATCTAGTCACTTGACTTTAGGGAATCACATACCTCAAGTTAAATAATGCTCCAGTCGACCATCCATAGCTAACCGGTGAAGATCATACTAAGACCGGGCCTTGTGGCAAAAAAATTTATATTCCTTCCTTCTATCCTCTATTTTTTGGGAAAGAAAATGAAAATAGGAATATAATGCCTTGGGATGCCACACTGCAAATGTAATTATTAGGGTGATTAAGTACATTGAGGAGAGGTATACTATCTCGATAGAACCCTAAAATGGACCTAATTACTAAAACAAGGACTCATAAGGACTTTGGGTCTTCGAGGTGTACCAAAATTCTTCCCTACTTTACATGGAATGGTAATTTAAATCAAGTTCTTTAAGTTTTTCTACAAGGAAAGCCCCATAGTTAATTACATCCTAAAGAATGGGATTCTTAGGAAAACTCTCGATTAAGGTAAAATGTTGTCTCAAAAGATTTTAAAAGGGTAGGACTATATCGATTAGTTCATTTTTGAAGATCAAATGGTATTGATCAAAGAGAGAGTTATTAGCGAAGCCAAATGAAGATAAATAAGAGATGCTCATGATGTTGAGAAACCTAGTGAGCATCTCAAATTATCCTATGATTGGGCTTTATATTTTTTAAATTGATTTAATTTATTTGAGTTGAATTTTTTCATTAGAAATTTAGGAGTTATGATTCCATAACACACGATTATAGAAATGCCTAAGAGGTAAGGATTTATGCTTATGACCCACAAAGGGGAGAAGCAACCTCAAAACCTTAATCTATGGAGCATTAGTGAGGGATAAAAGCACATTCTAAATCTAAGGAAAAAATGAGTATTTGGTTTGCCTCCACAAGAGAGGACACACTACCCGACTACTTGGACTTACAACCTCTGGGGTGGCCAACAAACTCCTCCTATGATTTTAAATTCATGTAGGCATATGTTTTATGTAAGATATAGCATTTATTTAGAAAGAGACTAAGTCCTTAAATGTCCCTAAGAGACTAGATTATGTAATGCATGAGTAATGACCTAAATCAAGAAGCAATTCATATTACATTTTATTTTTATTTTTGGACAATCATTTTGACTCAGGCTAATAGGATTCATATGCCTAGTGCATGAGAAGTAAAATTATTGGACAAAATCAAGAATGGAGGAGGTGTGTTACCACCATGGCTCTCATAGGTCAAGCAAAGTTTCTCTTGCAAAAGTGGAAGCCCTCCAATCAAGAGTGAAACAAGATGCATTTATGCATGATGTTATAAAAGAAATACTCATCCAACTAAAGGGTTGCTAATTCTTTTATCTTGATTTTAAGTCTAAGCTTTAGGTGTTATGAGTTCTTTATTTTAATTTTGAATTATTAAATTTGGTATAAGATTTATTTTTTCTAAGAGCCTAATCATCATCAAGGCCATACATAAAGCAAGGAAGAAACTAGGAAAGGGATGCCACTTAATGCACAAGCTAAATAAATCATCAATCAATTTATAAAGCTAATCACAAAAGAATAAGGCTATTATGGTGGGGTACCATACAAACCCAAAATCAAATTAACCGAAGCTACCCTTATACATCTCGTATTATAAATGAATTAAATACAATTAAGCAAGAAATTCATTATTATGGGGGTCTTCAAGCTTCATTTCTTCATTCTTCTTTTCTTCTTTCTTCTTTCTTCTTTCTTCTTCTTTTCTTCTTTCTTCTTTGGTTCCTTCTTTTGGATGATTGAAAGGTGATTTCTCCAAAGGCTTCAAATGGTACATAAGATATAATCTTATGACCAATGCTCATCCTAATCCCCATAACAATCATTCTAAAAATCCTAATTACAAAAATTACATGAAAATGGAAAAAATGAAAATCTAACTAACACCTGCAAAATAGATTAGCTAAAACAAACCATACAAATCCTAAGCATGTATATTGGACTTAACACCCACATGGGTGACATGGGTGATAACTATTATTATGCTCAGGTATAAGCACAGAAAAAAAGTATTTATATTTTTATTTATTACATGTACTGCACAATCTCCTATAAAAGACAATGGTTAGACTAAGATTGTCCTACCATTCAGTCTATGCACATACATGCTAACATCTAATCTAAAATTTTACATCATAAAATTAAAAAAAAACACCAAACCATGCACCGTCCTAGCCTAAAGCTAGAAGTGGTGACTTAGCCTAATGAGTGTGCTTTAGAAGTTTGTGTGGTATGCTTAGCTATGATTTTAAGTTTGAGTTTTCTAAGTGTGAAGAATATTCAACTTAGAGGAGGGTTTTATTTAAGTTATTTATATATTTTGGGGTTGATTTTATTTATGTTTTGATTAGGTTCAAGTGAATCCTACAATTAATTACTAAGTTGTAAAGAGAGAAAGAGAAGAGAACTTTCCTTCCCTAACTAAGTAATTTCTAAAGTAGATTCATATTTTAGTTTTATTTAGTAAATATTTTATTATGTGTTTTAATTAATCCTAAGTTTAGACAAACTCTAAAAAAACATATTCAAAAGAAAGGCATTTTAAGATTAAATAAAGTGAATTAAATTCACAAAAATACACATCATTTCTTTTTTCCTAACATGTATAACATGCATATGGATCCTAAGCATATTTATACATGCCAAATGGAAATGTTTAGCACATTTTATGATGCATGCTAAGTTAAGTTACTTAAGAAAATTTGTATGTTTATGATGCATGATTTTCATTAAGTAGAAAAGGAGTTTCTTATCCAATTTTCACATGCACATATGAGTGTATGAAAGGAATAAGTGAGTATGACACCATTGTTAGCACTAGGGGTGTAAGGTACAATACCTACTTGGGGCTACTTAAAGCCTCTCAATCTTGAGGTTGTCCATACTAATATACCACTTTCTTTAAATACAAGCATGTGTATAAAAGAAATGAATGGAAAAGAAAGATGCAAAAGTACTTGTTTTTGTTTGTTTGTTTATGCATGTGTAAGTGTAGGTATAGTTCTTAAGTCATAGCATAGGAATGAATAGAAAATGAAATTAGACAAGTATGGTGTTCTTTTCAAATGAACTACACACTTTGCCAAATCATATTCAAAACTACACCAAAAGAGAGGAGAAGAAAAACTACACTAAGCACATTCTTATATTTTACTCACGTGCAAGCTTATAAGTAAGATATAAGTAACACACTTTAAATTTTGATAATTGACTCATATATTTTAAAAATAATTTGGATTTAATAGTGATAATAGCCACTCATATTATTAGTTTTAGCCAAAACATGCAATTTGACATAAAGGAAATATTTTCATTTTAAATTTGATTTTTGAAAGGCATGAATGTATGAAATCATATGACACACATATTTATCAAGTTGGGAAAGAACTAAAGTAATGAAAGTATGTAAACACATTCACCTTAATTAATTCTTAAAGACAATCTTATGAAATTGGACCACTTAAAGCAAATCAAAGTTTATTTAATGTGATTTTTATTTGATCTTGAGTTTAATTTAATTTGAAAAATATGAGGTGAGTTTTCTATTCTTAACCCATTCCCACATGTGTTTGATCTTTTTGTTCAATTTTTAGGTGATTAGATTCATTTTATATTTTGATTAGGTTAAGGTATGAATTAAGCATGTTAATTACGCCATACCTACACCACCTTAGAATAGTTAATGAAATAATTATGAGCCAATGAGATGACATAAAACCACACAAGAAATTTAAATTAGCAATGCACCTAGGAAGAGAAGGGCCTAGTGCAATTTGGGTGATGATTAATTAAGCTAAGGGTTTAACTTAAGTAATTTCAAAACACCCCCACACATGAAGTTAAATTTTGATTCCTTTATTTAGGCTCTTGAACACTAAGCATCTACATCTAGAAGATGTTCAATTTTTAGGTGATTAGATTCATTTTATATTTTGATTAGGTTAAGGTATGAATTAAGCATGTTAATTACGCCTTACCTACATCCAAGGGGGTTTAGGGAATATCTCAAGGGGGTTTAGGGAATATCTAAAGGAAATTATCCCAATATTACTACTTAAACCTCACATCCACTTAATCAAAACTTAATTGCCTCAATCAGATGGTTAAACCACTAATTATACCTTTTATTAAGCTTAATTATATTAAAAGAGTAATTAAGAAATGAACTAGAAATTCCCCTAATTAAGCCCCTAATAAATCCCAAAAAACTTAGGGGAGGCAGAAGTCATCCCTCTAATTACACCCAAGAAATTTGGAAATAATCAGTGGATTAATTAGAGAGTAATTAGCAAATTAAAATTCCCAATAAAACTTAAATTCAGAGAAAAGAACTACTCAAAATCAATCAAAATCAATTTTAGAATATTCTATGTTCAATTATCTTACTAATGCAAGTTATTTCATATTGTTCTAATTTTTTTATGTTCAGATATGAATTTTAGAAGTTTAGTTGATTAATTAGAAATTAAATAAACCCTAATTATATCATTAATCTCATTGGCGCCACGCATGCCGCTAATGAGGCATGCACTTTACATGCGTCACCGCATGATTGGATACTTAACCCATCACATCATAGCGCCGCATGGCAACGACACTATGTGCTTTCTCCTTAACCGTCCGATCAAGGATGGGATCGGATTAAAGCCGGATCGGAGGAATAAATATAATATATATTACATTTTAATCTCATCCATCCAAAATGTATGGATGGATGGCCGAGATTCATCCTTGTTATCCCTTATGAATAATGGAGCTCGTCCCTGTTCTATGGTAAGATCCAAGCTCGATTGAGCTCGGATTGGGCTAAAATTTAGCCCACACCATCTAAACCTAATGGCAAGCACATAAAATGGCTGAAATTTCATGAGATAAAAATTCCTTTCACAAAGAACCAACACACATTGAAATTAAGCTCAGAAAAATGGCTAACCTCACCGGAGGTGATCACTGGCACTTGTTTCCTTGAGAAGCTTGTCGGTTGAGATGAAGTTTAAGAGGTTGAGGTTGAGTAACTTCTCCTATGGACCAACTCCTCCTCCAATTGAGCTTGTCTTTGGTCTAGGGTACCCCTCCTTTGCTTAAAGAACTTGAAAGAGAGCTTGGGCAAGCTCGATTGGGGTCTCTGAGGGAGTGTGCAAAGGGAATTGGCTTGATTTTAGGTGTGGAGTAAAATGGACTTTCGGTGGAGGTCCCCTATTTTCACCTTATGAAAACTGAGAATTGGGTATTGGCAAATGCTTGAGAGAGCTTAGGATCACTGAAAAATGACTCTTCTGGCTTCCTAACACTCAACCAAATTAAGGAATGTTGTAATGAGAGTAAATTAGTGGGAGTATATCTCCCCTTTGGCAATCAGACGACCGAGCATGGCTTGTCATTTTGATCCAATTGCCTGGATTTAGATGGTTTGTTAGGCTATTAGGAGTGTCCCAAAATTTGGTTTTGGCTAGGGAGTGGAATGGTGAACTCCCCATGTGCTTTAATTGAGTGTAAGGAAGATTCCCATGTGGCCATTTCAATGCATGTGCTTGGTTTGGCCATTGGGTCCAGTTGGGCTAACCCAAACTCATTGGGTTGGGTGCACCACCCCCTTAGTGTTCACTTGATCCACTAAGAGAGTGTCGAGTGAGTATGAAGAGGATTTGACCAAATTCCAAGTAGAATTGGCCAAAATTTACCCTATGGCCTAGGAATAAAATGGTCATTTAGTTGATTTTTGAATTTGGGTATGTTTGGTATGTTGAGAAAAAAGGTTTGGCCAAGTTTCATTGGATTTGGGTTCATTTTGTAAGTTTGGCTCATGTTGACCCATTTAGGTCAAAATGGGTCAACTTAGTCAAGTTGACTAATTGGTCAAATTGAGTCAAACCAAGGGTTGGGTCAAGTTCATATGACCATTTGAAATGTTTTGGTGGCTTTGGTTTGATTCAATTTGGTTTAGGTTTGAATTTGGTTCATATGACTTCATTTAGGTCAAATGGGTCAAGTTGACCAATTTGACCCATTTGATTTGAGCTAGGTTATGGGTACGTTTAGGTTTGGTTGGTCATATGAAGTAGATTGGTATCTTTGTTTCCAATCAATTTTGGTTAAATTTGAATTTGGCTAAATATGACCCTTTAGGTCAAGTTGGGTTCAAGGTTAATTGGGCTAGGCTAGGTCTACTTGGCCAATTGAGGGTTTGGTCAAGTTCAACAAGTGATTTGGAAAGAACTTGACCCATTGGTTCCAATCAATTTGGCTTAGATCAAGTTTTGAAATATTTTGACTTTAAAGGTCAAGTTGGGTCAACTTGGGTCAAGTGGCAATTGGGCTAGGTTTGGCTCAAATGTTGACTTGGTCAAGTTCAAACATTGGTCATGAATGAACTTAGATCATTGGTTTCAATCAATTTGGCCTAGGGTGGATTTTGGCTATGTTAGGTTTCATTTTGGCTAAGTGTGACTTGGTCAACCCTTAGGTTTGACTTGGTTTGACCCAATTTGATTGATTAATCATCCCATGATGATTGTTGATCATGATGAGAGGCTTAGGTGTGTTTGATTCAATTCAATTTGGTTAGGATTAGAATTTGGCACATTAGGGTACTTTAGGTCACTTTGGGTCAAGTGAGCTTAAGTGGGTCAAATGGCTTGGTCAAAGCTTGATTTGAGTTTGATTGAACTTGTATATGGACTTATGATTGAAATATAAATCCATTTGCAAATTGTCTGAAGTCAAATGTGTTTTGATTTATGTGATAATTTCAAATTCAAAGGGTGAACATGAAAAGGATTTTGGCTTAATTTTTTTAATTGAATTTTAATTTTAAGTTGAAGTTTGTGTTTATATTTGGATTCATGATTGAAGGATAAATTGAATCATGAAGAAAAATTAAGGGTTTGGCTTGATTTGAAATTGATTTGGATAAGTTCAAGATTTTGACTTGAAAGGCTAAGGTTGGATTTTGAATGAGTTTGAGTTTGAGTTTTGGAATTGGTTTAGGTGATGAGAACCCTCCTCAGTGATGAGGAGGAAGCATCGATCTTCCTAGTTGCTCACTCATGGTGCCACTTAACCTTCTAGTTTTTTTTATAGCACTAGGTGTGGCTGAGAAAAGCAGAGCGGGAGCTGGAACTTACCTCGAAGGTAGAGGAGACTATCTCATAGGCCAAGATATCCTTCCCCTTTGGGGTGACCAAAGAGGAGGTAGTAGCTCTCACTGGAGCTATGACAGGGGAAACTGACTGAGCACGTGTAGAACTAGCTGGTACTGACATTGATATTGATCAAAATGTAGGAACCACGACAACCTTTTTCTTCAGTGAGGGGAACTTAGAGACAGATGAAATGTCGAAGCGGATAAGTGGTTGTTGTGTTTATTTTTAGAATGTGGGACACCATTCAAATCTTAGGGGATACTTATTGAAGTGATTGGGTATGATATTATGGAATGGTGCATTATCTTGAAAGATAGAAATCATAACCTTATAATGGACCTAATCACCTAATAAGGACTCTTATGGCATGATGGGTCTTTGAATGTATAGAGATTTTTCTTCTACTTTACATAGAAAAATAAAGTAGGGTTTATTTTAAGTCAGGTTCATTAAGTTCCTTATGGAGGCTAGCCCCCATAATTAATTACATCCTAAAAAATAGGAATTCCTTAGGAAAACTTCGATTAAAGTAGAAATTAAGGTCTCCAAAGATTTCAAGGCTAGACTACCAAAGGATTGTTTCATTGAAAAATCAAGTGGGAAAAAACTCAAGGAGAAGACTTATTATCGAAGCCAAAGGAAATGAGTAGGAAATGCTCGTGATATTAGGAAGCCTAGTGAGCATTCTAATCAATCCTATGATTGGGCTTTACATGTTTGAAATTGAAGAGATTGATTTTATTAAAGTTGACATTTTATTAGAAAGCTAGGACTTATAATCCCACAACATAAGGTTATAGAAATGCCTAAGAGGTGAGGATTTATGCTTGTATCCCAAAGGAAACAACAACCTCAGATCCTAAATCTAGGGAGCTTTGACATAAGCCAAAGCACGAGCTAAATCTAAGTAAAAATGAGTATATGGTTGACCTCCATAGGAGAGGATAAATCACCTAACTGTTGGACTTAACTTCCTGGAGTGGCAGCCAGCTAACTCCTCCTACACTTTAAATTAATGTGGTCAAGTCTTATGATTTTGTAAGATACTTGGGTTGTTATTATTCAGAAAGTGACCAAAGTCCTTAAACCTCTAGAGAGATCATGAGTGGTATGAGTAATGACTTAATCTACAAATGCAAATCTTTTAAATTTTATTTAATTTTTGACACTTCATTTTACAAAGGCCATTGGATTTTTGTATGCCTAAATGCATGTTGAAATGAGTTATGGGCCAAATCGAGAGAGAAGAGGGTGAAGCTCCATCAGTAGGAGTTGCTCTCACAGGTCAAGCAGTTCTTATATGTGCAAGGACGGAGGCCCTCATTTTACAAGAGTGATTCAAGATGATATGTATGATGTTAAACATAAAATATTCAGCTAAGGGGTTGCTAAATCTTTTAATTATCTTAATTTAACACCTTGGCTTTATGTGAGGTTATGAGTTATTTAGAAATTTAATTATGAGTTGTAATTGGGTAGAAGATTTATTTTTTCCTAAGAGCCTAATTAGATCTAGGCCACACATTCAAACATCAATATATTAAGAAACTAAAAAAGCATGCCATTTCTAGTACACATTTTAAATAAATTATCAACCAATTTCTATAATTATCATTAAAGAATAAAAGGCCAAGTAGTGTATTCTGTATCATCTGAAAGAGAAAATGTAGTGAGCTCTACCTTTATACAACCCAAAATTACAAAATAATTATAATTTATAATGAATGAATGCTATGGGGGTCTTCATTCTTCATTCTTCATATCTTCATCCTCATGTCTCCATTTGATTTGATTTACTCCACTTTAAAGGCATCACATGGCCTCCCAGGATAAAGCCATTTAACCAATGCTCATCCTTATCCCCAATAACACTCCTAATTCCAAATTGCAAAATTATATTAAGAATAGAAAAAGTGAATCTAACTACACCTGCAAAATAAGTGACTTAATTGTAATACGTGTGTTCAGTCTTGTGTGGTATGTCTTGCTAAGAATTAGATTTGTAGTTCTCTAAGTGTGAAGGGAATTTAATTTAACCATAAAAGATGATTTCACTTCAAGTTGCTTAATTGATTTGATAATTTTAATTTGTGTTTTCTTTTGTTTCATGTGACATACACTTAGCAACTAAGTGTTGTAAAGAAGAAAGGAAGTTGCCCTCTTTCATCCATACTTTAAACCACTTCTAAAGCATATTAATTTGATTTAGTTCTCTTTAATGAATTACTTATTACCCATTTTAAATTAATTCTAAGTTTAGGTTCACTTTAAATGATTCCATTCAATATGAAAGGCATCTTAAAATTAATTTGATTGAATTACTATCACATGACATATGTTCAATCATTCCTTTCCATCACTTGTAACATGCATAAGATATTAAATCCTAAGTATACCTACACATGAAATATATTTCTTTTAACACACTTTAAATGAAAGATTCATATGTGTATTTTATAGAAAAGGGGATTTTCACTCATTAGCTAAATACACATTCAAATGTATAAAAGTTTTAAGCAAGTACTTCGCCATTGTTAAACAAGGGGAGTAAGGTAAAGACCTCCTTGGGGCTACTTAAAGCCTTGCATCCCCAGAATGTCCAGACTATATATAAACACTATTCTTGAATGCACATGAATGTACAAGTGACTACAAGAATGGAAAATCATGCAAAAGTTGTATTTCTTTCAATTGAATTATTTATACATATAAGCTAAAATTCAAAATGAGGTTTTCATTCATTAGCTAAATGCACATATAAGTGTATAAAAGTTTTAAGTAGATACTTCGCCATTGGTAAACCAGGGGAGTGAGGTAAAGACCTCCTTGGTGCTACTTAAAGCCTTGCATCCCCGAAATGTCCAGATTAGAGATACCCACTATTCTTGAATACACATGAATGTACAAATGACTACAAGAATGGAAAATCATGCAAGAGTTGTATTTCTCTCAATTGAATTATTTATGCATGTGACCTAAAGTTGAAAAGATGATTTTCATTTATTAGCTAAATGCATATACAAATGTATAAAAGTTTTAAGCAGATACTTCACCATTGTTAAACCAGGAAGTGAGGTAAAGACCTCCTTGGGGCTACTTAAAGCCTTGAGTCTCCAAAATGTCCAGACTAGATATACCAACTATTCTTGAATACACATGAATGTACAAGTGACTACAAGAATGGAAAATCATGCAAGAGTTGTATTTCTTTCAATTGAATTATTTATACATGTGAGCTAAAGTTCTATCTAAATTTTAACATAAAAATACATAAGAATGAATTCAAACAAATGTTGTGTCCTTTTCAAATGGACTATACACTTGTTAACATTCAAACTTTATTTAAATCCATATAGACTAAAGAAAGAGAACTCCATATCACATGTTCTAAGCCATAGACACAGCTTACAAATATTTATAACTATTATCACTCCAAATATTATAGTTGACTTATAAACTTTTGAAAATAACTTTGATTTTATAGTGATAATACACATATTATAAATTAAATCAACACATGCAAGCTTGACATAAAGGAAAAAACCATTTGATTTAATTAATTTTGAAAATATGAATGATTTCAATGACATATAACATTTAACATGATTGGAAAGGAATAAATAAATATAAACATATGATTTCATTCAATTAAATTAATTCCTAAGGACAATGATATCAAATAAAAGCATTTAAAAAAGCTAAGGCTTTTTTATCATCATTTTAAGTTTATATTTAAATTTGACTTAAAGAAACGAGGGAAAGCTTGCTGATCCTAACCCATTCCCATGATTGTGAATTGATTTGGTTTAATAAAATGTAATTAAGTTGATTTTATGGATTAATTAAGTTGTAGCATACATTAAATCCGTTAATTAACCGTTGCCTATGTTACCTTAAAGTAATTAATTAAGTAATTGTGAGCCAACATGATATGCATGAAAAATAACTTACAATGATCCTAAAAAATTAAATTGCCTAATGCATTTAGCTTATAATTAATAATTAATTAGGTTAAGGAACTTAATTAAGTACTTTTATGATTTTTCCACACATATGGGTTAACCATAATTAAATGTAGGTTATTGAACACCTAAAAATATACCCATGAATTGATTAATTAGGTTATGATGTGTTTTAAATTTTAATTATATTAATGATGTCATTAATAACTTAATTTAACTTAATTGCCACATGGGTTAACTATCATCCAAATGAAGTAGACTTTGGGCAAAGATTGAGAAAGAGGCCCCAATTTAATATCTAAGTCTCCTCACTATTAAGTAGTGCCAAATGAGCCCAATTAATTAATTTATTTATAGTTCATGTGACTAATTAGCTCTTAATAAAGTTAGGAGAGTAATTAAGGCCTAATTAGCTAATTCTCCAAATTAATTAACTAATAAATCCCAAAAAAATAGGGGAGGTAGAGGTCATCCCCCTAAATAATTTCAAAAAATTTAGGGTTCATTAACTAATTAATTTGGGAGTAATTAAGGTAATTAATTTTTAATTAAATCCTAATTAAGCTCTAATTACTGCTCAAAATTAATCAAGAATATTTTTAATAAATTTCTTTCTGAAATACCTTCAAAATAATATTTACTTGCATTGTTACAATTTTCCAAAGTTTTAGCTGATTTAAATGATTTTTTAGGATTTTTATAAAGTCTATTAATTTATTTTTACTAAAATAAACCATTTGAGGTTCAGAATACAATATCTCCCAATCCAGAATTCTTTTAACTTAAAATTTTTATAATAGGTGTATTTTAACTTCAATTTCAATCCTTGAAAATTTCAAATAAACCTTATGTGTATTTTTGGTTTAATTAATGAAATTTGATTTTCACTAAAACTCAAATTAAACTCAAAATATTCAATGAAATTTGAGGGTTTTAGAATTATTGGATTCCTATCGAAAAAATGAATCATATAAGTCCTTGTTAGCAATTTTTATTTCATATTTTATTTTTAATGATTTTTTAAAGTTTCAGGTGATTTAAATAATTTTAAAATTCAAAAAGGGTCAAATTTCCTACTTAGCCCAATCAACACCGCATCTTTGTCATGCACAGCTGTGCGTGATTGGTACGCATGATTTCGCGATGCACGGCGTGACATGGCATGAGTAGGAAAATGCATTCCTTGCTGATCAAATTGGACCGTCCGATGGATTGATGGTTCATGATCTACGGTTGAAATCATGGTAGATCTAGCGCTAATCACAGCCATCCATTTCCAAATGGAAATCGCTACTTCGCTCTCCTCCCAGTGGATGAAAGTGACCGGTGGATGAACAGAATCAACAATTTTTGCGTTTTCATAAATAAAATCTCATTTGAACAGCTCAATTTTGCATCAATTTTCACTGAAAAACTTATATTTTCACATTAAGACTATATATAATGAAGAATGCAAGGGTTTTCTAAAGGAAATTTCTACAATCACACAAAAAGTCATCACAAATAAAAGGAACTATGACCGGCTAAAAGATTTAAAAGTTACCTCACCGGGATAGATTTTGATGACTGTGTTGATCCGAGCAAGCTCCTAGAAGCTTTGGGATGGACCTAGGCTCTTGCTTCCCTTTGGAATGATGTATCCACCGAGAGTCACTGCTTCCTCACCTGAATCCACTTAATTTTTTGGTTGCTTTAGCTCAGAGGAAGTAGGGGGATGAATGTTGGTTGCTTGGGGAGCTCTTGGAGATTAAAATGATGTCATAATTAGTTCTAATGAGGCCTCTCTTCCTATGTGCTAGGTTTTGGCTGAAAATCACATCTAATGGTGATTATTGGCCCCTAGTAGATGTCCTATAGCTTGGGCTGGTTGGGAATGGTAGGGAATCATTCTAAGTGGCTTCACTTGAGTGGAGGAAGGTGTGAGAATATAGCCAAGGAAAGGGGGAGTGGGAGTCCTTACTTGCCAAGTATTTCAATGGGGGAGGTGAGGTGAATTCATCTCCCCATGAGTCATGGCTGACCCAATCACCTCTTGGGTCAGATTGGTTAGTGTCTTTAGTGCCTTGGTGTACCAATGGATGAGTGACAAGTGGCCAATGAAGAGAAATAACCATTTACATGGGTATTTTATCTTATGTGATACCCTTAGCCCAAGGGTAGAGTGGTCATTTAGCATTGAATTTGATTTGGGCAAATTTGAAATAACTCAAATGTGAGTTGGACCAAATTTCATGTAATTTGGAGTTCATTAAGTTCAATTTGACTCAATTTGACCCATTTAGGATAAATTGGGTCAAAATAAGGGTTGGGTGAAGTTCATATGACCATTTGGAGTGTTTTGCTATCTTTGGTTTATTTTAATTTGGATTTAATTTAATTTTAGGTTATAATTTAGTTTGTTTAGGTTCATATGGGTTAAAGGGTTTACTTGGTTAAAGGACTAGGTTGACTTGGTTTGACTCAATTTATGATAATTGATCGACCTAGGATGATCAACAATCATGTCATGAAGTTTGGATTGGCTTAATTCACTTTGATTTGGGTTGAATTAGATTTTGGCTCTTGCAGGTCAAATTGGTCACTTCAATTGGGTTTAGTTGGCTTGATTTCAGGTTGAGCTTGATTTAGTTGAGTTTATATATGAATTTGGGATTGATATATAAATTCAATTACAATTGGTTTGGATTCAAATGAGTTTTGGTTCAATTGAAAATTTCAAGTCAAATGGGCTAAGTTGGGTTTGACTTGGGTTGATTTTGATTTGGCTTGATGATTGTAGATTTCATTTATATTTGGAATGATGATTGAAGGAATGATTGATCTATGAGAAAATCAATCGAGTTTGGGTTAGATTGGATTTTGGGTTCATGAAGGTTGATTCAAAGGATTTATGAAGGTTTGGATTTGATTTGGGTGAGTTTGAATTGAAATTGAGGTTTGGTTTGAGAAGGTGATCATGGATTGGGTTTAGGCTATAGGATGTGTGGATTTCCCTAAATCCCTAAGGCACAGCCTAATGCTATGATTAACCCTTATAAGTCTCTAGGCTTAGGTTAAGTATTCACCTATTCACTAGAAGTGTCTTATGACTAAGGAAATCTTAGTGTCTAGAAGATTCCTAGGACTAAGAAGAGGAGGTTGAGAACTCACTCCAAAAGTAAGGTCAACAGTGGCGTCTGTCCTGCCACCTCCTCCCTGCTAACAGTTGTGATGGCTGTCCCCTCACAAGTAACTCAAACTCCCTCAAAACTGTAGCCAAAGTAAATCAGATGTGTGGTAGTGATCACAGTGAGATTGGCCTGATCCAAGGCCAGATCCACACCAGAGGGGAAGGAGAAAGTAAACTTGCTAGAAGCCATAGTAACTGCACTAACTGAAGGCTGAGAAGACTCACTATGTTGAAATCATTGAATTTGTTGAAACATAATTGAGTCAGACCCTTACTTTGATATTTGTTCTTCAATCATTGACTTCTAAATTAGATTTAAATTTGAACCCACACTTAAAAAATTTAGGTATGCTAAGTGGGTTTCATTGAATTTTGGAGAGATTTTGATATTGGAGGAGAGACTTCCATATGATTTTGATTTAGGCCCCATACTCAACCAATTTAAGTAGGTGGAGCGGGTTCAAATATTTGGAGAGACTTTGGAGATATATGTGTTGTATGTTTTGTTTGAAAATTTGATTTAGAAAACCTTTACTAGCAAATTTAGATATGCTAAAAAAAGGGTTTTCAATTATATGTTTGAAATTTTTTTGTGAAAACATCTTTGTTTGTGAAAATATGATTTGATCTTACTTAACAAATTTGGTATGTTAAGTGGAGCCAAATTGTGTTTGATATGTGTTGATTTGATTTCTTTTGAAAAGAGGAACTCTTATTTGAAAAATATGGTATGTCAAATAGGGTTCAAATGTGTTATGAATTTAACGAGGGAAATCTATTTAAGAAATTTAGGTATGTTAAATAGAATTTAATTTATTTTTCAAATTTTGAAAATGGGACTCTCATTTGATAAATTTGGGTATGTCAAATGGAGTCCAAATGTGTTTTGATTTTGAAGACTTTGGAAAAGAGGAATCCTACTTAACAAATGTGTATGTTAAATAGAATTTAATTTGTTTTGATTTTCCAAAGAAAGAACCCTCATTTGACAAATTTGGGTATGTCAAATGGGGTTCAAATATGCCTTGATTTTGTGTGATTTTTGCTTTTGAAAAGAGGGAACTCCAACTTTAGCACATATGGAATATGCTAAGTGGAGTTTCATTTTTTATGTCATGATTTCATTTGAAAATTGAATTTCTAGTCAATAAATTTGGGCATGTTGAATGGAGATAGTTATTTTCAAAATTATACTTTTTTAAAAAAAGGATTTTTAAAATTATTGATTTTGATTTTGAAAAGAACCTCCAAATAATAATTGCAAAAATTGTTAAATGAGGTTTGATTGTTTTTATGTTTTAGAAAACTTCTTCTGAATTTTGTCAAATCATTTATTATGTGAATTTTGAAAAAGTGCTTTTGAAAAGTGCCATTTTGCAAAAGAGTTTGATTTCTCAAGTATAAGATGAACCTTGCCTCACCAAGCTAGTGGTAAAGAAATTCTAAATTTTTAGTCATCTCCTTTTAGTAGTTAATTTTATCTTTTACCTATTGGGGGACCCAATAGGGTTTCAAGACCTACATGGAGTGAGGTCCTAAAACCTAGAGGATGTTGGCTAGCTTTGCTTAAGGATGAAATAAGTTAAGTTCCAATGGACAGAAAGATAGTACTAGATTCTTATAAAATATAAGTTCACTATCGATGCTTGGAGACAATAATTATCTACTAGAGATGGAGAGATGAACCATCCTCAATGGAGTTGCCAAAAAAATCTATGGTGTTTATTTTTAGATGTATATGCGGGACACCACACAAATTTGAGGGGGTACTTATTGAAGTGATTGGGTACAACATTGAGGTATGATATACTATCTCGAAAGATAGAGACATCACCCTTCAATGGACCTATTCACCTAATAAGGCCTTTTAAGGCATGATGGGTCTTCAAATGTACCAGAGATTTTTCACCTGCATTACCTGGATAAATAAAGTAGGGTTTATATTAAATCGAGTTCTAAATTTCCCTATGGAGGCAAGCCTCCATAGTTAATTACATCCTAAGAAGGTGAATTCCTTAGGAATACTCTCAATTAAAGTAGGAAATTATTTTATTCAAAGATTTAAAGGTTTAGACTATCAATAAATTAGCTATGTTAGAAAATCAAATTGGAAAGATCAAGGAGAAGACTTATTTAAGTAAGGAAAAGGTAGGGAATGCTCATGATACTAGGAAGGCCTAGTGAGCATTCCAATCTATCTATGGACTTTTTTATATATTTTAAAATTTGAAGAGATTTATTTTGTTAGAGTTGAAATCTTATTAGATTACTAAGGCTTATAATTCACCAAATAAGGTTATGGAAAATGCTTAAGAGGTGAGAATTTATGCTTGAAGAAAAAAACTACATCAATCTAAATCTAGGGAGCTTTGGCATAAGCTAAAGCACGACCTAAATCTAAGCGAAGATGGTATACGGTTTACCTCCACAAGAGAGAGTAAATCACTTGACAGTTGGACTTATAATTGCCTGGAGTGGCAGCCAGCTAACTCCTCCTATGCTTTAAAACTATGTAGGCAAGTCATATGACTTTGCAAGACAGTTAGGTTGTTATTATTTAGAAAGAGTCTAAAGTCCTTAAACCCACCCCCTAAGAGACTAGAGCATGAGTGGTATGAATAATGACTTAGTCTAATGAGAAATCTTTTCAAATTTTATTTATATTTGACATTTCATTTTGATCAAGGCCATAGGATTTTTTATGTCTAAATGTATGATGAAATTGGATCATGGGGTAAATCAGCAAGAAAGAGGTATTTTCCATCACAGAGGAGACCCTCAAAGGTCATGTCTTCCCCTATCGTGCAAGGATGGAAACCCTCTCTTAGTAAGAGTGAAGTAATATGCATACATGATGTGGGATATACAACATTCATAAGGGGTTGCTAAATATTTTAATTATCTTGATTTAATGTCTAAGCTTTTTGTGAGATTATGAGTTATTTAAAATTTTAGTTATGAGATGTAGTTGTGTAAAGATTTATTTTTTCCTAAAAGCCTAATCACATCCAGGTCATACAACAAACACCAATCATAAAGTAATTATGAAGAGGCATGTAATTTCTAATGCACAAGCTAAACATAACATCAAATATTTTATTGCTACCACAAAAGAATTAAATGTCAGTGCGGTCGAGTGTGGTACAACTCGAAAAGAGAAAAATGGGTAGCCGAACTCTACCCTTATACAACCCAGAATATGAAAGAATAATTACAATTTATAAATGAATAAATGCTATGGGGGTCTTAAAATCTTCATTCTTCATGTCCCTTCCTTCTTTGATTTAGTAGGCTTCAAGGCATCACATGGCACCCCAAGACTAAGCCTTCTGGCCAATGATCATCCTATTCCACCATAACACTAATTTTAATTCCTAATGCAAAATTATTTTAAAAATAAGAAAAGTAAATCTAACTACACCTCTACACACATACAAGTGTTATATATATATATATATATATATATATATAGATATATATATATATATATATATATATATATATATATATAATTTGGACTTAGCACCGCACATGGGTAACCAAGCCCACCCTAACTTGGATTATGTTTAGGGGTTTAAGCAACCTGCAAAAGAGTACATTTATAGTTATTTTAAGCACCCCTTTAAGCGTAATCCCATTTAGAAAATATGATAAGGCTAATCACGACCTAACATCTAGTCTACAAAACATACACCCTAACATCTAGTATAAAATAATACATCATAAAATCAAACATACATCATACCATGCATTGTCCTGACATAAAGCTAGAAGTGGTGGCTTAATTCTAATGTGTGTGTTAAGATTTGTGTGGTATGTCCTAACTAGACATTAAGGTTATGATTTTCTAAATGTGAAAGGATTTAATCATAAGAGGTTGACTTCACTTTAAGTGGTTTAATTGATTTGGGAATTTTATTTAATATTTTCTTTTGTTTCATTTGACCTACACTTAGCAACTAAGTGTTATAAAGATAAGAAAAGAGAGGATCATTCTTTCATCCCTACCTAAAGTCATTTCTAAAGCAAGTTAATTAACTTAATTCTCTTTAGTGAATGGTTTATTACATGTTCTAAATTAATCCTAAGTTTATGTTCACTTTAAATAATCATTATCTTAAGATTAATTTGAAATGATATTCCCATCATATGTAATTTGATTGAATATACACATACAATAAGTTCTTGATTGAATTATTATATATATAATTTAAATCATATTTAAATCTATCTTATACAAAAATATGTAGGGTTGAAATTAAATAGGTACGCATCGTTGTTAACCAAAGAAGTTAGGTAATCAAATGACCTCCTTGGGGCTAACTAAAGACTGTATTCTGATGTCCGACTATATACCATTACATTCAACCATATGTAAATTTTCATGCATGAATCATAAGAAAGAGAACTCTAAATCACATGATCAATTCATTCAATCACTTGAACAATTGCAAATGCATGTACTTTGATAAAAAGAAAAGGGGTTCTAATTCCATAATTAAATATACACACATATGTATAAGGGACATAAGCTAGTACATGTCATTGTTAACCAGGGAAGTGAGGTAATCAAATGACCTCCTTGGGGCTAACTAAAGCCTCAGTATTCTGGATGTCCGAGACTAAATATTTGCTTTTCTCAAATACATATAGTTGTACACATAAATAAAGGAAGTAAAACCATGCAAAGATTATATTTTTACTTGATTGAACATTTATGCATATGGATTAAAGTTCTTATTCAAATTCTAATGTAGAAATACATGTAAATGAAATCAAATAAATACTTGTCACTATTAACCAAGAAAGTGAAGTAATCAAATGACCTCCTTGGGGCTAACAAAAGCCTTGTATTCTGGGATATCCATACTATATACTTATTAACATTCAAATGCATGTAAATTTATACATGATTCAAAGAAAATAAAGCTTCAATCCATACACTTAAGTTATAGTCACATACATTTCTTATATATTTATAAATAACATTCATAGCATATGTAATCATTCATTTAAAAGCTTTGGAAAAGAAATATATTTGGATTTAATAGTGATAATAACCACAAATATATCAAATTAAATCAACACATGCAAGCTTGACATAAAGGAAACTATTTAATTTAATTAATTTTGCAGAAGATGAATGTATGAATCAAATGACATACAATATTTAACATGATTAGAGAGGAATAAATAAACATAAGCATATGATTTTATTCAACCAAACTAATTACTAAGGACAATCAAATCAAATAAAATTATTTAAAGCAAACCAAAGCTTTTTAATATAATTTTTTATTTCATGTTTAACTTGATTTAAGGAAAGATAGAAAAAGTGAAAAAGGTTTGCTAATCCTAATCCCATCCCATATTCGTTGGTTAATTTGATTCAATGTGAAGGTAATTAAGTTGATTTTATAGATTAATTGAGTTAAGGTATGAATTATATCAATTAATTAACCCTTATATGTTACCTTAAAGTAATTATCCAAATAATTATGAGCCAATGTGATATGCATGAATTAAAAGTAAATTAACAATGGTCCTATGAAATGAAGAGGCCTAATGCAATTGTCTCAATTAATAGTTAATTAAGCTTAAGGAACTCACTTAATTACTTTTATGATTTTCCCACATATGGGTAAATCATTTTCATTAAATCTCTTTGGATATTGAACACCTAAAGATCTACCCATGAATTAATTAGGTTCAGATGTAATTTAAGATTTAATTAAACTAATTAAGTAATTAATTAATTCATTCATACTTAATTAATTCCTCTTGAAGAAGTGAAGGAAATTTAGGAAAAATATTAGGAGAGAAGCCCAATTCAATTCCTTATGCCTCCTCACTATTAAATAGTGATAAATGACCTAATTAATTAAACAAATTACTGTTCACATGGTTAAATTAATACTTAATTAAGTTAAGAAGATAATTAGAGCTTAATCAATCAATTTTTCCCATTAATTAACCAATAAATCCCAAGAAAATAGGGAGGCAGAGGTCATCCCCCTAAATAATCTCAAAAAATTTGAGGTTAATCAGTTAATTAATTAAGGAGTAATTAGGGTAATTAACTTTCAATTAAATCTTAATTAATCCCAAATTATTATTTAAATTAAGGATAATTTTATTGGATTTCTCTCTGAATTACCTTTAAAATGAGCCTTTGTTTGTATTTTTGGATTTTTCTATAATTAGTTATGAATTATGAAAATTTTAGCCTTAAAAATTAATTAATTAGCCTTAATCCTATCGACACCACATGGCGTGCTTTCCATGTGGCACTACAAGATTGGCTATTTAAGTAGTCATATTCACGGCTGACTCGGATGGCAGTGAGATGCAATTTCTTGTGAGCCATCTGATCTAAGATTGGATGGCCATGATCAATCCCGTGATTGAAGAAGGATTAAATAGATGATCTAGTGTGATATGATCATGACCGTCCATTCCAATCACATGAAATGGATGGCCCATGATCTCTCTTCAAGCGAGCGATGAATGACGAAGCCCGTCCGCCATGGATCGTTCGATCTGAGCTCACCCAAGCTTGGATTCACTCCAAAATAACCCCACACCTTTGTGCTAGGGATCCACAAAGATCCAATGGCTAAGATCACTCACATGCAAATTTTTTTCAAAAATCTCCAACCCATTTTAATCTAAAGCTTGGTTTCAATGGATTTACCTCACCAAAGCTAAGACCGGTAGTTCACATGCTTGAGGAAGCTTCATCGAGTTGAGATGAAGCCTTGTTGAGCAGCAATTGGATTGGTTCAAAGTGGATTGCTCAGAAGGCCAAGAACAGTGCTTTGGATGCTTGACTTTGATAGAAGTCCTTCCTCTGGAGGGCTTGGGGCTCGAGGGAAGGTTTGCTTGGCTTCGATGACATGCATGGAAAGTGTGTGCAAGAGTAATTGAGTTTTAGTTGAGAGGGAGTTGGAACTAAGGATGAGCTCCTCTATTTTGGCTTTATGCAAGAAGAGAAAATCCAAAGTGGGGAGGGCTTGGAATCGCTCGAGAGCTTGCTAGGGAGCTTAGACGAAGCAAATGGTGTGATTTCCTGTGAGAATTGAGGGGTATACCTTAATTGGTTGAGGTAGATGAAGATTGCTTCTCCAATTTTGGTGACCAACAACTCAAAGCTGAGTGGTCACAATCAAGTCCACGTGGCATGCCATGAGTGGAAGAATGCATGGGAGGTGGCTCAAGACTTGATGTGGGCTGATGGGTCTACCTTGATCCTTTGGTTTCTTGGCTTGGGAGGAAGGTAAGTTAGGTCACCTCCCTTTGGTCCATGGAAAGCCTAGCCCACTTAGGGTGGGCTAGGTGGCTAGGTGATACCCCATTTGGGGTGAGTGAGGGCTGCCAAGTGATGGGAGAAGTGGACTTTGCCAATTTTGGAATCCCACATAGGGAGGCATATCCAATGGGGATTTGCCTTGGGTTTGGCTCCAATTGAGTTTGGGCTAATTTTGGGTTGACTTAGGATGAGTTTGGGTCGGGTTAGGTCAGCTCCCAAGGTCTGATGGGTTGGTTTCATGGGTTTTGGCTTGATTTGGTCAAATGGGTCGATTTGGGTAATGTTGGGTTAGGTTGACCAATTGGTCAAATTGGGTCAAACCAAGGCTTAGGTTAGGTTCAAATTATGATTTGAAGTATTTTGGTTCAAGTGGTTTCAATCAATTTGGCCTAGGTTTGATTTTAGCTCATTTGGATTCATATAAGTCAAATGGGTCAAGTTGATCAATTTGACCAAATTGGCCAAACCGCTTGGGTTGGGTGTTGGTTCAAGTTCAATTGGTTAATTTAAAATGACTGCAGGCTTTGGTTTGAATCAATTTAGATTTAATATAGATTTTGGCCACTTAGACTCTTTAGGTCAATTTGGGCTAAGTTGGGTTAGGTTGACCAATTGGTCAAATTGGGCTCAATTATGGCTTTGGTCAAGTTCAATAATCAATTTGGAATGACTTGAGCCATTGGTTGCAATAAATTTGGGTTGGATCATGCTTTGACCTATTTTCACCTTTTAGGTCCATTTGGGTCAACTCAAATGGGTCAATCAATTGGGTTTGGCTCAATTGATGGTCAAATCATGTTCAATCATTAATTATGAGTTGGTGTGAATCAATGGTTTCAATTGATTTGGTGTATGGTGAATTTTGGCTAATTTGGGTTTCATATGGGCTAAGGGTTGACTTGGTCAAATGACCATGTTGATTTGGTTTGACTCAATTTAAGGCAATTAATCATCCTAAGGTGATCAATGATCTTGGCATGAGGTTTGGATGGGCTTGGTTCAATCCAAATTAGGTTGGATTAGAACTTGGTTCAAATGGGCTCCTTAGGCCACTTTGGATCAAGTGGACCTAAATCAATTGGCTTGGTTTTAGTTTGATTAAGGTTTAGTTGGATTTAAATATGAGTTTAAGATTAAAATATAAATCCAACCGCAATCAATTGCTATGGTGGGTTTGGTTTCATTTGGAATTTTCAAGTCAAAAGGGCAAAGTTGACTTGGGTTGATTTCAATTTGGCAATGATTATATTTTCATTTATATTTGGATATGATTGAAGGAATGATTGATTCAAGAGAAAATCCATTAATTTTGGCCTGATTTAGGTGGGTTTTGGCCAAGTTCAAGGAGGTGGCTTAAAGGGCTTAAATTGGGTTTTAATTTGATTTTAGATTTGGTTTTGACTATTTAAATTTATATTTTATTTATATTTGTGAATATAAATGAAGATATAAATTATTTATGAGAAAATCACTTGAGTTTGTAGTGATTTGGAAGCAAATTTGATTAAGCTCATGGAGGTAAGTCAAAAGGGCTTAAAAGAAAATTGATTTAGTTTGATTTAGTTTTGATAATTGGAATATGGTTTTTGAATATAAATGATGGAATAATCGATTTATAAGGAAATCAATTGACTTTGAGTTAATTTGGATTAAGATTTGGTTAAGCTCATGGAGGTAAGTCCATATGGCTTAGGAAGGGTCTTGGTTGGATCCAATTTAGTTTGATTTAGTTTTGGTCATTTGAGTTTATATTTCATTTATATTTGTGAATATAAATAAATATATAAATGATTCATGAAAGATCAATCAAGTTTGGATTGAATTGGGGAGATTTGGTTAGGTCCATGGAATTCAATCATAAGGCTTAAAGGATTTGGGAGTTTAATGTTGATTTTGGGTTTCAATTATTTGGAATTGAGTTTTGGACTTGAATTTGATAAATGATTGAGGGATTGAATTAATTTTGGAGAAAATCAATTGAATTTGGATTGATTTGAATTTGGTTAAGGCTAAGTCCACAAGATATAATCATAGGACTTAAGAAGGATTTTGATCTTGGATTTGATTATTAGTTTCAATAATTTGGTTTGGGATTTGTATTTGGATTTGGATATCTAAATTTGAGGTTTGGTTTGAGAAGGTAAACATAGGTTGGGTTTAGGCCATAGGATGGACAAGTCTCCATAAATCCCTAAGGCATAAACTACCCCTATGGCTAACCCTTCTAAGTCTCTAGACTTAAGTCGAGTGTTTAACTAATCACTAGAAGTGTCTTAAGACTAAAGAACTATTAGTTTCTATAAGAGTCTTAGATCTATGATGAGGAGGTTGAGAACTCACTCTAAAAGTGAGGTTAATAATGTTATAAGCTGAACGGGTGATGATGGGCGGTGAGTGGAACAATGTGATGAGAAAGACATCGACTGACTCTCAGCTGGAGATCTCCTCCTATGTCAAGTTGTGAGAACAATGTTTGAATGATCAACCCCGATAGAGTGATCATCGGAAGTCCATCGACGGAGGCCACTAACTATCCGGCATACCGCCTCTCCCTCTACCCGCTTGACATACTGAGCCTCTGACTCTCTCCCATGGACTGATCATTGACACTGGGAATCACATCTCAAATCAAACAATGCTCTAGACTTTGAGTATCTGTAGGCTCTACCAACTTGGAGAAGAACAATCCTAAGACTGGCATAGGGCCCCCTATGCTTCCTAGCCAGTACTCAAAGTGCGCTAGTGGTGGAGGCGATGCAGTGATACTCTTGTAGTCCTCCTCTCCATTTGAGGTCGAGAGTGGGTGAAATCTAATTCCACTCAAGAGTGGAGGGATCTCATGGGGAGAACCCTCTAGCGTGGGAGACAAAGATCGATCTCCCGGCGCCACTCATGGTGCCACTTGATCTTCTTATTTTTATTGCTACGCAAAATGTGAGCAAAAGTAGAGAGAGTGAACCTACCTCAAAGGTAGGAGACTATTTTGAAAGCCAAGATAGCCTTCCCCTTTTAGATGACCAAAAAGGATGTAGTAGCCATCACTAGAGCTATGGCAGGGATAACTGACTGAACCTATGCTAAAGCAATTGGTACTGACACTAACACTGATCGAGGTCTGGGAACCACGATAGCATTCCTCTTCAGTTAGGGGAACTCAAGGTCATATGGGATGTCGAAGTAGAGAAGTGGTGTGTGTCCTACCGCCTCATCCCTACTAACAGTCGTGAGGGTTGTCCACTCACAAGTAACTCGAGCCTCAAGCTTCGATCAACGATGAGTGGTGGTCGTATGGCCTAATCTAAGGCTAGATCCACACCCAATGGGAAGGAAAAGATGAACTTGTCGTAAGCCATAAAATCGCACTTGAAGATGAGAAGACCGATTGAAATCACTACATTTATTGAAACATAACCAGCACCCTTGCTTTGATATTTTTTTCTTCAATCATTAACTTCTAGATTAGATTTGAAATTTGATCCCATACTTAACAAATTTAAGTATGCTAAGCGGGGTTCATTGAATTTTTGGAGAGATTTTTGATATTTGGAGGAGAGGCTTTGCCATATGATTTTGATTTAGAACCCATACTCAACAAATTTAAGTATGTTGAGTGGGGTTCAAATTTTTGGAGAGACTTTAGAGAGATATATGTTGTATGTTTTGTTTGAAAATTTGATTTGGAAAATCTTTACTTAGCAAATTTAGGTATGCTAAAAAGTTTTCAATTATATGTTTGAAAATTTTATGAAAATATCTTTGTTTGTGATGATTGTTCATTATGTGTGCGATATATGTTGATTTGATTTGAAAATGGGACTCATAACAAATTTAGGTATGTTAAGTAGAGGACAAATGTCATTTTAACAGGGAAGTGAGGTAATCAAATGACCTTATTTAAAGCCTCAGATTTCAAGATGTCCAAACTTAATACCATTTGCATACATGAACATAAGAAAGAGAGCTCTGAATCACATGATCAATAAATTCAATCACCTAGTCAATTATGAATGCATGTATCTTTCATAAAAGAAAAGGGGTTCTAATTCCATAATTAAATACACACATATGTATAAGAGACATAAGCTAGTACATTCCATTGTTAACCAGGGAAGTGAGATAATCAAATGACCTCCTTGGGGCTACATATTCACAGGATGTCCATACAAAATTTTTTGCTTCTCTCAAATACATATGGATGTATACATATAAATAAAGGAAGGAAAAATATGCAAAGGTTGTATTTTTATTTGATTGAAACATTTATGCATATGGAGTAAAGTCTAGTGTTAAAATACATAAGAATAAAATCAAATAGAGTACACGTCATTATTAAACTAGGGAAGTGAGGTAATCAAATGACCTCCTTGGGGCTAGCTAAAGCATACTCTAGGATGTCAAACTATATACCCATTAATTCATACTTACATAAATCAATACATGAATAAAGGAAAGGAACTTCACTTCATACACTTAAGTTATAATTACATACATCTCCTATGTATTTATAATAGCATTCATAGCATATGTAATCATTCATTTATAAGCTTTGGAAAATACATTTGGATTTAATAGTGATAGTAGTACACATATATTAAATCAAATCACACAAAGCTTGACATAAAGGAAACCATTTGATTTAATTAATTTTGCAAAATATGATGAATGCATGAATCAAATGACATTTAATATGATTGGAGAGGAATAAATAAACATAAACATATCATTCAATCAAATTAATTCCCAAGATAACCATATCAAATAATAATTATTTAAAGCAAATAAAAGCTTTTTAATGCCATTTTTAATTTCATGTTTAATTTGATTTAAGGAAAGAGAGAAAGAGGATTGCTAATCCTAATCTCATCCATGTTTAAGTTAGTTTGATTTGAAAGGTAATTAAGTTAATTTTATGGATTAATTATGTTAAGATATGAATTAAATTAATTAATTAACCTTACCTATGTTATCTTAAAGTAATTAATTATGAGCCAATATGATATGCAAATGATTTGAAAAGTAAATTAGCCATGGTCCTAGGAAATGAAAGGGCGTAATGTAATTATCTCATAATTAATAGTTAATTAAACTTAAGGAACTTAATTATGTACATTTATGATTTTCCCACACATGTGAGCTAACCATAATTTTCTTAAATGTCTTTAGGTTATTGAACACCTAACGATCTACCCCTTAATTAGGTTCATATATGTTTTTAAATTTTGATTAAAATAATTAAGTAAATTAATTTCTCTTAGAAAAGTGAAGGAAACTTAGGAGAAGATTGGAGAGAAGCCCCAATCCAATTCCCCAAGCCTCCTCACTGTTAAACAATGATAAATGATTAATTAATTAATTGTTACTATTCATATGATAATTAATTAATTCAAGAAGGTAAATAGGGCTTAACAATCCATTTCCCTAATTAATTAACTAATAAATCCCAAGGAAAATAGGAGAGGTAGATCATTCCTCTTGAACAATCTAGAAAGTTTGAGGTTGATTAGTTAATTAATTAGGGAGTAATTAGAATTAATTTTTTAATTAAATTAAGCTGATTAGTATTCAAAATCAATTAAGGATAATTTTAATGGATTCCTCGCTGAAATATTTTTAAAATGAGCTTTTATTTATATTTTTTGGATATTTCTATGATTTATAATGAATTTATGAAGTTTTAGTCTTAAAAAATGAATTAATTAGCCAATTAAGCTTTACGGCGCCTGTGTAGCGTGCTTTCCACGTGGCATCGTAGGATTGGCTATTTAAGTTATCACATCCAGCGGCTAAGTTAGTAGGTGGCAGGATGTGGTATTGATCTTCACCATTCGATCTCAGATTGGATGTCACAGATCAAGCCTACGATTAATAATAGCTCGAATCAGATGGATCTAGCGTGATCTAATCACAATCATCCATTTCATCACGTGAAATGGATGGCGTATGATCTATCAATTCGTGAGCAATAAAAGGTGGAGGCCGTTCGCCATTGATCACTCGATCTGAGATCACCCAAGCTTGGATTGGCTCCAAATGGAACTCACATCATTGCACGGGGGATCTAGGAAGATTCAATGGCTAAGATCGGCTCACATGCAAATTTTCTTCACAAAGCTCCAACACATTTTTCCTAAAGCTCATTTTCATGAAATTACCTCTAGAGCTAGGGCTAGTGCTCGCATGAGGAAGCTTTGTCTAGTTGAGATGAAGCCATGTTGAGTAGCAATTAGGTTGATTCAATGATTGCTCGAGAGGCCAAGAACGGTGCTTTGGAGCTTCAATTTTGATCAAATCCTAGCGTCAATGGAAGCCTTAGGGAAGGTTCTTTTGGCCGATGTCTTGGGAAGATGTGCAAGAGCAATTTAATTTTGTTGAGGAATGGAGAAGTTGGAATCAAAGAGAAGCTCCCTATTTTTATGCTCGAAGAAGGAATCCAAAGTGGAGAGGCCTTGGGAATGCTTGGGAGCTCACTAAGGAATTCAAAATTCACTTAGGAAGCTATCACGATTTAAATTGATGTGTTTCCCATTCGAATTGAGGGGGTATATCCCTCAATTGGCTGAGGTGGATGGACGGGATCAATCCACATTTTGGTGGCCAGCCACCAGCATGGAGTTATCCCATCAAGTCCAAGTGGTTCAGTTTGAGTAGGAGAGCTTGGGAGGTGGCTCAAGGCAAGATGTGGGCTAATGGCTTCTCCTTTGGTCCCTTGGGCTTGTGAGGGTGAGTTAACTCACCTCCCTTTGGTCCATGGCGCTAGCCCACTTGTGGTGGGCTAGGTGGATGGTGACCCCAAATTGGGTGTTTGATGGTCAAGGAAAAGGAGGAGTGGACTTTACTAATTTTGGTAAAATCCACATGTGGGGAGGCATATCCAAAGAGATTTGATTTGGGTTTGGCTTCAATTGAGTTTGGGGTGGTTTTGGGCTGACCTAGGATGGGCTCGGGTCAGGTTTGGTTGGGTTCCAAGGTTCCATGGGTTGGTTTCAAGGGTTTTAGCTTAATTTGACCCTTATAGGTCAAATTAGCTAGGTTAGCTTAGGTTTACCAATTGGTCAAATTGGGTCAAACCAAAGCTTGGGTTTGGTTCAAATAATGATTTGAATGATTTTGTTTTAAGTGGTTTCAATCAATTTGTCCTAGGTTTGATTTGTGCTCATTTGGATTCATATAGGTCAAATGGGCCAAGTTGACCAATTTGACCAAATTAGCACGTTGGGAGTTTTTGGTTCAAGTTCAATTGGTTAATTGAAATTAATTGTAGCTTTGGTTTGAATCAATTTGGATTTTGGCCAATTTGACCCTTTAGGTCAATTTAATTTGGTTAATTGGGCTCAATTGGCCAAATTGAGTTTAATTATGGGTTTGGTCAACTTCAATAATCAATTTGGAATGAACTTGAGCCATTGGTTGCAATCAATTTGAGTTGGATCATGATTTGACCTATTTTATCCTTTTAGATCAATTTGGTCAACTTGGGTCAAATGGCCAATTGGAATTGGTTTGGCTCAATTGATGGTCAAGTCATGTTCAATCATTGATTATGAGTTGGTGTGAATTGGTTTGATTTGGTGTAGGATGAGTTTTGGCTAGTTTGGGTTTCATATGGGTTAAGGGTTTACTTGGTCAAATGACCAAGTTGACTTAGTTTGACCTAATTTAAGGCAATTGATCATCCTAGGATGATCAATGATCATGGTATGAAGTTTGGATGTGTTTGGTTCAATCTGATTTGGGTTATATTAGAATTTAGTTCATATGGGTTCTTTAGGCCACTTTGAGTCAAGTGGACCTAAATGGGTTAATTAGCTTGGTTTTGGTTTGATTAAGGTTTGGTTGAATTTATATATGAGCTTAGGATTAAAATATAAATTTAACTGCAATCAATTTAGGTTATGATGGGTTTTGGTTCATTCAGAATTTTCAAGTCAAAAGGGCTAAGTTGGGCTTGACTTGAGTTGGTTTCAATTTGGCTTGATGATTGTAGGTTTCATTTATATTTGGATAGATGATTAAAGAAATGATTGATTCAAGAGAAAATTCATTGATTTTGGCTTGATCTCGATGGTTTTGGCCATATTCAAGGAAATAGCTTAAAGGGTTTAAACTAGGTTTTGATTTGATTTGGATTTGGTTTTGGCTATTTGAATTTAAATTTCATTTATATTTGTAAATATAAAAGATATAAATGACTTATGAGAAAATCATTTGAGTTTAGAGTGATTTGAAGGAAAATTTGACTAAGCTCATTGAGGTAGGTCAAAAGGGCTTAGAAGGAAATTGATTTAGTTTGATCATTTGCAATGTGGGTTTCATTTATATTTGTGAATATAATTGAATATATTATTGATTTATGAGGAAATCAATTGAGTTTGGGTTGATTTGAATGGGATTTGTCTAAGCCCATGGAGGTAGGTCCATATGGGTTAGCTTGGATTTGATCATATTTGGATTTAGTTTGATTTGGTGTTAGTTGTTTGAGTTTATATTTCATTTATATTTGTGAATATAAATGAAGATATGATGATTCTTGAAGGATCAATCATGTTTGGATTGAATTGGGTGGAGGCTAAGTCCATGGAATTCAATCATAAGGCTTAAGGAGGATTTGGGAGTTTAAATTTGATTTTGGGTTTTAATCATTTGGAACTGATTTGGACTTGGCATTTGATAAATGATTAAGGGATTGAATTAATCTTGAGAAAATCATTTGAATTTGAATTGATTTGATTTGGCTAAGGCTAAGCCCATAAAATAAAATCATAAGCTTAGGGATTTTGATTTTGGATTTGATTATGGGTTTCAATCATTTAATTTGAAATTTGGATTTGGTATTTGAATTGGATTTGAGGTTTGGTTTGAGCAAGTGTACATAGGTTGGGTTTAGGCCACATGATAGGAAAATCTCCTAAGGCATAGCCTACCCCTATGACTAACCCTTCTAAGTCTCTAGGCCTAGGTTAAGTGTTCACTTAATAACTAGAAGTGTCTTAAGACTAAGGAACTCTTAGTATCATAAAATTCTGGACTATGATGAGGAGGTTGAGAACTCACTCACAAAGTGAGTTCAATAATGGATTAGCCAAATTCCCATTCAATTCAAACTAAATTCAATTGATTTTCTCATGAATCAATCAATTATCTCCAATCACCATCCCAAATATAAATCAAACCAACAATCAAGCAAACCAAAATCAACCCAAGTCAAACCTAACTTAACCCTTTGACTTGAAATATTTAAATGAATCAAAATTCATTTGAACCCCAATTGCAAATAAATTTATAAATCAGTCTAAACTCATATATAAACTCAACTAAACTCAACTCAACCCAAAATCAACCAAATTAACTTGGTCCACTTTAGTGACCAATTTGACCTATTTGAACTAAGTTTCAATCAAATTAGATTGAATCAACTTAAAATCTCCATGATGATTAATGATCACCCAAGATGATCAATTATTAGGTCAAATCAAGTCAACAACCATTTGACCAAGTCAACACCTTAACCAAACTAGCCAAATCTCAACCCAAGATAAATTAATTAAAACCATTGATTCACACTAACCTATGATCAATGATTGAACATGACTTGAGCATCAATTGTGCCAAACCTAACCTAATTAGCCCTTTGACCTAAGTTGACCTAATTTGACCTAAAAGACCAAATTGGGTCAAATTATGATCCCAAATTGATTGCGATTGCAATTTCATTCTAAATTTATTAGTGAACTTAACCAAAGCAATAATTAAACCTAATTTGGTCAACTTGACCCAATTGGCCCACCTAGCCCAAATTGACCTAAAGGGTCAAATTGGCCTAAATCTAAATTAAATCCAAATTGATTCAAACTAAAGCTTACAATCATCTTTAATTAACCAATTGAACAGAATCAACCCATAACAAAAGCAAATTTGGCCAATTTGGTCAAATTGGTTAACTTGACCCATTTGACCTACATGAATCCAAATGAGCTAGGATTCTACTGCTCCAAAATAAGGCATCCATATTCATCCCAACTCCACCAAACTCCAAATCAAACTCCTGACCCACACCTTCCTTTCATGTTAGGAATGAATCACTTCCTGACCATTGGAGGTAGGAGTTTGATCAAATTGAGCTCCAAATTGATGGTGCTTGTTCTATAGAGCGAATGGCAAGAAATTGATCCAAGTGCTACTCAACAAGACTTTGTCTCCACCAAACGAAGCTTCCTCAGTCGAATTCACTGCCGGTCTTGAGCTCCGATGAGGTAATTCCATGAAACTAAGCTTTTGGTGAATTTTCTTGGAGCTTTGTGAAGAAAATATGAATTTCATGTGATCTTGACCATTAGATCCCTTCGAAATCTTTGTGCAAAATTATGGGATCCATTAGGAGTTGATCAAGCTCGGGTGAGCTCAAATCGAGCGAGGAATGGAGAACACTATCCATCTGTCATCGCTCGGGGGACGATCGATCATGCATCATCCATTACACATGATTGGAATGGACTTTGTGGTTATTCAATAGATCTATTTTGATTTAATCGTAAAAGCTGTGGTCCATCATCAATCCAAGATCACATCCAGATGAAAGCGCATCTTTGCCACGCAATCCTGTTTAAGTGATCAATCTCGCAACACCACATGGAAAGTACTCTACATTGGTGATACGCATGGCGCCGATGAAATTAGGCTTAAATTAGGACTAATTAATTATATTTAATGGCTAAAACTTCCTAAATTAATAACAAATCATAGAAAAATAAAAAAATACAAATAAATATTCATTTTGAAGGTATTTCAGAGAAAAATCATTTAAAATTAATTATAATTAATTTTGAATGGTAAATGAGGGTTAATTTAGGTTTAATTAAAATTTTAATTAGCCTAATTACTACTTAATTACTTAAGTAATTAATTCAAAACTTTATGTGATGGTTTAATGGGATGACCTCTGCTTCCCATAATTTTCTTAGGATTTATTACATGATTAATTAGGAAAAATACTCATTTAAGCCTTAATCACTCCCTTAATTAACTAAATGGTTAATTAAATACCTAATAAGTAACCAAATTAATTAATTGGGCATGTTAATCACTGTTGAATAGTGAATGGGCAAGGAAAATGAGATGGGGACCTCTTTACTAATATTTTCCTAAACCCATTTCACTTTAAGGGAAATTAATCAATTTGGAATTAATTAAAAGGTTTAATTGGTTAATTAAATAGCTTAATTAATCAACTTAAAATCATAATCACATCAGATCTTGATTAATTAAATCATGGGTAGATCTTTAGATGTTTAATAACCTAAACAAATTTAGAGAAATTATGGTTAACCCATATATATGGGAAAACCATAATAAGTAATTACTTTAATCTAATTAACTATTAACCATAAATTAAAATTACACCTTTCATTTCTTAGGATCATTGCAAATTTACTTTTCATTCATAAGCATAATATGTTGGCTCATAATTATTTAGTTAATTATATTAAGGTAATATAGGTAAAGGTAATTAATTGAACTTATTAGGAATCCAACTTAATTCTTCAACTACCTTTTCATTAAATCAAATTAGTTCACAAACTTAATGGGTTGAGATTAGCAAATGATAATTCTCCTCTCTTTAAAGTTAATCAAAATTAAATCATAAATTAATAAAGGAACTTTCATTCTCTTTAAATGGTTTTATTTAGTATTATTATCCTTAGGAATTAGTTTGATTGAATGAATCACATATTTTTATTTCATTATTCTTACCTAATCATGGTAAATATTGTATGTCATTTAATTTCATGCATCTATATTTTTCAAAAGTAATTAAGTTAAATGAAATTTCCTTTATGTAAAGCTTGCATTTGTTGATTTAGCTTAATAGGTGTGCTACTATTATCACTATTAAATATAAGTATATTTTTTAAAATTTATAAATGAATCACAATATGTGTAGTGATGCTAATTATAAATACATAAGAAGGGCATGAACAGCTTAAGTTTATGAAGCGAAGCTCTCTTTCTCTTATTCATATGTTAATTTACATAAGTTTGAATGGTAAAGGGTATATAGTCTGGACATCTTAGGAATATGAGGCTTTAGCTAGCCCCAAGGAGGTCATTTGATTACCTCACTTCCCTAGTTAACAAAGGCATGTATCCATTTGATTTCATACTTATGTATTTTAACATTAGAATTTGGATAGAGCTTTAAATCATATAAATAAATAATTCAATTAAAGAAAATGCAATCTTTCCATGATGTTCATCCTCTTAATTATGAATACATGTGTATATATTCAATAAAAGTGGGTATATAGTTTGGAAATCTAGGAATATGAGGCTTTAGTTAGCCCTAAGGAGGTCATTTGATCACCTCACTTTTCTAGTTAACAAAGGCACATACTTGCTTATGTCTTTTATACATGTATGTGTATATTTAATTAGAGAATGATAATCCCATTTTCTATTGAAAATACATGCATTCATAATTGTTTAAGTTATTGAATTAATTGATCATGTGATTTGCTCTTATGTCCATGTATGCTTATATATATTTGAATGCAAATGAGTATATAGTCGGACATCCTAGGAATATAATGCTTTAGCTTAAGGAGGTCATTTTATTCCCTCACTTCCCTAGTTAATAATGACATGTACCCATCCAATTTCATCCCTATGTATTTTTATATAAGAATTTGGATAGAGCTTTAATTAGCATGTATTAAATAATTCAATCAAATGTAAACATAAATTTCAAACATATACATATACATTCATCATCTAAGTGTGCTAAAACATGTTGTGTGTATAGGTATAGGTGGGCTGGTTACCCATGTGCAGGGTGCCACATCCAAATTATGATATAATTGTTTGAGATTGTATGTATATTTAGCTAACCTCTATTTTACAGGTGTGGTTAGGTTTACTTTTCATATATAAATATAATTTTGTAATTAGGAATTTGGATTAGTGCTATAAGAGATTAGAATGAAATTTAATTTAGAAGGCTTAGTCCTAAGGCCCTATGATGCCTTTAGCACAACCAAATCAAAGAAGATGAAGTGATGACATGAAAGAATGGAAAATGAAGAATGAAAACCCCATAACATGTATTCATTTAATTATAATTATTTTTTTATATCGAGTTGTATAAGTATCTAAAATTCAACTTTTCTTTTTTTAGTTGTCATGATATTTGATCGCATCGGACTATTATCCTTTTGCAGTAGTTATAAAATTGATTGATGATTTATTTAAATTGTGCAATAAAAATGATAGGCTTTTCATAGTTTCTTATGTTTGATGCCTCAATCTGGCTATGGTTAGGCTTTTAGGATAAAATAAAATTTCTACCCTAATCACTCATAACTAAATTTTAATAACTCATAACCTCATCATAAAATGGGTTTATAACTAAAATAATTAAAAGGTTTTAAACCCTTAACTATATGGTTATATATCTCACATCATGCATTGTGAATCACTCTTGCAAAATGGGCATCCATTCTTACATGCATAGATACTTGACCCATGAGCAACCCTAGATGGAGCTTCATATCTCTTTTTTATTTGGCCAATAATCTACTTCATCATGCATTTAGGCATATAAAAATTCTAAAGCCTTTGTCTCAAATATCGTGTCCAAATAAAATAAAATTTGAAAAGATTTTATATTTGTATATTATGTCATATGCTTATACCACTCATGCTCTAATCTCTTAGCGAGTAGGTTCAAAACTTTAATCTCTTTCCAATTTAAATAACTACCTTAATTGCCTTTTAATTCATAAAGACCATACTACATGGTTTTAAAATTGTAGGATGAGTTATGGTAACTCTAAATATTGTAAGCTGACTATTTATTCTCTCTTATTGGAGGTAAACCCATGTCCATCATCATTTTAGATTTAAGTGGTGCTTTAGCTCATACTAAAGCTCCCTAGATTTAGGATCCAAGATAGCTATTTTCTTTAGGCTACAAGTATAAATCATCACCTCTTAGGCATTTTTACAACCTTATGTTGATGGATTATAAGCCCTAGCAATGTAATAAAATTTAACTCAAATAAATAAATCTCTTCACTTTCAAATATATAAAGCCCAATTATAGGATAGATTGGAATGCTCACTAGGCTTTCTTGTATCATGAGCATTCCCTACTTCCTCCCTTTGGATTCTAAAATAAGTCTTCTCCTTGAACTTTCCCAATTGATTTTCTAAACATAACCAATCCTTTGATAGTCTAACCTTAAAATCTTTGGAAATGATAATTATCTACTTTAATCGAGAGTATTCTTAGAGAATTTCATTCCCTAGGATGTAATTAACTATGGAGGATTGCCTCCATAGGGAACTTAAGAACCTAATTTAATATAAACCCTACTTTATTCATCCATGTAAAGCAGGGGAAAAATCTCTGGTATATTCAAAGACCCATCATGCCTTAGGAGTCCTTATTAGGTGATTAGATCTATTATAAGGTGATGACTCTATCTTTTGAGATAACACATCATACCTTAAATGTCGCACCCGGTGTGGTGTCCTCTCACACATATAAAAATAAACACTACAAATTTTTTTGGTGACTCCGCTGGGGAGAGTTCCTCTCTCTATCTTTAGTAAATAATTATCATCTCCAAATATCTATAGTGGATTTATAATTATAGGCCCAAGACTATCTTGCTTCTATTGGCCCCTTTGCTCATTTCATTCTTAAGCAAAGGTAGCCATCATCCTTTAAGTTTTAGGACCTCACTCCTATGTAGGTCCTAAGACTCCTATTGGGTCTCCCAATAGGAAATAACAAATTAACTAATGAAAGGAGATGACCAAATATAGGTCAAATAGAAGTTGGAACCTCTTACCACTAGCTTGGTAAAATAAGTATTCATTTTATATTTTGCAAGATTCTAAAAGAATCTAAAGTAAATTAAATAAAATCTTTTGCAAAAATTTCAAAATCCATTCAAAGCAAAATCATATGAATATAATAAAAGTGGCCAAAATGAACATCTTATGTTAAAAATAAAAATCAAGTAAAACATAATCTAAATCTTTTCAAAATAAAATTAATTGAACCTCATCCATAAAATTGCTAAGTGAGTGTTCCTCTTTGCAAAATCAAATCAAATAGTGAACCTCTTTTTCCTAAACATATTCAAACCCATTTTTGAAAAATTAAACTAACCCCATTTAACATACTTAAAATTGTCAAATGAGGGCCCCCTTTTCAAAAATAAAACCAAACATACCCAAAATATTTTTAAACAAAATTAACTCCATTTAACATACCCATATTTGTTAAATGAGAGTTTTATTTTCAAAACCAAACTGAAATTAAAATAATCAATACAAAAAAAGGACTTCACTTAGCATACCCAAATTTGTTAAGTGAAGGTCCCCCCTTTATCAAAGTCAAAATAATATATAATTGAACTCCATTTAACATACCCATATTTGTTAAATAAGAGTTTCATTTTTAAAATCAAATTGAAATAAAAAAAAATCCAACACACATTTTTGGACTCCTTTTAACTTGCCTATATTTGTTAAATGAGAGTTCAATTCCTAAAATCAAAATAGAATCACATATCAACAAACATATAAGTGAGCTCCATTTAACATACCAAAATTTGTTAAGTGTAAGTCTCATTTCCAAAACAACATCAAATCAAACAAATATCAAACACATTTTGAACTCCATTTAACATACTTAAATTTGTTAAATGAGAGTTCTTTTTCAAATCAAATCAACAGAATTAAACAACAATAAACCATTAAGATAGAAAGCTTTCCAAACATATAATTGAACCCTACTTAGTATACTTAAATTTGCTAAGTAAAGATCTTCAAAATCAAATTTCAAACAAAAATATATGATACATCTCCAAAGGTCTCTCCAAAACATTTGAACCCCACTCAATATACCTAAATTTGTTGAATGAGGGTTCCAAATCTAAATCAAAATATTATGGTAAAGTCTCTCCTCAAATTCCTAAATTTCTCCAAAATAATGAACCCCACTTAGCATACCTAAATTTTTAAGTGTGAGTTAAAATTCCAAAAATCAATCAAAAGTCAGCAAATTCAAATCAACAGTTCAAGGCAAGGGTCTAATTTAGTTATGTTTCAACAAATGCAGAGATACCAGCCCAGTTTCTTTGTCCCTTATGCAATTAGTCTTCCATCATGCCTACCACTAAGATGATCTTCTCATTCCCATCTAGTGTGGATTTGGCCTTGGATCAAGCCATGCTCACCATTACTACTATGCATGTGATTTAGTTTAGGTGTGGCTTTAAGGCTGTCAGAGTCACATGTAAGGGGCCAATCCTCACTACCGTTAGTAGGGAGGAGGTGGCAGGATAGAAGCCACATCTCGATTTGATCTCCGGTGGGTTTTGAGTCTACCTCATTGAAGAGGAAAGCCATTATGGTTCCCACACCCGATTAGTGCTAGTGCCAGCTTCAGCATCAGTGCTAGTTTAGTTTACCTATAATTCTAGCGAGGGTTAGCACCACCATAGTTATTCCCCATACTCTGAAGGGGAAGGCTATCTTAGCATCTGATATATTCCCTTCCACCTTCGAGTTTGGAGCTAGCTCCCCCTTCTCCTCGCTCACCAAGACACAACGGCACAACAAGAACCGCAAGGTTAAGCGGCACTACGAGCCTGAGGTGAGGTAAATTAGCGATGCCTCTCATGTGGCTGAGGAGGGTTCCCCTCATGAGACCTCTCCAACTTTTGAGTGGTAGAGTTCCACCTCCTCTCAGCTTTAGAAGGAGAAGAGGACTACTATAGGATTGTTGCATCACCACTACCACCCTGCGAGTTTGAGAAGACAGAGGGATGAGGAAGCCATGTCAATTCATCCATTCTACATGAGTGGACAAAGCTCACGGATGCTTGGAGTCCAGATTCCTACATAATTTGAGGAGTTTCATCCCTAGGAGCGTTAGGGTTATATTCACAGAGAAGAGCCATGGAAGCTAGAGTTGCTGCCTAAGAAGGCAAGCAAGAGAGGAGGAGGTACGCCAGATAGTCGGTAGCCTCCGCTTTGATAAACTTTTCTAATTGATGCATTATTAGGGTCGATCATTTAGACAGCATCATTCTCACTGACACCGTCTGACGTAGGAGGAGATCTCTAGCCAAGAGGTAGTTAGTGTTCTTACCATCACACTGCTCCACTCGTCATCCACCATCACCAGCTCAGCTTCCAGCATCTACCATCCCCACCAAGCTGCAGTCTAAAGAAAGACCCTCTCCTTTGGTGATACGGCTACGGCCTAAGGATCCCACTCCATACATTCCACCCATTGGGGTGAGATCGAGCTCTCCTGCTCGACCTTCTACTTCAGTTGTGGTTAGGAGGGAGTGGTAACCCAAGAGTATCATGGTCGCTCCACCTTCACATCTATTGGAGGGAGAGAGGATAGGGGACACTGATATAGTCCCCATGTCATTAGAATTCATGGAGTCCATCCTGCCAATGTAGAGTATTTAGTGCATACAGTCTATAGAGCATAGTCATGTGGTCAGTCGATAGCCATTCTATGTTCTAGTAGTGCCAGGCAGGGTAGTTGACTATTCCCTAGATAACATAATAGAGGACTACCGCGATGCAGTCAGGTAGATTGTTGGTAGTGATCATTCAGATCGAGATGAGGGTAGAGTTAGCTTTGACCGTGATGAGGATGACATGTTGGACGACATAGCTGAAGTCCACATGGTTGACACCCGAGGATCCTTACATTCATATCAGCATAGCCAGGAAGGTGTAGTGGTTGAGGAAGGCGACACCTCTTTTAACTTACTCTCAAGTAGAAGGATGATTAGACATAATGAAGAGGATGGAGGAGTTGATGGGTGTCTTAGCATTATAGAACCCGGCTCACAACCCTCTCTATGGTAGTGACTTGAGTTTACATACTCATCTCCAAGTGCACTCAGATGATGATCTTTAGTTTGCATAAGAAGGTCAGATAGCAATGCATGAGAAAGATATCAAGCATATGGTGGAACAATAGGTGAAGGAGGCATTGGTGCAAGCCAGGGGGAGCTCATCCATTCTAAAGGTAGACCATACCTAGAGGAATTTGATGTAGTTCAATAACAAGGGTATTGTGCCACCATCCTTCAAGATCTTTGATCATAGTGGGAACCCACAGGAACACATTGCACACTTCAAAGCCAGCTACTGCAATGCCGGTGGCAATGACGTACTCCTATTCAAACTTTTTGTCAGCAACTTCGTGGGGGTTGTATATGATTGGTACGTCAAATTTCTCAATAGTTCGGTGAAGACTTTTGCTGAGTTAGAGCATCTCTTCATTAAGAGATTTGTTGGAGCTCAACAAAGAGTGACTGTAGGTGACCTTGTGGTAGAAAAATAGAAACCTAATGATTCTCTTGTTGATTACATTCTCAAGTGGTGCAACTGAGCATGAAATGCGAACCACAACTGTCCGAACCACATGCCATTGAGATTTTCTCAGAAATATCCATGGCCCGATTGCCTTCATACTTAAGGGCTTTACCATCAAAATATTTGAGAATTAATCAATAAGGTGACTAGCCTACAAGAGGAAGCCAAATAGTTGCTCTTCTCGGACCAGTCATCTATGCCCATGTTGCAGAAGGTGTTTGAGAAGAAGCCAAGGATAATTGTGTCAGTGGATAGAGAGAAACAACTAGCCAGAATTTAGTATGAGAGACCATGAGCTCAATAGCCTCCTTTCCACCTCCTCTGTCACCATCTCGGCATCATATCAGCCACCACAATAGCCACTGCTACCACCACAACAGCCTACCCAACAACGGTATTCATATCCACCGTATGGTAGTTATTTTCCCCCTACCGATAGATTGAATAAGACATATTCATTCAAGAGGGAGGTAGTTAAGAAAATCTTCAAGAACCTCTTAAACAAACTTGACTTTCAATTACCAGAGCCAAAGAGGCCGGAGGAAGTGGGCAAGAGCAATGATCCTAGCTATTGCTCCTACCACCGCATGTTAGGCTATGTCTTAAATTGTATCACTTTTAAGGACTGGCTTGAGTGTAGCTACAAGTTGGAGTCATAGTATCCCAAAGGAATACTTACTAAAATAACCATCCAATTTTGTTAGAGTAATCCTTAGGGATACTTGCAATCCTCTTAAGACCAAAGAAGGTTGGGATATCTCCTTATCTCATACCTCTAAAATGATCATTTTTAAGATCAAAACCTTTCCTTCCAGGTGCCTGAGGTAAATAAAACCTCCAAAACCAAGGAAGGTTTGCTAGTTGCAAAGGACAACTCAGGGAGGGTGACAGCCCAACAGTAGTAGCAACTTACCACACTTGCCCGAGATAGTCCAGTAGCGCAACCACTGCCCGAGTCCAACACTCACTCCTCCATTGCAGCTACTACTTCTTCTACTAGCTCCCCTTCTATCGGTAGGAGTGTTATATCAGTGGATAATGACATCAAATACCTTACTCTACTTATTTTACTTCATTTATATCATGTACTTTCCACCCAAAAAGAAGTCAATGAAGAAAGTCGATTCTGCTTATATCTTGTCTACTTCTGATGCTCCAAATTTTATTCTTATAGAAAGATCTCGATTCTAAATAATATTAGCTCTAGTAGTTCTTATCCATTCCTTTCTGATTCAGAGTCGGATTTCCTTTCTTTGATTAAATCTGGTTCACCTCTTAAGATTGACTTGGAGTCATCCGACTCCGAGGGTCCTTTAAGAGAAGCTGTAGATATGGCTGATGAAAAGGCAGAACTTCCCACAAGCTCATCATTTCAAAAAGTCACTAAAGTCAACCTACGCAGTGGAAAAGTTTACCTCCTAGGGTAGCACCTCAAGATAAGGGTAAACAAGTCATTAGTTATAGTGAGCAGATAGCCCCTCTACAGAATGCTCTGGCTATGGATATGCTTGTGGAGGACCAAGCTAGAGTTGATTACAACATCCTAGCTCATCTTAGAAAGTTACCAACTAAGTTAAGTATATATGATGCCCTTGTCTTATCCAAAGAGATGAGGGAATCTCAAATCAAGGCCTTAATTGATCATGAGATATGCTTAGCTCGCTATTGGAGAGGAGGCTCACCACTCAAAGAATATTGTAAAGTTACATTCAATGATGAGGACTTACTTAGGATGATCGAGCATGACTATCCTCTTTATAATATAGTGGATGTTGGCAGATACAAGCTATCCAGAGTTCTGGTTGACCCAGGTGCATCAGTCAATATTATGAGTTTAAAAATCCTTGCCTACTGAGGAGCGACATCTCTAAACTCAAAAAAGAGAGGATGATGTTGAGAGGATTCAATGAACAATATGAGAGGGTCTTAAGCTCCATAGTGTTGCCACTAGAGATAGATGATTGGAAGGCTGAAGCAAGTTTTACATTATAAACATGGATATATCTTTCAATGCTTTTCTTGGGAGATTATGGATACACGAGAACAACATGGTTCCATTCTCTCTACATCAGTGCATGATGTTTATAAGAGGTGGGATCGAATACTATGTTATGGTATTATTTTTTAGAATGTGTATGGGGGACACCACACAGATCTTAGGGGGTACTTATTAAAATGATCGGGTATGATATATTATCTCAAAAGATAGAGACATCACCCTTCATTGGACCTCATCACCTAATAAAGACTCATAAGGCATAATGGGCCTTCGAATGTACCAAAAAATTTCTCCTGCTTTGCATAGATGAATAAAGGAGAGTTTATATTAAATCAGGTTCTAAAGTTCCTTATAGGGGAAAGCCCCATAGTTAACTACATCCTAAGGAAGGTGAATTCCATAGAATACTCTTGATTAAAGTAGATAATTAAGGTCTCTAAAGATTTCAGGCTAAACTATCAAAGGATTATTTATATTGGAAAATTAAGTGGGAAAACTTAAGGAGAAGACTTATTATCGAAGCCAAAGGGAATGAGTAGGAAATGCTCATGATACTAGGAAACCTAGTGAGCATTTCAATCTATCATATGGTTGGGTTTTATATGTTTGAAATTCAAGAGATGAATTTTATTGAAGTTGACATTTTATTAGAAAGCTATGACTTATAATCCAACACACAAGATTGTGAAATGCCGAGAGGTAAAGAATTATGCTAGTAGCCCGAAGAAATATCAACCTCAGATCCTAGATCTAAGGAGTTTTGGCATAAGCAAAAGCATGACCTAAGTATAAGTGAAGATGGGTATATGATTTACCTCTAGAAGAGAGGATAAACCATCAGACTATTGGGCTTATAACTACTTGGAGTGGCCGCCAGCTAACTCCTCCTACGATTTTAAAACCATGTAGGCAAGTCTTATGCATTTGCAAGATAGTTGGGCTATTATTAATTTAGAAAGAGGCTAAAGTTCTTAAACCCACTCCCTAAGAGACTGGAGCTTGAGTGGTATGAGTAATGACTTAATTTAAGAGAAATCTTTTCAAATTTTATTTATTTTGACACTTCATTTTGACAAAGGCTTTGGGAATTTTCATATGTCTAAATGCATGATGAAATATAATTATTGGCTAAATCAATGAGACGAGGGTATTCTCCACCATAAGGGATGCCCTCACAAGTTAAGCATTCCACTATCGTGCAAGGATAGAGATCCCCCATATTCAAGGAAGAAGGAATATGATAAGCATGATGTGAAACATATAATCATAAAACTAAGGGGTTGTTAAATCTTTTAATTATCTTATTTAAAACCTAGGCTTTATAATGAGGTTATGAGTTGATTAAAATTTAATTATGAGTGATTAATTTAATTTATTTTATCCTAAGAGCCTACCGCATAGGCCACATATTCAAACATCAAACATTAAGAAACTATGAAAAGCATGATGTTCTAATGCGCAATCTGAACACAACATCAATCAAACATGTATAAATTACATAAAAGAATAAAAGACCAGTGCGGTCAGGTTTTTCCATACACCTCAAAAAGAGAAAAGATGACTAACCGAGCTCTATCCTTATACAACTCAGATTACAAAAGAATATACACTATGAAGGTTTTCTTTTCTTCATTTCTTCATATCCTTATTTTCTTCTTTTTGATTTGATTTGCTCCAAAGGAATCACAAGGCTCCCTAGGGACTAAGTCTTCTAGCCACTCCTCATCCTAATCCCCCATAGCACTAATCCTAATTCCTAATGCAAAATTACATTAAAAATAGTAAAAGTAAATCTAACTACATAAAATATGTGTCAGTTAAACATACATATAGTCCTAAGTAGTTATATCATAATTTAGACTTAGCACCCTGTACATGGGTAACCAAGCCCACCTATCCTAACTTGGATTATGCTTAAGGGGCTTAAGCAACCTGCAAAGAGAGTATTTATATTTATTTTTAAGCAGCCCCTTAAACATAATCTCCTATAGAAAATATGATTAGGCTAATCATGGCCTACCATCCAGTTTACAAAGCATACACCCTAACATTCAGTCTAAAACATTACATCACAAAATAAAATATACACTAAACATACACCGTCCTAACTTAGAACTAGAAGTGGGGACTTAGCTCTAATGTGTGTGTTAAGGCTTATGTGGTATGTTTTATTAGGCATTAACATTATTTTTTTTTCTAAATGTGAAAGGAATTCAATTTAACCATAAATGATTATTTCACTTCAAGTTGTTTAATTGATTTGAAAATTTTAATTTGTGTTTCATTTTGTTCCATATGATTACACTTAACAACTAAGTGTTACAAAGAGAAAAAAGAGGATTGCCCTATTTCATCCCTACCTTAAGCCACTTTCTAAAGCATGTTAATTTGACTTAGTTCTCTTTAGTGAATGGTTTATTACCCATTTTAAATTAATCATAAGTTTAGGTTCACTCAAAATGATTCCATTCAATATGAAAGACATCTTAAGATTAATTTGATTGAATTACTATCACATGACATATGTTCAATCATTCCTTTCCATCACATGCAACATGCATATGATATTAAATCCTAAGTATACCTATACATGCAACATATTTATTTTAGCACACTTTAAATGAAAGATGCATATGTGTATTTTGTATAAAAGGAGATTTTCACTCATTAACTAAATGCACATACAATGGTATAAAAGTTTTAAGCATGCACTTCACCATTATTAATTAGGAGATAATCAAAGATCTCCTTGAAGATACTTAAAGCCTCATATTCTCAGGGTGTCCAGACTAGATATACCTATTCTTAAATACCATTGAATGTACAAATAACTACAAGAATGGAAAATCATTCAAAAAATTATATTTTATTTGATTGAGTCATTTATGTATGCGAATTAAAGCTTTATCCAAATTCTAATGTAGTAATACAAGCAAATGAAATTAAATAACTAGCTGTCATTATTATCTAGGGAAGTGAGGTAATCAAATGACCTCCTTGGGGTTACCTAAAGCCTCGTATTCTCCAGGATGTACTGGGTATATACTTATTACATTAAATACATATAAAGCTACATAATTAAAGAAAAGAGGCTTTCATTCACACATTTAATCTATAAAAATATGCACACTTATAAATATTTATAACTACTATCACTCCAAATATTGTAGTTGATTTGTAAATTTTTGAAAATAGATTTTGATTTAATAGTGATAATAGTCACACATATATTAAGTTAATTAACACATGCAAGCTTAACATAATAAAAAAACATTTGATTCGATTAATTTTAAAAGACATGGATGAATGATTCAAGTGACATACAACATCTAACATGATCAAAAGGAATTACTAAATATATACACATAATTTCATTCAACTAAGTTAATTCCTAAGGACAATCATCTCAAATAAATGCATTTAAAGAAAACCAAGGCTTTTAATTATCATTTATGACTTACGATTTTGATTAAGTTTAAAGAGGAGAAGAATTATTTGTTGTTATGATCCCATTCCCACATTGGTAATTTTATTTGGTTTAAGAAAAAGGTGATTAAGTGAATTTTATGAATTAATTAAGTTAGATCCTTAATTAAATCAATTAATTACCCTTACTATGCTTCTTTAATTTGATTAACCACTTAGTTATGATCCACAAATAACATGAATATGTGAGGAAATAAAATTGCAATGCTCCTACAAGGACCTAATGCAAATGACTCATAATTAAGGGTTAATAAAATTAAAGAACCTAATTAAGTACTTTTATGATTTTCCCACCCTTATGGGTTAATCATAATTTTCTTAAAGGATATTTATGTTATTAAACACATAAAGAGAAACCCTTAATTTCATTGTTATTTATCTGATGTGATTATGATTTTAGTTTTATTAGTTAAGCCACTTAATTAGTTAATTAACCCTTAATTAATCTTCATATTAATTAACTTTCTTTCTAAAATGAAGTGGACATAGGGGAAGAAGCTAGGAAAGGGGTCCTAACCCCACTCCCCTTGTCCATTCACTGTTAGACAATGATTAGTGAGTTTAATTAATTAATTTATTACTATTTAGGATGTGAATTAGCCATTAAGTGGATTAAGAGAGTAATTAGGCTTAAATGATCAATTCACCTAATTAACTAAGCAATAAATCCCAAGAAAATTATGGGAGGCAGAGGTCATCCCATTAAACTAACACATAAAATTTGGGATTAATTACTTAAGTAATTAGAGCTTAACTATTCTAGTTAAGTTTTCATTTAAACCTTAATTAAGCCTTAATCACTATTCAAAATTAATTAGAATCAATTTTAATTTAATCTCCTCTAAAATACCTTTAAAATGAATATTTATTTGTATTTTTATGATTTATTATAATTTTCAAATTTTTAGCTAATTTAAATGATTTTTCATGATTTTTATAAAGTCTATTAATTTATTTTTACTAAAATAGACTATTTGAGCTTCAGAATGCAATATCTCCCAATCCATAAATTCTTTTGACTTGAAATTTTTATGATAGGTGTATTTTAACTTTAGTTTCAATCTCTGAAAATTTCAACCAGCTTTATGTATTTTTGGTTTAATTAATGAAATTTTACTTTCACTAAAACTTAAATTAAGCTCAGAATACTTAGTAAAAATTAGAGATTTAGGATTTGTTGGATTCTTAACGGAAAGATGAATCCAATGAGCTTTTATTTATAATTTTTTGTTAAGTATTTTATTACTTTATAAATTTTTTAAGTTTTAGGAAATTTACTTAATTTTTGAAATCGAAAAATTGCTAATTTTCTCACTTAACCGAAACGCCACATGCCGATTGGGCGCGTTAATCCGCGTCAACAAACGGCGAGAAACTGTGGGTGTGTGATATAATCTATGGTGTGATCTAGAGGCCAAAATCGAGTGATGTGGGTGCTAATCTTAGCTATTCGTCTCCCAGGAGATCAGATGGCTGGCGGGCCGTCGACCTCCTGGGCAACGAAAGTGAGATTAACAATGATTTCTGTGAAATGTTTGACAAAATTGTGAAAGCCAATGGGTTCGATGAAATGGGGATCTGGTGGCGTCGATTATCCCAGGAAAACATTTATTTTTGCATGAGGATCATAAAAAATGAATAATGCAAGGGATGTCTAAGGGAAATTCTTAAAATCGCATCGAATCATCATAAATAAGAGATCTTATGGTTATCTATGAGATTTGAAAATTATCTCGTCAGGGATGCTTTTGGCAGTAGAGATAACTTGAATACACTCCTAAATGTGAAATGAAGCTTTGGAGTGAATTTGGATTATTGCCTTGCTTTGAAATGTCATAATCATGAACCTCTGCCACACTTCACTAGAATCCGCTCGAATTTGATGATTTTCCATCGAATGGGAGTTTGGAATTGATTATACTTGCTTGCTGGAGTTCCTAAATGCTCTCTAATGCCAAAATCTCATCTCCTAGATGCCTCTTTTCTCCCTCCCTTAATGGTGGCCGAAAATCACCATTAATGGTGATGGGGAGATGGTTGGGAAGTGATGGCTAATTGGGGACTTTGGATTCTAGCTCCAAAGTCCTCTTTTCAGCTGTGAGGTTGGTGCCATTGAATGCAAAGAAAGTAGATGAGGGATTTTGCAAGATTATGTATTTTTCCTCTCTTTCTCTCTCTTTCTCTCTCTCTCTCTCTCTCTCTCTCTCTCTCTCTCTCTCTCTTTGTTTCACCTAACCATAGAAGTTGGATTTTAACTTTTTACATGATGCTTTAAGTGTTTTATCCAATTTAGGATTAATTTGGGATTGGGTCAACTCATGTTGACCCAAATGAATTGGGTTGGGTTCAAGCAACCCGGTTTGGCTCATTGGCTTTGGATTTTCTTTAATTATGTTTAATTGATTATTCATGATGGTTTTGGTTGATTAATTTTGTTTAATTTGGATAAATTTTGAATTTGACCCAAGTTTGACCAAGATTTGATTAACTTTGACCAAAATTGGTTAAGTTGATTTATGTGATTCAATTTATCATTTTATGTTTAGATTATGTTTCAATTATATTTTATGAATTATTTGGAATATTCTTGATCAATTATTTGGGTTAATTCGGTTTAGATTTGGGTTTGACCCATTTTGATTTCAAATGGGTCAAATAGGGTTCAATTGAGTTAAATGTTTTATTTAACTCAACCAAGATGTGTTAAGCTTTAATCATGTTTGATTAAGTGGTTATGATGATTTATAGTGATTGGTTTTATTTGACTTGATGTTAATTTTGATTTGAATATATTTTAATCCAAATTAAGCTTAATGGTTAAATGATCCAATTAACCCATTTGAGATCTCATTTGATTTAGATTTGTTTAGTTTTATATGTAAGCATGTTCATTTGATGATTTTGTGCCTTCGGAGTGATTTAATTTTGACAATTTTTGGTTTGTTGACTTTTGACTTAATGGATCCACATGGGTTAACTCTAAGTCAAACGACCTATTTATTACCTTGAAACTTATTTGAATTAATTTTTGAGTTCATTTATATTTATGTATTGATTTTATGCTCTTGGTTTGATTCAATTTAGTTTATTCTTGATATAATTTGATTTTATTTGGACTTAGGTGATTACAAGTCATGGGTTAGGCCATAGGGCAAGGTAGGTATCCTTAGTCTTAAATCTTAGCCTAATCCTATGGATGATGCTTATAAAGTCTCTAAGTTTAGGTTAAGGGTTCACTTAGCCACTAGAAGTGTCCTATGATTAAGGAATTCTTAGTGTCTAGAAGATTCCTAGACCTATGATGGGAAGATTGAATCCTCACTCCAAAAGTGAGATCAACATGTGTCAAAGGAGATCTTCAACCATTTACAATTCATGAGGTCAGGATATATGAGGATGTAGCATACTATCTCCCTCAAAATCAAAAAGTTTATTCTCATAGTCAAAATCCCCATGTGAGACAAAAAGAAAGAAAAGAAAAAGAAAAAGAAAAAGAAAAAGAAAATAAAAGGAAATAAAAGGGAGCGAGAAGCAGACTCAGGGGAGGATATTGAGCCTGGGATTATACTCCACCCATAGTTCGTTACTCTATTCAAAAAGGTGGGTTGGATGACCCGACCTCCACTAGGATGAGGAAGAGGTTAGTGTAGAGGCAGTCCCAGGGGTGGAAGACCTCCTTATTGGCCACCTTGTAAAAGATATATCCCAGCTACCATGAGTACACCTGTTATCCATATAGACTTATAGTCTAGTTCAAGGATGAGTCTTATATGGTTAACACACTAGCCAACTCTTCTCAAATGATTTCTTTAGAGGTGACACTTGAGCTGAACAATAATGAAGACTGGGCTCCAAAGCAAAGCATAAGTGTATCCAAGTCTCTATTCAAAACATTTAGGCATTAGTTGGAACCATAGCTCTAACTCCACTTTCCACATAAAAAGTTGAGGTTTGGTAGTTAAAGAAGCCTCTAAGTCATCCATAGATGTGAAGACTCAGAGGTTCTTTCTAGAGCATCATTATCAAGTCAAGAAGTCGATGAAGAACTTGAGGATGATTCATATAAAGATTTAATAGAATTACCTTTTGATTTTACTCACATTTTGTCCTAAATTTAGCAAAGAAAGGGTTAATCTCATATACTTGGTCCAAACACAGGTTAGACTACTTCAAAAGAATATGAAACAATAAATGTAAGAACTCATGAAGACCGAGCTGGATTCGCAGTGGGTCCGATGATGATGATTCTCTTGTCATCACTAATCATTTGGAATCTGACAGGTTCTTTTGAAACCACATGATATCATATGAGAAGGTGTGCTTAGAAACTTCAGATGATTTAAATGAATTTGAAATCAAAGATGCACCACCATAGTTCGAATAAGAGATCAAGTCAACTATCGATGAGCTCAAAGAGATCAACTTAGGGACTGAAGAAAATTCAAGCCCGAGATACATCAGTTCCTTGTTAAGTAAAACTAAAACCAATGACTTAGTTAAGCTACTCATTGAGTTTAAGGATTTCTTTGCATGGAGTTATGAAGAGAAGCCTAGATTGACTCCTAATGTAGTAGTTCATAAGCTAGCAATAGAGCCTAATTCTAACCCTATCAAGCAAGCTCCTAGACTCATGCGATTTGACATCGAATAATAGGTCAATTTTGAAGGCAAGAAAGTGATCAATGTTGGTTTCATTTGGGAGGAAAAATACCCCATCTGGTTGGCCAATGTCATCCCAATTAAGAAGAAGAATGGTCAAATTTGCATATGCATCAATTTTAGGGATCTAAATAAGGCATGCACAAAGATAAATTTTCACTACCGACACCAAAATTGATGGTGGACATTACCTCATCTCATGCAGTCTTTTCTTTCATGTATGGCTCATCTAGATATAACCAAATAAATATGGCCCTTGAAGATGAAAGAAACACTACTTTTAGAACCTCGATCATAATCTTTTGCTATAAGGTCATATCTTTCGGCCTTAAAAGTGTCGGTGCTCCATATCAGTGGGCCATGACTCAAATCTTTGACAAACTCATTTATCATCAAATTGAGTGCTACGTCGATGATCTCATGGTCAAAAGTAAAGAAAAAGAAGACCATCACTTTGACTTGAGAGTAGTTTTTGAATGATTAAGATAATATAACTTTAAAATGAACCCCTTGAAGTGTACATTCAGAATAGCTTTAGGAAAATTCTTTGGGTTTATTGTCCGATGATGAATCAAAATCGAGAGAAGATCAAGAGATATTAAAAATGCCACCACCTAAAATTTTAACTCAACCCAGATCATTCCAAGGGCGGTTGGCATATATAATATGCTTTATATTCAACCTATCAAGGAGATTCTAGCCATTCTCAACACTTATCAAATAAGATGTCAAGTTCAAGTGGGATGACAAGTGCTAGCATGCCTTTGAAGACATCAAGCACTACCTGATGACATTGCAAGTTCGAGTGGCTCCAATCTCAGGCGAGCCCTTGATACTCTACACTGCTGCATTAGATGACTCCCTTGGTGCTTTGTTGGCTCAAACCAATGACGAAGGGAAGGAAAGCATGCTCTACCTTAGCCATCATCTAATCCCCGCTGAGGCTAATTATCCACCCATTGAGAAGCATTGCATAGCTTTGATCTTTGCATCCCAAAATCTACGGTACTACATGCTTTCTCATAAAGTGAACTTGATCTCTATGATCAATCCACTACAATATCTCATGACACGGTCGACGCTATCTCGATGGTTGGCATGTTTGGCCATGATTCTATCACAATTTGATATCACTTTCCTACCCCCTCCATGTAGTGAAAGGACAAGCACTTGAGGATTTCTTAGCTGCACACCCACTTCTGGATTCTCTGCTTAGTGATGACCTCCTCGATGAACAAATCATGAACTTAGGGAATACCAGCATTCACTGCTGGGAGATGTACTTTGATGGTGCGGCTTCCTCTCAAAGAGGAAAAGAATCACGATCTACTTTTCCAGGAAAGCCAGGGCAAGAATAGTTCTCCTAACTACAAACTACGATGTGATAAGATTCTCATACCATCTATCCAATTCTTGCACCAATAATGAAGTTGAATATGAGGCTCTGATTGTCAGTCGAGAGTAAGCTGTTACACTAAGCATCCATAATATTGACATATTTGGGGATTCTCAACTAGTCATCAACCAAATCATTGAGTCTTACAAGATTCTAAAGCCTAGGCTCCATCACAACTACAAGTACACCAAGGAGTTGTTGGCCCGAATCCTAGAGGTTACCATCTATAAGATCCCTCCAGGAAAGAAAGTCGTAGAAAATGCTTTAGCCAAGCTTCCCAAAGAGTTGGCATGTCGGGAAGAGGAGTCCATATCAATAAAGGTCCAAAATAGACATGTCTTATCCTTTATTGATATCGAACTCATCAAAAAGTACTCTTTTGAAGGGGAGGTTACCGTTGTCAAAAAAGATGAGGAGTTAGATTGGAGGCAACCATTCATGGATAACCTAAATAAAGGCAAACTACTTCAAGAGAAGTAACAAGATCATTAGATGAAGCAAATGGAACTTTCCTGTGCACTCGTGGATGGTGTCTTATACCGGAGGTCCTTTGATCATATGTGGTTATGTTGTTTAGACAAGCACGAAGCTCATAAGATCGTGACCGAGGTGCACTCAGTATTATGTGGAGCTCACCAATCTGGTATAAAGATGAAAGCCAATATCAAGATATTAGGATATTACTAGCCATCGATGATCATAGAGTGCATGGATGTGGCTAGGTGATGCCATCAATGTCAAGTACATGGAGTGGTCCTACATCAACAACCCAACATTCTGCACCCAACATTGGCCTCATGGATTTGAGTGTTGGGATACTAACATAGTGGGTCTGATTGATCCTCTTTCTTCCAAGAGTTATCAGTTCATCCTACTGCCATCGACTACTTTTCCAAATGGGCAGAGATGATCCCACTCAGAGAGGTCACAACTCAGCATGTGCTCCAGTTCTTCAAGAACCATATCATGTACAAATTCAGGGTGCCTTGTTGAATTATATCCGATACTGGTACTGCGTTCAAGAGCACTAAGATCAACAACTTTGCGGGATCATAGATCTATACTATATTATCATGGCTTTGCAAAAGCCTTCAACAAAACTCTCATCCAAATACTAAAGAAGACACTCGATGATAACAAACAATAATATCATGTGCAGTTAGTTGAAGCTTTGTGAGCATACTACACTACCTACAAAACTCCAACTCAATATACCCCTTTCTCCTTAGTGTATGGGTCCAAAGTTGTTCCACCGTTAGAAGTCTAACTCCCATCACTAAGGATAGTTGTGGGTAGCATGATCACAATAGAGAAGAACACAAAGCTGCGGTTAGAAGAGATCGAAGGTTTGGAGGAGAGAAGCCTACGGACATGCCAAAATCTCGAGTTGTACAAAGCCAAAATAATTCAAGATCACAACAAGTTGGTCCTTCCTAGATCTTTTCAAGTAGGATAGCTTATTTTAGTTCTAAGAAGATCGATTGTTGCCTGTCACAAGATGGGAGACAAGTTTGAACCACTTTGGGAAGACCCTTTTCCATAGAGAAAGCCTACCAAGGATGATCATATCAACTTATAAACCATAAAGGAGAGAGTCCGATGCTTTCAATCAATCGGCTCTACCTAAAGAAATATTATTCATAAAATCATGTTTGAAAATAATTATCAATAAAAATTTCATTTTAAATTCAATCTCTTCATGTTGAAAGATTTTTTTCCTGCGAATCCGCCACGATGTGTTTAGGGTAGGTGTAAGGAACCCAAGAGGTGTCTTATCCTTCATTAACACAACATACACACAAACTATACACAAACATAAAAATAAACATATATCTTTTGTCTTAAGCTACTTTGAGTTGAGATAACACTATCAGAGGCACTCACTTAGTAGCTGCTCTAGGTTAGGTTATTTCACTACTCAGCTAGTGTGTCACCCTTATGGTATTTCTACTTTAGAGAATGTAAGTCTTCCACACTTTCCTCCCGGCTTGTCCGCACATCGAGAGCCTTGTTAGTATGGTAGGCCTAGTTGTTCAACCAATAAGCTACCCCATGATGGCTTTGTTTAAGAAGATGTAAGTCTGCTACATTTTCTTCCTGGACTAGCCTTCGTGCACTGACTGGGTCGAGTATATTTGAGGTTTAGAATAAGTGCCCCCAACGGCCCCTTTCCCCTATTTCAAGCCTAGGTCCAGCCCTCACTCGGGACTCCCGCTTAGTAGTCACCCTAGGTCGGATAGCATCAGTCCCACAGATGATAGAATATTCTGATGATCATTTTCATCTGTGAAGATATAAGTCTACTACACCTTCTTCTTAGATAGATCGTGGCACACCGACGGGCACCTTAGGTTGGTTGGTGTTCTATGCTTAGCGACTCATCTAGTGGATACACCACTCATTGCAAATGTAAGTCTGCTACACTTTCTCCTTGAGTTGGCCACCGTACAACTATAGGCTTTCTATTTTAGAGATTAGGATAACACCCCTAGCGGCACCTCCTCTATGGGCACTCTATTTGGATCATATATTTGTGACCTCATCTAGATACTACTCGGGCTACTACCGGATTGGACAGTTCCCCTCTTTTTATGTTTCTTCACCATTCTCTTGTGTGAGGAATGAGATAGGGAATACCTTAGAGTGACTGAAGTGTGGAGATACTTGAGATAAGTATAATTTGTACTATTTATTCTCTTCAATTTTTTTAATAGTGGATTTCTTGATGGTTCGGCTCCATAATTTTTTTCTAGTTATTGTATTTTTCCACAGTAAAAATTAATGTTTCTCTATTTGATTACTTTTATTTTGATTTCATTTGCTTCTTGTATGATTTGAAATACTCAAACTAGTTTCTGCATTAAATCTTTCAATAATTTTGACATATGAATGACTAATTTTTTTCATGCAAAAAATGATGCTGGATATTCTTATCTAAATTTGATAATTAAAATTTTTACAACCATCAAATTTTATTTGAGATAAATATTATAAATAACTAATTAAAAAATTTGGATTGTATGCAAGTCAAATTAAATATAATATCCATAAATTCTATCCCAGTTAGATTCAAGGTCAAGATATACTAACCCTTTTTTTCTTTTTTGCTTAAGATAAATTTAACTTGATTTTATAATGAATTGGTTCCCATGTATGTTAACATTTGAACTATAAAAGTTTAGCTGTTAGATATGCAATTAGATAAGAATTGTGTGCTATGTATGTCAATGCTGCTAATTTTTTTTTCTAGTTTATAGGGAAGAGATATTGTCATACTTTATATCTATTCAATAAGGGTAATAGTTTTGTTTGACTTATGATTTGAAATTATGCAAAAAAAAAAACTCTAGAAAAATAAAATCAAAGAAAGAAAAGAAAACTTTCATCTCTCTGCTTACTCTTTGAGTACTTGAGTGTGAGGAAAGTTGAGCTCGTAATAGTCCACAATCTCCTCCATCACCGGCTAGTGGCTAACACAAAAAATTCTATCATAATTAAATTCATTCTCCATGCATAAAATATGAGCTTCACAGAGGTCATCAATGTGAACCAAAGGCACTGAGCGCAGCATTTCCTAAAGCAATTTTAGTTGTTTATAGGGTAATCTTTGGCCACTCAATGGCAAAATTATCGCAGATACACTGCCGGACACATACTGCAGGATTCCATTCCCTCCCATAAGAGCACAAACTAAGCTCACCACTTTCATTTCTCTTTTCTCTTCTTTTGTGTTGTAGGATAGAAATTCCTTCTCGGTTAATGTCTTTGACCTCAAATAATCCTATGCAATCCATGGATAATCTAAGTAATGGCATAACATGTTCGAGAGTTAACTATGATTAAACATAAGATTTCTCAAAGACCGATTATATAGAAAATATGATTAGAAATATTTTTAAACCTATCTCTAAAAAAATAAACATAATAATGTGATATTCAGTCACATTATTTTTTCAGAATAAATTTTCACTGAAAATTCTTGTGATATTGGTTTATTAACATATAAGAAAAGTGATAGCTAGCATGATAGCCCTTTTGAAATTCATTAGGGCTGTTTGGTTCAATTCAATACTTTTGGATAATATAGTTAGCTTCATGACAAAATCCTTCAAATAAGATTATTAAAGCAATATTGTATTATATTGTTGAAATAGTATAATATTAGTTAAATTAACTAAAGGTGCTAATGATCTTCTATTTCATTATCATTTTTTAGGCAATTTGATTATTTTGGTTTGACATAAGATACATAAGTGCAAAATTCACTAATCAACATTACATAGAAGATATCTTAATGACAAAAAAGCCTGAAGTGTAATTACGGTAGAAATCTATTGATGAAGAAAAATAGTAAAATAAGTGGGAGTTTGATATAAACCCAAATACAGAAACACATCTCAAAAGTACCAGAGAAAGAAAAACTCCACAATGGCTCAAGGATTTTATACACTATTAAGCATTACTGAACAACAAGAAGAAGACTTTATGAAATGTGAAGTCTTATTACAATAAAATCAAGAAAAACACCTTATACATCCAGCAGTACAACCCAAAAATAATTTACAATAGAGAAAATACTAAATATTGTCAGATCAAACCTTTTACAACAACAATATAACTGAAAACAAGAAAGTAGTGGAGATACTGCCAGATAAGAGAATCTATAATAGCATATAAACTGAAAAATTAAAAAGAAGTACAGATCTTGCCAGGTCAGAGGATTATAACAACATAGGACTGAGATATCGAGAAAAGAACCCATTTCCAGCCATAACAGAAAATCAATTACTTGTAATAGAAAAATAAACCAATCAGATCATGAGAAAAGATCTTTAAAATATGAAGAGAGAAGAGTTGAGAGAGAGAAATGTATAAATAGAAAGAGAACATAAAAGAAATGTATGTAATCCATTCTTTTCTGAAAAGAAACTTATCTTCCTCTGCTCCTCCATCTTCTCCTTCTTCCTCTTGCATTTTCTTTTGGTTTACTCGCCGGAAACACCTTCTTCTCCAGCTGGAAACCCTAGGTTTCCCCTCTGCATCCTCGCCTCTCCTTCCCTCTGGAGCCATTTCAGCCGCTCGAAGAGCCAAACCTAAAAAAATAACCCCTTTTCAATTCCTTCTTTGAGAAGCTAAATCCAACAGCTGGAAAGAAAAAGAAGATCGCACGTTAGACGGCTCAGATCCAATCTCATAGGTTAAAGTCCCCAGATAGATTGAAGGGTCTATTTTAAATCGTGTTGATCAAACGGCTGAGATAGAACCGGGTCATATCATTGGTGCTCTCGTTGACTCCTGCATAGATCAATGGCATAAGGAACAAGGCACACAGCAAAAACCCTAGAAGAATGTGTTGGAAGATTAAACAAAAATGATGAACAAATGATATTTATTACTTTAATCTTGAATGAAGTTTCAAGAAGATTATCTGCAATTGAAGCCAAACTGGACAATTCATTCAAGAACAATCATAAGGCAGCAGGGATTCACAGGTATGTAATTTTAATCCTGTAGAATTTACTCCCCAACCTAAAAATTACAATCAAAATGCTAGACTGGTTAAAGTAGATATGCCAAGATTTAATGGTAAAAATCCAAGAGGTTGGTTATTCAAGGCAGATCAGTTTTTTCAATATTACAATATGTCTGAAGATCAGATGTTTATCATAGCCTCAATCTATATGGATGGACCTGCCTTAAGTTGGTATCAATGGATGCATTTAAAAAATAATTGCATTCATGGCAACAATTCAAAGATCAGGTCATTCAGAGGTTTGGGCCTTCTCTCTATAAAGATTTAAGAGGAGAATTAGCCAAACCGCAACAGAAAACAATAGTACAAGACTTTTATAATGAGTTTGAAGAATTGGCTAACCAGGTTTCAGGAATTCCCCCTGAATTCTTATAAAGTTGCTTTGAATTTGGGTTAAGACAAGACATTAAGAGAGAAGTTAGAGCTTTATAGCCAAATTCACTACAACAGACTTTCCAGTTAGCTAAACTAATAGAAGACAGGTTAGCAGATGAGGTGTTTATGGCAAGAACCTCAAGATTCAATCAAATACCAGCAATAAAACATCAACAGCCATATCAACAACCTCTGCTTCCTACTCCAACAATGCCAATTCACAACAGTAATATTAACAACAAGCCAACTATTCCAATACAAAGACTCACACCAACACAGTTAGAAGAAAGAAAGAAAAAGGGATTATGTTTTAAGTGTGATGAGAAATTCCATAGGGCCACATGTAAATCAAAGTTATTTGCCCTCATGGTGATCAATGAGGATCATTACAACTACGTAGGAAAATCAAGAAGAAAACACATTGAAGATATTCTAGAAATTTCAATGCATTCACGGTCAATCAAATCCTAGAACCCTAAGACTGAGGGATGATTGAAAATAAAAAGTGCAAGTACTTATTGATAGTGGTTCAACCCAACTTTATTCAGTCAAATTAGCTAAGTTTATAGACCATACATAACACGCATTTTTAAAGTATTTATAGGAAATGGTGAAACTTTAAAATGTTCGATTTGCTCTAATATTCTTATCCAACTACAAGGATACACTTTCATCACTGATTACTATTTGCCAATGCAAGGAGCAGATGTGGTATTAGGTGTTCAACAGCTATAATAATTGGGAGAATGTACAACGATTACAAAAGCTCATATGAAATTCCACTATAATGAGACTGCAACAGCTAAGGGATACATCCTCCAAGGTGGAAAGCATTACCTTCCATCAGTTCACTAAATTACAGCACAAGAAGGAGATAATATCATACTTACAGATTAGAGAAATAGTAGAGGGAACAGTTTCCCCTACAAAAGAATTGAATTTACACGAGGCATACAAGTATTATCTCAATACCAAGAGTTATTTCAAGTTCCAGCAAACTTACCTGCAAAGAGGGATATAGACCACCAGATTCACCTGCCACCTGGAACTCAAATAGTCAAAGTTAAAAATTATAGATATCCACATTTTTAAAAAATAAAAATTGAAAAATTAATTAAAGAAATATTGGATACATGCATAATAAGGGAAAGTACTAGCCCTTTCTTTTCTCCAGCTCTATTAATAAAAAAAAGATGGAACTTACAAATTCTATGTTGATTACAGGGCCTTAAACAAAGTGCCTATCCCTGATAGGTTCCCTATCCCAACTCCAGAAGAGTTAATGGATGAATTATATGGAGCCACTATTTTTTCTAAACTTGATTTGCGTTCAGGATATCATCAAATAAGAATGGAAGAAGAAGACATTTACAGAATAGCCTTCAGAATACATGAAGGATATTATGAATTTATAGCAATGCCATTTGGATTAACCAATGCACCATTAACCTTCCAAGCACTAATGAATTCAGTGCTTAAGCCATTCTTAAGGAAATTTGTATTAGTATTTTTTGATGATATACTCATATATAGCCAAACCTTGGAACTACACCAAAGATATCTACAAGCTATTTTGGAACAACTAAAGCAACATACCCTATTTATCAAACCATCAAAATGTACTTTCATTCAAGACAAAATAGAGTATTTAGGCCACATCTTGTCTGCACAAGGGATAGAAGTGGATCCCAAAAAAATTCAAGCAGTGCAATCATGCCTATACCAAATTCAGTTAAACAATTAAGAGGATTTTTTGGGCTTAATAGGATATTACAGAAAGTTTGTTAAAAACTATGCAGCAATTGCCTCTCCTTTAACTTCAATGCTAGCTAAACAACATTTCCAGTGGATAGAAGAATCAAAAGCAGCATTCACACAACTAAAATAGGCTATGGTATCTTTATCAATTTTAGCATTCCCAAATTTTTCTATACCTTTTATTTTGAAAATAGATGCTTCAGGTACTGCAATAAGAGCAGTATTAATTCAAAATAGTCACCATCTTGCCTATTTCAGCAAGAAATTATCTCCCACATTACAGAAAATATCAACTTATGCAAGAGAACTTTATGCTATAAAGTAAGGAGATGGAGGCGATTTGTTAGGCAACAAGTTCACTATAAGAACAGATCAAAAAAGCATTAGAGAACTTATGCAACAAACAGTTCATACTCCTGAACAGCAAAGATTTTTAATCAAACTCCTGGGATTTGACTATACTATTGAATATAAACCAGGGGTTACAAACAAAGGATGCCTTGTCAAAAAATTTATAATTGAAGAGCAATCTACATCAAACATCTCTCAAATCCCTACATATCAAAGTTTATATGCATACACTCAATAATTTACTTTAGTACGTAAAAAATCAAAGAGGAAACACAACCGCCTAATTACAATTATATATAAGCAAATATCAGAAGACTCAAGTTTGCTCCAAAAGCACAAAGTTTCCAATAGTTTAGTGTACTATAAAGACATAATGTCATAGAAAGAGTTAAGTAAGAAAAATCATTATGGGAGAATGACACTCAACTCCAGTAGGAGGCCACTGTGGGATTAAAAGAACATTGGCCAGAATTACTCAGCAGTTCTACTGGAAATAGATGAAACAAGATATACAACACTTTATAACCACTTGTCCTATATGTCAACAAGTTAAATATGATACTCAGAAGCCTACAGGTTTATTGCAATATCTACCTATACCAGTAATCATTTGGGAGGAAGTATCAATGGATTTTATCACAGGACTACCCAGGTCTCATAATAAAATTGCTATACTAGTAGTGGAAGACAGACTATCAAAGTATGCACATTTCTCAACCCTTCCAGCCAGTTTTATAGCTACCTATATAGCTCAGATTTTTTACTTTAGACATAGCCAAACTACATGGAATACCATAGGGCATAGTTTTAGATAGAGACCCCATCTTTATGAGTAATTTTTGTCAAGAATTATTCAAATTAAGTGGGATAACACTAAACCACAACAATGCTTACCACCCTCAAATAGATGGCCAAACAGAGATCACAAACAGAATACTAGAACAATATCTAAGGAGTTTTGTATTAGAGACACCAAATAATTGGTTACAATTTCTTTCCATGGCGAATTATCCTATAATACATCCATCAATACTTCCACAAAAATGACTCCTTTTCAAATAGTAGTATGACTTCCACCTACAATTATACCTATAATGGTAACACAACTACCAACACGTAGTAGAAATAGTATTACAATAAGGGACAAGATCCTACATCAACTTAAAATAAATTTACAGGAAGCTCAAAATAGAATGAAGCAAATGGATAATAAACACAAAAAAAGAGCTTCAATTCAAGGTAAATGATTTAGTATTAATAAAACTACAACCCTATAGACAGTCTTCAATCTCAGGGAATCATTATACAAAACTACAGAGAAAGTATTATGGTCCTTTTAAAATTTTACAAAATAGGGACGAGTATAGAGTAGAACTTCCGACAAAGAAGATCCACAATGTGTTTCATGTCTCCAGACTTAAATAATACATATAGGATTCTACATTACACCCAACAATATTACCAACTCAATTCATAGAAGGACAGCCATTAGTCAGACCTATCAAAGTCTTAGACCAGAACCATACTACAGAGATAAACTAATTAAAGAAGTATTAGTACAATGGGATGGACTACTATCAACAGATGCTTCTATCAATTGAAGAAATCCAAGACATTTCGAGTTTGACCTTGAGGACAAGGTCATGTTGGGAGGAGTAATGATATAAACCCAAATAAAACACATCAAGTACGAGAGAAAAACCCCACAATGGCTCAAGCATTTTATACACTATTAAGCATTACTAACAATAGAAGAAGACTTTATGAAATATGAAGTCTTATTACAATAAAATCAAGAAAACCACCTTATACATTCAGCAGTACAACCCAGAAATAATTTACAATAGAGAAAATACTCAATATTGCAAATCAGACCTTTTACAACAACAATATAACTAAAAACAAGAAAGTAGTGGAGATACTGCCAGATAAGAGAATCTACAACATCATATAAATTGAAAAATTAAAAAGAAGTACAAATCTTGCCATATCAGAGGGTTATAACAACATAGGACTAAGATATCAAGAAAATAACCCATTTCTAGCCATAACAGAAAAATAATTACTTGTAATAGAAAAACAAACCAATCAGATCTTAAGAAAAGATCTTAAAAATATGAAGAGAGAAGAGTTCAGAGAGAGAAATGTATAAATAGAAGAGAACATAAAAGAAATGTATGTAATCCATTCTTTTCTGAAAAGAAACTTATCTTCTCTGCTCTTTCATCTTCTCCTTCTTCCTCTTGCATTTTCTTCTGGTTTACTTGCCGGAAACACCTTCTTCTCCGACTGGAAATCCTAGGTTTCCCCTCTGTATCCTCAGCCTCTCCTTCCCTCGGGATCCATTTCGGCCGCTCGAAGAGCCAAACCCAAGGAAATAACCCCTTTTCAATTCCTTCTCCGAGAAGCTAAATCTAATGGCTAGAAAGAAAAAGAAGATCGCACGTTAGACGGCTTAGATCCAATCTCATAGGTTAAAGTCCCCAGATAGATCGAAGGGTCTGTTTTAAACCGCGCTGATCAAACAGCTGAGATAGAACCCGGGTCATATCAGAGTTTAACAGATATGAACCAGTTTGAATTTCTGAGCATGAGAAAAGGGACAATGGAGAGGAGTCCAACAAGTTTCATCGAGAGTTTTTGAAGCTGAAATCCTAGCATACTAAATTCAAAGTTCATACATTACAAAATGTTGCTAGAAACAACCTATATAATTCTTGTAGGATAGTTTCAACGAACTAAAAAAAAATCTTATAAATATTTTAGAAGTTTGTCAAAATACCTAAAATATCATAAATCCCAAAATACCCAATGAAAATGCAAAATAATTATATAAATATATGCAGAATAACTAAAGTAGCAACCTACTAAAAGTTATACGGTGAAAATTTCCAGTTTATCGAGATATCTCAATTTATACAAATTTTATTCAAACAAAAAACAAAAACTTTTGGCAAAAAGTAAAGTTTTGAAAATTTAAGTAGGATAAGAATAGCCTACCTCAATGCATTCAATTGGCTCCACTAATGAAATCGGCTATAAGACCATCAAAACTAGCTCTTTCTCTTCTCCCTCTCTTTTTCTCTTGCTTTATCTCTAACTTTCATGGCTAAGGAAGAAAAATGAGTGGGGGAAAATTCATGTAATGGATTAAGATATTTATAAGAAAAATATATTTTTTTATAATAAAAGGATATAAAGGTAATCACTATACTTATTTAATTTTAATTATAACCTTTAGTATGAACATGACCATGGAAAACTTGTGTATTAATACATGCAAATACTTTGAAAAGTCAAATCAAATAAATAACTATATATATATATATATATATATATATATATATATATATATATATATATATATATATATATATATATATATATATATATATATATATATATATATAATGCTAGTAAAAAATTGGAGAAAATATTTATAAAATAGGATATCAAGTATCCTACAATATGACAAAGATGATTTAAAAATAAGACTTAAAATGAATCTTTCCTAAATATAAAACATCTTCCAAGATCATTGACACTTAAGAGCAATAAACTAGTAATCAACATAGACCTCTTGTTTAAGGCATATGCAATTTGATTGGAATTCCCAAATTTATGTTTCAAACAAAAATGAAATATTAATAAGTATTCATCCCATGCGGCATGTTTTCCTTCCAATTTATTTTTGACTTGAATGTATTTTAGTGCCTCATGATCAGCAAATAAAACAAATTCGATTGCCAATAAATAATAACTCCAATGTTGTAACACTCGCACTATCGCATAGAATTCCTTATCATATGTAGTATATTTTCCCGGACATCATTGAACTTTTCACTAAAATAAGCAATCGGATGGCCCTTTCATTACATTTTATTTCAAATACTTCAGAAAAATCTGGGAGAGCTAAAATTGGAGCATTGGTCATCAACTATTTCAGGTAGTTGAAGCTTGCCTAGGCTTTCTTTGTCCACATGAAATGACCGAGTTTAAGCAAGTCATCAATGGAGATCGAGTTAAAAAATTTTGATGAATAAAAAATATGCCAAACCATGAGAATGTCACCTATGAAAGAATGAGGATCGACCACTTTAATAGCAATTCAACCTTGATTGGATCCATCTCACCCTATAGACTAAATTACAAATTAGTTAATTTTATTATCAAAATATTCACATTTGGTGAGATTGGCAAAGAGTCCCATGCAAAACATTAAAATTTATCATAGATGTTGGATATGTTCCTCCAATGACAAACTATAAACTAGGATGTTCATTAAAAGAAACCACAACAACTTTTTCTAAGATAGGGAAAACTTGATTCATTTAGCGCATAAACATGCTTGGTGCATTTGATAGTCCAAATGACATAACGATCCACTCATAAAATCCATCTGGGGTTTTAAAAGCCATTTTCCATTCATCTTTGGGGCGCATTCTGATTTGATGATAACTGCTTCTCAAGTCAAAGTTTGAAAAGATAATGACTCTAGTAGTTGATTGAATACATCGTCAAGCCTCAATATCGAATAATGATTTTTAACGGTTATTTTTTTCACTGCTCGATTGTCTCTACACATCCTCCAAAATTCATTCTTCTTAGGTTCTTGGAGAGTTGGTATGGTACAAGGAGTGACACTAGTCTAACCAAACCCTTTTTAATTAACTTATCAACTTGGCATTTCAACTCTTCATACTTATTTGGGGGCATTTGATAAGCTAGATGATTTGGTAAAACTAAGCTAGGGAGATGAAATCAATTGAGTGTTATATATCTCTTAAAGGCGATAATCTAGCTGGCAAAGCTTCTGTAAACATATTAGCAAATTCTTATAACAAAGGTGTAACTTCAACCGAGATATTCATATTTTCAGCATTAGTTTCAGTTATGATCAAAGCATATGATGGTGGCTTTCTTGAATGCTTTTTAAAAGAGAGATTCGATCATAGCTTTCTTCCTTTACTTGCAACTCTTCTTTCTTAGGTAGAAGCACATTAGCAATTCCATATTTTTTAAAAGAGTATGTATTGGTAAATCCATTGTGTATTGTCCATCGATCGTATTTCCATGGTCAACCCAAAAAAAGATGACAAGCGTTCATCAGCATGACTTCACAACAAACTTGCTCTCGTAGTTTATTCCTAATCAAAAATTGGACCAGACATTGTTCGGTAACCTCAATTTCTTTACCTCTTTTGAGCCATTTTAATTGATATGGCTGTGGATGTGGTCGTGTAGTCAGCCCAAGTTTTTCCACCATGGTTTTGGAGACCACATTTTCACAACTCCCTCCATTAATGGCAATATTACAAACCTTGCCATGGATAGTAGATATTAGGGTGAAGCCATTCTTCTCCTTTGTCTTGTTTAGCATTCAGAAGTTATCTCACTAGAAGCAAGTCCCCTTCATTGGCATGAAGAGCTTGTTCTTGAACTTATAATTTGCACTCTTCCTTTTTAAAGTCAGTCTCCTCTACACTCATTTATTCAATAAATGATACAACATGTCGATTCAGACAACTCGCAGCTATTGATCGAACCCATGGCATTTGAAACACTTTTGAACTGGTTGATTCATTTGCATTCCACTAGATTCCTGGCTTGAATTCCCATTGTCCGAAGTGTTGGTTATCCAACGCTTTATTCACTACGGTGGTTTTTGGACAACTCATTTTATCTCCGATAAAATATTTGACATAATTCCTATTTTAATGACTTTAACCCATTCATTGTTGTTTTTTCCACTTTTAATGTTATATTAACATTTTGTAAAGTCCAATAAGGTTGCAATTATACAACATTGGATATGGCTAGCTTCAAGCCACCAATAAAATGGACAATAGTATTTTCTTCAAGTTGATATATTGCATTTCAATCTAAGTTGTTCGAATTCAACCATGAATTCTTCCAACCATGTTATTTTGCTATTGATGATTATAGAACCAGAGGAAAATTTCTTGGTGATAATATTCTAGCAAGAACTTTTGCTACAATTCTTTTTTCATTATCTCCCATGTCATGATCTTAGACCTTCCTTCCCATTGCCACATCCATTTCAAATTCTCCCACCAAAGAGTGGCATTCTTTTTTCAATTTGAACACCACCAATTTGATGATTCATTTTGGAGGCAATTCTTTAAATTCAAGAACTCGTTCAATTGTATGCAACCAATTGATGATTTCGCCCGGATCTAAGTGCCCTTCGAAACCTATAATATTGACCTTGATTCCAAAATCAGAGAATGAGTTTCGCAGATTTCTCCTTAAAGGTCTTTGAAGTAGCTGCTCATCATCTTTGGAGGTTTCTTGATGTAATGGGTTCTTGCCATCTTCTCCATCAACCTCTCCATCTGCTTCACTTTAGCTTTCCCCAAGATTTCATCACCCAAAAATAACAAGTTGTTAATGTAATCGACAAATCTCTCTTCATAAATCCTTAATCACGATTTCTTGAATTAGACATTGATTATTCTTTTATGGAGGCATCTTAATGGACTCGATACCACTATGATGCCGACTTGATTAAAAAAAGTATTACCTGATCTTTATAGATCGACAGGACAAAGAACACCACCTGGATTGCAAAATCTAGGATATAGAATGAACTCCGTGAAATAGAATTTTGTAAAAAGCAATTAGAGAAGGAATAAATGTTTGCTATCCTCCACTATAGCACCCTCTTCTTATTTATAAGAAAAGAATAGAGTAAAATAGAGGTGTTGGTGAAACAAAACAAAACAAAACATGATAATAAAGAATGAAAAGAAAATATGACCACCTAAACTCAGCTCAGTCACTTTAGGAGCAATAAAAATAAAGGAAAAACATCTATGATAAAGATACCTTTATCTTCACTTATCTAAGATATTGACTACACTTAAGATGACTTACACAACATTCTATGATAGGTCACCATAGTTATTTCTAAGCCTAAGTGATATCATATGTCATTGTGCCTATTAAAATATTTTTAAAAACCATCTTTGGTCAACCATTGATTTGCATCATCATCATGCACTTTATTAACTTGATTGATATCTAGCTTGACTTCATAAGCCTAGTAAAGTATTTTAGCTAGCCTTTTCTTTAAACTTAACCAACCCACTTTGACTACATCTTAATTTGTTTATTACAATCATGCTCTTTTGATTGTTCTTTCTATTTCTTCTAGTCATTCTCTTTGATTGAAAATCCTCTTAAACAAGTCATACTATTTTTATTGTACTACATACCCATCAATCTATGCTCTTTTAGCTAAAAAATATTTGTAGAGGTTATACTCTTTTAGCTATGTCTAGTTTTCATGAAATCATGTTCTTTAGCTACAATTCTTAGTTTTGGCCATACTCTATTGCTAAATCAATCCTTAATATGGTCATGCCTTTTTGACCTTACTATGCCTTTAGGGTGTTTTTATTAGAAACTCTTTTGAGTTCAACCATCTTACATTATGTTAAAATTAATCATATATTTAGACTATACATGTGGACAATATTTGAAAAATCTTCTAAATGCATATATATATATATATATATATATATATATATATATATATATATATATATATATATATAAAGATATATATATATTTAAAATCTCTTAAATTTAATAAAGACTTATTTTTTATACTTCACTTTTAAAACTCGAACAATATTAAATTGAAAGTCTTAGTTTAGTTAGATTCCTTGAAATGTGTTCGCCTATTAATTTGATAGTCATATGAGTTGGCATTACTACACTAAGACTTGCATACAAACTTAAGTAATATAATAGATTCTAGTCATATAATCATTTTGTAGAAAAATAGGGTGTGTCAAGGTTGATGTTTTGTTAGAGGGTCCTTCTGGTGTATGGTTTACCACATGTGTGCTAATTTGTGATAGTGAATAGTTATACATTTAATATGACTATGTGTTTATACTTTAATATATATATATTTTCTTTGAAAGTGCCCAATGTATGACTAGTTAAAATATTAAAATGCCAATTCATGCATTATTGCTAGATAATTAGTGATATGTTATGCTATCTGGTTTCCTCTTAAACTTTGTTGTGTTATGAAGAATCCATTTAGTACCTTTTTTTTATCTGTTTAGTATGAGAAAGTTTTATACATGAAATAAGATATAATCAAAGATTTATGATAAAGTACAAATCTAGATCCAAGAGTACTTAAAACTAGTAAGTACTATAAGACTAAGCAAGTGTACCAAACATGAAATAGGTGAATATGCTAAGAAGTAGAGGGAATTTAATGCTTGTACCTTATTACTAATTTTATTTTTATATAAAATTAAGAGTTTTTGAACTTGTATATCTAGAGCTTATTTAATTATATGCAATTAAAATTTATTTATAATTGTATGTAATAAAATGTATTTGTATTTATCATATGTGGTTACGTGTAAACTTTTATAAATATGAAGTTTAAAACATAAAATTTGAAGTTCGCATTTTTAAATATTGAAAAAAATTAATTAAAAAGTATAAAAATAATTATTTTCATAAAAATATAATTAATTATTTTTTGCACATGGATGTTTGATCAAAATCAAAGCAGGGCTAGATTTATGTTGGCTGACTAGCACTCAAATTTAAAATCTTATGGCTCACCCATAATTCTCTCTCTCTCTCTCTCTCTCTCTCTCTCTCTCTCTCTCTCTCTCTCTCTCCCCTCTTTTAATTAATTTAATTTATTGTAAAACTTTTAAAATTTCTTAATTCCAAGAATGAAATCAGACTTGGTGTTCTTAAAGAAATTATGAAGTTTAATTCTAAGTGAGAGTGAGGCTTCGTGGCAAACAACACTTGATGTGATTGGATAACCTCTTCAATCCATCCATTTTGCTGAGTGATCTGATTTTATGTTTAATTAAATCATTTGTATATTTCTTTATATAAATTTCTTCTAGTAAAATTTTCCTACAAAAATATTTTTTCACACAAATTTCACCACAAAATTTCAACAAACTTTATTAGAGGCTACAATTTACTCTAACATGACATTGTCTAATTCAATTGACCATCAGAATATCTAAAACTTCAAAAAAAAAATACAAATAATTTTGCATCAACATCACATATTTTATCCTCTAATCCTCTCTCTAAACCCATCCTCTAAAGCTAAAAATTTAGCTTAGGGCTTTTAATTAGAATGGTTTTGTTAAGGCCTTGTTTTGTTCTAATGCCATTTAAATAACCTTAAATACATGGAATTTTGTGAAAAATTCAACCAAAAATATTATTCTATCATTTACATGTGTTTTTAGGCATTAGTCCTAGCTCTAGGCCACTCAATGTAAATCCTAATTTTCTTTCTAGTGCTTTTACGTTGGAGGATTAACCCACACTTGGTTGAACCATAAAACATATAAATTAAATTGTATTCCTCTTCAAATCTTATCAGGCTTATAACCTTCTCTTAACACCTTTTAAGAGTCTTATAAGCTCAATTAAACCACCAATCATGTGTTTAATTCTAATTCACTTTAAAATTTAAGGTAGTCCAATTATCCTTGTGAGGCTTTGAAAAAATGTTAAGAATACTTTATAATCTTAAGATAGCTTTTAAAGATTTGAGTATAAGAATTAAGGCAAAACAGGTTGGCCGAAGATGATGAATAAGGCCAAACTGGAGAACACCATTTTGGGTTTAGAATTTAGTATAGTAATAGAAAAATTTAGGCTTTAGAAACACTTGTAATAGTTGAAGGAATGAATCTAAGATAAGGTTCTAAGTAAGGCTATCAAAAAAGCTAGTTGTTCAAGGAATGTGTTCTATTTCTCCTTCGCTAACTAAAGAGCCAAAACAGTAAAGACATTTCAAGTTTCGATATATAAACACAACAATCATTTGTGATCATGCTCAATTAATTTAAATAAATAAAAATTATATTAAATTATATTATATTATATTATTATTATTATTATTTATTACTATTATTATTATTTTATTACTATTATTTTTATTTATTACTATTTTTATTTATTACTATTATTTTTATTTATTACTATTATTTTTATTTATTACTATTATTATTAATTATTATTATTATTATTATTATTATTATTATTATTATTATTATTATTAGTATTATTATTATTGATATGAACGAAAATTCTACTAGTCAAGCACGAATCTCGCCAAAGCAATCTAATTCAATCAAGACTAACAGATCAAGCGCTTATTATCAATCGATCTTAAACATTGAGTGTTTATAGTCAAATCGGCGCCTCGATTGCGGATCTAACAAGCCCAAGATCTCATAATTCACTTCATTTGAGCATTCAAATGCACAAAATACATCATATGATCAAAGGAATCATTTTGAGCCATCCATGGAGTGGGGGATTTTGCATGTATTCTGAGACGCCAATCCTCCAATCTATAAATAGCCTCATTCTTCATAGGAGGGGCCAAGCAAGAGAGGAGAGAGCTCTAAAGCTCCCAAACACAAACAGCCACCACTGACAGGTTGCAACCACGGCCCGCCACACCGTTGATCCTTTCCGTCAATCTCCATCGCCGGCCGTCACACCACGCCTCGTTGTCCTCCCATCGCCAACCATCGCCGCCATCATCGCCACCAGACGCTCGCTGCCGATCCTCGACGGCCATCTTCACGGTCACCATCCCGACGACCTTCATCATCGAAGACCCCATTGCTCACAATTACTATATGTTGTTGATTTTTTGGATTCTCATTGTCAGCCCTTCTTATATACAATTTTGTAATCCCGTATCGGGAAAACTTGTACTCCAAAACAAAGACATAGTGGAAGCTTTTTACTGGGCTAAGCACCGTGATTTTCTCCCTCTTTTCGAGGTTTTCCACGTTAAAATTTCTAGAGTTTTCTTGTTCACTCTTTAAATACCTGTGTGTGTGCTAGATTTCACAACAAGGCTAATGCGAAACTTTCACTCCAATGGGTTTTCTAGCACTGCTTTACCATGTGGGAAACTAATTCCCATCATTTCATCTTGTATGGCAACCAAGTTTTCCAACAAGATCAGAACCATCATCGAGGTGGAGCATTTCAAGCTTTTAAGGAGAGTAAGTGAAGAATGAAGATTCATCAAACTTCATTCCTTCAGATTTTGTTGAAAATTGGGGGCAACTCTTAATCTCAGAAGATCGCCCATGTTAATATGTTAAGCATCTAATCGATCACCATCCCAAGAAACAAGTCAAAGTTGGAGGATATTTCAACATTGAGAAGAGATATAGCTTTGCAAATTATGATTTTCCAGTCATACTCTTGGAAAAATAAAACCAAAGTTAAGGAGCAATTTTGGCTACAATCACAAACGAATGTTTCAATATGATCTCTTCCATACAGGTTAATGTCATCGAGTCACACTCTGGCAAACAACCTCAGATTGGTCAAAAATCCTCAGCGGATTCCATTCAACCTCTTCCATACAGGTTAACGACATCGGGTAACACTTTGACAAACCACCTCAGATAGGTCAAAAATCTCGGGATTCAATTCTTTCTCCATCAAAGTTAACGCCATAAGTCACACTCATAAACAACCGAGGAAAGAGATGTCGACCATCAGAATCTTTTCCACCATCGCCGCGCACATCTCACATACCGACACTTACGCATAGCGACGCGTGCTTCGGTACCGCTAACCACTGCGCCACCACCAATTACCGCCACTTCGCGACCACGGTTACCACCATCGCCGCCGGTTATCTCACTACTGACGCTGGTTACCATCAACTACCATGCTGGGTTGCGACTGCTGGCTACCGCCAGCCCATCACGGAATCTCGAATACCATCGTGCTGCCGGCTATCTCGCCGAACTCTGACACGCTCGTTGATTTATCGCCATGCATCGCTGACCATGCCGCACCATCAATCACGCTGCCACCGCTGCACTATCCGATTCCTGGCACCATTATCGCGTTATCTCGCTGATTACTACACTTATCAAGCATCTGATTCATTGCTGCCGCACTTTCCGCTGACTAATCTGCCGGATCTGCTTCGCTGGTTACTTACTGTCTGCTGGCCGGTTATTAAGCGCTAACCATCTTCGATGAGCGACTATCGCCATCTCATTGTTACCACCATTATCGCTCATCTCCGGATTCTGGATGCGTAGTTGCCTCAGCCGACTAATTGCTACCACCCCCGGCCATGCATCATCACCGTCAAACCATCGCCGCTAATCACCACCGCCACCATCGCCGGCCATTCCGCCGATCACCGCCATCGTTAGTCATCCGCGACTACAGACACCGGCCGTTGCCGTCATTTTGCTATCGGCATCGCCATCCGGCGGGCGGTTAACACCTCTTTCGAGGGAAAACTGGAGCCTCGCCGTATAAATCGTGGGCCTTGATCGCCTCCAAACCCGGTCAGTCTGACGAGGCCGGTTGAAGCCTCTTTCGAGGGAAAATCAGAACAACGATGTATACCGCAGGCCTTGACCGCCTCTGAACGACCTCCTCTTAAGAAGAAGAGGGACACTCCAAAGATGAGGTGTGTGCCTTCCTCAAATTGAGGATTTTATAGACCCATAGGGGCAAAAGATCAAAATCGTTAAAATCGCCCAAATCAAAAACCGCTAAAATGGCTGAACGGGCCAAACGGGCGTTTTCTCATGATGACATCACATGGGCCTTGGCTGCGGCTCGGCTATATCATACAGCGTGCTGGCTGCTAGCCTCACCCTTCGCCACTGCCAAGGCCATAAGGCTCGGCAGATTTCGACCATCTGCCTGCGCTGCTGACCCGCCACGCCGAGCGCCACTGCCTTACCCGTGAACTCCGCTGACCGTGGGATCCCGGTGGACCCACTCACCCATGCCTGAGCCCATCATCTCAAATCGACCACAGCGGCTACCACGCCCACTCCAACCTGCTCACAGACCTCCTTCCTTGGCCCATCCAGCCTTCAAACCGACCCAAAATCACTGCAAGCACCCGTAAATGTTCGAATGAGTTCATAACCTCAAAACCTTGTGCCGTTGCACGTGCATATATTCATTCTCGATCCTCTTCCGCGGATCATCATAATCTCGGCTCTTAAAGATTCCGCTTCTCTCAAATGTATGGTTAATGGACCCGCAAATTTCATTGAAGAATCTACTATTTTTAAGTATTCAACATATATATTTTTGAATTATTGAGATAATATCATCCAAAAATAAGAGGGCAACTCATATGACTCTGAAAATTCCACTAGTCGAAGCATGAATCTTCAAAGTAATGTCGATCTAATCAAGATCAACCGAGATCAAGCACTTAGTATCAATTGACTCTTAAACATTGAGTGTTTAAAGTAAAATCGAGCGTCTTGACGAGCCGGATCTAACAAGCCCAAGATCTCATAATTTCTACTTTATTTGACCATTCAAATGCACAAAATACATCATATGATCAAAGGAATCATTTTGAGTCGTCCGATGGAGAGGAGTGGTTTGGATTTTGCATGTATTTACAGAGATGTCACTCCTCGAATCTATAAATAGTCCCTCATTCTTCATATGAGAGGGGCCAAGCAAGAGAGAGGAGAGAGATCTAAAGCTTGAAAATCCTCCAAACACAATCGTGCCACCACTCGACATTTGCCACGCCCGGGCCACCGCCACCACATCCGCCAATCTCCATCGTCGGTTGTCATCGCCACCACCGCGCCGCCCCTCGTTGCCAACCATCATCGTCGGTTACCACTGCTGCCGCTTAACTACCATCATCGGCCATCACATCGATCTCGCGGCCACCATCCCGACGACCTTCATCATCGCCATCGACTTCACGCCACCATTACTATATGATTGTTGTTGCATGATTTTGGGATTTCATTGTCAACCCTTCTCATATACAATTCTGTAATCTCGTATCAGGAAAACTTGTACTCCAAAATACATACATAGTGAAAGCTTTTTACTGGGCTAAGCCCCGTGATTTTTTCTCTCTTTACGAGATTTTCTAAGTTAAAATTTCTAGAGTTTTCTTGTTCACTCTTTAAATGTCTGTGTGTGTGCTGGATTTCACAACAAGGCTAAAGCGTAAACTTTCACTCTATCGCAACTGATTTTCTAGCACGCAACAATTATTATTATTATTATTATTATTATTATTATTATTATTATTATTATTATTATTATTATTATTATTATTATTATTATTATTATTATTATTATTATTATTATTATTATTATTATTATTATTATTATTATTACACGAACACATAAATAAATCACAAATGTGGGCATGGTTTAGTTATTAAAGTTTTGTTACGCAAAAATTTGCCCAGGTTCGAATCCTCCCTCATACAGATTTTGCGGATTATTGCATTTCTAGCCAATTTCGAACACGAGCCAAACACGAACAAAACAATTTTTAAACGAGCCGAACATGAACAGTGAAATTTCGAACATGAACAAAACAATTTTTAAACGAGCCAAACATGAACAAAGATTCGGCTCGCTCAAGCTCGGCTTGTTTACACCCCTAGCTCTAAGTGAGTCGAGATGGCTCAAGCTTGACTCGTTTATTAGCTCGTGAGCTCAGCTTGTTGAGCCACGAGCTCAATTTAGAGCTAGTTTGATAATTGAGCTCGAGCTCAAGTTTCGTTTGACACGGGTCAAAAGCTCATGGAGTGCCTCAAATGCTTAAAAAATTAGCCCAATTTACACCTTCATGTGTTGTGTATTCCTCTCCCACTAGTTCCCTACTTCACACTCTTGTCTTATTCTTGGTCAAAGACTTAAAAACTCTCATTGACCGATGATTCGCCCCCTTCCTAACAACCCTAAATCGCACACCTTCTCCTCCATCTCTGACTCAGGCTCAAGTCTAGTCAATTCAACTGCTGCACTCACAAACTTCTCCCTTCGTTTGTATTGCTGATTTCTCCACTTCTTCTTCGTCAAGGTTAGTCAAACCTTTGCTGACGAGCTCGCCAAGCTTTTGAGCCAAGTTCTTGAGCCTCGTAAGAAACCAACAAGCTAAGCTCGAGCTCAAGTTCTAGCCACATGTCTAGTCCATGAGCTGAGCTCTAGATTACTATGACTCAAGATCGACTCAACTCATTTACACCATTAATCTAAGATAAATCTAGAGCATTTCATAAATTTTCAATGATGGTCAAATGGGAGTTTGAATGAAATTAGGTTGGAGTGATCCTTCATTAAGAACTTCTAACAATAGCTTCCTCAGGTTTTTAAGGCGGGTATGATGTAAAAATTGTATGGCTATGTGGGGGAAAGTTAGTAAAAGACTTTTATATATTGAGGGTTTATGATAAATATATAAACTTATCAATCATTAAAGTGACAAGGGCTGTAGGAATCACTTAATTCCTCTGATGTTGAAGATGGTCACTAAGCCTTAGAAACACTTGTAATAGTTGAAGGAATGTATCTAAGATAAGGGTGTAAGTGAGTCAAGATAGCTTTGAATTTTATTAGTTTAATTGATGGAGATGGAGTTAACTTGAGCTCAATTTAGAACTAGTTTGAAATTGTGAGCTCAAGTTTCGTTTGACACGGGTCAAAAGCTCATCGAGTGACTCAAATGCATAAAATTTATTTTCACACCTTCATATGTTGTGCATTCCTCTCCCACTAGTTTCCTATACACTCCTATCTTATTCTTGGTCAAAGACCCAAAAGCCTCATTGACATGATTCGCCTCTTAACAATTTAATACTTCTTCATCTATGACTTAGGCTCAACTCTAATAATGACTCACAAATATCCTTATATTTCTGATTTCTCTTTTCTTCTGTTGGTTAGTCAAACCTTTATTGACGAGCTCGAGCCTCGTAAGAAACCAACAAGCTAAGCTCGAGCTCAAGTTCAAGTCACATGTCTAGTCCATGAGCCGAGCTCTAGATTACTATGACTCAAGATCGACTCAACTCATTTACACCCTAAATCTAAGATAAATCTAGAGCATTTCATAATTTTTCAATGATGGTCAAATGGGAGTTTGAATGAAATTATTGAGTGGTCCTTCATTAAGAACTTCTAACAATAGCTTCCTCAGGTTTTTAAGGCGGATATGATGGAAAATTATGGCTATTAAAGTTAGTAAAAGACTTTTATATATTGAGGGTTTATGATAAATATATAAACTTATCAATCATTAAAGTGACGATGGCAATAGGAATCACGTAATTCCTCTGATGCTGAAGATGGTCACTAAGCCTTCCTTTACTTTGAATAAAACTTCTATGTTAAACACACATACACACATATTCATCTTTATTATAAAAATAATATTTTAAAAAGAATTTTATGATAACTAAAATTTAAAAGAGATGGAGATGGAGCAAGAGTGCCACTAGATTTTAAATTTGAAGAGGCTAGTCAATCATTATGTAACTACCCCTCATTTTATTTTTAGTCCGCCATGCATGAGTAAGAAAAAAAAATATTATTTGTCTTTCTTTCATGCAAAAAATTTTATATAATTTAATTTTTTATAAAACTTAAAAATATTATTAAATTTGCATTGTTCATCAGCAGATATTGTTTGCATTTACTTTGTCCTGGCACTGAATTACTTGAGAAGCTCCACTCTTGAATGAAGGCTTCTATAACTCAAACCATCAAAAGAGAACACAGATTTTTTGAAGTTCGCTACTAAGCATACAAGACTCTATCCAACTAGCTTATTAGATCTGAAAGGCCACCCACCCTCTTTGCATATTCAACACTATCATCGAGTATCTGCTCCATATTATATTTGTACTTGAATCCGAGGTCAAGTAACTTGGTATTAGGCATGGCGTGGCCACTTTGTCACCCTCAACCCTGAAAAAAAATCAAATAAATACAATGATGCATGCCTCAAAGTTAGTAACACAAATGTATAATGAACCTTTATCTTCTTAACGAATTATAATATTAATAAAATTTTTGGTATTTTGGCAATTTTTTAGCAGATGATTTAAACATATTTACCTAAGAAATTATATTTAAATTATGTCTCAGACAACAATGAAGTATTAAGCAAGAAATAAATGGGTGATGTAGATATACGATTTGAATCTACATTATCTATATAATGACAGAAGATTATAATATTAAATATATCTAAAAAATAAAATATGGGATAAAAATTAAAGAAAACTTGAGCTCATAATAGTCAATAATCTCTTGCATCACTGGCCAATGGCTGACACACATAAGCCTATCAGAAATGAATTCATTCAACATGCAGAAAATAAGAGCTTCACAGACATCATCAATGTGAACCAATGGCACCGAGCCCAACATTTCCTGAAGTAGCTTCAACTCCTTATAGGGAAGCCTCTGACCACTCAATGGAGAGATGATCAAAGTCATACTGCCTGATAAATATTGTAGAATACCATCCCCTCCCACAAGGGCACAGACTAAGCTCACCACTTCCAGTCCATTTTTCCCTCCTTTGGTTTTATAGGCCAAGAATTCCTTCTCTGTCAATGTCTTTGACCTAATATAATCCTAAGTAATCCAAAAATATATATATATATATAAGGTATTTGATAAATGATTCCAATGATAAACTATGATTAAAGATAAGAATACTAAAAATTGAGTATCTCAAAATATCATTAAAAACATTTTTAAATAGATCCTAAAATTAATAAGAGTAACTGAAATATTTAGTCGCATTATAATCTTATGTAATATTTTTTTAATACATTGAGTGAATATATAAGATATATGATTAAAAAATATGTTAATCCCTATTTCTAAGATATATATGTATATATATAATAATGTGGAATTTAATTATTATTTTTGAAGGAAAACTATAACTGCAAATTTAATTATTAAAATATAAGAAATTGCTAAATAGCCCTGCATGAGAAGCATGAGAAGATTTTAGTTCAATCTTATTAGATAATTGAGATATCTTTATAATAACTTCCTTTAAAAGATTTTTATCAATTAAATATAATATTATACTTATAAGTGATATATTATTAAATAATATAATATTATTTAGAATAATCAATAATACTAGTGGTTTTTTTTCTTGTTATTGTCATCATCATTATCATAATTTCTTTGAGTAATCCAATAATTTGATATCGAAGATGTTTGATATATATATATATATTCATATATATAGATGATGGTTTCATAATACATTCCATAAAGAATTTATGAATGAAAATATATATGCACTAATTCTTATTTTGTAGATAAATATTAGTTTTCATAATTATATAACAATTAAATGCCTAATATAGAATAAAAAAAATAAAATACATTTGCTTTCTCAAAATTCCTACTTTCACCTGACATCCTAAGCATTCACAAGCGTTCATGTCAAGCTAAAAAAAATACAAATTATGGTTGATTAATTAACTAAAAAATAATCTCTTAATATTATTTAAATTTTAATAATCATATTTAATAAATTAATAAAGTTTTTAATATTAGATTTACTAATCACTTTATCTCTCTATTTTTCATCAAAATTATATGCTTCTTTTATTTTTTATTTTTTATACTTAATTCCATATAACTTTTAACATCCATCATTTATGTAATTCAAACACTAAATACTCCAAGATTTGGTAAAATCAAGACCTAAAATATTAAGTAATATGATGAAATGCTTCAAATGGTTTAAATACAACACATTTTTTATGTAATAACATAGCTTATTAATATCTACTCATGATTAGCAATGCATGATACTAAGATCAAGAACCATGTTTGATCCCATTATCATCATCCACCTTGGGATGCTGGCCAACAAGTAATTCTCCACCAATCAACAACCTCTATCATTATTCTTCCAAAGTAAACTTGCTTTTTTTATTGTTATTGTTGTGTCTTCAGAGTTATTAGATTTTTTTTTTTTTTGAAATTGACCTCAATGGAAAAGTTCATGCGCAATGGGGCTCCTCTTTAATCACTATAATTTTTGCAAAGTTTCTCTATATCATTGCCTAATTGAAAAAATGTCGACTTTAAATTCTCCAAAATTAAAGATTATATAACTATCTTTCAAAATAAATCAGTAGTGGTTGAAGGTTCTTCAATGAGGTTACCCAATAATCATTTAATTTGACAAATTTATGGTATATTCATTAGGATCCTTTTTGTAGCATGCATTATGTATACATTCACCGACTTAATGTTTCTCAAAGCTCCCTCTATACTAATTCGATTAGTTCATAATAGAAAGAATCCTAACAAAAAATGATTATTGAGAGGAAATTGAGCTTGTTTTCTTATTGCTACTTACTTGGGCATAAGATATAAGTTTGTGGACAATATGTCAAGAGAAATACCCAACATCAACAGCCAAATAACACTTATTTAAGACTATTCCTAAATTAAAATAAATGCCATCACTTAGGTTCAAGTCAATAATGACATCCTCTATGATTAAAAATTCATCTATTAGTTATAGAGATGAGGAACTTAATATCTAGAATGATACCAAATTTCTTATTTCAAGAACTCAACAAAATTTTTAACATTAGAATATGCCAATGTGCTTAAGTTAATTTAGTAATTTTTCTAGTCAGTGTTGACTCTGATTTGTTTGATGTTGCTCATGATATTTCTTCCATTGATAACTTCATTCACTTTGAATGCTATTCTCCCACCTCCCTCTTCTTTTTAACAAATCCAAGGATCTTTGCTACTACACTTATTAATAAAATTGATGGCATATAAGAAAGATTCAAGTTTATTTCTCACTCTTTCTTTTATAAGATTCTATTAGACCTTTAGAATTTATCTAGATATGATTAGAATAGTTAGCTTTTGCAACCTCATATATCATATCTAATGATAATACTCCATCAATGAGCCATATCTTCTACACAAAATATACCAAGAGATGTTAAGGGAAGGACAAAAATAAAGTTGGAAAAAGTGTCATCATTATACTAAACTTACTTCTAAATTGCTCATATTATATTATTAAAATTGGAAATAAACAATGCCCAAATTTAGACATTTCTATTTTTTTCTTATTTTGGATTGATCTACAATGGATTTATTTTTATTATCATTTTAATTAATGATAAATAGTTTAATTTGGAAAATAATATTGTCTATTTAAATAAAAATATTGTACTAATTATGATGAGTTTATTATTGCAAAAACATTTAGCATTTATAATACTACTATTAAGAAATACAACAACAACAAAAACAATAACCAGCCTTTATCCCATTACGTGAGGTCATTTACACGAATCCTTTTTCTCTAATGTGTCCTATTGTCATATTCTCATTTGGTCCTAATAAATAAAAGTCATTTTTTGTACTTATTAATTAAGTCTTTTTAGGTCTACCTCAACTTAACATAGACTGAATCTACTACATCTACTCTCTTAACTGGGTCATTGGATGGCCAACAATTTATATTATCAAATCATCTAAAGCGACTCCTTATAATTGTTTCTACCACTGGAGCTACTCTAACCTTGTCATGCAGATATTTATTTCTCATTTTATCTCTTAAGTGTAAAGACACTCATCCACCTGAGCATTCTCATCTCTAAAACACCTAACCTAATTTTATATTTCTCTTTTATTGGTTAACATTCTATGTCATAAAATATTATAGATCTCACCACCACCTTCTAAAATTTTCTCTTAAGTCAAAGCAATACTTTCCTATCACACATAGGCGAATTCCTCCCTTTCAACCATCCAACTTAAATTCTACAATTAACATTCCATCATTACATCAACAAATATAATTTAATGTTCATCAAAATAGGTCCAATTTATAACTATTTATAAAAAAAAACCTTTATATATGAAGAATATCCAACACCTAAATCTAGCAACACTTTATAAGGCTAATAAAAAAATTAAACTTATATGTATCATAACATCAAAAGATTTTTTAACTGCTTTGGTAAACTTGCTGTAAATATATATTAAAATGATTGAAAACTATCATAATTCATTTCTTTGAACTTGTTCTTGAAACTACATCATCTAATAATAGATAATTCATTATGAACCGTAAATTATCATATTTTTTATTTTAAAATAGTTTACTAGTTATTTCCTTTGATCTCTTCTTATGAACTTTCAAAAGATGTCATTTAACATTATATCTAAACTTATGATAATTTATAAGAAATGCTTTTCTCAATGTGTTTTATCATAAGTAGATCAGGCTATAATTTTTTAAAGATTGCTCTTTACTATGATTTATGACCTTGACCTTTTTACTATTATAATTTCAGCCTTTTGAGGTTGATACTTCCCTCATCTTTCCATAATTATGACATTTTTGAATAAATAACTTACCATTATTTGAGAGGTACCTAATACAATCTCTTAATCGTGACAAACAAAATATTATGAGTTCATGTAATTATTAATAATTCACTATAAACTCTGAATTGTAGTATTATTTTATCTTAAATTAATTTACTAATGATTCCTCTAATTTCTTCTTATGAATTCCATAATATATCATTTAGTATTTATCCTAACTTATAAGAAATTATCAAAAAAAAAAAAAATGCTTCCCACTATGTTTTTTGCCATGAGTAGAATATGTTGTATTTCTTTTAAAAATGCTCCTTTACTAATACATGATTTTGGGCTTTGACCTTACCACTATAACTTTAATATTTTGAAGTTGATACTTTTGCACTTTTCTTTTTCATGTTATAATATTTTAGTGAATAACTGATTATTCTCTTTAATCTACTCTCTCTACTAATATTGAAAAGTCTTAAATTTTCAAAAGAGATATCTCTTACAATCTCTTAATCACCACAAAAAAATTATAACATTTCTATATAAAGCAACAAATTAAACTGCATAATGAGCTAATGTTATAAATTCTACTTAATGTTAAATAAATAATTTATCAAGCTACCTCAATTTAAGAAAATTCTCTTGCATTTGTGATCTTGATGATAAAATTTTGAGAATTTGATCTACCATCCAATTTCTCCTACCATTGGACCACATTCAAGAACATCTTTTGTTGGAGACACATATATATAAATGTCTTTATATGTCAATAATTATGTTCACTATCATGGATCTATTGTCTATTTAAAAGAGCTATTTCATAGCAAAATTTGAGCAGGATTTAGAAAGGATTTGAGCACAGCAACCTTAAATCCCACATAATATTAAATCCTGTTTTTCTGTTTAGCCTTAAATCCCGGATTTAGTATTTTTTTTTACTTAAATTTATAAGTTTTTAATCAATGATTAATTAAAATAATATTTTATTTTAATAAATAAACTTTATTTTAATTAAATTTATAATTTATTATAAATAATTGATGAAAATATTAATAAATTAAAATTATTTTTAACTTTAGCAAATCTTCATACAAGGAAGGAATGCATTCTTGATTATGTTAAGACAACTGCTGCCAACTTGCCTTGAGTGAGGGAGAAAACTAATTTACAGAAAAATAAAAATAAATAAATAAGGTAGATAACTATGATGCATAACACGTTCAAAGAAGATATTTACGTGCTAATGAGGAAAAAGCAATAAAATAAAGTATGGGATATTAAGAAATGAACCCAAATGAATTCGTCGGCATGAGCAAAAGGACAATGGAGGGGAGTCCAACAGGATTCATCCATGGAATTTTTGAAGCTGAAATCATCTTCCTTCCTCGGAGAAGCAGACATGATAGAAGCAGTGTATATGACCTGTTTTACAGTTCTAGATCTCTCACAGGCTCGCATTATCAGGTGCAAAGCAGTCAAGGAAGCCTCCGTCGTGTTCTTATACTGTAACAAGGTGGAAATAGGAGGTCATCTATAACTATGTTAAAGTATATGAGAAATAAGAGAGAGAGAGAGAGAGAGAAACTTTTATGTATTAAAACACAGTTTAAAAAAAACAAGAAAGAAAGAAAGAAGAAACGATGCCTGAGAGTTATGGTTAAGAAGGAGAGGCGTGGCGACGAGGAAGACGAACTGCATCCATTTATGGCCAACCTGAACTTCTCCGCATCATAAGTCTGCTTCAAATAATCTCAGCCTCTCATCCGCACCATCCAGTTTCTTCAAGAGCTGAACCTTCGATTCATCGCCTGAAACATATTTCCAATAGCCCATAAGATATATTAATTAAATAAACGAATATATATATATATATATATATATATATATATATACTTTTTTTAAGGCGAATATTATATCAAGGAAAAATATTGCCTAAATTTCTGAGAGTTGCATGAACAACAGTGTATCCCCTCTGCAAGAGTTTGCGATCCTTCAGTTGTTCCTTTATTGGATGGCAGCATTTATCAACTGTGAGGAGCTCTATGTGTCGGCTGGGTGCTTTTGCTCAATCGCTAATTCGTCCCTGAGTTATGCACCTATTTTTGATGTTGTTATTTCAATTTAACCTTTAGCTCATTTATTTCAAACTGTTATATTGTAACTCTCTTTGAAATGAAATTGGGCTTCGCTCTCAACTTTTCACAAAAAAAAAAAAAAAAAAAAAAAAAAAACAAGCCATGAACTTATGTAGCCTGCAGCTTCAGTCACACAGACGGTGCTGAGCTTCTCCATTACCTCAGCTCGAATGTTGCAGAGAAAATATTAACGGCATCGGGTCCGCTGTTACCGACTTTAAACGAATAGAAACTTTTATACTAAGTTTTACCACGTGTCGGATTTTTTATCAGAATCCGCATATAATATTTGCTTTCACTTCTAGTTTAGGAGTAGGGGGAGAAATATTACGTGCGGATATCGCACGGATTTAGAGGACAGTCCAAAATAAAGAAAAAATTAGAACTTCTGTACCTTTGTATTTCTGTACTTCTGCACTGCATTCTGAATTGCATTTCTTCTTCTTTTTACCTGTAGCAGTTACAGGATTCATAATATTTCCCAGTGGGGTGGGTAATTGAATATTTTAATTTTTTTAGGAGGAGATCAGATTTACTTGATTAACAGCTGGCCATCTCTATTTAATGCTTGCATTCTTATATTTATGACTCAATTAATATTCACTTGCTCTCAAATATAAATATATTTTAGATCATATATATATATATATATATATATATATATATATATATATATATATATATATATATATATATATATATATATATATATACCATATTTAAATTTAAAATTTTAATTAAAATAAAATTCTCACCTATTAGACTAAAATATTTTATATAAAAAAATAATATTCTACTTTATTAAGGCTGAAATTTTAAACTAAGCATTTTTAACGGGGGCGATGACTGTAGCCTAAAATATTTTTTTTAAAAATAAGGGGAATTTATATATATATCAGACAATTCTTATGTATTTACATATTAAAATATATTTAAAAAAAAAAGGAAATTTACATACATATCACACAATTCTTATGTATTTACATATATAACTTATCTAATATTTTTTTTATGCTCAAAAAGATGTATTTCATTTTTAAAAAAGTGAATAAAATGATATTTTGATGTTAAGATCAGATATATATATATATTAAAGTTAAAGTTTAGATATGTAAATACATAAAAATTATGTGGTATGTATATAAATCCATCCAAAAAATACTAATTTTATAATTTTGCTCCGAGACCTCAACTTTAAATTATGTGATATGTATGTAAATATTCTAAATTTTTTAAATTTTATATAAAAAAGATTATTAAATTTTAATAAAATTTATCTTTTAATGTATATAAAATAAATATATTTTAAATATAAAATTTAAATATTTATTAAAAAAACATAAATTAAAGTTGAGGCCTCAAAATAAAATTACAAAATTAGTATTTTTTGTGAGATTTATATACATACCACACAATTCTTATGTATTTACATATCTAATACCTAAACTTTAATTTTTACATATATAACGCCTTAATCATCAATATCACATCAAAAATATCACTTCATTCATTTTTTTTTAAATAAAATGCACCTTTTTAAACATAGAAAAGTATTAGATAAGTAAATATCTAACTTTAGATATTAGATATGTAAATACATAAGAATTGTGTGATATGTATGTAAATTCACTTTTTTTAATAAAAAAATATATTTTACGCTCAATGATGTTAGATATGTAAATATATAAGAATTGTGTGATATGTATGTAAATTCCCTTTTTAAAAAATATATATATATTTTTAGTCATCATTTTAACGAGCAACTAGTGCATTATGTATGTATACTCACATGCCTATTTCAAATTTTTTTTAAGCCTATTTCACTAATTAAGTTTTAAAAGATATTTAGTTTAAAAATTTTGCCATTTATTAATTACTATGCGTACATATTTTAGGGGTAGGGCGTGTATCCCTCAGCAAGAGCTTGCAAGCAAGCCATGAATCGATTTATCTCAGCTCGAAAGATGCAGAGGAGAAATATAAACGGCATCGGGTCCTCTATTACCGACTTTAAAATAATAAAAACTTCTATTCTAAGTTTTACCGAGTGTCGGATTTTGATCATAATCAACATATAATATTTGCATTCACTTTTAGTTCAGGGGCAGGGGGTGGGTAAATTGAATATTTTAATTTTTTTTAGGAGGAGATCAGCTTTACTTGATTAACAGGCCATCTCCATTTAATGCTTGCATTCTTATATTTATGGCTCAATTAATATTCACGTGCTCCCAAATATAAATATCTTTTAGGTCAAATATATAGATAAATAATATATATATATATATATATATATATATATGATTTACGGCCGCCGATTCTCACCGTCACACTCCTCCTCATCATGACCTTAATTTACCGCTCCTGCTCACCATCATCTACTACCATTAGTAACTTTTACAACCTCAACGATTATATAGTTGTCTCGATTGGGATTCTCATACGCCTTCTCATATACAATTATGTAATCCCTATCGGAAAACTTGTACTCCAAAACAAATATATAGTGGAAGCTTTTACTGAGCCCCGTGGTTTTTCCTTCCTTTCGAGGTTTTCACATAAAAATTTGAGTTTTCACTTTCTTTAAATACCTATTTGTGTCAGATTTTACAACAAGGCTAAAGAACTTTCACTCTACCACAACCGGTTGTCACGCAGCAGCTTTGCCGTGAGAAATCTCCCATTATTTCATCTTGTATGACCAAGTTTTCCAACAAGATCAAAACCACCATCGAGGTGAGCATTTCAAGTTTTAAGGAGTGCAAGAATGAAGATTCATCAAAATTGCTCCTTCGATTTTATCAAAACTGGGGAAACTCTTAATCTCGTAAGATCGCCCATGTTAAACATCTAATCGACATTACCATCCCAAGAAACAAGTCAAAGTTGGAGGATATTTCAACATTGCGAAGGCATATAGCTTTACAAACAATCATACTCATGGAAAAATAAGACCAAGATTAAGAAGCAACTTTGGCTGCAACAACAAATGGATGTTTCGATTCGACCTCTTCCATACAGGTTAACGTCATCGAGCAAAGACTTGGACAAACAACCTGAGGTCAAAAGGTCCTTGGTGGACTTCCCACGACCTCTTCCATAGTGTTAACGCCATCGGTAACACCTCGACAAACAACCTCGATAGGTCAAGAATTCTCGGAATTCAATTCTTCCATGTGTTAACATCATCTGCAACACTAAACAACCTCGATGGTCAAAATCACGGATAATTCTTCTTCCAGGTTAACGCCATCTGCAACACTCGACAAACAACCTAGATGGGTCAAAAATTCAATTCAACCTCTTCCACACATTAACGCCATCGGGTAACACTCACAACAACCTCGGATGGGTCAAAATCCTCGGATTCAATTCAACCTCTTCCATAAAGTTAACGCCATCGAACACTCGACAAACAACCTCGAATGGGTCAAAATCTCGCCAATTCTTCAACATCTTCCAGAAGTTAACGCCATCGGTAACACTGACAATAACCTACAATAGGTCAAAATCCTCGCCGATTCAAGTAACCTCTTCCATGTGTTAATATTTTCGGGTAACACCCTGACAAACAACCTCGGATAGGTCAAAAATCCTCATCATATTCAATTCGACCTCTTCCATACAGGTTAACGTCATAGGGTAACACTCTGACAAACAACCTCGAATGGTTCAAAATCCTCAGCGGATTCAATTCAACCTCTTCCACAGTGTTAACGCCATCGTTAACATCATTGAGCAAACACTCTGACAAACAACCTCGGATAGGTCAAAATCAGCGGATTCAATGCAACCTCTTCCACACAAGTTAACATCATTGCGTTAACGCCATCGAGTAACACTCGACAATAACCTCGATGGGTCAAAATCTCGCCGATTCAATTCAACCTCTTCCACAGTTAACGCCACGGTAATACTCGACAATAACCTCGATGTCAAAATCCTCTAATTAATTCAACCTTTTCCACGTTAACGCCATCGGTAATACTCGACAAACAACCTCGGATGGGTCAAAAAATTCTCGCCGGATTCAATTCAACCTCTTCCATAGTGATAAGCCATCGCAAACACTCATAATGATGTCAAAAATCCCGGATTCATTCAACCTCTTCCATACAGCATCGCCATCGTAACACTCGACAAACAACCTTTGATGGGTCAAAATCTCGCCGGATTCAAATCAACCTCTTCCACAAGTTAAGCACTATCGTTAACATTATTGAGCAAACACTCTCACAAACAACCTTGGATAGGTCAAAAATCCTCAACGGATTCAATGCAACCTCTTCTACACAGGTTAACGTCATCGGGTTAACGTCATCAAGTCACTCGACAAACAACCTGAATAGTCAAAATCTCATCATCGCCATTATCGCCACACTACTGCCGCTGGTCACCGCTGCCGACTATCGCTGCCATCGCTGGCCACTATCGCCGCAATTTTGCACTCCAATCGATTATCCTCGCACTACTAACGCTTGCCGACTTGATTACCATTGCTGGCTGCCACTACCTCTGCCGGCCAAACCATCAGAAGCCGACGGCTACTGCTGACTATCGCTGACATCTTTGCCTTACACTATCGTTGTGGGTTATCCCACTGACTGATGTTGCGCATCGTTGACATTGCCGCGTGCTGCGTTGAGTAACCTGCTGGCCGCTAACCACGTTTACCGCTTCGCCACTGCTGCCATTATTGCCGGTAGAATTCGCCGGTTAATCGTTGCTATTATCTCGCCATTTATCGACGCGCAGATGCTGACTACAGCCGCTACTGTTGCCTTACTTTATCATCGCGCTGGGCTGATTAGCTGGCCGTACACCACCACATCGCTGCATTTTTGCCACCATCATCATCATCCGGCCATCCTCGCTGACTACCGGGATGCCGCCACTGACTAGCCGCCGCTGGTTGCCGACCACTGTCGGCCGCTAACCATCAGCCGGTCACGCCGCGATTACCTTTCGCCGGTCTTGCCGCTGACCACGCGCCGGCCACCATCGTCGACATTGCCAACCCCGTCTCCGGTTATCATCTCCTTGATCGCCTCCAAAATCGGTCGGTCCGACGAGGTTAGTTGACACATATTTTGAGAGAAAACTGGAGCATTGTCGTATGAACTACAGGTCTTGATTGCCTTCGAACCCGGTCGGTCCGACGAGGTCAGTTAACACCTCTTTTGAGAGAAATTGGTTTGTCGTGAACTACAAGCCTTGATCGCTTCCAATGACTTTCTTTCAAGAAGAAGAGAAGGTGTCTCTTTTGGCCCTAGGGGTTTTAGACCCTTAGGGACAATCAAAACCGCTCAAACGGCGGAGATGGCGAAACAAACGATTTCGCTGCGTCGTACGCGTGGCCTGCCCCTGCTTCCGCCCGCTTCAGCCGTCGCAGACCCACGCCCCGGCGCCCACCCACGCCTGACGCCCGACCCACGCTCCCGCGCGCTCGACCCATCGGCCCGCGCATCCATTCCGTGACCCGTCGTGGCCCGCTGCGGTGACCCGCGCTCGACCCGCTCCGCCGAACCGCGCGACCCCATCGCTGGCCCACATTCAGCCCGCCGTGCCGACCCGCGCTCCCGTAAGCAAAGTAACTGTAAGCTAAAATAAGAGACAAAGCTATAAATATATTCAGATCAACAGAATATATGAGAAATTACATATACAGAGACTAATATCACAGTACAGAATAGCCTCCAACAAAATAATCACATAACACTACAGATGGCCAGAATAACAGAAGGATGTGCTCTTTCCAGAATAAATCCTACAATAATATCCAGAGACAGAAGCCATGCAAATACAAACAGCAATATTAACTCTCCACAGAGCCGATCGTATAAACAAAAAGTGTAATTCAAAATAGGAAGCAAAAAGAAATCTTGACAAGTACAAAGCAGAAGACTAAACAGTTATAACTGAATAACAAGAAAGAACTCAACTTTCGACTAAAACAGAAAGAGATCGACATCTGTAACAGAAATAACGGCTCAAACAGAAGGATAGTTCTTGAAGATTGTAAAGAAGTCTTAGATCTAGGATAATAAAGAAGGTAGAGAGTATAAATAGAGTTGAGAGGAACAAACAGGGAGTAATCAATATTTTCATAAAGAAAACTTATCTTCTTGGCCCTCCTTCTACTTTCTCTTAACCTTTCCTCTGGTTTCCTCGTGAAAACCTCCTCTCGCCGATCGAAACTCTAGGGGTTTCTCCCCTCTCCTCTCTCGGCATTTCTCTCAGGAGCCTCTTGACGCTTCGAAGGAGAAACCAATCAAATAACCCCTTTACGATTCCTTCCACGAGAAGCTGAATCCCATGGCTGTAAAGAAAAGGAAAGCACACTTTAGACGGCTATGATCCCTTATCCCCGGTCGAGTTCCACAGAGAGCCGGTTAAACCAGTCCGAGTTGAGATAGCGGTCATCTGCTGGATCAGCGGTTTAGAATGGCCGTCATCACTAGATCGACGGCTATGATCAAATCAGAGACCTATCATGTAGCGCCTCGACGCTATAGATGCAACACCTCGGTGTTAAGTTTTAAAAGACTTGACTTCAAGTACAGAGGAGATAGCGCCTCGGCGCCAGAAGGATAGTGTCAGAGCGCTAGGATCTGTAGATTTGCACATGAAGATAGAGAAGCCAATGCTTGATGCGAAGAGTGTCCGCGACTATGGCCAAGTATGAGAAAAGGTAAAGAGGCCAATGTCTCAACGTTATCAGAGCGGCACCTCAACGTTAAAGGAGTGGCACCACAATGTTTGATCCCGAACACGAACTAGAAAGAGATCGGCACTAGTGTCTCGATGGCGCTGCGATGTTTGATCCCGTGCCTGAACTAGAAAGACAACGATACTAGCACCATGGCGGTACTGTGAAATGAGTCAGGATTTTCTTATCTAAATTTGATAATTAAAATTTGGGGGATTTACATACATACCACCGAATTCTTATGTATTTACGTATTTCACACCCAATCTTTAATTTTTACTTAAATAGCACTTAAATCTTTATTATTACATCAAAAATACCACCCTTGTTACTTTTTTCAAGTGAAATGCACTTTTTTGAGCATAGTGAAAGTGCTAGTTTTGTAAATATTCAAGTTTGGGTGTGAAATATGTAAATGCAGAAGAATTGGGTGGTATGTATGTAAATTTTCCTTAAAATTTTTACATCGCTCAAATTTTATTTGAAATAAATATTATAAATAACTAATTAAAAAAATTTGTATTGTATTCAAGTCAAATTAAATATAATATCCATAAAGTCTATTCCGATTAGATTCAAGGTCAAGATATACTAACCCTTTTTTTTCTCTTTTTTTCACTACTTAATTCTTGCTAAGATAAATTTAACTTGATTTATAATGAATTGGTGCCCATGTATGTTAACATTTGCACTATCAACCCCAAGATAAACTTAAACATCAATGAGTGTGACACGTGCTCAAACCAGATTTTGGAATTAATTTCACATTAAATAATTAAAAACATATCTGTAACACTATTAAGTCAGTAAACTTACATAGTAGTGTGGACTTTGAAAATTTTCCACCGACCTCTCATATTAAAGAGAGTGTGATTTGATATCAGTGAAATTTTTAGAAGGCAGATGGAATAGTAGATAAGACACTACTCACATATTTCACCCTCATTTTGTGAGGACTTTAGATCTAGTTCCAGGTTTTCTATAGGCACAAGTACCTATAGTTAATTACCTCCCAATAAGTGAGAGAGAACTTTCGATTAAGGCTAGTCATCAGATTGCTAAATGCATGGTGTATAGTAGCAGCATGTGGAGTTTTAGAATTTAGGTTTATGAAATTCATCATCCTTTAACTTGAAGTAGATGGTTGGAGGGATGATGACGCGCCCGATCTAGATCCCATGGTTCCATCATCCGCCATCGTCCCTAATTTACTTAGTCGGAGGAGGTGGTCGACCAACAGAAGGATCTATCATTAGTCATGGGTTCTTTGTGGGCTCCAAAATTTGCACTCTCCAAATTAATTGAAGAGTATGATTTAAGTATCGATGTAATTTTCAAAAGGCATATAGAATAGTAGAGAAGACACTACCCAGAGATTTCATCTTCATTTAATGAGGACTTTAGATCTTGTTACAGGTTTTCTATAGGTGCAAGCACCTATAGTTAATTACTCTTCCCAATAAGTGAGAGAGAACTTTTGATTAAAATTTGTTAGATGCTTAATGTGTAGTGTATAATAGCGACATATGGAGTTTTAGAATTTAAGATTATGAAATCCATCATTTAAAAGCGGATGGTTGGGAGAATGATGATGTGCGATCTAGATCCCATGGTTCCATCATCTAGCCATATGGTCCCTAGTCTACTTAGTTAGAGGTAGTAACAACTTGATCAAGGATCCTTCTAGACAGGGTGGTGTTTGTCAAGACAATCTTAAGTACCATAAGGGATATTTGCTTTATTAGGTGTACCCACATGATTCACAACTCAAGGGAGCTATTAGCATCATTACGGTAGTGATGTAATATAATGGAGCCTTCGGCCACTGATCAAAGAACTCGGTTATAAGCGCATCATCATGGAATCTTGGCCAAACCCACGAGAGGACATGAGCCCGTCTTGACATGAGATTGGTTGAGAATGAACATAGTAGAACACTGAATTTAACATTGGCTCTTTTGTGAGCTAGAGTTTTCATAATTTATTACCTTCAACAAACTATTGCGAAAGGTGGATTGAATATAATTTGTTTTAAGCTTTTAAAGATTAAATTTCATTTAATTTTTATTGATACTTTATTTAAGTTATTTTGATTTGAGATTAGATTATGATGGAAGCATCCCCTTTGAAATCACCATTCCATCATCATTTTAAATGATTGATTGAATTGAATATATTTGAGAACTTTAGATCAACTATGTTTAAAATAAGGATCGAGATCTATCACATAGAATTAGCTTTTTTTATATTTTAATAAGTTGAAATTTTATAATAGATTTTTTAGGTTTTGTTAACACTATCTAAGACTAAGCAAAGCACATTAGATCCGACACTTGAATTTAAGTATTCAACATAGTGTCAGGGCCCATGTGCGTGTATTTGAGAATGCCTTAATTAACATCTTCTGTTCGTTTGTACAAAGTGTTGCGAATTCGGTGGTGTTCAGTTCATTCATATAAATGTTTGTACAAGCTTTGGATAAAAATATATTCATTCTAAATGTGTTGAATTTATTTCATTCAAGCATTTATGTACTTTGGAATATTTTTGAAAAGGATCTACATAAGATATGTGCAGGACATACTTCATGCGGTTATATTCATACAAGTTTATATGTCAAGTTCACCCAAAGCTTCAAGCCTATAATTTTATCATTCAAGGACTCTTCACATTTTCAACTTGTTATTCAATCTTCATTTCATTTTTAATTAATTATATTAAAGGAAATGAATCTACAAAAAATAGCCTCATGATACTCTTCAAATTTTCATGAGATATTTATATACAACGATCTTGAATTCTGTCATCATTATCAACTTTTTTGCTTAGAGTAAGCATCTATTGCATTAGCGGTTGGATTAAAGATCTTTTATTTCAAAATTTCAATATACATATAAGAGTTCTAAACCCAATTTAGATTTATCCTTAACTTCATATCAAATTTCTATTCATTTGAAATTAGACTTCAAATTTGCAAATTTGTTATGACAGATTAACTTCCTTAGGTTTCACTTTGATTTGATAACAAACATGGAACAATGTTGTTATGATATGTTTTATATATTTATTCATCATTGTACTTAATTGTTAGTTTAATTATAAGTGGGTCACAGAGATGGCTTTCCTTTTATAAATAAGGCTTAGGCACTACTTGCTTTTAAAGTAAGTATTTTACTTATTATATTTCCTCTTTATTTTGTTTAGTTTCCCTTTAAGCATTCTCCACTTTGATTTAATGTTTATCTTCATGTTTATCGTGCATTTTATTATTTAATTTGAGTTTAGATAATTTCCATTTGAATTTGTTTAAGTCCCGAATTTCCATCAAAATTTTGACGACATGTCGATGTCTTTTATTTGCGATGTTGGCTTTTTAAGTAAAGCATAGCGGTGTCTTGTGACCATGAGTCGTCTTCAACTCATATGGGGCATTCGAGTCTTAGAAAGAAAGATGCAAACATATATTTCCACATTCATTTTCTTGTACCACGATAATGGAACATTAAGTCTTAGAACTCAAAGAAGAATCATATATGTATTTTGATTCATAATAATTATTTCCACATCCAAATTATCCTCATTCTTATTTTCTTATGGATGAGAATTGAGGAGAAATGGATGGGAAAACATAAATTAGTTAAGGAAATAAGGTAATTTTGATTTAGAGGAAAATGAAGAATGAAAAGAGGAAAGAAGGAAGAAGGAAAAGAAGAAAAGAAAAGAACTATGATTTGGAGGAGGAGAAGAGGAAGAGAGGTTTTTATTTTGGATGAGAAGAAGGAGGAAATGAGAGATTGACGTTATTGAATGAGAGGAAATAGCTTTTTGCTTCTCTTTAGAAAAAAAGAAGACTTTAGAAGCTTGTGTGGGATCTGTTGATCAGCGAGCGTTCAAAAGAGAGAGGCTTCTTCTATGAAGATAAAGCGATGCTGAGGGAGTGAAGGAGAAAATATCGAGTCCGCCGTAATATGGACTCAATCGACAGCGTGTCCGCTTTTTTTTCCCATTTAGCGATTATGAAGCAGAGAAAGAATTGGAATATTTTCTCTGGCGACCCCGTGGCGTCGTTGAATGCGGGAGGAATTTAAAGAAATATATCGTTAGGGTTTAGGGTTAGTTTTCAGGAAAAATGAGCTCAAGAAATAGAAAATCTCATTTCTTTTATAAAGAATCATGAAGATGGAAAACGTTGGAAATAACAACCATTTAGTTGGATATATTAAATAGAAATTCTTGTAATGTGCATTTTTTAGGTTTGTTAGTGATGTATTACAGAGATCATTTTGACCTTTTTTTTTTATTTTTTTTGTCAATTTCTTATGATTATGTTTAAGGCATTAAAGGAATCATTTGATATGGCTTGGGTGATTCTGGGTGTTATTTTGCATCGTACTCTTGTACCTCTTTGGAGATCATTTTGACCTTTTTTGTAGTTTTTTTTTGTCAATTCCATGATTATATTTAGGGCATTCAAAGAATCATTTGATGTATTTGGGTGGTTTGGTGGTATATACTGTACTTCTTTGGAGTGCAGACCATTTTTTGATTTTTTCCAGTTTATTTTGCCTTCTTATGATTATGTTTAGTATTCCAAAGGAAGCATTTGATGGCGGTTGGGTGATTTTGGTGGGTATTTTGCATCTTTGGGTACCTCTTTGGAGAATTCTGAGATCATTTTGATTTTTTTTCAATTCTATGATTATGTTTAGGGCATTCAAAGGAATCATTTGATGGCGGTTGGGTGGTTTGGTGATATTTTTTCATCGTACTCATGTACCTCTTTGGAGGTCTGATCATTTTGACCTTTTTTTTGCGGTTTTTTTGTCAATTTCTTATGATTATGTTTAGCATTTCAAGGAATCATTTGATGGTTTGGGAGGTTTTAGGTGGTATTTTGCATCAGTACTCTGTACCTCTTTGGAGGTCTGACCATTTTTTTATTTTTTCAGTTTTTTTTGCCAATTTCTTATGATTATGTTTAGGGCATTATAATGGAAGCATTTGGAGGCAGTTTAGGTGGTTTTTTGGGTGGGTATTTTTCATATCTGTACCTCTTTGGGAGTGAGACCATTTTGACCTTTTTCCAATTTATTTTTGCTCATGATTATGTTTAGGGCATTTACAAGGAAGCATTTGATGGCAATTTGGTGGTTTTGGTTTTGTATCTACGTGTACCTCTTTGGAGGTACAAATCATTTTGACCTTTTTTTGCAGTTTTTGTCAATTCCAATGATTATGTTTAGGGCATTCAAAGGAATCATTTGATGGCGGTTTAAGTGATTTGGGTGGTATTTTGCATCACTGTGTGTACCTCTTTGGAGGTACATTATTTTGACCTTTTTTTCGATTTTTTGTCAATTCCTTATGATTATGTTTAGGGCATTCCAAAGGAATCATTTGATGGCGGTTGGGTGATTTGGGTGGTATTTTGTATCACTCTGTACCTCTTTGGAACTGAGACCATTTTGATTTTTTCCCTTTATTTTGCCAACTTCTTATGATTATATTTAGGGTATTCCAAAGGAAGCATTTGATGGCATTTGGGTGATTTTAGGTGGTATTTTGCATCGTACTGTACCTCTTTGGAGATGATCATTTTGATCTTTTTGCAATTTTTTTTGTCAATTCCTTATGATTATGTTTAGGCATTCCAAAGGAATCATTTGATGGCGGTTGGGTGATTTTGGTGGTATTTTGCATCTACGTGTACCTCTTTGGAGGTAGATCATTTTGACCTTTTTTGCAATTTTTTTTTTTATTATGATTATGTTTAGGCATTCCAAAGGAATCATTTGATGGCGTTGGGTGATTTGGTGGTATTTTGCATCATACTGTACCTCTTTGGAGGCTGAGACCATTTTCTTTTTTCCATTTTTTTTGCCAATTTCTTATGATTATGTTTAGGGCATTATAATGGAAGCATTTGGAGGCGGTTAGGTGATTTTTTGGGTGGTATTTTGTATCGTACTGTGTACCTCTTTGGAGTCTGAGTCATTTTGACCTTTTTCCAGTTTATTCAACCTCTTATGATTATGTTTAGGGCATTCAAAGAAAGCATTTGATGGCGGTTTGGGTGGTTTGGTAATATTTTGCATCAGTACTGTACCTCTTTGGAGAGACTGACCTTTTTTCTTTGCAATTTTTTTTTTTGTCAATTCCTTGATTATGTTTAGGGTATTCAAAGGAAGCATTTGATGGCTTTGGTGATTTGGTATTTTGCATCACTTTACTGTACCTCTTTGGAGGGATCATTTTGATTTTCTTTGATTTTTTTTATCAATTCCTTATGATTATGTTTAGCATTCAAAGGAAGCATTTGATGGCAATTTGGGTGGTTTTAGGTGATATTTTGTATATGTACTGTGCCTCTTTGGAGAATTGATCATTTTTGATTTTTTTTTTATTTTGCCAACTTCTTATGATTATGTTTAGGGTATTCCAAAGGAAGCATTTGATATGTTTGGGTGATTTCGATGGGTATTTTTTGCATCTTACTCTGTACCTCTTTGGAGGTACGAACCATTTTGACGATTTTCTAATTTTTTTTGCCAACTCCTTATGATTATGTTTAGGGCATTATAATGGAAGCATTTGGAGATTGTTTGGTGGATTCTGGGTGGTATTTTGTATATGTACTCGTGCTCTTTAGAATTTTCATTCAATTTTATTACCAACTTTTATGATTATGTTTGGGTATTCAAAGGAAGCATTTGATGGCGGTTTGGTGATTTGGGTGGGTATTTTACATCGTACTCAGTGTACCTCTTTGAGATCATTTTGATCTTTTGCAGTTTTTGTCAATTCCTTATGATTTTGTTTAGAATTATAATGGAAGCATTTGAGAAGTTTGGATATTTTGCATCTATATTTTTAACATATTTTTTGTATCTGTTTGGCGTAAATCGATAATGACCCAAATTTGGGAAAACTCCTTATTGGGAATGAAATGGAGGCGTATTATTCTTGTGACTATGCACATCAAATTTGGCCGTTGGAAGGACCATACTAGTTATTGGCCAAACTCAAAGAAATTGAAATCAAAAGATTTTCTATGTGCTAGTGGAAGAAGTCATGATAAATAGCTTAACAAAATTGAAAGTTGATACGAAGCGGTTGTCACATGATTAGATTCTGATTTGGATTGGATGATTAAAAAACATACAGAAATTCATAATCATTCTTTGGCAGAGCCTGTTGACCTACATCTTCTCGGATCACCTGAGATGCATTAGATGAGAAGGCGTCGTGTTGAAGACAATCAGGTATTAGAAATGATGCATTCAACTATCTTGTGAAAGTTGGTGGTGTAGAATATTGGATTCACAAAAGAGATGCTTTCAATTTTATTGAAGAGAAAAGATCGAGGATTGAATGGTGGCGGTAATGCATTAATCTGATTGTTTAAGGAAAGGCAACATGAATGAGATGTTTGCATGGGATGTGCAAGTTGATGAGTCAGATTGCTTAGTAAGTTTTTTTTAGTAATGGCATGTCTAGGATAGAATATGATTGTTTTGGGGATGTGATAATTTTTGATACAAGCTATCGACTCAATAAATATAATCTCATTTGTGCCCCTCTTGTTGGAGTGAATCATCAAGCAAATGTATTAGTAGCTCAGAAGACAATTGAGTCATTCTCATATTCCATATTTCTTGGTTGATGAATGACATCCTATAACAATATTCGATCAAGATCGCATGGCGAGAGCTATTGAAATTATATTGTCACATACTCATCATAGGTTGTGCAATGGCATATTTTGAAAGCTCCTTCAAGATTCATTGCTTTAATAGTAATAAGACAAGGGCTATTTTATAAATGCATAAGTAAGTGTGACTCGGAGGAAGAGTTTAAAGAGGCTTGGTGCCATGCTAGAAGAAGGCAATTTACATGATCATGCTTTTGCGAGCTTTATAAGATTAGATCCAAGTGGTCCACTTCGTTAGGACACATTCTACATGGGCATCTTGTGCAACGTAGTGAGTCCACAACAATGTATGTCATGGAATATCTAAACCAACAAGTTCACTCAGATTATTTCTTGGGGTTGGAAAAGGTTATGGAGACATGGCATGGAATGAACATGAAGACTTCAAGTGTAGTGGTCATCAATTGTTCCTGTTAAGACAGTCAATTAAAAACAAAATGTTTATACAAGAAAGGTTTACACTATATTTGAAGAGGAATTTTTGCATGGAGTTGGAGCCTATCAGTAACTAAGTCGATGTGACACCATGGAGTATTTGGTGAGAAACTTAGAGAATAAAAATGCATCCAAAACATGGTGCATTTTGATAGGGTAGAAGTAACTTGTACTTGCAAAAAATTTGAAATGATGGGATTACTTTGTACATTATATCGAGTTCTTAGTCATGAAGATGTTGTATCTGACAAGTATCTTCTCATGATGGTCTAGAGCAAAGAGAGATATTTACATTGATAGTGCATCTGAAAATTAAGAGATGTAAGCATGGAAATGCTTCGGCATTATTTTGAACCACGTAAGTCGATATGCATATCAAATAAGCGCAATAAGAGAGGCGAGGACTATATGCTTGGATCCCTAGAAAACTATATGATAATGTCGACTATAATAAGTGGGAATTCTCCTCCATGACAGCGTTAAGAAGAAGTCAACCATGATAAGGAAAAGACATCTTAAAAGATCCGGTTAAGCGTCAAAGTGTTTCCAACTCGGCTTAAGGGATATTGGGAGAGATCCAAGAAAGCCAAGAGTAATTTTTTCTACCGTATTATTTTGGTATTTTAAATATTCATTAATCTTCAAACCCTTACTTTTTTTTGTTAGAAAGTCTGATCGATAGTTGAGCGTGTTTCCTCATAAGTTGCATCACCTTTCTCTTTATGCGAGTATTTTTTTAGGTATGCAAATATCACACATCCATCAGTAAGAAAGTATCAACTAATGATGTTCTACATGGAATTTATCTCGCTCCTGATCAATCAATTTTGAAGGTACACTAAGGCGATGATGGATATTATTCAGAAAACATTTTGATGCATGACATTATCCAGTTTTGACTGTATTTAGCTAGGAGATTTTGACATTGTGCGTTTGTAGCTCTTTAAGCAATAGTGATTGAGTTAATCCCCTGTTGAGTATATTGTAATCATTGACGTACTAAATAATATGTAATAATAGATCATTTATTGCCTTTTTCTATTTATTTTGCAATAGAAATAATATTCATTACATTCTTGTTTGGCAATTTGAAAGCTATTTGGATGACCCATGGTTTTGCCTACTTCATACTTATGTTTAGCACTCAAAGGAAGCATTTGGAGGCAGTTTAGGTGATTTTGGGTGGGTTTTTTGTATCTGTACTCTGTGTACCTCTTTGGAGGGTACAGACCATTTTTGACAGGTTTTTTTCAGTTTATTTTACCAACTCCTTATGATTATATTTAGGGCATTGCAAAGCATTTGGATGTTTGGGTGGTTTTGGGGTTTAGTGCATCATATGTACCTCTTTGGAGGTACAGATCATTTTGACCTTTTTCCTAGTTTTTTTTGCCAACTCCTTGATTATGTTTAGGGCATTGGAAGCATTTGGATTTTGGATGGTTTTGGGTGGGTATTTTGCAGACTCTGTACCTCTTTGGAGGATCTGAGACCATTTTTTCCCAATTTATTTTGCCAACTTCTTGATTATGTTTAGGGGCATTGCAAAGGAATCATTTGGATGTTTGGGTGGTTTTGGTTTTAGTGCATCTACTCTGTGTACCTCTTTGGAGGTACGGACCATTTTGATAGTTTTTCCATTTATTTTGCCAACTCTTATGATTATGTTTAGGGCATTCTAAAGGAAGCATTTGAAGATTGTTTGGATGGATTCGGGTGGTATTTTGCATTTTACAGTACCTCTTTGAGAGTGATTACCTTTTTTCCAGTTTATTTTGCCAACTTCTTATGATTATGTTTAGGGTATTCCAAAGGAAGCATTTGATGGAGGTTTGGGTGATTTTGGGTGGGTATTTTGCATCTGTACTCTGTGTACCTCTTTGGAGGGTACAGACCATTTTTTTTCCAGTTTATTTTGCCAACTTCTTATTATTATTATAGTATTAAAGGAAGCATTTGATGAATTTGGGTGATTTTGGGTGGGTATTTTGCATCATCTTTGTACCTCTTTGGAGGTACAGACCATTTTGACCTTTTTCTAATTTTTTTGCCAACTCCTTATGATTATGTTTATTGCAAAGGAAGCATTTGAGATTGTTTGGATGGAATTTTGGTGGTTATTTTGCATCGTACTCTGTGTACCTCTTTGAGGGTGATCATTTTGACTTTTTTCCCGGTTTATTTTTTTTTATTGGATTATGTTTAGCATCTCAATGGAAGCATTTGATTATTTGGATGGATTTTGGGTGGTTATTTTGCATCGTACTCTGTACCTCTTTGGAGGTAGATCATTTTGAGTTTTTTTTGCAGTTTATTTGCCAACTTCTTATGATTATGTATATGGCATTGCAATGTAAGCATTTGGAAGAAGTTTGGGTGATTTCTGGGTGGTATTTTACCAACTTTTTTTTGATCTTTAGAATAAATTGACCTCTAAAGATATATTATAAAAATTTTATTATATATAACTTATTTAAATCATTAAACAAATATCTAAAATTTAAAATATATATGCACATGAATAATAGAAATTCATTATTTTAGCATTATTGTAATAAAACAAATAATAAGGCATTATCACTTTTATGAGGACTTTCTCAATATTTTGAGTTACCATAAAATGAAGTTTTGTAAAATTGAATAGATTTAAAGCATCAGAAATTTATATAATTGTTCAAATCAATGATTTGATTTTGATTTAACTCAAGAAAAAAGCCCCACTCATAATGTATTAATCATTATCATCACAATCAATATCAACCCTAATGTGACACATAAATTCAGCATAAATATGTTCAAAGTGAGAAAAAACTACGACATGTTAAGCACAACTAGGCAACAATCTACCTAATAAATAGAACTACTAATCAACATTTAGCTCTCGAAATATTAAAATATATATATGCAACAAACCACAATACTTAATTAAATCATCAGATATAACTACATATCTAATATATTTCTCATTAATCATAAAACAAACAAACAGAGCCATTTCGAGCGAAAAATAAACATTCATTCAAAGGGTACTTCATGACTCAATATTTGATCTTCATCAGTTCACTTTTATTTTGAAAGGTAATTTTTTTATAGATCCATCTCAACGAACATATCAATCATCACTCAAATATAAATAGATCCATATCATATGTGAAAATATACAATGCATAATCACTCTTTATGTCAAGGAAATGCTCAATATTCAAGGAAAATATACAATGTATAATCACTCTTTATAGCAAGGAAATCACTCTTTATTGCATTTTTTATCAATTCCATGCCTTTATTAAACAAGGAGGACGACACAAGAATCTAGGCAAGGAAGAAGGTAAGAAAATACACTAAATGCAGAGAATCAAACTCAAACTAATATTAGACTTGTTCACCTCCATTCCATCATCTTCTTTCTAAGTGTGACTTGCAGAGGAAAAGAAGCAACAGTAGAGAGGATGAGTTCCTCCCATTGATCTCTTCACACTACTTAAGAAAAGCTCTTGGATTTAGCTTTGATAGCGGTCATTAAAATCTATATCACAAAATAATATTGTTCTCACTTTGGATTTTAAGTCTCAAACAAAATGTAGCGTAGCGAACTCATTATATATTCATTTTCTTTGGCCAATCTGTTGGTCTACCCAATCCAAGGTTTCGATTCTTTGCCTCCATGTATTTAGAACAAACATTCCGGTCTATTTTCTTGGTATCCCCTCACTATGTCGATTGGCCATTTCTGATTGCCAAAAGCACATGATCTTCAACAAGTAATTTGATCTAAATAGCGAACAAAATCTCAATAAGTTGGACCGAAAAAAAATAGTTAAAGAACCCAATTTGAAAGCAGTTCTTAGAAGAATGCTCTTATGGGTGGTTTGGGCAATGAGTCATAAAATACGGGCCTCGACTTAATATGCCCAACCGAGGAGTGTCAGTCGATTATCTATAACGGCGGTAAGATTAACTCAACCCTCGCTGCTTGTCTGGATGATATCTTTGGATGAACATTTTGCTTTCCATCTTTAGGCATTGGCATAACTGCGGAAAGAAACGATTACACATTACGCTTTCATCTAAACAAACAAGAATCATAATACCAACATTCGTGGGGTAACATACCTGCAAGCATGAAATGTACAAATATGGGACATCTGACCGAGCGAGTACTTCTCGGCGTAGAAGAAGCGAAGGCATCAATGTGTGCATCGAGATATTGATCCGTCAACAACTCATCGATCGCCTCGATAATGATATTCCCGAATCTTGTATCACCCCGCAAGTAATAAATATTTTAAAGTGATCTCAACGAGCAATAGGTTATTTTATTATGAAGGACGGCTTGACTTACTTGTCCTCGAGCGAACACGGCGTGTCAATAAGATCGAGCATAGGCAAAATAGCTCGGATGAGAACTCAACAACATGAAGTACCTCTGATGCCTACAATAAAATTACTGATGACGAAAGCTAGTGATGAAGAGCTACATTCACTATGAATAAATCCTCGATCTACTGAGATGATGCATACCTCCGGCGATGCTCCTCCACCGACGATAGCGGTGTGTCATCGACCTCTATTGGCTCATCTTTGAACCTATAAAAAATTTAGTGATGAGCTAGATTAACTATGAATAAAGGATCGATCGAGATGATTCATACCTCGATGCTCCTCCACCAACAAAATGGGTCATCGACCTTTATTGCCTCATCATGAACCTATAAAAAAATTTAGTGAAAAATTATTTCTATTATCTCAAATTTAAAAGAAAGTAACTTAATACCTCTCTGTGCTCTGCGAGTGGAAACCACATCATTTATTCTTGCTGACTTCACTAAGTGTGTGTGAAAGGGGAAATGCTTTTCCTCTTTCTTATCTGGCTTTAACACCGCTCAATCAATTCTGGGTTTTGAGCATCATCATGTAGTGGTGGCCTCCACAAGAACTTCTCTACGATCATTCCATGGGCTTCCCCTTTTGAGTATCCAACTCTGATGGAAGCTCACTGGTAGCCTCCACAGAGCTTCCTCTGTTGGCCCTCCCTCAGTGCAGTGGTAGCCTCCCGTGGGTACCCTCCGGGAAGCTCTGACCTCTGAAGAGTTTCCCCATGGTGACCCCTAGGAACCTCCCATTTGGGGTGAGGACCCTGGCTAGAACATCTCGATGGCAAGCATAAATCAAATCCAACCTCTCTTATTATTGTATGGAAAGATGATCGTCTCTCAGTCCTTCAAACCTGAACATCCTCTCCAGAAAGTCTGCGTGGGGGGTAGTAGAGGGTTAGAAACACTGGGGGGAGAATATCGGAGAGAGATATAAGGAGAGTCAGTGGGGCTGCAGTAATTAGACTTAAAATGGGACTACTATCGGGCTCTGCATGTGTACATTGTTGCGGGACTCGGGAAGCATTCTCGTCTTCCAATAAGTCCTCTGAAAGGCGTGCACGTGGTAAAAATAAAAATTTTGAAGACATACAACATAAATAAATACATTCTTATGAACTAAGTGATATTATTATATATGCTGGCGTCCTCCCAAACCGGTGAAAGCATTTTTTTTGGAAACTCTATTTTAGCCCCACATCACGTGCTTTGCGGTTCAATGGCTTATGATGCTTATGTGCTCAGCCCATATCTACAATGAATATATTAAAGTAAACTTCAAGACATTATATTTCACATTGGAGATATAAAACATACCATCAGAAGAGTGACAAAGCCACTCATGTAACCGGTGCCCTCTGGGTTTGAATCTTTGATGCAATAACATCAAATTGGGAGACTAGAAAGTCCCAAATGGCATCACCCGGTTGTACTCGACAAATCTATCTATATCATCGACAAGCAATCAATTCGATGCCACTTTGTGTGATATACAAAAATAGATTTGACAGAAGAAAATGTATATACAAAAGCTGTCTTTGCGCAACGAAACCATCTGAATTCTCAAGATTCTTGTAGTCAGATCGACGGTGGATTTACGCCATACAACCTTCTCCCTGTTTGGCATCCCTATCATCAATGCAACTTCATCGGGGTGAAAGGAATGTCTTACCCACCCAAAGAAAGCTTGCTTTTCTATGTCCAACAAAGGATCGATGTAATGGCAAGCGAGTCTTTAATGGAGTCTAATGAATTGATGGAGATGAAGCCTCTTTAAAATGTCAGTGGCTTCATCAGTAAAGCGTGCTTTGTAATATTATCGAACACATTTCTCTCACAGTGGTAGGCAGCACCTGAAGTTATCCTTTTCCCGGACATGATAAACTTCAAAAGACAAATTAGGTCAAAATGGTGCTACCCTCAAAGAGGTACACAGTCTGAGCAAAATACCACCAATCACCAAGCGCCATCGATGCTTGTAATGCCCCATACATAATCATAAGAAGTTGGCAAAATAAACAAAAAACTATCAAAAAATCTGTACCCTCAAGAGGTACACATGAATGCAAATGCAATCACCAAAATCACCCAAGCGCCATGATTCCTTTGCATGCCTAAACATAATCATAAGAAGTTGGCAAAATAAAGCTGAAAAAAGGTCAAAATGGTCGTACCCTCAAAGAGGTACACAGTCTGATAAAACCCCAAATCCATCGAAAATCACAAATGCTTCCATTTGCAATGCCTAAACATAATATTAAGTTGGCAAAAAAAAGGAAAAAAAGGTCAAAATGATCGTACCCTCAAAGAGGTACACAGTCTGGCAAAATACCACCCATCCAAAACGCCATGAAATGCTTCCTTTGGAATGCCTAAACATAATCAAGAAGTGGCAAAATAAAGCGGAAAAAAAAGTCAAAAAATTGTACCCTCAAAGAGGTACCAGTCTGATGCAAAATACCACCGAATCCATCCAAACTACCATGAAATGCTTCCTTTGCATTGACTAAACATAATCATAAGGAGTTGGCAAAATAAATGGAAAAAAAAAAGGTCAAAATGGTTTGTACCCTCAAAGAGGTACCTGGTCTGATACTAAACCCCAAAACCACCCAAGCGCCATCAAATGCTTCCTTTGGATGCTAAACATAATCATAAGAAGTTGGCAAAATAAAAAAAAAAAAAGTCAAATGTTGTACCCTCAAAGAGGTACCGTCTGAAATGCAAAATATCTTGAAACCACCCAAGCATCAAATGCTTTACTGATACTCAAACATAATCATAAAAGTTTGTAAAATAAAACTGGGAAAAAAAGGTCAAAAATAGTTTGTACCCTCTAAAGAGGTACACAGAGTACAGATGCAAAATAATCACCCAAAATCACCCAAACTGCCATCAAATGCTTTCTTTGCAATGCCCTAAACATAATCATAAGAGGTTGGCAGAATAAACTGGGAAAAAAAGGTCAAAAATGGTCTGTACCCTCCAAAGAGGTACATAGAGTACAGATGTAAAATACCCACCCTAAACTACCTAAACTGCCTCCAAATGCTTCCATTATAATTCCCTAAACATAATCATAAGAAATTGGCAAAAAAAATGGACAAAAATTATCAAAAATGATTTGTACCCTCAAAGAGGATTTTGATGAATACTAAACGGTTCTTAACCATCCAAACTACCATCAAATGCTTCCTTTGTAATGCCCTAAACATAATCATAAGAGGTTGGCAGAATAAACTGGGAAAAAATGGTCAAAAATGATCTGTACCTTCCAAAGAGGTACAGTCTGGTCACCAAATACCCACCTAAACTACTCCAAATGCTTCCATTATAATGCCCTAAACATAATCATAAGAAATTGGCAAAAAAATGGACAAAAACTATCAAAATTGATCTGTACTCTCCAAAGAGATACACAGAGTACAGATGCACTAAACCAGTTCTTAACCATCCAAACTACCATCAAATGCTTCCTTTGCAATGCCCTAAATATAATCATAAGAGGTTGGCAGAATAAACTGGAAAAAAAGGTCAAAAATGGTCTATACCCTCCAAAGAGGTACACAGAGTACAGATGTAAAATACCCACCCTAAACCACCTAAACTGCCTCCAAATGCTTCCATTATAATGCCCTAAACATAATCATAAGAAATTGGCAAAAAAAAATGGACAAAAACTATCAAAAATGATCTGTACCCTCCAAAGAGATACACAGAGTACAGATGCACTAAACCAGTTCTTAACCAAGCAAACATCAAATGCTTTGCAATGCCCTAAACATAATCATAAGAGGTTGGCATAATAAACTGGGAAAAAAAGGTCAAAAATGGTCTGTACCCTCTAAAGAGGTACATAGAGTACAGATATAAAATACCCACCCAAAACCACCTAAACTGCCTCCAAATGCTTCCATTATAATGCCCTAAACATAATCTTAAGAAATTGGCAAAAAAATTGTAAAAAACTATCAAAAATGATATGTACCTAAGAGAGGTACAGTCAGATGCAAAATACCCACCCAAACTATCCAAATCATGAATGCTTCCATTTGAATATAATGAACATAATCTCAAGAAAGAAGCGACTAAGGCGGTAAAAGAGCCCTAAAAGTTATGTACCCTAGAGACAGAGAGTACTGATACAAAAATAACATATAAAATATATCTTTCTTTGGGCGGTGAGAAGAAGCAGTAAATCCTAAATTCATTCAAGTTCGAGGAATGCATGTGTAAATACCTCATGTAGTCACCTACAATACCTCAATTTATGATTTGTTATATCGCGGCGTCGGACGTCATGCGATCGGCGGTGCTAGGCGAGAAAAAATCCTTCGTCGAAGAAAGCCCTAAAGCTGTACTTTCTGTGAGGAATGAACAGTAATGTTTCTCGTTCTTCTCCCGCTTTTGAAGCAGCTTACAGGCGGGTCGGGCGGGAAATGTATTTACAACGTGCGTTAATCATCATCGATGTTTACTGGTAGGGCGGGCTGGGAAATGTCTTCTGGCCGTCCATTATCTTGCTCCTCTTGTCGCTAAAATGGGAAAAAAAAATTGGGACACGCGTCAGTGGATTGGAGTACGTTACGGACTCGGACGTAATATTTTCTCCGTTTGTTAATCCTCTTGAGTCTCAAGCTGCTTCCATCTCCCTCAACCTTAAAACTAACGCTCCACTTTCGACTTGAATGTCTCTCTTCCATTATTAGCTTGGTTTTCCCTTCAAATTTAGAAATCACTTGTTATCCCATCTTCCTCTTATCTTGCATCCATCTCCCTCACAAGTCAGGAACATGACATTCCTCCAATCGAGCCCCAAAGGCCAGCGGGTTCTTCATCCCCATCACCAATCCCTTACATTGTGCACACAAACAGAAACTCCGATACGCCCTCTCCATCCCATGACCAAAAATCACCTCTCATTGACCTTCTTCCTGGAAAATCACCATCCCGTGCCACTTCTCCAACAGTGATTCTCATTCCAATCCCTCATCACAATGATCTTAATCCTCCTCCCACTCAAGCAAATCCCCTTCGATCGTCTCCTTTAGTTCATTGAAACCGGACCTAAGTTTCATTTATGTTAATTGAACATCTTCTTGATTTCACATTCGATTTGTTGTTTCTTCTTGTTTTGATTCTTTGTTCGAAAGGCTTCATGTGTTCATCCTCGATTTTTTTTGAATGGATTTCCGCAAAGTTTTGTGCCTTATGATTGAAGAGCAAATTATTTCAATTGATGGTTCATTAATCCTATTGTTTAAACCTTGTGGCTCCTGTCTTCTGTAATTTTAATCACCTTACGGCTCTTATCCGTCTTCGTTCTCATCCCGTATTCCTTTTGTCCCAGGTAAGAGGGAACTTCATCATCAGGTAGGTTCCTCTCTATTTCCAATATCTTCCCCATCCTTTCCCTTCCTCTTGGTCTCCAGCCTTTTCCTATTCCCTTCCTTCCTCTTGGTTACTACTCCAGCAAACTTCCTACATAATTGAGTTTAGATGCTAAGATTTATCTTTGTGGTTGGTGATAGATGTGCAAAGAAATGTGTGAAAATTATATATATATATATATATATATATATATATATATATATATATATATATATATATATATATATATATATATATATATTTGTGTGTGTGTTTCTTTATGCATATTTGAAGGTCTCTACATGCTCATCAGGGCATGATGAGATGAAAATCGGCCGAGATATTTCAAAACACTGACCGTCACGCCCTGATGAGCGTGACAGGCAGGCTCAAAAACTGTTAGATGTTGCACCCCTATGTCGAAATACTGCCAAAATTTTATCAAATCTTTGAGACTTAAAAAAATGATTTAACATCAAGTTAAATATAAAATATAAAGTCCTAAAGAAATGAATTTGAAATTAAATTTAAATTAACTTAATAAATATTAATATCATATGAGAATATGCTAAGCAAAAAATTAGTTCATTCACTTAATTTATCGTTGAATGAATGCTTGAGTCCATTGTTTTATATATTGAAACAAATGGAAGTGTTCAAATAAACGCATAGTCATTCACTTAATTTATCGTTGAATGAATGCTTGAGTCCATTGCAATCATGATCTTTTGATTGTTCTTTCTATTTCTACTAGTCATTCTCTTTGATTGAAAATCCTCTTAAAAAGTCATAATTTTTTTTACCATTACTACCCCCAAATCTATGCTCTTGTAGCTAAAAAATATCTATAGAGGTTAAACTCTCTTTTAGTATATGTCTTTCTGCAATCATGTTCTTTTAGCTACAATTCTTAGTTTTGGCCATACTACTATTGCTAATCAATCCTTAATATGGTCTTTTTTGACCTTACTATGTAGTGTCTTTTTTTAGAAACTCTTTTGAGTTCAACCATCTTACAATATGTTAAAATTAATTTTATATTTAGACTATATATGAGGACAATATTTGAAAAATCTTTTAAAGTTAAAAATCTCTTAAATTTAATCAAGACTTAATTTTTATACTTCACTTTTAAAACTCGAACAATATTAAATTGAATGTCTTAGTTTAGTTAGATTCCTTGAAATGAGTTCGCCTATTAATTTGATAATCATATGAGTTAGCATTACTACACTAAGACTTTCATGCACACTTAAGTAACATAATAGCTTCTAGTCTTATAATCATTTTGTGGAAAAATAGGGTGTGTCGTTAGATGTCTTGTTATAGGGTCATTACGGTGTATGGCTTATCACATGTGTGCTAAAGTGAATAGTTATGCATTTAATATGACTGCGTTTATACTTTAATAAAGATATTTTCTTTGGAAGCGCCCAATGTATAACTAGTTAACATATTAAAATGCCAATTCATGCATTATTGCTAGATAATTAGTGATTTGTTATGCTATCTGGTTCCCTCTTAAACTTTTGTTGTGTTGTGAAGAATCCATTTAGTACCATTTTTTTATCTATTTAGTATGAGAAAGTTTTATACTTGAAATAAGATACAAGCAAAGATTTATGATAAAGTTCAAATATAGATCCAAGAGTACCTAAAACTAATATGGACTATGAGACTAAGTAGCAAGTACTCTAATACTAGGTATACATGTACCAAACATGAAATAGGTGAAAATGCTAAGAGGTAGAGGGAATTTAATGCTTGTACCTTATTACTAATTTTATTTTTATATAAAATTAAGAGTTCTTGAACTTGTTTATCTATAGCTTATTTAATTATATGCAATTAAGATTTATTTATAATTGTTTGTAATAAAATGTATTTGTATTTATCATATGTGATCACGTGTAAATTTTTGGAAATATGAAGTTTAAAACATAAAATTTGAAGTTTGCATTTTAAAATATTGAAAAAAATTAATTAAGAAGTATAAAAATAATTATTTTCATAAAAACATAATTAATTATTTTTTGCTAATGCATGTCTGATCAAAATAAAAGCAAGGCTAGATTTATGTTGCTTGACTAGCCCTCAAATTTAAAATCTTTTGGCTCACCAGTCACCAATAATTTAAATTATTTTTCAAACAAATTAGCAACCCCTCCCCCCTTTTAATTAATTTAAATTACTGTAAAACTTTTTAAATACTTAATTCCAAGAATGAAATTAGACTTGGTGTTCTTAAAGATATTATGTCGATTAATTCTAAGTGAGAGTGAGGCTTGGTAGTTTTTAAAAGGTAGTCCAATAATCCTTGCGAGGCTTTGAAAAAATGTTAAGAATAGTTAATAATATTAAGATAGCTTTTAAAGATTTGAGTTTAAGAATTAAGGCAAAACAAGTTGGCTGAAGATGATGAATAAGGCCAAATTTGAGAACACCATTTTGGGTTTAGAATTTAGTGCAGTAAAAATAGAAAAATTTAGGCTTTAGAAACACTTGTAATAGTTGAAGGAATGTATCTAAGATAAGGGTGTAAGTGAGTCAAGATAGCTCAAGCTTGACTCGTTTATTAGCTCGTGAGCTCAGCTTGTTGAGCCACGAGCTCGAACTCGAGCTCAATTTAGAACTGGTTTGATAATTGAGCTCGAGCTCAAGATTCGTTTGACACGGGTCAAAAGCTCATCGAGTGACTCAAATGCATAAAAAATTAGACCAATTCACACCTTCATATGTTGTGTATTCCTCTCCCACTAGTTCCCTACTTCACACTCCTGTCTTATTCTTGGTCAAAGACCCAAAAAGCCTCATTGACCGATGATTCGCCCCCTTCCCAACAATCCTAAATCGCGCACCTTCTCCTCCATCTATGACTTAGGCTCAACTTTCATCAATTCAACTGCTGCACTCACAAACTTATCCTTCGCTCTCTTATTTCTCCACTAGTTAAGGTTGACTTTCGAGCCTCGTAAGAAACCAACAAGCTCGAGCTCAAGTTCTAGTCACATGTCTAGTCCATGGTGAGCTCTAGTTTACTATGACTCAGATCGACTCACACACCCTAAATCTAAGATAAATCTAGCATTTCATAATTTTTCAATGATGGCCAAATGGGAGTTTGAATGGAATTAGGTTGGAGTGATCCTTCATTAAGAACTTCTAACAATAGCTTCCTCAGGTTTTTAAGGCGGGTACGATGGAAAAATTGTATGGCTATGTGGAGGAAAGTTAGTAAAAGACTTTTATATAGTGAGGGTTTATAATAAATACATAAACTTATGAATCATTAAAGTGACGATGGCAATAGGAATCACTTAATTCCTCTGATGTTGAAGATGGTCACTAAGCCTTCCTTTACTTAGAATAAACTTCTATGTTAAACACACATACAGACATAAATTCATCTTTATTATAAAAATAATATTTTAAAAGAATTTTATGATAACTAAAATTTAATTAATAGAGATGGAGATGGAGTTAAGAGTGGCCACTAGATTTTAAATTTGAAGAGGACTAGTCAATCATTATGTAACTACCCCCTCATTTTATTTTAGTCCGCCATGCATGAGTAAGAAAAAAATATTATTTGTCTTTCTTTCATGCAAATAAATATTTTTATATAATTTTAATTTATTTTTAATACTTAAAAATATTATTAAATCTCATATATTGAAGCTCACATTTTTTTTTTTTAAATTTGATACATTTTCATATATGAGAAGTACAAATACATAATACTAGATGCAATTATAAAATATTCATTATAAATAAATTCTAATTAATTCTTTTCAATTTGTGCTTGGTTAATAGCCTTTGACTAGCCGAAATATACATCTTGTTTTGAGCTCTAGTGATGGGTCTCTTTCTTCTTCATTGGCAGCTTATGCCACATCACACAACATGAATAGGCTTTTGTCTTGAAAATTCACATTGGTCCTTAAGTAAGAACATGCAATTCTTAATTCTTAATTACATTTTTTGAATCCTGAACTTATCAAAGGATGCTATAGAATGTTATACTATAGATATTAGACAAAAAAAAATGATGTAATTAAAACCAAATTTAAAATTTATCTTTACTTATTGAGCTATACGTAATAATTTATAATGTTTATTGAGATGTATGTAATAATTTATAAAATCTTTGGGCTTCAATGCTACGAGACTTTACTTGCTTCTTTAAATCATGATTTAATTGTGTTGAACTTATTTTTTCAGTATAAATTAATTATAACTTCATGTGATGTTAAGTGTGCTTAGTTTTTATGTTTCAAACATCGATATCTAATCTCCCAATCAAAGTGGGAAAGAAGCCATTTAGGTAAAATATTCAACTCTTTTGAGAAATTTGTCAATTAATCCATTTAAAAAAAAAATTGCCATTTAAATTTTCTTGATGATTCGCATGCAATATGTAGTATCTCATTGGATTCAAAAGAAAATATGGAATCTCATTGCAAGAGAAGCACAAATGGCTCAAGATGATTATCATCCTACCTTGTTCATCTCATCAAATCAAAAGTAAATTTGCTTTATATAATTAGAATATCTATATGGCTTCTGAAATAATTTTAATTTTATGTGCTTTTTGGATGTAAAAAATTAGGCTGATAAAATTTATTTTGTGAACCATATATATAATCAATCTGAAAAAAAAAAATTTGCATTGTTCATCAGCAGATATTGTTTGCATTTACTTTGTCCTGGCACTGAATTGAGAAGCTCCACTCTTGAATGAAGGCTTCTATAACTCAAACCATCAAAAGAGAACACAGATTTTTCGAAGTTCGCTACTAAGCATACAAGACTCTATCCAACTAGCTTATTAGATCTGAAAGGCCACCCACCCTCTTTGCATATTCAACACTATCATCAAGTATCTGCTCCATATTATATTTGTACTTGAATCCGAGGTCAAGTAACTTGGTATTATTGCATGGCGTGGCCACTTTGTCACCCTCAACCCTGAAAAAAAAATCAAATAAATACAATGATGCATGCCTCAAAGTTAGTAACACAAATGTATAATGAACCTTTATCTTCTTAACGAATTATAATATTAATAAAATTTTTGGTATTTTGGCAATTTTTTAGCAGATGATTTAAACATATTTACCTAAGAAATTATATTTAAATTATGTCAGACAACAACGAAGTATTAAGCAAGAAATAAGTGGGTGATATAGATATACGATTTGAATCTACATTATCTATATAATGACAGAAGATTATAATAGTAAATATATCTAAAAAATAAAATATGGGATAAAAATTAAAGAAAACTTTCACCCTACTTACTCTTTGAGTACTCGAGTATTAGGAAACTTGAGCTCATAATAGTCAACAATCTCCTGCATCACTGGCCAATGGCTGACACACATAAGCCTATCAGAAATGAATTCATTCAACATGCAGAAAATAAGAGCTTCACAGACATCATCAATGTGAACCAATGGCACCGAGCCCAACATTTCCTGAAGTAGCTTCAACTCCTTATAGGGAAGCCTCTGACCACTCAATGGAGAGATGATCAAAGTCATACTGCCTGATAAATATTGTAGAATACCATCCCCTCCCACAAGGGCACAGACTAAGCTCACCACTTCCAGTCCATTTTTTCCTCCTTTGGTTTTATAGTCCAAGAATTCCTTCTCTGTCAATGTCTTTGACCTAATATAATCCTAAGTAATCCAAAAAAAATATATATAAGGTATTTGATAAATGATTCCAATGATAAACTATGATTAAAGATAAGAATACTAAAAATTGAGTATCTCAAAATATCATTAAAAACATTTTTAAATAGATTCTAAAATTAATAAGAGTAACTGTGATTTTAGTCGCATTATAATCTTATGTAATATTTTTTGATACATTGAGTGAATATATAAGATATATGATTAAAAAATATGTTAATCCTATATATATATATATATATATAATAATAATAATAATAATAATAATGTGGAATTTAATTATTATTTTTGAAGGAAAACTATAACACCAAATTTAATTATTAAAATATAAGAAATTGCTAAATAGCCCTGCATGAGAAACATGAGAAGATTTTAGTTCAATCTTATTAGATAATTGAGATATCTTTATAATAACTTCCTTTAAAAAGATTTTTTATCAATTAAATATAATATTATACTTATAAGTGATATATTACTAAATAATATAATATTATTTAGAATAATCAATAATACTAATGATTTTTTTCTTGTTGTTGTCATCATCGTTATCATAATTTCTTTGAGTAATCCAATAATTTGATATCGAAGATGTTTGATTTAAATATATATATATATATATATATATATATATATATATATATATATATATATATATATATATATATATATATATATATATATATATATATTGATGATGGTTTCATAATATATTCGATAAAGAATTTATGAATGAAAATATATATGCACTAATTCTTATTTTGTAGATAAATATTAGTTTTTGATAATTATATAACAATTAAATGTCTAATATAGAAATAAAAAATAAAATACATTTGCTTTCTCAAAATACCTACTTTCACCTGACATCCTAAGCATTCACAAGCGTTCATGTCAAGCTAAAAAAAAATACAAATTATGGTTGATTAATTAACTAAAAGAATAAAATCTTAATATTATTTAAATTTTAATAATCATATTTAATAAAATAACAAAGTTTTTAATATTAGATTTACTAATCACTTTATCTCTCTATTTTTCATCAAAATTATATGCTTCTTTTATTTTTTATTTTTTATACTTAATTCCATATAACTTTTAACATCCATTATTTATGTAATTCAAACACTAAATACTCCAAGATTTGGTAAAATCAAGACCTAAAATATTAAGTAATATGATGAAATGCTTCAAATGGTTTAAATACAACACATTTTTATGTAATAACATAGCTTATTAATATCTACTCATGATTAGCAATGCATGATACTAAGATCAAGAACCATGTTTGATCCCATTATCATCATCCACCTTGGGATGATGACCAACAAGTAATTCTCCACCAATCAAAAACCTCTATCATTATTCTTCCAAAGTAAACTTGCTTTTTTTATTGTTCTTGTTGTGCCTTCAGAGTTATTAGATTTTTTTTTTTTTTTTTTTGAAATTGACCTCAATGGAAAAGTTCATGTGCAATGGGGCTCCTCTTTAATCACTATAACTTTTGCAAAGTTTCTCTATATCATTGCCTAATTGAAAAAATGTCGACTTTAAATTCTCCAAAATTAAAGATTATATAACTATCTTTCAAAATAAATCAGTAGTGGTTGAAGGTTCTTCAATAAGGTTACCCAATAATCATTTAATTTGACAAATTCATGTTATATTCATTAGGATCCTTTTTGTAGCATGCATTATGTATACATTCACCGACTTAATGTTTCTCAAAGCTCCCTCTATACTAATTGATTAGTTCATAATAAAAGAATCCTAACAAAAAATGATTATTGAGAGGAGATTGAGCTTGTTTTCTTATTGCTACTTACTTGGGTAAAAGATATAAGTTTGTGGACAATATGTCAAGAAGTACCCAGCATCAACAGCCAAATAACACTTATTTAAGACTATTCCTAAATTAAAATAAATGCCATCACTTAAGTTCAAGTCAATAATGACATCCACTATGATTAAAAATTCATCTATTAGTTATAGAGATGAGGAACTTAATATCTAAAATGATACCAAATTTCTTCTTTCAAGCACTCAACAAAATTTTTAACATTAGAATATGCCAATGTGCTTAGGTTAATTTAGTAGTTTTTCTAGTAACTATTGATTTGTTTGATGTTGCTCATGATATTTTCCATTGATAACTTCATTCATTTTGAATGCTATTCTCCCACCTCCCTATTCTTTTTAACAAATCCAAGGATCTTTGCTACTACACTTATTAATAAAATTGATAGCATATAAGAAAGATTCAAGTCTATTTCTCACTCTTTCTTTTTATAAGATTCTATTAGACCTTAGAATTTATCTAGACATGATTAGGAATAGTTAGCTTTTGCAACCTCATATATCATATCTAATGATAATACTCCATGAATGAGCCATATCTTCTACAAAATATACCAAGAGATGTTAAGGAAGGACAAAAATAAAGTTCGATAAAATGTCATCATTATACTAAATTTTCTTCTAAATTGCTCATATATAAAGTATTAAAATTGAAAACAATGCCCAAATTTAGACATTTCTATTTTTTCTTATTTTGGATTGATCTACAATGGATTTATTTTTTTATCATTTTAATTAATGATAAATAGTTTAATTTGGAAAATAATATTGTCTATTTAAATAAAATATTGTACTAATTATGATGAGTTTATTATTGCAAAAACATTTAGCATTTATAATACTACTGAAATACAACAACAACAACAAAACAATCCTTTATCCCATTAGGTGGTCATTTACGAATCATTTTCTCTAATGTGTCCTATTGTCATATTCTCATTTGGTCCTAATAAATAAAATCATTTTTTGTACTTCAAGTCTTTTAGGTCTACCTCAACATTTTCTACTACATCTACTCTCTTAACTGGGTCATTTATATTATCAAATCATCTAAAGCTCCTTTTAATCTTTCTACCACTAGAGCTACTCTAACCTTATCATGCAGATATTTATTTCTCATTTTGTCTCTTAAGTATAAAGACACTCATCTACCTGAGCATTCTCATCTCTAAAACACCTAACCTAATTTTATATTTCTCTTTATTGGTTAACATTCTATGTCATAAAATATTATAGATCTCACCACCACCTTCTAAAATTTTCTCTTAAGTCAAAGCAATACTTTCCTATCACACAATAGGCTAGATAATTCCTCCCTTTCAACCATCCAACTTAAATTCTACAATTAACATTCCATCATTACATCAACAAATATAATTTAATGTTCATCAAAATAGGTTCAATTTATAACTATTTATAAAAAAAAAAACCTTTATATATGAAGAATATCCATCACCTAAATCAAGCAACACTTTATAAGGCTAACAAAAAAATTAAACTTATATGTATCATAACATCAAAAGATTTTTTAACTGTTTGGTAAACTTGCCTGTAAATATATATTTAAAATGATTGAAAACTATCATAATTCATTTCTTTGAACTTGTTCTTGAAACTACATCATCTAATAATAGATAATTCATTATGAACTATAAATTGTCATATTTTTTATTTAAAAATAGTTTACTAGTTATTTCTTTTGATCTCTTCTTATGAACTTTCAAAATATGTCATTTAACATTATATTTTAAAATTATGATAATTTATAAGAAATACTTTTCTCAATGTGTTTCATCATAAGTAGATCAGGTTATAATTTTTAAAGATTGCTCTTTACTATGATTTATGACCTTGACCTTTTACTATTATAATTTCAGCCTTTTGAGGTTGATACTTCACTCATCTTTCCATAATTATGACATTTTGAATAAATAACTTACCATTATTTTAAGAGGTACCTAATACAATCTCTTAATCGTGACAAAATATTATGAGTTCATGTAATTATTAATAGTTCACTATAAACTCTGAATTGTGGTATTATTTTATCTTAAATTAATTTACTAATGATTCCTCTAATTTCTTCTTATGAATTCCATAATATATCATTTAGTATTTATCCTAACTTATAAGAAATTATCAAAAAAATGCTTCCCTCTATGCTTTTTGCCATAAGTAGAATATGTAGTATTTCTTTTAAAAATGCTCCTTTACTAATACATGATTTTGGGCTTTGACCTTACCACTATAACTTTAATATTTTGAGGTTGATACTTTTGCACTTTTCTTTTCCATGTTATAATATTTTAGTGAATAACTGATTATTCTCTTTAATCTAACTCTCTCTACTAATATTGAAAAGTCATAAATTTTCAAAAGAGATACCTCTTACAATCTCTTAATCACCACAAAAAATTATAACATTTCTATATAAAGCAACAAATTAAAGTGCATAATGAGCTAATGTTATAAATTCTACTTAATGTTAAATAAATAATTTATCAAACTACCTCAATTTAAGAAAATTCTCTTGCATTTGTGATCTTGATGATAAAATTTTGAGAATTTGATCTACCATCAAATTCTCCTACCATTGGACCACATTCAAGAACATCTTTTGTTGGATATATATATATATATATATATATATATATATATATATATATATATATATATATATATATACAAAATTTGAGCAGGATTTAGAAAGGATTTGAGCACAGCAACTTTAAATCCCACATAATATTAAATCCTGTTTTTCTGTTTAGCCTTAAATTCCGGTTTTAGAATTTTTTTTTTTACTTAAATTTATAAGTTTTTAATCAATGATTAATTGAAATATTATTTTATTTTAATAAATAAACTTTTTTATTTTAATTAAATTTATAATTTATTATAAATAATTGATGAAAATATTATTAAATTAAAATTATTTTTAACTTTAGCAAATTTTCATACAAGAAAGGAATGCATTCTTGATTATGTTAAGACAACTGCTGCCAACTTGCCTGAGTGAGGGAGAAAACTAATTTACAAAAAAAATAAATAAATAAGGTAGATAAACTATGACGCATAACACGTTCAAAGAAGATATTTACGTGCTAATGAGGAAAAAGCAATAAAATAAAGTATGGGATATTAGGAAATGAACCCAATTGAATTCCTCGGCATGAGCAAAAGGACAATGGAGTCCAACAGGATTCATCCATGGAATTTTGAAGCTGAAATCATCTTCCTTCCTCGGAGAAGCAGACATGATAGAAGCAGTGTATATGACTCGTTTTACAGTTCTAGATCTCTCACAGGCTCGCATTATCAGGTGCAAAGCGGTCAAGGAAGCCTCCGTCGTGTTCTTATACTGTAACAAGGTGGAAATAGGAGGTCATCTATAACTATGTTAAAGTATATGAGAGAGAGAGAGAGAGAGAGAGAGAGAGAGAGAGAGAGAGAGAGAGAAACTTTTATGTATTAAAACACAGTTTAAAAAAAACAAGAAAGAAAGAAAGAAGAAACGATGCCTGAGAGTTATGGTTAAGAAGGAGAGGCGTGGCGACGAGGAAGACGAACTCGCATCCATTTATGGCCAACTCGAACTTCTCCGCATCATATAAGTCTGCTTCAAATAATCTCAGCCTCTCATCCGCACCATCCAGTTTCTTCAAGAGCTGAACCTTCGATTCATCGCCTGAAACATATTTCCAATAGCCCATAAGATATATTAATTAAATAAACGAATATATATATATACTTTTTTTAAGGCGAATATTATATCAAGGAAAAATATTGCCTAAATTTCTGAGAGTTGCATGAACAGTGTATCCCCTCTGCAAGAGTTTGCGAACAAGACATGAACTGATGTAGCCTGCAGCTCCAGTCACACAGACGGTGCTCAGCTTCTCCATTACCTCACGAATGTCGCAGAGGAGAAAATATTAACGGCATTGGGTCCGCTGTTACCGACTTTAAAAGAATAAAAACTTTATACTAAGTTTTACCACGTGTCGGATTTTTTATCAGAGTCCGCATATAATATATATATATATATATTTTTTTTGGAAAAACCGCATATAATATTTGCTTTCACTTCTAGTTTAAGAGTAGGGGGTGGGTAATTGAATATTTTAATTTTTTTTAGGAGGAGATCAGATTTACTTGGTTAACAGCTGGCCATCTCCATTTAATGCTTGCATTCTTATATTTATGACTCAATTAATATTCACGTGCTCTCAAATATAAATATATTTTAGATCAAATATATATATATATATATATATATCATATTTAAATTTAAAATTTTTAATTAAAAATAAAATTCTCACATATTAGACTAAAATATCTTATATAAAAACATAATATCCTAATTTATTAAGATTAAATTTTTAAACTAAGTATCTTTTAAATCTTAATAAGTGAAATATGTTTAAAATTTTTTTTTCAAAATAAACACGATCGGCCATTTAACGAGAAAATATTTCCGAGTCCGCGTAGCTTTCGTGACTCCAATCCATCAACGCGTTTTTTTCCCCGCTTTAGCGGTTAGCGGGCGATATACGGCGGATATTTCCCGACCCGTAAGCGTCGTTGGCGTATTCACGATGCCGTTTACACTTCTCCTGGCCCGACCCGGCCCGTCTCGTTCAAAAAGCGGGAGAAGAAGAACAAGAAACATTACCGACGTTCGACATTCCTCGCAACGGTTTAGGGCTTTCTTCGACGAAGATTTTTTTCACAGCTCCCTCTCGATCGGCATACGTCCCATCTGAAATAGCAAATCAAAAGAGGTATTGTAGGTAACTACATGAGATATTTACACATGCATTCCTTGAATGAATTTAGGGTTTACTCTGTTCTTCTCCTCGTCATGAAAGATAGGATGTTTTTATATGTTATTTTGTATCTACTCTGCATCTTTTGAGTACATAACATTTAGAATTTTGTTTTTTCAGTTTTTCTTGAGATTATGTTCATTATATTCAAATGTAAGCAATTTGATGGTAGTTTGGATGGTTTAAGTGGTATTTTTTGCGTATACTCATTTTGACTTTTTGCCTACTTTTGCTTATGTTTGCATCAATGGAAGCATTTGGAGGGTTTGGATAGTTCGGGTGGTATCATCACTACCTCTTTGGAGGTACATCATTTTGACCTTGTTTTACTTCTTATGATTATGTTTAGGGCATTATAATGGAAGCATTTGGAGACTGTTTAGATGATTTCTGGTGGCTTTTCTGTATCTATATTATGTGTACCTCTTTGGAGGATTACATCATTGTGACCTTTTTTTCCCAATTTATTTTGCTTATGATTATGTTTAGGCATTATAATGGAAGCATTTGGAGGCTTTGGATGATTTGGTGTGGTATTTTATCTCTGTGTACCTCTTTGGAGGGTACAGATCATTTAGGGACTTTTTTTCCAGTTTATTTTGCCTACTTCTTATGCTTATGTTTAGGGCATTCCAATGGAAGCATTTGGAGGCATTTTGGATAGTTTTGGGGTATTTTGCATCTGTACTCTATGTACCTCTTTGGAGGGTACAGATCATTTTTGACCTTTTTTTCCAGTTTATTTTGCCTACTTCTTATGATTATGTTTAGGGCATTGGAAGCATTTGGGTAGTTTGGATGATTTCTGGTAGTATTTTGCATTTTACTACTGTACTTCTTTGGAGATCATTTATGACTTTTTTATTTTGCCTACTTCTTATGATTATGTTTAGGGCATTCCAATGGAAGCATTTGGAGGCAGTTTGGATGATTTCTGGGTGGTATTTTGTATCTGTACTCTGTGTACCTCTTTGGAGGGTACAGATCATTTTTGACCTTTTTTTCCAGTTTATTTTTCCAGCTTCTTATGATTATATTTAGGGCATTATAATGGAAGCATTTGGAGGCAGTTTGAATGATTTCTGGGTGGTATTTTGCATCTGTACTCTGTACCTCTTTTGAGGGTACATATCATTTAGGGATTTTTTTTCCAGTTTATTTTGCCTACTTCTTATGCTTATATTTAGGGCATTCCAATGGAAGGATTTGGAGACATTTTGGATAGTTTGGGGGGTATTTTGCATCTGTACTCTGTGTACCTTTTTGGAGGGTACAGATCATTTATGATCTTTTTTTCCAATTTATTTTGCCAACTTCTTATGATTATGTTTAGGGCATTCCAATGAACGCATTTGGAGGCAGTTTGGATGATTTGGGTGGTATTTTTATGTACTCTGTGTACCTCTTTGGAGTAGATCATTTTGACCTTTTTTTAGTTTATTTTGCCTACTTATGATTATGTTTAGGGCATTATAATGAAAGCATTTGGAGACTATTTGGAAGGTTTCGGTGGCTTTTTTTGCATCGTGTGTACCTCTTTGGAGGGATCATTGTGACCATTTTTTTATTTTGTCCCCTTCTTATGATTATGTTTAGGGCATTATAATGGAAGCATTTGGAGGCGCTTGGATGGTTTCGGGTGGTATTTTATATCATACTGTACCTCTTTGGAGGGTTGATCATTTAGGACTTTTTTCCGTTTATGTTTATTGAGTTTATATTTAGGGCATTCCAATGGAAGCATTTGGAAGCTTTTGGATTTCTAGGTGATATTTTGTATACTCTGTACCTCTTTGGAGGGTGATTATTAACTCTTGACTTTTCTTTTGAAGTTTATCATGTCCGGAAAAGGATAACTTGAGATCTACCTGTAAGAACTGTTCGATAATATTGCAGAACACTTTACTCATGAAGCCACTAACATTTTAAAGAGGCTTCATCTCCATCAATTCATTAGACTCCACGGAATTAAGCAAGACTCAGTTTCCATTACATCGATCTGTCTTCTTTGGGACATGAAAAGCAAGCTTTCTTGTTGGTGTGGGTGTACATTCCTTTCACCCCATGAAGTTGCATTGATGATAGGGATGCCAAATAGAGGGAGAAAGTCTTATGGCAATCCCATTTTGATTCAGTTCCTGAAGAATCAACTTGAGAATTGAGATGGCTCGTTCATAACATTTGTGCGGTTACATATATTTTCTGTCAAATCTATTTTTGTATATCACAATTACGGTGGCATCGAATTGATTGCCAGATGACATAGATAGATTTATTGAATACAACTGGGCAGAGGCCATTTGGGACTTTCTAGTTTCCCAATTTGATGTTATTGCATCAAAGATTCAGACCCAGAGGGTAGCCGGTTACATGAGTGGCTTTGTCACTCTTTTGATGGTATGTTTTATATCTCCAGGACTGTGTAATTTAATGTGTTAAAGTTTACTGTTTCAAAGATTCATTGTAGATATGGGCGGCTGAGCACATAAGCATCATAAGCGTCATCATCGAAACGATTATCTGATGGGCAAAAATAGAGTTTCCAAAAAATGCTTTCACTCGTTTGGGAGGACACCAGGCGACATATAATAATATCACTTAGTTTATATAAGAATATCTTTATTTATGTTGTATGTCTTCACATTTTTTATCAGTTTACCACAGGTATGCCTTTCATTCGAGGACATATTAGAAGGAGAACACTCCTTGGGTGTCCCCCAACAATCTACACATGTGAGCGATAGCGGTCCCATTTTAAGTCCAATTAATAGCCCCACTCTCCTTATGTCTCTCCTTGATATTCTCTCCCGTCAGTGTTTAGCTTGCCTCTGCTACTACAACAGACTTTGGTGGAGAGGATACTGGGTTTCAAGGACTTGAAAGAGACATTATCGTCTTTTCATGCAACAATGATGGAGAGGATGGATGGGCTTGATTTTGTTCTTTGCTATCGAGGAAGTTCTTGCCAGGCGTGAGGTCCACCCCAAATGTGGGAGGTTCTGTGGGGGTCACCATGGGGAAACTCTTGAGGCTACTGAGCTTCCCATGGAGGGTACCCCGGGAGGCTACCAGTGTAAAGTCCACCATGAGGAAGCTATGGAGGCTACAGGGAGCTGGAGTTGGATACTGGAAGGGGAAGCCCATGTGGAATGGAGGAGAAGTTCTTGTGGAGGCCACCACTACATGATGATGCTTCAAACACATGTCGGCATTGGCGTGGTGTTAAAGCTCCGCAGATAAGAAAGAGGAAAGCTGTTACTTCCCCTTTTATGCACACTTACAGGAAGTCTCGAGCAAGAATAAGTGATGTGGTGGCCTCCACTCAAGATGAGAAGCCGGCAGCAGAGGTATTAAGTTACTTTCTTTTAAATTTGAGATAATAGAAATATATTTCACTAAATTTTTTTTATAGGTTCGCAAAGATGAGCCAATAAAGGTCGATGATCCATAGACTGCTATCGTTGTGGTGGAGGAGCATCAGTCGGAGGTATGAATCATCTCAGTAGATCGATCCTTTATTCATAGTGAATCTAGCTCTTCATCACTAACTTTCATCATCAGTAATTTCATTGCAGGCATCAAAGGCACTTCATGTTATTGAGTTCTCATCCAGAGCTATTTTGCCTAAGCCGATGCTTCGATCTTGATACGTCATGCTCCCGGTTGAGGAGAAGTAATCCTCAATCTCCTTCATACATAAAATAACCTATTCGCTTAATTAAGATCACTTTAAAATATTTATCACTTACGTGTATTCCCGGGAATATCATTATTGCGAGGCGGTCGATGAGTTCTTGTCGGATCAATATCTCTCGGATGCACACATTGATGCCGCTTTCTTCTTAGTATTCCGTAGTATGTCCCCTATTTATTTTTACATTTCATGCTTTGGGTATGTTACGGAATGTTGGGTATTATTGATTCTTGTTTGTTTAAATAAAAGCTATAATGTATAATCGTTCTCTTCTTTTCCTGCAGAGTTATGCAGTGCGGCTAAAAGAGGAAAGCAAAATGTTCATCCATCATGTCCCGAGATGTCGAGTTAATCTTATTGCCAGTTATAGATAATCAGCACTAGACACTGCTGGTTGGGCATATTAAGTCAGGGGCCTAGTATTTTTATGACTCATTACCCAAACCAACCCATAAGAGCATTCTTCCTGAGATTGTAAGAACAGATTTCAAATTTGGTTCTTCTTAACTATTTTTTTTCCTGGGCCAATTTATTGAGATTATGTTCTGGCTATTCAGATCAAATTACTTGTTGAAGATGCTGGCCAGTCTTTTGTGAGCGATCCCAGAAAATGGCCAATCGAAATGGTGAGTGGGATACCGGTCCAAGAAAGTAGTGTCGACTGCAGAATGTTTGTCTGCAAATACATGGAGGCAGCAATCAGCATACCTCCAGTGGATTGGGTAGACCACCAGGATTGGCCAAAGAAGATGAATATATTTAGGGCTTAGTTTGCTTACGCTATATTTTGTTTGGGACTTAAAATCTAAAGTGAGAACAATAGTATTTAGTTTGATATAGGATTTTGTATAATGCATCGGTTTGGTGGCAAGACATATCTATTTTGTTGAAGTGCGTGGATCATTTATGGATGCAGGATGATATTTTACTTTGCTTTTTTGTAACTTCTTTTCTCTCATTTCATAGTTTGATTTCACCGATATTTTACTGGATGATATTTTACTCCATAATCATATTTTTTATCTTATGGATTTGGTTTTGGGGCTATACTCTTGAAAGAAATCATTTAAAATTATTTTTATGGTATGGTCATTTTATTATGAAGCGAATGCATAAAATTAATTGCATAAAATAAATGTTATCAATGAATGCATAAAATTAATGCATAAAATTAAATTAGGGATTACGGCCATTATGGATTATCTTTTTTTTAAAGTTTTATTGTAAAATTATTGTGGTTGGTGTAAGTAAATTTTGATTATAAAATCATGATATTTTAGTTTTAATTTTAAGCATATGTATTAAAAATCGATTATGATTGTTGTTAGCTATTTTTTTATTATGAAAATAAAGCAGTTAAAAAAATTAACTCATATGTATTCTTAGTATGCTCATGGTTGAGTGAAATGAAGTTGAATATTAACTTGAACCTTATCAGACTGACTTGTCTATTTATTTAGATGAAACAAAAACAAAATAAGTTAATTTATTATTAAAAATAGCATTTTTTCTCTGAATGCAATATGAAAAATTTAATTATTTATAAGTAATGAAACTTGTCCAAATAGATAACTTTTAACATTTAATTATATAATAATTATTTTCAATTACTGAAGATTGTAAATACAATAGATTAAGAGGCTTTTTAAATTTGTCACCACATTATGAGAGTACAGATGCAAAATATCTCCCAGAAACTATCCAAACAGTCTCCAAATGCTTCCAGTGGAATGCCCTAAACATAATCAAAAGAAGTAGGCAAAATAAACTGGCAAAAGAAGTCCCTTAATGCTCTGTACCCTCCAAAGAGGTACAGAGAGTACAGATGCAAAATACCCCCCAGAAATCATCCACATAGTCTTTAAATACTTTCATTATAATGCCATAAACATAATCATAAAGTAGGCAAAATAAACCGAGGTCAAAATGATCTTCCAAAGAGGTACACAAAGTATAGATGCAAAATACTCAAACTATCCAAACGCCTCCAAATGCTTCCATTGGAATGCCTAAATATAATCATAAGAAGTAGGTAAAATAAACAGAAAAAAGGTCATAAATGATCAGCCTCCAAAGTACAGTACACAGAGATACAAAATACCAGAAACCATCCAAACTGCCTCCAAATGCTTCCATTGGAATGCCCTAGACATAATCTCAATAACAGCAAAATAAACTAAAATAAAGGTCAAAATGATCTACCTCCAAAGAGGTACATGAGTACTGATATAAAATACCCAAACTATCCAAACTGCCTCCAAATGCTTCCATTAGAATGCTCTAAACATAAGCATAAGAAGTAGGCAAAAAAAAACCAGAAAAAAAGAGTCCATAAATGATCTGTACCCTCAAAGAGACAGTGAGTACTGAATACCACCAAAACCATCCAAATCAAGCTAATGCTTCCATTATAATGGCCTAAACATAATCATAAGAAGCAAGCAAAATAAACTAGAAAAAAAGGTCACAAATGATCTGTACCCTCCAAAGAGGTACACAGAGTACATATGCAAAATATCCCCCAGAAACTATCTAAACAATCTCCAAATGCTTCCATTATAATGCCCTAAACATAATCTTAAGAAGTAAATAAAAAAAAAAGGTCAAAATGATCTACTCTAAAGAGGTACAGATGATGCAAAATACCCCCCAGAAACTATCCAAAATGCCTCCAAATGCTTCCATTGGAATGCCCTAAACATAATCTCAATAAATAGCAAAAATAAAGGAAAAATGTCACAAATGATGTACCCTCAAAGAAGAGTACTGATGCAAAATACCCACCAAATCATCCAAATAGTCTCCAATATTTCCATTATAATGCCCTAAATATAATCATAAGAAGTAGGCAAAATAAACTAGAAAAAAGGCCATAAATGATTTCTCCAAAGAGGTACAGTTCTGAGATGAAAAAAAATACCCAGAAATCATCCAAATAGCTTTCAAATTGCCTCAATTAGAATGTAATGAACATTATTTTTAGAATCAGGCAAAATAAACTGGAAAAAAAGCAATAAATGATCATATTTTGCACATATTTATTGCTACAAATGATTACAAGATCCTCAATAGGGATTAACTCAATTCTATTGCTTAAGAGCTACAAAGACGGTGATAAAATCCCCTAGCTAAATATAGTTTAAACATCTCGTTGTGTCTGTTAAGTTAAAGAGAGTCATCTTTAGGACTCTAAGGCATTGGAGAAAAGATTGTACAGTCGAAGAACACAAAACTGGATAATGTCATGCATCAAAATATTTTTAATAATATCCATTATCGAGTGTACCCTTCGTCCGATTGATTGTGGAAGTTAAATTCGCATGTAGAACATCATTAGTTGATGATTTCTTACGATCGATGTGTGATATTCGTGCATTACCTCAAAAAAACGGCATAACAAAGAAAGGTGATGCAACTTGTGCGCTCGTTGACACTATCGGTTGTACTTTGGTTTGCAACAAAAAAGTAGAAGGGTTTGAAGATTAACAATAATATTTAAAATACTAAAATTAATAAAATAGAAAATTACTCTTGGCTTTCTTGGATCTCTCCCAATATCCTTAAGCCTTGAGTTGGAAACACCCTTTGGACGTTGCTTAACTGGATCTTTTAAGATGTCTTTTTCCTTATCTGTTGTGGTTGACTTCTTCTTCTTAGCTGCTTTATCAGCTGGAGGAGAATTCCCACTTATTATAAAGTCGACATCATCATATAGTTTTTTTTAGGGATCTAAGCATATAGTCATCAGCTCTCTTATTGCCCTGTGCCCTGACGCTTATTTGATATGAATATCGACTTATGTGGTTCTGGAAAATAATGCCAGAAGCATTTTCTATCTTGCCACATCTCTTAATTTTTATGCACTATCAATGTAAATATCCCTCTTTGCTCGGTAGACCATCATGAGAAGATACTTGTTCGGAATGTGCACAACATCTTCCTGACTAAGAACTCTGATACAGTGGGCACAAAGTAATCCCATCATTTCAAATATTTTGCAAGTACAAGTTACTTCTAGGGTAGTCCTATTGAAATGCACAGTCCAAGTTTTGGATGCATTTTTATTCTCTAAGTTTCTCACCAAATACTCCATGGTGCTATCATCTGACTTAGTTACTGATAGGCCTCCAACTCCATGCAAAAATTCCTCTTCAAACATAATGTAAACCTTTCTTGTATAAAACATAGCATCTTATTTTAGAATTAGATTGGTCTTAACAAGAATAATCGATGACTAGAGAAGTCTTGTCATGTTCATTCCGATGCCATGTCTCCATAACCTTTTCCAACCCAAGAAATAATCGTGAACTTATTGGTTTAGATATTCCGTGACATACATTGTTTAGTGGACTCATGTTTGATAAGATGCCCATGAATGAGTCCTTCTGAATGCGGTGGACCACTTGGATCTAATCTTATAAAGCTCGGACAAAAGCATGATCATGCAAATTGCCTTCTTCTAGCATGGCGACCAAGCCTCTTTAAACTCTTTCTCTCACAGTCACACTTACTCATGCATTTATAAAATAGCCCAGTACTATCTTATTACTATTAAAGCAATGAACCTTGGAAGGAGCTTTCTTTGAAATATGTCATTGGCAAAACCTATGATGCAATACAATTTCGATAGCTCTTGATGATCTTGATTGAATATTGTTATAGGATGTCATTCATCATCAAAGAAATATTTAGAATAGCCATGAGAATGACTCAATTGTCTCTTCGATAAAAGGCTACTCTAAATAATACATTTTGTTTGTGATGATTCACTCCAACAAGAGGGCACAAACAAGATTATATTTATTGAGTCGATAGCTTGTATCAAAATTATCACATCCCCAAAATAATCATATTCTATCCTAGACATGCCATTGCTAAAAAAAAACTTACTAAGCAATCCGACTCATCAACATCCCATGCAAACATCCCATCCGCCGCTTTCCTTAAACAATTATATTAATGCATTACTTTCGCATTAATCCTCGATCTTTTCTCTTTCTATAAAATTGAAAGCATCTTTTTTGTGAACAGATATTCTCTATGCTTTCTCACACGAATGCATCGGTTGCTCTAATACCGCTCATCATTGTCTTCAACACGGACACCTTCTCATCTAATGCATATGTGATCGAGAAGATGTAGGTCAGAGCTCTCACAAAGAAAGATTATGACTTTATATTTTTAATCATCTAATTCCCTCCAAATCAAAATCTAATCATGGCTGGACAACCAGTTCTTGTATCAACTTTCTAGAATTTTGTTAAGCCATTTAGACTGGCAGACTTCTTCCGACCAACTTTTGCACATAGAAAATCTTTTGATTTCAATTTCTTTGAGTTTGGCCAATAACTAGTATGGTCCTTCCGAACACTGAAGCCAATTTGATGTGCATAGTCACATTACAGTGCATATGCCTCTGTTTCATTCTGAACAGTGGTGCCAAGGAGTTTCCCCAAATTTGGATCATTAGACATCACGACTTCGTCATCGCACAGCTCATTGACTGCATTTACCTGGCCAAATAGATACAAAAATATGCTACAAAATACAGATGCAAAAAACCACACAGAAACCATCCAAATGCTTCCATTGGAATGCCCTAAACATAATCTCAATAATACAAAATAAACTAAATAAAAATCAAAATGATGTACAAGAGGTACCCATAACCATCCAGCAGTCTCAAATGCTTCTATTTTAATGCCCTATAAGCATAAGTAGGCAAAATAAACTGGAAAAAAAGTCCTAAATGATCCCTCCAAAGAGGTAGAGAGTACTGCAAAATACCACCCGAAACATCCAAAGCTGTCTCAAAATGCTTCCATTTGGAATGCCCTAAATATAATCTCAATAAATAGACAAAATAAATTGGAAATAAATGTCAAAATGATATACCCTCCAAAGAGGTACACTGAGTATAGATAAAATACCAACCAAAAACCATCCAAAGCTCCAAATACTTCCATTGGAATGCTTGGAACATGCATAAAGGAAAAATAAATAAAAATGCTCTCCAAAGAGGTACATGCAAAATACCCCTGAAACTATCCAAAATGCCTCCAAATGCTTCCATTGGAATGCTAAACATAAGCATAAGAAGTAAAATAAATAAGCTGAAAAAAAGTCCTAAATGATCATATCCTCCAAAGAGGAGAGTACATATATAAAATATCACCAAAACCATCCAAAACTCCAAATGCTTCCATTGGAATACCCTAAACATAATCATAAGAAGTAGGCAAAATAAACTGGAAAAAAGGTCATAAATGATCTGTACCCTCCAAAGAGGTACATGATGAGATCATAAAATATCACCCGACTATCAACCTCCAAATGCTTCCATTGGAATGCCCTAAATATAATCATAAGAAGAAAAAATAAACTAAAAAAGGTCAAAAAAATGATACCCTCCAAAGAGGTACACTGAGTACAGCAAAATATCCAGAAACCATCCAAACTGCCTCCAAATGCTTCCATTGGAACACAATATAATCATAAGAAGTAGGCAAAATAAAGCGAAAAAAGATAAAATGATCCGTACCCTCAAAGACCTGAGTACTGTACAAAATACCATCCGAAACCATCAAGCGCCTCCAAATGCTTCCATTGAAATGCCCTAAACATAATCATAAGAAGTAGGCAAAAAAAAACTAGAAAAAAAGGTCATAAATGATCTGTACCCTCCAAAGAGGTACACAGAATACATATGCAAAATACCACCCAGAAATCATCCAAACTACCTCCAAATGCTTCCATTGGAATGCCCTAAACATAATCATAAGAAGTAGGCAAAATAAAGCTGGAAAAAAGGTCATAAATGATCAACCTCCAAAGAGGTACAATCTGAGATGCAAAAAAACTCACGAAATCATCCACTCCCAAATTGCTTTCATTGTAATGAATATTATCTCAAGAACAATCAAAATATCTGGAAAAAAAGTCCTAAAAGCTCACCTCCAAAGAGATACAGTCTGATACACTCAAAAAAAAAATTCAACAAAAAGGCATTCAAATTGCTTCTAATTGGATGTAATGAACATATTCTCTTTAGACAGAATAAGAATATCACTAACAAACTGTAGAAAAAATGCACGAGAAATATTATCGATAAATTTCTATTTAATACATCCTCTAAATTGGTTATTTCCTCGCGTTCTCCATCTTCATGGTTCTTTGTAAAAAATGAAATGAGATTTTATATTTCTCTTAGCTCATTTTGCTTGAAAAAATTAACCCTAAACCCTAAATCTGTCTATATATTTCTTTTAAATTCTTTCCAAGCATTCCAATGACGCTTACCGTGGGCTGGGAAATGTCTTTATAAGCCATTATATTGCTCATTAACCGCTAAAACGGGAAAAAAAAATTGGGACACGTTGGTATGGATTAGTTGCTAAAGCTGGGACTCAGGACATAATTTTCTCCCATTTTTTACTATACATCGTCATTCCCTTACTTGCCTGGCATAAAATATTTAAAAAAAAAGAAGGGAAATTTACATACATATCACACAATTATTATGTATTTACATATCTAACATCAAAGTAAAATATTTTTTTTTTTAAAAAAAAAGAGAATTTACATACATATCACAATTTTATGTATTTACATATCTAATATCTAAAGTTATATATTTACTTATTAATATTTTTTTTAAAAGATGTATTTGTTTTAAAAAGTGAATAAAATAGTATTTTTGATGTGATATTGAAGATTAGGATGTTATATATGTAAAAATTGAAGTTTAGATGTTAAATATGTAAATACATAAAAATTATGTGATAGGTATAAAAATCTTCCAAAAAATATTAATTTTGTCATGCTCATCAACTTTAAATTATGTGGTATGTATGTAAATATTATAAATTTTTTTAATTTTATATAAAAGATTATTAAAGTTGAGGCCTCAAAATATAATTACAAAATTAGTATTTTTTTGGATTTATATACATATCACACAATCTTACATATTTATATATTTAATACCTAATTTTTAATTTTTATATATATAACATCCCAATCTTCAATCACATCAAAAATATCACTTTATTCATTTTTAAAAGTGAAATACAACTTTTAAGCATAGAAAAGTATTAGATAAGTAAATATCTAATTTTAAATATTAGATATGTAAATACATAATAATTGTGATGATATGTAAATTCACTTTTTTAAATAAAAAAATATTTTACTCTGATATTAGATATGTAAATACATAAGAATTGTGTGATATGTATGTAAATTTTTTTAAAAAAAATATTTTAGGCTCGCCTTTTAATAGGTAGGTTTAAGCGGTTTAAAAATTAAAAATTTTGTCATTTATTAATTACTATGCCTACATATTTTAGGGGTAGGTGGGGTATCCCTCAGCAAGAGCTTGCAAGCAAGCCATGAATCGATTTATCTCACAAAGATGCGAGGAGAAATATAAGCGACATCGGGTCTATTACCGACTTTAAAATAACTTCTATTCTAAGTTTTACGTGATTTTGATGATCAACATATAATATTTGTTTTTTTTTGGAAGGGTATTCATCCGACATCTCATCCATCTTATGGATGGAAATATTATTGTGACTAATTTCTAGAGCCTAAAGCCATTCATCACTCATGTGTAACTAATCCCCTTGATGTTTTCATGCGTCATCCCGAGAAATTGAGCGAAATATGGGAAATTCCGCTCACTAAACCAAGCTAAAAGATGGTGGGTAACTTTCACTTCTAGTTTAGGGGCATGGGGTGGGTAACTTGAATATTTTAATTTTTTTAGGAGGCAATAAGCTTTACTTGATTAACATGTAATCAAGCCATCTCCATTTAATGCTTGCATTCTTACATTTATGGATCAATTAATATTCACGTGCTCCTAAATATAAATATCTTTTAGGTCAAATAGATAAATAAATAAATAAATATATCATATTTAAATTCAAAAAAAATTAAAATTGAATAAATTTTTTTTTTGAAATAATTGAGAGCAAAGCCCAATTTATAATTCCAATTGAAAGGAGAATACAAGTAGTATAGAACAAAGAAAACTTGCAGCAAGACTAAAAAGCTATTGGAGGACACAGTCATCCACTGTAAATCAAAAACATACAATTACACTTTAAGAGTATAGGAAAAAAAAATATAACTCGAGAGACTAGATAAGAAGAGATCGAAGGGGACTCAGACCAGCAAAAGTGGTAATAGATACCAAAATTGTCATGAGTAATAACAAGGAGAGAGGAGTGGTTACCTTCTCATCCATTGGTTGCCAAGAAGAAGACACAAATAAGAGAGGACTAGGTTGTTGAGAAGGCCCAAGGCATCCACCTCACATAAAAATCATTGTCCATTCAGAAACCACTTTAAAAGAATGGAAAAAGCGACAAGTGAAAGGATGAAGTTAAGGTGGCTTGAAAAACTCCACCGGTTTAATAAATCTTGCACATGCCGACATCCTTGAATTTTCACCTTTTTCGGTTTAGCACTCTATCTTGAATCAAAGAGACAAGAAGGAAGAAGAGGTAGTGGGAGAATACCCTATTACATTCTCTCCAAATGAGTATATCATAATAATCAATAATGAAGTCTATATTATAACTTTATTTGTGAATTCATCCACATTACTAAGAACGTTGAAGAGAGCATTGTAATAGGAAGAAATTACCATTTGGAATCAAATTCTAATCTCATGAGTAAGGGCACTCAAAGAACAAGTGAGCATGAGTTTCAGGGAAGAATGGCGGCGGCATGTAGATGTAGATCCCACCCCTTAGCAAGAACGTCGAGGTTTTAGACCTCCAAGGTAGGCCAACCAGTGTGCATAATTGATAGCATGCCCTTTGTACCATATTTCCTTACACATATTTGGGTGATGCTCAAAAATAGCAATCTTAAAATCATTATTTGTAGGAGAGGTGATCATTCCAAACAATAGAGTCATCACCTCCCATGATCGAGATGGAAGAAAACTTGTTTGTGTATCTAGGATAAGCAGCAATCAAACCTGATGGCAAGTTCCAATGATCGTTTAAAATGATAGAGCTCAGCTAAGCCTCAAAAGGTGCACTCCCTTAGGCCCAAGGATATTACATAGAGAGGATTCTTCATACCGGTCTTGGAAAAGAGAGAATTCTCTACCTACCAACCTTATATATTAGTTTTTCTTGAATCGATGTAATACTTTTATATAATGGAGAGACTCTAATAGAGGAATTCCATCTTGATCCATATATTTGCAATTAGCCGAGGGAACCACCCCTATAGATTTTCCAAAGAATTTTGATCTTGCATAAGTGAAGATCAGAAGAGAGACAATCCCCATCTCCTTCTTATCTCTGGCGGTGTGGTGCAGCCCAAGAAAGGGTATGGAGTTTTTAGCTTCCCCAGTGATGAAGAATTTTGTGAAAGAGCAAATAGCTTGATACCATTTGGGATAGCCATGGAGTGAAACCAGTGAGGAAAGATGGTTATTCACAGAGGATCAATCAGAAACCTCCCCAAGTGATAGGAACTTGCATTTTTTCAACAGAGTTTATCAAGAAGTTGAGGTTAAAGAGAGATACGAAGTGCCAGACTAGTAGGTTATTCAGAGATCACCCAAGTGATAGAGAGAGAGATGAAGTTTATCAAGAGGAAATGAGTCCAAAGATACTTAAGAGAAATAATATCAAGAATGGTAACTTGGTCCTCTACCTCTCTATTTTAGAAAAATTATGAGGATTTCTCAAGATTTACCTCCAGCCCAAGGTAGGATTCAAGGGATCTAAGGAAAGACTTAATGGATTTAATTGTTGAATGAGAGGCTTCCCCCATAACCAATAGGTCATCGAAAAAAAGTAAATGAGAGGTATGACAATCACCATAGGAGAAATGGTTATAAAGGTGAAGGTTTACTTCCCTATCCAATAGGCATGAGAAGGTGTCTATAGCAATAGTGAATAGAAAGGGGGATAGAGGGCATCCTTGCCTCAAACTATTTATAGAGGGGAAGTATCCTTTAATATTACCATTTAAAACTCTGGAGAAGGGGACTTCCTTAATACAAGCTTCCACCCAATTGACAAACCGAAATGGAAATCTTTCATAAGTCGATGCAAAAGAGAATGTCTATTTACTTTATCAAAGGCCTTTCTCAGATCAAATTTTGCAAGAAAGTGATGATTGTTCTTAGGAGATGAGAACTCATTGCAAATCTCATAAGCCATAGAGAGGTTATCAGAAATGTCCCTACCCTTAATGAATGCTGATTGAGCATGATTAATTAGAAAGCGAAGGATCTTCTTCATTCTATTTTGCTAAAACTTTGGCTATGACCTTATATACAATGTTGCAAAGGGATATTAGATGATAATCAGTAATCAAGTTAGAGTGCTTGATCTTAGGGATAAGGGTAAGAAGGGTGTGTTTGAACCAATTTGAAAGCTTGCAAGTTTTAAAGAAGTGTTGAACGACATTTGTAAATATTTTCCTGTAATCCCAAAGTAGGTAAAGAACATTGAGTTAAACCCATTGGGCCGGAGACTTGTTCTCGATATGCTATTTAAAGCATCCTTAATTTCGGTTTGTAATATCAGACCCGCTTGGATAGAAGTAAGACATTCACCCATCAGAAAATTCTGAGAAGGAAGGATAAGAGGATTGTTACAGTTAAAAAGACTAGAATAATACTTACAGAATTCTTCAGTTATCAAATTATGGTCGGTCACGGTCCCATTTATAGTTTGAATTTCCCATGAGATTGGTATTCATCCTTTCTTTAATGGAACGATATAAGAATTTGAGGTCATCGTCGAGTGTTTTGAATGGGCTTTGCTCGTTGCTTGATCCAAATACTTTCCTTCTGAGTAAGATCCATGTATCTTGATTTAATTTCTTTAGCATCAAGAAGCAAGGAGGGATTACTAGGGTCTTTGTCAAGTCTATCCATAATCCGCTTGATCGATTTTCAAATCTTCAATTTGTTGCTTAAGAGAAGTAGATTCCCAAATCCCTTTTAGAGCCCTCTTAACATGCATCAGTTTTACGGAAAGAACATACTGAGGATCCCTTGAAAATAACACCCAAAGCATCAATACAAAAAAAAAAATAGTCCAATGATTCTTGAAAAGCGGTGTGAAGGGATAGATGATGAGGGAAGGTTACAATAGGAGAGTGGTGAGGATAGTGGGGGGAGGGGGAGAACTTTATAGTATGGTGAAGGAAAGAGATCCAACCAGCTAGTGTTACACAAGACACGATCAAGCTTAGAGAGAATAGGTTTATAAGTTTGTTGATTAGACCAGGTAAAGAACAACCCAGAACTAGGAAGCTCCAATAGCTCACAATCATTAATACAATTTTTGAAGTCGAAGAAATTATTTATAGAGGATGGATTACCACGCTTTTCTCTTTGCTAGTGAGGGTGCAATAAAATCTCCCATTAAAATCCATGGAGAGTCGATGGAGCTATGTCTCGAGGGAGTTCCATAAGGAAACCCTATTACGAGCATCATTATCTGCATATATACAAGTCAGATAAAAAGGATGATTGCCGGGAGCCAACACATAACCATGTATCAGTTGGTGGTTCTTGGAAATAGGATTAAAAGATAGCATATTAGAATTCCACTTAATCCAGATTCGACCTCTGGCAAAACAGTCGAAGTTAGAGAAGTTTGCTTCAGGATGAAACAAGGAGAAATTGTGGAATAAAGAGAGGGGGTGAGAGGAGTTAGTTTGGAGCTTAGTCTCCAAAAGGCACATAAGATCCAGGTGGGAATCCTTGATAATATAAACAATCAAGTTTCCTACCTTCAGTCGAAAGGCCATGCACATTCCAACATCCCATGATTGGCTGGGTCATTGAGAGGAAGAGGAAACAGGCTTCTTGCCCTTCTTTTTGTTCCCTTTTTATCGAGTAGGAAGAGGATTAGAGGATGATTTCGAGAGATCCCCCTCTTGAGTAATTTTTCCTGGCAATTTTAGAATCTTCTTTGTGGCTTTTTGTGGATTCAAATGACTTGGAGAAACATCGGCTAAGCGGGTGATGACAGTGAGGAGCCTCCCATTACTTTTGTGAGACTAGGATCGATATGTTCAGTTGAGGCTGAATTCTCCTCCTCCATATCTTGAGGATCATCAAGAGTGGGTGAGAGAATTGGTGGTTGGTTAAGATCGTTGATAGCTTTAGAAGAAGAGGGATGTATAGTGTGATCCTCCAAAGAAACATCCTGAGGAGATTGTACATCCCGGGGAGAGTGAACGTCTTGGAGGAGAGTATGTGAAGCAGCATGGGGGTGATTTTCCTTCGGCTGAGGGTTCATTGAATTGTGGGTGGTAGCTTGTCGGGTCTCTCTAAGGCCAACTCAACTTCTACTTCGACCTCTGTTTGTAGCACGGGGTAAAGGGTTGGAGGGGCAATTGTTGTCATCATGTGAAAAAGTATTACATTTGGAACAAGTCGACATTTTCCAATCATAGATTACATCCTGGTTAAACTCTATACCGTTTAGGTTGATAGGGATAGAATCTTGGAGGAGGGAAGAGGTGTTTATTTGCACAAATTCTCTCAAAGCGTGATCACGGCTTTAGAGGCTGTTATCCTTAGAGGGATACCAATTTGGCTTGCCACTTTGGAAAAGCCCATTCCGAGCAGTGGGAAATTCAGTGGTTTAATCCAGATTGGAAGCTCTGATATCTGCTCCTTGGAGGACCAAAAATTCCATGCCTATTTTTGAAAGATAAAGGGTCGCCCATTAAGGAAGCAAGGTCCATAGTCCCAAACTGGTAATCCCTCTATGCATGTGAATTTGAAGATGAAGAAATCTCCTTAGGGTAGGAGTTCAAGGTGCCTTAAACTTTCAT